>CM019118.1:12068152-13318152 GCA_009720345.1 Fragaria iinumae | reverse complement strand
CTGAAATTCGACAAGTAGGTATGAAAGATCTACAAAGAGTCCTCCCAAGGTTTGAAGCCATGAGTAGCTATACATCACAATACTTGCCCACGGCATATCAGTTGATCACAGAGGAAGGGCAAATGTTGCACATTCCTCTAGGGACTGATAAGTATATAGTGTCGGACTATGATGGTGAACTGTCAAGTGTAATTGCTTGTGCACTGGCCTTTTTGAAAGATCCACCTCTTCAAACAGATGGCCTTGTTAATGACAATAGTGGAATTGTTGCCAGAACATTTGAGAATTTACAGAGTCTGACTCGAGTTCCTACTATTTCTTTGCCGCATCAGACCTCAAATAGTTCTTCAGATTCTGATTCAGTCCATTCTGTGGCAAGCATTTCTTTTGATGAGTCACGCTTCTCCAGTTTTGATGGATTGAACTTGTTGGATTCTCTGGTTCCGGCAGGAACCCACCCAATGGTAACTCTAAGAGTTGCCAAGTCACTAGGCAAGGAGAAATATACTGTATTATGTCCATATGCCAATCAGTTTCGCAACCTCCGGAATCGGTGCTGCCAATCTGAGGTTGATTATATTGCTTCCCTAAGCCGTTGTAGAAACTGGGATGCTAAAGGTGGGAAGAGCAAAGCCTTTTTTGCCAAAACAGTTGATGACAGGTTGATTATAAAAGAAATCAAGAAGACAGAATTTGAGTCATTTGTAAAGTTTGCAGATGATTATTTTGAGCACGTGAACAAGTCATTTGAGAAAGGGAATCAAACTTGCCTTGCGAAAATTCTTGGGATTTATCAGGTTGGTAGAATTTTGGTTTCCCATCAGTGAACCTGTTTCATCATGCTTACAACTTTTTCTTTGCAGGTGGTTGTGAGACAGACAAAAAGTGGGAAGGAGATCAAACATGATCTGATGGTTATGGAGAATCTAACCTTTGGTAGAAACTGCACCCGTCTGTACGATCTTAAAGGCGCTCTACATGACCGATTCAATTCGGCTACTGATGGTCCAGGAGATGTTCTTCTGGATCAGAACTTTGTCAATGACATGAACTCATCTCCATTTTATGTTAGTAACGAAGCAAAGCAAAAATTGCAACGGGCACTGTGGAATGACACGTCTTTTCTCAATGTGAGTTTACAAGTTTTCTGCATTATGATGGTAGTTTTCGATACCTATTTCGGTCGTATGCATGTCCTCAGAGCTTGCGATTGGACATCTGAAATCTGTTGACCAACAGATTGTGGAGAATATTATACATATTCCAAGTTATCTACCTGGAAACCTTATGTGCTGTTTTCTTTGTTAATTTGAATTCATCTCATTAAATTTTATGTTTATAAAGTTTATAGATGTACATATAATAAGCATTTTTATTGTCATTGGCACCAAAAATCTGTAAACTCACATATTTATGTCATATCTGCAGTCAATCAATGTTATGGATTATTCATTGCTTGTGGGGATTGATACACACAGACAGGAGCTTGTATGTGGCATTATTGATTATTTGAGGCAGTATACATGGGATAAGCACCTAGAGTCATGGGTGAAGTCTTCACTTGTGCCAAAAAATGTGTTGCCGACTGTTATCTCTCCTAAAGAGTACAAGAGGAGATTCAGAAAGTTCATGTCGAAGAATATATGGAGTGTCCCAGATCACTGGTGCTCCTCAGAACCCTCTGATCCTTTCAAACAAAATCCCAAAGGAAAGGGGGGTTAAACAGTTTTCTTTGCCTTGAGTCTCTTTTCTTTAACTAGTATCATCATCTACCCTTTTACGAATATTAGTGGGGCTGCTTTGACAGTTTTAGATACTGTAAATTGTAGGTCATCTCAGTTCTGCCCTGTTATTATGCAATTTTTAGCAAATTTCTGGGGATGGTGTCGGTGGTATAGGTCACAATGTGCAGATTACAAGTAAAATTCTTTTGTAAAGCGTATCGAGGAAGTAGAGTTGCGAGGCATCAATGAACAATGTTGCCTTTTGTGTTGATACATGAAATTCTTTCTTGTATATGAAAATATTATTCTTGGATTGTCAGCATCATCATGATTTCTTGCTTGATGCCTGTGAAATACAAATTGACGAAGATAATCAGTGCTATATTGTTCACTTACATCTTTAAAGCATCATGAAGCACACTTGGCATAGTGGCACCTAATCAACAAGTGAGTAGAACGAAAAGGTCAAAATCTAATCATCTTTGTTTTGCCTTCTTATAAACGCAAGTAATTGCCTACTACAACCTTGGCTCACCAACTGCCTCTTCGGAAATGGACGACTCTATCAACCAGGACCTGATTCATCGCAGCGAGCACGATGATGCTGATGACTGCTTGTGGTTTAAAGAAGATGACACTGACGAGTCCCGTTTTATGCAGGACTGAGTGGCATTGCACGTCTCAATGTTCTCTTGCCTAGGGGCTCCGGCCACCGTTCTTTCTTTCACCACTTTTCGCTCCTCCACCGAGTCCAGCCGCTGGCTGATGGGTTTCTTCATTGCCCTTTCAGCAGTCTCCTGCATCATCACATTCACTGATAACTTTAAAACAGCAACCACCAGGTTATACTAATATACTACAGAGTGGCCATATTTTGCAGAATTTGTACTTTCAATGGTGGCCGGATGAGGCCATGCGTTCCATCCCATTATAGGTTGAAATGGGCTTTCTCTGGTTGCATTTCTATTTTACGAGGCCTTGGAAATAACAAGTTTAGGAAGAGACAAAACATAATGTGATTATCTCAACTGCATTTCTGAATTTTTCAGTTGCAACTCACAGGAAAATGAATATCTTTAATAAAATCACTACCTCTATAATACATCACTAAAGAAACTTTTAGATTGTAGCATCAATTTGGCTCATCCAATGAATAACCAAAAAGGCAGTAAGAAAGTGCTTTACAGGGGAGAATGAATGAATTACCATGTAATCCGATTATCATTTTCACAAAAAAGCAAAACGAGGGACCAAAACTATTGCAACACAAGAGATACAATGATGAATTAGTATAGGAGCACAAGTCATGTACAATGACAACGGCGTGGAACTGATACACCAGTAGGTTTTCTCCTTTCACGAAGGATTGTTTCCTTAATCAACGGCAGCTTTTGGTAAACCTTTCTCCAGATGTGGTTCACTGCACCATCAGGAGAGATTGGCCCAATGCCTCCAGGATGCCCATTGTCATACTGAAACACAGGCTGTAGCTGAGCCATTTTCTGACGAAATTTATCCCTTTCCGCTTTTGAAATGCTCTTAAGACGACTCACAAGCCAGTTTGGTCTCAATGCATCACTAACAGCAATGAAAACTGAAAATTCTAAATAATCTATCATTCCTTCGAAAGGAAGCTCTATGTTGTCGCTGATAATAACAGGTATACAAAGACTTTGAATGGCATCAAAAAGCCGGCATGAAGTGGGAGTGTCCCCAGCTGGGTGCAAGCAGAACTCTGATGTTCTCATCCCTTTTATCGATTGCTCCCTTCCAGTGGCATTAGGGAACCCTTCCTCCATAATGACGTTGGGCACATTAGCCAACAAATCCCACAATTTTTCTCGAACTAAGCCTCCCTGTTATCACATGACTCGATTAATCAACAAGCATCTTAAGACCATGGATAAATTAACATTTCTGACACCCTGAAGTAGGTAGCATATATGGTCATGATACACCTTACAAAAAGCATGTTAATCTTTAAGACACCATGATAATTAAGATGATATGTGTAGACAATTTGATAGGGGATACAATGAGCATGTGGAGTGCAAAATCAAGGGTGTATTAGAGAGAAGATAATCCACAATAAAGTTGTCTTGTATTAATTGCTGCTTAACTGTGTTTACTAATGAACAAAGGGAAGCCGGTGCATTTTACCAACTGATGAGTTGCAGGCAGTCATAATAAAGTGACAATGACGTTAAAGATGCAAACGAAAATTGTCAGTGAGTCTACAAGTAAATACTAACCCGGTGCCTATGTTTAGCTCCTTTGAAATAAAGTAGAGTCATTCGCTTCTTGTTTTCTGATAATTGCAATCTAGGAAGTAGATGGGTGTATGGCACAATCACATCTTTGAGAACTGAAACTTGTGTGTGCTGAATCACATCCGATGAATTGTCATTTGATAACTTGGATTCAAGCCTGTACCACCCGCCAAAATCTACAACGAGGAGAACCGCCGGGGCTAGCTCTGCTCTGACATGCCACATTGCGACTGGGTCTGACAACCCAGAGACTAACATAAGCTGCTATTTATATACGCTAGGTTCTTTTCCATCATTCTTCTCCTACTAAACCAGCATTGTCAAAAGGCAAGAGACATACCAGTGAGCACAAAGACATGGTCTCTTCCACCTGACCTCTTCCAAGCCTCAGTGTTCTTGACCAAATCCACCACCTGCCTCTGCCTGGCATAGTCTTCATTCCCATCCTTCTTCCTGAACACTCCCTTGGCAGTAGCCAGCTGCAGCTCGGCGCTCAGAGTAGCGAAGAAGGGTACAAACACCACGTCAGCATCTTGGGCACTGAAAACCCGTCTGGCAAAAGACCCAGTTCTCTGATGCGGAGGGGTCATCAGGTCCCCCAAGATCCAGTACTCGGCGCTGTATTGCTTAATCAATGGATTCTCCGGATACGGCGGAAACTCGAGGCTTCTGGGCAAAGGGGTAGTCGGGGTTGGGTGGTCGGCGTCGGTAGGGAGGCGGGAGTCGGGCCCGGAAGCCCAGTAGGTGTGGAGGAGGCCATAGTTGAGGGATCTGGGGAGGTCTGCCACGTAGACTTTGATGGAATGAAGATGGGAAATGGAGGATGAAGGAGAGGGAGAAGGAGGTGGGGGATTGGAGAGGAAGAAGAGGGAGAGAGAGAGGGTGCAGAGGAGAGTGAATGCGAAGAAGAGAGCGGGAACGGAGCAGAGCGATATGGATGTGGTCTTGAGTGCCATGCTTCGTTTTCACCACGATCCGGGTAAGGTAGACATGTACAGCGATGATCCTTCCTGGAAACGCAACCAACCCAGGGCGGTGGATTTGTGGAAAACTGATTTAAGGATCAATAATAAACTCCAAATTCATTATTTAATTATTTATTTTTAGAAGGAGCCGGATCGATTTCATAATCAAATTTTCATCGTAAATTTTTTTTTGTTTGGAGAGCCGCCTCACGTCTTGATTAAATAAGTAATTAATATCAATAATAGCACTGATTCTTACAAAAGGAATGTATTCTAAAACGTATCTAATAATAATGGTTGCATCTATTACAACTAGAGGTGGGTTCGGTTTTCATCTAAAACCGGAAACCAAATCGAATAAAAATTCGGTTCGGTTTGTTATTTTTTGAGACCTTGAATCGAAAACCAAACCAAACCGTGGTTCGGTTCGGTTTCGATGTTTTTTTTTTTTAAATATTTTTTCTTAAAATTTGTATGCTTTTGACTTAATAAAAAATTATCGTATTTTAGGTCTTTTTTTTTTCTTCTTACATTACTTTTTTTTATAAGCACATTTATATATCAATAAAATTTTTGACAATGATTCTTCAACAAACCAACAATTTATAAACCAAATAGATACTTTAAAAGTTTAATACTTAATAATTTCGAAAGTATTGGGAATTGACCACACTAGCACACCATGAAACCATAATTTTAAAACTTCTAAGTTTATCTTGAACACAAAATATAGACTCCATAGTTTAAAGTCAATCCAAATAAATTCCGAATTTTAAAGTTTAAAAATCATAAATTTAAATAAAGAAGAGAAAAATAAATTAAATATTAGAGTCTATAATCTAAAACTTGTAAGAATAAGGTCTTCGATTTTAGAGGTAATATATCACTCTCTATACTTCGCATACACGACACCTAAATCATTTCTATATGTACATAAAACGAAAATAAAAAGCAAAATATTAGAAAAGACAAACATATAATTATATAGAACATAAAACCTAAAATCATATTTATTCAAATCAAATATTTAATACGAAAATAAATACAAAAAATGACATCGTTTTAGAGAGATTCGGTTTTTCGGTTCGGTTCGGTTTTTCAAGGGCCGAAACCAAAAACCAAACCAAACTAATTTAGTTCGGTTCGGTTTTTCTTAATTCGGTTTGGTTTTTTTCAGTTTGGTTTTTTCCGGTTTTGGTTTGGTTTTCGGCTCGGTTTTTTTCGGTTTGAAAATTCCACCCATAGAATGTAGGGGTGGGTTCGGTTTTCTTCGGTTTGGTATTTTTTGAGACCTTGAACTGGAAACCAAACTAAACCGTGGTTCGGTTCGGTTTTGGTTTTTTTTTTTTCGGTTTTTCTTATTTTTTTAAATAATTTTTCTTAAAATTTGTATGCTTTTGGCTTAGTAAAAAATTATCGTATTTTAGTTTTTTTTTTTCTTACATTACTTGTTTTTATAAGCACATTTATATATCAATAAAATTTTTGGCAACGATTCTATAACAAACCAACAATTTACAAACCAAATAAATACTTTGAAAGTTTAATACTCAATAATTTCGAAAGTATTGGGAATTGACCACACTATCACACCATGAAACCATAATTTTAAAACTTCTAAGTTCATCTTGAATACAAAATATAGACTCCATAGTTTAAAGTCTGTAATACCCTAGATTTTCATATTATTTTCTTTATATTATTCTCATATTTAATGAAGGATTATTTATGAAATTTTTTTAATTTGTGCGAAGTTGAAGTTTCGGGAGTAATTTTTAAGGTACTTTGACTTTTAAGAGGCCAAAAGTTGACTTTATTTTCCGTAAGTTATCTTCGAAAACTTTCTTCTTGAAAGTGGTAGAGTTTGTCTGTCAGGACCTACCCCGGATTTCCCCTCGAAATCCGGGATAAACCATGCGGGACCCACCTCAAGGAAAATTCTACCAAAATTCTTGATAGAACCTCCCTTGAAAATGGGTAACCTTACCTGAAAGTAAAATCACCAAGCCCAACTCACAATAATTCCCAAACAACAACCATAAATATGATCTCTCAAATAAACATAAACAAATGAATCTTTTCAATAGCTCTTAACACACTTAGACCATCCCATAATTATCAGAGCATTTACTAGGAAAATGAGAGAAACAACACTATAGGTTAAACTAATAACCTATATGGGAAAACTGAGTGAAGTGGGGATTTTGACACGCATCCTATCCTCGCCGAACCGAACTCTGCAGACTGGGCATTTAAAAACGAAAGGCCCAGGGGAGAAGCATTTAAAACGTTAGAGTGAGTGGACAAAAATAAATATCAATAATATGGAGCAATGAAATCAAAACCATGCTCTCCCATAATTTCCATTAGAAAAAAATATTTTTGCATGCCATTCATGGAAAATTCTCCATGAATATATACAAAGAAAAATGATGAACCAATCCCATTGGTTCTCATTAATTAATAAAAATGGGGAAGAGGTTTCACCATAACGATGAGCCTCCCAGGCTAGGGTCGGAGCCTCCCAGGCTATAATAGCATCCCACGCTAAGCGCACTACTCACTTATAGTGAGTAGCCGCTAATAATGGCTAGCTAACATATATAAATATAGCGTCCCACACTAAGCGCACTACTCACCTATGGTGAGTAGCCGCTAATAATGGTTAGCTAGTAATAAAGATTATATATCAACCCTTTATGGTGAAATAAGAGAAATAACAAATATCCAGGATGTCACTTCCCCAAAAATTAACATAAAGTCACTTGACATATCCCACATGTCAAATAAAATGCTCAAGAGAGTTCCCAAAAATAAATGGAACTCTTTACTCTAAGAAATTTATAAAATCTTCAATATGCCTTTGAAAATTAAATAAACTTTATTGCATGCAAGATATTCAAATCAAAGGTCCACTCACAGTGCTCGGCTATGCCTGCCGACGACCCGAAGCTTCATCCAAATGATTTTCCTCACGTCCTGAACAATAATTAATATTAATTCCCAATCAATATTTAAAACTTCAATAACTAATTTCATAAAATTAAGGGTCTAAAACTATTATTCTTCCTTGCCCATTTTCTTCATCTTTAATCCAATATAACTCAAAATTCACCACCTTCACCGATAACCAAAAATTAACCCTTTACGTCTTTTAAAACCGGTTAACCAAACTACCGATAATCTATCCTAATCACCGCCAAAATCCTTAACCATTGAAAAATTCCCAACAATATCAAAACTCCTCCAAAAAATTCCAAACTATACTTCATTAAACTCCTCTCCTTAATACCATCTTAAAAACATGAAAAACAACCACTGAGGGGGCGGCGCCGCCGCGTGCTCCGCCGGCAGCGGCAGCCGGCAGCCGTTTTCCGGCGACTTCCTATGGCCACCAAATTTAAACAGCATAATCCTCTCATCATACCCAACAACTTTCATAACTAGCACTTTGTCCAATTCTAATGCTATCTAGGGTAATCGAACCAAAACATCCCTAAATCCTTAAAACTTTCAATTATACAAACCACCCTAACGAGATCGAATTAGACCGATTACTTTTGAGGGATTACTCACCTTGATGAGGGCTACAAGTTGAGCAAAAAATCTCGGCTTATGGTGGCAGGAGGACAGAGCTCCGGTTTAGAGACAGTGGGCGTTTCCGGCGAGTTTTTCTCCTCTCCGGCGGCATTACCGACTCGGACACTAGGCCGGGGAGAGAGAGGAGGTGACGGGGGTCCGATCTGGGCTGGAGCGGCGCCCGGTTGCCGGCTGGACGGCGGCAACTGGCGGCAAAGCTTTCCGACGGGAGAGAGAGAGAGAGCTCGGGGAGCTCGGGGAAGAAAGAAGGAAGAGAAAGAAAAAGAAAAGGGAAGAAAGGGATGGGCTCGGGCTGCTTTCCCTCTACCCGGTCCATCACTTAAACCCAACTAAATAAACCCACTTCAAATTTTACCCATATTTTACCAACACAACAATTTCCCTTTTTGAGGATAACTTTTCCATGCCAATTCCGATTTTAACGCGTAGCATGTCTACGAACTCGTAATCACGTCTTCTACAACTTTCATGAAGAAAGTTTCCCAAATTCCAAATGGAAGAAAAAGTCAACTTTAAGGTCCTTAACAGTAAACGGTTACTTAATACGGTAAAAGACTAAAACAATACCAAAGTGTATAACCGTAAAAATAACCTAAGGACTGGGGTGTGACATTGTCGTACGAGTTCGTACACATACGGCACGCCTAAAACATAGGTAGTATGAGAAAGTTATGATAAGAGGAAGTTAGTTTCCGGGTTTGGAAACTGTATAAGTAGAAAAATGTGGGGGAGTTATTTTTGGAAACCTAATTTCAGTCTCACTTTCTCTCTCCTCCCTCTCCCGACCTCCTCTCGCTCTCATTTCTTCTCCGGCTCGGGTCTCCGCCGTCCGGCCACCAAACCGGACGCCACCGGTCCCGTTCGACTCCCACAGCCTCCCTCTCCATTTCTGGAGCAGTCCCGCTCGCCGTCGCGCCACCTGGAAGCCGCCACAAAGCGGTAGAGCTGCTGCGGTATCGTCGGAAAACCGGAGATTTCGACGGCGTTTTCGGTGATAGTTAGGTGAGTCTTGCTCCTCTCTTTCCTCTAGTGATGTTTATACGTCTTTGGTGACCTGAAAATCAAGTTTGGGCGCCGGTTTTGCAGGTTTGGTTTTTGATTTCGTTTTGGAGTTTCGGGGTGTTTTCCGGCCGATCCCGGCCGAACCAGTTAAAACCCCAAGTATTATAGTTGTTCACCATGCTTCAATCTACAAGTTTCATGTTGTGAGTTTCTCCTAATTCGAAAGTTTTGGGGTGGCGCGTGGGGCTCACTCGCCGCCGCCGCCTGTGGCGGCGCTTGGCGGCGTGTTCGGCTGAGTTGTGGCCTTAGTTTCCTGTGGTTAGCTAGTCCTTGCTGCTGTGAGCTTGTTGAGAGGTAGTATGGCTAGGTTTTGAGCAAGGTTTGCATGTTAGGACTTAAGTTTATTTGTTTTGGCTTGGTTGAGTTTGAGTTTAGGTTTTGAAGATTTGAGGCAGCTCTATTGTGTCGTTAAGTTCAACGACTTTGGGAAGTTGTCCTCCCTTGAGCTAAGGGTTAGTTTAAGAGTATTGTGTTATCCTTTAGTATTTTGGTTTCTAAGGTTTTTAATTGTGTGATTTTAGGTGATTTTGTAATTGGCTTGCCTTCGTTGTGTTGGGGGTTTTGCAGCGGGATTTCTAGGTGAGTAAATCTCACCAAGGTTCATTTTAGGACCAAATCTTATTATGATCGTTTGTTGATAAAATTAATACTATGCTATTATTTGTTTTAAAATATATGAGCTTGATCGCCCACAACTCATAGGTAAGATAAAACAAGCTTTTCTTATATGTTTATTTTGAGGTTCTTGTGATCATAATTCTATTGATTATTGATAAGTTATTCTTGTGGAATAATATATATTGTTCATATAATTATATCCTTGTGAAGGATATAATTTTATGATGTGATATTGTGCAATTGATGTTGTGATATTGTGATTGTTGGATAAATAGCCAAACTGAGTTCCAAGCCTTTAATCGAGTGATTAGTTACGGTAAAGATGCTATTTATTATTTTGTGTTTTGATATTAGACAGTCAAACCGGGTTCCAAGCCTTTGGCCGGGTGATTGGTTACAGTTAAGAATAGAGCTCTAGTCCGTCTGTCAGTGTAGGTCATGGGAGATACTTTATGGTATCTGGGACCCATGGGTACACAATTTGTTGTTGTAGGCCATGAGAGATATTTATTAAATATCTGGGACTCATGGGTACATTTCTTTGGTAATGTGTTGGATTTGTGGTTTTTAATTATTGATCAAATCTCTCTTATGGAATGTTGGATGTGATAAATGTTGTGTTATTTTTTAGTTTACTCATACGGGCTTTTTAGCTTACCGAGTTTGCTATTTTACAATCCCGGTGCACCAATTATTGGTGTAGGGGTTAGACCTGCATGTGAGAATCAGCAGGGTTGAGACGGAGGCTTAGTGGCAGGGTTCTTTTTGGATTTTGCTGTATTCTGTATAGTTTTGTTAATTTAGTAGAAAATATTAAACTCATAAGATTGTTTTCATGTTCTCGTGTTGCAAGTTTATGTAAACAAGGAAGTGTAATATTTAACTCAGTGATGAGTTGTATGATATTACTTTTCCGCTATTGAGTTCTAGTTGTTTGGATTTGTTATTGAAATAGGTTGGGATATTTATATTTTAAGTTAGATCATGCCAAAATTTTTAAAAATTATCTTTCGAAAAATTGGGGTGTGACAAAGTTAATCCAAATAAATTCTGAATTTTAAATTTTAAAAATGATAAATTTAAATAAAGAAGAGAAAAATAAATTAAATTTTAGAGTCTATCATCTAAAGTTCACAAGAATAAGGTCTTCGATTTTAGAGGTAATATATCACTCTCTATACTTCGCATACACGACACCTAAAACATTTCTATATGTATATAAAACGAAAATAAAAAGCAAAATATTAGAAAAGACAAACATATAATTATATAGAACATAAAACCTAAAATCATATTGTTGAAATCAAATATTTAATACGAAAATAAAGATAAAAAACGACGTCGTTTTAGAGAGATTCGGTTTTTCGGTTCGGTTCGGTTTTTCAAGGGCTGAAATCAAAAACCAAACCAAACTAATTTGGTTCGGTTCGGTTTTTCTTAATTCGGTTTGGTTTTTTCCGGTTTCGGTTTGGTTTTCGGCTCGATTTTTTTCGGTTTTCAGGTTCAAAATTCCACCCCTAGAATGTGGATCCAGATCTATATGATTTTTGCTTTTTATCATTGAGGTGTGGATCCAGATCTATATGCTTTTTGCTTTTTATCATTGAGATGTGGATCCATATCTACATGCTTTTTGCTTTTTATTATTGAGGAATTCTGATTTGCCGTGGATCCAGATCTATATAATTTTTGCTTTTTATCATTAAGGAATTCTGATTTGCTTTGCTATAATGTGAATTGGGGATTTATTTGTTTTCTGTTTTAATAGAGGAATCCATGGTTGATCTTGATATGTTTTTGGGTACCTTTTGTAAGATCTGGTCTTATTATGTCTATGTTGTTGTTAATCTATCTTAATGTTTTAATCCTTTTTTCAAGAGCTGTTGATTTTGATGGGTTTGTCTCACTCAAATTGCCTATGGATTTGTAATTTCATGTTTTTTTTAATGTTGAAAATATGATATAATCTATGGCTTTTGATATGTTCAGAGGTTATCTATGATGGGAAGGTACATTGGTTTTCTTGGACCTCATGAGGAGGATTTTATATGTTCCTAATGTTTTGTTAAGTCTTTGGCAAACATGTGGATATGTTGTCTTATTGTTATTTTACTGGTATGTAGACCTTCAATATATCTTTACTCTATCTTTATTTAATGCAAGATATAACACAAGAGTGGAAGACTTATGTTTCGTATGCCAAGCAGGACCTGCCTGCTGATGATGATGTCGAAAGGTATGTTGGAGCTGAGCTAATTTGATATTTTCTTACATTTATTGTTAATTGTTTAAAATAGACCAGTGGGGACGGTAGAGTTTCAACATCATTTTTGATTTTTTAAATGTTTTCTTGCAGTCCACCATACTGGTTGTTGGTGAAACTGTTTGGCAATTTCTCTAGGAGTTTCTCGCTGCGGATTGGGATGTCTTCTACCCGCTGCCAAGGACGACGGTCTTCTATCCACTGCCAAGGATGGCGGTCTTCCAGAACTTCTGCCCTAGAGTCCAGGGTATCCAAGGAGTCAAAGATGTCCAAGGAGTCGAAGGAGTCCAGCTCCAAGGATTCCAAGGTGTCCATCTCTAAGGAGTCCCAACAGATATTAAAACCTACTCTAAATGTTCTGACTTTGGCTAAGGTGTGGATGTTGTTATCAGAATCAAGGTGTTTCTATCCTACTAGCCTCGCGTGCAATGGCACGCGGAACTAGAAATTTGAAATTAGGTGGGCTGAATTTTTTGATTAGAGTTATCTAATTTCTTTCTTTTAAGTTCTACGTATCATATCTTAGTTTAAAAACATATCAAACAATCAAGTAGTAAACTGATTAAACATAACTCAACATAATATCATTTGATAGAATCAAAAGTTAAGAAAACAAACACTGCTCTAGCAACTAATTAAACAAATATTTGATCTTCAAACCTTAATCGGAAAAGAAAGATACAGTCAGTCAGCACGTCTTAAAAAAACAAGATACAATTGAAGAACTATGAAATCAAATGGATTAATTGATTGAGGAATTAAGCAATTGGAAACTAAAATCAAAAATCAAAAATATATATGACCAATCATATACACAAACATCCAAATACTATTTTGTTTAGCCTAATTTTATTTTAGGCATAATAAAAAAATAGTTCAAAAAAACAAACAATTTATCTCTGTTTAAAAAACTAAGTTTAATAACCTATGGGCTAAGTATGAAATTTTGGGATGAGCTAGTTTTTAAAAATTTAACTTTTTAAACAAAAATTTAGCTACAAAGTAATGTTTTCGTTAAACTTAAGGTGGGTTGTAGCTCACCGTAGCCTGTGTGTAGGTACACCACTGCTCGCGTGGTCGATATCGTTCTGTTTTCAGTGTTGTTATGTCGTTTTAACGAGATTCAGATGAGGCGGAGTTGGGTTACGTTTGGTTAGGACATTCACCTGAGGCAGCGTTGGGCTAGGTATGGCTTACCCAATTTGTTTGTTACGAGTCAAAGAGCAGGGAATGAATTTGGCATCAACATGACATCTTTGGCTGTGTTGGACAAACTCTGAGAGCAATGCTAGTTACCACTAAGTTGGACTGAAGTGTTTGTTTTTATGCACAAACTCTGAGAGCAATGTTAGTTACCGAGGGTAGGCTAAAACATGATGTTGAGTAATGAATGCTAGTTTTGTTTTGCTATGCTGAAGTCACTGATTGTTTCAAAGTTGGCTTGAAGTGGCTGATTGTTTCAAACTATGGAGGCTATAAAATGCTATGACTATCTAATTTCTTTCTTTAAGTTTTACATATCATATCTTATTTTAAAAACATATCAAACAATCAAGTAGTAAACTGATTAAACATAAATCAACATAATATCATTTGATAGAATCAAAAGTTAAGAAAACAAACACCGCTTTAGCAACTGATTAAACAAATCTTTGATCTTCAAACCTTAATCGGAAAAGAAAGATACAGTCAGTCATCGCATCTTAAAAAAGAAGAAGATACAATTGAAGAACTATGAAATCAAATGGATTAATTGATTGAGAAATTAAGCAATTGGAAATAGGGGTGGGTTCGGTTTCACCTAAAACCGGAAACCAAACCGAATACAAAATTCGGTTCGGTTCGGTTCGGTTCGGTTTGGCATTTTTTGAGACCTTGAACCGGAAACCAAACCAAACCGTGGTTCGGTTCAGTTTCGGTTTTTTTTTTTTTTTTTCGGTTTTTCTTCTTCTTAGAATGCAGTAGCAGCATGAAGCAGGAGCACGAATTAGCTACAAAGGATCACTTTTTGCTGTCAAATTCAAAGCTATGATAATTCCGATGACTCTTTGAGTAAACCAAGTTGTAAAGATTGAAGAAGAATTAAAGTCGGATTCGGTGAAGTTTCTTTCATTCTTCATCTCCTCCTCTCTTCCTTGCCTCCTTGTG
This sequence comes from Fragaria iinumae, assembly GCA_009720345.1. NCBI lineage: Eukaryota > Viridiplantae > Streptophyta > Magnoliopsida > Rosales > Rosaceae > Fragaria > Fragaria iinumae. The sequence goes on along the minus strand of CM019118.1, from coordinate 13,303,502 downwards.
ATTTCAACGCCGACAGATCTGGTGAAGAAGAAGAAGAAAAAGAAGAACCAAATCAGATCTGGTTTGATTCATTGAAGCGTTGATCACCATTCATCCTTTCATTCTTCGGCTTCTCCTCCCTTCCTCGACAAATCCGGAGTCCGGGTTTTGTTGAACATTGTCGTCAGAGAGAGAGAGAGAGAGAGAGAGAGAGAAAGAAAAAAAAAATCAAATTAAGGGAGAGAGGAGAGAGTGAGTGACATTGCATGTAATTTTGTCAAAATTCTGGGTATTATGGTCATTATGTATTTAGAATTTGGATTAGGCTTGATGTTGTATTGTTTTGGGTTTGGGCTTCCGTCCTTATTTGTATAAATCTTTTGAAAGGTGAGTTTTTTGTGTTTTGCAACTGTTTATGGTAGTGGGATGTCATTTTCTCAAAAATTTAACGAATCAACCACTAAGATTATATATGAGAAGGGTCAATTGACCTTTTCGGCCCCTCTCCCTACGCCCTTGCTTGTACTGTGTCCTGTATGGATAGTTATAAGTATGTAAACACATATACAACTGATTAGTGAGTGTGTTTGTATATACTCACGTAAACAATGTACATTTTCATTCATAATTGAGAAGACAATAAACTAATATATATGAGAGGCCATACTCCTAAGAGCCCATAACACATGCAATTCCTTACATCATCTTGTCGTCAATACCCATCATGGACTTTGGTTCTCCTTTGGGCAATTGTTTGTCACACTCCGGTTCTTAAGTTATTTACTTTGATGTCATTTTGGTCTTTTACCGTTTTAAATAACCGTTTACTATTTTAAGACTCAAAAAGTTGACTTTTTCTTCCGTTTGGAATTTGGGAAAACTTTCTTCATGAAAGTCGTAGAGGATGTTATTACAAGTTCGTAGACATGCTATGCATTAAAATCAAAGTTAGCATGGTAAAGTTATCAATTAAATGGTAAAGTTTTTGAGTTGGTAAAAAGGGGTAAAAAATTTAATGGGTATATTTTTGGATTTAAGTGATGGACCGGATGTAGAGTAGCCCCAGCCCAATACTTTCTCTTCTTTTTTCTTTCTCTTCTCTTTCCTCCCGAGCTCTCCCTGAGCCTTCTCTCGCCGGAAACCTCCTGCCACCAGCTGCCGCCGCTCTGGCCCAGTTCGGACCCCCGCCACCTCCTCTCTCTCCCCGGCCTAGTGTCCGAGCCGGTAGTGCCGCCGGAGAGGAGAAAACCCGCCGGAAACGCCGGGCAGCCCTTCGCCGGAGTTCCCTCTTCCGGCCACCATAGGGCGGAATTTTTGGCTCATCTTGTAGCCCTCATTAAGGTGAGTAATCCCTCAAAAGGAATTGGTCTAATTGATCTTTTAAAATAATTTTTCTTAAAATTTGTATGCTTTTGGCTTAGTAAAAAATTATTGTATTTTAGGTTTTTTTTTCTTCCATTACTTGTTTTTATAAGCACATATAATATATCAATAAAATTTTTGACAATAATTCTTCAACAAACCAACAATTTATAAACAAAATAGATACTTTAAAAGTTTAATACTCAATAATTTCAAAATTATTGGGAATTGACCAGACTAGCACACCATAATTTTAAAACTTCTAAGTTCATCTTGAACAGAAAATATAGACTCCATAGTTTAAAGTCGATCTAAATAAATTCCGAATTTTAAAGTTTAAAAATCATAAATTTGAATAAAGAAGAGAAAAATAAATTAAATATTAGAGTCTATCATCTAAATCTCACAAGAATAAGGTCTTCGATTTTAGAGGTAACATATCACTCTCTATACTTCGCATACACGACACTTAAAACAATTCTATATGTACATAAAACAAAAATAAAAAGCAAATTATTAGAAAAGACAAACATATAATTATATAGAACATAAAACCTAAAATCATATTGTTCAAATCAAATATTTAATACAAAAATAAAGACAAAAAACGACGTTGTTTTACAGAGATTCGGTTTTTCGGTTCGGTTCGGTTTTTTAAGGGCCGAAACCAAAAACCAAACCAAACTAATTTGGTTCGGTTCGGTTTTTCTTAATTCGGTTTGGTTTTTTCCGGTTTCGGTTTGGTTTTCGGCTCGATTTTTTTAGGTTTTCGATTTTAAAATTCCACCCCTAATGACAACTACATTTACTTTACACGTATATATGGTGACATATCGGAAATGGGAAACTCACGAGGAGCATCAGTAAACAAATACAAGTAGTTTTTTCACTATGTTTCCAGTCAGAGAACTTACCGACGACACACTATTTCATCCTGGCACACGAAGAGCTAACATCCATTAAGTAAGGAATTGCCGCTTTAGAAGGCCAGCCAAGACACATAGAGTGCGCAAGCCGGGACACAGCCCACTGAATCCTACTGTGAAACGATATGGTCTTATTGGAAATATAAACCTACATATAGGATAATAACCTATTAAGTAGAAATACCTACTAAATACGCCCCACCAGCAAAAGCCCAAGTCCTAAACGACCCAGCCCATAATCCTGGGATCTCAAACGTTTGCACCTCACGCTCTCCCACCAACGATGCACACCGCCGACTAACTGCCATCACTGGACAATCCTACCTGTCTCCAATTGGGCATTCCGGCAGTTTGGACAAGGAAACAACATAAGTTGTAGAAGTCAACACTAGAGGTTGTAGCGCCCTGCAATGGAGAAGGATCCGGACGACGTCATTGCGCAACATCCTCCGCTGCAATGAAGCACAATTCCACCATGGCTGTGCATCGCCCTTCCTTGGACTTTCACTTGGGGACTGACATACGAGACCTACATAACCTACAGGTTCGACGACAATATCACAATGATGCGTTGCCAGACTGAACAAACCAAAAGGCCGGAACTCAAGCACGACAAACATGAACTGCTCTCTTCTTTGGTAACCGCTGCAGAGCGTTTTTTACTTTTTTTTTTTTTTACCATAACATTTTTTGTTGACGAGAAATTTTATTCACACACACCAAATTTATAATGCATGTCCTTATGTTTAGACTTTTTTTTTTTAATCTAAGTTTACCCCATATGATGAAGATGAACATAGAAATTTTTTTTAATGCATGTCCTTCAATATTCTAAAAAACGCTAGACGCTAGTCGTGTAATACCCTAAATTTTTTATACCATTTTCCTTGTATTATTCTTAATTTAATGAAGGAAAATTTATGGAAATTCTTATTGGTTTTGCGAAGTGGAAGTTTGGAGTTTATTTCAAGTTGCCTTGACGTTAAAAAGACCAAAAAGTTGACTTTACTTTCTGTAAGTTATCTTCGAAAACTTCCTTCACGAAAGTTGTAGAGCTCGTCAGTACGAGTTCGTAGACATGCGACATGAGTGAAACGGATGTCGGATGAAGAAGTTGTGGTCAGAGAAAGTTAGTTGCCCGGTTTGGAAAGTGTATAATAGGAAGTTGGGATTTTTTTTTATGTGGGAAACCTTTTTTCTTCACTAAACCGTGCAGCTCTCTCTCTCTCTTATCCCGAGCACCCGACGCCTTACGGACGCCAGATTTCCTGCCGAACGGAAGCCCACCATCTCGCCGCTGGGAAGGTCGCCGTTGGTCCAGTCCGACTCGCTCAGCCACCCTCTTCCTCCTACGGTGTCGCAGGCCGGAGACAAGCCGCCAGACCGGAGAAGCTTCACGCGATTCGCCGGAGCTTAGGTCGGCTGTCCGGCTGTTGTTTCGACCGCCGCCGGTCTTGTTCGGTGCACACAAACCTTCTCTTCCTTCCTAGGGCAGCGCCACCCGCCGCCTTGCTGCCTAGACACCGCCCCGAGGTGGAGGAGCTGTGGTGGTTCTTGCCGGAATTTCTTGGTTTCGACGGCTTGTTTAGGCCAAAGTTGGGTGAGTCTTGTCCTCTCCCTTCCTCTAGAGTTGTTTTGCTTCCCTTGGGATCCAAGTTTGAGATATTGGAGTGCTAGCTTGCAGATTTGGGGACAGAGTTTGCGGTGGCTGTCGGGAGCCGTTCGAGACTGAACCAAGCTTAGCCACAGGTATAAAAAGTGTTCCTTTCACTTTACTCTTTAAGGTTGTTGTTGGGAGTTTAGGTAGATTTTGAGGTTGGTGGTGACGATTGAGGCTCACACGCCGCCGCCTGTGGCGGCACGTGGGAGCACATCCGGGCAGGGTAGAGACTTTGACTACTGTGTTAATTAGCCCTTGTAGTTCCTAGGGTGTTGTTAGTGTGTTGTTGGTGTGTGAAGTTTGAGTTTTGATTTGGTTTTGCTTTGTAGGTGCTAAGTGGTTTCTAGGTGTTTGATAGGTCGGAAAACTTGAGAATTTTGGATCTTGGAGAGTGGTAGTTTTGTTGTCGAGTGTTCGATGACCTTGGGAGGTCTTGGAGGAAGGATTTCCCTTCTTTGGGGCAACCTTTAAGTTAAAGGTATTTTAAATCCTTGTGGTGTTTTTACTAAGGGTTTTGATTTGTTTATGTTTAGGTGATTTGTGAGTTGTTGGGTTTCTTGACTCTTGTGTTGCGGAAGAACGCAGCAGGAGTATTTTAGGTGAGTAAACCTCACTAAGGTTCACTTTTGAACCAAGATTTTTTATGGTCATTTGAGGATAATGATTTTAATATGAAGTAATATTTTGCTATTATTGGTTTTAAAAATATATGAGCTTGATCGTCAACGGCTCATAGGTAAGGTAAAACAAGTTTTTTTTATGTGTTACTGTAAGGCTCTTATGATCATAATTTTATTAAATTGTGAGAAATTATGTTATTGGAATAATTTATTTTGTTCATATAATTATATCCTTGTGAAGGATGTAATTTTATGATGTAATCTTGTTATGTTGTTAGTGAGGTTGTGATATGATGACTGTTGAATAAATAGCCTAACCGGGTTCCAAGCCTTTAAATAGGTGATTGGTTACGGTTAAAATACTATTTATTATTTTATTTTATTGGTATTGGACAGTCAAACCGGGTTCCAAGCCTTTGGCCGGGTGATTGGTTACGGTTAGGAATTGGAGCTCTAGTCCGTCTGTCGGTGTAGGTCATGGGAGATACTTGATGGTATCTGGGACCCATGGGTACACATATTGTTGTTGTAGGTCATGAGGGGTATTTACTAAATATCTAGGACTCATGGGTACATTTCTTGTTAATGTGTGGTTTTTTTTTTATTGATCAAATTTCATTTGGGGTATGTTGGTTGTGTCAAATTGTTGGATGTGATAAATGTGGAGTTTATTTTTGAGTTTACTCATACGGGCTTTTGGCTTATCGGGTTTGTTATTTTACAATCCCGGTACACCAATTCTTGGTGTAGGGGCTAGACCTGCAGGTGAGGATCGGCAGGGGTGAGAAGGAGGCGTAGTGGCAGGGTTCTCCTTTCTTTTATCAGACTCTGTATAGTTTTAGCCTTGAATAGACAGTATTTAAGTCATGAGATTGTTCTCATGTTCTTGTGTTGCACATTATGTAAACAAGGAAGTGTAATCTTAATTCAGTGATAGATCTTGTGAAAATTTCTATTTTGTAATTGAGTTTTGTTGTTGTTGTTGTTGACAACATGTTGGGATGTTAATATTTTAAGTTAGATCATGCCAAAATTTTTGAAAATTCCATTCTAAAATTAGGGCGTGACAAGTCGGACGGACAGTTGGCGCCTAGCGTCTAGCGCCCAGAGGATTAATCGGACGCCTAGACGGTTTTGTATTTTTCATATTTTTATTTTTTAATAGCAAATAAAATATAAAAATAAATTTATAGAATGCATTATAATGTTCCAAAATAGCAAATATACTTTAAAAATAAATAAAATGGTCAACTACGTACTATGTTCTTAGAAATAAAAAAACAATTTGAAATAAATAAATTAGATCCTTATGACGTTTTCTGTATGTATTTTTGCGTTTAGAAGATTGTTGTCGAGATTGTTTTTGCGTTTTGAGTTTAAGTAGGTTTTGATGTGTTTTGATTTGAAGAATAAAAAAAAAGACTATTCGGGCCACTCAGCCCGCCTAGCCGACCGTTTTTCGCACTGGCGCCCAGGTTGAACGATTAGTGGGTAATCGGAACGACGAGCTGACGCCTAGCGCCTAGGAGTCGCTTGGGCGGTCCTGGGTGGCATTTTTTAGAACATTGATGTCCTTATGTTTAGACTCTTTTTTTCGTCTAATTTTACCCCATTTGATGAAGATGAACAAAGATGCATGAACTAATCCAATCCATAACATACATATTGAAGGGAAAGAACTCTGAAAAACAGTCACCAACTTTGGAAAGAATTTAATAAAATCCTTCACAAAACAACATTCTCTACTCACATGTTCAATTGTTCATCGTATGAATTGCAGAAAAAAACAACCATCACCCACATATACTCTTTTGGATCTCAAGGAAGAGGAAGTAGGAAGAATAGATGAAAAGACATGCCAAGTATGCACTTTAACTTTACCTAGGACATCCGCCTGCCAAACTTTCTTCCATGCCTGAACCGAATCGTTATTACTAGGCGATGAGGTCTCATGTAGAAGCTGTCTAGCCAATTGGTATGTATTTTTAGTCGTGTATCTCCCTTTCCGATCATAATGGCATATCAATCTGTCATTGGTGATCCGATGACATAATTGGATAGATAAGATTAACTCAACATCAACTGCCTCAAAATGTTCCTCCACTCTTTGCACATTCCAAGTTCGGTCCCCTCACAAATAAACTCACTTACTTCGGCCTACGGCCCATAACTATAGGGGCCGAACTTCTTATTCAAGGCCCTTTGATGTTCTTGCAGACAGTTCCAAAATTAGAGAAAATAGGGATAATGCGCCTGCCTTATGATTCGAACTCCGGTAAATTGGAAGGAACAAAAGCATCCCTGCTGCACATCAATTAATTTGCTATCTTCATATGCATATATTGTTGAAGGAATTTACATTCCTATCTATAATGATGTGTCTTGACCGAATCTTCTTCTTATTAGACTAGAATATCTCTTAGATATCTATCCCTGATTTATAGGGATTCTCTATGTAATGCCTACATAAAGGCCAATCTATTAATGAATGAGTAAATCTTTTTTCTCTCGTATTCTCATACTCTACAACACGTTATCAGATTTGGTGCCATAACCAAGAGATAATAGGTCAACCATCCCGAAAAAACCCTAAAACGTTCGAAAACCCAAACTTTTTCCCAAAACCCTAATCTGCCGGTTTCGTTTTTCCCGATTTCCGGCCGGATTTTCTTCTGTCCACGGTCGGAATTACATATCTACAGAAAAACCTCGACGTCTCGGTTCCAACCCCACCGGTCTCACCCCGAGAACCGGCAGAAAAGTACCTGAACCGGCCGCCGAAATTTTCCAAACCGCCGCCGCCACCGACCACTGGTTCACCGCCTTCCCGTTCTCCAATCTACCTGATTTTTGGATAGCAGCTTCCTTTTCCAGTGGTGCTCCTGCTGTCAAAATTTCAGGTCAAAAATCGAAGCATAAGTAGGTGAAAAGTTGTTTTCTCCTCTCGACAGCCTCTAGAAACCAAAGATCTCAAGATTGTTCGTCTTCCAAGGAAAGCCAGAAAGGTTCTCAACCCTCGGTCGAAGCTTGCCATCGACTAAAACTCATCAGAGGTAAACTTTTAATTAAGGTTACTGCTTTCCGAATTTCAATTCATAGTTAGGGCTTAGTAGCTTTTCCATCTATCCCCTCTCTATGACGGGATTTGGTTTTTTTTTTGGGGGGGGGGGGGATAGGGTTTGAGAGTTTTGTTGGGGTTCCCATCCTATATTAAACTATGTGACTGCGACATACGCGTCACCATATATTTGCGACTGCGATTACGCGTCGTTGCGACAATTGTGAGCGTCGCCTACAAGGGAAGAATCGATTGTGACTGCTCTAACGCATCACCTACTTTTATTTGCATCGATTTTATGACCACATCCTTGGTTTATTGACTAATTCTAATCTCCTTGTCTTTTGTAGATGACTGAGCCATCCAGGCCCAAGTTCGAGATCCTCGATAACCGAGGTAAGGAATATCACCGATGGGTGTCCGATGTGACGAATACGTTCATCGGTAAGCGGTTGACAACCACCATCTTTCCGACGCCGAATGACCCTCTAGCAAGTGACAAGGCCAAGGCACAAGCCCTCATGTTTTTGAGGTGCCTCATTCATCCAACTTTAAAGAAACAATACCTGAAAAGGGAAGACCCCAAAGATCTATGGGATGTCTTGAAGCAACGCTTCAACAACTTACATGATGTACTCATTCCAGAGTTGACTGCTTGTTGGGAATCCATTAGACTAATGGACTTTGCTAAAGTTGAGGATTACAACCAAGCTATGTTGGACCTCCAAGCAGAACTAAGCTTTTCTGGCGTCGATAAGACTGATAAAGATATGATTGAGAAGACTTTGTACATTTTTTAGACATCAATGAGCTTACTTAGCCATCAATATCGCCTTGAGTAAGAGCAGAACAACGTTACGTCGTTTAGTGACCTCATATGCGTGCTAGCAAAGAAAGAGCGGCATCAACGATTATCCTCAATAACAATGCAAAGCCGGTTGAGACTAAGAAGATTCCTGAGTCCAACCAAACTAGTGGAGGTAAAGCTCCAAGGAAAAGAGGAAACAGAAAACCTGCACCATATGAACGTGAGCAGAATCAGCCACGTGGTCGCAGTAATGGCAATAATCGGCGTGGAAACAACCGCAGCAACACTTGGAGGCGTGATGACGGAAATTCCGCCCCTCCTAGGAACAATAACCGCGGCCGTGGCCGCCAAGGTGAGAAATCCGGCCAAGGCCGAAATCCTCCCTCTAACTCGAACCAGAAGAGGCGATCTCCATGCTATATTTGCGGATCTACCGCTCACTTGCTTCATGATTGCCGTGCTAGCAAAGAAGCTATTGATACCTATAGAAGACACAAGCAGTACTTGGCTCAAGAAGCTAACTTTACTAGGGGAGATGACATTGGTGCTGAGCCTTCCACCAATTTCACCATAGCAAATTTCAAAGCTAAGAAATTTGGTTATGCGCACATGAATGCTGCGGATTTTGATTAAACTCTTTTGATTAGATGTTTTTTCTCTGCTATTTTCTGTTTGACACATGTTTAGCTACAGTTATTTTCGACTTTTCAGTCAATTTTTATGGAATTAGACATCATTTGATGTACTTTTGAGTTGACATTAATAAAATCTCTCCTTTACGTTTCACAATGTTCAGTTGATTGAGAATTTATTCCCTTATGAATGGTTCAAATTGCACAAAGCTATAAGCTTCATTACATGGTAAATATACTAAATCCACATGTTTTCGTGGTCTTACAATTGACTATGGCTTAAAGAATGGCAAAACATATGCAAAAATTGCGAAAAAAACACTAAGGCAGCTAACAGCCGTGTTTTGGCACTGTCACAGCGCCCCTAAGGTGCCCCTGAGCGTCTCTGCCGCGTGCCGTGTGCACTAGGCAGCTGCCTGCACCCCTAGAGGGCCCTTGCCACAGCCTGTCGAGCCCATGCCAGCGGCAGGCCCCTGCCGCGCCCCTGCGCGCTGCTGGGTGCTGCTGCGCGTCGTTGATCCCCTTCCAGCCGCCTTGCACTCCCGCGCCCCTGTGCATCTCCGCGCGTGGACAAGCCATCGGCCGCGCGCTACCGAGCCCCTATGAGCCCCTAGTGGGGTTCTGCCTTCTGCCAGCGCTGTAAGCTCACTTCCATCGCCTTTTTTTGATGCTACTGCCGAGCCTCTTGGCCGGCCAAATTGCTGTAACTTCATGAAATTAATTTTCATGCCGTATAATTGCACTCATTTGGGATTCTAACTTGGTTCAATTCCTGATTAACCACTCTATGTTTCATTAGAGTGTTCGCCTTGTCTTGATCCAAGACTAATTATTTTCACACATTTATGTAGATGTCTCGTGGCGAAATTGAGCGTCTAGCTGACAGTGGGACTACCCACACTATTCTACGGAATAGACTATTATTTACGGACTTTGTGCCTCACAAATCCTCAATGACAACCATGAATGGTTCCTCGCCTGTAATTCAAGGCAGAGGCAATGCACAGTTCTTATTGCCAAATGGCACAATGATACATGTCACTGACGCGCTTTACGCGCCTAAGTCTAATCGTACCTTGCTATCATTTAGGGACATTCGTGCTAACAGATTTCACCTGGAAACGTTCAATGAGAATGGACAAGAGTTTTTTTTTATCACCTCTAATGACTGCGGCCGTAAATGCATCTTAGAAAAGCTCATGAGTCAAACTTGCGGTTTGTATTTTACAACCATCAGGATCATCAAATCCTATGCAGTTTCTCGCAACTTCTGTGACTCTGACTAATACAAGCTTTGGCATGATCGTTTGGGATATCCCGGACGTGACATGATGATCCGAATTCTCAAGAATTCACATGGACATCCATTTTTCCGAGCACTGAAGCGTGTTGGAGCTCTTCCTTCCACCGAAGTAGGTGATGCGGCCGTGCATGATTCACCTGCCATAGGCTCGGCCTCCAAGACCATTGCCGAGACTCCAAATGCCTCTATGGCTATCTCTAATGCTCACCGCTCGTTTTGCAAAGCTTTTTCACTAGCCAAATTGAATGCAAGACCATCTTTTGCTAGTGATTCTAAACAAAACATTTCATTCCTACAAAGAATCCAAGGTGATATTTATGGACCTATCAAACCAGAGTGCGGATAATTTCGATATTTTATGGTTCTGGTTGATGCATCAACGCGTTGGTCACACGTTGCTTTGCTATCCACAAGAAACGCTGCATTTGCTAAACTCCTAGCTCAAATTATTAAGCTCCGAGCTCATCACCCTGATTATCCAATCAAGTCTATTCGATTGGACAATACTGGAGAGTTTACGTCTATGTCTTTTGACAACTATTGTATGTCTATCGGGGTTGAAGTAGAACATTCCGTACCCCATGTACATTCACAAAACGGTCTTGCAAAAGCTAAGCGCTTACAATTGATTGCATGGGCCTTGGTGATGCGCACCAACTTGCCTGTTTCTGCCTGGGGTTATGCAAGTTTTCATGCAGCTGCACTTATTCGTTTTAGACCTACTATAACCTAACCATTTAGTTCGTACAAGTTGGTAACTGGCAACACTGCCGGCACATTGGCTGAGCTCCTAAGGGCCCCTGCCGTGCCCAGCAGTGCCTCGGCAGCACTAGGTAGCCCCTATCGCAATCTGCCTCGACCGGCAACATGCAGCGCGCCCCTAGTGCGCCCTGTCGAGCCTGCGCGCCCCTAGTGCGCCCTGCCGAGCCTACGCGCCCCTAAGCTCTCCTGCCGATTCTGCAGCGCAGCAGCCGCACCCCTGCGCTTCCTCGAGAGCTTTCAATGCCTCAAACGAGCAGATTTTGTTCCCCAACCAAAATCAAGCTTCCGAAGCTCCTTCTAGCTCAAAATTGACGTAATGCGGTATTGTCCCCTATTCCGAAATACCGAATAATATGTTAGTCGGATTTGCTGATGCACACAAAGGACGTTCCCAAACTGGTTATGTGTTCACCGTTGGAGCTACAACGATTTCTTGGAGATCTACCAAGCAAACCCTTGTTGCTACTTCCTCGAATCATTCAGAGATTATTGCACTACATGAAACAGTCAAAGAAAGTGTTTGGCTTCGCTCTGTGGTAGCTCATATTTGAGAGTCAAGTCGGTTGACATCTACCACTGATACACCAACTTGTATCTATGAAGACAATGCGACATACATTGAACAAATGAAGTTGGTAATCATCAAGGGTGATAATACTAAGCATATCTCGCCTAAGTTCTTCTACAATCAGCAACAGCAACAGCTTTTGAATATCCAAGTGAACCAATTGAGTTCCGAGGATAATGTAGCAGATTTGTTCACCAAGTCTCTACCCAAATCTACTCTTGAGAAGCATGTGCGAAGTATTGGTATGCGTCGCGTATCTGAACTCCATAATTGATTATGTAGACATCAATGGGAGTCTACGTCACATGTTTTACATTCAAGTGGTAGTTGGCGCGTTATGTTCTTTTTCCCTTCGACCAAGTCTTTTGTTTTTTACTCAAGAGGTTTTTGTTTTACTTGACAAGGTTTTTACCGAGGCAACGTTCATGCACCATGTGATTCTTGTACGCGACACAAGGGGGAGTGTTGAAGGAATTTACATTTCTATCCTTGATGATATGTCTTGACCGAATCTTCTCCTTATTAGACTAGAATATCTCTTAGATATCTATCCTTGATTTACATGGATTCTCTATGTAATGCCTACATAAAAGTCAATCTATCAATGAATGAGTAGACATTTTTTCTCTCGTATTCTCATACTCTACAATATATATATATATAAAGCGCACGTCCGTTTTTTTGACAAAACTGCGCACGGACCCATATCAGCCGTTGAATGGTTTAAATGAAAACCATATGTTAATGTGCCAAAATATCATTGTTTCTTCTCAATGAGGTCTCTCAGATGATAATGCAACAGATCATCATTGTTTCTTCTCACCAAGCTAGTACAGACCAACAAAAATTATGTGCATCTGTAATCACAAAATGGGAAGTATTCTGCAAAATCTACTAGGTACAGAATGAGGTTCATTCACAGAAAAATTGTCAATTGTTCTCCTTACACATTATTCTGCAAAACAAAGCAAACAATAGGCTAATCAGTACTAATAAAGAAAAAAAAAAAAAGGCAGATCAGTTCAGTTCTAACAAAACAATAGGCTGATCAGTTAATACTTATAAAGAAAAAAAAAAGGCTGATCAATTCTAACAATAAAACAACAACCATATAAACAAAAAGTGTATTATCATACATGTATCGAATTCACCAGTAGATGAACAACTATCCTCATCCATACTAGTTGAACTTGAATCCACATCTTTACTATTCGCAAGCCTACATAAATAAGCAAGATTATAGAGATACATATATCAATCAAAAAATTCTGAAAACATAAATAGTAATATCAAACACAATTAAGTATAGATTCTTACTTTCCAAGAAGTGTTGGACAATTTCTTTTGTCATGTGACTGACCATATAGTCCACATCCATGACATTTCCTGCCTTGACTCTCCTTTGCCTTAACTTTCTTCTTCTCTTTTCCTTTCTTCAACCTTCTCCCACACCCTTTTGCTCTAACTTGATCTGGTTCATTAAAAACATGATGAATAGTAGTAGTCTTGGTCTCCAAAGCTACTGCACTCTGTCCACTTTCATTACCAACATCCAGTGATTTAAAATTCTCCAAGAAAGCATCCAACGAATCCATTAGGAGCTGGCTAGCCTCATCACTGACGATTGCCTTATCAACAGCATCTGTAGCATGTTGTAACAATTTATTTCTCCTTGCAAGTAAAACTTTGTTATCTTTTATCTCTGCTCCATCAGAATCTGACACAAGACTTTCTCTTGCTTCCTTAGTCCATCTCTTCAAGATGTATTGAATAGGCAATTTATCAACATCTTGGATCTTAATCACATATGACAAAACATGTCAACATGGGAGCCCTTCACTTTCCCACTTTCTACAGCTGCATGACACAAAATCAGAATTTTTTTCATAAGTGAGTACACGATACTTACAAGTATCAATGTTCTTTCTCACTGCTTTGTACACGCAATGAGTCTCATTTTCTCTTATAAGTTCTAGTTTATATTTGAAGCTCTCTATCAACTGTTCTTGAACTTCATAAAAGAACTTGCGTGTGTAAACCTTGGCCATATGATCTTCTATTTCAAGGGACATGACAGTTTTTGCCTTCTCTTCAATATTAAAATGATCCTCCTCTAACTCATGGTGGCGATGGTAAAGAAGTCCCCGCTTAACCTGAACCATAAATTCCACCAAAGAATTTGACTGAGAAACATAATTCTTGAAGAAAGAATGTTGACTTTCTGCTCTTTGACTACTTGACATTCTAGCTGAGAAACACTGATTTACATGTGTTGGTATCCATGATGAACGAATTCCGTATATCGATTCCAACCACTTGTTATCACTCAATCCACTCTTCTCAACAATTTCAGTCCATCTTGAGTCGAACTCATCTCCACTATTTGAATTCCATATGCAGCTATGAAAGTCTTGGTAGTAATCCCGATATTTAACCGCATCTAGCTTCTCTGAAAATTTATTGAGAATGTGCCAACTGCAATATCTATGAAATGTACGTGGAAGTGCTTCTAAAATGGCTTTAGTCAATAGCAGGATCTTGGTCGGTAATGATCATTTTGGGAGCATTTTCTAGGGCATTTTCAGGCATAGCATTTAGAAATTCCTTGAATAACCAAACAAAAGAATCAGCTGTCTCGTCATTCAAGAATGCACAAGCAAAGATGATAGTCTGCCCATGATTATTAACACCAGTTAATGGTGTGAAAATCATTCCATACCGATTTGTGTTGTATGTAGTATCAAAGATAACAACGTCCCCATAAAAGCTGTAAGCTCGTCTTGAAATTGAGTCAGCCCAAAAACAACGTGTTACTCTGTTTTCCTTATCTGACTCCATTCTATAGACAAAAGAAGAATCTTTTTCTTTTTCATTCAAGAAATGCATGTACAATAGATCTCCATCATGCCCCTTCTTCTCTTGACGAATAGTGCTTCCATAATTATAAATATCACGCTGTGTAAAACCAATATTTTCAATGCCACCTGCTTGAACACCAAATAATTCAAACTGTTTATGTCTCTTCACATTTACCAAGCTTAATTGCTCAGATAGAAGTTCATCAACTTTTGAAATACGACGATGAGACTTCAGAAACGGTACTCTAGCAGGGCTTGTCAATGGGTGGTTGTGACCTTCGACAAATATAGAGATTGCATATCCTCCAGATTTCTTTCTCACAGCTACAATTCTCGCTTTACAACCCACTTTTGGTAATCCTCTCTTACGCTTTTCTCCCTGAACGTTAGAATATCCTTGCTTGTAACAGACATACTTCTTGCTCATAAATGTGGTATTATCCTTGCTCTTTGTACTAGTATGACTTCTAATATTAAACCCTGCTTCTTTTGCATATCTATTGTAGAAAGTAGCAACGTCCTCTATTGTTTCAAACTCTTGTTTTAATTTAGGAACTACCTCAGACTTCACTTGAGGAATATAAACTTGATCATCATCTGACTCCATTTAATTGAAACTGAAAGCCACACATACACCATCATTCTTTTTTCAGTTAGCAATGCCAATGAATTGAGAAGACACAATTCAACCAATGTTAATAAATTGGGAATACAAAGAAATTCGATGAATTGTTTTCATCGATGTCTAATACCAACTAGATATATATAAGAGAATCAATGAATGACTTAAACAAAGAAAGAAAATACTATCCAAAAACAAAAAGAAGAAAAGCCCCAAATTTGATAAACCCTAAATTTTGTAATAGGAAAATCATGCATATCAGAAACGAGAGAACCAATACCGATCTATATGCGTTTATATGCTTCCAAAGCTCCACCTTTTGGTGCGAAAACTCTAAGGCTAGCTTTCTGTACCACAAGACTGCAATATGTGATAGAGAAAGGAAGAAAAAGAAAGCTTTGATTGCAAGAATCGTGCAACTGAAGAGAGTTCAATCATCAATGGTGAGAATACATGAATTGGAAGACATGGATTTGGGGTGGAGAAGTGCGAGACATGATCATTGAGAGAAAGAGATAGAGTGAGAGAGAAAGAGAGAGAGGGAGACTGAATATTCGGGTTTCTTTTTAGCTATTTGACCCGCGCGCTATGAGTTTTCGTCCGCTTCGATCATCTAGAACCGTTGGTTTTCATTAACCATTCAACGGCTGATATGGGTTCATGCGCAGTTTTGCCAAAAAACGAACGTGCGCTTTATATATTGTCCATGTATATATATATATATATATATATATATATATATATATATATCTTTATCCTTGAATAAAGAGTTACAAACTTACAAATAAATGTTTAATGCATATGTAAGAGCAAGGGCTCTGTTTACACAAGTATTTTACTGGAGAGAGAATGGGAAGAGAGGAGAGGAGAAGAAGAGGAAAAATTGAAGCCCCCACAAATGAAGCCGGAGGCTTCTATGAATAGAGATTACAAAAAGTAATGAATAGTAAAAAGTGACTGTTGGTGAATAGTAACTTGTCTGCCACTGAGTAACTGTTGGTTATGTGAATTACTGTTGATGAATAGTGGATTGTCTGTCACGCGGATAACTGATGATTTCGGTGGAAAAGATGACTGAGACGGTCTTGACTGGAATTAATCAAAATCGGCATAAGGGTCTAGACTATCTTCATAATCTGCCCATCTTTTTGGTTGATTGGGGGAACTTTGATGACTGTGAGATGATGAATCTGATGGAGAATGTTCTTCGTCATCATCTGTAGATAAAATTGCTGCTTCTTGTAGTAACGGCTTTGCTAATTCTTTTAACTCTTCTGCTTTAGAAGATGAAGATGAACTGGAGGCCTTTTTCTTCTGGGAAGAGGATGGTGACTGCTTTGTCTTCTTGGAAGAAGATGGTGACTGAGGAGTTGGAGATGTTAACTACGAGATTGGAGGGGCCGGCTGAATGGAAACCAGAGCTTTTGAACTCGAGGGAATAACTGTGAATTCTTCACTGAATTGAGTTAAAACTCTCTCAGGGTCGAATTTATCCCACCATTTTACTAGGAATTGTCTTGTAACCATGTATTCTTCAGGTTCAATTTTGTATTGCCATTTCAGAATCCAAGGAATTTTATACTTTGCCATAAATTGAAGAGTGGGAGAAAATCTTTTCTCATAATCTGAAAAGGTCATGACTGTAGTAAATTTTGTGACTGCATTCTGGAGTTGTGGAGGGAGAAGATCATAAGAGCAACCATGGTCATCCCACCAATTGCAAAACCACATAGGGAACTGGCGATTGAATCTTCTGTCGAAATTGAGGAACCATGAATGACTAAAATCCTCGGTTTGATGGAGGAATATTTTATCCCATGCTTCCATGTAGTCATGATACGTGAATGTGATTGTGTCTAATGTGTGGGGAGTAAAGGGGGGATCACCCCATTGGGCTAGCGACATGATTCGGATTATATAAAGGGAATGATATAATATCTTGGATTGGTCTTTAGGATCAAGGATTGGTTTAATGAAAATTGACTCGGTTTTATACAGGATGTCTTTATAAAATGATAACGGGGGTTTTCCTGGAGGATAATGAGAGGTTGGACCAAAATGACTTTTTACTAAAGAAACAGGGTTTTTTAGATGACTCAAGTTAGGTTCAATGTAAAATAGGCCATGGGCGACCCTGATGATGTAAGGGGAGGATTTTTTATAAGTAATTGGACGGTTAGATGAGGAGCTTGATTTGTAAGGGTCGAACTGGTTGACTAAAGCTGATTGGTAACTGGGCATATTTAGACTGAGAGTACTACCAAGCGCACTATAATGGTTGACTAATGAAACAGGAGAATAACCTGTAAAAGGAACTATGTTTGATTTTGACTCAGGTGATTCTGGCTTGACTGGAGAGGATGCTGTAACTTTTGTCTTTCCGGGATTTCTCCCTTTGGATGAGCTAGACATTATGCTGTGGCGCCCTGTAGGAATTCACGAGTTAGGAAGTCGGGGATATGATTGTCACTGCCTTTAATGAATGCAATTTCAAAATCAAAGATACTTAAAATTGCTTGCCAACGGGCAAAGATCTGTTTACTAGCAATGTTTTGAACATCTTTTTCTAAAACATTTTTAGCACTTTTACAATCGACGCGGACTAAAAATTTTTGATTTAATAAATCATCTTGAAATTTACTGATACATAAAACAATTGATAAAATTTCTTTTTTAATAGTACTATAATTTGCTTGGGCTGGATTCCAAATTCCAGAATGAAAACGAACAATTTGCTCAGGATGATTAGGAGAAAGTTGTTGTTTGAGAATACCTCCATAACCTATTTCAGAGGCATCAGTTTCTACTATTTTATAGGAATCGGGAAGAGGGATTCCTAAGCATGGTAAGGTTTTGACGTGACTCTTAATTTCTTTGACTAAGGATGTATGTACTGAAGTCCAAGGGGAAGGATTTTTTTGTAATCTATCGAACAGAGGTTTACAATGTTTCCTAAGGTTTTTGTAAAAATCTGCTACATAGTTTAAAGATCCTAGGAATCTTTGTAATTGATTTTTATCTAAAATGATGTCTGGAAATTTGTCAGCGAATTGTATTGCTCTATCAATAGGTTTAATTTGGAGTTGGTGAATGTTAAATCCAAGAAAACGAATGTTGGTTTGGAATAATTTGATTTTTGAGGCAGAAATAACTAGACCACTATTCTTTATTATGGAAAAGAATTGGTGAAGATGTTTCCAATGTTGGTCAATTGATTGAGAAAAGATTAGAACATCATCAATGTAGACAATGGAGAAGTGACTATAAGGATTGAATATATCGTTCATTATGTTTTGGAATTCGCTAGGTGCATTTTTTAATCCGAAGGGCATAACATTCCATTCATAATGTCCAAAAGGCGTGACAAATGCAGTTTTGTATTTGTCAGCTTCACTAATTTGAATTTGCCAAAATCCTGATTTCATATCAAATTTACTAAAGATGACAGATTTGTTTAATCTGTTAATGAGATCTCGTTTATTGGGAATGGGATACCTGATCCATTCTAAAACTGTGTTAAGAGGTTTGTAATTTATAACCAGACGGGGGGTCTCTCGTTCGAGTTCAGCATTTTTCTGAACATAGAACGCTGGGCAAGACCAAGGGGATTTACTAGGGCGAATAATATCTTTGTTGAGTAAATCATTAATTTCGTTTTTACAAAAATCCATGATCTCGTGACTCATTTGAATTGGACGAGCTTTAGTGGGGTGTTTTTCTCATTGAATTCTTTGATGTAGGGTAGTGAGACAATATGTTTTTTCCTGTGCCAAAAGGCAGTAGGGATATCAGAACATATTTCTTTGATTATCTTTTCTTCAAAAGTTTTGATCTTTTGCTGAAGAAAAGAGTTTTGGAGTTGATTTTCAATTCTTTTGAAATTAATTTCTTCTTGGAGAAAGGTTATTTGTTTGATTTTTGCTTGAATGCAACCGAGAGTTTTTGAAATATTATTTTCTTGAAATGCTTTTAAAGTATGGATTTCGGGGTTTGAAAGAAAAGTAAATTTAACTGGTTCATCAAAAGGGTAGGTAATAATACCATCATATTCAGTTTTGAAAGGGTAAATTAAAGTTATGAAAGGTAATCCTAAAATTACTTTATCAGTTAGATTTTTTACCAAGACAAACGAAGTTTTGAAACAAACATTATTTTGGCAGATATGGGCCTTAGGGATTTCGTATTTAATATCCATTTTTGTTCCATTAGCTGATCGTAAAGATTCTTTCGTTTTTTCAAAATATTTGGAGGGTATTAAGCCTTCTTGTATGCAATTAAGATCCGCACCAGAGTTAATAAGGGCTGTTATTATTATTTGGAAATCTTTTATTTTGAGTTGGACAGTAGTGTACCATTTTTTAAGTTGGATCTGGCGTATGGTACTAATAGTATTATTTTCAGAGTTTTCAGCTTCATTATTTTCTGGGAAAGGATTTTCAAGTGGATCCTGTAATTTAAGAAATTGGTTATTTATCTTTAGTAAGTTTAATTCCTGTTTAATCTCTTTATTGTCATTCGTAAGTTCTAGATGTGTTTGTTGTAAAGCATGTATTTGACTCTTGATTGTTTTTACTTCATGTTGGAGATCTTGGATAGTTATTTCTTTTTTACTAGTGGAGAATTTATCGAAAGTTGTAGTAAGGCTAATTTTTTGTGAGGGAGGATTAACCATATTTTCTTGGGTAATTAATTTTTTTAATTTTTTGAGGTATTCTGTTTTAAGTTCAGGGTTGTCTATTTTACCTATTAAATCAATTAAGAGTTCTTCTTGTTCTTCCTGTTTGGAAAGAACATTTATTGTTTTACAATTACAAGCATCCTTACACCCAAAAGTAATATCTGGGGAAGAATGTTCATTGGATTCAGAGGAAGAAGATTCCATCATTGTGATGTCATCTTCACTCATTTCATTTTCTGAATCAGTGTTTCGTAATTCTAAAGTTTGTATAAGTTTTTCTTTTTCTTCTTGACTAATTTTGAGTTGATTAATAATACTTTTAACTGGACAATTGTTTGCAAAGTGACCAGTCTTATTACATTTAAAACATTTAGTTTTACTTTTATCGAAAGGTTTACTTTTTAGTTGGTGATTTGGTTTTTTAGACCAATTTTTTCGAAATCTGTTTTTGGAATAAAATTTGTTTGGCTCAAAGTTATTTTTGTAGGGTGTGAATTTTCTTTTTGAATGGTAAGGAATAAATTTATTGCTTGCCTTTTTTCTTCTTGAATGAGGTAAGGGAGGTAGGCCATATTGTTCACAAAAATTTCCTAATTCGTATTTAGTTGTTTTCTTATCTGATTTCATCTGAGCATTCAATTTCATATCTATACACATTCTTAATCCTTCTTTTTGGATAACTGTAATTATGTTTCCATAAGTTAAAGAATCATAGTTTATGTGACCTGTTTCATTACTAAGAACTTGTCTGATTTTATGAGCAAATAATTTTGGAAGACCATTTATGAATTTTTCTTTCCAAAATGGTTGGTTACTATCGTCTCTAAGCATAACTCGAGAAATGAAAACATCTTTGTACCATTTGAAATCACTTAGGGTAGGACACCTAAGGTTACTGAGTTGATCATGAATTCTGGATGTGATGTGGCTAGGGGTTCCTATGAAATGTTGAATAATTGTGTAAAATAAGGTATTAACAGCATCAGAAATTCTCATTCCTGTGCGTTCGTCGAAGATGGTAGTCCCATGTTCATCTCGTTTAATGACATGTTTAATATATGATCTAGAATCAGGAGTGAGGTGTTTTTCCCACCAGGAATGAAGCATTCCTGTAAATCCTGTGGAAAGTATGTCAATGATTTCAGGTTGGGTGAAATTATGATTAGTGACATAGCTATTAGCTGCCATAGACATATGATGTAATTTATTTAAGATTTCTTGTTCTGATAAATTATCAATGTTCCATTCATAAGTTTTATCAGAAGAAACTGAGAATTAATTATTAAGATGATTAGTGGGTTGTATATCTAAGGGGAGAGGACGTTCTGTCCAAGTTTTAAAAGGTCGCTTCTTTGGATGGACTATCCTATCTAGATTTAAAGTTTGAAACATTTGGTTTAAATCTTTAATTTGGCTAGTGTTACTAGAATCGCTATCTGAAGAATCGGAAAAATAGGTTTGTTGGGTATGAATTACAGCAATTCTACTGGGTTCAGGTGTTTCAGTTTTTAATTTTTCTAACATTCGTTCAATCTTTTGAATCGAAGAAGTAGGATTTAGGGTAGGTTTATTTAATTCACTAAAATGAACTAAAGGAGTTTCTGGTTTCGGTTGTGGTAGGATATTAACTTTAGAGGATATGTTGTCAACTTTTATTTCTATTTTATCTAACTGGGCTCCTATGGTTACTAGGCTTTGGTTTGTATAATTATTTTGTTCAATAATTTTTTTAGTATCTGGGTTAATTTTCTTAGTGTCTGGATCTTCTATGGCAATTTTAAAAGGTGAAGCTGTGATTGGACTGTTTAGATGATCAATTATTATTGTTTCAACAGGGGGATGACTGGAAAGGACTGAGCTAGTGGAAGTTTTCCAACGTGCTTTTGTTAATGTTTGAATTTTTTGGTTGTTTAGTTGATCGATAAAATCAAGAAAGAATATTTCAGATCTAGTTTCAAGCATAAATGATTGCCAATCATGAAATAATTGCTTTCGTTGATCCATGAAAGGAAATTTCATCCTATAAAGGTTTCTCCTAAGGAGATTGTCGTTTGATTCAAGATGTTTATCTAATTTAGAATAGTTGATTACGAAAGGTTGGTTAAGTGTGCTTAATTGCGGATTTAGTGGGGGAGTAACGAAAAAATCAGAAGCAGTAGGAGAAGTTTGATCTTCATCTATTACTGAATTGTTTTGAAGTTCATTTTCGGTATAATTTGGGTAACTAACTTGAGAAGTAGTTTTGATGTTTTTAATTTTAAGCTTTTGCAATTCTTCTTCTAGTTCTCTGATCCTGATATTTTTAATTTCTTTATCGAGATCAGAATCTCGTCTAGACATTGTTTCAGCTGTAGTGGAACCAGCAAATGAATGTCTAGCAGTAGCAAAAGAATGTCGCGAGGAGTTTCCTACCTCTTGAATTCTTGGGTTTTGATTTATTCGAGAGTTTTGAAAATTAATTCTTACTGTGCCATCATTAAACTGTTGAATACAGTCTAAATCAGAAAGACTATGTTGTGCATTAGATGGTTGATTCTCACTAGTGAGAGACCATTCAGAGGGAAGATGGACATCTGACCATCTGATAGTGTGAGGGATAGTAATATTAGCGTTTTCTTGACTACTTTGAATCAAGAGAGTATGGTTTTTGGGACTTTTACTAATGGCTTGGAAATTCATGTTTGTGCCGGTGACTGTATAATGGATTCTATAAATTAAGGCTAAAGGTTGGGTTCCTTCAAGGACATGGTAACCTGAAGTTTTAATGTTGAGAGTTAAAGCTTTTAAGATATGAGGATCACTGAGGCTAATAGTAAAATCTGGGTAGCAATTAAAATAAACTGGACCATTAAACAGACTTGACTCAATTAATCCAAGGGTACTATCATTAAAATCAGTAAATCTTGCATCTCTTAAACATAAAAGAATGGAGGCATTAAGACATTTTCTAGTTAAAGGCTTGACACCAATTTGAACTAACCCAATATGTAGGAAATTATGACCATCTTTTTTATGTTTTTTAATTGATTCTGGACTAAAAAGTTGGCAAGTTTCATGTTGTTTACTAAGGGCATAAACTTGTTCTACTGATTTAATATGGTGTTCACTTTTGAATGAAGCTAGGCTCCATTTTTTCTTATAAATTTCATGACTAGGAACTCTGGGAATATTCCAATCATTTATATCTATGTTATCGTTTGACTGATACTCTATTTGTTCCTCGTTAACTACATCTGGAATCCTATTGAGGGAGGACCTAGATGAACTAGAAGTGACTGAGTTGGATCTAAAAAGACGACTCATTTTGTGAAATGAAAAGAAAACTGGACCGTAAGAAAAAGATAGGAGGTTTTAAGAACCTAGGCTTAAAAACTTAAAGGCTAAGACTCACTCTACACCGCTCATGCCTCATCTGGGACTTAGTGTTTGGACCTGGACTTAATGTTTGGTTTGGAGAGAATAAAAGGCTTAAAAGAAGATAAGGAAAGGAAAATAGAACCCAAAATCTTAAAATTAAGGAACAATTAACAAAACATTTCATAAAATAAGTAAAGCAGATAGATCAACTCAAGATCCACTCCTAGGCGGTAGTCCGCCACCTGGGGATTGAGATGTTTTAAACAGAATAACTAAAGATGAACTCCAGAACCACTCCTAGGCGGTAGTCCGCCACCTGGGGTTGGAGATCCTTTAAAGTGTAACTATATCAGGCCTTTCGGCTCTGATACCAAAAGGAAACGTTTAATGTTTAATGTAAAACCAAAAGTGTAACTATATATATATATATATATATATATATATATATATATATATGCTTTCTCAGGTGCGGATGTCCGCATTTATTCTTACTGTGCGGATTTCCATTTTACGCTCACTTTTCAATCGAATTTTCACATCTCCACCGTCTAGTCTTTAGATACTAATGTATAGACCATCTCTACAAAATTTCAGCCAATTTGGTTATCATTAAAGCACTCAAAATTGCGTTTTTCTGTTATAAACATGAACTGTTCAAGTTCGACATAATTATGTTCATCCATTGGTTTAATCGAGTTTGAGTGTCTTAATGATGACCAAATTGGCTGAAATTTTACAGAGATGATCTATACATTAGTATCTAAAGACTAGACGGTGGAGATGTGAAAATTCGATTGAAAAGTGAGTATAAAGTGGAAATTTGCACCGTAAGAATAAATGCGGACGTGTGTAGCAGAGAAAACCTGTATATGTATCACAATCTCATGTTTTATTTTTTTTATCTTTCAATCATCTGTTTTAGTAATTATAAGTGAAAAAGGTTTTTAAGAGTATATTAACATATTTGAAACCTAAAATAAGGGTATTTTTTGATTAAAAATATTTGACAACCAATAAAACCACAACTTTTTATTCGCACCGAGCCTTCAATCTTTTAGGACCGGCCATGCTTGGCCAACCTATGACACCGCCGGCCAACTGGTCTAAAATCACGCGGCCGAGCCAACTATGGGTCTTCCCATGCATGTATACGCTGCCCATCTCCAACCTTCCAACGAGTCCCATTGACAAGCAACTCTCTAACTTCATAAATCCCATTCTAGCATGCGGATGGACTACTCGGTTTTGGAGCATTCCAGAAATTATTGAAAGAAAAATATCGAGATTTAAGAAGCCTGCTAAGAAAAGAGGTAGGATTATGCACTCCAACCTTGTTTCCCTAGATATAAAACGAGTGTGTAAAAACATATATCATATACAACTTTGTAATTGTGTTTTTCTGGTAATCATGTCCCAAATGGCTGATTACAGTGTCTATTATCATTTAAGACACGTTTACTATCTTAGAATGTAAAATATCATGAATCAAAATCACAACTAAAATGAGAGACCGAAGGAATTAGTATGAGAATATTTCATTTCATTCAATTGTTTACTTACCATACGAAATAAGAAGGAGACTAAATACAATTGATGTTTTTTATTTGTCATATGACATCAGAATTAAAACTAGTTTAATTACGAATTTACTTTATTAAAACTAGTTTGATTACTTGTTATTTTTGTCATTTTGTTTTCTAATGTTAAAAATTGTGCGTGTGAATATCAAAGGTTATAATTTAGAGATATTGAAATTACATGAAGGGATTGGATGTAGAAAACTTGATTTTGGGGACTTTGATTCTGTAACTCATCTCTTCACTTGGGTATGGAGTTAGAGGTTAATTTGTTAGGAATTAATTTATAATAAGTAGATGTGACCTACACCCATTTCAATTTCTTGATGTGTTAAAAAAGGCCGAAATTTTCTTATCTCATAATCAATTCCATCATTCTCGTTTTCATTCCAAATTTGTCAACATGCCATAAGAGATTAACTCCTTAACTTTAACATATATAACGAATTGTTTACCACTTGATATATACTGGCCTTAACCTTACCATCGCATGTGCACTTACTGATATAGTTTGGTCAACAAGTTCTGACGTTGACAACTCTAGCTAGCATTATTGTCATACTACTGGTTCCTAGTATATATACCCAGCTCCAGTGACAAACATGACATACCACCACCATCACCACAACTCAAAAAATGGCTGGAAACTCATCATGTCTGAGGCTTTTCATCTTAGGTGTCTCCCTCCTCTCTTGCTCGTTCCAATGCTTCTGTCATTGTAATGTAAACAGAAAAGGTGAAACTAGAAGTACTAATGCTGGGATCAAAGGGATGTTTGTGTTCGGAAGCTCTCTGGTTGACAATGGCAACAACAACTTCCTACAAAACTCACTGGCCAGAGCTGATTACTGGCCATATGGCCTTGATTTTCCTCTTGGGCCTTCTGGGAGATTCACAAATGGAAAGAATGTCATCGATCTTCTTGGAGAGCAGCTTAAGATACCTTCCTTGATTCCAGTATTCGCTGACCCCCAAACTAAAGGAAGCAAAATTGTTCATGGTGTCAACTTCGCTTCTGGTGCTTCTGGTATACTCGATGATACTGGCTCCTTAGCGGTAACATACCAACACGTACTTGCTTCATTAATTTCTTCGTTATACATACTTTCCTCATTTGAATGTGCTAGCTATTAACTTTGTTGAATCATATATTCTTGTATTTTTTGCTGTGAAAATGTAGAATAAGCTTATAGTATAGTCCTCATTCGAAATGATGCTCATATATAATCTAGACGGAGGTATATATTAGTTTCAAAAGCAACTATAGTCCTCATTCGAAACTTTCAAAACAAACTAAGATAATTCCTTCATCACCAGCGACCAAATTTGTTACTGATTAAGCTAACTATCCACCAAACATGTAGAACTCCCTGAAACTCAATTGTCATCTTTTTAGCAAACAAAATAAAAGACAAAATTTATATTGCATAATACTTTCTGTAGTAGCTACGGTACTCAAAATACTTTAATAATTAGGCCAAAGGTAATGGATGGCACAATTAGAGTAAGCTTTTATGCAGCTTAATTAATTATGCAGCTTTTGGCATGAATCAGAGCTAGCTAGATTAGGTTAAATTATTTCGTACCCTGGATTCTGATGTTGGGTTATTCACATTATTACTTACTCAATTACAGGGACATGTAATGAGTCTGAACGAGCAAATAAGAAACTTCGAGGAGGTAGCTTTGCCAGAGTTGAAAACCCAGTTAGGGTTTGGGATGGGGTGCAGTAAAAGCTTGGAATCATCAGTTGGTAACTACTTGTTTGTGGTGGGAACTGGTGGTAACGATTACTCTTTCAACTACTTCCTGGCCAACCCCAATAATGTCAGTCTTCAAGTCTTCACCGCCAATCTCACTTCATCTCTCTCCACACAACTAAAGGTACCTGCTAGTTAGCTGCACACGCAATATTTTTATCATCGTTGCGTATTCCATCTCTACCAATATGACTGATCAATGAAACAACATACATACATGTGTATTCAAAATATATATCTAACCCATCTAGTAGTAAAGTTGGTCCAAGTTCCAAACGTACAGATCGAACGGGCGGGGGTTCGTTTTCTTCATAGATATTTATAGTGCATGCAGTGTTGGATTGAATTGAATGATAGGATAACTATGGCAGATAGCCAGATACAGTTCGTATTTATGGCCATATAAGATCGGTATCTCTGTTACGATGTCGGTATCTCTCTCTCTCTCTCTCTCTCTCTCTCTCGTTTTAGCTATAGCTGGATGAAGCTTCAGCTGCGCGCAGTAGCTAGTCGAGCATTATTTTCTATTGGCCCCCTAAGTTATCTAATCAAATAAATGACCATCCACGTACGTAGGTCAAATTATTAATCAGATCTCTGTTGGTGGATATGCAGACATGCATAAAATGCAGCAAGGAAAACCCAACCTACTCACTTATATATCATGAGAGTCCTGTTATATACATGGTCGGGTTGGATGGTTTCATTCCAGCAACTTTCTACTATATATGTGTTAGGGCTATATGTTATTGGGTTAAAAAAATTGAATCAGAAATGTATCTATGATCGAGGATTTTTCTGATTTTAACCGTACGTATCGTATATACGTACTACTCGGGATTTTACAGATTTAGTTTAGTTCTAACACAGTCTAGTTATCTGTTGAAAAACATGAGAACTACGTACGTACGTACTTAACATGATTTTGATTTTCAATTTTAGTGTATTTAAGATTTTCACAATTCGATTGGAACGTACAGAAGTTGCACAGTTTGGGAGCAAGAAAATTTGTGGTGATGTCAATAAACCCACTCGGGTGCAGTCCGATGGTTATCAACATGAAGAAGCTGCTGCCAACCGTGATGGGGCGTAATCGTTGCGTACAAGATATGAACCGGGCAGCTCACCTTTTCAATTCTCAGTTCAAGTCTATGGTTGATGCCATACGAGCTCAAATGCCCGGTTCAGCACTTGTATTCGTCAACTCCTACAAGATTATCAGGGACATAATCAAGAATCCCATCTCCAAAGGTAAAAAAAACATCCATATCTCTCTTTGCTTATCCAAGCATGCCTTTCAAACTTTGAAAGACACTTGGCATGATATATAGAATCTATGCTTAAGTATCGTCCAAATTTGATGGGGTTACGGTTATTACAGGATTCAGAGATTCGAGAGGGACGTGTTGTGAAGTGGCAACAATAAGTAACGGAGGAAATGGAATCCTATGCAAAAGGGGAGGGCAAGTGTGCCTGAATAGAAGCAGTTATGTCTTCTTTGATGGCTTGCATCCAACTGAAGCAGTGAACGTTCAAATAGCAACCAAGGCATTCGTTTCCACTCTCAAAACTGAAGTTTATCCAACCAATATCCAACAGTTGACCCAAATCCAAATATAGGCTTATGCATATATGGCAGTGATCATCTTTAGTTGTTTTCCTTCTATATTTGGCCGCACTACCAATACCAATAACAAGTTTTATGGTTCTTTTCGTTGTCACCTAGAGAGGTACTAATATGTAGGATTTCGCTAAGTTGGGTAAGACTTTATAGCTTGGTAATATTTATAAGTCTGGTAGGGAATGAAAAAGTCCAGCGGACCGGTTTGTAATATGTGTTCAGTAGACTGGTATGGTATTTACAGCTTTCTATATATATAATCAATTTGGATGAAACTTTGCGGAGGCAAATAAAGAGTCATGCTACTACTTGACTGGTAAACCATAAATTTGTCATAGCGCACGTCGATTTTCAAGAACTTGTTGAGCAGGAATTCCCAAGGACTCTCATAAATTGAATTAACAGCTGCAACACCGGTAATTTTATCTGGGATTGGTGCTTGTGATGGTACCAGCAACTCGAGTCAGACTCTTGAAATGAAATTAAATGGATTGAGAAGAGAAGATTGAGAAAGAGGTGGTCGAAGAGAGTGGAGGCCGTGGAACCGCCGGTGGAGGAGGTGCGGTGATTTTAAGACTGGCGGGGGTGGGCTTGGAAGAATCGAGCCTCCTACCATTAAGGCCTCGTTTGGTTCGCGGAAATGAAAGTAATTTTTTGTCTTTTCCACGGAATGGGAAAGAGAAGGAAAATGAAATTTTTCAAGAATTTTGCATTCCGATGCTTGATAACATAAGGAAAATAAATCGGAAAGTTGTTAAATAAAGCAATAAAATAATGTATTGTGAGTAATAAATACAAGTAATTAATGGAGGAAAGTGGTTCTTATGGATTTTGGAAGGAACCATTTTCCCTTATATTTTCACTTCATTCAAGAAAGTATTTCATTTCCTTTAGCATTCCCAAACGCTAAAAATGAACAACTTTTATTTCTTCATGTTTATTTTCCGAGAACTAAACAAAGCCTAAAGGTATATCATTTTACAAAAAAAAAATTAATTGAGAAACACTAGCATTTTTTGAAAAATTAACCATCTATTATTCATTAGTTAAACATACATAACTAGTTTTTTGGAGATACATTTTTTTTTCGACAGGATAAAAAGAAAAATAACCTCAAAGTACAAAATCCTTACTACAATCACCACCAAGAGAGTCAAAATAGAAAACCTTATTAGCTACAAGAGGAAGGGATATGTTCCAAGCTTGTGTTCTAATTTGATGTCTCAGCTTTGCTATTACATTCGCTTCTCGACCAACTTGAGAGGCAAGGAAGAGAATGTCTTTGAGAAAAACTTGAATCTTCCAAGGGGTAAGACATGTACCATTGATTGAATTGATAAAAAATTGCGAATCTCCTTCAACCAAATTTTTTTGAAAACCATAGATCCAGGCTGCTAATATACCCGCACGTAACACAGAAGCTTCAGCCGTGAGTACATCATTAGGACCAATATTTTTTGTAGAAGCTAAAACAGGTTGACCATCTACATCTTTAAAAACAAAGCCTGAAGAGGTAGAGTGATTCTGAACAGATCCATCAAAATTGAGCTTAAGTGCCTGAGTAGGAGCAAGCCAACAAATAGGCTTAACAAACTTGCAAAATTTCTTAGGATAACTGACACTAACATTAGAATAATAATGGAAATGTTTCTCTGTTTTGGAGATACATTAATGTACCAATTAATGCATCAAGTAGACGAACCCTTATAATTAATGTTTTATGTCTTTGTATGGCAAAATTTGGTTGTTGTCTAGTACTCTAGTAGTCTAGAATTTGGCTAAGAATCAACACGGTGCCAAATCCCATGAATTGTATGAAAAAAGAAGAAGTCATAAATAAATTAAAATAAACATGAATCCGTGAAGAAGAGAGAATCATTCCCTCTCTACTACATACCGGTTTAACCCGAAAATAAGCAGCATCCCATATCCCCTCTTGCGTCTTTCATCTTCATCTCATATCCCCAGAATTAATAACAATTTAAACAGTTAGGCAGTCGAAGGCAAGATGCATTTGACTTTTATTCTTGTTCTAGACCTTGTTCCTATTTATATATAGGACCATTCCACACGAGAAATTCCTTTTTTTGACATATATGAGGGATGAGGGATTACACAAACTTTTCGATCACAAAATCACATCTCCACCGTTCAATATGTGGTTCTATATGAGTAGATCACTTCTGTAAATTTTCAGAAATTTTGGTAATCGTTAAGGCATTCAAAACTACGATTTATAATTATAAGCATGAACGGTTCATGTTTGCCAGATTTGGTTCGTTCATTGATTTAATCTTGTTCGACACTTTAACGATCACCAAATTGACTGAAAATTTGCATAATTGATCTATATATAAGGACCAACAAACTGAACGGTGGAGATTCAAAAATATGATCGAAAAGTTTGTGTAATCCCTCATCCCTCATATAAACCAAAATAAGGGATCCCTTAGTAGAAGGACCCTATATATATATATATATATATCATGTTTTTCCTCATACATCCATATATTTCCACTATTACTTCTCTCAAGAAGTAGCTTGATTCTTCTGGGTCAATATGCCAAAAGAAGTTTCAAAACTGGTGTGTTTGTATCTTTCTGTGATATTGGCTTCTGTATCTTCAGCTTTCGCGGGCACTACTGTTAATTGTAACTTCATACAAGATGTTAGTGGCAATACGATTCGAGGGATGTTTGTGTTCGGAAGCTCTCTGGTGGACAATGGCAACAATAACTACTTGGAAACCACGTCCAAAGCCAATTACTTGCCATATGGAATCGACTTCCCATATGGGACTTCTGGGAGATTCACAAACAGTAAAAATGTGATTGATCTCCTTTGTGATCTGCTTAAGCTTCCCTTAATCCCACCATTTCATGACCCCTCCACTAAAGGAAGTAAAATTCTTCATGGTGTCAACCATGCCTCTGGCTCTTCTGGTATCTTAAATGATACAGGATTAGTTGCGGTGCGTATCTCATAACACCTCCTTTCAATTAATCATCAGCTCATGACTCAATCTTAGTTTTGGTTTCTCATCTCATATCATGCGCTTCTTCCTAATCTAGTTTTTTTCTTGTTGATAAATAACTTGTGATCATGATTTGTAAACTACCCGCAACCATACGTTCATATGTAGACGAACATTAAAAGTTTAATTTCACATGAAGCCTGTGCTTGCTAGCTAGCTTGTATAAGCCACCACTTGCATGCATGGTGAGCTAGCAGATACATAGCATGCATAAGAGTATCATGTCTCACTAGCAGATATCTAGTGAACTTTCGGCAGTTATATTTAAACTGCTGGTTAGTTTTAATTTCTTGAAATAAATTTCAGGGTAATGCAACGAGCTTGAGTCAACAAGTTATGGACTTTGAGGTGGTGACACTGGCAGAGTTAGAAGCACAGCTAGGGTGCAATAGTTCTCAATCGCTACCGAACTACTTGATTGTTGTAGGAGTTGGTGGAAATGATTACATGCTCAACTATTTCCTTAGGAAATTGTACCTCCTTATCAGTATTGAAACCTTCACTGCAAATCTCATAACCTCTCTTGATCAGAAACTCCAGGTAAGGACGTACGTTGAGAAACATGCAGACGTATATCAAATATTGACATTGTTTGATGTTTAGACTTTGTTATCTTGTTGTTGTTGCAGAAGTTGTACAGTCTGGGAGGTCGAAAATTTGTTTTAACGTCGCTAATGCCACTAGGCAATAGTCCTGTGATTACCAGGCCAAATATTATTGGCACTCCTTCGGCTCTCAACTACGCAGCCGAGCTCTACAACGCTCGCTTGAAGACATTGCTTGACTCTCTCAAAGCTCACTTATCTGACTTCAATTTCGTTTTAGTTAACCAATATAACATTATATCTAATCTAACACAGTCTCCTCCTTCCAGAACAGGTACTTTTAATTTCATCAGTATCAGTACGTGCTTTCAAATTTTGATGCAACATTACATGTTGTATATTCTAATTTATGTCTTGTGTTGCCTTATGTTCATTACAGGTTTTAAAGACACACACAACCCTTGTTGTGCAGTTTCCCTGGTCTCTCAAGGTGCTAATTACCTTTCCTTTTCTTTTTTCCTTAAACAATGGCATCTCCATCGTCGTCGTGGTGAATTATTGATTCGTTATATATGCATATATGTGCAGGTGGAAATGGAATATCATGCGATAGAGGTGGGAAGACATGTGTAGATAGGACGACTTATATGTATTTTGATGAGTTGCATCCGACAGAAGCTGTAAATGTTGAAATAGCAACCAAGGCGTATGCTTCTACTCTCCAGGGCGATGCTTACCCCATCAATGTCAGCCAACTCGCCCGGCTTCAAATTTAATCATACGCTAATTCCTATTCCCCTCTAGTTTCGCAACATGCATGTTTAAATAAGAGTCTTCCCCAATAGTTTTGTAGCTTTCTTGGTGTATTTGCTACTCAAGTCGTTGGAGAGGTTCAAAGACCGGTATTGGTCGGGTTTGAGGTGCTGAACTTCTGATCAAATAAGAAGCAATCTGAAGTAGATATTACTGAGTTGTACAATATATAATGCTGATGTTAATTCTTGCAAACCAACTCTGTAATTAGATAGTTAAATTTAAGATCAACATCATAGATTTGTAACATTAGATAGTTACTTTTACAACTGCTGTAATGTCGTCTCTTTGGGGTCTTTCTCTTCTTATCTTATCTTACCCGCCTAGAACCTGGTTACAAGTTTCCCATGACATAGGACTACGAAGGGAAAAATGTTACATTCTCAATAGGTAACAAGACACAGATATCATAATGTATTTCTTGTTGTTCATCTCAAATTAAATCCAAGTGTTATTTGTCTCAACGTATATAGATAATGTGAAGTCCAATATTTTCTAACACTTCTTACAACGATTTCATAAGCGAGTCTTCTCAGTGCAGCACGGCAAGCCCGAACAGGGACTTGTTCTTGGTGATGTTCTAGTCTTCTAGAAGAGTTAAAAGTCAGAGAGAAATATTTGAATAAAACAGAAAACAGAGACAAAGAAGAAACACACATTCAAACATAGGAAGTCGGAAGAAGAATTGGAAGGTAGTCAGTCAGTCCGACCCTCCCATTTCTGAATTCTGAGTCAAAGTCTTCCTTTCCCTCTCTTCCTCCTTGAACTAACTAAACTGGAGCTTCCTTCCTCAACAGAGCACCCACCCAAAATGGCGATCAAGAAATCCCACCTTGTGCTCTTCCCTCTCTTCTGTCTTCTTCTATTCCAAACCAAACCCATCTGGGCCGCCACAATCCCACCCGGCTCTTTTCTCTTGGCTTCCAATCCCAACCAAACCTGGTCCTCCCCAGACTCCACCTTCTCTTTCGGCTTCTTCCCCACTGACCCACCCACCTCACCCCCTTCTTTCCTCGCCGCCATCTCCTACTCCGGCGCCCTTCCCATCTGGTCCGCCGGCTCAGTTGACTCCGCCGGCGCCCTCCACTTCCTCTCCTCCGGCTCCCTCCGCCTCGTCAATGGCTCCAACAGCACCGTCTGGGACTCCAACACCGCCGGCCGCGGCGTCTCCTCCGCCCTGCTCGACGACTCCGGCAACCTTATCCTCCGTAACGGCACCGATGATGTCTGGTCCAGCTTCGACAACCCGACGGATACGATCGTGCCGTCCCAGAACTTCACTGTGGGTAAGGTTTTGCGATCGGGTATGTATTCGTTCAAGCTCATTAAGAATGGGAATCTTACTCTGTTGTGGAACGATACTATTGTGTATTGGAATCAAGGGTTGAACTCCTCTGTTACTAGCAATACCCCAAACTTGACATCT
Source organism: Fragaria iinumae (assembly GCA_009720345.1). Taxonomy (NCBI): domain Eukaryota; kingdom Viridiplantae; phylum Streptophyta; class Magnoliopsida; order Rosales; family Rosaceae; genus Fragaria; species Fragaria iinumae. Next base: position 13,269,533 of record CM019118.1, on the reverse strand, counting down.
CCTAATTTAGAATTGCAGCCTATTGGGATTTTGACCATTTCTGATCCCAAGCTGCCCACTGCTGCTATTGTTGCTTATAGTAATGATTATGCTGAGGCTGGTGATATTCTGAGGTTCTTGAAGCTTGAGAGTGATGGGAATGTGAGGATTTATAGCTCTGCTAAAGGTAGCGGGACTAAAACCGAGAGATGGGCAGCTGTTACTGATCAGTGTCAGGTGTTTGGCTATTGTGGGAATATGGGAATTTGCAGTTATAATGATTCCAATCCTGTTTGTGGCTGCCCTTCTCTTAATTTCGAGCCGGTGGATCCCAAGGATAGCAGGCAAGGGTGTAGGAGGAAGATGGAGATTGAGGACTGTCCTCAGAGTGTGACTATGCTGGATTTGGATCATACTCGGTTCTTGACTTACCCTCCGGAGACGGATTCACAGATTTTCTTTGTGGGTATATCAGCCTGTAGATTAAACTGCCTTGTTAATAATCCTTGTGATGCTTCAACATCTTTGTCTGATGGCACAGGGTTATGTTACTACAAGACACCAGGTTATCTCAGCGGGTATCGCAGTCCAGCTTTGACTAGCAGTTCCTATATCAAGGTTTGTGGACCGGTGGTTCTAAATCCGCCCTCTTCAATGGATAGTTCTGGCAAGAAAAAGAGTTGGAAGATGGGGGCATGGATAGTGGTTCTTGTGGTTGTCGCTTCCCTTTTGGGTTTGATGGCATTGGAGGGTGGTCTTTGGTGGTGGTTTTGCAGAAACAGTCCAAGCTTTGGTGCATTGTCTGCTCAATATGCTCTTCTTGAGTATGCCTCTGGCGCGCCAGTTCAGTTTTCATACAAAGAACTCCAGCGTTCAACCAAAGGATTTAAGGAGAAGCTTGGAGCCGGAGGATTTGGAGCTGTATATAAGGGAATTCTTGCTAATAGAACTGTTGTTGCAGTAAAGCAACTCGAGGGGATTGAGCAAGGAGAAAAGCAGTTTAGGATGGAGGTTGCAACAATTAGTAGCACCCATCATTTGAATCTAGTGAGGCTGATTGGTTTTTGCTCAGAGGGCCGTCATAGGCTTTTAGTATATGAGTTCATGAAAAATGGGTCCCTTGATGATTTCCTTTTTGCCAAAGAAGACCAGTCAGGAAAATTCTTAAGTTGGGAGAATCGATTCAAGATTGCCCTTGGCACTGCAAGGGGAATCACATACCTTCACGAGGAGTGCCGAGATTGCATTGTGCATTGTGATATAAAGCCTGAGAACATTCTTTTGGATGAGAATTACAATTCCAAAGTATCTGATTTTGGCCTTGCAAAGCTTGTTAATCCAAAGGACCACAGGTACCGAACTTTGACCAGTGTTAGAGGGACTAGAGGTTATTTGGCACCAGAATGGTTAGCAAATCTGCCAATAACTTCCAAATCTGATATTTATAGTTATGGTATGGTTCTGCTAGAGATTGTTAGTGGGAGAAGGAATTTTGAAGTTTCTGAAGAGACAGAGAGGAAAAAGTTCTCCATATGGGCCTTCGACGAATTTGAGAAGGGTAATATCAGGGGAATCATCGATAAAAGGCTAGCTGACCAAGATGTTGATATGGATCAAGTGATGAGAGCAATTCAGGTAACATTCTGGTGCATACAAGAGCAGCCATCTCATAGGCCAATGATGGGAAAAGTTGTACAAATGCTGGAAGGAATTACGGAGATAGGGAAACCCCCATCCCCAAGGGCTATCATCGAAGGGCCTGTAAGTGGAACCAGCACTAGTCTTGTAGCTCCCTCCTCAATTTCATCATTTCAAATTTCAGGAGTATCGCCTTCTGAACAGGTTAGAAAAATGGAGAAGGCAACTGCATCCCTTATACAGTCAGACCTGAGTTGAATCTCAATTCTACATCATCTGCATAGAAGAACCATTTTTGGATATGAATCCATTTCCGTACAGCTGCAAAGCCAGATTGTAATGTGTTCCCCCATCTAAGAATAAGGCGTGATTTTTCACTAGCAATTATGTAAAAATTGTTTATATCTGTAGTATAGTTTCTTTTACACTATCTTTGTAGAAGACCAGATTGAGCCGAGTCATGAAAGATGTAATTATGCACAATGAGTGATGATTGAAACTGAATATCGCTGGTACCATCATTACAAACCTAAATTCCGCTAATGAGTAATGATCTTGTAGAATTTGCATGTCCTACTTGCTACCCTCGAGTATCTGATGAATCACAGTGATAAATGTGCTGGACTGAACGAGATGGATTTGGCTGGCAGGAAGTAAATTGATAAATGCTTAGGGCTGAAGGCATTAAACTATAGGGTTCAATTGAAGTTGAGGGCTAAGGCAATGAATCGATGTAGATTACAGTTTGCATCTCTACCTGAGATTGATTATGAATTGCATGTCTATTTGTGTTTTATAGAAGTTATGGTTTTGTGTGTCTTATTGGGAGTTCCCAGGTCTTGCATTTTGGTTTTCTTCGTTTATTTGTCCGAAAATTCTTTTACGCACCAATGTGCAAGTGAACCGAGCAATTAATATGCATCATTTTGATCCGGTCATCCACGTCGCATTATCATGCATATATACTAATACCGTTAACCAAAAAAAAAAAAAATAGTCCTAAGTGTTTCCAACACAGAAGATGAGAACCCGAGCTCAAAGAAGAGGTACTCTTGTTATAAACGCTTAATTTGATTGGATAAAAAATGAAAATAAAATGAAAGAATTTAGGGTCTCTAGTCTTCATTCGATTTGAGGACTTATACATTAATGGTGCAAGTGCACCTTGGTGTGTAGAATCCGTTCCGGATAATCAAAAAAGCCGGTTCCTTTAGTTTCATAGACAAAACCCGATTACAAGAAAAGAAAAACGTAGATACAAGTCTGAAAACAAGCCTATACAAGCAAAAAAAAAAAATTAAGTTAGTCCAAAAGCTAGCACTAAATCATTATGTTCATGTGGAGCCGAGTCAAGGCATAGTCAAGAACACCAATATGCATGAGGAAACCGATAAACCTGTTGTAACCTTTGAAAACTCTGTTAGTTGTTACCACACATCACTGGATCAACAAACCAACTGCATGAAATTGGCCCAGCCCGACAAAAAAGACCCAAAAGCTAGTCCACCTGCTCGTGTCAGGATCCACCCCGGATTTCACCTTAAAATCCGGAACGAACCCTGCGGGAACTACCTTCAAAAGAGATGCTACCAGAAATTCGGTATAATCTCCTTTGAAAATAAATAATCATTCCTAATCAACATATGCAAACACTTATAAAATTATAACCCAACATCAAAACCTGGAGCCTCTGTGCTCCCATGATATTCAAATTCCACAACCAAAACAACAATGACATTTAATAATTTACTAATTGGGTTATCAGAGCATATCTAATAAAGAAAGAAAAACAACGATTAAAGAATAAGCGGAAGCTGCATCTGACTATGACTCGACTCCATGTACGCCTGACCTCAAATAAGATTAGCCTGCAAATTGGGCATCTAAAACCGAAGGGCCCAGGGCAAAGTATTGGGAACGTTAGAGTAAGTGAACAAAAATAAATTAAATAATTCAACAAGAACGTAATTCAAATATTTTCCCACTTTAAACTTTAAAAACCTCAGTGCATGCTGTTTTGGCCACGATCCTCAGCAGGGGCAGAGGGATGGTAGCAGTCAATGCTTCTAGGGATGCGGGCGTGCCACCGCGCGGACGCGGAATGTAGTAGGGTTGTTGTTGTGGTGCGCTGACCTGTACTTCTAATCAAACGAAAGTAGGGCTCCGGTGCCACCTCCGGACGAGGAATTACAAGCACAAAACAAATCGATACTCACGGTGTGTCGCGAGCAGAGCAACCAAGAAGGATCACGAGTGATCGGAGATGAGTCCGAAAGGACTATGAGAACTAAGACAATGTGTGCTTAGAACTAGGGTTTCGAGAGGCTCGAAAGTATCAACTAGGTTGAAAGTTTGTTTGTATTGTTGTTTGAGTTTTTTGAGAGAGTTGTGTCGAGTTGTTGTATTTGTATTTATTTTTTAGAGAGTTTAGAGAGCTTCTGTAAGCCTTCGAGCCCCTTTATATAGTACCTCGCCTTCTGCCAGAAGAAAGATAATCATAGTCCAATTCGGACTCTGAAACAGAATACCACAAGGACACTGCTTCATTCGCGCGAACCAATCATCTGCATGACACGTGTCTAGCCGCACAACAGACTTCGCTTAGGTCACTGCCTTCGTGCTATCTAACTGTAGACTCATACGCGAACTCAACCACGGACATCCTTATCTCGCGAGGTGCTACAGTCCTTGTTACACTCCGCCCCGCGCGCCTCCGAAGCTCGCGACTTTGAACGGGCTTTACATTAAAACGGGCCACAGGTATTGGCCCAAATGCTATCCAAAACTTATTGCGAGTCTTCAACGATAAATGTGACGTAGGTGATCACGTGCATGCGGACTCCGCCTCTTGCTTCTTCGCGAAGTCTCCTACGCCGAGCCATCTCGCCTTCATGTACTTCTACGCGAAGTCCATCTCGCATGCAACCTGTATCATCTAGCTCGCGCCACCTTGTAAGCAGCTAAACATCAGACCAAGTCAACCCATGTCTCTAGTCTTCTATGCGAACTGTACACCTAGCTCGCATGACTTTTTCGGCGGGCCATCACTTGTAAACCTAATTATTTGGGCTCGCCGGTGTGACGTGGATCAAGAATTTAATTAATATTCACTTATACCTTTACTGTCCAGTAAAATATTAATTTGGGTGTAAACATTGCCCCCCAGCCTCGAAGTCATGTATGTCAAAAATGACTGAAGAGGTTTATGTTTATGCTGCTCCAAAGCCATTGGTATTGGCTCGGGTCATACAAAATGAGAGTGAGTAAACAAGCCTGTGAATAGGCCTTGAAACCCAAGCATCCAGCAAAGCATTATAGCGAAGCTGCTGTACGATTCGCCTAGTACCATATTAAACTGAAAATCATGAACTTAACATAACTAGGCACCTTGAACTTGAACTTGAACTTAACGTTCATTCCGCTTGCACTTCGCCTGCTCTACTCAGAAAACATGGTACATTACACATACCTTGAGTGGATGTAGCTTGAGGGGTGTATGAATGGATTCAAAAATTTCCCTTTGCTTGAGCTCTTGGCAATGGCGAACCATCTTCATGATAATCATGGAGTGACATTGGCCATGTACCTTGCTGCCCCCCAGTGTGAACCAATGAGAATTAAACGAAATTTTTTAGAGACCACAGGGATTGGCCTAAATAATGACCAAGACACCGCAAGAAGGGTCTAAAGTCTGAAAGATCTGGAACACATATCTACCCCAATGTGCCCACCAGTTTTGATGTTTGTTCGCCGATACTTGAGAAGACTGAAGGACATCAAAACTTTAGTATGCCCCATAGTAAGGGAGTTGTAGTACCGTGCATCATTGAGGGTAGCAAACACCGAAAAAGGTTGTGGATCGGTCTTGAGTAGATCCCGGTGTATGAATAAAGGTACGCAAACTTGTATGGATGCCCCCAGTAAAGCAAAGCATGCTGCAAGGTCATGAAAACACATTGAAAAAACACATTGCAAATTCGTGCATATCCTGTCATGTCTGCATTCAAACTGCCATAACTCTCTTAAGAAATGTCAAAATGACGAACCATAAAATCCTTTGGAAAATAGACATCTAGGGCTTTCTGTTGATATAAGGCTCGCCTGCTGGTTCTTCCTGGATCATTCCAGTATAATCAGCGAAGTGGACTGTCTGGTAGTGGCTGTTGCAACTTGCAACAACTATTAGAATTTCTTCTCTGACTTGACTTCGCTGGCAGCAATTCAAGACATATGGAATGCCTGTTGTGTTGTCTACAGGCCTCAAGGATAGGCCTCAAGTAAAGTTCAAGCCTTTCGTAGGCAAAAACATTGTCTGGCATTTCCGCAAAACTAAGGATCTCTTTTTGTATTTTTTGCTATTTGATTTTTTTTTTTTGTATTTTCTTTTTTCAATGCGAGAAAGAAAGAAAAATGAAAGCAAACAGAAGTAAAAACTGAAGTAAAGCTAAGAGTAAAGGAAAGAAGAGAGTATAGCATGATTAGTTACCCTTCGTAAGGCCACGGGGGAGGCCACCAATGCTTCACTCCAAGTCTCGACGTTGTTATGTTTCTAGCATGAGACTCTTGTTGTTGAGAATTTTCAAGTGTTGAGTAGAGCTACTTCGCGTCAACAACTTGAAAATTTGGGCAAGGTAGTTCATAAGGTACGTCTCATTGCCCCCTACGTATCCTTGTTGTTTGACCAAGCATGATCTTCAACTGTATTCTCGCGGATCGTATGGTGTTGAGATCTGCCTTGTCACCAACTATCATGTCATAATGCATGGTCTCATCGGGAATAGCCACACATTGGTCATGGAAAGGGACCATATCAAGAGCTTCACTGGGATTGAACTTTTGTAGAATATGATTATGAGAGAGACACACCCAACATATAGTCTTCACGATATTCATCATAAATTGGCTCTGTGTCAAAATCACATGCAAAATTATCAAAGGTCGGTAGCTCGACCTTCCTTGTAACCATAGGCATGCATGGGATATGTATGTATTTCGCACATAAACCAAATGCATATCCCGGATTATGAACTTGCATATAAATACTCCAATGATATTGGATAATGAAGCCATGTAATGGCTTTGCAAGAACACATGTTGGTTGATAATTAAGTTGGCCATTGTTTTGGCCATACTTGAGGAAACGTCCAGAAGCTAACTGACAAAGTAGGCTTTCTCCTATTCCTTCACTAAGACGCCCAGTAGCTTCATGAACTTGCTTCTCTAGGTTAATTAAAGAATGAAGGCTTGCTACACCTTGCCCCCCATGCGCCTGACCCGTGTCCACATATACGTCTTGCATAGGAAAGGTGGCTCCTTGGTCACCTTTCATGTGAAATTGTGGTTCGCCATCATCAGTGTTCGAACCAATTTCTTCTTCTAAGATGAACTGTTCTGTCCTATCTTCATGCTCATTTTTCTGAGGAACACCGTCAGTCTTTGAGATAAGATTATTATCCATAATCTCGCCGGCCTCGACCTCAGGTTCTTCGTCATTAATTGACAAAGCAGTTTCTTCTTTGGACGTCGGTTCGTCCAATGGAAAATCTTCGCCAGTATGCTCATTGAAGTCCTCTTTGAGTATGGCGAGGTTGTGCTGGTCTGCTTCCCAAAGGATCTTGTCCCTCTTGACCTGTTCAGCAAGGTCGTTGACCCTTTGTTGGGTAGCAGTGGCCTCGAGTCGGCTCTTCAGTTCCTCGAACATATGGAGGATTCGCTCCATAGTCAGAGCAGATCCTGTGTCCTGGTTTGTGACCATTGAATTGGCCATGGTTATCATGCGCGAATTTGGATTCCCAAATCTTGCGATCGTTTTTTCATTTGCAAGACCGTGAGCAGATTGCTCGATCTTAACTTAGAAGAGTCAATACGGATACTCGTCTGCCTTTCCAACGGTGGATGACGGAAAATACTAGTCCGGTCCCACTGGGCGTGCCAATGTTTTGGCCACGATCCTCAGCAGGGGCAGAAGAATGGTAGCAGTCAATGCTTCTAGGGATGTGGGCGTGTCATCGCGCGGACGCGGAATGTAGTAGGGTTGTTGTTGTGGTGCGCTGATCTGTACTTCTAATCAAACGAAAGTAGGGCTTTCGTGCCACCTCCGGACGAGGAATTACAAGCACAAAACGAATCGATACTCACGGTGTGTCACGAGCAAAGCAACCAAGAAGGATCACGAGGGATCGAAGATGAGTGCGAAAGGACTATGAGAACTAAGGCAATGTGTGCTTAGAACTAGGGTTTCGAGAGGCTCGAAAGTATCAACTAGGTTGAAAGTTTGTTTATATTGTTGTTTGAGTTTTTTGAGAGAGTTATGTCGAGTTGTTGTATTTGTAGTTGTTTTTTAGAGAGTTTAGAGAGCTTCAGTAAGCCTTCGAGCACCTTTATATAGTAGCTCGCCTTCTGTCAGTAGAAAGATAATTATAGTCCAATTCGGACTCTGAAACAAAATACCACAAGGACACTGCTTCATTCGCGCGAACCAATCATCTGCGTGACACGTGCCTAGCCGCACAACAGACTTCGCTTAGGTCATTGCCTCCGCACTGTCCAACTGTAGACTCATACGCGAACTCAACCACGGACATCCTTATCTCGCGAGGTGCTACAGTCCTTGTCACACTCCGCCCTGCGCGCCTCCGAAGCTCGCGACTTTGAACGGGCTTTACATTAAAACGGGCTACAGGTATTGGCCCAAATGCTATCCAAAACTTATTGCGAGTCTTCAACGATAAATGTGGCGTAGGTGATCACGTGCATGCGGACTCCGCCTCTTGCTTCTTCACGAAGTCTCCTACGCCGAGCCATCACACCTTCATGTACTTCTACGCGAAGTCTATCTCGCATGCAACCTGTATCATCTTGCTCGCGCCACCTTATAAGCTGCTAAACATCAGATCAAGTCAACCCACGTCTTTTAGTCTTCTTTGCGAACTGTACACCTAGCTCGCATGACTTTGTCGGCGGACCATCACTTGTAAACCCAATTATTTGGGCTCGCCGGTATGACGTGGATCAAGAATTTAATTAATATTCACTTAGACCTTTACTTTCTAGTAAAATATTAATTTGGGTGTAAACACATGCAAGTTTGATATAACATTTAGCTTTATGTATACAAATCTCGTAAAAAGGCAAACCAGCCTCGTTGGTTAATCAAGTACATAAAAGAGAAGTAAAACAATGGGAAGATATATCACCATGTAAGAGGAGCCTCCCAAGATCTAGTAGCGTCCCACACTAAGTGCTCGACTCACCTATGGTGAGGACTACATATAAAGGCTAGCTAGTAATGAATAAGTACGACCCTAGTATGGTGACTAAAAAGATACGAAAACACTTAAATCCACAAAGCTTCCCCAATATCGTGCAAATGCAGTCACGAGTACGGTTCCTAACCATACTCGGAAATTATCATAAGAAAATAAAATAAAACAAAACTTAATGAGGTGTTTCACATGTCAAAATATTCTCAAATCTATAATAATAAGCAAGATTTAATTATCAAGTATAAATCGTAAATAATATCTCAACCCGAAATACTCGCTAAAACATTCTCAATGTCAAGATCGATATCCTACAAATAAACGATAAAATTATAATAAAGAACTACCAAAAATCTAATTTTCAATAATTTGTTATATATCTCAAATTCGACAAATAAAAACGACAAAAAATTAAATCCGGAATTCTCTCAAAAAGTAAAGAATTAAAACTCAACGTATAACATAAGTCCCAATAAGAAATCAACATTGTATTTGAAAATCAATCAAGGATAATCCCATGTCAACTCCAAAATCATAGAAATGACAAACAAAACTAAAATCAAACTTTCTTGAGAACGATATTTATAGAAGAGATATTTATAAAGAGATTGTCTCATGCAATTTATTCAAAATAAAAATCCACTCACAAATTTAGGCATAAGCACGACGATATCCGTAACGCCACTCATATGAGATCTTCACATATCCTTGCATGAAATGAATTATACAACAACTTCGAATTTCTCTTTTCCATCGATTCTCTTTGCTCACTTCGTATCGGTGCAAACCCTTTGGAGGGATTGTAAGACGCCTCAGCTCAAATCGTGTTGTAAGATCACCACAGGAAAATTGAGGAGGAAGATACAAATCCAACGCCGCTGGTCTCACCTCAAACGGACGTCGGACGAAAGAGATATGGCTAAAAAACAAAAATGGGTCGGGTTGGGTTTCCGGGTCACGCGAGAGAGAGGCTGGATTAGGATTTTAGGGTTTATGAAATTCTTACCACGAAATGATAAGTTTCCCTTTTTATAGTCAGTTTTTAGACCATATCTTCTTCGCCCGAACTCCGTTTTCGACGTACCAAGTGTCCACGAACTCATATTAACGTTCTCTATGACATCCCTTAAGAAAATTTTCCAAAATTACCACTAACAAAAAGTCAACTCTATAATCTTTACAAAAAGTGAACTCTATAATCTTTATAACGTTCTCTATGAGGAGCTGAACCACCACATAGATCGTGCAAATATCACCCATATAAACGAAGCCCCAAAACCAGCTGACCCCAAACACGACCAGACAGAAATCCGATCAAACCGATCAGGACACAAAACAAAAGAAAGCAAAAAGGCAGAAAGAACAACTGACCCAAATCGGATACCCAGCTCTGAGAACAGCAAAAGCAAACCCATTAGGCGAAATCGAACAACAAGAGATGTAGGTGATCGATAAAGCATGTCAACCTTGATTTAGAGCTGATAAAAGCGAAGTGGTAAACTAATCTAAGAGAGAATATAGAAGTGGGAGAAGCGGAAACGAAGGGGGAAAACGGAAAGGAAAGAGATGGAAAGGGAGGAAGGAAAGGGATTGGAACGGAGAAGGAGGCGAAGACGAGCTCCTGGCAGCGCCCTTGATGGGCGGGTGGCTGCCACCGACTCTCAAGATGGCTGTCTCTAAAGAGAAAACCTCTTAGAGAGGAAAAGGGCAAAAAGCTGGCACCTGTTTGGTTGATGCGGTATGGTTGGACCTCATTGGGCCTCATTGAACCTCACTTTTCTACTAATCCAATCTGTATTCTAATGACCCTTGATCAGCATCACTTGAAATTGTATATGAAAGGAAAAATTTTGGTAAGTGTACTTGAAATATTAATTTCATTACAACAAGTTTTAAAACATAAACATTGGTATATCATATGTCATAATTTAAAAGGTAAATTCAACTCATCTCTCTCTCTCTCTCTCTCTCTATATATATATATACTAGGTAGTTTACCCGCGCTCCGCTGCGAGAGAGAGAGAGAGAGAGAGAGAGAGAGAGAGAGAGAGAGAGAGAGAGAGAGAGAGAGAGAGAGAGAGAGAGAGTTTGTAAATTACCAAAAAACTGAGGACAAAATGGTAATTACAAAGTCACTCGGATCAGATAACAGTAGCGTAAATCAACAGAAAAGCGGGGGGCAAAATTGTAATTCAGAGAGTGATGACATGATTGTAATTATAACGTAAGTGAGGACAAAATCGTCATTTTCAGGATTCCTTATGAACAGTGTCTGATTGTACATACTTTACTATATAGGTAAATATCTCTCTTTATCTCCCCGGTTTGTTTTTCTTCTTCTTTGAATAGTCTCTCTCTCATTCTCTCTCTCTCTCTCTCTCATTCTCAAACCAATGATTCCAGATTAACACCCAAAATGATACACATAGAAACTTAAGTATTGCACTTCACTCCATTTGTCATTTTCACACCTGAGAGCTGATCGAATTAGGATCCTCTCCTTGGCTAGTTAATGGTCTTGATTAGGTTCAGCTTTTAATTCTAACCGTAGATGGAAAATCCAAGGGCCATTGGTAAGCCACATCAGCAAAATGTACATTATATACCACTTTTCGGAATTTTAATGTTAACGAAACTTAATGTCATCCAACTTCCAACCTGTTTTCTTTCTCTTCTAAGTTTTCTCCCATCGTCCTCCCTTCCACAAATGAATCATTCGTCTCTCATCGAAGCAATTATATATTCCTCCCTCACATTTTTCTGGAAAGCTCTAATTCAAAGTTGATCGAGTAATGGAGACCCCACAACCAATTGTAAACTTTACCCAAATAAATCCTTCCTCTTCATATGAAATTATGATTGATGGATCAAGACCAATACAATTATTCGCCGCAAAAAAAAATCAATGGAGCGCACTTCCGCAGAGCGCACGAAGCTCCGTTCGCCACCCTCCGGCGCCGACGACGGCGTGTCTCCACCTCAGCAGACTCCAGCAGTGTCCCCGATCACTTTCCCTCCCCGGCGATCCCCGGCAAGGCCGCCGAATTCCAGTTTCCGGCGAGATCGACTTTATTTGAAGTTTTGGGTGATCTCACCGAAAAACTGGAATTCAGCGAACTCGCCGGGGAGGGAAAGTGATCGGGGACACTGCTGTAGTCCGCTTGGGTGGAGGAGCGTTGTTGTCAGCGCCGAACGGTGGTGAACGGAGCTCCGTGCGCACTTACACACGTGGGCTTCATATCCGGCCTATATATATATATAGCCGTTTAAGAGCGGACGTCCGCAACTATGTTAAAGTGCAGACGCCGGCTCAAATCAATTCTGACTGCACCGATCGGCAGCTCTTCTTGTTGGTTCCAAAAAAGAGGTCCATCTTGAGCTTCTTCTCACCAGCAGACTCGACGGAGATGAGTTTTGAAGCCGGGATTGAGCTTCTTTAAGTTTCTGCAGTTTTTCCGGCACCAGACCTTCTTCTTCGATCACCTTGGCATTCAACTTGATGCCAATGGCGTCTAGGATGCCAATGGCATCTGAGGATGGAAGAAGAGCTGCCGATCGGTGCCGCCGGAGTTGATTTGAGACGGCGTCCGCACTTTAACATAGTTGCGGACGTCCGCTCTCGAACGGTCCTATATATATATATATATATATATATATATATATATATATATATATATATATATATGGCCCTTCCATTAAAGGATCCCTTTTTTGACATATATGAGAGATGGGGGATTACACTAATTTTTCGATCATATTTTTGAATCTCCACTGTTCAGTTTGTTGGTCCTTATATATAGATCAATTGTGTAAATTTTCAGCCAATTTGGTGATCATTAAGGTGTCGAACAAGATTAAATCAATGGACGAACCAAATATGTCAAACTTGAACCATTCATGTTTATAATTATAAATCGTAGTTTTGAATGCCTTAACGATCACCAAAATTTCTAAAAATTTACAAAAGTGATCTACTCATATAGAACTACATAATGAACGGTGGAGATGTGATTTTGTGATCGAAAAGTTGGTGTGATCCATACCCCTCATATATGTCAAAAAAAGGGATCCCTTAGTGGAAGGGCCCTTTATATATTTATATATAAGGATGTCCTTATTTATTCTTACGGTGCGGATTTCTACTTTAGACCAACTTTTCGTTCGAATTTTCACAAATCCACCGTCTAGTCTTTAGGTACTAACGTGTAGATCATCTCTGCAAATTTTCAGTCAATTTAGTTATCATTAAGGCACTCAAACTCGATTAAACTATTAGACGAACTGAATTCTTTCGAATTCGAACCGCTTATGTTTATAACAGAAAAACACAGTTTTGAATGCCTTAACGATTATCAAATATGCTGAAAATTTGCAGAGATTATCTACACATTAGTACCTAAAGACTACACGGTGGATTTGTGAAAATTCGAACAAAAAGCTGGTCTAAAGTGGAAATCCGCACCGTAAGAATAAATAATTACATCCTTAGCAGATAAGGACTGTATATATATATAGCCGGTTCGAGAGCGGACGTCCGTAAACCCATAAAAGTGCGGACGTCTCTCCATTCTTAGCCATCAACTGTCACGCCTCGGTTCTTCAGTTATTTTACGGTTATTTACTTTGGTATTATTTTAGTCTTTTACCGTTTTAAGTAACTGTTTACTATTTAAGACTCCAAAGTTGACTTTTGTTTCGGTTTGGAATTTGGGAAAACTTTCTTCATGAAAGTCGTAGAAGATGTTATTACGAGTTCGTAGACATGCTATGCGTTAAAATCGGAGTTAGCATGGAAAAGTTATCAATTAAAAATGTAAGTTTTATTGGGGTATTATTTTGGGGTGTTAAAATTTTGGGAGATTGGGTTATAAGTGGTGTGGACCGGTTTGGGCCAAGCCCATATATTTCTCTCCCCTCACTTCTCTCTCTCTTCCTCCTGATTCTCTCTCTCCCGTGAGCTTCCCGACCCGCTGGCTTCACCACCGCCGTCCGGTCACCACCGACCGCCAAACCGGTCCCGTTCGGACCTCCGCCACCTCCTCTCTCTTCCTGGGCCAGTGACCGGTCGTGTAACGCCACCGTTCGCGAGGAAATTCGCCGGAGACGCCGGTTGCACTTTAGTCGGAACTCCCTCCTCCGGCCACCATAGCCGGAGCTGCTAAGCTCAAAAGGAAGCCCTTCTCCCGTGCAGCAACCCTCCAAAGGACTCCTTCCCTCTAGAGCTAGGTAAGGAGAAATCGGCAAAGGAAATTCTAGGGCTTATTAGGTGTTTTCGTTCGATTGACATATTTAGGCTTGGAATTGGTGTTTGTGCTAGTTAGGAAAGTTGTAGAGGAGACTGAGAGGAAGATGCTGTTAAAATTTGGTAGCTATTGCAGGTCGCCGGAGTCGGCCGCCGCTGTTTTGGGAAATTTTGTGGTTTTTGATGTAGAATATTAAGGAGATGTTAATGATGTGAATTTAGGAATTTTTGGAGGAATTTTGGATAGGTTTGGGATTTTTCGAAGTTTAGTATTTTAGCTTTTAATTTGGATAGAATCCGGCCGTTAGATTATTGTTGTTTCGGCCGTAGAAGGTGGATTTAAGGCCGCCGATATTTATGGTGAAGTTTGGACGATATCAATTTTAAGATTTGCAAAATTGGGCAAGAATGAGAGTAGATAAGGCAATATTTAATTTTGCCTATTTTTATAAGCGTTGGTATATAGTTGAGGATTTAATTATGTTCTTGGATCAGAACGTGAGGAAGCTCAAGCAGAAGAGGCTTCAAACCGACTTCAGGCTTAGGCCTAATTTGTGAGTGGACTTTTGGTTTAAATAATGTGCATGCAATTGTTTATTTGGTTGGACCATTTGACGTCATTTTTATTTGACGATTTTACTCATTGTGGTGAGTTACCGAAAATGAGATTTTTGGTAAATTATAATATATTTTTAAGGAGAGTATGTATATAAATGCTAGCTAGCGATATGTGTCTGTCCACCTTAATGACATAGTATATAACTGCATTATGGTGTGGCGTGAGCATTTGACGCAAGCGTAGTAGCCTTATATGAGTGTTTAATTCATATAAGGGGTATGAGCACATATTTATACACCTGTCTGTCCACCTTAATGACGTAGTGTATCACCGCATTAAGGCGTGACGTGAGCGTTGGACGCGAGCGTAGTAGCCCTATATAGATTATTATTAATTTATATAGGGAGCATGGGTGAGTGTAAATATATACATATATATATTTTAGCCTGAGAGACTGTATTTTGATATATATAATTTAGCCTGAGAGGCTCTATTTTGATATATAGTTTTGAGCTGTAGAGGCTCGATATTTATAACGATAAGAGAATTATCGTTTAAGACATGTATTCGTTTTCTTTGAATAAAATTGGGAAAACATAAATGTTAATAAATATTCTTTTTATTTATTTTTATCCACTCACTCTAATTATTGCGAATGTTTCTCCCCTGGGCTCTTTATTTTAAAATGCCCAGTCTGCAAAGTTCGAGTTAGTACGAGTAGGAGACGACGAGGCATAGTTACCTATTTCTCAGCCACCTTTCACCATTAGGTTACCTGTTTAACCTACTAGGGTATTTTCCTGCTCCTCTAGTGTATAATAGCTCTGAATACTCTTTGGGGTTTATCGTACAATTTTTCTGGTGGTGTGCTAAGACTTATGTTTTATTTTAGAATATACGAAGTTTGTAATTATATTCTCACTTTCATATAATTGTGGGTTTGATTTGGAGGATGCTCAAAAATTATTTAAGAAAGTAACACTTTAGTTTTCTAGGTTAGGGTTGTCCATTTTCAAGGAGGTTTGCTTATCAGTAAATTTTCCTTCGAGGTGGTCCCCGCAGGACTTACCTCGGGTTTCGGGGTGAAATTCAGGGTGGGTCTTGACATCAACCGTCGATGACGTCCCTTCTCTTGTCGAACGGACACCAGAGGCATCTCCAACTACTTTACCATGAAGATGAAGGCCATGAAGATCAGATTTGCAGGTCTGGGCAGCAACCTCTACCCAAAACTTCAGACAAGAACATTGGCGACTACAAACTATACGGCGAGTCCACCGGCAAGAGGAAGGTCACAATCAAGGTCTTGTGTCCGCTTGGGCGAGAGGAGCGCCGTCA
Source organism: Fragaria iinumae (assembly GCA_009720345.1). Taxonomy (NCBI): domain Eukaryota; kingdom Viridiplantae; phylum Streptophyta; class Magnoliopsida; order Rosales; family Rosaceae; genus Fragaria; species Fragaria iinumae. Next base: position 13,253,515 of record CM019118.1, on the reverse strand, counting down.
TCGGCACTTGATCGTGGCAAACGCATGGACGTCCGCACTTTAAGGGCACTACAGACGTCCTCTTCTGATCCTTTATGTGTGTGTGTGTGTAGGACCTCTTTAAACTCTTAAAGTGAGGATGTTTTTAGTTCTAGCATGTATTTTGACAATCAAAACCACTTATTCCCTAATTACTTACTCACATATGTATCTTACAAAAAAATTAGCAAAAATGAAAAGCGTTTAACTATTTGATTAGCACATATTTGTTTTAATTTTATCTAACGGCCTACAATTGTTTATATCAATTTGAATGACCAATTGATTACGGAATTAGTTGAAATTTTGTACACATGTTTCTTGCATATGAATCTAGAGGATCAATGGTTGAGATCGTTAAATGAAGTCATATACTAATGTAAAATAGTAGATATATATATATATATATATATATATCACACATTTATTGTACAATTATTATTTATATGATCAAGTATAAACTGTAAAGAATGAGAGATCTAGTAAGAGAATAGAGAATCATTATCTTATTTATTGATAGGAGCCCTTTATATAAGGAATTACAAAGTATCAATATGGTAATGATAAGAAATACATACTCTTATTCCAACTACATATTCTGATGGCATAAGGCCAAGAAACACATATGAAATATCCTATAACACTCCCCCTTATGCCGCGCGCCGGTATGCTGGTGGTGCTGATATGTCGCCTCGTTAAAAACCTCGTCAAGGAACAAAAACCCTATGGGAGAAAAACTAAACCTTGATCGTAGGAGAAAAGGAGTACAACGCACCCTTCACATTTGATAGTAACATGTATGTATGTGCTACATTCCCCCTGAAGTTCGCACCTCCCCTTGATCTTTACATCAATTATAGGGCTCTTCATGATTCTTATTAATCACGGAAATTTTAATAACTTAGCCTGTCAATGCTCTTTAACATGTCTTCAAATGTGGCATTGGGCAATGATTAACTAGATCATGCCATATTTTCCTCAAACATGATCTTTTACACTTAGATCTTGAGCAGAAGGACGCTTGTGAACTCAAAATATAAGTTCGTGCAGGAAATCAGATTTCTGCGCAGTATGACCTTCAGTTACTAGAACAGCCGCAACTTCCTCTAGGAAATACATATGAATGAAACGTAAATGGTTTTGGAAACTAGACTCATTTAGCTTTTCAACTGTGTATTACACACATTCTGGTTCATCAGGATCTGTTCACAAAGTCCCGTCAAAGTTGACTGTTTTGCCAAAATCAGATTCTCGGACAGATTCGTCCTACCTTACAAAAATGGCCATAACTTACTCAATAAGATAGGTATGATGAAATGGTTGATGTCACTGGAAAGTAGACACATAGACCTTTCCAATGGTTCCAAATTCACAATTTTCCAGTGAGTGAGATTTCTTGTAGGTCCCATGGAAGTTGATCTACGAAACTTGACAGATTCTGATTTCGCTTTTGATGTGTCTCTCATATGTAGGGATAGAATAAGCCTCAACCTTTGATACCATTAAGTATTGAAAAAGGAGTTACTGCCATTACATTGGTGTTGCGTGGGCGCATAGCTACACTTAGCTTTACAACTTTTCATAGCGAATGAGATGTCAAGTCTTTCGTATTGTGTTGAGTACATTGATACGTCTTATTGTACTTAGATGGGAACTCCATCTCTTAACATATATTTTTCCTCTTTGTTTAGACAAAACAACGGATCTCTCTTTAGAGTAAAGACTTTGACTAATTATGAGAGTATATGTAGGCCTCACTAGTTATAGAGCGCCTAAGACGATTGATGGAAAATTATCATCAATACAGTCATCAAGTGCCTTATCGAGACTGTGTCTTCCCAAGATCTTTTTCATTCTAACTTCGGATGTTGATACATATTGGCATCTCTTGATCCATCAAGAGTCCATGTAAATCCGGAATGAACACGCAAAGACATAATTCACCATATCCCTTCCAAATCAAGTAGAGTCCATGTGCGTTTCAATACCTTTAGAAAACGCGTGCTCCTGTGGTCTGGAGCCACTTGTGTCACACCCCAATTTTCGAAAGATAATTTTCAAAAATTTTGTCATGATATAACTTAAAAAATTAATATCCCAACCTGTTTCAACAAACTATCTCAAGCAACTAGAACTCATTACCGGAAATGTAAATATCACATAACCCAACACTGAGTTAAATATTACACTTCCTTGTTTACATAAACTTGCAAAACAAGAGCATGAAAACAATCTCATGAGTTTAATTCTGTCTACCCAATTCTAAAACTATACAGAGTACAGCAAAACCAAAAAGAACCATGCCACTAAGCCTCCACTTCAACCATGTTGATCCTCATCTGCAGGTCTAACCCTTACACCAAGAATTGGTGCACTGAGATTGTAAAATAACAAACCCGGTAAGTTAAAAAAGCTCGTATGAGTAATCTCAAAAATAACACAACATTTCTCACATTCAAATATACTACAAGAGAGATTTGATCAATAATTAAAATCCACACATTACCAAAGAAATGTACCCATGAGTCCCAGATATTTAATAAATACCTCTCATGACATACAACAACAATTTGTGTACCCATGGGTCCCAGATACCATAAAGTATCTCCCATGACCTACATCGACAAACGGATTAGAGCTCTTTTCCTAACCGTAACCAATCACCCGGCCAAATGCTTGGAACCCAGTTTAACTGTCAAATAAAAATCACAAAATAAAATTTCATCATAACCATAACCAATCACCCGGTTAAAGGCTTGGAACCCGGTTTGACTATTTTGAACAACAATTCACTATATCACCACATCATCATTAACAACGCATGATTCACATCATAAAATTATATCCTTCATAAGGATATAATTATATGAACAAAATATATTATTTCACAAGAATAACTTATCAATAATCAATAGAATTATGATCACAAGAACCTCAAAAATAAACATATAAGGAAAGCTTGTTTCATCTTACCTATGAGCCGTTGGCGATCAAGCTCATATATTTAAAAACGATTAATAACATAAAATTGAATCCAACATCATCATCCAATAACCATAATAAAATTAGGTCTGGTTACGCCTAAATTAATATTTTACTGGACAGTAAATGTCTATGTAAATATTAATTATTTCTTGGTCCATGTCATACCGGCGAGCCCAAGTTTCTTTAAGTTTACAAGTGATGGCCCGCCAGAAACACCACGCGAGCTGAGAACAGAGTTCGCGCGCGGAATAGACATAGGCGGACTACACGGTTCGCGTGGAACACATAGCTCGCGCGCGAAATGGACATAGGCGGACTACACGGTTCGGGTGGAACACTTAGCTCACACGCGGAATGGACATAGGCGGACTACACGGTTCGCGTGGAACACTTAGCTCAGCGCGGAATGGACATAGGCGGATTACACACTTCGCACGGACTACAAAGTTCGCGCGCGGAATTACTATTTGCCAGTCCGCGTAGACGAGGCGAGATTGACTCTCCGCGTAGGCTAGGCGAGGCGAGCTGGCGAACTGGCTCGCGTAAGGGACTTCGCAAGGAATCAACAGGCGGAATCCGCTCGTCCTACAATGATCGTTGAAGACTTCTCGCAAGTGTTTGACATGCTTCAGGCCAATCCCTGTGGCCCTTTTAACATAAAAAGCCCTTCTAAAGCCCGCGAGCTAGAAAGGCCCGCGAGTTGGAATCAGAAGCCTATGCGAAGTATGCGAACTGGGCCGGTGTCACCAATTGGTTGGTCTGCATGGAGTAAACCGTGTCCTTGTCGATTAGGGTTTCAGAGTCCGATTTGGATTCTAATCACTTTTCTTCTACCGCAAGTCGAACTGCTATATAAAAGGGCTCGAAACCCTAACACAACACTCTCTCAAAAACAAATACAAAAACACAATACAAACTGCAAACCAGTTACCCTTCGAGCTCCTCGAAACCCTAACCCTAAGCGCCGCTGCCTAGGTTTCTTCTTCAGAGCCCTCCGGACTCTACCCTGACTTCTCTCTGAACTCCTTATTAGTTGCTCTGCTCACGCCGCCGTGAGTATCGATCGCTTGTGCTCGTAAATCCTCGTCTGAGGTGGCACCTGAAACCCCATTCGCCTGATCAGAAGTCAAGATCTCGCTCACCATCAACCTTTTTGTCGTCCGCGAGGTGGCACGCCCGCAACTCCCCCTTCTCTTTGTTCGCTAGTTACCTCTGCTCCGCGCGCGAACCAGTGATAAAGTAGTGATAGGTCCAAAAGTGAACTATGGTGAGATTTACTCACCTAAAAATCCCGCTACGATTTCCTCAACGCAACAAATGCAAGCCAAATCACAATTTCACAAATCACTTAAAATCACACAATTAACAACCTTATTAACCAAGGTACTATAGGATAACACAATACCCTTAAACTAACCCTTAGCTTAAGGGAGGACAACTTCCCAAAGTCGTTGAACTCAACGACACAATAGAGCTGCCTCAAATCATCAAAACCTAAACTCAAACTCAACCAAGCCAAAACAAATAAACCTAAGGTCCTAACATGCAATCCTTGCTCAAAACCTAGCAATACTACCTCTCAACAAGCTCTCAGCAGCAAGAGCTAGCTAACCACAGGAAACTAAGGCTGCAACTCAGCCAGACGCACCGCCACAGGCGGCGGCAAGTGAGCCCCACGCGCCACCCCAAAACTTCCGAATTAGGAGAAACTCACAACATGAAACCTGTAGATTGAATCATACTTAACAACTTTAATATCTGAGGTTTTAACTGATGTGGCCGGAATCGGCCGGAAAAAGCGCCGAAACTCCAACCCGAAATCAACTTCCAAAACTGCAAATCGGGGTTCAAAAACTCAAAAGCTTGATTCAATCTATGCCTAGCCATAACCAGGAGGAGGGAGAACAAAAACTCACCTAAGGTTGCCCCTCGTCGCCGCCGTAAACGGTGGCTCCGATCGGTGACACACCAGCTCCCTTTCCCGGCCAAAAGCTCCATTTCTAGCGTGCTATGCCGTGCAGCAGCTGCCCAGTCTTGAAGAGGTCGCCGGTGGGAGTCGAACGGGACCGGCGACGGTCCAAACGGTGGCCAAACGGAGAAGCTAGCTCCGGCGGAAGTCAGCTGCGCGGGAGAGGTCGGGAGAGAGGAGAGAGAAGGTTTTAGGGTTTTTCCAAAAATAAAACCCACCACCTTCTATTTAAAAACTTTCCAAAACCGGAAACTAACTTCCTCATACTACATCCAAATCAAGCGTGCCACATATCCACGAACTCGTATCGCCAAACTTTATAACTTTCATGAAGAAAGTTTTCACAAATAACTGACAGAAAAGAAAGTCTACTTTTGACATCCTAAAAGTCAAAGCACCTTAAAAATTTACTCCCGAAACTTCAACTTCGTACTACCAAATAAAAATTTCCATAAATAATCCTTAATTAATTTTGGGAATAATACAAAGAAAATGATATGAAAATCTGGGGTATTACAATCTACCCCCTTAAAGGAATTTCACCCCGAAATTCAAAAATACTAACCCAAAAACAACTTGGGGTACCTAGCCCTCATGTCCCACTCTAACTCCCAAGATGCATCACCCTCATCATGGTGACTCCAACACACCTTAACCAATTCGACTTCCTTCCTTCGAAGCCTCTTGGTTGATCTATCCAAGATTCGAACCGGTTCAACAACAAAGGTTGCATCCGCATTCACTTTGATAGTTTCATAGTCAATCACATGTGATGCATCCGGAATATACTTCCTCAACAAGGACACATGAAACACATTGTGTACCTCAGACATCACAGGAGGTAAGGCAAGCCGATAAACCAAATCTCCTACTCTTTCTAAAATCTCAAAAAGCCCTACATACGTGGGAGCCAACTTCCCCTTCTTACCAAATCTCACCACCCCTTTAGTAGGTGAGACCTTCAAGAACACATGATCCCCAATATCAAACTCTACTTGCCTCTTATTCAAGTCGGCATAGCTCTTTTGCCTGCTTTGTGCCGTTCGGATCCTATCTCGGATAATAGACACCTTCTCAGTCATCTCTTGAACAATATCAGGACCTAACAGCTCACTATCACCCACCTATGCCTAGCAAATAGGAGATCTACACGGCCTACCATAGTGTAACGCCCCGTATCTAATTTGACCTATTTGCTGGGTATTCTACGAGTTACTGAGGAATTTAACCACGCTCAATAACTTAGTAAGTTCACACTCTAGTTTATTTTCGAGTTTTTCTTGATATGTCAATTTCTGCTGTTAAGGTCTCGGTGTTGTAGTTTATGTTGATACAAGTTCTCCGGTGTTTTCGGATTATTTCTCGGAGCTTCGAGTTATTTTCTATGATTTACCGAACGTTTGGTAAAAAAAATTAATTTTTCTGAAAATTAGAATATAACTTTTAGCGTTTGATCAAGTAGGATTTTGATATTGGCCGTTGGTGGGGGTATATAAGGAAATAAGATGGGTTGACTTTGAAAAAGCCCACACTCGGTGTTGACCCGAGCCCAGGCTTCTCTCCCTTCCTCTTCGGCTGCCTCCTCTGCTCCGGCGTGGCGTCGCCAGTTCCGGCCGCCGCGTGCCACAAAACCGCCACCAATCTCTTCCTCTCCTCCTCCTCTACAAAACCCGGTCCATGGATCACACTTTCATCTCGATTCAGTGGTGACCGACCGAAGGAAAGCTCGACTGTGTTCACCGGTTTTCAGCGTTTTCCGGCGAGTTCATCCGGTGCCGATGGTATGTCTTGGTTCACCGTTCTCTTCTCTTCATTTCCGTGCCTTTGTTTCTTAAGATCGAGCCTTAATCTGAAAAAAAAAAAATCCCTTTTCTGCATTTTTGGGTTTTTCCGGCCAGCCATCGCCATCGACGCCGTCGAGGCTGCTCGGCGCTCCTCCTCTCCTTCCTGAAGTAGCGTCGATCGCCAGGGAGCCAAGACAAGGTTATATGGAGACAAAGAGTGTTTCTGCTGCTGTGTTGGAGGAGACTCGAACTCAGATTTCCGGCAAGGAAGCTACTGCCGGCGAAGGGAAGCTTTGGAGGCCGGTGTTGTTGTGCTGCATCGAAGTAGGGGGCTGCTTGTAGGCTGTGTGGCGGTGGGAGGCTTTTGCTTATCGATTGGAAGTGAAGGTTGGTTGAGCAGAGGGCAGTGTTAGTGTCCATCGGCAGAGTTGATGGCAAGGGTAAGGTTATCTACTTTCAAGTATACCTGAGTTGAGTTGGATGTTTGAGTTTGGAGTTTGGTAACAGGTGGAATTGTTCTGGTCGGGATAGTGAGAGGCAGAGAACAGCAGGTCGACCTCTGGCAAGGAGAGGTTGCTAGGTTCGAGTGGTGAGCGGATTAGAGGTAAGGATTTCGATTTGGATCGGCTGAGTTATTGTGCTTGCGGTTATTAAGTTTAATTGTGGCTGAAATTGTTGTTTTGGTTGTTCAATGTCGATAACTTGGTGATTCGGAGTTTACGGGGAGGGGAGACTATGGTCAAATTCTGGCAAGCTGTCAGAATCAGGCAGAATATTCCGGCGAGGGTAGCAGAATCCGGCAGAGAGCCGTGGAGGTAGTCTTCGACTCTTCATTTCTGTTTTGTGTGACGTAGTTTCAGAAATAGAATAGTTTGGTTGTTGTTGGGAAACTTGCTAATTTAGGAAAGTTCCCATTTTAGGAAACTTGCCCTATATGGAAACTCTTTTGGGCGCCCTTAGTAAGTTTTGGGGTGAAATTGTCTAGAGAGGAAATGAAGGAAATTGTAGGTGTTTTGTTGGCATACATGATCGTAGGGGAATTGAATTTGAGAATGGTGAAGCTTATATTAGTCGTCTTTGATGAGCTGAGTCGTAAACAGAACTTAGGGTTCTATGTCCTCAAAATTTGAAGTATTAAAGTCATATCGAGAATGAAATGGTTATTCCTTGGTTATGATTGAAATTTCAAGTAAAGAGGTCAACTTTGTGGACATGAGTTAAATTGAAAGTGTTGGTATAAATCGCCATATCCCGAATGAGTTAATCAATTCAATGAGTTGCTTGGGAAAGGTTGTTATTCTAGTTGAGTTAAATGCTTTTCGGTAATTATGGATTTTGTGTGAGGCTCTACGATGTTGTTTCTTTGTTCCTATATTCTTAGAATGGTATTGAGGTATTAATTAGATAGAAAGTGGACCGTCGCAGGATTATGTCGGAGGCTTGAGTTGGGAAGCCTCGGCTTGGCAGTTAAAATATTCTTATCACTGTGAGTGAGTGGACATTTGTTTTAAATATTATGTTAGCAAAAAGATTTATTGATGAATATTTTCTTTTATTGGAGAATAACCGAAATTGAGAATTTCGGTGATTATATATTTATATATGGATGTTTATGAGTATAGTATGTATATAAATAAATGCTAGCTAGCTAAACGTGCTTTTCCGCCATAATGAAGTAAAATACCATTATGGTGTGACGTGAGCGTTAGACGCAATCGTAGTAGCCCTATATGAATATAATAATGATTCATATAGGGAGTATGCACGTATATAAATACACCCGTCTTTTCCACATAATGAGGTAAAATTCCATTATGACGTGAGCGTTAGACGCAATCGTAGTAGCCTTGTATGAATTTCTATTTTCTTATATTTCTTCATAAGAAATCATACAAAGAGTATGACGAGTGTAAATACATACATATATATATTTTAACCTGAGAGACTGTATTTCATTAAGTTTTGGAGACTAGCTGGAGCTAGTCATATACTTGCCAGATTTTGAGCTGTCGCATGCAGCATAATTTCTATGGAAATTAAATTGGGAAAGCATAAATATTTTCATTGAATTCTTTTTTTTTGTCCACTCACTCTAACATCTTCAAATGTTTTTCCCTGGGCCTTTCGTTTTAAAAATGCTCAGCGTGCAGATTAGCATAGTTAAGGTCAGACGTACATGGAGGCGAGACATAGTCAATATTATAGCTTCCGCTCATTTCTATATTTTTAGTTCCTTTCCTTTCAATTAGAGTTGCTCTGAGCTATGATTGTTGGTTAAATTGGGAGATATTGTGTTTTTTTTGGAGCACGAAGGCTCCAGATGTTTAAGGTTGGATTTGAAATTTTAGAAGTGTTTGCAGGTGTTTTTAGGAAGGGTTGTCCATTTTCAAGGGAGATTATGCCGAATTTTCGATAAATTTTTCCTTGGAGATGGTCCCCGCAGGACTTATCTCGGGTTTCAGGGTGAAATTCGGAGTGGGTCTTGACACATAGAGTGTCTCATATGGTGCCATGGCGATACTAGAGTGATAACTATTGTTGTAGGCAAACTTAATCAATTGGAGATGATTCTCCCAACTTCCCTTGAAGTCCATGACACAAGCCCTCAGCATATTTTCTAACACCTTATTCACCCGCTCAGTCTGCCCATCAGTCTGAGGGTGAAATGTTGTACTCATGTGAGGTAGTACTCATGGCTTTCTAAAATCCATCCCAAAACTTTGAAGTGAATCGGGGGTCTCGATCAGAAACAGTCGAAGTAGGCACTCCATGAAGTCTCACTATTTCCTTCACATACAACTTGCATAAGACATCAACTGTGTACGTCATTGACACAAGAAGGAAATGTGTTGACTTCGTCAATCGGTCAACAATTACCCATATAGCATCATGTCCAAGCTTGGACTTAGGCAGTCCAGTCACAAAGTCAATAGAGATCTAGTCCCACTTCCAAGTAGGAATAGGTAATGGCTTCAACATACCTCCATGCCTCTGATGCTCCGCCTTCACTTGCTGACAAGTGAGGCACTTGGACACATACTCTGCTACATCCTTATTCATCCCATTCCACCAAAACTGCCTACGCAAATCTTTATGCATCTTGGTGCTCCCTGGGTGCACCGTATAACGAGATCGATGTGCCTCCCAAAGGATCTCCCCTTTAAGATCAATACTATCTGGAACACACAATCTCAATCTATACCTCAAACCACCATCTAATCCAACCGACCACTCGGAAGGACAATCCTCCAACAAGTCCCTTACTAACTCCGCCAACTTTGCACGTGAGAACTCGACTTGTGCTTGGCCCTAGATGATCTTGGAAATCAAGGTGGGTCACACAAAAGTGCTTCCAAGGAAGATTCTCTACTCCCCGCCTATTGGTAGAAGGTCAAACTCAGATGCAGTCTCCAACATGAGCCACTCTTGCACCATGATAGAGGCGACTATACCCCTAGGCTTCCTGCTCAATGGATCCGCCACTACGTTGGCTTTCCCAGGGTGATACTCCAAAATGAAATCATAGTCCTTAAGGAGCTCCATCCACCTCCTTTGCCTCATGTTCAAATCTTTCTGAGAGAATAAATACTTCAAACTCTTATGACCAGAAAAGAGCTCGAACTTCTCTCCATACAAGTAATGCCTCCAAATCATCAAGGCAAATACTACTGCAGCTAGTTCTAGGTCATGAGTGGGGTAATTCTTCTCATGAACCTTCAACTGTCTAGAGCCATATGCCACAATACCGCCAAGTTGCATCAACACACAACCCAAACTCCGATGAGATGCATCGTTGTAGAAGACATAGTCGACACTACTAATAGGAACAACCAACACTAGGGTTGTAGTCAACCTAGTCTTCAACTCCTCAAATGCCTTCTCACACTCATCGGTCCACACAAACTTGGCATTCTTCTTTGTCAAGGAAGAGGCAATACTAGAAAACCCCTCAATAAATCTCCGGTAGTATCCTGCCAACCCAAGGAAACTACGAATCTCCGTAGGAGTAGTGGGACGACTCCAATTCAACACTGCCTCCACTTTAGAGGGATCCACTGAAATCCTCTCCTTTGACACCACATGACCAAGGAACTTGACCTCTTCCTTTCAAAACTCACACTTCCCAAACTTAGCATATAACTTGGTCTCCCTAAGAACCTGTAGTACAATCCGTAGATGCCTATCATGATCCTCCAAAGTCTTGGAGTAAATCAAAATATCATCCACAAATACTACCACAAACACATCCAGATAAGGACTAAAAATGCGGTTCATCAAATCCATAAAAGCAGCAGGCGCATTGGTTAGACCAAATGACATAACAACAAACTCATAATGCCCATATCTAGTCTTGAAAGCGGTCTTCGGAATATCCTCCTCCTTTACCCTCAACTGGTGATAACCGGACCTCAGGTCAATCTTAGAGTATACCATCGCACCTCTAAGCTGATCAAACAAATCATCAATCCTAGGCAAGGGATACCTATTCTTGATGGTCACTTTGTTCAACTCCCGATAGTCCACACACAACCAGAGTGTATCATCCTTCTTCTTCACCAACAATACGGGTGCACCCCAAGGCGAGGTGCTAGGTCTAATGAATCCTTGCTCGAGAAGACCCTCAATCTGAATCTTCAACTCATGAAGTTCAGTTTTCCCCATCTAATAAGTAGTCCTTGATACCGGTGAAGTACCTGGTACCACATCTATAGCAAACTCCACTACCCTCTTAGGAGGTAACCTTGAAATCTCCTGGAACACATCACTAAACTCATAGACTACTGCAATATCCACAATACCCACTGTACTACATGTAGCCTCTATGTGAGCTAACAAACTGACGAAGTAGTGGAGTGTAATGACATCCATTACGAGAGCATATCTCATCGTAGTCGATTCCAGTGCGTGTTAGTGAGAGACCTTGCGTCATAAGGTGAGTCTAAGCTCTTGTTCTCACTACGCTATCTAGCAAAGACATAGTTGATAGGGTTTAGCTTGCGGTGTCGGCATCACATTCCCAATGACCTATCTCTTTGTTAATGCTGGATCGCATCTTTCCATTAGGCCAATCAACTAAGTTGATATTCATTAACGAAGGTTGGTTCGATAGTAGTGTTTTTGCCATGATCCTCAGCGCGCGGAGCAGAGGTAAATAGCGAGCAAAGAAAAGGGGGGCTGCTGCGAGCGTGCCACCTCGCGGATGAGGAAAGGGTGATTGTGTGTGCGCTTGACTTCTTGATCAGGCAGAAGGGGTTTCCAGGTGCCACCTCAGAGGAGGAATTTACGAGCACAAGGCGATCGATACTCACGGAGGACGCGAGTAGAGCAACAATAGGGAGGTAAGAGAGAAATCGGGGTAGAGTCCGGAGGGCTCTGAAGAAAAACCTAGGCTGCGGCGCTTAGGGTTAGGGTTTTCGAGTAGCTCGAAGGGTAACTGGGTTTCAGTTTGTATTGTGTTTTTTGTGTTTGTTTGAGAGTCCTTTATGTTAGGGTTCGAGCCCCCTTATATAGTAGTTCGACTTGCGCAGAAGAAAAGTAATTAGAATCCAAGTCGAACTCTGAAACCCTAATAGCAAAAGGGCACTGTTCCGTCCATGCGAACCAACCATCTTGTGACACATGTCCAGTTCGCACACTTCATTCCGCATAGGGCATTGCTTCCGTGCTGCCAACTGTAGACTCCTATGCGAACTGGAATTAGCAATATCCTCATCCCGCGGGCTGTCACAGGATGCTATCTCGCATGCTCCTGAAGTTCGCTTCCATTTCGTGGGCTATTGCAACTCGCGAGTCTTAAAAGGGCTTTTTATATTAAAAGGGCCACAGGGATTGGCCCGAAGCATGTTAAAGACTTTAAAAAGTCTTCAACGACTCAAGTGGTGCAAGCAGACTCCGCCTGTTGCTTCCTGGCGAAGTCTCCTACGCGAGCCAGTTCGCCAGCTCGCCTCGCCTCGCCTACGCGGAGAGTCAATCTCGCCTCACCTACGCGGACTGGCAAATAGTAATTCCGCGCGCGAACTGTGTGTTCCGTGCGAAGTCCTTGTAAATATGTTTGCGTTGTCTTTATTGGCAGGCCATTATTTGTAAACTTAAAGAACTTGGGCTCGCCAGTGTGACATGGACCAAAAATTTAATTAATATTCACATAGACATTTACTGTGCAGTAAAATATTAATTTAGGCGTAAACATTGCCCCCCAGCCTCGAAGTCATGAAATGTCGAGAATGACTGAAGAGGTTTATGTTCATGCTGCGGTATGGGTCGGGTCATACAAAATGAGTGTGAGTAGACAAGCCTGTGAATAGGCCTTGAAACCCAAGCACCCAGTAAGGCATTGGAGCGAAGCTGCTGCACGGCTCGCCTAGGCACCTTGGACTTGAACTTCAAATGCATTCGCCTGCTCAACTCAAAAGACTTGGAACATTGCACATATCGCGAGCGAATGTAGCTCGCATGGATGTATCTTGAGCAGACGCATGTGACTTGAGTAGATTCCAAAAAATAGCTCTTCGCGAGCTCTTGGCGATGGCGGACCAACATGGAATGACAATGGCTATGTACTTCGCTGCCCCCTAGTGCGAACCAGTGAGAGACAAACAAAAGAGTCGGCGAACGGCCGTATAAAGCTGAAAAATTTTAAGAGGCCATGCACTTCGCTACCCCCCAGTGCGAACCAATGAGAAGCAAACAAAAGAGTCGGTGAACGGCCGCATAAAGCGGGCGAACCAACTTTGAAAATTTGGATGAGGCCACAGGGGTTGGCCTAGATGATGATTAAGAAACGCTTGAATTAATTTCTTTATTTAGGGCCTCTGGAATAGGCCCCAATCTTGTACTGGTCTGTTAGTTAGAACACGCAAGTTTACAAAGAAAAACTGATAACTAAGAAACATTTTAATTAATTCCTTTATTTAGGGTCTCTGGAATATGCCCCAATCTTGTACTGGTCTGTTAGTTAGACCACGCACGTTTACAAAGAAAAACTAATTGCACGCTTGAATCATTTAGTAGGATTGAAAGAAGCTACAAAAAGCTGCAATCCCGAGAGTGCATAAAAATTTCCGCGCAGAATGACCTTTGTGCACTTAAATAGTTATAACTTCTTCCTTAAAATAGATATAGACAAACCGTAAAAAGTTCTAAAAACTAGACTCGTAGAGCTTTCTAATGATATAAAGCTCATTGTCTGGTTCATCCGGAGTTGTTCACAAAGCTCAAACGAAGGTGACTGTCCAGAAGGAACAGATTGTTGTTTTTCACATAATTGGCATGTGCGAAGCTGTGAAGCTTGCAGGTGGCGTGTAGGCTATTGCCTTAGCCAAAAGTGACGTGTGTATGATCAAAACCAAGTCCTTTCGGTCATTCCAAGGTCGTAAACTCCATAACTAGTTAGCAAAAGCTCCCTGACATAAACATAAACTAACTGAGAGGACCTAGAGGATTCAATCACGATGATGATTGTCCAGTTTTGATAAGTCTTCAACGTCTTTTGCAAGACGGAAATTGGTTTAATAGCGTAGGGGGATCCAAAATCAAAAGTTTTCGGTAACTCCAAGTCAGTATGACCAGGCATGTCTGTGGGGGGTCGGTAGTGCGAGGCACACTTGAAACCACTATCTCCTTAATTTCGGACATCACACTAAGCTTGGATGAGCTTAGTTGAACAATTGATGATGAAAAATCCGCTATAGGGTAGAAGACTTAACTGGAAAACACGTGGGCGATCCTCCTTGAGGATGCGGTGCCGTGAGTCACCTTCAAAGGAAGGGACCAAATTCGGCACAGTATGCCATGTTTCTAAGGACGATGTAAGAATTTACATCTTTTTTGTAAATCAATATGAACCATAAGAGGAGAATAGTTTCATAACTTCAAATAAATTCTCAAGGCTTTCATTATTGCTAATGTGAGTGTATATCGAGGGTTCGAATAAACAAAAGACATCGATACGACGTCTTATTACATATAGCTTGTAAAGAAAATCAATGTCTAGCCAATGACATCAAAGTCAGGGGTAGCTAGAGCTGGATCCGAATCTTTGAAATTCGTGATCATGAGGATGACGTTATTGTCCTCATATTGATTTTCCATACCTTTTTGTATGCATTCACAATCTGAGCGAGAGCTTGACAATCTTGAACCAGTGATCCAGAGATCCACAATGGTTGCCTTGTCATGAGCGGACGTGAGTAGTTTTGACAAATTGGTGTCTAGACCGGGAGTGTCGCCATTAGGGCTAGCGGCATCTCCCCTTCTTTTCTAGACATCGGCACAACATTTTCTGCCATTGCCGTGACCCATATTGTTTTCCTCACATTAGGGGACAATCCCAAATAAGTTTATCGCATTAGCCTATACACAATTCCCCTTTGCAATTGTATGATCAAAATCAAGTCTCGTTGGTAATTCCAAACCAACTTGGAGGACTTAGAGAACTTGATGATGATCGAATCTGCTGAAGATTATGGATCATGATGCCACAAAAAATCATCGACAATATGTAGTCAATTAAGGTGGTAAGCAATCCACTTGACTAATAACTCAACAAATAGAGTTATATGAACGTTTCAAGAAACGCTCCATGAGTGCATTCCACAGTACATTGTGGTCATTACTTTTTGGACATATTGTCATTGAAGGTTTTTGTCGATGTGGCGCGTCAAAGACATTGAGCGCATGAGATGTGAAATCTCATCATCAAGGCTTGTTAGCCTGGGGGTCAAAACATGTGGTTTAATCCCTTCCAATGAAAGGTTCCACAGATACCAAGCAAAGATTCGCCTTATGTATTGAGTACGTCAAAACTCAAATGAGTATAATGTTACGTTGCTCTTGCATACAAAACCAAGCTGTTATGAGACTCGATAAAGGTCACAAACAATGCTTTTAATGATTTGTCCTTCGGATTGATCACACACAATCCGGAAAAGCCACGAATTGATCAAACACAATTCGGAAAAATGCCTCAGATTGATCAAACACAATCCGGAGAAAGGTCGAGGTTGATCATACACAACCCTGACAAGGAAACAAGAGTGAGCAAACACACTCTTGACCCGCGAATAAAATTCCGAAATTTTGGTACTCGCACGCATAAAATCCCAAGCATAGAATGGAAATGGAGAAGGGAGGAAAGGATTTTATCCTCCCCGAGTTATTGAACTTGGAAAAGTTTAGGGTTTCAAAACATACCTTTCGAAACTTCAAACACTTGAAGATGTCAAAAATTGTAGTCGGAGCAAACCAAGAATCGTCGGCAGGCTGCGGCCAAGGGTAAGTAGCCGATGATGTCGGACGGCGGCCGGGAAAACAGGCGGCGGCGGTGGTCGGACATAGGAGCCGAAAAACGTTTTTTTTTTTAGGGTTTCGGAAAACAAATGTTGGGTTATTGGCTCTAGGGTTAGAACAAAGTGCATGATAACGTGATCAAGTATAAACTGTAAAGAATGAGAGATCTAGTAAGAGAATAGAGAATCATCATCTTATTCATTGATAGGAGCCCTTTATATAGGGAATTACAAAGTACCAATATGGTAATGATAAAGAATACATAGTCATATTCCAACTAAATATCCTGATGTCATAAGGTCAAGGCACACATATGGAATAACCCATAACATTATATATGTTTTTAGCTTACTCTAATTAGCAGGTTAAGGTTGCCACAAGGCTATCTTCTTGATTTACCTAAGGTTATCTCCTTCATTTACTTAAGGTTGCCAAAAGGCCTCCACCTGATGGTTCGGAACATTTCATTTACCGGTAAAGGTGAGTTTGCCATTACGGATTTGTTATGAATTTTTTGTTCTTACATGAATGTTGTTATTGTTCACTTTTTGTTTTTAGAGTTTTCATATCTATTTCGCTGATTCATGTTCAGTTGAAGTGTATGAGCTAGTCCTTTTTTTTTACAAGGAAAATTCATTAATAATAAAAGATATTACATCACAATAGAATGACCGATCGTGACGACACACATTCCAACCAAGATCCATAGTTACGGGTCTGTCACCAAAAGCAACATGCATGAGCCAAAAGGGCCCAACCCCTAACCAAGTTTTATGCTCAATATGAGCTACTAAATACTGAGAGTAACGATACAACCTTGTCACCAACAATAAACCGAGCCAACCACCCTTCTTCAACACCGTGTCCAAAAACCACCAGACCACGTGCAAAGGAGATGCACCCACATGTTGACAACCTAACAGCCCCAAGAGCGACGCCACCAAAGTAGCATACCAACCAAACCATGACACTCCAACCCTCGCTCAAAAGATGACAGACTTATTAAACCTAACCAAAGACCAAAAACCAATAAACCTAAACATAAAAACCTAGAAACCAAAACAGAAAACAAAATCCAGGTCATGCCCAAAAAGAGGGCCCAAACCAAGACCTCAGCCTTGTAAACAAAGAGACCACAACCCACAAATAGTTTTCGGGCCAATAGCCAATTGGCCCATCTCAGCTGGTTGTTCGCAGAGCTCCGTCGTCGTCGTCGAACTGTCGTCACCAGCTGGCCAACAACTGCATCACAACATAAATTGGCAGTGCATCAACCATCCTATCCCTCTCGCACGTTGTACCCATACATTCCAATCCAAATTGGGTTAGAATGAAACGAGCAAGACATCGCCGCCATAACCACCACATCTCCAGTCCACCTCCATCCACGCGCTTTCTCTCCATAACATCGCCACAGTAGCCAAGCCGCCATCACGTCAGCTAGATCTGGAAACAAAACTAGCCAACAAATATTGTACCTCTATCTCTCTGCAGTCATGATATCTTCGTCCATCTCTAACGATCTCCACCACCACCACATCACGTTCAGGCAACACTCGATATTCCTGTCCGACGACGGCGTCACCCCGTCGTCGGACGGAAAGAAGAGAACTTTAGAAATCCTAGGACATCCGGTTTTCATGGAGCAGTTTTCTTTTCGTGTATGTATGAGCAAAACTAAATTCTACATGCAGATTAATGAAATCAAGACAAATGAAACCTAATGGTTGTATTTCTAAGTTTATTTACAGGTTATCTTAAGAGCAAAGCAAACGAAAAGAATTAAAGAAGAGTACAACGATGGCATAAAATGATGCACTTGTGAATGTAGTTATTTTTTTTTTTCTATCGAAAATATGATTACTTATGGTACTTAGGCTTACTTTGGTATTGCTGTGAGATTACTCAAATAAATAAATAAATAACTCATTTTTAAAAAAGCAACCCAATATGTTTTTTAAAAATCGTGATTATTTAAACTAAATTTTTTTAGATAAGCACCCTATAAGATTTTACCAAAGAGAATATATATTCAAAATAGTGATTATAAGAGATTTTATTCCCAAAAATTCAATATCAAATTGGACCTTAGTACTTGGCAAGGAAAGAATCTAGTTTCATTTTTGGTCATATGCCTATTTTTGGATCCATGGATGTATCAATTTATGGCATAATGTTGTTCTTCTCTTTGCTTTAACAGATGTACATGTTTAATGGCTTAACCATATAAATTAACATACGCACCTTCTCCTAAACCTAGAACGCACCTCCATGCACATGAGAAAGTTTTTTTTGAACCTCACACATCCCCGTCCGGCTGCGCACGGGGGCTAGCGTTGGCCTCTGGCCTAGCCGGCGTTCGTTGAGTGCGGTCGGACGAGAGCAGAAGGAAGGAGCAGGCTAGCTTGGTGGTTGGATAGGTCTGAGCAGATACTCGGCTTTCTTGGTCTTGGTCGATGTCGACATCGGTGGGAGCAGAGGTTTCACGACGTCTTTGATCTGTTTTTGTTGCAAATTTCGACGCTGAGAATAGATTTAGTTGGTGGGTTTGTGGACGAATCATCTGGATCTCGCTAGAAACCCACTAATTGGGGTTTGTACCCGGGTGTGCGGGAGATGGTGGTGGAGGTTTTCGCGTGAGATCTTGGAGGTCGGGGCAGCACTGGTAACTTTGTCGCGTCGGGGTTCGGTCGACAACAAAGCTTGGATAGTGGTCTGATTTTGAAAGAAGCGATGGCAGCGCAACAACCTTGCTGGTTCGCTGGTGGCCTGGGTTGCGTTCTTGGGCTTGGATCAGATGTTTGGCTATTTGGGCAGAAGATTGGGTTGGGTTTTCTTTTTGGGCCTTGGCTTTGTTTTTAGCTTTATTTATTTATTGTTTTTAATAGTTTAAACTAGGGCTGCTTGTTGATCTAGGGCATTTTCTTTGTTATTGGACTTTGTATTTAACTAAGTTTGTTGATGCTCTGGGGTTGGCCCCTCTGTATAGGTGGGTCTTGGAAGTGGTCAAATAAGATAGGTTGATGTCTTGTCTCTTCCTCCTTATGTCTTGGTGTCTAGTTACTGGATTTGTTTGCTACCAAGGAAATATCTATTGATCATGTTGTTTTATCCTATGGTCTTCAACATAGAGATTGCTTAGAGCATCTCCAATGGTGGAGTCAAAATCTACCGTGGAGTTTTAACGGGAAGAAATGAACGAGAAAAACACTCCAACAAATCTGTTAAATCCTACATGGATTTGACAATCTCCTCCACTATGTCATTTCCTGCATCAGGCGACACTACAGTTGTGTTGCCTGATAAAAATCGTAAGTGTCACCTTCTAGCATGTCGTTGATAAGGTTCTCCGACGACACAAATGTTATGTCGCCTATAAGAACCTCAGGCGACAGAAGACTTTTTTCATTTTGTGTCACCTGAATTGAGATAAGGTGACACGGTATATATATTGCCTGATAGTTTAAACAACGACATGCTAGAAGGCGACGTATCTTTTTTTTGCCGTGAGGCGACACAGCTCTTTGTGTCACCTTATAACTGTGAGTGAGAGAGAAATACGCCTTACAACAACATATAGGTGTAGGTTAATTTGTTTAAAGACGACATTTAAACATCATGTGAAAATGTTACAGGCGACGTATACTTGGTGAATTAAAATTTAAACTTTTCCACACTACATTTATGTATCGCTGGATGAACCCACACGACATACTATTGATATTATTTCTGGTCTAGACGTAGTATCACTACTAGAAAAAAGTTCTTAGGTGACGAAATTTTTTCGTCGCCTCAGAGCTTATGTCGTCATGTAAACACTTGGCTGACGAAAATTTCGTCACCTAAGGGTCGTCATCTAAGGCTGGTGGTTAGAGCACTTAGGTGACGAAAATATTAATTTCGTCATCTTAGTCACTACTAAGATGACGAACAACTTTTCGTCACTAGGTTACCTAGTTGACGAAACTGTTTTCGTCGCCAGGTTACTTAGCTGACGAAAAATATTGCGTCACCACGTTACTTAGCTGACGAAAATTCGGTCGTCACCCAGTTACTTAGTTGACGAAATTTATTCAGTTTGCTGACAATTGTTTCATGTAGAAAAAGTCACCCAGTTACTTAGCTGACAATAGTTTCGTCTCCAACTTCTTACAACCCAGATCCAATCAACCCCAAACAACCCCAATATCATACAACCAATATCAAGCAACCCAATTTCAACCGAGATCGCCTCCGTAGTCATTTGCGAAAACACAAATTAACAAGGCCAAAATGGGAAGGGTGCGGAGTCTGCTGGGGAGAAGGCACGCGGAGTCCGCTGGGGAGAAGGGCGCGGAGTCCGCTGGGCAGAAGGGCGCGGAGTCCGCTGGGGAGAAGGCACGCGGAGTCCGCTGGGGTGAAGGGCGCGAAATCCGCTGGGGAGAAGGCACGCGGAGTCCGCTGGGGAGAAGGGCGCGGAGTCCTCTTTCGATATGGCGCGCGGAGTCCTCTGGCGAGATGGCGCGCGGAGTCCTCTGGCGAGATAGCGCGCGGAGTCCTCTGGCAAGATGGCGCACGGAGTCCTCTGGCGAGATGGCGCGCGGAATCCGCTGGAGAGATGGCGCGCAGAGTCCGCTGGCGAGATGGGCGCGGAGTCCTCTGGTGAGATGGCACGCGGAGTCTTCTGGCGAGATGGCGCGCAAAGTCCGCTGGCGAGATGGCGCGCGGAGTCCGATGGAGGAGGAAAATTAGTCATTCCATGAAATTGGCTGAATTTGAGAGGCAGGAGGCGACGGTGGCGAAGAAAGAGAGGCGACAATGGCGAAGAAGAAGGAGAGGCAGAGGGAAAACGGCTGTCAACGATGAGGGAGGAGGCGACGGTGTCGAAGAAGAAGGCAGAGGGAAAACGGCTGCCAGCGATGAGGAAGGATGCGACGGTGGCGAAGAAGAAGGCAGAGGGAAAACGGCTACAGAGGGAAAGCTAGAGGGTCTCTCGGTGCGTGGAAACTGGGGCAGTGTAGAAGAGGGAGAGAGAAGAGAGTCTGGAAAAGAGAGAAGAGAGAGTTCAAAGAAAAAGATAGAGAAATGAAAAGTGAGGCAGAGCATATATAAGGAAACTTTCAAAAATTTGATTCAAATTTTTCTGAAATTTTTGGCGGAAGTGATTAAAAATTTGGCCAAATAATTGGCGGAATTTTTTACCCCCCAAATATTAAGTCGTTAGGTGACGAAAACATGAATTTTCGTCATCTCAGTGAACCAAAAATATTTATTTTTAAGAAAAGGTTTTGATAGAATGTGATCTTGTTAAATAGAGAGGAAGCAATATTTTCAAAAATCTTGTGAAATAGGATGTCATCGGTATGGTTTAATACGACTATGGTTGAATAATCACATATTTTCGGTAACGTTTGGTCCCCGATACAAGCGGTCAAATCTATATACGCTTATGTTTCCCTATGTGGAGCCCTATCGTCGAGAGGTGAACGTACCCAAATTTTTATATGAGTGGTTACATCTCATCAATGTGAGAGTTTTGTGTGTGAAAGAATGAATCAAACTAGGTCATATAGGGGTGGGAAAGAGCGTTTTCGTGTAATAAGTGGCGTTAATTTAATGTTGACCGTGTGGATCGAGACCTAAATGTTTTCAAAAACCGGTGGATTTTTTTTCATAGCTGTATTTAAGTACACTGATCATATCGGACGGTTGAATTTTTATTTTGTAAAATTTAGCCAACAGAACCACAACGTGTCTACTAATGTGGTATAACTTGTTTAGTAGGTTATATGCAAATGCAGATATTTGTGAACCAACTATAGGGAGGAAGCAATATTTTCAAAAATCTTGTGAAATAGGATGTCATCAGTATGGTGAAATACGACTATGGTTGAAAAATCACATATTTCCGGTAACGTTTGGTCCCCAATACAAGCGGTCAACCCTATATACGCTTATGTTTCCCTATGTGGAGCCCTATCGTCGAGAGGTGAACGTACCCAAATTTTTACATGAGTGGTTACATCTCATCAATGTGAGAGTTTTGTGTGTGAAAGAATGAATCAAACTAGGTCATATAGGGGTAGGAAAGAGTGTTTTCGTGTAATAAGTGGCGTTAATTTAATGTTGACCGCGTGGATTGAGACCTTATCGTTTTCAAAAACTGGTGGATTTTTTTTCATAGCCGTATTTCAGTACACTGATCATATAGTACGGTGGGTTTTCTAAAATTTTACTTCTACCCCGTAGTTGGTTCAAAAAGACATACAACTTTATGTTTCGTCACCTAAGTAAAGGTGTTAGACGACGAATTTATTTTCGTCACAAAAGTAAGTTCTTAGGCGACGAAATGCATTTTCGTCATCAAAGTGCTCAAACTTTGGTGACGAAAACATATTTCGTCTCCTAACCTATCACTTACATGACGAAATATATTTTCGTCACCTAAGTGCTCAAAACTTTGGTGACGAAATATGTTTTCGTCACCTAACCTATCACTTACATCACGAAATTTATATTCGTCACCTAAGTGTTCAAAACTTTGGTGACGAAAATATGTTTCGTCACCTAACCTGTTACTTAGATGACGAAATGTATTTTCGTTACCTAAGTTAGCTCTAAGGTGACGAAAATAGTGACTAAATAATGTTTCGTCACCTTACCTTACTTAGACGACGAAAATTGTCACTAAGGTGACGAAACCGGTTTCGTCACTAAAGTGTTTTCTTAGGTGACGAATTAAAAATATTTCGTCACCTTAGAAACTTTTTCTAGTAGTGACACATATGCATTGGGTGAATGATCTTCAAGCAACATAGATTTTTTCTTTTTTCATTTGGTCTCTTTAAGACAATAGGTATTTATCGTCTGATACGCTTTAAGCTTTCACTACATGATATCTTTTAGGCTTTCGACATTTTTAGGCGACATTTGTCTATCGTATGAATGAGTTTGAGCTACATATAAGTGATGTCTTCTTTTGATTTAAACTCTCCACTTACGTTGCCGGTTATTTTTTATGGCCTCACATTTTTGGTATCTTAACTTAGTAAAGACAATAGATATTGTTTTGTTTGTGTTGCCGGTTGTTGCTTTATGACCACACATTTCTGGTATCTTAACTTAGTAAAGACAATATATATTGTTATGTTTGTATCCATCCTCTGTAGCTGAAATCACACATATTGGTTGTCATGGCTTGTTTGAAACTACACAATTGCTATATTGAAACATCCTGATAATTTAGGTATAAAAACACCATCCATAAATAAAATAAGCATCCATAACTAAAATAAGCATGGAACATCCAAACTGATAACATAGACTTTCAATCCACCATATATAAACCGTACACAAACCTAGCCAGGTCATAAGAGATTAACAAAAAGCACCATCATTATGTTCAACTGCCTCATATGCAGTCCAGCATGATAACACAGCAAAAAGAACTACATAATCTGAGCAAACATACAGTACACATCCAAATATGACTGCAAATCAAATGTTAGCACAAATCTATGGGCAAGCTGATGGATGCTTTGTATCTCTAAAACAGTACTAAATGAAACCATACACTAGCTTGCTAGTTATTTGTAAACTTAAGAACATACTTTGCCCACTCTTCCCAACAACATCAACATTCTCC
Source organism: Fragaria iinumae (assembly GCA_009720345.1). Taxonomy (NCBI): domain Eukaryota; kingdom Viridiplantae; phylum Streptophyta; class Magnoliopsida; order Rosales; family Rosaceae; genus Fragaria; species Fragaria iinumae. The sequence continues at coordinate 13,229,847 of CM019118.1, read as the reverse complement.
ATGATGTAATATGCATCTCCCCTTGTCAACCACTGCAAGGACGACAAAAAACATAACAGATTGAACCAACTGATTGAGTTATATAGCTCACAAACTGATGAACGCAAGAAATTACATTTTTAGACCAGTCTTGGTTTTTGTCCAGCACTATTTTCCTCTTGTAAAGCATAATGAAATATCCACAGATCCTGTCACCAAGCTGCTCCAGAATGCCCTGAATCAAATAATCATGAACCGAAATGGTTAAGTATAAATATAAACAGTTAGCTAAGATAGGCAACCTACTGAACAGTTTTTCCATTGAAGTTTTCATGCTTTTTTAGTAATGTGTGCATTCGTAATTTTGATGGCACTCAAAAACAACAAAATACCCGAAATTATTATCAAAATGAACTAAATAATTAAACAATTCATTTTGTATATAATATACATCAATGATAAAGATGCAAGCTGGCTGCACTTACTGGTTTACTATGATTTTCCATTCGTCAGTGGTAACGTCCATTCGCCTCTTCGAAGGATCCATGTAATACACAAGGTCTTCAGTGGGACCCACCACCGTTAAAATCCAATGATATCTAACACGCATATAAGAGAATCAAAACGATCATATATTTCATCTAGGTACACATAAATTGAGAATTTAAAACATATACAGAAATGCATGAATAAAGCTTTCGTACCCTGAGTTATAGGGAACCAAAAAAATCTTGTCTGGCTTCCCTCTTTTAAAAGCATCAGCCAAAGATCGAGATCACTCAGTTGAATTTCCACAGCCAAGGACACCCGTCACAGAAGGGTCAACGAAACCGATCATGTGAAGCATATTCGTTTCTTTCAACATTTCATGAAGGAAGCTGCAAATCCAAAGAGTATATCACTTAATGCTACTGGACATCATGTATTGTGCAATATAATTAAACTAGCTAGCAAGGATAATTCAAAATTATATATATACCTCATATACATCACAATGGTATCGCCAGAAACCTCAAGTACGTTGGTGACTGCAAAAAGATCCCTTCTAAAGATGGTGATTTTCCTTTCACGTCCGAATAATTCCTCGCTAAACTTTGTGTGGATAGTGACCCTATTTTTCAAGAACTCATTACCCCGTATGCTTAAGGTCTTAAGCGCTGGAGGGAAATCGGCTGGTAGGTTGTCCAAATCACAAGTATCATAATAATCATCATCCATATCAACCCACTGCTTCTTTTTCTTCCTCCCATTCTTACAGGGTGCTTGCTGCATTCCAGATTAGAAAAAAGAAAACAATTATTACATGTTTAGTATTTCAATTTCAAGTAGCCGCTGATCGATATATATGCATGAAAAACTACATTACCTTTGCATTACCAACTGCAGTGGTCGGTATAACACAGTCTTTAAGCCAAGCAACACAAGTCCCGATTGCATCACGCACAAATAAAATCTCATCCCTAACAGGGACTGGTAGCAAGGCATTCTCCACAAGACATTTGGTCATAGACACTTGGATATTTTCCACAGCTAATGGAACACCATGAATAGTTTGTGAGCTGGAATCAAAGCCCACTTGAACAATGGTTCCTTCAGCCACAATGTTATCTAATGAACATATTACAAGATTACGCCTTTGGACAGTAGGGCTAGACTGAACCTAATTCAAACCAAAAAATATATATAAATAAATAAATAAAAATTCAACATCAGTCAAGTGAGGCAGAGGTATTACCAAATGTGCCTATAAGAGTATTTTGGTAAGTATATAAATACAAAGTGGCGATAATTTACCTGAGCCTTCCCCAGCACATGCACTTCCTCCTCAACAGTCAAGGGTTTTTTGGTGTTTTGCTCTTTTGGTATAACTTCATCCGCTTCAACTTGTTTCTGCAGCTTGACCTCCTCTAAATCTAACTTCTTCTTGACAGCTTTGACGCCTTTTACTTCATTACATCCGACACCAGCCTTGTCAAGACGAGAACAACTGCCCTGGCCAAACCCTAGATCATTTAGCGGGGTCACAGACTTTGGTGACTCATCGATTTGCTTATTTTTCCCCATAAGCATTGCTTCTTACCTCATCAGTCTTTCCTCTAGTGAGGCTTTTTCTTCTGCCCATTGGGCTCTCTCCACAGCAAGGATATTATTGTTCTCCTCTGCCACCATCTTAATACTTTGTCTTGCACTATCATCTGAGTAAAGCTTAGCACGTTTAGGAAGATGGAAATATGCTTCAAGTTTGACGAAGCCACCAACACCTCGCACCCTACCAGAATATTCAGGTGCTCCCAACGCCGTAGTCAGAACATCAACAGGTCCTTCAAACTTTCTTTTTCCTTCTAGCTCTTCCTTCTCCAATTTGTCCTAAAATATGCGTAAATCAATTTGCATAAAAGCATGAACAATTTCAAATCCTGAAATTAATAAGCTAATTTCAAGGACTTGACTTAAAATTTCATCGACCTTTTTCTGCACTTCTGGCGCTTTGTAGCTGTTATCCTTGTCTTGCCTAGCCACTTTCCACATTGTAGTTCGACCTAATTTCCTCCCAGGCATTGTCGCAGCCTATAAATATATGTTTAGGTTAAATGACATCATATCAGATAAGGACACTACGACATATGGTAATATATTTCTAAGAAGAGTAATGTACTAGTTCCTCTTGCAACTGAGCATATGGTTTCTATCCAAGTTGATGAGGGTACTTATTCTCTTTCCTCCTTTCTTTCTGTTTTTACCGGAATTCCTACAAGACGATAGCCAAATTTTCCATTATATTTTAGCAATTCAAACAATGCCAAAATTGCTGAAAATGTACCAAATATTACAACACTTTGTATTTTACAAACCTGAAACTGAGGTGATATCCTACCTTTCACGAACTCTTTCCTTTGATTTACGTCAATCATTCGGTAATCATCAAGTGGGAACTCAAAGAGTTTAGGGGAATCCAGATACGAAATAATGTACTAGGTGGTTAGCTTGCTCTTGAACTGCCTCCATTTTTGGCCTACAGATGCAAAAAACATTTTCTTCCATTGCTTTGGCACCACATAAGCTTCCTAAACATTAACAAGTACAAAAGATGACTGGTTTAGATACTTTCTGTGAAAACTACAACGAAGGACATGTTAACTTATAATATTTTCATTTACCTCAACAGAACCCCAAATATTATCTTTCACACTTAGCGCCACAAGTCTCCAATCTTTAACATTAATTGGGACCTTGGTGTGTGCCAACACCCCAATGTAGGACTGCATCTCCTTGGCCACCCTCCCAACATCATCATTATATTTAACCCTCAACTTTCTTCCCCAAACAAGTCGCCTATTAACCCGACTCATCGTTACCATCCCTCGTCTAAGCAACCGCAGTCCACCAGTGATGTTCTCATTGCTTTCTTCCTCATCCTCATCATCATCAAGTTCTTCATCTTCATCATCAGAATCAACCACCTCCATCGTTCCAGCTTTGCTCTTTCCAGGATTTGACTTGCTCGTTTCCGGGCGCTCAATTTAAAAACCTTTTTTTTTTTTATCAGAATGTAGTACTGGCAAATAGGGTTCAATCAATCCGGGGACTTAAAGGACACTCATGTAGTCACGGTTACACTAAAAAGTCAGTAACTATAAGTATTTACAAGCATTCATTTACAAATATACATATGGTACAAGGTAACAGGGGGAAGGGGGGTTGAAGGTTTGTTCTATGTTGCTAAAAATAGAAAATAAGATATGTACAAGTGATCAATTCATTCAACATTGCAAACAAAGATAAACTCGAATTCTACCACACATCAAAATCACATCTCATTCCAGCAATCCGATTATCATGCAAGTTCTTCCAAATCTCAATTCTATAATTCTTAATGATTCATGTAAATTGCTGCATTCAATACTGAAGAGTACTTGTCCACAATAAACACGAATCATTAAGAATTATATAATTGAGATTGAACAACAATGCACATCCAAGAAGTCGTAACATGCATTTACTGTAGTTTACGTTTTCAACTAATACATAGTTTCCACCACTTAGAGAAACATACTTACTTGAAGAAGCTTAGCATGAATCATGGCAATAACTAGCATGCATTCTAACTCTTTCATTTAAACAAAAACACAAACTTTCAATCATTAAAACTCACAAGATCGGATCGCCAGAAAATCATTAACGAAATATCAATATGTTTTATAAAATTCTGAATCTATTGAAAACAAAAACAAGCAAAACATGCTTCCAAATTCTAAGTTTAGCACACGAAACATACCTATAAATTTGTAAAGAAAATCAAAACAAAGTAAAGGTAATGTTTACACTTTATCAAGTCTCCAAGGAAGCTTGTAGACATCAAAAGGATGCTTGACTTCAATGCTTCAAGTCTCCAACGTTGCTGCATTCATGGAGAAGTCCTTCAAGGCTTAGCAAAGGAGGCAGAAGCTTGATAAAAGAGAGGGAGAGGCTGCTGCTGCTCTCTTATCCCTCTGGTTTTTAATGTGAATGAATGATGCTTTGAGAAGTACACAAGGCTGTCCTTATATAGAGAAAATCTTGGTGAAACTTCTCTTCAAAAATGATGTGGGACTAGGTGCACATATTTGACTTTTCTCCTTTATGTGCACATGTTTGACTTTTCTTCTTTCCTTGGACTACTTGGACCTTCTTTTGGGCTTTCTGCATTTTTCTCTTCCATCCTTTCACTACTTGGGCCATCTTTTGTCAATTAAACTCTTATTGCCTCTACAATCACAAAACATGTTAGAAATGGTATTATTAAGAAAATAACATGGTCAAATAGACCGGGTAGGAAACACAAAAAAATCATAGCATATTATGCTCATATCAAATTCCCCCACACTTAGCTTTTGCTAGTCCCATAGTAAAACCATAACAACAAGACTCGATAACAATTACAACAATACAAACGTCACATACAATTACAACAGGTGACGAACAAATTCTAATGCCCTTAACTATTGTCTCAGAATCTCTAATCTCATGACATCAAAATTAGCACTCAATCAAGAATTATTCCACGAAGTTTCAGAAGCTAATTGTCATACATAGATCACATATTTACATGTAGGACATGGAAGAACAGTGGTGATGGGTTAAGCTCAGCATGTTTCAGGAAAATATGATTCAATCTCACAAGGTATGCACTCATTTTTCATTCAGATTTTCTGGCTTAAAACACTCAAAAAGTATGCAAGAGAAAGTCTTTTGAGGCATTCAGAAAGCTTGCATTTATATGAACAGAAAACACATGTTAAACAGAAATAAAACCTCATGAAGGAATCAATTACTCACACAAATGAACCATACCATAGGCTCAACTCTTAGGACAAACTCCACAGATCAAATTTTACACATCTTTTAAATCAAAAAGAACTTTAAAATGTGTCAAAGGGGCTGGGCTAGGGGTATGAATTTAAGAACAAGTGTTGCAAAATTCCTAAGGACCTAGCAGAGCATCAAACACGCCTTATGTCACCAAATCAAGGGCCAGATACCATCTTGTTGGGCCCTTCGTCATTCTAACCACCTTACAACATCAAGAAACAAAATAAAGGCCAAATAATTTCGTTTTTGGACCTTCCATTTACAGCAAAAACTCTCATTTCACAACATAAAGACAATGTCCAGATTTCTTCTTTTTTCCCTGCCGAAAATTTATTTTTTCTTTCTTTTACTGTTGATGGCATTTTCTTTTCTTTTACACAAGGACCAGTCATTTCCCCGACACTTGTTTCTGATCATCCCTTCCACAAAATTCTTCACAAAATGCTCTACTAGGCCCAAAAGACAAAATGGTCTACTAGGCCCAAAATTCTTCACTGTACTAAGCTCAAGGTAAAAATTGCATGGCTGATGAATGAAAATGTTCAAAGTAGTCTCAAAGAGGGTTCAACTAAAAGGGTGTGCAGCGCACACAAATACGGACACAAGCTTGTTTGGCAATGGTGTTCATCCTAAAAAGTTCCATTTATCCTTTCCAAAATCAGAGTGTTTTATGATAAAAGTTTTGAAAGTCCACAACAGTGAGTTCTAGTCATCTAGAGTTCATTAAAAGCTATGGTGAGCAATCAATCAAATTGAAAGAATAATGAGGTTTTCGAATAAATATAGCCAAGAAAACGAATCAGAATATTTCAATAAGCACTCAGAAAGAATGGCACATATAATGGCTCAAAAGCTCACATTAGGGTTCATATGAATCAAAATTTGAATTAACATGCTCATTTATGTACCAAAGTTTCAAAACCACATCCACTACATTTCATATGGTTTCCATTCATTTCAATTAACCACAAAATATCAGTTGGAAATAATCTCAATCTTGTGATCATTCTTTATCCATAATGCAGAGAATTACACTCATAATCAATAGTTAAGGGCTCCTAAGACTCAAAAAAACACAAGACTCAAAAGCAACACAAACTGTTTTTGGATTTTCAAATTTTTCGAATAAAAATTCAACAAACATGTAAATCCCTCCCCCACACTCAAACTCTACATTGTCCTCAATGTTCACAAAATAATGTGTAGAATCAAAGCAAGAAATAGGAACTCACGACCCAACAAACAAAAACAAAACAAATAAAAACAGAAAAGTAAAAGAGAAGAAGGAATGGAAAACAAATCTGCCTTGACCATTCTGCCACATCTCTGAGTTGGGTTGTCTCCCAATTAGCGCCTCGTTTATCGTCCATGAGCTAGACGATTGTACCACACATCAGTTCTGTGTGAATGGTGCCTCTTGGAGGGGTACTTCCTCCACATTGTATTCCTTGAACGCCTCATAGTATGGCTTCAACCGATGTCCATTCACCTTGAATTTTTCTCCGGTCTTTTCACTCTTAATCTGCACAGCACCATGTGGAAAAACATAACTAACTATGAAATGACCGATCCATATAGAACGTAACTTACTGGGAAAAAGTTGAAGTCTAGAATGAAACAATAAAACTTTCTGGCCAACAACAAAAGATTTTTCACATATCATTTTATCATGGTAGCCTTTAGTCCTCTCTTTGTAGACCCATGCATTGTCGTAGGCATCATTTCTGATCTCTTCAAGTTCATTCAATTGGAGCTTCCTGTGTAGGCCAGCATCATCAAGGTTCATGTTGAAATGCTTTACTGCCCACCATGCTCTATGTTCAAGCTCCACTGGAAGGTGACATGCCTTCCCATAGACCAGCCGAAATGGAGATGTTCCAATGCGGGTCTTGTAAGCTGTGCGGTAAGCCCACAATGCATCGTTTAGCTTTTGGCTCCAATCCTTCCGTGTTGGGCTCACTGTCTTCTCCAAAATTCTCTTAATCTCACGGTTAGAGATCTTTGCTTGTCCACTGGCCTGAGGATGGTAAGGTGCGGAAACCTTGTGTGTCACATTGTACTTCTTTAGCAGAACCTCAATTGATTTGTTGCAGAAATGTGATCCTTCATCGCTTATGATAACTCGCGGCATTCCAAACCTGCAAAAAATGTGAGAGCGAAGGAAATCTGCAACAACTTTGGAATCATTAGTTTTGGTGGCTATCGCTTCCACCCATTTCGAAACGTAATCAACTGCCACAAGAATATACAAATAACCATTTGATGAAGGAAAAGGTCCCATAAAATCAATACCCCACACATCAAAAATTACCACAGTTATAATATGGTGTAAAGGCATTTGATCTTTGGGTCCTAGGTTTCCTAATCTCTGACACCTATCACAAGTCTTGCAATACATATAGGCATCCCTAAAAATTGTAGGCCAAAAAAACCTGCATCCAACACTTTAAGGGCAGCTTTTCGAGATCCAAAATGACCTCCACATAGTTCAGAATGCAAAAGGCAAGAATAGATTGATGTTCATTTTCAGGGACACACCTCCTAATGATTTGGTCTTGACAATGTTTCCACAAATAAGGGTCATCCCAAATGTAATGCCTAGCCAATTTCTTAAGCTTTTCTTTTTTGAGAATGAGGTAAAGTGTCCGGAAAAGTCTTAGTTACAAGATAGTTCACAATATCAGCATACCATGGTTCACTTACCTCGATTCTGAAGAGTTGTTCATCTAGAAACGTCTCACAGAAGGGCAAGGCGTCCTCTTCGCGTACTAATCTGCTCAAGTGGTCAGCAACAACGTTGTCACTCCCCTTCTTGTCTTTAATCTCAATATCGAATTCTTGGAGTAACAACATCCATCGAATAAGCCTTGGCTTTGCCTCTTTCTTTGTAAACAAATACCTCAATGTTGCATGATCAGTATAAACAATTACTTTAGATTGAAGCAAATAAGAACGGAATTTATCTAAAGCAAATATAACAGCAAGAAGCTCTTTTTCAATGGTAGAGTAGTTCAATTATGCATCATTGAGCGTTCTTAAGGCATAGTAAATGGCATAGGGCTTCTTATCCTTCCGCTACCCTAGCACAGCTCCAACAGCATAATCGGATGCATCACACATCAACTCAAAGGGCTCATCCCAATTTGGGGGTAGCATCACCGGTGTTGTTGTCAACAATTCCTTCAACTTCTCAAATGCCTCCTTGCATTCATCGTCAAACTCAAAGGCTACCTCCTTTTGAAGGAGGCGAGTTAGGGGTCTGGCTATCTTGAAAAAGTCCTTGATAAACCTGCGATAAAAACCTGCATGGCCAAGAAACGAACGTATCTCCCTCATAGTAGTGGGGTATGGTAAGTAACGAATAAGATCAATCTTGGCCTTATCAACTTCAATTCCCCTAGCAGATATGATATGTCCCAAAACAATTCATTGTGTCACCATGAAATGACATTTTTCCCAATTCAGAACCAGATTAGTTTCAACACACCTTTTTAAAATGAGTTCTAAATTTCCCAAACATGAATCAAAGTCTTTACCAAAGACACTAAAGTCATCCATAAACACCTCAATTATATTTTTGATATAATCAGAGAAAATAGACATCATGCATCTTTGAAATGTACCTGGTGCGCTGCACAAACTGAAGGGCATACGCATGTAGGCAAAAGTGCCAAAGGGACATGTGAATGTAGTCTTTTCTTGATCTTCTTGGGCTATGCAAATCTAGTTTTAGCCACTATATCCATCCAAGAAGCAATAAAACTCATGACCAGCTAACCGCTCAAGCATTTGATCAATGAATGGTAGGGGAAATGGTCCTTTCTTCCTATAGTCAATGCAGACTCGATGTCCAGTCACAACTCGTTGGGGCACCAGCTCATTCTCAGCATTCTTTACAACAGTCACTCCGGATTTCTTTGGCACAACTTGAACTGGAGAGACCCACTTACTATCAGATATGGGGTAGATCACTCCACAATCCAGCAACATGATGACTTCGTCTTGAACCACCTTCATCATTGATTGGTGTAGACGTCTTTGGGCCTCTCTGGTGGGTTTTGCTCCATCTTCCAGCAGAATTCGATGGACACATGTGGCTGGGCTTATTCCATTGATGTCTGCTAAAGTCCATCCGATAGCAATCTTGTCTAGTTTGGAGAACACAATTGCTGGCAAAGTCTCATTTTCTCCCAACTACACATACTTCAAATGATCAGGTAGTGCTTTCAATTCCAACTTGGGTGCCTGTTCCACAGATGGTAATAACTTGTTAGTGGAAATGGGAATAGACAATAGAGGATCAGACCTAATTGGTAGGCTTTCAAGAGCGGCGACGGTTTCAAACACAGCATCATCCCATATTTCCTCTAATTCTTCCGTCGACACCTGGGTACCATCAGCATTGTATCCTACTCCTTGAGAAATGGTGTCTTCCAATTTATCATCGATCATTGAATTTAGGAAATTCTGCGCAAGAGAGTCAACGATATCAATAGAATAGCATGGTTTAAGCTCAGATAAGGGATACCTCATGGCTTCAAAGATGTTACAGCCAATAACTTCTCCATCAAACTCCATTGTCAATGTGCCAGCATGCACATCAATCTTTGTTCTTGCAGTTCTCATGAAAGGATGCCCTAAAAGTATAGGAGTTGAACTGGAGGGTGAGTCTTCCATATCAATGATGTAGAAATCTACAGCAAAAATCAAGTGATTAACTTGCATAAGAACGTCCTCTACATATCCCTTAGGATACTTGTTAGACCTATCTGCCAATTAAATTATGACATTGTTTTTCTTCAGTTTACCTAAGTCCATAGATGCATATAAGCTATATGGCATAATATTAATGGATGCACCTAGATCAAGCATGACACTGTCAAAAGCAGTATCACCAATTACACAAAGGATAGAGAAACTCCCTGGATCCTTTAGCTTGGGTGGTAATTTTCGTTGGAGAACTGCAGAAACAGTCTCACTCATTTTCACAACTTCTTTCTCACGTGTCTGCCTCCTTGTGGTGCTCAACTCCTTCAAAAATTTTGCATATTTGGGAACTTGAGTAATGCAGTCAATTAAGGGCATGTTCACTTGTACTTTCTTAAAAACCTCCAAGACGGCTTGATCAGATTCTTCTTTCTTGGACTTTTGAAACCTGCTTGGAAATGGCACACGCGCATAGGGAGAATTAGTAATAACTAAACTTTGAAAGTTAGAATCATTACCTTTTTGTGGTTCAGTTGGTTGGGGCAGTTTTGCCTCAACTTTGGAAGTGGCAGGATCTGCCTCCAAATCATTCTTGGTCATTTCAACTTCATCCTCCTCTCCTTAGGTCTTCTTTCGGACTTTCTTTGGGACCTCATTGAACACACGTCCACTCCTTGTTGCCACTATTTTTGCGGACTCAAAATTTGAGTTTGGATTTGGAACGGTGCGGACTCAAAATTTGAGCGACAGGGATCTGATGGTACCCAGCGGTTCCATCCATAAAGGAGAGCACTTCATGCCCTGCGGCCGCGCCAATGAGGAGGTCAGCAACAGGCATGGGATATATATCTTTAGGCGTTGCATTGTTGAGGTCACGGTAGTCAACACAGACGCGCGTTTTGCCGTTCTTCTTGCGGACTGGAACGATGTTGGACAACCACTCATTGTATTTGGCCACGCGAGTGATACATGATCGGTGCATGTTCTCAATCTCTTCTTTGACCAAGATCTGGGTCTCAGTTCGCATGAATCTGCCGTCTTGGCGAACTGGACGTCTGTCGGGGTGAGTAGGCAGACGGTGACAAACTAAATCCGGGGAGAGGCCAGGCATGTCTTCATACTACGCGGCGAAACAATCCCTATATTCATGTAGTAAGGCGAGAAGGTCTTCCTTTTCTTGTCCCGCCAACTTGGCACTGATGGAAAGTAATAAGGGTTTCTCTGCGGTTCCCACGTCAACTTGTAAGGTGGGATCGCGGACTTGAGGCGGTGTGTCGTCCAAGGCAACGGGAGCTAACTGAATAACTTCCTCCTCGGCATCGGTATAGTCCACTATCTCGTCTACGTACTCCATAGTGGCGACTCTATCATAGGCTTCGCGTTCCGCCCAATATGAGAGTAGTCTCTCACACAAGGACTCGCCAGCCTCGCGTGCTTCTTCTGAGGATGTACTAATCATAAGACGGTTGGAGGGGGTCCACAATGGTGTGAGGACGTTGTAAGTCGTCCCTCGCCTGAGTGAGTCCCCATCGTGTTAAGTTAGAGGCAGTAACCCCATATGGGCGGCCTTTAGAATCGACACCTTGGACATCCAATGGACCCAAATCAGTATTGTAGTAGCGGGCGTCATTGAAGTTAACGGAAATGGAAAAGGGATGCGGGTCCGCTTGGATGAGGACCGTCTCGCGTTTCTCTGTATCCCAAATCAGGAGTTCTTGGTGCATGGAGGAAGGCACACAGAAACTTCTATGTATCCAGTCGCAGCCTAGGATCATGCTGTAGGAGGAAGCACACTCGGCGACAAAGAATGTGTAGACCCTTGAAGCCGGTCCCACCTTGACCCGTAAGAACAACAAACCTAGAGTCCTGGAGACTTGTCCGGTGAAGTTCTTGACTGTCAAGGACGTAGTTTGGATCATCGAGCGTGGGATACCAAGGAGTCCCATAGTGCGGGTGGTGACGACATTCACTACCGCCCCCGTGTCGACCATGATTTTGTTTATCATGATCCCTTCAACTTCAGCCGTGATATATAATGGCCTCATGTGAGTGGCCATATCCAGAGTCGGAGTGGAGAAGGTCAGAGTCGGCATGCGTGTAACGCTGCTCATAGCTTCCACTGGTGGAGCGTTCACAGGTTCCGCCAGGACTGGACCCATCTCGCTGCTGCAAGGGGGCGATATGTCGCAGACATTCTCGCTATTGTCTGGAATATCCGCCGCGTTGCATGTTGTATTTAGCGGGAGAGCGTATCTCTCAGATATGAAGAAAACCATTCCGACCTGAAAAGAAAATTGTTCGTGGACGGGGATTAGTGGAGTCTCAACGGGTCCATTGTCTCCTTCGAGCACAGCAAATGCGCTCTCCGCCGGGTTGACTTCTTCATGTTCTGGCCATGTAGAGACCTCGAGCATATTGTAGGTGAATGATTCACCCTGCCCTTCTGCTTGGTCATCGCCCAAGTCGATTCGAGGCTCGAAATGAGTCTCCTCGTTCAGTGAATTTTCGCAGAAGCATTGGGCCATGAGCTCCGCGAGGTTAGGGCTGGAGGTGCTACTTTCGACCCCTGGCGAGACGTTACCCTCTGGCTGCAATGGTCGCCACACGAGTTTGGTCGAAGGCTGTTTGTTCTCGGCTGAAAGCTTATCCGCAGCTAGTGGGGCTCTGGCATTGTCCTCTGCCTTAGGTGGAGGAAGGACTGAGACCTGAGGCTCCTGTGTGGGTTAAGGTTGGGGCGGACCCTGTCGTGATAGCTCTTTTTTAGCCTCAGGTTCCTGGCGAATAGGCTTCTGAGGATGTGATGACCGAAGCAGCTCGCGCCTTGGTTCTGGCCTTGATGCGGCGAACAGTCTTCGCTTCGCTGGGGAAGACGGTTCTCGTCTTCTCTCAGCCTCTGGCGACTGCCTTCGCCTTGGTGGAGGTGGCGAGTCTCTTCGTCGTTCGGCTTCCCGCGACTGCTTGCGCCTTAGAGGAGGTAAAACATCCCTTCTTCTCTCAGGTTCCGATGAAGGTTTGTGCCGGGATAACTGTGGTCCCTCCTCCTTGCCGGTTCCGGCGATGATCTGTACCTCACGGGGCGCGGATCTTGTCTTGGTGGCACGGTGAGGCGACAGAAGACATTCGCCTTTGGAGCGGGGTCGTCTGCTGCTTGCGCACAGACACGTGGAGGCGTGACAGGTGGCCTTTGGAGTAGAGCGCGCAAGCCCTCAGCTTCTCTCCACGTTCTCTCGGGTGTCTGCGCGAGCTGCGAGGGTCGGATGATGCCATCATCGGCCGCTCGCAAGGCACGCAGTATGCTGCCATACTTCTTTTGTAGCTTCCGCTTCTTGGATCTGCTCATGGTAACCGGCTTTCCCCCTTGCTGTGTGTACCAAATCCCTTCCTTGATCGCTGATTTGGATGTCGGATGAATATAGGGGTCAGTCAAGACACCTCACCTGGGGCTTGAAGCCTCGCTATCTTGGCGTTCGCTGCCGGAATCGGAGATGTCCATCTCGCTTGAAGCTGGAGAGGAAGGTACATCTTTAATCTAGTGTGATTGAACGAAGGTTTCGAGGCGCTTGATCCTCTGTTCCAGCTCCGTGCAAGTCTTGGGACTCATGGGTTGATAGTTGTCAGCTGGAGACGGTATATCGTCCCGCATGGTAGCTTTGCCTTTATCCTTTCTTGAAAGGCGATCAGGCTGTGGTCTGGCGGCTGCCTCCCTTGTCGGGTAGTGGTTCCCATCTTGGTTCGCCAGAACGGTGTAGTCATTAGCCGGCCTCTTACGGTTTCGACCTGGCGGGTCGCGTTGGCCCGCGTTTGGAGACAAGTCCAAAGTTATCGCGCGTTGGCCGAAGCGAGGCCAGGCGATGTCAACAACTGTGATCATGAAGCCGCCTTTGTCCTCGAAGCGAATATACTTGAGGTCTAACCAGTCTTGGACTTGCTCGCGGAGCTGGTAACAGTCGCGAGTTATGTGTCCCCAACTGCCATGGAGCTTGCAATGGAGGCGGCCCTCCTTGTATTCAACATAGGGCAAGGCCCTCGACACAGTGACGAGTTCGCCGTCAATAAGATCGTCTAGGACCTCGTGCGCGAGGTTGACATTGTAAGTGTACCAGCGAGATGGCTGACGTGTGTCATCATTACCATCCTCTCGGTCTCGCTTAAGCACCCGGCGCGGACTATCATCCTCTCGACGTTCGGCCAGGTCTAAGGTAATTCTCCGCTCGCCTGGCTTTGGTGCGCGGTGCCGGCTGTTCTCCCTTGGCTGATCGGCCCAATTCACCTCGACCATACCAACCATGGCGGGGAAAGGATCCACGTCCACCAGATAGCTGTGCTTCCCGGCGTCTTCATTTTCAGGGCGCCCGAATTCAACCAAGTCTGCAGTTGGTCGCGGAGTTTGACACAGTCCTTGGTGTCATGATTGTAAGCATTGTGGAAACTGCAATCCTTCTTGTCCTTTAGCTCTTCTTTGGACGGGATCTTATGGTCCAAGCGCACGTAGCTCGCCTCAATCAAGTCATTAAAGACAAGATGGGTGTTTTTCGCATCATACGTGTAAGACTCGTACTCGGGCTTAGTCCATGCAAAGGACTGAATGGTGATTGGCTCGCGGGTCATCTTGAGATTCTTCAGTTTGTGAGCCAGAGGCTTCCCGGTCAGTTCGACTGCTCCGACGTCGTCAACATACCCCTGCGTGGCCTCATTCTCCTCCTGCCTTTGGTAGTAAGGGTCGAACGTGGAGGATTGGAGGTGTAACGCCCCGACTATCCTGTTCCTCCCCGGTACGTACGTCCCTTTGGAGGCATTCGCCTTTTCGTCCATCTCGTTGAGGATTATTTCATAGCTGCCGACCTTGTTGATGAGGTCGCCCATAGACATGAAGCGTTCCCCATGGTGCTTCAGCCGCTGGCGGTGTTCGAGACCACGGACAGCCAACTTAATGGCTTCCTGTTCGGGTAGGAGAAAGTCGCACTTGGCTTGTTGGATCTTGAACCGCTGGAGGAAGGAGACTCCTGACTCCATGCTCTGCTGACTCATCTGAGTGAGGGAGTCAAGGCCGATCTCCGGCTCAATGGTACCGTAAGTCTCCCGGAACAGCTTCTCCATGGTAGGCCAGTCCGCAATGGATCCCGGCTTCAACCTGGAGTACCAAGTAAATGCAGCTCCGGACAGAGAGGTCCCGAAGAGCTTGAGCTTGAGGATGTCATTGTTCCCGTACTGGCCGCACTGGACTTTGAAGCGAGCCATGTGGGTTGCTGCGTCCTCCCTTGTTTCGCCAGAGAAGGTAGTGAACACTACGTTCTTGAATCCATGCGGAAAGGGGTATTGCGCCACGCTATCGGGATAGGGGTCGCGATACTGCAAGTTAGCATCACCATGTCCGGTTTGCTCCTTGACAATGGAGGAGATAAGCTGGCGCCAGTCGTCTGTGGTCACAGGCGCGGATTCTGCCCCTTCCCCATGGTTTGGCCATGCAGAGAAACTGACGACTTGTCCGCCGTTCTTGGGAGTAAGGCTGGAATGAACAAGAAGCGGGTCATCTGGTGTCCCGGTTCCTTGACGTAGAGAACTATTCAGCCCCCTGGGGGAGGCAAACGAGCCATGCGGGAGCGGGCTCTTTGACGTTCCCGCCCCTGGCACGAACTGCGGGGACTTCGGAGTCCCGACCTTAGGGTTTCCCCTGGTGCGTTCATTGGGAGGGATATACTTGGTTGTCCCCTCGCTCGCGCTTGGGCCGGTAGGGTTTAGAGCAGGGTTTTTTGGCGCCTGCGCCCTCATCCAGTCCTCAACTTCAAGGACCCGTAGGTTCAACCGGTCTTGTTTGTCTTTGAACTCGTCTAGCTTTTCTAGACTGTTCTTACTTCCAAAGAAGGAAGCATTCTGCTGGTCGTGCAGCTTGGTGTCGTGCTCGTCCAAGCGGCGAGTCTGCTCATCTACTGTCGCGCGAGTGAGCGACAGGACCTCTGCATGTTGCTTGACGGTCTCCGCGCCTTGCTTGACGGTCTCCGTGTTCTGATCCAGATCCGAGCGGATCTGTTGAAGGCTTCCTTCAACCAAGCCCTTGGTTTCCCTTGTTTCGCTGACAAACTGGTTGAAGTCTTCAGTGAGTACGGTAAGGTTGTGTTGGTCTGCTTCCCAAAGGGTTTTGTCCCTTTTCACTTGTTCAGCAAGGTCGGTGAGGCTTTGCTGAGTGGCAGAGCTTTGAGTTGTCAAACCCTGGATCTGCCCCGTGAGTTGTGCGAACATCTGGACTACTTGCTCCATGGATGGAGCAGAGTCTGTATCTCGGGTCGGCTGAGAGCCTACCATGGCGGTCTCGCTGTAATCCGGATTACCAAACTGAGCAAGGACCTGCTCTTGAGTGAGGGATCGGCAAGCCGCACTATTATGGGGCTTGTACCGTAGCGATCTATGCTTGAGACAAGAAAGCTGGGGCTTTCGGTACGGCGCTTCCTCCGGTTTCCCAATGATGTATTCACTTGTACTCCCTGTCCCACTGGGCGTGCCAATGTTTTGGCCACGATCCTCAGCACGCGGAGCAGAGGTAACTAGCAGACAAAGAGGGAGGATGAGTGTTGCGGGCATGCCACCTCGCGGACGAGGAAAGAGGTTGTAGGGGGTGCGCTTGACTTCTTGATCAGGCAAAGGGGGGTTACAGGTGCCACCTCAGAGGAGGATTTACGAGCACAAGCGAATCGATACTCACGGCGGCGCGAGCAGAGCAGTTACAAGGAGTTCAGAGAGAAGCTGAAGGGGATGCAGAGTCCGGAGAGCTCTAGGGAAAGACCTAGGCGACGGCGCTTAGGGTTAGGGTTTCGAGGAAGGCTCGAAAGGTAACTGGGTTTCAGTTGTATTGTGTTTGTTGTTTTTGTATTGATTTGAGAGAGGGCTTTCTGTTAGGGTTCGAGCCCCCTTATATAGTGGTTCGGCAGAAGCAAAGTGATTAGAATCCAAGTCGGACTCTGAAACACTAATTCACAAGGACACTGCTTCGTCCATGCGAACCAACCAATTGGTGACACCTGCCCAGTTCGCACACTTCATTCCGCGCTGCCAACTGTATACTCCTATGCGAACTGGAATTAGGAGTATCCCCATCTCGCGGGCTGCTGCAAGGTGTTATCTCGCGTGCTTCTGTAGCTCATTTCCATTTCGCGGGCTATTGCAGCTCGCGAGCCTTAAAAGGGATTTTTATAT
Organism: Fragaria iinumae; assembly: GCA_009720345.1. Lineage (NCBI taxonomy): Eukaryota > Viridiplantae > Streptophyta > Magnoliopsida > Rosales > Rosaceae > Fragaria > Fragaria iinumae. The sequence goes on along the minus strand of CM019118.1, from coordinate 13,212,624 downwards.
TTAATGGGCCACAGGGATTGGCCCGAAGCATGTCAAAGACTTGTCAAAGTCTTCAACATTTGTCGTGGTGCGCGCGGACTCCGCATGTCGCTTCCTCGCGAAGTCTTCTACGCGAGGCAGTTCGCCAGCTCGCCTTGCTTCGCCTACGCGGAGAGTCAATCTCGCCTCGCCTATGCGGACTGGCAAATAGTAATTCCGCGCGAAGACATTCCGCGCGCGAGCTAAGTGTTCCACGCGAACTGCGTAGTCCGCCTATGTCCAGTCCGCGCGAAGGCTAAGTGAAGTCAAATTCTCATGCAGTTCGTTCCGCGCGAAGTCTAACTTGGCTCGCGTGGTCTCACTGGCGAGCTATCACTTGTAAACTTGGAGAAACTTCATCTCGCCGGTATGACATGGTCCAAGAAATAATTAATATTTACATAGACATTTATTTTCCAGTAAAATATTAATCTAGGCGTAAACACAGGTCTCCAAGGAAGCTTGTTGACATCAAAAGGATGTTTGGCTTCGATGCTTCAAGTCTCCAACGTTGCTGCAGTCAAGACCCACCCCGAATTTCACCCTGAAACCCGAAGTAAGTCTTACGAGGTCCACCTCCAAGGAAAGTTTACTGAAGCACTCGGTAAATCTCCCTTGAAAATTGACAACCCTAACCCTGAAAATCTAAGAATTACCCATAAAAATCCAAATAATATAACATGAATCTTAGCACACTCTATTAAAATATTATACAATAATCCTAAGAGTATTCAGAGCTACAAACAAAAGGAAGCAGGAAAATACACTAGTAGGTTAAGCAGGTAACCTACTGGTGAAAAGTGGCTGATAGATGGGTAACTATGCCTCGTCTCCTCCTACTAGTACCGACCCGCACTCTGCAGACTGAGCATTTTAAAAACAAAGAGCTCAGGGGAAAACATTTGAAACCGTTAGACTGAGTGAACAAAAATGAATTCAATGAAAACATTTATGTTTTCCCAATTTAAATTTTCATAGAAATTATGATGCATGCGACAGCTCAAAAGCTCTCAACTCAAAAACTGGTAAATACATGACTAGCTCCGGCTAGTCTCCGAAACTTAATTAAATACAACCTCTCAGGCTAAACTATATATATATATATTTACACTCGTCATACTCCTTGTATTATTTCTTATGAAGAAATACAAAAGAAATAGAAATTCATATAAGGCTACTACGCTTGCGTCTAACGCTCACGTCACGCCATAATGGAATTTTACCTCATTATGCGGAAAAGATGGGTGTATTTATATACGTGCATACTCCCTATATGAATCATTATTATATTCATATAGGGCTACTCCAATTGCGTCTAACGCTCACGTCACACCATAATGGTATTTTACCTCATTATGGCGGAAAAGCACGTATAGCTAGCTAGCATTTATTTATATAATATTTATATACATATTATCCTCATAATCATCCATATATGAATATATAATCACCGAAATTCTCAATTTCAGTTATTCTCCAACGAAAGAAATTATTCATCAATAAACTATTTGCATGCACATTATTTAAAACAAAAGTTCACTCAGAGTATTAAGCCTAAGTCTTCCAAGTGCTCGAAATACTCCTTAAGCGATGTCCCAAGATATCCAAATCCTCAAGTCAACTCCGAGTCTGACAATACACTGTAGAAAGAATCGATCAGGATGGACTCAAGGAATAGTGGACTCGACCCCTCTTACTTGACCAAGGTTTTCCTAGGTTGACCAGGAATTGACCAAGTTTGACTAATAGATAAAAATAATCATTTTCGACTAGCTTCGCAACTATAACTAATTCGGTTCCAAACCAATCCTTAACCTGTAATCGAAGTCACAAATAATTTTCATGCCTTCAAGGCATCAACCAATTTACTAAGGGCACCCAAAAGGGATTTCTAATAATGGAAAGTTTCCAAAAATAGAAACTTTCTAAATATGACAGATTTTTCCTAAACCGAAAACTACAACTCAAACGAAAAAAGAAAGTCAACAAACTACCTTCACGGATTCTGCCGGAACTGCTGCCTCGCCGGAATCGATCGCCGGATTCCAGTGACTTGCCGGAATATTCTGCCGGATTCCAGCCACTCGCCAGAAAACGGCCATAACCTCCCCGTAAATTCCAGAACACCAAGTTCTCGACAAACTTGCAACAAAAGAGCCAAGATTAATCACCAATCAAACCAAATACAAAAACAGTGGCATCTCCATGCCAAGACAAGCATAAACATGGGGATTCCTCACCTTGCCATAAACCCTCACCGGAATTGTGAGCACTGCCAGCCCAAACCGCAGCTGCAACACACACACAAGCCACCAACCAAGTTCACACACGCCTTCAATACAACAGTAGCAGTACCCTAAGCTTCTACCTCGATCCCAAATCATCTCAGCTGCTCCAAAAACTCCTCCTTGCCGAAGCTCAACCCCAGCAGAACTCTTAAGCCTCATCTTTGAACCCCGATCGGTGCAGCTTCAAAACTCCAACAAGAGGCGTCTGAGTTCCACCCGAGGTTTGCAGGACTCATTGGAGCCTAAGAAGCTCACCGGAAGATCAAGAACACGTCGACGGAGGAGATAACCCGAAACCCATAAAACACAGAGAAAGGGGGATTTCGAATTAGGGCATGATTTGAACAATTGAAAGCATGAAATTGGAGAAGGAGGAAGAGGGAGAAGAACCCTACCAATCGTTGTCGTCTGAGCTTGCCGGAATCCGACGAACACAGTCGTGTTCGACAGCTTCGATCTCCTCTGATCCGGTTTGCTTGCGTGATCCACGGGTTGGGCTAGAAAGGAGAGGAGGAGAGGAAGACAACGGAGGTGGTCTCGTCGCCAGGGGTGGCCGGAGACGGCGGTGCTGCGCTAGAGAAGGGCAGCGGCAGAGGGAGACGAGAGAGAAGAGAGAGAGACTCGGTTGGGCTCGGTCAAACCCGACTTGGGCTCTTTGACTGGGTCTGACCAGTCTTCCCTGTTTAACAACAACCATAAAAAAAAAAAAAAGGACAAAAGGGGATAGATGATTAAAGATCAACGATCCAGATTTTTCGACAAATCAACGAAAATAGCCTGAAGCTTCTAAAAATAATCTGAGGACATCGAAAAACTCGTGTCATCGCGCACTACGACCTCAAAGCCTTAAAAGAAGAATTTAACCTTTTTAGAAAAAATCGAAAAATAAACTCTAATGATAATTTTACTAAGTTACCGAACACGGTTAAATTCTTAAGTAACTCGAAAAAAAACCTGTAACTAGGTAAAATTAGGTCCGGGGTGTTTCAGCTGCCATGATGGAGAAGTCCTTCAAGGCTTAACAAAGAAGGAAGAAGCTTGACTAAAGAGAGGGAGAGACTGTTGCTGCTCTCTTATCCTTCTGGTTTTTAATGTAAATGAATGATGCTCTTAGAAGTACCAAAGGCTGTCTTTATATAGAGGAAACCTTGGTGAAACTTCTCTTCAAAAATGATGTGGGACTAGCTGAAATGTTTGACTTTTCTCCTTCCTTTTTGGACTTGGGCCTTCTTTCCTTGGACTACTTGGGCTTTCTGCATTTTTCTCTTCCATCCTTGGACTTGGGCTTTCTTTTCTCAATTAAACTCTTTTTCCCTCTACAATCACAAAACATGTCAGAAATGGTATTAATAAGGAAATAACATGTCCAAATAGGGTAGGAAACACATTAAAAACATAGCACTTTGTGCTCATATCAAGCTAGGCTAAATAATTTGTTGACAAATGGATGGGAGCTGGAGCATTGGGTTTCACCATTTGCCTCCCTTACAAGCAATAAAGCAATTGAATAAGAATGATGCAAAACCAATTGTCCAACTACCCTCTTAGCATTCAGATAGGACTACTAAGGCTTAAACCCCCATTTGATGTTATTAACTCTCACCGGATAAGTCTTGAGTTAACTACCTAAGGACAAATTTAAGTACAGGATATTTCTCAATCCTTTGCCTCTAAGTACTTAAAGCTTGGAATTTAGGTAGCCAAACAAGCAAGCCAATCTTATCTATGAGTGGTTTTAACTCACCACTCTCACATGCACACATGATGTGTTATCTTGCTCTCATTTCCTAAAGTAATCAATCTCTAAGCAAACATCATATCATTGCAAGCACATCAACTCAAATTGATTAAGTCCAAGCAAATGCATTCAACTATTTAATTAACATGTGAGAATGACAATATGAAATTGCATCAATTCATAGACTAAAGCATCAATACAAGCAAGTTTGGCTAGGGCTTCAACCCTAACCCCAATAATTCACTACTCACTCATGTCTAGAGAAACAATATTCAACATCTAAAAATACGTTAAAAGTAAAGTGCAAGGGAATTAAAAGTGACTAATGAAGATGAAAATGGAGATGGGTCTCCAATAGCATGGATGGTGTGTCAGGACCCACCCAGAATTTCACCCTGAAACCCGAAGTAAGTCCTGCGGGGACCACCTCCAAGGAAAATTTACCGAAAAACTCGGTAAACCTCCCTTGAAAATGGACAACCCTAACCCGGAAAAAAATATAGAACACCCTCTTAACCAAAATATCAATCTTCAACTCAACCCAAATAACCGAATAAAATAATACACAATTATTTTTCCGAAAGTATTCAGAACTACTACAAGAAGTACAACGGAAGCTGATAAAATCCTAGTAGATTAAACAGATAACATACTGGCGGAAAGTAGCGGAAAGATGGGTAACTATGCCTCGTCGCCTCCTTCTAGACCACACCCGAACTCTGCAAACTGGGCATTTAAAAAAACAAAAGAAAGGCCCAGGGGAAAATATTTAATTACGTCAGAGTGAGTGGACAAAAGTAATTTCGACAAACAATTATATTTCCCCAAGAAAACTTTCAAGGAAAGCGCTATGCAAGCGACAGCTTAAAAACTTAACTCATAAATTCTTGACTGGTGTCTAGCCTCGCTAGACTCCCAAACTTTATAAAATGGCCTCTCAGGCTAGAATTAAATATATCAGTATGTATTTACACTCGTCTATTCCTTGTACGCTATCTATGAATAAGCTCGAAAAATAGATAGTCATACCAGGCTACGACGCTGGCGTCTAACGCTCACGTCACCCCATAATGGCATTTTTCCTCATTATGGGGGAATCACACGAGTGGATATATATACGTGCTGATTCCTTGTACGAATTATATGAATGAATATGAAGAATAGAAAGTCGTACAAGGCTACGACGCTGGCGTCTAACGCTCACGTCGCCCCATAATGGAATTGTACCTCATTATGGAGGAAAATCACGTATGGCTAGCTAGCGTTTACTTATATACATACTATTCCCATAAATGTATATATATATAAGTATAAACACCGAAATTCTCAATGTCGGTTAAATTCCAACAAAAGAAATTATTCAACAATAAAACATTTCAAGCACATTATTTAAAACAAAGGTCCACTCACAGATTAGGCCTAAGCCTGATGTCGGTCGGAGGTTTCTTCCGCTTGGGCCTCCTCACGTCCTGTTCCAAAACATAAATAAATCCTTAAATAAAACACCGACGCTTAAAGAAAATAGACATAATTAAATATGAGCTTCTCGCGCTCAACTATGCCTATCGTCCTAAATCTTAACTTCACTGCCAACCATAAAGCTCCACAATTTTTCCGACATCCTCAAAAGCACCTTCCACCTTCCTAACCATAAATAATCTAATGGCCGGATTTTTAACTTATTAATCCGCCAAAAATACCAAACTTTAACAATTTCCAAACCTATCCAAAACTCCTCCAAAAATTCTAAAACTCATTCCATTAAACTCCTCATAAAAATTCCTACTAAAAACATTTTTTCAGCGGCGGCCGGCGGTCAGCTCCGATGACCTCCAATGCCCACCAAAATTTGGCAGCACCTTCCTCTCAACCTCATCTACAACATTCCTAACTAGCACAAACTCCAATTCTAAGCCTAACCATGTCAATCGAACGAAAACATCACAAAAGCCCTAGAATTTCAAATACCGATTCCTCCTTACCTAGCTCAAGAGGGAGCGAATCATTTGGGGGGATTGGAGCACGGAAGGAGGGCTTCCTTTTGAGCCTAGCAGCTCCGGCTATGGCGGCCGGAGGAGGAAGTTCCGGCGAGAAAACTACCACGGCAGTCGGGGCTTTCGGGCGGCTTCTCTCTCGTACGGCGGCACTAGGGTGGCTCCCACCGGTCTAGAATGAAAGCTGGGACGGAGACAGATCGATTGGGACCGGCGCGGCGGTCTGGGGCGGCCGGACGGCGGTGGACTGGCGACGGGAAGTCCAGCAACGAGAGAGAACTCGGGGAGAGAGAGAGAGAAACGGGAGGGAGAGAGAGAAAGGAAAAAAAACAGATTTGGGCCTTTAGCCCACCCAGTCCACCAACTCCACCATATACTCATTCCAAAATTCAACACCCCAAAAATAATACCTCAATAAAAATTACTTTCTACTAGCTAAAATTTACCATTTTTACCGTCGTCACATTTTTCTCCTACGAATAAATCTTTCGAAATATTCATCCCTCAACACACCTCTAGGGACCTTAGGACTAACAACCCGATGACGAAGACGGTAAAATTCTTATTAACACCATGCTAGTAAATAAGATAAAAATTTAAAAGTCGAAGCGTGACATGGTGAGTGGTTCTTCCTCCTTGTTTCAAGCCTTTGGTGATGTGGAATGCTGGAATTGAGACTCTTGGTGAGATGTGTTGTCACGCCCCGACTCTTAAATTTTACCTTAATTACTAGCATTGTGGTAATAAGAATTTTACCGTCTTCGTCATCAAATTTATAGTCCTAAAGTCCCTAGAGGTGTATTGAGGGACGAATATTTCGAAAGAATTATTCGAAGGAAGAAAATGTGACGACGGTAAAATGGTAAATTTTAGCTAGTAAAAGGTAATTTTTATTGGGGTATTATTTTTGGGGTGTTGAATTTTGGATTGGATTTAAAATGGGTTGGACCGGTTGGGCCAAGCCCATTTCTTTTCTCCCTTTCCTTCCGCTCTTCCGCTCCCGCACCCGTACCCGAGTTCCTCCTCCCTGCCGATTTTCCGACCGCCCGTTCGCCGCCGTCCGGCCGCGCCAGACCGCCGCACCGGTCCCAAACGATCGGTCTCCAACCCAGCTACATTTCTAGACCGGTGGCAGCCTCCCTAGCGCCGCCGTGAAGGAGGAATCGACGCCGAAAGCTCCGACTGCCGGAAACTTCTTTTCGCCGCAACTCCTTCCTCCGGCCGCCATATCCGGCGAGCCTTGGCTCAAAAGGAAGCCCTCCTCCCGTGCTTCAATCCCTCCAAAGGGCTCCTTCCATCTCGAGCTAGGTAAGGAGAAATCGGTATTTGAAATTCTAGGGCTTATTATGTGTTTGTGTTCGATTGATGTGTTTAGGCTTAGAATTGGAGTTTGTGGTAGTTAGGAATGTTGTAGAGGAGGTTGAGAGGAAGGTGCTGTCAAATTTTGGTGGCATTTGCAGGTCGCCGGAGCTGGTTGCCGGCCGCCGCTGCCGGCGGAGCCGCCGCCGGCGCCGCCGCCGAGAAAATGTTTTTGGTGGAGAAAATTTTGAGGAGTTTATTGGAATGAGTTTTAGAATTTTTGGAGGAGTTTTGGATAGGTTTTGGAATTTGTTAAGTTTGGTATTTTTGGCGGATTAATAAGTTAAAATCCGGCTATTGGATTATTTTTGATGATTAGGACATTGGAAGGTGATTTTGAAGATGTCGGTATTTTATAGAGATTTGTGGTTGGCAGTGAAGTTAGGTTTTAGGGCGATAGGCATGGTTGAGCGCGGGAAGCTCATATTTAATTATGCCTATTTTCTTTGAACGTTGGGATTTTATTTGAGGAATTATTTATGTATTGGAACAGGACACGAGGAGGCTCGAGCAGAGGAGACCTCCGGCCGACGTCAGGCTTAGGCCTAAGTTGTGAGTGGACTTTGTTTTTAAATAATGTTTTATTGTTGAATATTGTCCTTTGTTGGGTTTTATCCTGAGTCGAGGATTTCAGTGATTTTACTCACTTTATTTAACGTTTGTGAATATAGTATGTATATGAGAGAAAGCTAGCTAGCAATACGTACTCCCCTCATAATGAGGAAAAATGCCATTATGAGGTGACGTGAGCGTTAGACGCCAGCGTCTAGCCCTGTACGACATTCTACTTTCCGAGTTCATTCTATGTTTTTAGATTCATTCATAGAATTCGTACAGGGAGTATACACGTATAAATACCACTCGGTCCCACCCCCATACTGAGGATAAATGCCACTATGGGGTGACGTGCGCGTTAGACGCGAGCGTCCTAGCCTGGTATGACTATCTACCTTCAAGCTTATTCATAGATAGCATACATGGAGTAGACGGGTGTGAATACATACTGATATAAATATATAATTTAGCCTGAGAGGCTGTATTGTTTAATATTTGGGGACTAGCCAGAACTAGTCGAGTCCTTGAAAGTGTTTCTTGGGGAAAATATTTGTTGTTGTCCAGATTATTTTTGTTCACTCACCCTGACGTGATTAAATATTTTTTTTTCCCTGGGCTTTTCCTTTGTTTTAATCGCCCAGTCTGCAGAGTTCGAGTGGGGTCTAGGAGGAGGCGCCGAGGCATAGTCACCCACATCTCCACTACTATTCGCCAGTAGGTCATCTGTTTAAACCCATTAGGTTTTTCTTCAGCTTCCGTTGTCTTTCCTGTAGTAGCTCTGAATATTTCGGAAAAATAATTTGTGTATTATTTTATTCAGTTATTTGGATTAAAGTGAAGTTTTATATTTTGGGTTAAGAGGGTGTTCTATATTTTTTCCGGGTTAGGGTTGTCCATTTTCAAGGGAGGTTTGCTGAGTCATTCGGTAAATTTTCCTTGGAGGTGGTCCCCGCAGGACTTACCTCGGGTTTTAGGGTGAAATTCGGGGTGGGTCTTGACATGTGTGGTAGTGACTATGTAATGGAAATGGTGGTTATGAAGGTGGAAATGAAGATTTAGTTGTGGAATTGGTGGTGGAGATGGTGTGTGAGAAAATGAGATCTTGGAGATGAAAGAGATGAAGGTGGCTCAAAAGTGTGGTGTGTGGAATTTGGTCTCCAAGGCTTTAAAAATCAGATAGGTTTTCAAAGGGACAAGGTTCCAAGATGCTTTTACATAATGAGCCCAAATTGCCTCCATGTGCATGCAAACATCTAAAAACACAATGATGGCAAATGTTTTGAATTTCAAAATGTGGGAGAACCTCACCACCATGCTCCTCCATGGATGGTACACAAGGCCTCCATGAGTGGCGGCTAGCCAAGAACCTTGTCGGAATAGTTCACCGGAAAAGTTAGTCGGAAAATCTCAACTTGTGTTTTCTCGCCCAAATTCTACGTCTTGTGCTCCTAGCTTTGTCACTTTCCAACCAAAAAGTATGTGCTTTCCTCTCATTGCATTATTTCCTACAAACAAAAGAACATGGATTAAAGGTACTAAAATCACATATAAACACAAGCCAATTTTCACAGTTTTAGACTTTTGGGCACACATGAGTCAATTTTGCTTGAACAATGTTTTGTACGAGAATATTAGCTATTTATCTAATGTAGCTCAAGGTTCAGGTTTTATGTTCCCCCGCAGCAATATATGTAATTGGGCGTGAGGCTGTGCTAAAAAAAAAACACTCCACGGTTAACAGCTCAGTTTTATGTTTTTTTTTTCTAAGAAATTTATAAAATTAAACAAAATAATATTAGATAATCATCAAAATACGTATAACATCTCCTCAAAAAATACGTATAGCTTCAAAATATGTAAACGTTTGGAAAATTTCATTGACCTTAATGCTATTTATAGGGTGATGCTATTGACACGTCATCTTTTTTGTTATTAACACACCTCATCTATTTTTTTATCCTCACATTTTAAATTTATTTACAAACTTGTCACTTTCATGATTGATAAGATATGTTAATAACAAAAAAAGTATGTTAATAACAAAAAAAAATGTGTTAATATGACTCTATTTATATAAATAAGTATTGAATGCTCGGAATAACTCGACACGTGTTTAAGGGCACACAAAAATTACTACATTAGATTGGTACAGCAATGGTTTCTCCTACCCCGCATGAACGAAAATGCTTCTCCCAGTGTAGTCCTTGTGAGTCCTTTTACCTCCCCATTCATAAAGCGTTTGTTTCCTTCCATCGTCTCTCTGTGCCTTATTGTAACGTTTCAGTTCTGCTTCAAGTCTAGTCCAACTCTGGTCTTGTCTATTTTCTATTGTCTCCTCCCAGTCTATGTAAGCTAGCGGCCGTCATTAGCCCTGTGCCTTGCTCTGCTTTTTCCCTCCATTTAGTGAAATTGCACATCATCCAAAAGCAATCCCCCAACTTTGTGCTTTGCTTTGCTTTGCTTTGATTGACATCTGAAATCACTCCAACCTATTCCACTGTTCGCTGCCTTTCTGCTCCATCCTCTTTATTTGTTTGTTTCCCCGTCCTCTACATTTTGAGCCTCTTCCTTTTCTGTTTTGGGTTCGAGAGCAGAACTAACAGAAAGCAAGTCTTCTGCCCAAATTTCTTGCTGTTTATAATCATTTGCTTTGTTGAATCTGGGTCAAGTTTGATTCCCAAGTTGTTGGGTTCTCTCTAACCTACTGTTTGAAATCAACTCTTGTTGTTCTATTAACAGCAGTAGCCCTTGCGCATGCAATAGAAATGGCAACTGAGAAAGACCCTGATGATTTCTACTCCCACAAATTCCCTTGTGCTTCTCAGGTAAAACAAAAACACCCAATATGATATCTCTCTGTTTTAGTTTCCCTCTCTGTTTCTCTCTAAAACATGAATCAACTTTCAGGTAATGGAAGAACTTCGAGAGCTATGGGGCATGGCCTTTCCCATAACAGCCATGAACTGTCTGGTGTTCGTCCGAGCCGCGGTGTCGGTAGTATTCCTGGGCCGGCTGGGCAGCATGGAGCTCGCCGGAGGCGCCCTGTCCATTGGTTTCACCAACATCACCGGTTACTCTGTTATGGTGGGTCTCGCCTCTGGCCTCGAACCCGTTTGCAGCCAAGCCTACGGCAACAAGAACTGGGACCTCCTCACTCGGTCCCTGCAGCGCATGGTGCTCATCCTCGTCCTCGCAACAATACCCATCGCCGTGCTGTGGCTCAATCTCGAGAGGATCATGGTTTTCGCGGGGCAAGACAGAGCCATCACCTCCATGGCTGCAACTTACTGCCTCTACTCCCTCCCGGACCTGTTAACGAATACGTTGCTGCAGCCGCTGCGGGTGTTCCTGAGGTCGCAGAAGGTGACGAAGCCGCAGATGTACTGCACCCTGGTGGCAGTGGCCTTCCACGTGCCGCTGAATCTTGTCCTGGTGAAGCAAATGGGGCTGGGAGTCCCCGGGGTGGCGGTGGCGTCGGTGCTCACGAATCTCAACATGGTGGTGCTCATGGCGGGGTACGTGTGGTGGGGGAAGGGAATGACGGTGTTGAGATGGACGGCTGGGATTGGAGAGGTGTTTGGTGGACTTGGCCCACTGTTGAAGCTGGCGGTGCCGAGCTGCTTGGGTATATGTTTGGAGTGGTGGTGGTATGAGATTGTGACAATCATGGCTGGCTATTTGCCCAACCCAACTCTGGCTGTCGCCGCCACCGGGATTCTTATTCAGACCACCTCTATGATGTACACTGTCCCCATGGCACTGGCTGGCTGTGTTTCTGCCAGAGTAAGCTTTCTCTTTCCCTATGCAGTTTCATATCTCAGACACACTCCTGCCTTGTTTCTTTCTGCGTTTCTGTTGCTTTTATGCTTTACCGTATGCAAAGATCATTTTCTTTCTTTCTTCGGGGCTCTTTTTGTTCATCCACTTGCAATTTTTCTGGGTTTTCTTCATTGCTTCTACTTTCATTTCTTGAACCAGACCAAGTGCATTGCCTCCAATTTGAAGTTTGAAGTCTGTTCCAAGTTTGTTTTGGTTCACTTTGTAGTTTGCACAGTTGAGTTTGTCGTATTGTTGGTTTATGGATGGGTCAGTTGGTTGGTCCACTATTTGAGGAATGTGTGATTATGATATTTCAACAATTCTCTATATATGCAGAACAAATTCTTTGGGTTCTGAGTTGTGATAGCTAGTGTGGTTTCTTAATTAATTAGTTTTCCTTTAAAGGACCAAATAGAAACATGGGGAAAAGATGGCAATTAGAGTTGCATATATTCCCAATTCATGTCCATCGTGGAACAAAAGGGTTTATGGGAGATATGCTTGCTTTCTTTTTATGGATCTGTTATGGGATTTTCATCACTTATATGGAACCAGATAGGTCAAACGTGTAATGTAATGTAATGTAATAAGCATGACAGGACAAAATTATTATAGGAGATGCTGTGCCATTCCACTACTTACACTATGCTCCTTCCTTTTCTTAAAGCTCCCCTCCCACCACTTCTATGACGAAGCCCCATTCAACCAACAAAACAAAGTGAACCAGCAGGACCTGTATATACTATTACACCCTTCACACCATTTTAGAGTTGGGAGTTTGGGACTGGGGACCCAAAAAGATATGAATATGTAGCTTAGTGGTCATGAGCACAATCTTGTTGACAAGACAATGATTGTCTTTCTTGTTGATTTACTACTATACTGCATGTGTTTTCTGTGACACCAGAAGGATTTATGGTGTGAAGTTGATTGCTTTCAGATCTATCCATTGACAAAAGATGGTATGAGTTTTTAGTAATCCCTGTAGATTGTATCTAGGTTTCCATTTATTATGCCCCAATTCACAGAGGAAGAGGAACTCATTTTGTAGACTCGGAAATGACCTTAGTGGATGCGTTATATGCATATTGAGTAAATAACTAAATATTGAAGGCAAGGATATATGAAATTGAAGGCAAATGTAGAACTATGCATCTACCCCTTTCTTCTTTACTCTCTCTAATTTTTACTTAAAGAATATAATGCATATGTTATTTTGTTTCATGTTTCGATGCTATAGGTTGGGAACGAACTCGGAGCTGGGAAGCCATACAAGGCCAAGCTTGCAGCGATGGTTGCTTTGGGATGTGCATTTGTGATCGGCGTCATCAATGTGACATGGACGGTGATTCTTAGAGAGAGGTGGGCTGGCCTGTTCACCAAGGACGAGCTCGTCAAAGTTTTGGTTGCATCAGTTATGCCAATTATGGGGCTTTGTGAGTTAGGTAACTGCCCCCAAACTACTGGTTGCGGCATCCTACGCGGCACCGCACGCCCTGCCGCAGGTGCCCGTATCAACTTAGGTTCCTTCTACTTTGTGGGTACTCCTGTAGCTGTTGGACTTGCTTTCTGGCTCAAGATTGGGTTTGCAGGACTTTGGTTTGGTCTGTTGTCTGCACAGGTAGCTTGTGCTGTGTCTATTCTCTATGTTGTGCTGGTGAAGACTGATTGGGAGGCTGAGGCTTTGAAGGCCAAGATGCTGACTGGCGTAGAAATGGGTGTATGCAATGAGAAAGATGATGAAGAAAACACAGGCTTATTGAAGAATGAAAACCGTCATCATGATCAGAACAACATATATCAATGAATTCATTTAGACTTGTGATGAGAGAGGAAGAGAGAGACCTCTGTTGTGTAGTTCCGTTGTTCAAGGCTCATAACTGATCACTGATGGAAGCAGCGATGCTAAGGATTTTGTGTTTTGGCTTTCTTTTTTGGTTATTAGTTTTCATGGGTCTCATTTTTTCACAGGAATGGTCCGAATGCTGTTAGTAAGCCTTTATTTCGGGCCAGCTCATATACAATCAGAGAGCCGCTAAGCACAAGCACAACTATGTGTCGTGAGTCGTGACTGACCAATAATTTTGAAGTTGAAATTATGCTGCATTGAATTATTCACAAATTGCAAAATAGTAGATACACATTTCTTACAATAACAAAACCCTAACAGCCAAAACTCTCTCCCACCGGCAGTTTCCAACCTTCAAGACTTCTCTCGTTCGACAGCAGCCGCTGGCCTAGACAGGTCCTTTGGATTCGTCGAAGCCTCCTGGCTTTGGTGCCGGACGGGTTTTGCGGTATGGCCATGTAGTCTCGCTTTGGATTGGCTGGGTTTGGTTGTGCGGGGTGCTTGACTATGATTCTGGTAATGGGGTTGAGTGTTTGAAGGCTGGCGTTGCAAGAGATTGGAGAAGCTTACAGGTGACATCGATTGATGTTGTAGAAACATGGTCGAATTTGACGGATGGGAATCTCTGATGTTTGGGTTGCTATGGATTATGGAGACGTGGTCGGAAGGCGGCGATAGGAGTAGCTGGTAATCTTTGTGTTAGGTTTAAAATGAGTGCATTTTAATTTTATACGTTAGACTATAAAAACGAGGAGCTTGGTCTGATTGAGGGGAAACTTCTCGCGCACTCACTTCCTCTCTAGAACTCTCTCTATTTCTCTCGCTTTCTCTGATTTTCTCTTCGTCTCTCTAGTAGCGTCGGGAAGAAATCCCAACTTTTCGATCTTCTCCTTCTACAGTGGTAGGGAAGTTGTTCTGGAAAGTTTAGCAAAAGCAACAGAAGGGATAGCGATTGATTTGGTAAATCAATTATGGATCCATCAGATTGGGGATGTGAGAGAGCTCGTCGGCTCCCACGGTGCGATGTTTAGATGTTGTCTCATATCGACATGGGTAAAATAACTCTCAACTCATCCAGGTCTGCATATTGGTAAGAGCTAACTGACATGAATTCTACTCGTGTGTATGATTAATAGAATGATATCAATTTAATTTTAGTTATTGTGGTTAATCGGGTCAGAGTGTTAGGAACTCGTTAGAATATGTTAAAACTAACGAGTTATGTGGGTTATGTGCGTGGGATGTTTGATGGCATCTTGATTTGGTTATTTCTTTTGTGGTTCTGATAGAAGTCTTTTATTTGAAATCTGATCAATTACTGTAGTTTCTTCTAAAGACTATGTTCCAATTTCTTTAATGATTTCAAATATGAATCTCATGTCAGTAGTTTATAATCATTAATTTTTGGACATGTACAGAGATATGGTTTGAATTAAGATGATCTACAAGGTCTAGTGAAGTTTTAGTATGAAATTGAGCATTTTATAATCCTAGATTTGTGTAAGTTTTTGAGGTATAGTTGATATATTGTGAACCTTTGGAAATCTGTGTTTGATGTTGGACATATCATTAAGACCATTTAGTTTCTTTCCGACAGAAAGGTGATATTGGTGTTGTGTTTATTTTATGATTGCTAGCTTAGTTTATTTTAAATTTCTTCTGGTAAGATAAGGGCCAAGTAAAGTTGAATCAAGTTGTGGTTAGAACTGAGCCGCGAACAATGTTTGGTTAATGATTAAAAATTTAATACGCTAGTCGGTGTGATAGTATATGTAGGAAATTGGTTTCATGTTTGATCTTGTGCTTAAATGACTATAGTGGTGACGACGCTCAATGTACATAGTCAGTATGTGATTTGTAGAATTTGAGTGCTTTATGTATCAGTATACATGGTTTTTGAAATTGATTAAGCTTCAGATACTACTCGAAATATTATTTGATTTTGAGTTCCTTTCGTTTAAGATTTAGATTTATTAATTTAAAATTTATATAAATTTTTGGGTCATGTGACATCACATGGTCTGCGGTAGAAATCATGTTATACGGTTGTTGGATGTAGTGAGATTGTCTCTGCAGTCCCTGTTGGATGTAGTGAGATTGTCTTTGCGGTCCCTGGGATCAAAGAAGAGAATCGTAGGGCTGGGCATATTCGGATCGGGCCGGTTTAAGGCCCAAACCGGACCCAATCCGAATTATTCGGATTCTTAAAATCTCCATCCGGATCCGGATTTTTTTCACTCCATCCGAAAATTTGGCCCAACCGAAATTCGGATCAGGCCGGATCGGTTTCGGATTTGGGCCGAATTTGATCCATTCAGAAAACAGTAACATTCTGCCATTCTGTATTTCACAAAAACCTTGCAACCTAAAACAGTTTCAAACACTCATAGAGAAATACTGAGTCTCATAGTCATACTTCAAGGAGTTCAAGCTTATCACAGTCATAAACTCATAATTCATAAACTCATTACAAACCAAGCAAATTAATTTGTCCAGAAATAAATAAAAGAGCAGAGGCTGCAGAGCAGGCTGAGCAGCAAGAGTTCATAAGTTCATAACTTAAATAAAAAGGCAGACATGCAGTAGCAAATCCCTAATTTTACTTGGTCTCTTCAGGTGATGAGGCTGCAGCATTTGTGACACCAGATTCTGCAAAAACAAGAGAACCATATCAAACTTTGAAGACCATACAAATAAACACTTGCAAACACTACAAATTTACAAGTTCAAAAGCAAAAATAATAAATAGTTACCTGCTGTGAGCTTTTCCAACTCACAATACTGCTCCATTTCAGTCTTGACAGGCTCACTGAACATTGGCTTGCTAGTGTCTCTCAACCAGTCACTAGTACATACCAAAGCCTCAACCATTTTAGGGGTTAGACTAGCACGAAATGGATCTAGAATCCTTGATCCAAGGCTGAAAGCACTTTCAGATGCTACTGTGGAGGCAGGCACTGCAAAAACATCCTTTGCAATTTGAGACAGGATTGGGAACCTAGCTGCATTCTCTTTCCACCAACCCAACAGCTGAAAGTTAGAGTAAAATGATCAGGGTAAAATGATCCCAGGCGATGCTGTGATTCTTCCTCTTAGATTGAACCGAGGAAGAATTCCCTGCAGCAGCAGCATCAGGTGGAGCTTGAGAGCTGTGCAGCCTGTGCTGAACCATAGAACCTGATGTAGGGGTTGTTCCATGGTTGCTTGACGATGGATTGGATGGACCTGAATCCATCACCTGAAAGAAAATGAGAAATGAGAGAGACTGAGACTTGAGAGGCAGATCGAAAATGAGAAATGGATTTAGGGTTATGGTTTTTAGGTATTTATATGGAGGATTCAATGTGAGAGGGTACACGGTAAAGAGTTGTATGCACCATTAATGATGCGACACGTATATAAAAAATAATAATTAAATATTAATATTCGGGTCGGTTTAGGGGGCTGAACCGGATCCAAACCGGTTTAAACCGGTTCGGGCCGGTTTGAGTCATTTTTCCAACAGTTTTTCCGGTTCGGTTAACCGGCCCGCTTTTTCGGGCGATTTTTTCGGTTGAACCCGGTTATATTCGGTTTTCGCCCAGCCCTAGAGAATCGTGTGTTTCAGCGAAGAATTTCAGGCAGATCGATGCATCTCTGTGGGGAGTCATCTGATATGGGTTTGCAACAACCTAAATCTGCGAATGGTGGTGCGTTGCACTACGTTGGGTGGTCAATAGTTACAAAATGTGCCTTGGTCTGGATGCCCAGCAGCCCAGATCAATTTTTTCGGGCTTGGATCTATGCTTGTTGTGTACTTTTTATGGTGCGAGCGGTTATCGTCAACCCACTCACTCTTAAGTCCTTATTTGTGATCCAGGAGGTTGTTGCTTCTACGAGGGGCTCTAGCTCGTTTTGGGTTCAGTTACTAGGAGTGTGTGCCAGGTTGTTGGCAATATCCATAAGAAGCAGGTTATTGAATAAGTTGGGGAAGTATTTGATTATGTTTCGGTTTTTAAACCCTAAGTGGTTAGGAAACCACCCTTGGGTTTCTTTTTTAAGTATGTAGTATTTGTGGCATGTTAGACTGCCTATTGCACTGTTTCATTTTGGTTATTTAGACCTATTAGGGCTTCATATGGATGATTTAATTTTGACGTAACACTATAGGGTGAGCTATGTTTATGTAACATGTACTATCTATAATGGATTTACCCTCCACTCTGATCCCTTCAATAAATAAAGTCGCAGAGTAGCTATTGTGAGGGCTATATTATCAGTTAAACCATAATATTTTCATTGGAAGAATTTTGAATGCTTTATGTAATCTAAAAGAGGAAGGAGCTAGGATTGGGTTTTCGCAGTTTTACAAGTTTCAACTCTGCAATGTTAGCAGAAAAGACGCAGCATGTAATAGATAACAACTTCACTTATTTACATATTTATAATACCTAATACTATCTGGAGACTGGAGCCCTCGTTACAGACAACAATGCCTCATCCCTCTCCATCCTATTTTGGAGAGGTTTATTTTCCGCTAATGAAGCCCGAGCGTTTGTTGGAAGATGAATATTGTTGGAGATGAGATATCCCACATTGAAAAAGTGACAAATAAATTACAACTTATAAATGGATTGATCATTTCTGATTCTATCGAAGCCTTTTGTGATTAAAACCCAACACCTTAAAGGTGATTAAGTTGGGACAATATCAGTATAAGGATGATCCACGGGCCACGCCTGTCGCTATTTAACATGGTATCAAAGCGGGTCCCTCTCCAATTATTTCTCCAATTCTCATGGGATTAATATATCACACATCAGAAAAATGACAAATAAAATATAATTTATAAGTAGTGGATCATACCCAATTGTACCGAGCCCTTGTGTGATTAAAACCCAACTCCTTAAAGGTGGTTAAGTTGATACAATATCGGTACAAGGATGATCCACGGATCACGCTTGTCGTTGTTTGACATGGTATCAGAGCGGGTCCCTCTCCAGTTGCGTCTTTAATCTGCCCGGGTGGTTCTTTCAAGGGTCATGGCCCTGGTTTGGTTCTTTTGGTTGTCATGGGCCCGTTTGATTCTTTCGGTTTTCATGGGTCCGAGTTTGGTTCTTTCAGTTGTAATGGGGTCCGAGTTCAGTTTTGTAATCTGTTTCACATGCAGACCTAAAAGTTAGGTTCCACGTGATGGAGCGTGTTGGAGAGTAGAGATCCCACATTGGAAAATATATATATATATATATATATATATATATATATATATATTAACCATTTCGACTGCAAAGTACCTAAAAAACAACTGTAAGTTAAAATGAACAAAAAAAAGAAAGAAATGACAAAGCAAAATGTAAAGGATGTTGAAGGAAAAATAGATAAGTGCGGCTATTGAGACCTCCAAATTTGTTCACTTGACCTCACTCTATTATGAATTATTGAATTACGGATAACTCATCTTACATAATAACTATTAAAGACAATAATAATACTAAAATGAGTAATAGACTTATGAATTGAAATTTCTTTAGTCCTTATGATTTGAAGTCGACATATGTTTAGTCCTTTTGGTTTTATTTTAATCTGAATAGTCCTTAAAGTCATAATTTTTCGTTCAAATAATCATTATGGTTTTATTTTAATCTGAATAGTACTTAAAGTCATGATTTTTCATCCAAATAGTCATTCCGACAATTTTCTCAGTTAAAGGCCATAAGGACTATTTGGATGAAAAATCATGACTTTAAAGAATATTCAGATTAAAATAAAATCATAAGGACTATTTGGATGAAAAATCATGACTTTAAGAACTATTCAGATTAAAATAAAACCATAAGGACTAAACAGATGTCGACTTCAAACCACAAGGACTATACAATATTTTACCCTAGATTTATTGACTCTGGACTTTCCAATTCAATAATATATATTGTATTCTTTATTATTTTTCTTATATATTTTAATTTCCTAATTTTATTACATATATATTATTACCCATTTACATATTTGATAAGAGCTAAACTATGATTAATATCGATCATGCGACATAAATTTATATCATCATACATGTTGAAAAAATATACAAGGTGAAGTAATTTATGTGAAAAAAAAAAATCGTTTTAAAAAAATCAAATAATTACTGAAATAATCTATCATGAGTTACATAAAATAGAGAGAGAAAAAAATAAAAGAGAACTTACATAGAGAAAAAATGGTTATCCTTGATCATTATTTAGCAGGTAAAATAGAAAATGAAAATGGTTACTCTAGCAGAAGCGGTTGAGAGTGCCCTTGCAGTTGAGCAAGAAGAGGCCATGCATGAGACTGAGAGGCAGAGAGATGTTAAAGGGAAAGGCAAGGCCCTGGCTAGGAGTAGCAGCAGTTTCATCAGCTGGCTCCAGCTAGAGCAGAAGCTACACCTATTAGGGCTATACCTATTAGGCAGGCAGCACCCTTGAAGTGTTTTAATTATGGTGAGCTGGGCCACTACTCTTCAGCATGCAAGAAGCCCAGGAGACAGGGATGCTTCACTTGTGGGTAGGCAGGCCATTTTGCTAGGGATTGCACCCGACCTCAGGCTAGAGGACAGGGTAGTCAGCAGAGGCCGTTACTTCCAGCGCCAGCCAGAGTGTATGCCATTGGTCAGTGTGGTGCAGGAGTGGAAGGTACCATTCTTATTTATGATCTGCTTGCTACAGTTTTGTTTGATACGGGGGCAACCCATTCTTTTATATCTAGCTCGGTGGTGAGGCCATTAGGCTTGACTCCGACATCGCTTACTAGATCATTGTGTGTTTCATCGCCTCTCGGTGTTTCTATCGAGCTTGGCACTTTGTGTGGTAGTTGCCCTTTAGTGATTAGTGGGAGAGAGTTCCTTGCATCTCTGATTGTGATTCCAGATCGCTCCTATGATGTGATTTTGGGAGTGGATTGGCTAAGGCCAAACCATGTTGTGATTGACTGTTTTGATATGGTGGTGTCATTTCACGTTCCTGGACAGCAAAGCTTTCGCTTTCGTTGTCATAGGTCGGACACGACCATGTGGGAAGGAGTGTTAGCTCACATAGAGGCTACAGGTAGTACTGTGGGTATTGCGGATATTGCAGTAGTCTCTGAGTTTAGTAATGTGTTCCAAGAGATTCCAGGGTTACCTCCTAAGAGGGTAGTAGAGTTTGCTATAGATGTGGTACCTGGTACTTCACCGGTATCAAAGACTCCTTATCAGATGGGGAGAACTGAACTTCAGGAGTTGACAGTTCAGATTGAGGGTCTTCTCAAGTAGGGGCTCATTAGACCTAGCACCTCGCCTTGGGGTGCACCAGTGTTGTTTGTGAGGAAGAAGGATGATACACTCCGGTTGTGTGTGGACTATCGGGAGTTGAACAAGGTGACCATCAAGAATAGGTATCCCTTGCCTAGGATTGATGATTTGTTTGATCAGCTTAGAGGTGCTACGGTATTCTCTAAGATTGACCTGAGGTCCGGTTATCATCAGTTGAGGGTGAAGGAGGAGGATATTCCGAAGACCGCTCTCAGGACTAGATATGGGCATTATGAGTTTGTTGTTATGCCATTTGGTCTAACCAGTGCGCCTTCTGCTTTTATGGATTTGATGAACCACATTTTCAGTGTTTATCTGGATGTGTTTGTGGTAGTATTTGTGGATGATATTTTGATTTACTCCAAGACTTTGGAGGATCATGATAGGCATCTACGGATTGTACTACATGTTCTTAGGGAGGCTAAGTTATATGCTAAGTTTGAGAAATGTGAGTTTTGGAAGGAAGAGGTCAAGTTCCTTGGTCACGTGGTGTCAAAGGAGGGGATTTCGATGGATCCCTCTAAGGTGGAGGCAGTGTTGAATTGGAGTCGTCCCACTACTCCTACGGAGATTCGTAGTTTCCTTGGGTTGGCAGGATACTACCGGAGATTTATTGAGGGATTTTCAAGTATTGTCTCTTCCTTGACCAAGTTGACAAAGAAGAATGTCAAGTTTGTGTGGACCGATGAGTGTGAGAAGGCATTTGAGGAGTTGAAGACTAGGTTGACTTCAGCCCCAGTGTTGGTCATTCCTATTAGTGGTGTCGATTATGTTGTCTGTAGCGATGCATCTCATCGGGGTTTGGGTTGTGTGTTGATGCAGCTTGGCAGTGTTGTGGCTTATGGTTCTAGACAGTTGAAGGTTCATGAGAAGAATTACCCCACTCATGACCTAGAGCTAGCTGCAGTAGTATTTGCCTTGAAGATTTAGAGGCATTACTTGTATGGAGAGAAGTTCGAGCTCTTTTCTGATCATAAGAGTTTGAAGTATTTATTCTCTCAGAAAGATTTGAACATGAGGCAAAGAAGGTGGATGGAACTCCTTAAGGACTATGACTTCACTTTAGAGTATCCCCCTAGGAAAGTCAATGTAGTGGCGGATGCATTGAGCAGGAAGCCTAGGCGTATAGCCGCCTCTATCATGGTGCAGGAGTGGCTCATGTTGGAGACTGCATCTGAGTTTGGTATTCTGCCATCAAGCAAGGAGCAGGGGATTTTCCTTGGAAGCGCATCTGTGCAACCCACCTTGATTTCTAGGATCATTCAAGGTCAAGCACATGACGAGTTCTCCTGTGCAAAGCTGGCGGAGTTAGTAGTGGGCTGGTTGGAAGATTGTCCTTCCGAGTGGTCAGTTGGGTTAGATGGTGGTTTGAAGTTTAGATTGAGATTGTGTGTTTCAAATATTATTGATCTCAAAGGGAAGATCCTTTGGGAGACACATCGATCTTGTTATATGGTGCACCCAAGGAGTACCAAGATGTATAAAGATTTGCGTAGGCAGTTTTGGTGGAATTGGATGAAGACGGATGTAGCAGAGTATGTGTCCAAGTGCCTCACTTGTCAGCAAGTGAAGGCAGAGCATCAGAGGCTTGGAGGTATGTTGAAGTCATTACCTATTCCTACTTGGAAATGGGAGCAGATCTCTATGGACGTTGTGACTGGACTGCCTAAGTCCAAGTATGGACATGATGCTATATGGGTAATTGTTGAACGATTGACGAAGTCAGCACATTTCCTTCCGGTGTCAATGACGTACACAGTTGATGCCTTGTGCAAGTTGTATGTGAAGGAAATAGTGAGACTTCATGGAGTGCCTACTTCGATTGTTTTTGATCAAGACCCCTGATTCACTTCAAAGTTTTTGGGTGGATTTTAGAAAGTCATGGGTACTACCTTAGACATGAGTACAACATTCCACCCTCAGACTGAGCGGGTGAATCAGATATTAGAAGATATGCTGAGGGCTTGTGTCATGGACTTCAAAGGAAGTTGGGAGGATCACCTCCAATTGATTGAGTTTGCCTACAACAATAGTTATCACTCTAGTATCGGCATGGCACCATATGAGGCACTCTATGGTGGGCCGTGTAGATCCCCTATTTGCTGGGCAGAGGTGGGTGATAGTGAGCTGTTGGATCCTGATATTGTTCAAGAGACGACTGAGAATGTCTCTATTATTCGAGATAGAATCCGAACGGCACAAAGCAGGCAAAAGAGCTATGCCGACTTGAAGAGGAGGCAAGTAGAGTTTGATGTTGGGGATCATGTATTCTTGAAGGTCTCACCTACTAAAGGGGTGGTGAGATTTGGTAAGAAGGGGAAGTTGGCTCCCAGGTATGTAGGGCCTTTTGAGATTTTGGAAAGAGTAGGAGATTTGGCTTATCGGCTTGCCTTACCTCATGTCATGTCTGGGGTACACAATGTGTTTCATGTGTCCTTGTTGAGGAAGTATATTCCAGATGCATCACATGTGATTGACTATGGAACTATCAAGATGAATGCAAATGCAACCTTCGTTGTTGAACCGATTCGAATCTTGGATAGATCAACCAAGAGGCTTCGAAGGAAGGAATTCGAATTGGTTAAGGTGTGTTGGAGTCACCATGTTGAGGGTGATGCATCTTGGGAGTTAGAGTCAGACATGAGGGCTAAGTACCCTAGGTTGTTTTTGGGTTAGTATTTTTGAATTTCGGGGCGAAATTCCTTTAAGGGGGGTAGATTGTAATACCCTAGATTTTCATATTATTTTTCTTGTATAATTTCCATAATTAATGAAGGATTATTTATGGAAATTCTTTAGTTTGTGCGAAGTTGAAGTTTCGGAAGTAATTTTTAAGGTACTTTGACTTTTAAGAGGCCAAAAGTTGATTTTATTTTTCGTAAGTTATCTTCGAAAACTTCCTTCATGAAAGTTGTAGAGTTTGTCGATACGAGTTCGTAGACATGCGACACGCCTGAAACGGAAGTAGTATGAGAAAGTTATGGTCAGAGGAAGTTAGTTTCCTGTTTTGGAAACTGTATAAGTAGAAAAATGTGGGGGATTTATTTTTGGAAACCTAGAATTTGCAGATCACTTTCTCTCTCCTCCCTCTCCCGACCTCCTCCCGCTCTCCTTTCTTCTCCGGCTCGGTTCTCCGTAGTCCAGCCACCAAACCGGACGCCACTGGTCCCGTTCGGTCCGCACGGACCTCCTCTCCATTTCTGGAGCAGTCCCGCTCGCCGTCGCGTCGCCTGGAAGCCACCACGGAGCGGCGGAGCTGCTGCGGTATCGCCGGAAAACCGGTGATTTCGGCGGCGTTTCCGGTGAGAGTTAGGTGAGTCTTGCTCCTCTCCTTCCTCTGGTGATGTTTATACGTCTTTGGTGACATAAAAACCAAGTTTTGGCGCCGGTTTTGCAGGTTTGGATTTTGATTTCGTTTTGGAGTTTCGGGGTGTTTTCCGACCGATCCCGGCGGAACCAGTTAAAACCTCAGGTATTAAAGTTGTTCACCATGCTTCAATCCACAAGTTTCATGTTGTGAGTTTCTCCTAATTCGGAAGTTTTAGGGTGGCGCGTGGGGCTCACTCGCCGCCGCTTGTGGCGGCGCGTCCTGCTGAGTTGTGGCCTTAGTTTCATGTGGTTAGCTAGTCCTTGCTGCTGTGAGCTTGTTGAGAGGTAGTATGGCTAGGTTTTGAGCAAGGTTTGCATGTTAGGACTTAGGTTTATTTGTTTTGGCTTGGTGGAGTTTGAGTTTAGGTTTTGCAGATTTGAGGCAGCTCTAATTTGTCGTTGGGTTCAACGATTTAGGGGAAGTTGTCCTCCCTTGAGCTAAGGGTTAGTTTAAGGGTATTGTGTTATCCTTTAGTATTTTGGTTTCTAAGGTTTTTAATTGTGTGATTTTAGGTGATTTGTTATTTTGTGATTTGCTTGCCTTCGTTGTGTTGGGGGCTTTGCAGCGGGATTTCCAGGTGAGTAAATCTCACCAAGGTTCATTTTAGGACCAAATCTTATTATGATAATTTGTTGATAAAATTAATACTATGCTATTATTTGTTTTAAAATATATGAGCTTGATCGCTAACAGCTCATAGGTAAGATAAAACAAGCTTTTCTTATATGTTTATTTTGAGGTTCTTGTGATCATAATTCTATTGATTATTGATAAGTTATTCTTGTGGAATAATATATATTGTTCATATAATTATATCTTTGTGAAGGATATAATCTTATGATGTGATCTTGTGATGTTGATGATGATGTTGTGATATTGTGATTGTTGGATAAATAGCCAAACCGGGTTCCAAGCCTTTAATCGGGTGATTGGTTACGGTTAAGATGCTATTTATTATTTTGTGTTTTGATATTAAACAGTCAAACCGGGTTCCAAGCCTTTGGCCGGGTGATTGGTTACGGTTAGGAATAGAGCTCTAGTCTGTCTGTCAGTGTAGGTCATGGGAGATACTTTATGGTATTTGGGACCCATGGGTACACAATTTGTTGTTGTAGGTCATGAGAGGTATTTATTAAATATCTGGGACTCATGGGTACATTTCTTTGGTAATATGTTGGATTGATTTTGATCAAATCTCTTTTGTGAAATGTTGGATGTGATAAATGCTGTGTTATTTTTGAGTTTACTCATACAGGCTTTTTAGCTTACCATGTTTGTTATTTTACAATCTCGGTGCACCAATTATTGTTGTAGGAGTTAGACCTACACGTGAAGATCAGCAGGGTTGAAGTGGAGGCTTAGTGGTAGGGTTCTTTTTGGCTTTTGCTGTACTATGTATAGTTTTGTTAATCGGGTAGAAAATATTAAACTCATGAGATTGTTCTCGTGTTGCAAGTTTATGTAAATAAAGAAATGTAATATTTAACTCAGTGATTGGTTGTTTGATATTACTTTTCCGCTATTGAGTTCTAGTTGTTTGGATTTGTTATTGAAACATGTTGGGATATTTATATTTTAAGTTAGATCATACCAAAATTTTTAAAAATTATCTTTTGAAAATTGGGGTGTGACAGATCCTTACCTCAAATGATGAAATCCCAGGCCAGGTTTTGGGCCGAGTAAATTTTGGTGTAGAATATGTTTGTCGTGATTCAAATCTGTTTGATTTGAAATGGGTTCTTTATTCTTATTCGTTAGTAGTATGATTACCACAAATCTTTTGGTATATATATGAACAGAGGTCTTGAACTTACCCCATATACTGTAGCTAAAGAATATCTGATTACCAAATATTCAAGGACTTAAATGTTCTAAAACTTTTGGCAATTGGAAATGTAGATATATAATATAGGAAGACATGGACAATGAAGGGAGAAGATCAGGAGCCAATAAACTGATAAATAAGGAATCCATAGACTGTATTAAGTCGCTAGAAGTGGAGCTTGGAGACAAGCCTTTCTTTGGTGGTGAAGCCATCGAATTTGTGGACGTAACACTGGTTTTGTGTATGAGCAATATGGCACCTTCAATATTGCGCCAAGAGTGCTGAAAACTCACGGCTTGGAGTTGTTTGAAGAATGGAGAGTGCGTCCAAGTTTTCATGTTCATGTTAAAGTGATCTGGTAAGGGTACAAACGACTTCTTGCCTCATGAAATGGTCATTTTTCAACTAAATAGAAAAATAAGGTTAAAAATCATTTTAACAGCCTAAACTTGGTTAGTTTTCTAAATTTCTCTAAAAGAAGAGAGTTGTGTTGACCCGGTCAAAACACCAAAACTGGCGTTGACCCGAGCCTTTCCTCTCCTCTCTCTCTCTCTCTCTCTCGTCTGCCACCTTCTTCTCCAGTCGATTCCGGCCGTTTCCGGCCACCACACTCCACCAAACTCCACCAAAATGTTCATTTCCTCTCCCTCTTCAAAACCCCTCAATCAATAACCACATGCAACCCTCAACAAAGGAGATCGACGGAGGAAACACTCATTGTTCGGCGAGTTCTTGGCATTTCCGGCGACCAATTTCGATTCCGATGGTAATCAGGCCTTCAACAAATCTTCTATGTTTTCAATAAGAGCCAAGGAGAGGATCATAATCTGATTTGTAAGGTAATTTCAATAACCCTATTTTTGTGTTTCTGAGTTTTCCGGCAAGCCATGGTTCCAGCATCGCCTCCACTGACTAGTTCCGGCGTCGCTCGGCCCTCTTGCTTACTTCACGTGGTTGACGATGCCATGGCCCCACGACTCGGGCTGAGCTGGCAGAGGAAGGCCTGGGTCTTCAAAATGGAGGCCTGAGTCCTAGGTCTGACCCAGGCGAAGACCCAGTGAAGGCCCAGGTTAAAGAAATTTCAAGGGTGGATGGAGGGTTTTTCTGGCTGGGTCTTCGTTTGACATGACTGGGTCTTGCTTTTGGGGTAAGGGTGGACTTACTCTGAGGTATGTGAATAGCAAAATTAGGTGTGTTAATAACATCACCCTTTATTTTCTGTATAAAGAGAAACTCTTAATGAAATGAGTAAAGACCATTCAATTTGCCGACCAGCTTTTACTTGCTCACCTTAATACATACAATTTAGATAAGTGACACATGCTCATTTTATTATCAAGAATGAAGACAATCAATTTGAAAAGACATTTGTCATTAATACTGAGATGTGCAAATAAAAAGTAATGGACAAATTTTTATCATTTCAATTTTTATCATTTCAAACCCCTACCTCCTCCGGATCAGGCTTTCAAGAATCGGTCTTGATTGGCAACCAAATTCATTAAACAATGAAATCACGTTTCTGGAGAGGGAGATTAAAAACGCAACTCCATCAAATTAAGTAAAGATAAACTGAGCACAAAAATAGGGTCGGTGGACAGTAGTAGAGGAGAGAGTGAGATAGTGATACTGAGTAAGAAGAAGCAGCAGCAGCAGCAGCAGCTGTAGAACAGTGACGATGAGGAAGAAGGCAGTGCCGACCACAATGATTGTAATGGCAGTGATCCTATGCTCATTCAAGTTAATGGGTGTTTCTGCCTCGCATCTCAGTCGAAATCTGCTTGCCAATGGCCTTGGAGTCACTCCTCCAATGGGGTAAGCTAATATGAACTCTCATAGGGTATTCTCTGTTATTATTTTTTGGGAACACCTGAAATAAGCTTCATAAGTTTCTTGACTGCAAAAAAGCACAGATGCCAAGTGTCCACAAAGTTCATAACAGGAGCCTTACATAACTATCTTTCAGAATCTAATAATGTCATCTCATCCTATTATCAAACCTTAGCAGCATACTGATTAATTGTTTCTACTTTTTTCTTAGGTGGAATAGTTGGAATCACTTCAACTGCCGAATTGAGGAGAAAACCATCAAGGAAACTGGTAACTTGACCTTTTGCCTAAATCATTATTCACATGCTAGTTGTATATTTCCTGAAGCTATAGACGCATCGTGATAAGTGCATCAATCTAGTATTGTTAGTCGATATATGCTGGTGGTTTACTCATAGCGGTTACCGACAGTTTTTGTTTCTGTGGTTTTGACAGCTGATGCTCTGGTATCCACTGGTCTCTCTAAACTTGGATATACCTATGTTAACATTGGTACATCGGCATCTTTCTTTTTTCTTTTCGATATTTGTTCATATGTTTTCGTTCTCCCAAGCATTTTGTCCCAAGTGCTGACAGAAAACTTCATTTCCTCAAATCTAAAGATGACTGCTGGGCCGAAATAGCACGCGATGTCAAGGTATAACATGTTTCCTTTCAATGGCCAACAAGTTCTGCTTTAGTAGATATTTAATAAACATAAAATTTGATATTCCAGCGTAATCTAGTGGCCAAGAAATCAGCATTTCCATCTGGCATTAAAGCTCTTGCGGATTATGTCCACAGCAAGGGTCTTAAGATAGGAATCTACTCAGATGCAGGGTAAGATAGCAGTCACAGACCCCAGTGAAAACATTTCCTGCACAGTTGCTGTTCAATTTTGATATATGCACACAGTTAATAAACAGCTTGGTGCACATGCATTGTGCTTGGCAGGTACTTCACTTGCAGCAAAACCATGCCTGGTTCACTTGGTCATGAAGAACAAGATGCCAATACCTTTGCTGCTTGGGTACAATATGTTCTAGTAATTTCCATTACAAGGATACATGTCTATTAGCAGTTGACTATAAACTCTTAATCCTGTTCTTCTTTTCAGGGCATCGATTATTTAAAGTATGATAACTGTTATAATGATGGCTCAAACCCAACTGTTAGGTAATACAAAATATATATATCATAATACCACCGCTAGAATTACACTAGTAGTTGATCATTAATTCTGCATTTTGTTCAAAGGACTACTCTATGCCATATAGTTTCTCTAAAGGTTCCGATATCTTCTTGTAGATACCCTGAAATGACCCGAGCTCTGATGAAAGCAGGCCGTCCCATATTCTTTTCTCTGTGCGAGTGGTAATCTTATTGCTCGCAAATTAAGCAATTTCAATTTGTTAATTGTTACTACTGTAGTAGTCTTAATTAGCTTCTTTTGGTTCACTTTATATTCTGTTTGATTTATTAGGGGAGATATGCACCCTGCTTTATGGGGTGCCAAGTTAGGAAATAGCTGGAGAACTACAAAGGACATTTCTGATTCATGGGAGAGGTAAAGACTTATGCTTCCTTTAACTCTGAAGGGTCTTTCTGTTCATATTCTGGTTCTTTCTTTCTTTCTATTCTATTCGTTCTCTTTTTTCTTTTTTTTCTTTTTTTCTTTTTTTAGGAGTGGGTTTAGGAATAAGTACATCAGTCTTTTATTCAAGCTCCCATTATGTGAATTGGTCGCTTATCCATGATGCCATTGTGCTGTTCTTGCATTTTCATTCCAGTATGGTCTCCAGAGCAGACATGAATGAAGTTTATGCTGAATATGCCAGGCCTGGTGGTTGGAATGGTTAGTGTTCCTTTAGTGCACTTGTTCACCCATACTGTCGGTAGGAATATAGTTTTTCCAAGAGTAATATCTTCTTAATCTAAACAGATCCCGACATGCTTGAAGTGGGAAATGGAGGAATGACAAAAGATGAATATGTAGTCCATTTTAGCATATGGGCCATATCGAAGGTACCTAACTCATGAACATTTCCTTTGCTCGATGTTCTACTACAAAACGAGCATATATGTTTTGCTCATCTCTTTTGGCGAAAATTACTTATAATCACTACTATTGCAGGCTCCCCTTCTTCTTGGTTGTGATGTGAGGAATATGTCAAAAGACACTCTGGAGATCGTTGCAAATAAAGAGGTCATCTCTGTCAACCAAGGTAACTAGAACCTTTAGATGGACTATTTTTCTTTCAGATGAATGTAATTGATTGCATATTTGTGTCTATAACTATAACAGATCCACTTGGTGTCCAAGCTAAAAAAGTCAGACTGGAAGGAGATCTTGAGGTACAATTGAAATGCCAGAATTTTTCTGATATCTAGGCTGAGAGTGATACTGAGTTGTGTCTATAGAGTGACAGCAAGTGACTTCCATTGTTTTATTTGATTGCCGCCAGATCTGGGCTGGACCACTTTCAGGGTACAGAGTAGCTTTACTCCTTATCAACCAAGGACCTGGGAACAATACCATTACAGCTCAATGGGAAGACATAGGGCTTCCCCCAAATACTGTTGTTGAAGCAAGAGATCTTTGGGAGGTATGTATTAACTTATATATCTGGTTAAGAAGGCATACCAGCATTCCTTTTCAATCTCTGGTAGCAGCTATTGCTCTTATTCTGTGTTTTTGATCAAGAATTAATATTTTGTAACCATATATATTATGTTTAATGCAGCACAAGACACTGAAGAAGCTATTTGTTGGAAACTTGACAGCCTCCGTGAACTCTCATGCATGTAAAATGTATGTGTTGAAGCCAATCTCATGACTACCAGGAATGAATTCAGTTGGATATTCTGCATTTTATAGCTGAAGATGCATGAGCTTCATCATTAATAATGTCTTCTCCTTATCTGTTTAAACTTGGAGAAAATTACAGATAAACCATGAAGCTAATACTACTACTACTACTAACTTCATCCTTAATTTCTTGTAATTAATAACTTTAGTATATATTTTTGTATGATCATTAGAATAGTATTTCATTTCCAACTACGATTACACTTCTTGTTTCAATAGATGGATAAGATTTTGATTCAAACATCGATATAAATGTTTTTGCTTGCTTGCAAGAAAGAGCAGCAGCAGCAACATGGTACTTCTCGCTTGTGTTGACTATGAGGAATAACTAGGGCTGCCACTTGGTTTGGTAAATACCAAACCGATCGAAAACCGACCGAAAATTTATAATTTGGTAAACCGAATTTTGGTAATCGAAATCAAAAAAACCGAAACCGAGAAATACCGAAAAAGTTGGTTTGGTTTTTGGTAAATACCGAATTTACCGAAATTCTAATTATTTAAAGACTTATATTTCTAAAAACACACAGACTAATAATCTTATCTCACGTTTTCAATTGTATATACCATTTAGTAAAAAACAAGACAATGAATAGAAAAATTCAACTATACTTGGTAGCATTCGGGTCTCAATTAAAGCGATCAACTTTAATTCAACGTTACTTGTTATATAAAAACGCTCTTACCTACCCGTCTTAGTCGATTCATCACACACACACATAGACAAACCCACTTAGATGACATGTAACAACAGAGTGGCGGGAAATGTTGGCGCGTATTTTAGTTTCGACGACACTTTAAGTCGCCGGAAAATGGTATAATTATTTACGAGGGGAACAACGATACCGTCGGTAATAATGAAACATTTCCGACAACAATAACCCTCGGTTATTATGACCCCAAAAAAAAAAAAAAAAAAAAAGAAAAAAACCAAACACTTAACCCTCGGCAAACACTCTTGAGTCTTGATAAAAAAAAAAAAAAAAAATCCAAACACTTAACCTAAAAGAAGAGGAGGGAAAAATTCCCGCCTAGGCTATAGACTCCTTATCTCATAGGAAAGAGTGAAAGACCAAAAACTAAAGGGAATTCAGGGGCAGAAGTTTAGCTGTAGACTCCTTATTCTAGACTCTTTAAACTTATCTTCTGGGACTCCAACGAGCTTTGCCTTCACCTGATCTCCATTCGCCTGGGCTGCCATATGGTAAGAGAATCGTTCATATCTTTTATTAGGGTTTAGAATTTGAGATGAACTTGTTAATCGTCCCATGAAAAATTTAGGTTTGCATTATTATCTTCTTTTTTCAGCACTCTTACCTTGTTAATGTGTTGATATGAGATTCATAAAATCAGATTTGTGTTGGTTTTGAAAAGAGTCAGGAGACACTAGTCAATCACAGAGACTTTACTCATGATATGAGCTTGTGAACTTCAAAACATTCCAAAGGATACATATGCTGTTTCATATTGATTGAATTATAGTGATTGGATCTAATCTTTAATTGATCTTCTACTTTGAAAAACAGTCCAAGCTATTTTGGGATGGTAACCAAAAACAAGAAATCACCGGTAAAAAAGGCACCTGCTATCATTGAAGTCTGACAAATTAAGCAAGAAGACAATAAAAAGAAACAAAAGACAGGGAAGAAATCTGGTCTGGCAGGAAACCATGGTCCTTCTGAGATTTGGTATCATTTTAGTAAAGATTTAGTCGATGGAACAAAAAAATATGCTGGAACATGCAAGTGCAACCACTGTGATAAAAAGTTTGAAGCACCTACCAGCGGTGGAACTACCAAGTTATGGAACCATCTTGAGAAAGGACAGTGCAAGTCTTTTCAAGGTTTTGAAAACAAGGCACAACCAATCATGGCTATACTACAAGGGCAAGCAAAGGGTTGAAGGTTTAATCAAGATAGATGCCGTGCAGCTCTTACAAAGATGATCATCCTTTGTGAACTTCCTTTTTGTCATGTTGAGCAGGAAGGCTTCAAATGGTTTTGTGCGGAAATGCAACCGGAGTTTCATGTATATGGTAGAACCACAGTGACCCAAGATTGCTTACTTCTGTATCGGAATGAGAAGATGAAGATGAAACAGTATTTCAAGGCATCTTCTACCAGAATTTGCATTACAACTGATATGTGGACGTCTACTCAAAATCTTCCATACATGGTCATAACTGCTCATTTTATTGACCAGAACTGGAATCTACATAAGAAGATCATCAATTTTTGTGTGGTTCCACATCCACATAAGGGTGAGGTCATTGCAAAGGCAATAGATAATTGTTTGCTTGAATGGGGATTAGATAAGTTATTCACCATCACCCTTGACAATGCCAAGAATAATGATTCAGCGGTAGTTGCTTTGGTGACCATATTGAACAAAAGAAATGGGCTGCTGTTGGATGGTGAATTCTTTCATATTAGATGCTTTGCACATGTAATGAACCTTGTTGTTCGAGCTGGATTAGAGGAGGCAAAATTCATTATCAAGCGCCTTCGTCGAAGTGTCAAATATGTGAGGAGTTCTCCTTCGCGTCTGCAAGAATTTAAAAAAATTGCTGAAGAAGAAGATATTGTTACAAAGAGATACTTGTCTTTGGATGTTAAAACAAGATGGAATTCAAGTTATCTCATGATAGATGCAGCAATGACATTCAAGACAGCCTTTGAAAGATTGGAGGATACGGATGCATTCTATGTAAAGCATGTTGACCACGTCCAAGATGGTGATTGGAGCAAGCTGTTGGCTTTGCATGTCTTTCTTGAAGAATTCTATGATATCACAAATCGTGTTTCTGGTTCTAGGTACGTGACTTCTATTACGTACATGGACGAATTAACACAAACAAAAGATCTTCTTGACAAGCACATCAAGAGTGAGGACGGTGACCTACAGGCGATGGCTAAATTGATGAATGAGAAGTTTGAGAAATACTGTAAGATTCAAGATGTGAACCAAATCTTACTAGTTGCACTAGTGTTGGATCCAAGAAATAAATTGCATTATGTAGAGTGGATTCATAGCAAGTATTTTAAAGATGCTGAATTGAAGGCAATGGTCGAGAAGTTCAAAGTTTTCATGTCAAGCCTTCATAAAAAATACGAGGCAAAATATCTTTCTTCCGTGGATGTTGAAGCTCCCATAAAAGTGTTAGTTCAGGACATAGCAAAAAATGCTAAAAATGCAAGCAATCGTGCCGGGAGGAGAGAAGGATTTGCTAATCTTCTGAAGAGGAAAGACCATCCGGAAGACATGAGTGATCTAGACAAATACTTGCAAGATGATGTTAAGAATGATGATGCCAATTTCAATATCCTAGAATGGTGGAAAGTAAAAGCTTTTACTTACCGTTCAATTGCATTGATGGCACGTGATGTATTGTCAATTCCCATAACCTCTGTTGCTTCAGAATGTGCATTCAGTTCTGCTAAAAGGGTAATTGATCCATTCAGAAGCTCTTTGACACCAAAGACCACTGAGGCTTTGGTGTGCACCCAAGATTGGATTAAAGGTACATCATTACCAGTAACTATTGAAGAAAAACTTAAAGAGCTTGAGGCAATTGAGAAAGGTATTCTTCATCTTTATAACTCTGTCTTTTTATATTAAAAAATTATAATCTAACGAAGTGAGCTATATATATAACAGTTGTTCTTCAAGATATGGAAGCTTTATCAATTACAGCTTAAGCAATTGAGTCATTTCAGTTCATCTACAGCCTTCGTAAGTTTGGTTTCTCACTCTTTTCTCTTTATTGTGTTATTACAATTCTGTTTTAATGTGCATCTAAAGTAGTGCTGAATTGCTTTCAAGTTTCAGAAATCAAAGTTACATGAAAACATTGTTAAATAGCTTTCTAGTTTAATCTAATAACTTTTTACACTACGGACATATTTAACTACTTCAATTCATTTGAACATTCTGATCATTGGATGAAGAATTTGATAAGTACTCTATATTTACAGGAGATAATTCACTGCTGATTTGGAATACTACTACCCTTAATCTTTTGGAAGACCAGTGTTGTAGTTTTTGTTTATATTGAAAGGAACTAGTCTGGTATCCTTCTTAATTCAGCAGAAGAAAGAAGAAAAAAGAGCTGATCTTTTTTGTACTTAGTAGGGTATGATTACAAACGATCTACTAATGTGTACTGAAATGATTATCTTTTGTATATGTATTATCAGACTCTAGAAACTCAAGTGATATTTAAATTTAAATTTTATAGTTTTGTATTGTTTTGTTATATTTTGAAAATATATTTGTTGTGAAGTTTGGTAATACCGAAAAACCGACATCCGAAGTTGGTAAGATTTATCTCATACTGAAGTTTTTGGTTTGGTAATTGAAAGCCATATTTCATTACCGAAAGCTTTGGTTTTGAAGTTGGTAACGCCCATTACCGATTCGAACCGACCGAGTGGCAGCCCTAGGAATAACTAAAGAAAAGCTTTGAAAGAAAATAAAAGGATCGGAGATGGGGTAGAGGGCTGGTTGACTGGTCCACTGGGCATCTTTAATTACGTCGGGCTCGACAAGGCTATGATCTTCTGGGTTGGGCTGCCCTTTTGGGCCCTGCAGGCTTTTTTATTTTCTTTATAGTTTATTTTTCAGTTGTTTTTTAATTACTGTTTTTAATAATTCCTTACCATCTCAGGATTTAGAGATGTGGGCTATGTCCTGGTAAGCGCACGCAGTGTGCCATGTTTTCTCTAATGATGCGGCGAGTTCCTTGTTTTGTCAAATTGTCGCATCCTTCTAATGACAAGATGAAATTTAGGGTCACTGGTAATTTCCAGTGGCAACAGATCCGGAAAGCTGATACACATAGTAAGTTATGGCTCTACATGAGCAGTTTTTTTCGGTATGTCGCCAAAATTGTAAAGTAAATGGAGTAGTTAATTATTCACTCTTTGCTAAATGGTACTTATTAGAATGCATAGATTTTATAGAAATACCTAATATTTTAGGGTGTTCTTACAGTATGGGGTTTAGGCACAATGTCTCCCCCCTTGTATTCTGAGGTTTCGTTAATGATTATGGCGTGAGGACCGCCGTTCTAGCCTTTTATTCAAAAAAAAAAAAAAAATTCAGAGACTCTTTCATGATATGTATGCATGTCTGTTTGGTTGTGTTGCTTTTGTATATATTCCTAAAAACCGTAGGTCTAAGTTAAATGCTCGGGTGATTAGTGTGTGTTTGTTGGTTATGGAAAACATCACAAAGGATACAAGTGCTACCATCCACCAACTAAGAAGTATTATGTCACTTTGGATTTCACTTTCTTTAAAAAACATAAGCTATTTTTCCACCTTTGATATTGTTCTTAACGGGGAGAATTCATACTTCGAAGAGTTGTATCATGGAGAACAGGAGGGATCAAAAGGTGAAGAAGAAGTCATGCATGCACGCTTGAGAAATTTTGACAGATGCAGATGAAATCATCAACTTGTCAACTCTAGAAGCAGAAGCTCATTCAAAGGCATATGATCCAGAGATCACTAGAAGTTGAAAAGACAACTACCCAAGTAGAAGATATAGACATGTAGACACAAAAGAGTTGAAAACACGACTGCTCCTCTTGATCCTACCCCTAACCCACAACTCTCTAGTAATGAAGATCACTCATCTAAGGTATGTCCATCCGCTGGTAGTAATAGTGAGTCTAATAATTGTCAAGGCCCTCCTTTCTTCACCCTATTCAAATCTCTTTCATTAGCAAAAGTGAAAAGGAAACACATTGCCAAGTCCACACTCCACAGGTTGCTTTGCATCCCTGAACGACAGTTTGGTCGCAAGATTAGCAGTCATGGTCGCAAGAGCAACTGATATGGAGAAAATGACGTCGCACAACTAAAAACTCTAAAAATCCTAACCCTAGTCAAGAGACTAAAGATTTCCCCCCTCTATTTGAGTAATATTGAATTACCTTTTAAACTTGCTAACGAAAGTGATACTTATGTCACTAAACTAAATGATATCGACCGGGCAAACAAAACGATTATAATGAGGAGTTGTTGAACTTAATGTACACACTAATTTTTTTTTAATTTATAAAGAAAAAAAGAAATGTTCTAACTGAGTTAAAGAAGGCGTAATAACTCATGGATGAGTTATAGTGAGCATTGCCACCCACACTGATTGGGCGACTGGGCATTTTAAATTTGTAAGAAACAGAAATAAAAATCTGAGTGAGAAAACTGGGGAACGTCATATCCAGGCGGTCCCGCAGCCACCGGCGATTGAGGGCGATGGCATCGAAACCCTTCTCCGCCGATTCTCCGCCGCCGAGGCTCACACTCAGCCCCGATCAGTACAACTACTGCTCCCAGGCCCTCAAATTCCTCAAAGACAAGCTCCAGATGCCTCACCAGATAAACCAAGAGTTCGCTCTCTTACAGGTCTCTTGTCCTCTCAAATTTCTTTCCAATTTCTTAAAATTAGGTTATTGAAAATGGTGATGAATGCTGCTTAGGGGAAGCGGATCACAGCGTCGGAGATGAAGAGAAGTTGCACTGTGGCTCTTGACAGTGTCAATGTCAGCAAAAATCGGTACACCGATGTGTTACCATGTATGTCTCAGTTTCGCTCTCTCTACATTACACTCGTACTGTAATACTAGTCATTAAGATTAGAGCATAATAGATTGTGTTGTTGTTGGCTTCAGTTGATCAGAATAGGGTAGTTCTCAACTCTTGTAAAGATTACAGACCTGAAGCAAGGGGCTACATCAATGCCAGCTTCATTTCGGTAAAACAAATTTATGTCCTATTTGTTTTTGTTTTTTTTTTTTTTTGTACCTTGAGAGAAATGGCATTTAAATGACCTTTCAGTGTTGATTCTTTATGTAGGCTTGTTCCTCTGGAAACATTTCTAGGTTTATTGCTACACAAGGTCCACTTCCGCACACGTATGAGGATTTCTGGGAGATGGTACTTGAGAACCGGTGCCCTGTAGTTGTCATGCTCACTCGCTTGGTTGACTATCACAGGGTACTTTTCTAATAGTGTTTTTTGTGATTTGAATCGTTTAGAGAACATCAGCCCTAGTTTGTTTAAAAGAAATAATGATCAATAGTCTTTGACGTATCAGGTTTGATGTTTCAAGTGTCAAGTTCTTAAGAAAAAACGATTTTTGGTAGTAATTTATTTTTGTCTTCTCATAATGACTTAGTCCCTACTTATATCAACTGAGCTTTAGTGAAACACCTCAACTTTATGAGAGATACCACCAACTGAATTTTTAATCCATATTATGATCATAATAGTACATTCGTACTAGTGTACGAGTGTTCTTGTTTGCTTT
This sequence comes from Fragaria iinumae, assembly GCA_009720345.1. Taxonomy (NCBI): domain Eukaryota; kingdom Viridiplantae; phylum Streptophyta; class Magnoliopsida; order Rosales; family Rosaceae; genus Fragaria; species Fragaria iinumae. The sequence goes on along the minus strand of CM019118.1, from coordinate 13,174,517 downwards.
GTGTATAGTTGTAGAAATAATGTTCACAGTTATTATTCGGCTTGAAATTTTGTATATCTTTTTACATGTATGTGCAGATGGTCAAGTGTGGAGATTATTTTCAGGCAGAAGATGGTCCTAGAGAATTCGGTAACATAACTTTATCCACCAAGTGGATAAGAACCACTGGCACGTCATTAGTATTGCGGCTTCTGGAGGTCAACAGTAAAGAGGTAAAGCCATTTGTATTCCCTTCAGAATAAGTACAGCTGTTAAATAAAAAGTAAGTCAAAAAAATATAACCCATGTATCATATTAAACACTTATTTGGTTCTAAAGTCGTATGACATGATTGATTCTTTCTGATACTCCTCAATCAATCAGTAAAAATTGAATGTGGCATGAATGCAATTTGGGGAAGGAGCTTTTTTTTTCTTTTTTTTAAGGGTGGGGGTGTGGTTGAGGTTTAATTTGACATTCCTTGTTAAGCTTATCACATTTTAAATAAATGATAAAGAAATGTTGTTGAATACATGCTAAGGTATCTAGCACAGTTTAATGTATTCTTGGATAGTTGCACACGCAAGGGTCAATACTTCCGAATTCTGATAATGATTGGGAAAGGTCGGATTTTGGTTTCAAAGAAACATGAAGAAAAAAATTGTTCAACTTTAGAGATTCTTCATTGTTTCAATTTTTTTTTCTTGTTGGTTTACGTTTAGAGTTTGATCTTAAGATGCCTGTCCTTTAGTTCAGTCTGTAGATTCTGGTTTCTTGTATGGGGAAATATACGATTTATATTTGGGTTCTTGTACATAAAGTTCTTGAGATAAGAAGCATTGTGAATGTTACAAATTTATTTTGTAAGTTCTTTGAACTTGGAAAATATAGCATGCATTCGTTGTTCCTTGTATGATTTTCCAACTATTTGTAAGCCTTATAACTTTTATTCTTAGGTACTACTATTACTATATGGATGTATTGTTGTTTGAATTATGTTATTCTCATCTCTTAAAGATATTAAACATAAAATTGATAGCTGCCTGCCCCTGCTTTCCTTTGTAGTCAGAAGAACCACCAATTTCTGTGCTGCATATTCAGTATCCTGAATGGCCTGACCATGGAGTTCCCACAGATACAATTGCTGTTCGTGAAATCTTGAAGACAATATATCAAGTTCCACCTAACCTTGGCCCAGTAGTGGTGCACTGCAGGTTGCACTCATTTTCATTACTTCCATTTATGTCGTCTGCATGTATGATAAGTAATTTATTTGTCTGACACAGTTACTCACCTTCTCAGTGCAGGTATTGGGAGGACTGGAACATACTGCACAATTCATAATACGATTCAGAGAATTCTTTCAGGGGACATGGCTGCTTTAGATCTTGCTAATACAATAACCACTTTTAGGACTGAGCGTATTGGAATGGTGCAGACACTGGTATATTCTCCTCTGTTTGTCATAGTTTTGTTTAATTATTATTAATGTTATTATTATTATTCATCTTCTCCAATAAGACTTCTCTTTTATGCTTCAAACTGTAGTATCGTAGAACTATGTGATTTCTACACACGTCAAATTACAGTGTATAAATAAAGCCACAGATATTGAAATCACAGTAAAATTACTTCAGGTTTCCACACAGGTTAAAAATGACATTAAATCCCAAAATAACTCCATATAGATGTTCAAATAACAATTTTGTATCAGAAACAAAGGTCTTTGTATCTCTTACCCTACATCCAAGCATCTCTACTCTGTGCTGTACTTCCATGATTAGTTTAAGAAGGCTTGCAAAAGAACATGTTGCAGAAAACTATCTTATTTGATTAATTGAATTATTTTACCAAAAACATTGCTTTGGTCTAATGTCCTTACATTTGTTATAACTTGCAAGGGTAGGTCTGCTAACTTAGGTCTTAATACACTTTTATTGATGCCACTTTTAGTGAATTTTCTTCTATGATGAATTATCATCTTTGTGAATCTTCTTCTGTGATTATATGCTTGAAATATTTTTGTGCTTTAATGTTGGTGGTTATAATTAACTGGGTCTGACATGGTGTATGGGCAAACAGCGTCCAGTGGTGTATGATAACCAATCTTGAAGGTTCTACTATTTTTTTCGATGGTTTTATAGAGTTTAAGATTCTTGTTTGGGTTGTTTAGCTAAATTTGATGATAATGTGATACTGTTATCCTCTTCCAAACATTTTCTCCTCAAATTTTTTTAAATCTCTTTCTTTTGTTGTTTGTAGGAGCAATATTTTTTCTGTTACTCTGCAATCATTGATGAATTGGAGGATGTCATGGCGAATCTGAATGGTGAAAGGAGCCCAAAGAAGTGTGTCACTAAAACTGTTTAAGTCATTGTGGTGGTTTTGTAGTGTCCACATGGTTAAAAACTTAGAATTACTACTGTAGAATTGTTAATATGAAGCTTTAGTGGTAATTGAGAAATAAACTATCTGCTGTTTTTTGCTGGTTGCTTCTTGTGGCAGCTAGGTAAATAGCAGTCGGGCAGGATAAAGCTCAATGTAGTCTGGCTACTTGTTGAAGGAGCAGGCAACCTTAATGTAGCTTCTGGTATATTTGTGCATGAAAAAGATATGATGGTCTCACCTTTCTGGTGGAACAAAATTGATTCTAAAACCTGATTATGCTCGAAGAAAAAGATATGATGTTACTCCACTAATTCTTTTTTTTTTCTTTTTTTTCGTGTTCCTGATTACATTCCAGAGTGTCCTGTTGCTACAGAATTCCAACAAGACTGACCACTAAACTGATAATTGTCGCCTCTGCCCGTTGATAACAAAAGCTCATGATTCACACATCTCTAGATATTTGATTTTCAATTTTATGTTTTTTTTCATTTTTTTTTTTGGGACGTGAAATCCACACACCCATTTTTCATTTTTAGTAATTATTATCATATGAATACAAAATTTAAGTTACTAAAAAAAGAAAGTGGATGTGTGGATTACAATTTGAGGTGTGTGGATTTCATTTTCCTTTTTTTTCTGACAATATACACGAGAGGATCTAAATGCGACTTGAAAGTGAGCGAAATAAAGAGGTCCACACTTTAATTTCAAAACGGGACACCGCTCTGGAAGGGAACTGATATCTCTACTATTAGAAAGTCAGACACTAAAGTGTTATGTTGAAACCTTTTTTATGAACTACCCCGTATTATCCACGATAGAGGAGTTTTAACATAGAAAAAATAAATCAATGATGGTTAATACCGTAAAATGATAACAAAATAAATTAACTTTAAAATTTAACTAGCCTTCCTGCACGCGCATTGCTCGCGCGTGTGTTTAATATTTTTTCGCTTTTAACATTTGTTAACGATTTAGATATCGTTACATGCAATGTACGTCTTTTTGTAATTTTCTTCTATAGTGCACACTACATTATTATATCATTTGACATGTAACAATCTTTCTTAGTAAACGATCTAGCCTAGATCTAGCTTTCGTGCACGTGCAAAAGAGGAGCGCGTGTACAGTTTGTCTAATTTTTGTAAGTACAAACAATGTACGTGTCTAATTCTTTGATTGTCTTAAACTCTTTATACAGTAATCGACAATCTGTTTCAATTAGGTCATGTACAATTGTCTGTCATTACTCCAAAAATGAAAAGACAAAAATAATGTAATCGTCTCCGGTGAGACAATTAATAAGAACTATTAGAAAACATTAAAAACTTCCTCAGTAGAGCTAATTGAAAGAGTTACTCAATTGATTCTCCCAAGTAGAGCATCTCAACTACAAATTGCAAATCAGACATGTTCATTGAACATTTTAGGTAGATGCAACTCGATCTGTGTGCCAAAAAACTGTTTATAACTTGAATAGATCTAAGTTCCAAACTACTAGTGTATGCCCCTCCCCTGTTAAAGACTTAAATACATCCTCACTGTGTCTTGTATGTATATGGCTCTAACATGGCCTAACTAGACTTGGACATGTTGAATCGTTAACAAGAAAAATCGGCCATATACATACAAGACACAGTGATGATGTATTTAAGTCTTTAATAAGGGAGGGGCATACACTAGTAGTTTGGAACTTAGATCTATTCAAGTTATAAACAGTTTTTTGGCACACAGATCGAGTTGCATCTACCTAAAATGTTCAATGAACATGTGTGATGTGCAATTTGTAGTTGAGATGCTCTACTTGGGAGAATCAATTGAGTAACTCTTTCAATCAGCTCTATTGAGGAAGTTTTTTATGTTTTTTAATAGTTCTTATTAATTGTCTCACCGGAGACGATTACATTATTTTTCTCTTTTCATTTTTGGAGTAATTACATATAAAGTCTTATATTAGGTTGAGCATGTTATCGATGCTAATTATATTGTTGTCAAATTTTAGCTGAAGTTGATAGAAAAACTAATTCATATAACCGACTTTTAACTTGAGGGAGGAGCCAAACTAGAGTGATCCCTAGTTGTCCTGCTCTTTTATCTTCACAAGTCCTTAGTCGCTGCCTAGACGACTGATGCATATAGGGTGTGCTTCATAGTTTCGGGACAGTCTTGGCTTGGAGGTTGGACATGATAGTGTTGCCAGACTCGGTCTTGCGGTTGATATATATGTGGCTTTAGTGGCTGGAATTGGATATATTCTCAGGCAGCTTGAGGCACTAGATTGTAGTGACGAGGGCTCTTGCGACGTGCATTGACGACTGCACGGGGGAATCTGTTCAGGGCTGGAATGTTCTTTTGACTATAGGGGCTGTTTGTTTTCCACGATATGGGCCCCTAAAAGATTAATTATTACCGATCAGTTTGAAGTTGTGTTTGGATTGTAAGATATGAAATAACCTGAAAATTTAAATCTTGTCAGACCTTCGTTTCAAACCCTGCTGAGAAGGTGGAATTACTTTTATTCTATGTTGCACGGTCACTCCACACCCTGGAGTGCACTCCCACACGCCGCCCGACACAGTAAAATACGTGTCCGACACGCCACGTGACGCATGTCCGAAAAAGTTGACTTTTCGGACACATCTCGGACACGTTGACCAGCCCGACACGGCATTACGACACACCACGTCAGCGCACACCCCACCACCGCCAGTCCGCCACTCTAGCCGCCGAACACAGCAGCTGCACACACTGCCCAAAATCCCAAATTCCTCAAAACTCCACCAACAACGAATTCAAGCCTCTACAATCTCTCAAACCAATTCAATATACTCAAAAAGCCAGAAATGGATCAAAACACCTCCACCGCCGCCGTGCACGGACGGCAGTCCTCCGCTGCCTAAAACCTAAATCCTTCAAATCTCAATTCCAATTATAGAAACATGTAAAGCTCATCAAATAGACCAACTTTAATACCTGAGTCGACATCAAAGCTCGCCGGAAAATTTAGAAACTTCTCCTCTTCGATTCTCCCTCACCTGACCTTGTCTCGACAAGCTGAAGTCACAGGGACGTCGAGGATGAGGAGACGAAGCTATCCACACCGGTGAGAGGCGTCGACGCTGCCGGAATCGGAAACTCGCCGGCGAACTCAGAAAAGTTTCCCTTCTTCGAATCTCTCTCTCCTCAGCTTCCCATGGAAATCCAATACCAAAGCGACGTCGGGGAGGACGAGAAGAAGCTACCAATACCGGTCACGCTCGCCGTCGTGGCCGGAATCACGAACTCGACCGGAAACCCAATCGCCTTCTCTCCTCCTTTTCTCTCTCACCGGAGCTCCACTCTTCAAACTGGAATCACAGGGAGGTCGGGGACGACGAGACGGACCCGTGGCCACCGGCTGAACGCCGAGAGAACGCCGGATGAGGAGGAGCAGTCAGCGTCGTTGCAGAGCAGTCGAGACCGAGGTCGGTCTGGGCTTGAGCTGATCCACTCCTACCTCTATATATCTCAAATCCAACGGCCCAGATCCAACCACCAATATTTCTATTTTTAATTAAATTTTTGGATAATACCAACTTCTAAAAATCATTAAAAATAGCTCCGATGCTCCGAAAAATCACACGAACTCGTAACGACGTCTAGTTTAATCTTATGGGTTCAAAAGACAAAATTTGACAAACCAAAAATTTGAATAATTTTAGAAAAAACCACAAAGAATTGAAAAAATAATTTAAATTGAAATAAAATAACTCGAATTTTTTATATTTTTTTAAATATAAAACCGAAATTCCGGGATATTTCAGATTATGGATATAATAATTATATTAGTTCATCTTCTTGTCTATTAGGTGCTACTGTGCTAGAGATTGCCTTGTTTGAAAACAAGTTACTGCTCAAGTTTGTTTTTTTTTAATGTTATGTTTTAGGTACTAGAGGTCTTCTGCTTTTAATGTTATAGTTATGCACTTGACTTATTTCTTATAGTTATGAAATAGATTTAATTTAAAACTTTATTTAGTAATGTAATGAACTTATTTCATATTTTAGTATATTTTTTATTTATTAAAAATACATAAATATATAATTTTGTTTGCCGTTCCCAAGCCGTGTCAGAAAATCAGTTTTTGAATTTTGTCGTGTCGCCGTGTCCGTGTCCGTGTCCGTGCAACTTAGCTTTTATCCATCTGGATTTCAAGCATACACTGTTGCTTCGGGCAAAATGAAAAACAATAAAAAATACAGCGCAGAAACGAGACTAGTTTGGATTCAACATTCCTTATCCTATCTAGTCAAATCCATTTGAAATCCTAATCAAATCTTATCCACCCGACCAAACTTCTCCATAGGGTGGTTACTCTTCAAATCAGCATACTACTTTTTCCTTGTTGTCCGGCCTATTGTTTTTGTGCCAATTTGCTTTGTATGTTTTCATGCCTCCCATCGCAGGCCACCAAACACTCATCCAACAACATACATCGCACACTAACGTGCCCAAATTCCAACATTAATTACAAGGCGTTGCCGGATGAAAATGAAACTAAACTCTTGTAGTCGGTAGTCAGTAAACTACCTTCTCTGCCCATAGACCAGTCATGAAACTTGTAAACCGACGTCCAGGCTACCTCGCCGTGGTGACAGATCATCGGTACCACATCGGGAAGGTGCTCCTCCAAGCTCCACAAGAAGGCACCATGATAAGATAAATGCATAGTTAGTCTCACATCGGAAATGTGTAATAAGAGGAAACCTTCCTTATCTATAAAAGGAAGGCTCCCCCTGTGTATATAGGTCTCTGACTTCCCCTCCCCCATTCCTCTCGGGCGGGATGGATGGTTGCCCTTGTAACACCAAAGGCCTATTGGCCATGATAGTGAATTCTTAAGTGGACGTAGCCATGTCCTCCGAGGTATGGTGAACCACTATATGCTTTTGTCTCTTGCCCATGCTCTCTTATGCATAGCCTACGGGTTCCTGCATCAACAACTCTCAACTCGAGCTTTTTTTCTAAGCCTGTGTCGTGCATACCAAATACTTTGGAAATCATTCCATCTGAGATTAATCGCATTTATTCCCACGCATTTCACATGTAGAAGACGTTGTTAACTGGTACCTTTTCAACCCTTCTCTTCTTTTGTCACATGTAGTGGGGACTTGGAAGTTTCCACTTTTATTTCAGTATTTACAAACTAAAACTAATTATTATCTTCGGGAAAATGTACATAATGCTGAGGTCAGCTCTGCTTCACGAGAGGTAGAGAGATTTGTGTGGGTTTAATCACACAAAGGGTAATAACATCTTTTTATTAAGAATTATTGGAATGAGCTTAAGGAATAGACTGAGGCAAGAGATCAATGACACCAATTCCCCTGATATTTTGTTGTGCTCTAACCTCCTGCAATAAGTATCAATACGTAAATATCATAAACTTTAGAGCACATAGACACTAGGTTTTGTCCCCGCGCGCTGCAGCAGGTTAAGATTGACGATTCATATAACAGTAATAATACACAAAAATATAAACAGTAGTTAGTTGTGATATCAATGTATGTTACAGTAGATTAAATTTGTGTCCATCACAAATGGATGTTAAAAATACACAATATAGATAAAAGGTAGATAATTGTAATCTACATCTTCAGAATCCAACACCGCTTTCATTTTCATAATTGAACATTCAAAATCTTATACAAGTAGATAACAATTTCAAAACGAATACAAAATATAATAGCTAAATGACAACATACACAAAATTGTGAAAAAAAAACACACTTTGAAATCAGAACATAGAGAATCCGATAGGCATGAACCTGCGACTAAGCACAAATCCAAATATTGAGGGACCTTCAGTAAACCAAAATTTTCAGGATATGAAAAAGCAGTTTAATTTTACCTAAATTTAAGCTTATTAATGGATGAGCAACATCAAATAATATGAAAATTTAACTCATGAATTACTGTAATTCAATTACGAACTGATATACAGCCTAAACATAAACATATCAGAAGTCATTTTTTCTTTTTTTTTCTTTTCTATAACTTCAGAAACTATCATTTTGGTTGCATGTCCATGATTCTACAAGAATGGCAATATAAAACTTTGATACTACATCACTACCTGCTCCTATTCCCTAGAGAACTCTTAACTCTTCGACCACGTAAGGCATGCAATAGCTTCTCACTTTTGAAACAACAGATGCATATATAGATGTTACGTAGTCATACCACCTTTGTGCATTAATATCTACCTCAGTTCTGATTGCTTACAAAGAGTGTCATTAGCACCCATATGGGACTTGAGTACTCTGTTAGTATCTCATTGCCTCCTCCCATGTGTTGCCTGAACTAAAAGATGCATTCACTTGGTCAGTCCCCCCACCACCCCCAACCGTGGAAAACTATATATCTCTGCTTACACATTTGATGAATTTAGAAACATGAGATACGCACAAACACATAATCATGAAAAGATCATCAACAATCAACCAAAATTGAACATCCCAGATTCATTAGAACCATCGAAAGGTGCATACGCACTGAAAATCGAAACGGCTACAGCTATAGTAGAGTGTATAACAGGACTTACAATTCGGAATTCTCTTTTTTTCTTTTTATCATGCTCCAGCTACAGCTTCCCCTCCAACTCTCCAACTATCAATGCCAAAGAGCCAAATATAATTAGACAGGAGAACAAATTTCCACTCGACCCATTACCAGTTCAGGAAAACAGTACTTTAAACAGTACCCCGAAAAACTGAACTACTAAAACAACCCACGCATCGCGCGGGCTAGAAATTTGTCATAGTTTATGTTCATTTTTCAAGATTTTTTTGGTGGAGTGTAGTGTGGTGAGGATGTTCGGAATGAAAAAAAAAAAACAATAAAGATTCAGATAACAAAGCTACCACATCGTATAGCCATAAATAACACATCTAATAAGCATATGGTATGAGTAAGGCATGTTATGTTTAGAAATCTTAAATTTATACCTCTAAGAAGATGGAAGCAAGCATTTTGTGAAGCCTGGGGAACTGTTATTTTTGGTTTATAATTTTTAACTCTTCTTGGAACTCCTATATCCTTGCAAACTGCATGTATAGTTCACATGAAAAGGTCTGAAATACATTATAAATAGATTAAAAGCTTAAACCACAGAATGTCATTACTACATCAAGTACACACATGAGCACGAAAAAAGTGATGGAAGGCTAGGATAGCTGATATAGTTATTGACACGTTAACCTCCGCAAAAAATAAAAATCAGAACAGTTGTTAAGATTGATTATAACATGAAGCTGACAAAAAGATAACTCAGTTTCATAAGCAAACTAAATCTACTTTGGCCTACAATCTAGTACAGAATAAAAATGAGATTACCTTTCTAATGAAAGCCAAAGAAAGAATGTCTATAATTCATTGACCACAATATAAAAATTTGTCAGCCAGAAGCATAATTCTAAAAGAAAGCTAAACAAAGTAATGAAAGAATATAGTTGGGGCAAGAAAATTCAGCTACCTTTATGACAATTGTAGGGTGGAGGTGAGAAAGAAGATTGATCTCTGTGTTAAATTGTTTCTCCAATCGACCTGCCAAGGGGTATGAAATACAAAAAGGAGCTTTAAGAACAACTAGCTAAATTCAATTTCATATATTATATGGCGGGCTCTCACCTTAACAACACTGGATGAAAGAAGGAATGTAAGTCGCAGGAGGTTGATCCTCTACATCAGTCCTATTAGCCTGAAAATTGAAATTAAGCAAATTCAGGTTAGTCTATTAAAGCGTAGGGTCTCAAAGGCGCTCCGCAATCGGAAGATTGTCAGCAGAAGCAATCAAAAAAAAAAAAAAAAACCAGAAAGAAGATAGAGATAAGCGGGCTACCTGAATTTGTTCCAGCTTCTTGGATGGCGTAAGCTCCTTCATCCAAGTATTTTGGCTTTTGATCAAAGAAAATAACAACAGGGCAGGTAATTATCATCAGCAACAAATCACAATCACACAACCGAGACCAAAACAGATACCAAACCAAAAAAGAACTAAATCGACCTATAGTTGAAATCTGGAAACGGCAAGGCAGAAGATGAAGTGATTCATTATCTGCCAACAAATCACAATCACACAACTGAGACCCAACCCAAACAGATACCAAACCGAAAAAAATAAAAAATAGAAACAAATCCACCAATAGTGGAAATCTGGAAACCGGGAGGTAGAAGATGAAGTGATTCAGAACACCACTGGTTGTTAGTTGTTACCTGATCGTGAGTAATGACTCCAATACTCAAACTCACTGTCACTCAAACTCGTACTTATTTTTCAGTTCATCTCTTTACCTGAGGTTAATCCACAAAACAGATACTTAAATTAATTACCAGATTTATAGGATCTAAACCCCATTTTCTTTCCACTAAGCTCCAGAGCTGCACATTAATCACCAAAAAGAATTTTAAGCACATTTAACAGCAAACTCTAATAGTTTTTTTAACCTTTACAATAATAAAAACAAAAGTAAAGAGGCAATCATATTATGAACCGATGCTTTTAAGGCCTCTTGCTGAGACCAAACGCCTGCAGCATTGATGCCATGTACAAATGAAAGGAATATATTGCAAAACTGATACAACAATACTGAATTTGAAGACCATGACCAAGTTGAATAATCCATGTTGATATGTATCATATCAGTAAGGCAAGTATTCATATATTCAAGTGCATTTTACATATCGCATCAAATAAAGTTACTATTCATATATTTAATTGCATCTTTCATACTAGAGATATGCCCGCGCTTTTTGCAGCTTCAATAACTAAATTTAGAATCACAGAAAAAATGTTCATTTCATTCAAATAATAGATTGTTTCTATACATACATACCATTTTGAAATTGTATATATGCAGACCATTATCTTACTGAAAATGGTTGGCTTCACTTGGCTACATTCATTTTGTGAAGGCATATGGCTTAATGATTTCATCATTTGTCTTCTCACCTGGGAAGCTTAACCATTAGCAGCCTCATTATCTCCAAACTGCTTATCAGCACCAACATCCTTCTCAAGTTCTGTATCGGGCTCTACCTCCCTAATTTTGCAAAATCTAAGGCTTCATTTCTGCACACATAGGCATTTAACTCTGCAGATCACTTCGAAACTTCAAGCTGCTCCAAATATCCGTTTGCAACCTGAAATCACCATGAAAAACCAATCAATATTGTTGTTCTGTCATAAGTAAAGTCAAAACTGAGACCATAATATATGCCAACTAAAGAAAAACAAAAGGTTCACTACAGCCGGTAAACTAAAAATAAAAACCCAATAATCTAAAATGCAGTACACATTTGCGCAGTGCCAACAAGAAAGCACCGATTTTTATCACTACCAAAATCTAAACCTTCAGAAAAGAACCAAGCTATAATTAAACAGACAACAAATTTTATGTTGCCAAAAACAAAATCTGAGATAACAAAAATACCAATGAACTTTCTCATTTTGCAACTTTAAAAGTTCATGGTGAAAACAATAACAACCTGAAAAGCTAATATTGCAAAGAATCTGAATTGATATCAAAGGATTAGCAAAAAGAACTATATTTTGAACATGCCTAAACTCTCTTTCAATGGATTATCAGTGAAAAATTATCTTTCAATCAAGCATCTATATAGCAATAGTTGAATGCACATCTCAATTTCTATCAAAACTTAAATGTCGAGTTGATTCCAAAACTACCTTTATGGACTGCCCAAATATGGGGATAGGTTGCTAAAGAACCAATGTAGTAATGCTAAGCTCTAAGGTCTCAGATACGTACACTCCCAGAATTCAGAGTCATTAACACTGCAACATTCAATTAGCATTAAAATCACCAACAATGCAAACATTTTTCTTCTCCGATAGTCTCTGATTTTAATCCCATCCTTCTTTGTTCCTTTCTTTCTGTTACAAATTGTTGTCTCATAATAGTAGCAAAAGATCAAAAGACCTATATTTTCAGCAACCTCCTCCACAAGTTGTTAATGCTACTCTTGATGACTTATGTGATACTGCTAAGTTTAGGAATGTAGCTAGAGATATCTAGTTTCTGCTCTTTTCTCATTGTTTGGGTCTTTTGGCTCCCTTGTATCCAAAAAAAAATTGAAAATTTTGGCAACTGATCCCAGCAGGAAAAAGAAAATTGAAAACAATAAAGCATGATATTCTAAACTTGACAAAATCTCAACCAAAAGAAAGCACATGTTTACATAGATAAAACATTAATTATTAATAGTAGGGGTGGGCATAAAAAACCTAAACCCCGGTCGTCCCGATCTCGTCTCGAAATTTGACGGGATGGGACGGGATCTAAGTCTAAAAACACTAGGCCCGTCCCGTAGAGAAACAACGGGACGAGACGTGGGACTAAAAAGTTAAGACCCGTCAGACCCGTCCCGTCCTGTGTAAAATATAGACCAATCTGAGCCGTTGATTTTTTTAGATGTTTTGATCTCAACCTTTCATTTTTGAACCCTAATACTAACTCATCTCATCTCATCTCATTTTTTCAGTTCCTCTTTAAGTTTCTCTTTCATCCCGAAACGCGAAGCACTGAAGCAGTATGAACCCTAAATCCCAATCCAGCCAAACCTCAATCCCACTCCGCCGAAGTTCTCCTTGAACTCCTCCACCGCCTCCACTAACCTCACCGCCCGATTCCTCCTCGCCTCCGCTAACCTCACCACCCGCTTCCTCCTCGCCCGATTCCGCTTCCTCACCGCCCGATTCTGCAAAGTTTGCCGATAGTAGCAGTGCTAAAAATTTCATGACTCCCAACAACTCGAGAACTTCTGTATGTCTAGATTTTTCTCTTAGATTGTTGAATTTGCGATGTCTTGTTTGAAATAGGGTTCTTCTGTCATTGTTCTATGGTAGCTTCCATTTGGGTGCATGTATTCTAATGTTATGACAACAGTTTAGTGATTGCTAGATAAAGTTATTGGGTGTTATCCTGTTCAATATCTCTTAATCTTGCATTTTACCATTTGATTTCTTAACTTGTGATTCCTCTAGCTAGGATAACAAGACTATATCTCTTTTTTACCTGTTCCTTGATCATCTAAATTGTTTTTAGGAGCAAAGATATAGTTTTAACATCACTTCAGGGGCAATTTGAATCTCTTGAGCTTGATTTATAAGACCCAGAGAGCAAGAAGAAGTCGTCCATTGTCGATTGCTATTCTATCAAACCCAATATCATTTTATTTTGAAGGTACTTTCTTTTTTCCCCTTTCCCTTTTATTTTGGTTTAGCGTTGTTCTAGGATTTTGATTCTAATTTATGTTTCATTAAAACATATGAAAACTCAAATGTTGACTTAGATAGACATGGCTTATGGTGTTTAAACTATGAAAGTGCAACCCATGCCACATTGTGTTATCAGAGAAATGAAAAGCAGAAGTTAGCTGCTGTCTTAGGCAAAAATCAGCTCTAATACCCCAGTTTGCCTTGTTGTTGTTCTTCTTCGTATTCATATAGTTTTTGCTTTGTAGATTTACTCCTGTTGATAAGTTGTTGTACATTCCATCAGTTATTTCCACCCTCTCAAATGTTAGAAATGTTTAGGATTATATGTAAGTTTTGTTGTGGAGTACTGGAGTTGGATCTTCTGTTTGGAATTGTATGCTAGCAGATTGGTAGAATTCATACAACTTTATAATTTAGCTGTGGATGTTACATTCAATAATGTATGAAACCAAAATAGAGTTCGTCGTAAAATTGTGTTGATGTGTCTAGAACTTTACTTGCTTGATTATTTATAAAGTTGTATGTATTTTCAGAAGTATCTATATTGTTATGAATATAATGCTGCATGTGATTATCTATATGTGTGTATTCAACATGCATGGACCAACTCTTTCATTTTTGCAGAGCATGAGAGCACTGCTTCAAGCAAGAACAATTGTTCACCTCCAATTGCAAAAGCAAAAGGGAAAGGGAAGTCTGTTGCAACCGGTATTGTCATCAATGATTAGATTTGAAAATGTTTGTATTTTGAGCAGCTTGAAGCAACTTGTATTGTTACTCTTGTTTAATTCTAGGTATGAATTATGGATTCAAATTATGTAATCTTTACTGGTATCACTATCAGGTACTTAGGTTATGTAATTGAGTAATTGTCTAATTGATGTAGAACCAGGTTATATATGTGTATCTCTGTCACGTCATCAATTTTTTTTTTTTTTTTTTTTAATTTCTAGTTTGGGTTTTTGATATTGGGCCGGGATGGCGGGATTGGGCCCGTCCCGTCCCGGTCCCATCTGGGACGGGACTTGCATGAGATCAAGTCTCTAAAAATGTAAGGCCCGTCCCGATCCCGTCCCGATCCCGTCCCGTGTGCAATATCTGGGACGGGCCGTGGAATGACCTTAATCCCGTCTCATTCCGTCCCATGCCCAGCACTAATTAATAGCATTCATGTTGGATGATTTAGTTGAGGTAAAACATCATGTCATGAATCCAAATGCACATGTGAAACTCTAAATGAAATTAACAGTCTATTACGTACTTTAGTTGTGATTAATATACCTTTTTATAATGTATGTCATGCAGAATCTAGATGATCCCAATTGCAAATGCAAAAAGACTATTAATGTATATTTGTATAATCATTATTTATTATTTCACTGGAACATGAGACATAGAGTTCATAGACTATTTATTTGGGTTAGTTTTACTCTTTTGCTAAAAGAGAAATCATCATATGAAACACAACACTGCTTCAAAGTACAAATGGAATGTTTAGCAACGATACATGTAAAGCTGAAGTTGAAAACAGAAGCAAGAAAAACAGATACAAAGAATTGAGAATTCAAAATCCTAGCGAGTCATTTTGTTGTTAGGTAACAGTCTATGTACCTGTTACATATAAATAAGATAAAAATTAATTTTTCAGATGTTAATCGATAGAAGAATTGTTGCATCTTTAATTGTAAATTCTATCTACTATCGAACCGATGACTAGATGTGATGCTCTATCTTCTGAGCTAAGCGGAGTGAGAGAGAAGATGAGATTGAAGATGTATTTTTGCAGATGAGGTTGTAGACGAAGTAGCAGTGTAAGCAACAACATCACCTTATGAGATTGAAGATGGATTTAAAATCAAGGTCTGACAAGATTAAAATTTTCCGTTTACTTCATTTTGAACATCCAAACACAACATCTAATCAGATTGGAAATAATCAATCTTGTCAGGGCCTATCTCCTGGCAAACAAACGGCCCCCTAAAGATTTTATTTTAGTGACCAAGTATATTAAGTGGTCACTGATGAGAATTAATGACGAGCCTATAGTGACCATTTTTGGTCACTGAACACAATTAGTGACCACTCTGTTGGTCATCATGTACGCATTTTGGTCACAGTTTCTTCTAGGATCCCACCATGATATGAAAGCCTGATAACTTTCCTCTCGTCAGGAATTTGTTGGGTGGTTATTTGGATCATGACAGAACAGATTTCATTGAGGTAAATTCTGCATCCACTTTACTCATGATATTTCTAATCATATGTTGCTTAAGCGTATGATACTTTTCTTCAGGATCGGTGCTGCTTCTCCTTGGTTAAGTTTTTACCGCTCGGACCTTGCTAGTCTAGCGGAGGCTACTACTACAACGTTTTTTCCAAAACGCAAGAAGCCTGTGATATTATTTGTACGTCATATTGAATGGTGGCTTGTGCCAACTGTAAATGTGGTATTAAAGACAACATATGTTTTTTGGCCATAGATAAGTCTAATATTTTGCTTTAAAGGTTGTGTTTTCATTATTTTTGGTTTTCTTACAAGTACCGGATGGGTTCACTTTAATTTCGGTTTAACATTTTTCTGTAACCATCCTTTTTATTTGGGTGACGTATTAATCGTTCTATTATTATTATTTTTAAATTAGGGCAGTGGGTGACCGGAGTTGGGGCTTTGACTACCTCCTCCTCCTCTCCCACACAAGTTACCTCTGACCTGACCTGACCAGACCCACACAAGAAAAGAAGAGAGTTCAAACAGAAAGGCCCAGTCTTCTCTCTCACTAGACACGCTGTGTTGTTCCTGTTTACAATTTGCAGGCGTTGCTTTTCATTTTTGGTTTCCTCAGCTCTCTCTCTCTGTCTTTACACTCCCAATCGGGCACCCTCATCCATCTATCTCCCCGCAAAACAGATCCAACTGTAAGTCTTCTCTCTCATACTCGTCTTGGGTTGTAAAATCTGAAATTCCCGGCTGGGTTTTGCAGATTTCATCCTCATTCTACTTGTAATGCTGCTTTCTAGTGTTTTTGAGTAATGGGTCTTCACTGTATTGCAGCAACCTGGACCTGAGTTGATGGACTGCAAATCCAACACTGATCAGAATGGCTACTGTGGTTTCTATATTCAAGACTTTGTAGTAGATCATTCTTGTTTTACATGGATGCTTCTCATTTGACTTGAATCTCTTGCATTAAATATACTTGGTGGTGGGTTATCATCCCAATGGGTGGGATTTGCTCCAAGTCGAGGAGATCCACCGTTGAGGATGTCGCTGCTAATATTGTTTCCACCGGAATCCTTCCTAATGTTAATGGACATGTCTCTGCCGGAGTGCCTGCCAAAGTAAACAGAAACTCCACACCCTCGCCGGTTACTGATAAGCAATTACGAGACCCTTTCATGGTGCCGGAGACCAATACTATGGTGCCTTATGGAATGATCACGGATGATGTCAATGACGGCATTCCTCATTTGTCTAGAGCCTTATCGCAAAAGAGTAGAGCTACCAAGTCTAAGGTAATTCTAATGCCTCACATGTTATTATCTTCTTCTTCTTGCCTATGTTGCTTTGTAATGCCTGTTTTTCCGTAACAGTATGAATGGTCATTGGATGCTGCATCTTCTTTTCTATAGCATTGGAACCACAAGCCGCTGATAGTGAGTTCTGATGGGACTGGGACTCTTTAATAGTGGCTCTATTAGAATGAGCTTAGGCGCTTATAGTGCACTTTATATTGTGAAAGGTTAGACTAGAAGACATCATCTGGTTTTTACCGCACACAACCTGAGTTTAACATAAGGGTTAGTTCTAAACAGATTCTACACTCTAATGAGAAAAACCGATCTGTATGAATAAGTAAAACTTGGCCTGCCACTATTTGACTAGGGATCCCAGAAAAGGAATTCTGTATGTACACAACCTACTGAGAACTGAAGTTGAGAAAACCATCTATGTGGTTGTGTGTTTCACCATTCATATTCGATCTAATCATGATACGTAAGTCCTCAAGTTAGTGGTTAGATGTTTTAAATTTCTCCTGTAATAGATATGGCAACATTAGGATTTTGGTGGTTGGTGTTTAAAGTAGAAATTGAATCAGTAGTGAAGTAAATGGTACTGCTTTGTTTCTAAATACCTATAATAACAAATTCTTATTTCTTTATTTTTTCAATTTTGTTATTACTTGTATATTTATCTGTTTGTTTTGTTATGCTTGATTACAGGTATCAGAAGTGAGCTCACGTCTGGGCAAGGCTGGTACTGTGGGACTTGGGAAGGCCGTGGAAGTGTTGGACACCCTTGGGAGTAGCATGACAAATCTGAATCCTAGTAGTGGTTTTAACTCTGGAGTGACAACAAAAGGGAACAAAATTTCAATTTTGGCTTTTGAAGTTGCAAACACAATTGTGAAGGGTTCAAATCTAATGCAATCCCTTTCAAAGGATAACATCAAACATTTGAAAGAGTCTGTGCTTCCATCCGAAGGGGTACAGAATTTAATATCGAGAGATATGGATGAACTCCTGCGAATTGCTGCAGCTGACAAGAGGTTGGCAGTAAAACCTTTCCATCTATAATTTTCTGGATGATCAGAAAAGCTGTCTTTGTTATTACCGTGATCTTCAAATAATAATACATGAGAATAATTTATGGTTTTGTTGTCACATCCTGGCAGAGAAGAACTCAGTGTCTTTTCGGGAGAAGTTGTGCGTTTCGGAAATCGTTGTAAAGATCCTCAGTGGCACAATTTGGATCGCTACTTTGAGAAGTAAGCTTAACATATCTTGTTTGTTTTAATGGTGTATACTCAATTTAATCCGTCTCAGAATTTGCTGGTCACCTGTGCTATATTTAGGTTAGGTACAGAACTTACACCTCAGAGGCAATTGAAGGAGGATGCAGAAATAGTGATGCAACAACTAATGGCCTTAGTTCAGTATACAGCTGTAAGTTAATGCATGTAAAGAGAATGCTCGTCTCTTTCAGATGCGTCCATTAGTGACTTGTCTTAGAGTTCATGTAACAACCTGCACCATGTTATTCTAGAGGTTTTATATTTATATTTTTTTTTAAATTTTCTTTGGCTTAGTATATTCTTTCTGCTGGGAAAACAAATGGGTATATGATTGTCATTGGATTGATTGCACCTTTGTGAAATAAGATTTGTCTGACTATATAACAAGGGAAGAAGCTGAATGAAATCCATCAGTAATCCATAGATGCAGATGAGTTTTTGTAGCGTTTATAAGAAGTCAATAAAAATTAACTAGCTTACCACAGATAACCAATGGATCTTCGTCAAAGGTTGGTATGAAGTTTTTTATTACAGTAGTGAATTGTATTGTTGTTGAGCTGCATCACAATGCTGCATGATTAAATTAGATTCTGTTGCGAAGGATGCTCTTCATTCTTGCAGCTTGCAGATGCATTAAGTATCGTTTTAGTAGACATTCATCATTGACTAACTATAAATCAAATGCAAACTCAAATAGTCAATACCTGTAGATGTTGAGTATATAGACAGAGAGGGCATTTCTTTTTGTTTTGACACCCTAGGAAATCCCAAACTTAAATTTTCTTCTTCACTCGTAGCACCTGTACTTCTCATTCTACAAGATCATCTTATGTCCCTAGATAATTCCAGTATGAAAGAATGAGTAGCACAAAAGTTAAGAATATATACGTGCAGAGAGCCTGATGTGTTTCATCTTGGAGACAACCGTTTTTGAATTGGTTCTTGAAGCTCTTCTGATAGTTAATGGGTTGGGGGTGGAGGGCAGAGAGAGACTGATGCACCCTGTACTCTTTTCAGAAGAAATTGTAAGCAATAAAATCAGCCTCTTTGCAAATGGTAAAAGGAACAAAAGATCGAGAGCAAAAGAAAAACATAGTTAAAAGTTTTACCTCATCCAATCTTATAAATTGTATTCTCCAGTAAATTGTATGGAATATTCAATTATGCTATGTTTCATGAATTTCAGCTCTTCAATGGACATTGTGGTGAGAATAAAACTGATGAACTGTTGAACCTAGTACTTGTACCTTCTGAACCAAAATCCGTGGTTCTGTTGCTCGGCAATCTTCCCTCTTCCCTTCTTGACCTAAAAGGCAAGACATCATAAAAGTTGGTATTTTATCAAATTTGAGGGCCAGTAATTTAAAACTGCATATATGGATTTGCAGTTTTCATGTCTCCAGATAAGGAAGTCTATTGTAAACGAGATTGGACTAAAATTTCATGGTCTGTACCTAGGTTTAGTGACTGAGTGTGCTGGAAACAGCTTCTAGTTGGAAGGCTTTATAGCAGGAAGGGAGCACAAAGATGAGTGGATACTGTAGTTGGGAAATGTAGTGGACTTTGTCGACCACATGTTCAATCGCTTGTTTGATTGCTCCGTGTTGTGTGTGATCTATGAAATCCCTACCTGTTTTGTAATTATTTTTCTTTCTGTTTTTGATAGATAAACAAGTCTTGTATTGCTTTAAATATTTCCAACTGGAAAGCTACTGCTTGACCGATACATTCCTTGGAGATTTACTGAAGGAAAGGCACCTCTTTCTTGTTACAGGAACTATATCATGAGTTGCACGCATTGGACAGATTTGAACAAGATTATCGGCGGAAACTTCAAGAGGAGGACAACTCCAATACCACCCAAAAAGGTAACTTGTATTAACATTCTTTTTGGTTCTTTCTGCCATTTATTCTGGGTACAGGTGCCATCTATCTGGTGTGTATGTGTGTTTGTGTAGGGTAGCCATTGGTATGCCTGGGTATAATCATACCCTAAGATGGTCCAAATGGATAGTGTTTTGTCTGTGCGAAGTCAAATTTACTGCCAGTTCTGACAACTTTTAGTATAAATTAAAAGAATAATATAAATATCATCTTTTGTCTGGAGAAATGCAGTTAGCAAATTGACTATTTTCTGCGAGGCTTTATTTATTTTATTATTTTTTTCCCGGCTGGGGGACTCAACATTGCTCTTGTTGGGTTGTCCAAGTCAATGCATCTTTAATTCCGATGTTTGGCCTGGTTTTGTTTTGTTGAAATTTACTACATCTTTTTTTGCATGCCATGATTCCATGAAACTATAACTATCAAGTAACTTTATCTCGTTGTGTCTGTATTTTGACACAGGCGATAGTCTTGCACTTTTAAGAGCCGAGTTGAAGAGTCAAAGGAAGCATGTGAGAAGTTTGAAGAAAAAATCACTCTGGTCTAGGATTCTGGAAGAGGTATTAAGCTAATTTTCCTTTTTCGTCTATCTCATCTTGGTTATGATACATTTTCTTTTTAATTGACTCTAGTGCTGACCGTTTGAAGGTAAATATCATATTTACCATATGGTTGGCCTCACAGCGTAGCTGTCAACTCCAATCCAATTGAACTATAGTCACGTGATAAAACTGTGGGAGCTTTTCTTTACAGTCAGAAATTTACTTCACCTATCCATGCTTTAATGAACATTAATAAGAAAATAGAAAATACCCTCTTGAAAATTACTAAAAAGGACTGATGAAGAAACTTAAATTGATGCCGAAGCTCATTAGAAAATATCATTTCCCCCAGCTGGGCTTTTTAAATGATTTGTTCTTTCAGTTTTGGAGAAATACATTAGTTACAGGGTGTTTAAATTTGGGTGGGTACGTTGAGCAAAACTTTTTGTTAAAAGCTTTCTCTTCAAGTTCTCACAGCCAATCTTGGATCTCCTATTTTCAGGTCATGGAGAAGCTTGTGGACATTGTGCATTACTTGCATTTGGAGATCCATGAAGCATTTGGTGTTGCTGGTATGCTTCAGAAGTTTGGATAGTTTTAGACAGTTGTCTTCTAGGATGCTTTCTACTTCTCCTTGGGAGTCGGAAATGATGTTGATAAAAGGATTAATTTCAGTTTACCCTCCTGAGGTTTGGGGTTGACATCGTTTCACCCCCCCCCCCCCAACCCCCCATACTTTTAATTTTGAAAATTTACCCCCTAAAGTTTCCAATTTTCATAAATCAGACCCAATTGCTAAAATTCCGTCCAATTTAGAGGTTAAATTCTAGCATGAAATCTTAGAAAAAAGGGTCCTAAAAGTCTATTTATGTTGTTATATGACTATTTTAGCGGTTTTGGTGAGTTATGAAATCAAAATTAACGTCTGCATTAGATGGAATTTCAGCAATTGGGCATGATTTATGAAAATTGGAAACTTTAGGGGGTAAATTTTCAAAATTAAAAGTATGGGGGGTGAAATGATGTCAACCCCAAACCTCAGGGGGGTAAACTGAAATTAATTTTTGATAAAAATATGATGTGGATCTGGCTTTCTATTTTAGTT
Organism: Fragaria iinumae; assembly: GCA_009720345.1. Taxonomy (NCBI): domain Eukaryota; kingdom Viridiplantae; phylum Streptophyta; class Magnoliopsida; order Rosales; family Rosaceae; genus Fragaria; species Fragaria iinumae. The sequence goes on along the minus strand of CM019118.1, from coordinate 13,152,550 downwards.
TTTACCTTCTAAATAAATTTCAATTGGACTTGGATTGCAAACCGTACTCCAAATTTCAATCTTCCTTAACCTGAAATTTCTATAAAAAGTGAGAAGCATCTCTATGTTGGCAGTATGTAATGATACGGGTAGACAGCTTTGTTCTCTTGACTTTTGTGGTTTCTAAGGGATCTAAAACCGTACATTAAAGTCCACCAGAATTTATAGGATAAGGCCATTACTCACTCAATACTCCAAATTAAATAGCTAACATCTCTTCATATAATCTCCGGTTACTGCCTATAACATCATTTATCTATTGCAATTCTTGATCTTGCATTGACTGACTATTATCTGATGTATCTCTTTGTTTGGTCTTGCAGATACTGATAAAGCTGTGAAAGGTTCTCAGAACCATCACAAAAAGCTGGGGTCTGCAGGTCTTGCCTTGCATTATGCAAATATTATCACACAAATCGATACTCTTGTGAGTGTTTTCCTTGTGCACTGCAAACTTTTTTTTTGTATGGTGGAAATTTGGGAAAAGGTGTACTACTAAACTTGTCCCTTCCATCTTTCCTTCTTACCTTGTTTATGCACATATTATCTTGCCAAACTTAATCTTTTAGTCCTCTGCTAATTGAGAAGGAAAGGTGATATTATCATTTATTAACTACAAGCTAGAAAGTTTACCATTCTAGACTTTTTATTACGGTCATTAGGCTACATAAGAGTGGTACAACAACTTAACTATGACAGTGAGAGTGCGTTGCGTCCACTTCAGTTTTTCGGAACACAGTTTAAACATAAGGTTATAGTAATTTTCTGGATTATGATGAAAGTTTTTTATTTTATTTTTTTCACAAGTTCAATAACCAATCCTCTGCAGTTTAATTTTTTTCTTGTTGATTAACATTTATACTGGGTCAAGGTCTTATGATTTAACATTCGAATGTAACCAGGTGTCTCGGTCAAGTTCTGTGCCTCCAAACACACGAGATACGTTATATCAAGGGCTGCCACCTGGTATAAAGTCTGCTTTGCGCTCAAAACTACAGTCATTTCAGGTTAAGGAAGAGGTATCTGTAGTGTATTCAGTTCAAGGACATTAATAAACCAAAGTTATATTATCATTATCATGTTATTTCTCCACTTCACAGTTGACTGTCAATTTTTTCCTCATCCATGTCCTGGTTTATAACTATTCTCTTCAAATGCTATTCTCACAGCACACAGTCCCTCAAATCAAAGCTGAAATGGAGAAAACTTTGCAGTGGCTTGTTCCAATTGCTGCTAACACAACCAAGTAAAGCTCCATTTTGTTTGCTTATCTACTTTTATTTGTCATCGTTTTGTTTTGTTTTCTGGGTTAGCTTTTCACCTCTAGTTCTTTCCAATTAATATTAACGTAGATCAAATTTTTTACTGTGCCCTCTATATCATTGATGATTCAAATATGTTCAAAGTTTTTAGTTCTATATATTGAGTGTTGCTTTTCACTATGTGTTCATTTAGAGCTCATCATGGCTTTGGTTGGGTCGGAGAATGGGCAAACACTGGGTGAGTTCTGACTTGCAGATGCCTTTTTATTTATTTATTGCTCTGTCCTGTTTTGGTAGTTCTAATAGATCTTAATTCTTTAGGTCTGAGATGAACCGAAAACCTACTGGTCAGACTGACTTGTTGAGGATTGAGACACTACACCATGCTGATAAAAATAAAACGGAGTCTTACATTCTTGAGCTGGTGGTGTGGCTACATCATCTGGTCAACCAAGTGAGGGTTGGAAATAATGGAATCAGATCTCCTATTAAATCCCCAATTTACTCCCCAAACCAGAGGACGATTCAGTTATCTATAAACAAGGCCAACTGTCCATCCCCTGTATTAACGGTTGAAGATCAAGAAATGCTAAGATATGTAAGTAAGAGAAAACTAACACCGGGGATCAGTAAAAGTCAGGAATTTGACACTGCAAGGACGAGGTTCAGCAAGTACCATAGGTTAAGTAAAAGTAGTAGCCACTCTCCAACAAGTGAGCGAAGGAAAGATCCTTTTCCCATAAGGAGGCCCTCTTCCGTACCTGTCATCGACTTTGATATTGACAGGAGCAAGGCATTGGATCTCATTGATCGAGTGGACACAATTCGAAGTATTTGAGGATTGGCAGACATGCGAAGGCTTCATGTGTATGTGTAATAGGTCCAACTGCTACAATTTTTCCTTGGATGCGGCTCTCAGGTTGGGGCGAGGGTGATGCTGTGTTAGTAAAAGCAAATGCTGAGTGATAAATCACTGGCTTTTTGAATGTTAAAATCTAGGGAGGTAAATGTATTCAATGTAAGTCAAACTCTGTAGATGTGGAAATGGAAAAGCATGTTGAGTTACAGTTTCCTCAGTGTTGTGTATGTACAGAATATTCAAATAATAATTGAAACCAGTAAAAATTGGTGGTTCTTTTTACAATGGATCCCATTGTATCAAGAGAGTGTATTAACTCATGTACACTAGTGTAATGACACTGATGCAAATGTTAAGGGTGGGTGGAGCCTCGGTCATTTCAACCCACCGATGTAGGTCTCCTATCCAACACTATCTATGTTTTGTCTTTTGAAGTTGCACACCAAACTCCATTTTTATTTAAACTCAGATCGATCTACATGGATCTCAAATCGTGTTTATTGTTTGAGCTTGCGTAACCTGGTTTGTCTACTCTAGAATCGTGAGTTGACCAAAAACAATGATTTTGTATTATTTTCTCCTCATTCCTCAACAGCTGGAAACTTCTTGGAAGAAAGAAAAGTAAACGCGCGAAACCAAACGAGCCATATCTTTACAATGCGGTCTCCGTCTTTCTTCATCCCTGCCAAGCTTCTCTCTCAAAGGTCTCAGACATTGGTTGCTTCTACTAATCAATTTTCTGGGTTTCCTACAACAAGATACAGCTTGTGGGTGTTTCACATACAGTAATGGGTGGGATTCGCAACAAGGTGAAACGGACGCCCAAAGTCGAAGATATCACTGTAGCTATAAATTACCATCATGCTAGTAATGGCCCAAGAGCATATGTGCCTGTTGCTGATCATAATCCTAATTGGTTTCCGTTTACAAATGGACATCCAATTGATATCAATGATGGAGCTGCTTGCTTCTCTAAACAGGCCGCTGTTGCTAAGGTAATATTTACAGATTCATTCTGAAACTTCTGTTACTTATGGCGTTTTGTTTTTTATTTTTTATTTTTTGATAATATGTTAAAGACGTATAGGATGGAGACAAATTTCCTGCGCTAGCCTTTCTTGATTGTAAGTTTGTGAAAAAGAGACTTACCAAGATTACATTATAGTCAATGTTAATTTTTCCAAAATAGAGTAGCTACACATTGGTTCACAATTGCTTTAGCAGCTTGCTACAGGAATCATCTTGAAATGTTGATATGAGGAGCGCAGAAATTACAGAAGAAAAGATAAAACTTTGTACATGTAATTTGAAGAAGTTACTTTTCGTATACTCTATTGTTAGCTCCTTCGGTAGAATTAAGAGACTACATAATTTTTTTTGACCGAAAGAAGGTATGTATGTCAGGAGTCGGTTGCTGTTTGTATGCAGTTAATGTTTGACATCTGGTGTTTGCTGTTGTTTCTTGTATCATTCAAACAAGGCTTCAAACAATCAACAAACTTTTCGTTCCCCAAAAAAATAAATTAAAATAGAGTAACAAACTGTAGTGCAATTTAAATCATACACCGAACTGAGACTTGTACTTCTGCATTTCTGATAGTAAATTTTGCAGTTAACTGCTCTTCTGGGTGTACATTATAAATACAGAACACAGTCTTCAGTTTTGATAGGAATATAGCAAATTCCACCTGTTGTTAACATATAAGTAACATTATCATACTATAGGTTTCAGCAGTAAGCTCTCTTTTAGGTAAAGCTAGCTCGACTGGGTTTGGAAAGGCAATGGATATCTTGGACATGTTCGGCAGTAGCATCAGTAATTGGGACCCCACTTTATATTCTGAGGTGCAAACAAAAGGGAATACAATTGCAATTTTGGCTTTTGAAGTTGCAAACTCAATTGTCAAGGGTGTGAAGCTAATGCAGTCCCTGTCAGAGGATAATATCAGATATTTAAAAGAGGTGCTGCTCCCATCCAAAGGGGTGCAAAGTTTAATATCTACTGATATGGTTGAGCTCCTCAGAATTGCTGCTGCTGACAAGAGGTGATCCATAATCAGCATCACATTTTAGTTGTTTCTGGGATAAGAGTAATAGAGTATCAATTATTATTTGATCATCCTCGTAGAAAAATAATGACTTTCTCCTTCACAATTTATGGCAGAGAAGAATTGAGAATTTTTATCAGAGATGTTGTACGTTTTGGAAATCGCACTTCTGATCCAATATGGCACAACTTGGATCGCTATTTTAGCAAGTAATACTAATGCAATATTTTGACTCACTTTCTTGGATCGCTATTATCAGATATGTTTAATCTTCTTATTTTCATTATAATAGGATTGGCTCGAAGGTTACTGAACAAACTCATTTAAAGAAGCAAGCAGAGAGAGGGATGGAACATTTGATAAATTTAGTTCAGTCAACCGTGGTGAGTTTTTGCACATTAACTATAGGAAATGCTACACTCTTTGTTACAGCTGCATCTGTTGATGGTTTAGTTTTGAATATCTGGAATATGTTTATTCAGTTTGGGACAATTGTTTTATTTATTTTTAAAAGACAGTCTGATAAAATCAAATTTTTTGCGTGACCTTTTCGGAAAATGGGTATGCACAGTACACACTTCATCTTTTGTATTGGTACCTAACCTTGTAAGTCACTTAAAAGGACTGGATTGGAGAACATATTCATTTTCTGATTCTTGGAGCTCTCCTTGAATTAATAGCAATATACACCCATTTATTGTTTTCTTCTTTGTGGACATGTACTCCAGTTTTTAGTTGGATGTTATTTTTTTATTGAAGTTGTAGAAGAGCGGTGGTGATGCATCTTGTTTCATTATACTCAGCTGCAGAAGATTTGCTATTTTATGCTGATAAGTTCTTGTCATTATTAATCTTGCATCGTTAGACGCCAATCAAGTGTGTCTGCTGTTTTCCCAAGCTTTTTAGAAAAATGTTGGCAGGAGCTTCATCAGAACCATAAGATACTGCTCTTTTCATGTTTTTGTAATAGTAAGAACCCAAGATTATGGGAGTCAGTGGACATAATCAAAGCTCCAAGATAATTGAGTGTAGAACAGGCATTGATGAACGAATACTGCACTGGATAAGCTGAACTCAGAAGAATTTTTCCTTTGAACACTAATGAAGGAAATTCATCTTTGTTTCTTGGTTTTAGGAACTGTGTCATGAGTTGCATTCGTTGGATAGATTGGAACAAGAATATCGGCATAAGCTTGAAGAAGATAGTTCAGTTACTGCAAGAAGAGGTAAACCTTGTCTTTGGACTTTGGTTAATTCCATCTGAGTTGTTTCTAATTGTTGTCACATACAGTACTATTTTGCAGCTGCTGGTAGGTTTCTGAAAACTTTGAAAGCACTGATAACCTAACAAGCTGGTGCAGTCTAGTTGCTGAGTCCATTAGGATTTTCATGATAAATGCACTCAATTTTTTGGAATTAGTCTGTTTGTATTTGTTTGGCTTGGCTTATGCACCATTTTACCTCAAATTTCTGCTGTAGATTTTGCTTGAGCCCAGAAGATTGTCCTCTTATGTATACTTTTGTTTGATGGTTCACATAATTTCTTCACGTGCAGGAGACAACCTTGCGATTTTAAAAGCAGATATAAAGAATCAAATGAAGCTTGTAAACAGTTTAAAGAAAAATTCACTTTGGTCTAAGACATGTGAAGAGGTAAAAAATGTGATTCCTTCATATAGCTGTCTTTTTAGGTTCAATATGTGCACATTTTGCATAGAATATGTAGAAAATTTCACTTACGGAAGATTTGGCGGCAGCTATACCTGAAAAGACCACCTAATTTCTTATCTTTTTCTTAGTATTATTTCTGCAACAGGTTACTGACCCTCAGTATTCATTTAATTATTGACTGCAATATACCCATTTTTCTTATCAAAAGTAGTTTACAGAAAAATCATAGAGCACAAACCTACCCAATAAAACCCATATTAAAATGTTCGCACCAGCTTGAAGAAAAGGTATATATTGTTTGCAAATGTTACAAAACCTCAGTTACAAATCTGCCACTCAATTAATTTTCCTACAAAAAAGAAAAGAAAAAGAAAATAATATGATCGATACCTCTTCCCTTGTGTGTCATTTCCATTGGCAGTTGAGGGAAATGTCTTCTGCCTTTGTGACCTCAGGAAAAAAATAATGATTTCAAATGTACAGTGCTGTAGAATTTAATATAGGAATATAGAGGTTAATTGATTTTCTGTGTTTCCTGAAAATTTTAGTCATTATGCATGTTCTCATGAAGTAATGGGGTGAGTTAATCTTTCACCAGATAAATCAATCATTTTTTTAAAAAAAACAACCAGTTTTCAAAAAAAAGAAAAAAAACAAAACAACCATGGAATTATTATCTAATATTTTTTTATTACAGGTTATGCCAAAGCTTGTTGACATTGTACAATTATTACACTTAAAGATTCATGAAGCTTTTGGAAGTCCTGGTACGCATTCAATTATGGACCAGGCACTCTCCAATTTCCTTTATTATGAATTCATGATTAATATAATTTTATATCCTCATTTTAAAGGCCACCATTGTTATCATTTACTTTCTAGAAGGCTTTGATAGGACAGTGCTCTATTCAAACCATAAGAAAGTCGTTCATAGAATCTATTACCATCGAATCAGATATTCATTTCTCATATTGCTGTTTTGTCAAACAGAAGATAATAGATTTAAGTGTTTTAAGTAGATGAAGGTGATCATGATATGTGGAAAGTTTCCTGACGTCTACCCCTCCCCCTTGCAGATGATGACGAACCAGTGAAACGTTCTCAGAGGAACTGTAAAAGGTTGGGGCCTGCTGGAACTTCCTTACACTACGCGCATATTATTACGCAAATTAACACACTTGTAAGTTTAGATTCATCCTCTGTTATTGCCTTTACCGTTTTTTTTTTTTTTTTTTTGATAGTGAATGAAATAATATGATATAGGTTTACCACTTTCAGTTGAAACATGTATTAAATTGCCTCCTTTATAGTCTATCACCTGAATGTGCCTGAACTGTCTGGCTCCATTGGGTCATAAATCTATGAGAAACATGATTGTTTTATTTTCTGTAAATATAACTTTTTCAAGTATTATAGCAATACAAGGTCTAGATTTCCCATTACGGTTTATTCTTGGTATATATAAGAACAATTTTTCATATTTTTGTTGCAAAGTCTAGTATAATACAGACACGATCGATGTTTATTAAAATGATAAGTTAAAAGAGATTCAGGCAATGCAAAATATAGAATCCTAGAGATCATGACCTTATGCTGAGTAATGTCTGGATGTAACCAGGTGTCTCGATCAAGTTTAGTGCCTCAAAGTGTGATAGATACTCTGTATGAGGGACTGCCATGCAGTGTCAGGTCAACTCTGCGCTCAAAATTTCAGTTAGTTGAGGTTGAGTTGTATGCTTTTTGTATATGATTGCCAATTAGAATGTTACTATCTTCATAGATGTTTTTTTGTAGCAATGTTGTTCCAAATGAAATTTCCTTCTGTCATTTTATGGAGAACTTTACCTCTAAATATGATGTTCTTGCAGCTCACCATTCCTCAAATCATTCTTGGTATATATATATAAGAACGATTTTTCATATTTTTGTTGCAAAGTCTAGTATAATACAGACACAATCGATGTTTATTAAAATGATAAGTTAAAAGAGATTCAGGCAATGCAAAATATAGAATCCTAGAGATCATGACCTTATGCTGAGTAATGTCTGGATGTAACCAGGTGTCTCGATCAAGTTTAGTGCCTCAAAGTGTGATAGATACTCTGTATGAGGGACTGCCATGCAGTGTCAAGTCAACTCTGCGCTCAAAGTTTCAGTTAGTTGAGGTTGAGTTGTATGCTTTCTGTATATTATGATTGCCAATTAGAATGTTACTATCTTCATAGATGTTTTTTTGTAGCAATGTTGTTCCAAATGAAATTTCCTTCTGTCATTTTATGGAGAACTTTACCTCTAAATATGATGTTCTTGCAGCTCACCATTCCTCAAATCAAAGCTGAAATGAAGCGAACTTTGGATTGGCTTGTTCCCATTGCCACTAACACAACAAAGTAAAACCGCTACCTTATATCAAATTTTTAGTTGGGTTTGGAAACATCTAGCACCCGCTTTTTATTTTATTTCTTAGTTAGTTTTATTTTTGTTTTTCTACCATGCAATTTCAGTTCAGCAATTTTGCATCCTTAGTAATCCCTCGTGTTGTTACTTACCGGCCTCATGCAAGCCAAACCTTGGTTCTGGGGCGCACAGACATGTAGGGTGATAGAATGGTAAAAGTTAACTTTCCTGCTCCTTGAAATGGTAAATGACTCTTTCGCTTGAAGAGTAATATTCGCAATGCAGATTGAAAACACTTGGTTTGCTTCTCAAACAAATAAAAAAAACCCTTAATTTTGAATGTCCGGGCATTTATTTCCCCATCCCCATGAACTCGACCTCAAGAGGTAATATCAGCAGGTAATAGAAACAGGTGACGCTCATAGGAGCTGTTTCTCAAAATTTTTTTGCATGAGGCTGGTAAGTTAATAGGGGTTGTTTGACTGAAAACACATGTATTGAATTGCAATTAACCCTTACTAATAAACCTTTAATCCCCTACAGCTGGGAAATTCTTATCAATGTATGTGTCCATGGGCCATAATGTGGAATGGAAGAAAAATGTTGTCACTTAGCTTTCCTTTCTAACATGAAATTGCTGACAGTGAAAATACCCTTCCTTGGTTATGTAAGACTTCTTTGGGTGCCATGATCAGTTCTTAAGTAGTTTACCGGGGACTTTTTCTTCCTGCTTATTTCTGTCTGACCATTTCATTGTTAACAAATATTTCTGTTACTTCAATTTCACTGATTTCAAGTGTAATTTTGTTATTGAAGAGCTCTTCATGGCTTTGGATGGGTTGGAGAATGGGCAAATGCAAGGTGAGTGTTTCAGCGTGCCCCCATATACATATATATAGATGTCTCTCGTGTGTTTATCTGTAACTGTTTTCATATATTTTTTGAACTTTTCTAATTCATCTTCTTAGGTTTGAGGCGAGCTGGCGCACTGGCTTGACTGATACTCTGAGGATTGAGACTCTACACCATGCCAACGAGAAAAAAACTGAAGCTTATATATGTGAACTAGTAGTCTTGCTACACTATCTGATCAGCCAGGCAGGGGTTGGCCATGGTGGAATGCCATCATCACCTGTTGAAACCCGCAACCAGAGGACGAATGTGTTAACAGCTGAAGATCAGGAGATGCTTCAGGATGTGGCTACAAACAACATCAGGCTCGGAACAAGTAAAAGTCAGAATTTTGACGCAGGAAAGGCCAGCAGGTTAAGCAAACACCACAGGCTGAGTAAGAGTAGCAGAGAATTCCTAGCAAAAGATAAACTTCCCATTGAGAATCTGCTGTCCAGGCCGATAGACTCGGATATCACCTGGGTCAAGTTCTTGGATGTCATTGATGGAGTTGACACAATGCGCAGGCTCTAAGTTGCGCACATCAATACTAGTATGTGTTGGTCCATCTTTCTAATCTTCAGTGTGTGTAAAAGATAATCTTCCCTGCTAGGCGCTCTAACTTTGACACAAGGGAGGTGTTTCATGAGTTTTGATCAGATGGAAACCAGTGAGTGAGACTAGTTGCATTTTTTGCAGGGGAAGTTATATATGAAGTTAATGGCAATATAGTACACACTATAAACTCTTTATATGATACACACAGGGTCTCTCATATTTTGTTTCCTACACGGGAATGAATCTATGAATGTCATCTTCATTCGACATTTATTTGATCGACTGCATGCTTGGGTCAAACTCAGTGACCGTCCCAATGGAATAACATTTTTTTGCACATTTCAATGACTAAACCGTTGTGTGTTCTCCACATCTTTAGATAACTAAACGGTCGGCTAAATATTATATGTTGTTGTGTGTTCTTCAAATTTTTAGATAACTAAGCCGTTATGTGTTCGGTCGGTCGAATATTGTTGTGTGTTCTCCAGGTTTTCAGATAACTAAGCCGTTATGTGTTCGGTCGGTCGAATATTGTTGTGTGTTCTCCAGGTTTTCAGATAACTAAACTGTTATGTGCTCAGTCGGCCGAATATTGTTATATAAAGACATGATAAATGAATAAGAAACTATACTACATTTGGATACCTCTTCATCAAAGATGATTTAATAAGGGCAACAGCAAGTGGTCACCTCTTGCTCCAAAGTCAACAATGAATGAGGAGATGATCTCTGGTGTCTCTTCATTGTTGCAGATTTTGGGGTTCGAAACAAGACCACCAAACCTAACCGTCGTCAGCATCATCTATAATTGCGTTTCCAACCAGCACGACTCTTTTTTGTGACACAGTTCATATATAACTGATACATTTTTGGTCACCTTTCTAACATATTTTGACAATAACCAGAATCTGATCAACGAAAAGGAACTATCCTCTTTGTAACTATATCATAAATAGAAGCAGGAGGCGTGATGCTCCAGTCAAGTGATGAAACACTAGAAAATGAGAAACTAATTTAAAAGCCACAATATTAGCTTGACTGAGAGCAAAAATAAGGATCTAGGTGATGGACGTTGAGGTGGGCAAGTAAAAAGAAGCCGGAAAATTCGTTTCTGACACATGCCCATTTGATTATCAATGTCTATCATCTAGATTAGTGACACATACGGATACAAATTTGTCGACTACTTATTAGTTGATCACCTCAATGCTCACAATCTAGATTAGTGACACATGTCTCTTTAGATGATTTACTTTATTCTTGATAATCAAATGGACATGTGTCACTAATCTAGATTATGGGCATTGAGGTGGGCAAGTAAAAGACGGTCGGCAAATTTACTTCCATCTAATATATACAGACAAAAGGTAATGTCATCACACCCGAAGATGAGGGTACGTATGAGGTGATTAAGTTGGTCTCAAACATCACCGGAGGAAGGCCTTGCTCAGTGACGAGAGAGTGATACGGTTGCCCTCCTTGATTGCCATTGCTTCAACTTGTTCCAGTGAAGCAACATGTGAAATCGAATGGTACTCACAACCTAAATAGTGACAAGTAGCATCTCTTATGATCAGTCCCACTCCTCCAGCTTGAGTATGAGGATCAGATGCGCTACCAATGCAGTATTTGTTATACCCAACTTACCAGAGGTTTCCACCTTCTGCTTCTCTCCCTGACGATTGAAAGAAACAAATTACAATTAATGGTTATCGTGGTGATGGAAATTAGAGGATCCTACTTTGCGTGAATGGTTACTAGTGGTGGCAAATTGTGATGCTGCTTCTTTTTTACCAAGATTGGTTGTGTGGTCTAACTTCTAAGAACACGTTTATATATATTTTTTCTTTTCTTTTTGGTGGCGTATGGCCCAATTTGGTATATTTCATTAAGCATTTAAGCGTAAAGAACAGTTTATTTATTTTTTTCATCTAACAGAATAAAAACCAAGTTGATCTAGATGGAATGTTAGGACACACACTAAGAGTATAGGCAAGAACTGATGGAGACTCTGACCCATGAGCACAGGCGGAGCTCTATTGAGGCCAACACACCCTTGTAATTTTTTTGAACTTGTGTATTAGACTTTACTTATTAAGGAGTTTGATATAATTAGATGTAAAAACTTTCTAATTTAGAGGTTTGGCCCCATTCCTTTCCTATTAAACTATAAACACCATTTGTTGTTACTAAGTTTAATTTATCCAATTTATTTCTCCTACCTTAATCAACTCTTGCCATATATACTCTATTCATATTTAATCAACTCACCATAATGAATAATTTCTTTTTGATCATTCTATTATGTACAAATACTTTGTAATTGATGAACTCATTTCAGTTATTTCTATGTGTATTTAATGAATTCCAAATTTCATTTTTTTTTTTCAGTTTAGTAATTTTTTTTTAACTGTCTAATACATAAAAGTTAATTACCTTTTGATATTGTATTCATATACAATTACTCAATTGTTGAATATTATGTATTTTCACTTTGTAACTCGGCCCTTAATACATAATCATGGCTCTGCCCCTTCCCATGAGCTAGGTTAGCTAACCAATTAGCTATAAAACTCGCTTCCCGATGGACAAGTCTATAGACAACATAAGAGAAAAAAAAAAGTCAGCTGATGGATGTCTTGTGTTAACGTCTCGGTACACGCACGCGAGAGGGTTCAGGTGACCCCTCTCCACTTTTGAAAATTGCTCATGTGGTCAAGATTGTGGCCTTCTATCAATATAAAACTGATACTATTGCCTGAGTTTCGTATAAAAAATGACCCTTGTAAGTAGATTAGTATGTTGTACTGTAGTCTAAAATCATGTAGTTCAAGAATGGTGATGATCGAGTTCGTATACATGTATATTTATCTTTCTCTAACAAAAGAATCTGTTTGTAAACCTAACACAAGGGTCTATGGTCAATGGTCATTTCTGTTTGATTTTGGTAGTCATGCTTTATTTTGATAAAGCATTAATTTTGATAATTCTTTAATATATATATATATACACACACACGTAAATTATGGCTATATAAATATTGACTCTGCTCAACAAAGTTTCTGACTGGTATTCGCCTTACTCCGAAGACAATCGATCACAACTTTCAAATCATCACCTTCAACCATGCACTACATTTGTATGTATACCGGTAATCGGTGCAAGAACATAGTATGGAGATACCTTCTCGCAATGTTGTATCTTCAGCAACCAAAGCATTAGTAAACCCAATAATAACATTGTATGGTATTCAAAACCACTTACCTTATATACACACTGCTATAAATTTGTGTCGCTCTAGCAATTAGCAAAAAAAAAAAAAAAAAAAAGTAGAGAATTTTAATCTACGTTCGCCGGCACTTCTTTAGTATGTCGTCGTCGGACGGGTATTTTGGACAGTGTCACTCACATGTCGAACTGATTGGAGTGATGGCTTCTAGACGGTGTACCTATAGCTAGCTTGTGTGAGGTTCAATTCTCTGGTCAAGGATCTACTACTAAGTTTTGTTGCGGTTTGCAATAGGGTTTAGCTTGTGTTTCATCAGAGCAGATTCTACGCACCAATGTGTACTTGCACCATTAATGTGAAAATGCTCAAATTGCCGTATGAGAAGATCGAATGAAGACTAGAGACCCTAAATTCCTTAATTTTAATTTCATTTTTGATTCGATTAAATTAAACACTCATAATAAGAGTACATATTCTTTGACCTAGTGTTCTCACTTCAGTTGGAAACACTTGGGGACTATTTTTTTTGGATTTCAAATTTGTTAACAGTATTAGTATATATGCATGTAGTGCGACGTAGATGACCGGATCAAAATATTGCATATTAGTTGCGCGCTCGGTTCACTTGCATCTTGGTGCATAGAAGATTTTTCGGTGTTACATTGGATGCGGAGATGTTCGGAAGGGGAGTGTGATTCGTTTAGTCATGATGGCAGTGGTGAAGTTTTGGTTTGTTGGAACAACCTATTACAGCTTTGCTTTGCTCTGAAAATGACGGCTTTTTGACCGGGATGGAACCACGTTGAATTAAGTATAAAGCTGTATGTTTGTTCATGGCGGGTTGCTGACCATCTTTGAATTGCTTGATTCTGGCTCAGCCCATCAGTAGATCTAGGTTTCATCCAATTTACTGATCTAGTCCTACAATTGTCTAGATTTGACTGAAGATTATTCCTGTTTAATTCTATGTTCGTCAGTTGTATATCAATGGAGGTCTTTAGGTGACTACTTTTACGTTTCATAGAGTTGATAGATCAAGTTTAATTGAGTTTCATTTCATATTGTTTATAGGCTATAGGCTAACGGCTTGCGCGCGCCTTGTATGATTATGATATGACGTGTCTTTTCTAGCCATAGATAAGTTAATGAAATTATATACTTTCTCAAAAATGAAAATTCTTAGGTACATAGAGGTATGTGATGCCCTCATTTACAAATATTATAACAAAATTATTGTCATTGTTCGAAAGAGTCATTTTTAGGTTACTTTATTTCTATTAGAGGTAATTACTCTACCTATGAAATTTTTACAAGTTTATGAATAAATTGTTGTTGATGTGGAAACTCAGTTCAATTATTTGTAAATGTATAAAAGCAATGTTGTAACTTTGTTGTCAATGTTATAATTTAAGTGTATACGGATTGTATTGCTATGCGACTAAAATGTTATGTGTATGCAGATTGAAAGTAAAAGTATACACGTATGTTAAATGTTATTGTGATATCCATTTAGGGTGCTAGATCGAATTAGAACCAAATGTTGAAATGGCTGTGAAATTGGTCAAACTAGTATTAATGTTGATGGGTAAAACACAGGCCAAACTTGGTCAATCCTGATAAAAATAGGAAAGGTTGATTCGACGATTAATTCAAAGATAAGTATTTAATCGTTGTGATTTTCTATACAGTTTTGCTTTCCCGATAAATTATTAACAATTAAATTGTTGAACGTCAGGGACTTGAGTTACTCGATGAACAAGAGGCTTGAAGTTCATAAGGAAAAGACTTGGATTCCAAGTAGTGGACTTTAAACTCTCTCGATTAGTTGTTTTCCATTTGAGCAAATGTTAATGAATATTTGAATTGCATGATTCGGTCATCCCAAAAGAAAAAAAAAGTATAATAACATCAGTACGTTCCGGTGATCCTTTTATAATTTGAACAAATTTACCTTAAACTTTAAGAGAACGTAAGAGTTCTCATTACAGATGCCATTAATTGTATCTATAAGTTATAACTTCCAACACCAATTTGAACATGTTGACCTCAAATCAAAGAGATCGAGTTAAGATGGAAAGTAATGAAAGTTTTTTTCGTCCAAAAAGATAAAAGAAAGAGAAAGAAAAGTTTATACATCAAAGGGAAAGACTTTATGGTGACACCAAATGAGATAGATGGCAAGAAAATGTTGTAACTAGATTACCTTCCATTCGAATTATAAATTTATTGATTAGTTTGAAATTAGAGATGAAACTGCATAAAAATGAATTTGACTATCAAGGTCTGGAATTCCGAGAAAGGAAACAGAGAAGTAATGGCGTTTTGTACACTTGGCATGAGTCTCAGACCGTGATGCTTAACTCCTAAACGGATAAGGCCGCCACCCTTTGCCAGTTGCCTTGATCCAACACCACCTCGCCCTCCTTAAATTTCCATGCACCCCTCGATCTCACTCATCACTCTCATCCTCCCTCGATCTCACTTCATTTTCCACATCCCGGCCTAGCTTGCTTGCTTGCTTGTAAGAAATTAGGGTTGCCTTTTCAAGACCCAACCATGGAAGTCGAAAGCATCCACAAGCCAAAGCCACAGCCAGAGCCTCAGACTATCCCATCAACCCCATTGAGAAAGATCATTCTGGTCGCCTCCATTGCCGCCGGAATCCAATTCGGATGGGCTCTACAGCTCTCACTTTTAACCCCTTACGTCCAGCTCCTCGGCATCCCCCACACCTGGGCCGCCTTCATCTGGCTCTGCGGCCCCATCTCCGGCATGCTTGTCCAACCCATCGTCGGCTACCACAGTGACCGCTGCGCCTCCCGCTTCGGCCGACGCCGTCCCTTCATCGTCGCTGGCTCCTCTCTCGTCGCCGTTGCCGTCTTCCTCATCGGCTACGCCGCCGACCTCGGCCACCTCTTCGGCGACTCCCTCGACAAGCCCACCAAGCCACGCGCCATCGCCGTGTTCGTGGTCGGGTTCTGGATCCTCGACGTGGCCAACAACATGTTACAAGGCCCCTGCCGTGCGCTCCTGGCCGACATCTCCGGCTCCGACACCAGGAAAATGCGAACCGCCAACGGGTTCTACTCTTTCTTCATGGCCGTCGGAAACGTCCTCGGATTCTCCGCCGGGTCCTACACTCATCTCCATAAGATGCTGCCCTTCACCATGACCAAAGCCTGCGACGTCTACTGCGCCAACCTCAAAACCTGCTTCTTCCTCTCCATCGCTCTCCTCATCGCCCTCACCATCCTCGCACTCACATCCGTCCCGGAGCCGGAAGCTGCACTAGTACTCGTGGAAGAGGAGATCGCACCAGTAGCTGCAGCGGTGCCTTTCTTCACCGAAATTGTAGCTGCGTTTAAGGAGCTGCAGAGACCGATGTGGATCCTGTTGGTGGTGACATGCCTCAACTGGATTGCATGGTTCCCTTTCTTACTGTTCGACACTGACTGGATGGGAAGGGAGGTGTACGGAGGTGAGGTCGGGAATGGCAGGCTGTATGACTTGGGGGTCAGAGCCGGTGCCCTCGGCCTCATGCTCAACTCCGTCGTCTTGGGCTGCGTCTCTCTCGGGATTGAGATTCTGGCGCGTGCCCTTGGTGGGGTCAAGCGCTTGTGGGGCGTTGTCAACTTTCTCCTCGCCATCTGTTTGGCCATGACTGTCTTGATCACCAAACTAGCTCAGTCCGCTCGGCACGGCGCCGTTTCAGTCTCCGGAGCTGAGCCACCTCCGCCCCCGGCCGGTATCAAGGCGGGTGCGCTGGCTCTGTTTGCTCTCCTGGGTATACCTCAGGCGGTAAGTAGCAATTAAACTGGCCCAGATGGAACTCTCTCTTGGGCATAAATTTCTGAGTGACACATGCGTCATTTTCTGGTTTCTATTCAAACGCATGCAGATAAGGTTAACACACTTTCACATT
Organism: Fragaria iinumae; assembly: GCA_009720345.1. NCBI lineage: Eukaryota > Viridiplantae > Streptophyta > Magnoliopsida > Rosales > Rosaceae > Fragaria > Fragaria iinumae. The sequence goes on along the minus strand of CM019118.1, from coordinate 13,135,674 downwards.
AATTTCACCACATCTCACCTAGCTGCGACAAATAATAATACAACAACATACATATATATGACATACTCACATATTTGGACGGTGGTTTAATTAGGTCTGTTACATAATTCATTAATAATATATTTCTCTGGTTACTGACCTCAGTAACCTGTCCCAGTTTTGAAACAAGTATTTTTGTTGTCTGAGATTATGAAACTAATATGCCGTATCAAAATTAATATGGGAAAACCATGAGATTAATTATTTTAATGATTACAAGTTTACAGCAAGCGGTTTCGTTTCGTGTTGAAACTTCTTGACAATGCTTGTGCTTCTGTCGAGTCCAGCCAAATTTGGTCGACTCTGTAATATTTATTTGCACTGGGCCAACTTTTGCAGTCTATTGATTTTTGGTCCCAGTTTGGTTATGGTATGGTGTGTTGTTTAGTTTTGCAGCATCTATATATTGTGTTGTTTCTTTCTGCTTCTTCCTGTTGATCTCGATCTTCATTGATATTCTATACATACACCTGCAGATAACCTACAGTGTTCCCTTTGCTCTAGCATCCATATTTTGCAGCAATTCTGGTGCAGGCCAAGGTAGAGTTTCCAACAGTACCAAACTATTTATAGATGCATCATATATGGACGTACGTTACACATGAAGAACAATGCTGTAACTGACCAACTTGGATCGGATCTCTGGATTTTGCAGGGCTTTCTTTAGGAGTCTTGAATCTTGCAATTGTTGTGCCACAGGTAATAATAAACCTCGCGCGCGCTGGCTGCATGCAACAGATCGAAGAGGTTTCGGTTTTGATGATTAATTTCGATTTCTCATATGAATTTTTTGATCGATTTATGCAGATGGTAGTGTCAGTAGCAAGTGGACCATGGGATGCTCTATTTGGTGGTGGTAATTTGCCGGCATTTGTGGTTGGAGCCATCGCCGCTGTATTGAGTGGTATCCTAGCTCTCACTATGTTACCATCTCCTCCCCCGGATCTTCCTACAGCTAAGAATGCAAGAGCTGCAGCAGCTGCATTCCATTGATCCCGATCGAAATCAAGAGAGTTTTAACTGTAGCTTTCTTTTACTTAATTTTTCCAGTTCTTATCTTAATGTGTCTTGTACTAGAGTGTACAAGTACTAGCTAGTAGGTATCTTTCTTCAAAAATTGAAATAGAAAATGCTGTATTGCCATTTGTAAATGGCATAGCAATACTCTGTATCGACGCGTAAGCATGATACAGTTGATGACCATTGCATGGTTGACCCCAAAATCCTTGTCTTTGTATATTGCTTCATCCTTTCGTCCAGTAGTTTATGAATTTCGTGTGAACGAGTCTGAGAAGGATGAGCATTAATATTTTTCTTGTATCTTTGTTTTGATTGAAAATCTAACCGCATTACCTTAGCATCTTCAATGGAGATGTCAAATTTTTTTGTCAAATTCAAAATTTAACTTGTGACAAGGCAAAAATAACATTTGCTAATTTGGTTAATTAATCTCATCTCCAATAAAAATGTCTAATTTGAATATTTACAATGCATTAAACAATCATTTGAAAAGAGTATGCTTTGGTGTGCATACTATTTGGACGCGTATAAGAGAGTAAGATCTAGAGCATCTCCGATCATCTTGTTAAATTTTTTTTGTTAAATTTGAGTTTGACATCTTACGTGGGAAATGACATTTTGCTACAATTTCTCGACCAACAAAATGTCAAATATATGTATTATTTTATTAAGAATTTTCTCTTATTTTAACATGATATCTCATCCTATCCTATATTCTTCTAATCTGCTCACTCTATTTCTTCTATCCCAAACTTGTTTCTCTTCATGTTCTCCATCTCACCAAACCTCCTCACTCTTCTACAAAACCTCCAGCACCGATCTCACTCCCGCTGAAGAGAACAAGACTAGATCGAAGATCAGCAACTAGAGGAAGAGCAGCAACTCTCCTCCCAAATCCCAGATCCCTAATCTTACCACAATTCATTTTGATTGGGGAATATGAAAAGGTGTTCCTCATCCACAATCTCTCTCCATCTGCTTCTTCTACTCTATGTCTCCTCTATTATCGACTTTTTAGAATTGGAAAATTGAATTGAATTTCTGGAGATTATTCATCTCTGAGTGAAATCTCCATCTCTGAGTGTTGCGAAGAAGAGAAAGAAATATGCAGGGAAAAAGAGAGAAAGGGAGAAGGAAGAGAGACAAAGAACATTAATAAAAAAAAAAAAAAGACTATTCTCATGGGCTATGTCAACCTTGACCATGTCTTTGAAAAATGTCACGTGTCATCTACGTGGATCCACGTGGATTTGATACTTTGGTTGGAAAAGATTGCATTAATCAATTATTACTGTTACTCTCTCCACCTGGAAAATGATCTGGTTGTTGGAAATGCTTTAAGAGCGTAAGGAAAATTTGACATTGCCTCACTTCAATGTCATTTTTATTTTTTTGAATGACCCCTAAATGTCATTTAGAGAGTATCTCTATTGAAGATGTCAAAATGCTTGTGTCAATTTCAAATTTGAAAGTTGATGTGGCTTTTGTCAATTTTGACCATTTGATCTCTAATTCCATTAAATTTGAATATTACATAATAATATTTATAAAAGAAATATTCTTTTCTCTTTTTTTCTCTAGATTGGCCGTATTTTTCCTCCCATCTATATATCATCATCCCTCATTCCTTTCTATTTCGTTGATCTCGATCTTCTGCATAACAGAGATATTGGTGAATAGGTCAATAGAAACTTAAAATCGGCGGTGGTGATTGATTGAACCAGAATACAAAAAAAGCGCCAAAACACACTGAGCTTCTCTTACTAATTTCGGCCCCTTCACTCTGTTCGATCCAAAAAGTGTTCTTCGTTACTTTTTATTTTGGTTTCCAGACTTTGAATCACAGTCATGTGATTACTGGTTAGAAATCCTTACCACCTCAATTTTTCAAACAAAAAATAAACTCATCCTTCTACTCCCCGAATAGTTTCAATCTTTCTTAATTTGATCAAATATTCTTGCCCTTGAACATTATGAGTCAATTGTCTTAGGGAAGCAGAAGATGCATAACTGGCAAAAGAAAATCTGAGGCGAAGAAAGTTTCATCTGTCGAGGGTCATAATACGGTGTTGAAGATAACGTTATCTGATTGAGAGTCACACAAGGGTTTTTTTCACCATTGTGTGACTGGTTGATCATACAGTGGTCGCATACACAAAGGAACACTCTATATCAGACAACTTTTTATCACCGTTGTGTGATGCATTTATTGGCGTTGTCACACACTAATTTTCGAAGAATAAATTTTTAAAAATCTAGGCGTGATATAACTCAAAATCTTAATATCAAAAAAAAAACCTGCTTAACAACTTCTAAGCTAAAACAATACTAGAAGTGTACAAGTCAACAAACTCGTAAATCGAGTTGAACATTTAACATACTTAATTACATGAACTTCAAAAGTCTAGAAAGTAAGTCTCTCACATGAGCTTAAACAACTGTCACGACAAAAATACAATAAAGTGCACAGAAACTAAAATTCTGCCACTATGCCTCCACTTCAACCCTGCTGATCAACACCTGCAGGTCTAACCCCTACACCAGGAAATGGTGCACCGGGTTGTAAACAACAAACCCGGTAAGCTAAAAAGCCCGTATGAGTAAATCCCAAAATAACTAAATACTTATACCAACAAAGTAAAACACATGAACAAAAGATAAAATTGATAATTCTTGCATTAGCAGCTTAGTTCAGGAATCACCGAAAAGTAAGAAAATTCAAAAGAAATAATCAAGGAAACACAATCAATCACAATCACACAATCATAATGAAATCTTGCAAAAAGCGTAGTTCAGGAATTCCACTAAAAGTCATACAATTAAGATTAAAGAATCTCCTGCGGACAAGCATAGTTCAAGAGATACTTAAAGCAAGGAATTTAAATGACAACACGTAAGAACATTACACAATCATTTTCTCTACTCTTACTTATGAGTTCGCCAACACTTAGTCACCTCTCATAAGTAACCAAACAAACGCGTACTCATGGGTTCGTCAACACTTAGTCATCCTCCATGAAGTACCAACAGACAGACTAGAGCTCTATACTGACCGTAACCAATCACCCGGCCAAGGCTTGGTTCCCGGTCCACCACGAAGGCTCCTAATCTAATACACATAATCACCACTAAGGCACACACATCCACAACAAATGCATACAATCACCACTAAGACACCACATCCACAACAAATGCATACAATCACCACTAAGGCACCATTCAACAACGAATGCACACAATCACCACTCAGGCACACATTCACAACTAAGACACATTATCACCACTAAGGCACTAACATGAACAAAAGTCCATTTGAAAGATTATATTTTTAAAAGAAAACTTGTTTTCACTTACCATGAGCCGTTGGCGATCAAGCTCATATATTTTAAAACAAACAAAAGATAAACCAAAACTTTAAATCAAATCATCATCTTCATCATTAAATCATCATCATATAATTATCATGATCATCATCATATAATTACCATGATCATTAACATCATCACATAATCACCAACATTTTCATCAACATTATCATCACTAAATCACCAACATTATAATCATCATCATATAATTATCATGATCATTAACATCATCACATAATCACCAACATTTTCATCAACATTATCATCACTAAAATCATCATTTAATCATCACCAAAATCATCAACATTATAATCATCATAAATAAAAAGGTCACAAAGTGAACCTTGGTGAGATTTTACTCACCTCAAAAATCCCGCTGCGTCTTCAACAAAACACAAGAGCCGATCCCAAAATCACACTACACAAGTCACCTAAAATTACACAAATAATAACTTAGTAACCAACCCACTAAAAAGTAATATTTGCCCTCTTAGCTCAAAACTAAACCCGAAGGTTTGCCCAAAGTAGAGCAACTCTCCTTCAAGACCTCCCAAGGTCTTCGATCCCCAAAACAACATCTCCTGCAACTACCAAAAACTGCTCCTACATTCTACTCACAAACTCAACAACATCAACCAAAACACTCCAACAACTAAGCATTATATGATCTGAACCTAGCCTATAATGTATCATCATGCTCAGAACAACAAGAGCTAGCTAACCCTTGCAACAAAACCTACACACCCTGCCAGATGCGCCATCACGCGCCACCACAGGCGGCGGCGAGTGGGCCCCACACGCCACCCTACCAAACTCAAAATCTCAACAAACTTGTAGATTGAAGCAAGGGAAACATCTTTTATACCTGAGGTTTCACCCCAATCGGTCGGAAAACTCGCCGGGAAGTTGGAATCCGCCACCACCACTCTCGGCCGTGAGTCGAGCTTCAAGACTACCCGGAGACGAACCAGGACGCCAAGGGGCTTCTACCCCGACCGTTTCCAAGCCACGTCGCCGCCGTCGGAGGCGAGAATCCCGACCGGTCTCCAAGCCGAACTTCCTAGCTTCGGGTCACCACTTCGGGACTGAAACGACGTGAACCAGCTAGAAGAGGATGAAGGCAAGGAGAAGCGGAGTCGATTCGAGCCAGTCGCGCGGTCAGGCAATGTCGGACGGCTTCGGAAAGTCCGGGTCGGGTCGGCTGGAGGACTTTGATACCGAAGGTATCGCGAGAGAGAAGAAGGAGAGAGAGAAATGGGTTCCGGAGAATGGAACCCTTAATTTCCTTATTTAACCCAAAAAAAAAAACATAAAGCCACAAACTTCTGATGACCAAATCTTTCTCATACGACATCCGTTTTACGCGTGCCGCGTGTCTACGAACTCGTATCGACAAATTCTACAACTTTCGTGAAGAAAATTTCTTGAGAAACCCAACAGATTAAAAAGTCAACTCTTGACCCTTCAAAACCATAATACCGCTTCGGTAATTATGCAACCGAACTCTTCCGCTCTTCCTAGATTGACTACGAGGAAACATATTCTCCTATAATGGAAATGCAACTCACAGATGTGGTTATTACATATCTCTTTGAGGATATTGATGTAGAGATATTTATCCAAGTGTTTGATGGTTTTTCACTACCCAACTCAAGTAACTCTAAACCATGGAATGCGTTTGCAATTAGAATTGAAACGCTCACTTTACGAAAGTTACTTCTTGCCCTAGCAAACTAAAAAAGGAAACGAGTTTCGGATTTGCAATTGTAGTTGTCTATGTTGAAGATATGAACATAATAGGTATCGTTATGGCACTGGGACGTCGTTTTTTCGCAACTTCGCGGATCGTGTTGCAAACTATGGTGATCTCAATTGTGGCTTGCTTGTCTAGTTCTCTCTGTTCTTTCCAGAGATGCTCAACACAACCATGCATGCCATGCATATGTTTGTCCTTTTAATTGGGTTGGAGAAATCAAAAAACCAATTTTTTTTTCTGGATTTCTTTCAAGGTTGTTGTCTCGAGTTTCAATTTCTGAACGTTCTCGGAAGTATTAAAATCATATTGACGTCTCATTGTGTCGATTACTCTCTAAGATGCATGTATTTATTTGGTGACTATCCTTATTGCTTTCAAGAATGGGTAATAGAGCCCCAAAGATCAAGAGAAGGTTAACGTTGGCTCCATTGGCAGTTACACCCTTTCAAGGAGGATCCGAATAATTTCAACTATGTATTGGATGAAGATCAGTAACATGTTAAGATCTTTGCTCAGGGCTAGCTAATGCTTTGATGAATCGCAATATTTCGCCCTTTGTTTTGATATCGGCGACAATCACCGGTTGAGGTTTCGCCGGTCGGTGGGTGCGTGACGGTTATGGTTTTATTTCATCTAACCGTTAATGTTAGCGACCAATTTTGGTGAAGAACATTGTCATCTTGCTAATCCACAAAAATAACTGTCATCTTCTTTTTGGGTCACAACAGTTTTAAAGGTTCTTTCTTTCCAGACTTTTACCTTTTGCCAAACCCAACATACTACTCCTTAAATTATGACGCCCAATTTTCTACTTCTTATCCTTATCCTCTAAACAATTGTAGAGTCTTTCTTCTCACCAACAATTCACCTATACCGTATCAAAAATATTCACCTATACCAACTCCCCCTTTGAATCCACATTTTTCACTGCTTGACTTCTCCAATTTTCACATAAACACGTATACCTGATTCCCTAAACAGTTACCCGACCCGGCTTTTTTCTTTGTTATTCTTGAAGTTGTCTCATTTGTGATTGATTCTTGCCCGAAAATTTCCAAAAAGAGATTAGCTTATTGTTATTAGGGCAATATCCATAGTTGCTGCTTTGCTCTCTGCCACTTCGAATTAATGTTCCCGGTAATGTTTGTGGGTCGGTGATTCATGGCTTATGTTCATGGGTTCATCATAGTTCCAGTTTTGGTGATCATCAAAAACTGAATTAGTTGTCATTGTGATGTGACTTCAGCCGGCTGGTCATGGATTCACGGTGCAGATTGGTGGTGTTTTTTGCATATAGGTGGTACTCTTTCCTCGGTTCGGAGTTTCCTACTGGGTTTTATCCGAACAAGCTTTTAACAAGGCCACCACTATTTGTGTTCTTTTATCAAACGAGCTTGGATTAGATTTACGAGGAGAAGTGAAAACCTTTTTCCACTTCTTCATTTTCTTGTTATAAGTATGTATCGTCGTGAAAGGTACAAGCAGCGTAACTAGTTAGTAGTGAGTCTCTTTTGTTCATGCCTTTCACATAGGTTGTGGATTGTCTTTTTGACTCTCTCATACTTATTGTCACACCCTAATTTTCGAAAGATAATTTTCAAAAATTTTGGCATGATCTAACTTAAAATATAAATATCTCAACTTGTTTCAATAACAAATCCAAAACAACTAGAACTTAATAGCGGAAAAGTAATATCATAAAACCCATCACTGAGTTAAATATTACATTTCCTTATTTACATAAACTTGCAACACGAGAACATGAGAACAATCTCATGAGTTTAATATTTTCTACTAAATTAACAAAACTATACAGAGTACAGCAAAAACCAAAAAGAACCCTGCCACTAAGCCTCTGCCTCGACCCTGCTAGTCCTCACCTACAGGTCTAACCCCTACACCAATAATTGGTGCACCAGAATTGTAAAATAACAAACCCGGTAAGCTAAAAAGTCCGTATGAGTAAACTCAAAAATAACACAGCATTTATCACATCCAACATTCCACAAAAGAGATTTGATCAATAATTAAAAACCACAAATCCAACACATTACCAAAGAATGTACCCATGAGTCCCAGATATTTAATAAATATCTCTCATGACCTACAACAACAAATTGTGTACCCATGGGTCCCAGATACCATAAAATATCTCCCATGACCTACACTGACAGACGGACTAGAGCTCTATTCCTAACCGTAACCAATCACCCGACCAAAGGCTTGGAACCTGGTTTGACTGTCCAATATCAAAACACAAAATAATAAATAACATCTTAACCGTAACCAATCACCCGATTAATGGCTTGGAACCGCTATTTATCCAACAATCACAATATCACAACATCATCATCAACATCACAAGATCACATCATATGATTATATCCTTCACAAGGATATAATTATATGAACAATATATATTATTCCGCAAGAATAACTTATCCATAATCAATAGATTATGATCACAAGAACCTCAAAAATAAACATATAAGAAAAGCTTATTTTATCTTACCTATGAACTGTTGGCGATCAAGCTCATATATTTTAAAACAATTAATAACATAGTATTAATTTTAACATCATAATCATTATCATCATCACATGACCATAATAAAATTTGGTTCAAAAGTGAACCTTAGTGAGATTTACTCAACTAGAAATCCCGCTGCAAAACTCTCAACACAACGAAGGCAAGCCAATCACAAAATCACAAATCACCTAAAATCACACAATTAAAAACCTTAGAAACCAAAATACTAAAGGATAACACAACACCCTTAAACTAACCCTTAACTCAAGGGAGGACAACTTTTGAAAGTCGTTGAACTCAACAACACAATAGAGCTGCCTCAAATCTTCAAAACCTAAACTCAAACTCCACCAAGCCAAAACAAATAAACCTAAGTCCGAACATGCAAACCTTGCTCAAAACCTAGCCATACTACCTCCCAACAAGCTCACAGTAGCAAGGACTAGCTAACCACAGGAAACTAAGGCCACAACTCAGGCGGCGGCGAGTGAGCCCCACGCGCCACCTCAAAACTTCTGAATTAGGAGAAACTCACAACATGAAACTTGTAGATTGAAGCATGATGAACAACTTTAATACCTGAGGTTTTAACTGATTCGGCCGGGATCGGCAGGAAAACACCCCGAAACTCCAAAACGAAATCAAAAACCAAACCTGCAAAACCGGCGCACAAACTTGGTTTTCAGGTCACCAAACACGTATAAACATCACCAGAGGAAGGAGTTGAGCAAGACTCACCTAACTCTCACCGAAAACGCCGCTGAAATCGCCGGTTTTCCGATGATACCGCAGCAGCTCCGCTGCTCTGTGGCGGCTTCTAGGCGGCGTGACGGCGAGCGGGACTGCTCCAGAAATGAAGATGAGGTCCGTGCGGATCGAACGGGACCGGTGACGTCCGGTTTGGTGGCCGGATGGCGGAGAATCGAGCCGGAGAAGAAAGGAGAGTGGGAGGAGGTCAGGAGAGGGATGAGAGAGAAAGTGATCTGCAATTTCTAGGTTTCTAAAAATAACTCTCCCACATTTTTCTATTTATACAGTTTCCAAAACCAGAAACTGACTTCCTATGACCATAACTTTCTCATACTACCTCCGTTTCAAGCATATCGCATATCTACGAACTCGTATCGACAAACTCTACAACTTTCACGAAGGAAGTTTTCGAAGATAATTTACGGAAAATAAAGTCAACTTTTGGCCTCTTAAAAGTCAAAGTACCTTAAAAATTACTCATGAAACTTCAACTTCGCACAAACTAGAGAATTTCCATAAATAATCCTTCATTAATTATGGAAATTATACAAAGAAAATAATATGAAAATCTAGGGTATTACACTTATATCATGTAATTGTATCTAAATTACGTATGAATGCAACTCTCTTATAAATAAATAAAAAAAAACCCAACGGTGTACCTTTCCATCAACGAGTAGGCCTTGTAAAGCTTGCATAGGGATCCTTGTACTGCCCCTTATTTCTAAAGGTGTCACTCCCTCGAAATTAAAGCCCAAACTCATATCCAACCCAAATGAGAAAGATAAGAAGAAAATAAGCCAAAGGCCCAGCCCACTAGACAACATCAATGCAGCCAAGAGAATTGAGGCCCATAGGCCCAAGTTTTGTCTCTTTCCTTGCGACCATCCAGGTCTGATCAGAACACTCGCCATTCAAAAGCTGAGCCGCTCGCAACCAACCTCGAGCCGATCTTGCACCAAGGACCAACATCCAACTCAACACACGTCGACGAGATGTCAATGACAGAGGACCGTCACCGATCTGCCTTCCCACGTCGTGTTCCTACCCTTCTCTGAAAAATGAAAGCAAGGGAGCCTGATCCTCGTCGATTCTTTCACGCCTTTCCCACTCCAATCATTATGCTGAATCGTTGGAATCACACAAAGCAAGCGGAGGGAAAGAAGCAAGCAGAGGGAACGAAGCCACCGTCATTGCCCTGCACCACAAAACCCTAAGGGTTGTGGTTTGCGCAGTTTCAAAAAGGGTGGAGCTGTATTATTCTGCTAGATATTCCTCACAAAAATGACCTTCGTTCAAATATGAAAGTTGTAAAAACCGCACGTTGTTTTATAAACCATACACGGTATTTTTAAAACCTCGTGAACTTTCAAAATATGATATTAATTGTTTTTCTCCAAAATCATTATTCTAACATCTTACCAACCACCAGTTTCAGACTTCCATCTATAAAATGAAATGTAGACCGATGGATTCATACAAACATCTCATTAATTATTTTTCTCCAATATCTCTACTCTAATCTCCCACCAACCCCCTGTTCTATTTATAAAATTAAACATACGTAGACCGATGGTTTCATATAAACATCCACAACACATATCATATCTCATTCTTCCAGTATAATTGCGGTTGATAAAGTTGTCAAGGAATAGTAAAATGAAGAGGATTATTGCAAGTGGTTGGAGAGTTCAATTCTCATCGAATCCATGATTTACCAAAGGTATATTATATATATATCTACGATTTTACTTATTTCTCACGCTTATAATTTTTTGTTGTTTTAATTTGTACATAGACCAATAATATCTTAGTCCATGTTCTTTCAAAGATTTGAGATTTCTCAAATTAAGGTTTCATTTTGTGTTTCTTAAGATTATGTTTTGTTTACTATTTCTCGTGTTGTGATACTATTTTGTAAATTATATATTGATTTGAATAAAAATTGTTTAATATATATCTTGTTCTTATTTGGATAACATAATCAATCTCTTCTCAAGCATAAAAAGAGAAATGATGAACCCTTCTCCAACAGAATATATATATATATATATATATAGAGGCCAGATATGAAGCGCACGTGCGTAAGTGCGCACAAAGCTCCGTTCGCCACCGTCCGGCGCCAACAACGACGCGCCTCCACCCCAGCGGACTCTAGCAGCGTCCCCGATCACTTTCCCTCCCCGACGAGTCCGCCGAATTTCAGTTTTCCGGCGAGATCACCCAAAACTTCAAATAAAGTCGATCTCGCCGGAAACTGGAATTCGGCGGCCTCGCCGGGGATCGCCGGGGAGGGAAAGTGATCGGGGACGCTGCTGGAGTCTGCTGGGGTGGAGGCGCGCCGTCGTCAGCGCCGGAGGGTGGCGAATGGAGCTTCGTACACTCCATATCCTTTCCGTATATATATCTAATTTACAATTTTGAAATACTTATTGTCATCTTGAACTTCTTTCAAAATAATTCTCCATTTTTGTTTTTCAATGGATAACACCATGTAGCTTAATCAACAGATTGCGGTCAACAATGGTCTGAGCATAAAGGTGGTTGAATGAGAATGACTTATTTTCGGGAGACCTTATGATTATGACCATCTCTGCACTTATGAGTGTGCAAAGCTCACTTTAGTACGTGGGAAACAAGTGTGAGTGAAGTTATATATGCGGCTTCAGAGACCAGTAGGACAAGGCTAGGTGTACGAGGTGAAGAACCTAATGATTGTTAATCGATCATGTGGAGGAGTTCCGATCGAGGTTCAGGCCCGTGTTTGTTCAGTTGCAGGACTCGGAGTGCCCAAACGTAGTGGAGGGCATGCTTAATTTTTCTAAAAGAAGTGTTTCATAGTTCTTGACTGTATTTCATGACTCATGAATGATGTACATCCTTTATGAGAGAGATGAGCGTGACCATGATATGGGAGAGACTTTAAACATTGTTGTGGTAGAGAACCTTAAGAAGGCTATCTCACCATTTACTATTATGCAATTTAATAGAGCAAAAGTTTTGAATGAATTTATAAGTTTAACAGGGAAAATGTGTATTTAGCCCCTAATTGCTCATTCCAATGACACATCATCACTCCATCTTAATTGAAGCTGCAATCTTGACTCGCATGCTATAAACGCTTAAGATTTCAGAGGTCGTGCAATCTTCACTTCACCGTCAGTAGTATTCAACCATATTCAAGCCGGTATTGTCGTAATGCTGAATGTCACTTTTACCGACACCTGTAACACATTGACAAAGCAATTGTCTTCACCTTTGTGAGCACCACCGACATCACCTCCTTGAATGCCGCCGTGAATGACTGTATCATCAACATCTGATCTGAAATTGTATTCAATTTTGGTAAAGATAGATGCTAGAATCATGAAAATGAATGATGGTTTTTGGTCTAGAATGAATTCTCAAAAATGGAGGATGAGTTTCAAGATTGATTCAGTTAATTTCTTAATGAGATCTTTTTCTTTTTTTTTTTATAAATTTTTTAGACACTGTTTTAAAACAAGGCCGCCCAGTTTGCTTAAGACAGCCATCCGCCCTAAAAAAAACGTCTTTTTAGTTATAGGTTTCAAATCCTATATCGCACAAACGCAAGATTGTCTTGAAGAGATGTTATCTCCTATACATTCTAGTCTAATCTAATCTAGTTTAAAATCCTAGTCTAATCTTGTCTACTTTACCAAAATTGGCGTTCATGTCTTTTGAGTTTTAATAGAAAACAAAAGGTCTGAATACTATGATTCCCCTAATAATCTGACACTGACAGTTTTATGCTTTTTGGTTTTTTGGTCTATACTCTATCTCAGGGAGCTTGAAAGGACTCTATTTTGACCAAAAAATATTATAGTATTGAGTGCAGGGCATTTTCGTGGGTTCCAATTTCCAAAAGCTCACTCTCACTCTGACTCTCTATACCAAACGCGAAGGCAATTCTCTCGCAGACGTCTTAGCTAGTTCTGCTGCGCTTGCTTTTCTCTTTGACTCTCTTCAATTAGGGGCCGTCTTTTCTTTGTAAGATCAACAAAAAAAATGCCTAGGAAGAGTAAAGCAAAGAAAGAAGAGATTTGCGAAGAGGTTTGCTTCCACTGCAAAGATGGGGGACTGCTCATGGTCTGCGACTACAAGTCAGTGTCTTATTCTCTATATTTTTTTCTCTCAAGTTTCATACTTTCTCATTCCTTTTGGTCTTTTGGTTGAAACCCACTGTGTTTTCATGTTTCAGGAATTGCCTTAAAGCTTATCATCCTGAATGTGTGGAAAAAGATGAATCTTTTGTGGAGTCTGGGCAGCGCTGGAACTGCAGTAAGCTGCTGCTGCTTATGTTTTTGTGTCATTTTCAATGTTTTATATAAGTCTCTTTGACATTCTTATCACTGAAATGTTATCCTTTTTATGCATTACTAACATGAATGTTACATTTCAGAATGGCATTCTTGCTTCTTGTGCGATAAAGCTGCGAAATTTCAATGCTTTTGCTGCCCACAAGCTGTTTGCGGACGCTGCCTCTGTGACTCTGAGTTTGTGGTTCATAGAGTGGAAAGAGGATTTTGCAATCATTGTTTGAAGCTTGCAGTGCTCATTGAAGACAACTTGGATGTTGATTCTGACGGGGTATGTTTACTTCTCATTAATTTTAAGGAAAGGTGACTCTTAGTTTCCTTTACATACACAAATGCTGAAATACATTGACAATATATATCCCCATGTGTATAAGTTTCCAAGGTTTTTGAGTTTGTTATTTGCTACCATGCCCTTTCTGAAGGTAATTAATTGCCACTTTAAAAATTAATGGTACTGCGTATGTTTCCTTCTCTGAATTTTTTGATTCCTCAGCTCCAGTGGATACTATGTGACCATTCAATTAATATTTGTATCTCTATTCAATATTCTGTCATATAAGTCCATCAGACTCAGTCTGGACAAAAATATGGAAGTAGTTAGAACTGTACAGTTAATGAACCCTTGATGCTTAGCGGCAACGGGAAGTTCACAGCTAAGAAAATATTCTTTCCTTTTTGAAGTACTGTTGAACAAGTGCTGTAAATTTAGTTTTGGATTTTTGATACAACTCAGCTTTGCTATATGATTTTTCTTTCTCATCTAAGCCTCCAGATCTACAGTTGCTATACTTCATAGAGCCTAGGCATTTGAGTTTTACTCAGCAAACTTTGTGAACACTGTCCTGTCCATTTGAATTCCTAGATAATGTTAGCATGGCGTTGGATGGTATATTCCATTCTTATATTATTTGATCATATCAGAGCTCAAAGACTTAGACCTTTGTGCAGGCATAAGCTTGAGAGCTTAATAAAACTCTTGGCAATCCGTGTCCCTGTTAACATTTTAATGCCTGTATAATATTCCAATGATGTTCAGTGGATGGTTGATTCCATTCTTCTGTTATTCTCTTTGAAGGAATTTGGTGCATGTTCTCCTAGGGTTAGTTGTAATATTGTTAATTTTTATTAATAAAGCTCGTTCATACTTGTGGAATTCTATGCAAACAAAATCCTATGTAAAGGGAAGAGTACATTGATTAACAAACTTTGGTTATAATGTATTTCTCAAAATGTTTTTTCCCCTTTTTCTTTGTTGGCTTTTTTATTTTTCGTCTTTTTTTGTTATGTTTTTCTCGATTTGTTTATTTGTAAGGAAGTGGAGCCTGTCAGTTATTTGGTTTGATGATATAAGTTAGATTTTCGTATTCTCACCTCACAGTATGTTCTTTTCCATTTCAGGGCAGAGTTGACTTCAAAGATATAAATACATTCGAGTACTTATTTAAGGATTATTGGCAGATAATGAAAAAGAAAGAACGCTTGTCTGCAGAAGATGTCTACTCTGCAAAAACGTTTTTGAAGAAGGGAAAGAATTACACGTCTAACTTTGATTCGAATGTGATTCGTAAAGAAGAAAAAATTTCAGAATCCGATGAAGAAAGTGACCCTCAGGTATCTGATTACGATGAAGTGGAAAGTGGAGAAGAATACATGCCAGTTACCAAAAAGAAGAGATCCAAGGGAAAACAGTGCTCAGTAAAAAGAAAAGTAGAAGCAAAGAAAAGAGAATTTATGGGATGGGGATCAAAGTCTCTCCTAGAATTCCTTGCTTCCATGGGTAAAGATACATCCACGGAGTTATCACAGTATGAAGTCACCTCTATAGTTACAGACTATTGTAAAGAAAACAAGCTTTTTGACCCAGAAAAGAAGAAGAAAGTAATTTGCGATGCAACCTTGCAGTCTCTTTTTGGACGGAAATCATTTTTTAAAAATAGTACATATAACCTTCTGACTTCCCATTTTGCTGACAATCTGGAAGAGTCAACGGAGGAGGATGAGAGTGGAAGTAGTTCCGAAGACAATGAGGAGAGCTTTATGGGTACCTGTAAAAGGCAGATCAAGTTGAGCCCTAAAGTACCAGATGTGCAGAAAAGCTGTTTTGCTTCCATTGTTCCTGAAAACATCAAGCTTGTGTACCTGAAGAGGACCTTAGTGGAGGAATTGTTAAAGCAACCGGAGACTTTTGGTGAGAAAGTAACAGGAAGTTTTGTGAGAGTTAAATGTGACCCAAATGATTATTCACTGAAGAACTCTCACCAGCTCTTGCAAATTAAAGGTAATTATCATAGTGGTGTATTCTTCTAATTCTGAAAAATTCAACTCTGCTTGTTGTAGATGTCTTGAGTAAAACACCCATGATATTATAGTACAGATTTGTCTTGTTGTCAGCTTGGGGGAGCAGCATTGGTCTTGTTATGCAGAGATTACCATTTGTGTAACTATAACTTATTATGAGAAAACAAAAGATCTCAAATGTCCAGGTTCGAAGTGCTATAAATTATTGACTATCTCCATGAAAAATCAAACTTCTGGGTTCTAGAGTTTGTCTAACATGGTATCAGATTTTGGGTTGTAGATTTGTAAGAGGCCCTAGGTTCGAAACAATCAATCCTCATTTCCCACTCTGTCCTCATTTGTCAGTTTCTCCCACAGGATGGACATGAGAAAGGGTCTCAAAACTAAACATACCTTATTGTCTTATTTCCTAACAGCTTAATCTTTTGAGATTTATTTGTTATCTGTCATCAAGGTTGTCTTGCCATATTAAAATTTATACAAAAGATATAATATGTACAGAAAACAAGAGGAATTTACCTTATCAACCACTGGTTAGTTTAATTTAATGTTCTTAAGGCTGAAGCATGTCTATTTGTGCTAACACAATCTTGACTGGATATAGCTTGAGCTTCCTTTATAACTAGGAAGGGTATTGAGTTCATTTCCCAATAGCTATGCTCGAATCAATGAAAACTAAAGAGTCAGAAACTCATTTTGTCAAAAGATGTTCAATGCGTATATGCATGCTCCATGTATCAAAATGCGTTTTGCTTTTATTTTCATTTAAGTCACTAGAATCATAATTATTCTGATGCAAAAAGCCAAGGATCTGGATACACACGTGATATGGTATTTTTATATGTTCAACACTTAAAGAAGAGGCTGCTGATTCTTGAATGCACAAACTTTGATCCTGCCACTTTTATCATCATTATATGATTAATGTTCTGTTTTGTGTTATTCTTATCCTGACAGGTATAAAGGAAAGTTTGAGGACAGACAGAGAGGATACAGAAATACTTTTGCAATGTTTCAGTACTTACAAAGATTTGCCTGTTTCCAAGCTGTCAGATGATGACTTCTGTAAGGTAATATCATTGTGACTGTTTGGTTTTCCTTTTCCAATTAGAGACATAGACTGCCATTTCCAATACAAAGGTCAAAGTTATTTAAGGTTTTATTATATACATATGTGTAGGGGTTGTCTACGGTACTGGGATGTATAACATACACTCATTTACCACTAATTGAACAAAAATTACAAGTTAACTGAGTAAAATTTACAACATTGACAACAAAAGTACTACATTTGTTTTACACATTTACATATAATTGAACCAAGTTACTACAACGACAACAAGTCGTTCATAAACTTGTAAATTGTCTTAAGTTGAGTAATTATATCTAATATAACAAAAATTACCCAAGTAATGACTATTTTTACCAAAACGACAACAAATTTGTTGTCATATTAGTAAATGTAGGTATCACATACAGGTAGGTACCTAAGAAAATTCCCATATGTATATACTACAGAAATTACAAGAGACAATTAGGGTAAATAAATAATTTGGGTAAAGTTTCTATGCCGAAACTGAGATTGTCCAGACTCCAGAGTGGAGCAATGTAAGAAGTGAGAACCTAAGTATTGTCAGATATGACTTGTAAAAGTTTTGTTATTACTGGGACTTCATTGTGTGCTTGTCATTCCTTATAAATTCTCATAAAGATTCTTCTTTAATTCATAGCGTAAAATTATAGTCCCGATGTTATGAATCAATTGGAAGTTACTATAAATTTATAGTTTGCAGTTATGTTTTAGGGAATAAACCTAAGTTGAGTATTACATGCAGGAAGAATGTGAAGATCTACAGCAGAGAATAAATAATGGCCTCCTTAAAAAGCCAACTATTGTAAGTTATTTATTTTTTTTTTTGAACATGTTCACGGTATCCCAAAGGCTTCCTAGGCCCAAGGACTAATCCAAACTATTGTAAGTTAAGTTATTTTATGTGTAGTTAGTAATTAATTTATTGTGCTTCCTGTAATGATGTTGTAGACTGTTGCACTATTATAAGTTAAATAATTTCAAGCATAGTTTGAACTTTTTGAAGGATATTTTTTAATTATATTTTTTGCCGGGTCAAGTGCTTCGTTTCTGAGTTTTATGAACACAATTGCATAGATATTCTAATCGGATCAATTATATCATTTGTATTGAATACATTTAGTTTTACAGCAGAAAGCTCATTTAATTAGGCACATCCAGGGACCAAATGCTCTTATCATTTGTAAATCTCCTCTACAGTTCCAATCTTCAGATATCTCAAATCGAACCATAAATCATATAAATCATCCAAGTCACTTTATGATTTATATGAGTAACTGAGGCAAAATATACATTAGAATCTAGTTATTAGATTGTGTATGGAAATTAGTTGAGACAACACTACATTAGAATCTACTTAGTTAGATTTTATATCGAAAGAAGATGTGGCAAGAATACAGTAAGATTAGATTGCCTACAAATGGAACAGTCGCCAACCCCAGAGACACAAATATGCTGTTACTGTTTGTTTCTTATTCTGTAAGCATTTGGTTTCCATTAATAGTTTTATCACTGGTCTTTACGTTTTGGTTAAGATTTAGATTGTATAGCTTGTATAATATCTGGAGTTTTTTCCAGTAATTGTTGGTATTGCAACCAGTTAACCAGGGTTTTCTTGTTTAATAGGTGGAGTTTGAACAGAAGGCTAGAAGTCTACATGAGAATATAACAAAGCATGTACGTTTCTGGCTTCAACCTCAAAATAGAATTTCTATTTAGTCATAGTTCATTCAAAATGTAGCAACAGCTTCAGATGTCCAGCAAATGGACAGCAGGCTTCCTTAAGACATTTTCATCCCTCATTATTTGTGGATAGTAATTATGATTCGAATCTATTAGTGATAAATCGAAACTTTATAGTTTATACTACAACTGCACATATCTATAGTATTTTTTATTTATTTTTTCTCTAAGGTTAGAAACACTTTTTTACCTGATGAGATCTGAAAGAGTAGAAAGTAAAAAACTATCATCACGAAGTTTTCAGAAAGTCTGCTTGAAGAAAGACAATGTCATAGTCAAATTTTCAGCCTAAAAGTTGAAGAAGTACAGAAAGAAAGCATGTCCATTACCGTCTTGGAAACTGTTTTGGCTTGTAGTTTTCATAATTCAGCCTTTTAAGAATTCATTTTCCGCTTTACTGATGTCATGTTAACTGCCATCAACATGTTCCAATGCTGTTAATAATTTCTACTATGTAAGTATGGAGTGAATCAGACTATATAATGCCTAGGCCTCTGAAAATATCAAAGATGTGTCTGTTGCATTTTGTAAATCCTTGTGTCTATAGTCTGTACACTACGTAACTATGGAATGAATTTGACTATCTACTCAGTAGGCCTTTGTATGTATGGTTAGAATTACATATGCTGCTATTTCAAGTATTGCTATTCAACTCTCCTATCCAACAGCTTTTTAAGCTCAGATTTTATCTTAGACATTCTTATTCTCCAGTATTTATTTGTATCTTTTATTTATATGTGAAAATTTTCAGTGGCTTGCAAGAGAATTGACTCTGTTGCAGAAGCGCATTGACCATGCAAATGAAAAAGGATGGAGGAGAGAATATCCTTGATTAAATTAATTTATATAGCAAAAAAGGTGGAGTAATGACACAAGTAGGAAAATCTTAATTCATTGACATTGTCATAATATACATTTATGGAAGTTCAAATTGTCTGTCAAACCTATTTTCAATTGTTTGGACCTTATATCAATTTTATTTTTATCTTTTTTATTTTTTATTATTTTTTGGTTGGGGGGGGGGGGGGGGAGGGGCCCATAGAAGAAACAATATGAGGTTGACTACCTCCTCCAGATAGGAAACTGTGTAATTTTTGTATTGATACTCCGAAATCCCCTTTACCCACATCAGGGAGTTGGGGATGTAGCTGGGACTTCCTGCTGTAGTGTACAATCTTTAGGAGACAGAACCCTATAACAAATAGCAAGGTAAAAGAGGGGGGGGGGGGGGGGGGGGGGGGGGTGGGGGGGGGGGGGGGGGGGGGGGGAGGGGTTCGACCCCAGACCACATGGGAGCAAAGCATGGACCTGACTATTCCTAGTAACTGGTCGGTGGGTCCTCCCCTGTAAGCTCTTTTGGTAGCAAGAAATCGCATAAAGCCTGATTCATTACCTGGGCTCAGAAGTCAAACTCTAACAAATAGCTATATAATGAATGCAGGAATCTCAAACCCCGGATACAATAAACTTTACTAGCCTTGGGCCTGACCATTTATACTAAAGCAATCACCTGCTGCTTCATTGCCCTGCGTGTCTATTGTGAAAGATTTTTAGGAGGCTAATTTGAGTTAGGATGACCCAGCAATGTGTAATGCATTACTATATGAGAGCCCATTAAGTTCTTCAGAAGAATTGTGGGAGATGTTCTTTGTTGGTTGGTTTTGGGTGGGGGGCGATATTAGGGTGTTTGATGATGTGAAGGGAGAAGTGGACCATCTATTGGGAAAGGTTCTGTTCTGTGTTCCTTATGGTTTTGATGTTTGTATTAGTTCAGGATACAGGGGTACCTATTTGTTTGTATTTCCTTCATGTTTTCTTATGATGTGATTTGTTGTATTCTTGCTAGTGTTCTGCATGCTCTCATGGTTTCACTGATTTTATTAGTTTAGCGGACAGGTCTTTTTTCCATTGTTCCCTTGTTTGTCTCTGATAAGTTATGTTTGAAGTTAAAGGAAAAAAGGTAGAAAGAACAATGTGAACCTTGACCTATATTTTCTCTACGCTTGATGCATACATGACTAAGAAGCTGCTAATTGAAACACCATCAGAACAATCACGTCTATTAAATGAGATTCCGGAAGTAATTGCAGCCATAGAAAAATGTGATCCTATTTCTGAGTACTCCCCTAGCCAGGATAAACAAGGATATGATGGCTTTTCCGAATCAGCCCCCAGAGAATCTCCCCAAACTCCCGGCACTGCTCTAGCCAATGGAACCTCATGGCGCACAAATGACAGAACAGAGCTTGCAGGTTTGTTCCAAATCTATGTGAATGGTACTGTATTGTTTCCTACAGTTTATTCTTTATTCATCATTGTTTCCATTTACCAATAAGAATTTGGACATGCTTGCTATTAGAAGTTAAGTTTCTGGATCAAGAGAATTTTGACAATCTTATTCTGAGAGTGACAAGGTTTTTTCT
Source organism: Fragaria iinumae (assembly GCA_009720345.1). Taxonomy (NCBI): domain Eukaryota; kingdom Viridiplantae; phylum Streptophyta; class Magnoliopsida; order Rosales; family Rosaceae; genus Fragaria; species Fragaria iinumae. The sequence continues at coordinate 13,114,320 of CM019118.1, read as the reverse complement.
CACTAACTGTGGAAAATGTTGTATCTGGACAATTCTAATGGTTATAAAATGCTACTTTTTCTCTTGAATTAGTTTGGTGATGAACCATGAATCTGATTTTATAGTGAAATGATTTGATTCACTCTGATTTCTTGTAAATGGTCTTCTTGTACCATTCCTTTTTCAAGATTTTTTTTTTTCGTGTGATGAGCATGTGAATGCTTTTCCTGCGATCAGCATGTCAACTGTTTGGACTTTTCACATATATTTTGCTGAAAATTCTGCAGGTTCACTGTTACACCAGGAGAGGGACCTGGAGGGTGCAGTAGCTAAACATAAGAGAAAGCAGGCTCCATCAAACTTTGAACAGAGCGCTAGTACAGATGGTATGGTTTATGTTTTTGTTCAAGTGGTTCATGTCCTTGATTTCTTTTTTAAATGGCATATGAGAGGTCTGTAGCATCTAGTGGTTATAGTTCTGGGTATGAAGTATGAACTGGTATGCTTGTATAAGTGAAACAGAAATAAAATTGTATCAAGTGGTATGAGTTTGTTTGACAATGATTTGATTCACTCTGATTTGTTGTAAGTGGTTGTCGTGTTGTACCATCCCTTTTTCAAGATTTACTGCTTTTTCGTATGATGAGCATGTGCATGCTTTTCCTATGATGAGCATGTGAACTGTTTGGATTTTTGACATTTATTTTACTGAATATTCTGCAGGTTCACTGTTACACCAGGAGAGAGACCTGGAGGGTGCAGCAGCTAAACATAAGAAGCAGGCTCCATCAGACTTTGAACGGAGCTCTAGTATAGATGGTATGGTTTATGTTTTTTGTTCAGTTGGATCATGTCCTTGATTTCTTTTTTAAATGGCATATGAGAGGTCCATAGCATCTAATGGTTTTAAGTTTGTACATGATAGTTTTGGGTTCGAACTGGTATGCTTGTATGAGTGAAACAGAAAAATATGAATGTATCAAGTGGAATGAATTGATTGGCAGATATTCAAACTTTGATCATGTAGATTGTAGTCATCTCTGTATATTATTATTCTATTTTTCCAAATCACCCCTACATATAAATTTGAAGCAACTTTTAGGGTTTATACCACGAAGAAATACAAATAGCCATTTCCCCTAGCAAACAAATATATGGTTTTTTTTTTTTTGAAATGAAATATATGGTTTTTCTAGTGTAGAACATTCTAATTTGTATATATATACGGAGAGGATCCAAAGAGGACGTCTGCACGCCCTTAAAGTGCCGACATCCCTCCGTTCTCCACCGTCCGGCTCCGACGACGGCGCGCCGACACCCGAGCGGACTCCAGCGGCGTCCCTGACCACTTTCTCTCCCCGGCGAGTCTGCCGAATTCCAGTTTTCCCGCGAGATCAATCTTGTGTGAAGTTTTGGGTGGAGGTTGCTGCCTAGACCTTCAAATTGATCTCACCGGGAAGGGAAAGTGGTCAGGGACGCCGCTGGAGTCCGCTCGGGTGGAGGCGCGCCGTCGTCCGGTGGAGAACGGAGGGACGTCCGCACTTTAAGCCCAGTGCGGACGTTCTCTTTGGATCCGGACTGTATATATATATATATAGAGGCCGGATATGAAGCGCACGGAGCTCCGTTCGCCACCATCTGACGGCGCGCCACCATCCGACGGCGCGCCTCCACCCCAGCGGACTCCAGCAGCGTCCCCGATCACTTTCCCTCCCTGGCGAGTCCACCGAATTCCAGTTTTCCGGCGAGATCACCCAAAACTTCAAATAAAGTCGATCTTGCCGGAAACTGGAATTCGGCGGCCTCGCGGGGGAGGGAAAGTGATCGGGGACGCTGCTGGGGTGGAGGCGCGCCGGAGGGTGGCGAACGGAGCTTCGTGCGCACTGCGGACGTGCGCTCCATATCCTTTCCGTGTGTATATATATATATATATATATATATATATATATATATATATATATATATATATATATCAAGGTATCAGAACTCCTCATAAGCATCCTTTGATCATGTAGGTTGTAGTTGTCTCTGTATATTATTATTCTATTTTTTCCCTACTAATAAATTAGAAGCAACTTTTTAGGGTAAGAAATACAAATAGCCGTTTCCCCTAGCAAACAGATTTATGGTTTTTCTAGTGTAGAACATACTAATATGTTAATGAGCTGTCAAGCATCAAGGTATCAGTACTCTTCATTCCCTGGTTCCTATCAATTCCAACTACGTTTCTGCAAAAGCTCCTGATATGCTGCATTCACATATAGGGGCAGTATTCTACCTTTGGTTTCTTCTTCTGTAGGTTGATGTGTTTATGTATTTTCTTGACTTCCCTGCAGGTTCAAAGGGTGATCATGAGAGAGACCTGGCGGATGCAAAGGATATACCTAAGAAGAAGGTTCCTACAATTAATAACTGCTCGCAGTCTCCTTGCATTCCATCTGGTCAGGCAGCAGAACTAGTGAAACCTGAAGTAGCTCGACTAGAAAGGATGAACTCTGATAGCAAATCTGAAGGCAAGGTAACTGAGTTGAGCGATGACGATGAAGAGGTAAAGGTTTCAGTTACAGCACCTGCTGTTGAAATCCAAGGTTCTGATTCATGGTATTGTATGAGTCCACTTGGTGAAATAAGGGGACCCTATAAACTGTCATTGCTAAAGCTATGGAACGTCTCAAGCGGCAAGGAATTAAGATATAAGGTTTGGAGAGAGGGTCAGAGCAAAGGCAAGGCAATCTTTCTCAATGATGCTATTCAAGAAAATTTGCCAATGTAGAAATGCTTCCAAATTGTTAACTGGAAGTTGAATTGCGGTTGACAGTAGTTTTATGAAGAGATAGGAGAAAGGAAAAAAAAAAAAAAAAAACTATTATACATGAAGATTCTACATGTGATTTAGGTTACATGATTTAGTTTACATGTTAGAGGCGTAATGTATGTACCTCATACAAAACGGGGAGATGCCAAGAATTAGGTATGGTGGGATTGACATTGTTGGTTGTAAGTATGGCGTAATTTTCATGATCAATCAGCAGGTACTTGTGTAAACAGCACTATGCGGTATATGAGTATCGGAGGTTCTCATCACAAACGGCAACTTTAACATCGCGTGGAACCCACGCGCAAACAGATCTCTTTTGTAAAAACAAAAAAACAAAAAAAACAGTAAAATTAAGTTTTACTGACAGGTCACGTGCAGTAACCCTATATTCCTTTCTTCTTATAAAAAAACCGTTTTTATTAAGGGCAACGACACGTTTCAACATTGGAAAAATACCAATATTCTAATAATTTCTGTATACAGAATATTTATTTTAAAATTTAGTTTTTGCTATTTACCTTTCCAATATAATAAATGAGTTGATGTTAATCAAAAAAAACAAAAAAACAGTTGATTACACTATCATTCAAGTGTACTTCTGAAAATAAGAAAATACATATAAATAATATAATAGAAGAGTTATGTGAATAAAAGAATAAGAGTTATGAAAACGTTTATACAAAATTAAAATAAATCTAAACAAATAGTTCGAGCTCTGAAAAAAATCTATGAAAATTTTTGCAATGTCACAAGAACGAGCTCATTCAATCCATATAAACAAATAATTAAAAAATAGATTTTACCCCTGTTGATTGGGTTTCCCATAAGGGAACATAAACGTAAATAAGGTTGATGATTTTGATCGGGGCTCGAACGTTACCGAAAATATATGATATTTATACCCTTGTCGTAGTTCACTATACATATCACATCATACGGTCGATTTTAAAAAAATAATGTTTTATCGGTATAGTTAGTTTACAAAGATGTACACTTACATATAACTCATTAAACATGTTATACCACATTAGTAAGCATGTGTAGTTCCAACGAGTAAAATTTTCAAAATTAAAATTTGACCGTCTAATGTGATCAGTACACTTAAATATGTCTATAAAAAAAATTAACCTATTTTCGATAACGTTTGGGTCTCGATCAACGTTGTCAACCCTAAATCAACGCTCTTACCTACCTCTTTCTTACTTATTTTGGTCGATTCTTCTGCCCACACACTCTCAGATATATGACACACAACAACCTATATAAAAATAAATTTTACCTTCCGACAATAAGACTCCCCATAAGGAAGAACAAGCGTAAATAGGGTTAACCGCCTTAATCGGGGTTCAAATGTTATCGAAAATATGAGATTTCTCTACCACAACCGTATTTCAGTATGCCGATAACATCCTACACCTTACTTTTCAAAATTTTATTTGCTAGATATAGTTGGTTCATAAAGAGGTACACTTACATATTACCCACTGAACAAGTTATACAATATAAGTAGGCATGTTGTGGTTCCAATGAATAAATTTCACAAAATGAAAAATTTGACCGTCTGATGTGATCAGTACACATAAATATGTCAAAGAAACAAATATGACCTATTTTTCATAACGTTTGGGTCTCGATCGACGTGGTCAACCATAAATCAACATCACTTATTACACGAAAATGCTATTACCTATCTCTTTGTGATTTATTTTGGTCGATTCTTCCGCCACACATACTCACATATATGACATGCAACAACCTACATAAAAATTTTGTGAAGTTTACCATCCAACAATAAGGCTTTCCATAAGGACTCACAAGCATAAATAAGGTTGACCGCCTTGATCGGGGTTCGAACATTATCGAAAATATGTGATTTCTCTACCATAGCCGTATTTTACTATACTCATAACATCCAACAGCCGATTTTTTAAAATTTTATTTACTAGATATAGTTGGTTCATAAAGAGATACACTTTCATATAACCTACTAAACAAGTTATACCACATTGGTAGACATGTTGTGGTTCTAATGACTAAATTTCACAAAATGAAAATTTGATCGTTTGATGTGATAAGTATGCTTAAATATGGATATCGAAAAAAATTCACTTATTTTCGATAAGGTGTAGGTCTCGATTAACGCGGTCAACCATAAACTAACGTCACATATCACACGAAAAAGCTCTTACATATCCCTTTGTGACTTATTTTGGTCAATTTTTCTGCCTACACACTCTCACATATATGAGATGTAGCAGCCCATATAAAAGTTTGGGGAAATTTACCCCCCTATGATAGGGTTTTCCATAAGGGAGCGTAAACGCAATAAGGGTTGACCGTTTTGATCGGAGTCTAAATATTGTCAAAAATATGTGAATTATCTACCCTACCCGTATTTCACTATACCAAACATATCCAACGATCATTTTTTCAAAATTTGATTTGCTAGAGATAGTTGGTTCACAAAGATGTATACTTGTATACAACTCACTAAACAAGTTATACCACATTAGTAGACACGTTGAGCTTCCAATTACTAAAGTTCACAAAACAAAATTTGACCTTATGATGTGATCAGGACACTTAATTATGTCAATGAAAAAAAATTCACTTATTTTCGATAATTTTTGAGTCTCGATCAACGCGGTCAACCCTAAATCAACGTCTCTTATTACACGAAAATGCTCTTACATACCTCTTTGTGACTTATTTTGGTCGATTCTTCTGCCCACACACTCTCACATATATGACATGCAACAACCCTTATAAAAATTTGGGGAAATTTACCTTCCGAAAATAGGGCTCTCTATAAGGAAGCACAAGTGCAAATATGGTTGACCAAATATTATTGAAAATATGTGAATTTTATACCATAACCGTATTTCACTATACAAATCACATCCAACGGCCAATTTTTCAAAATTTTATTTGCTAGATATAATTGGTTTATAAATATGCACACTTATAATAATCCACTAAACAAGTTAAACTACATTAGTAGGCATGCTATGGTTCTATTGACTAAAGTTCATAAAATAAAAATTCGATCGTCTGATGTGATCAATACACTTAAACACGTCAAGGAAAAAAAATTCACATATTTTTGATAATGTTCGGATTTTGATCCGCGTGGTGAATTATATGTATCATTTTAACTACATAAGGGTAGCTGTGTCTGGAGATGAATTTCTGAAAATTTTAAAATATGTGGATAGAATATATCCTCATGAGAGCATAACAATTTTCGACAATGTGAGCAACTGAGCTATATTTTTGATTTTCGAAGATTTGAAACGTTTAAAAATCATTTTAATGTAAAATATAACATATATAGGCAACATGGTTCGTTTATTTGTTTAATTTATTAAATCTTAATTTCAAAAGGCCACTCTCATATTATTTAATATAACATCAATATTTCATATTTGAAATCAAAATTTCCCAAAATTTTGTTGGGAATATTGTATATAAAGAAATTTAAAAGAAAAAAACAAATTGCATTTATGCAACCCAAACCAAAGGACATGGCAGTCATGGCTTGTCTAGAAAATAAAATGCTTGGGCTTGCTTGGAGATGCACGTCATTGTTTTCCAAACCAACGCTTCAGAATTAATAGGCATTAGAAACAAAGTTGCTTCAGAAAAGCACTTGATCATTGTCTTTCATTCATCTCTTCCTTCCTTTCCCGACAGAACTCCTATGCAGCAATCTCATTGCAAAGAAAAACTCTAGATCTCGTCGCCACTCACTTCTTTCCTGATCTAGAAAATTAGTCTTATTATCCTCCAATTAAGACGAATCATATATATACAATGACCCATCACCCACTTGATAGCCTTAGATTGATCGAGGAAGCTCCACCCAGAAAACCAAAACAATTAAGAAAAATCATGAATCTGGAAGCAAACTCCAGATCTACAACAACCCATGCAATAGCCTGAGGAATCTTTCACCCAGAAAAAGATCTCACAACACAATCTTGTAGTTTTATTTCATTGCATATGATTAATCCAAGACCCAAACCTGAACCCAAACTCAAACCCAAACCCGAACCCAAACTCAAACCCAAACCCGAACCCAAACCTCATCTCACCCTAAATTAAAACCCACTCATATATATTCCTTCCCTTCTCTCCACCGCCGCGTTCTCTCCACTCGACCAGTGCCCAAGGCCTAATCTCATCTCAGCCAAAAAAAACCCCAAATCTCATCTCTATTTCCCTTTTTCCAAACCCAAATCCCCGCCGCCCATCCCCTCGGTGATCTCCGCCAAACTCAATCCAAACCATCTCCGACTCCTCCACTGACTCCATCGCCTCCCTCGGCGTCAAGAGCCGCTACCGCGTCGTCTACCGCCTCGTCATCACATCACCACCGCTGACCACGACAACTCCATCAACCTATATCAAGACCTCTTTTGGGGCAGAAGAATTTTTTATTTTATTTTTGTGGTCTGAAGGGGCAGAAGGATTTATCCCTTGTTTTTACCTTCCACCCACTGATTCTTAAGTTTCAAAAAAACGTTAACGGAGAATGCTAATGTTAAGTCAGATCTGGGTCCATACTGAAATGAGTGATTGTAATGCTGCCATGTCACTCGGTGATTCACCCAGTGAATGGAAGAATTTTCGATATGAGTATATATGTGTTGCAGTTTTGGGTATGTGTGATACGTGATTCTCATGCAAAATGTTGCTTCTCTTGTCAAATATAAGACGACTATAATACCATTTCGACCACTGAAGACACTTGAAATCTTTTGGAGTACTGTGTGATTTGAAGGCAAGTAATTGAGTTTGATCTCTCCTGAGCCTCTGAGTTACCAAGTATATGAGACCCCAATGACCTATCTCTCTGTGACCATTTCACCTATCATGTGTGTTACTACTTGCACATGTATCTCACCCTCTGACGTTGAACTTGTAACTGGTAAGGTTCGCTTCATGTGCCCGTAACGAGGAAAAGTTCCTTTTTTCTAGCCAGCCAACTCGTTGGCAGTACTGTACTCAGCATGATTTCTTTAATTTGTGTTTGAGGGATCCTTCCAAACAAAATTGAAAATTGCATTGTGTATACCTAGATATTTTCCTATAGTAGCTCTCCTTGTTGAATTCCTAGCATGAGAAGAACATTTTTGGAGAATTGCAACACTTGAGGAAAGTGATCTTCTAGATAGAAACTATAGTGATGAACTCGAACAATATAAATAACTCAAAGGTATGATACAAGAGATACAATGAAACGCCTAGATTCGCCTTGAACACTGCCGAGAAAACGCTGGGCGCTCACCTCCACACTCTAGATCAATGCCACCAACCACCGAGAAGCTCAATCCAGCCCTAACGCAAACTGAAACCTCCGCCCCAAAGATCATCGGCGCCAACAGTTCACAAGATAGCATCCAAAGATCAACACAACACCTTGTACCCTGTATACTGCTCTGCCCAACCAGTGCAAACAATCAAGGCTCTCGACCATCCTAGGAAATCATCTCTCTACAGCTTTGTCGAGTAGGCGTCTCAAAACTACCGGTGTTGGTCGGTGAAGATCAGTCTCGTGGTACACGTTCAAGATTGCTTTGGTGAAGTGCTAAAATCTCAATGGCATTGGATTTTGCAATATCCATGTAGTCATCACATAAGTCAATTGTGATGCCATGTGCAAGCATTCTCATGTCGCATGTCAACTTTTGTTCAGTGGATAAGCCAACCTTCATATACCATCTTTAATCTGAACAAAATATGGATCATAGTTGGTCACGTCGCACATCATCTTGTCGAAGAATCAAGGTTGTATTTTATACCGCCTATGAAACATACTTGGTTCATACCTGCATAGATCCGTGAAGCATAGAGCCTTGTGTCATTGATCCATAAGCTCTTGAGTTCTAGCGGTATACTTATGACCTTTTGAAGAACCACTCCATTATGAATCACTTAATCCTCGTCTTCCAGACTATGGGTTGTCAAGACCCACCCTGAATTTCACCCTGAAACTCGAAGTAAGTCTTGCGGGGACCACCTCCAAGGAAAATTCACCGAAAAGCTAGGTAAACCTACCTTGAAAATGGACAACCCTAACCTAGAAAAACTAAAGTGTTACTTTCCTAAATAAAATTAAGCATCCTCCATATCAACCCACAATTATACGAAAGTGAGAATATAATAATTACAAACTTCGTATATTCTAAAATACAACACAAGTCTTAGCACATCATCAGAAAAATTATACGATAAACCCTAAAGAGTATTCAGAGCTACTATACTCTAGAGGAGCAGGAAAATACCCTAGTAGGTTAAACAGGTAACCTACTGGTGAAAGGTGGCTGAGAAATGGGTAACTATGCCTCGTCGTCTCCTACTCGTATTAACCCAAACTCTGCAGACTGGGCATTTTTAAAACGAAGAGCCCAGAGGAAAAACATTCGCAAAAATTAGAATGAGTGGACAAAAATAAATAAAAAGAATATTTATTAACATTTATGCTTTCCCAATTTTATTCAAAGAAAACGAATGCATGTCTTAAACGATAATTCTCTTATCGTTATAAATATCGAGCTTCTACAGCTCAAAACTATATATCAAAATACAGTCTCTCAGGCTAAAATATATATATATATATATATATATATATATATATGTATTTACACTCGCCCATACTCCCTATATAAATTAATAATAATCTATATAGGGCTACTACGCTCGCGTCCAACGCTTACGTCACGCCTTGATGCGGTGATACACTACGCCATTAAGGTGGACAGACGGGTGTATAAATATGTGCTCATACCCCTTATATGAATTAAACACTCGTATAAGGCTACTACGCTTGGTAGGTGATACTTGTTTGCTTGGTAGCCCTTTATATATTCTTATATTTAATTATGTTCTTGAATCAGGACGTGAGGAAGCTCGAGCAGAAGAGGCTTCAGACCGACTTCAGGCTTAGGCCTAATTTGTGAGTGGACTTTTGGTTTAAATAAGGGAAATTCGTCTGAATGGTATACGAACTTTTGCTCCTTATAAACTTTGGTATATCAAGTTTTGAAAATATCATAACGGTATCTCATGTTTCTATCCCGACCTAAGATTGGTATATATAGCCATTAAGATGACCAATTTACCCTTAAGTTCTCTTTTTTTCTTAGTTTTTTTTTATTTGTTTTCATATTCAAGAAATATTAATTAGAAGAGGTTTTAGAATTTGATGATTTGAATTGGCCTTTATAAACTTGAAGAAGATTGAAGAGGGGAAACATACAGAAGTTTAATCCTTGTTATTTCCGCTGACACTCAAAGATCTTGTTGTTGTCGTTGACATTCAAGGATGATTGAGATTAATTTTTTTCTACGTTCCTAAAAATATAAAAAGCCAAAAAAAGAAAATTGGAATATGAAAACAAAGAAGAAAAACGAAGAAAAAAAAAAGAATTTAAGGGTAAATTTGTCATCTTTTTTTATCTGAGGGTAAACTAGTAATCTTAATATTTATATATACCAATCTTAAATCAGGATAGAAACATGAGATACCAATCTGATATTTTTAAAACTTGATGTACCAAAATTTATAAGGAGCAAAAATTTGTATACCATTGAAACGAATTTCTGTTTAAATAATGTGCGGTGATACTTGTTTACTATTCTGACCTACCAAGCTTAACGCCTCGACTTCTCTTCCGGCTAGTCTTCCCCTCCTCCTAATATTCCACTCACTCGATGCACAAAATGGTGGCAGATTGGTGGGGCCTCGCCGGAGGCACCAACCCCTACCTGGTTTTGCTCAGCGATCTCCTCCTCATCCCCATCTCCCACTACCTCTTGGCCTTCCTCGCAATCTCCGCCGTGTTCGTCTACCGCTTCCTCGAATTCCATTTCCTCCATGACCTCCTCACCGGTTTCCGAGGCTGCTCCGTCGCCTTGACCTACCACTCCTCCTCCCTCATCTACCACGACGTCGTTTCCAAGTGCCGCGTCCTCCATTCCCGCTATTTGGTCACGCCCTGGCTCTCTAGCCCTCATCTCCAGACCGTCTTCCTCAGCATCTCCGGCCGCGCTCCGCCTTTCAACTACCGAAGGTACTCTTCTCCGCTCCTTTCCATTCCATTCCATATTGGATTAGTAACAAGTGCAAATTGATACCGAAATATCACAGTCACTGAATCAAGTAATGTGTTCTAGTTGGAGCTATATAGGAATTAGTATATGTAATTTAACATCTGGCAGCTTGTTCTAGTTCCAAATCTCCTCATAATTTACCTGAAAACTTAATCTGGTTCTTTACGATTTGTATATCGGAACAAATGCAGCCTAAGAAATCCTATTCATCTTTATAATCTTCCTCTCTATCGTAGGATTGTTGATAGAAATTTTATTTGATCAATACAGGTTATGTGGCGATCACATTGTTTGCTTTCCGTCTTAAATTTTTGATTCATGCTTTTGTCTAACAAATAGTAATGTCATCTCTCTCAGAGAACTTTTTTATCTCTCTGATGGTGGAACTATCGCGTTGGATTGGTTAATGAACTCCGACGGTAACTATTGACCTCTTGACACTAAATAATATGCATTTTTTTTGTAGAGGTATTATAGGAGTGCATTTGTTTCATCTTTGATACATTTGGTTGCTGTTCTCTTCTTTTCATAATTTTCATAGTATTTTGAGGTCTGAAATTTTGTTGTATGCTACATGTCCTTTGGTTCTTGTATTCTATTCTAATATGTACATAACATCGAACCCGTGTTACTTTGTACTGACAGGGTATTCAATGATCCCTGGTTTTGTAGTACATTTCGTAAAATGTTGCATATTGTGTTCATGTATTAATTGGCACTAATTCCTCATTGAAAACATTGTTACAGCTAGCACTTGTATTCTAAATAAGTGCAACCCTCTATGTATTTTATTATGAGATTCCAGTTTGGACATTACAAGTTCATTATGTCATTGTTTAGTTGCTTCATTATCTTTTGGTTTTGCTCTTTGGAAATATTTCAAATAAGGATGGAAGAAAAACGGACGAGTATTTATGGGGTGGAACTTGATTGATGAGAAAAAAAGGACAAGTATGTATGAGATAGTATCTTTTGGTTAATGACACTAGATTCTATCTCACCAGAAGTAGTAGCTGGTAATTCAGGGGATTGTGCAGCCTTGTTATGATGATAGAGTTGGTTGCGGTTGTAAATTTTTTTTGGGTGGTTTCTTAATGGCTGTTCTATAGGTGCTGTACTGGCAGAGAAACAGAAGGGCTTTCAAGGATTGGAAAGGACAGTGGGGAGATAGGAATAGATTAGATTCTGGTGTTTCATTTGGTCTTGTAAGGGTTCTAGCTATGTTAAACTTTCTTCCTTTTATTTCAATTGGCAAACGACGATATTGTGATTTGGTATTATTTTATCTCCTTTCTTATTAGAAGTTGGAACATCCGACCTAAACTGTTTCTGCTATTTTGGTTACACTTGGGTTATTTTATAGTTTAGTCTATAATCTGATAGTATTGTAGCTGGTTGTGTTTATTTCTTTTTATTATGTATACTGTAGATCTTATCTGAAGTCTTGATACTTGCGATTTTAGTCTTCCCTCTTTCCTCAGTCACATGAATATGTGTGTGTGTGTGTACGTAGAGCTTTATTATAACGGGTACTGTATATCCTTTCTCTTTGCTCCAGTTCTGGGAAGTAACATTGACAGCACCAGTGCTATTCCGGAAGATAATATAACCCCAATTGTGCTAGCCATTCCTGGATTGACAAGCGACTCTGAATCTCCTGTAAGCTTCCTATTTATTTACTTCTTTTCTTGGATCTGAAAATGCTTTCTGGGTAATTCTGGTGTCTCTAGCAATATTCTGCTGGATTAAGGCATACAGCTGTCTTGTATATACTGTTCTGTATGCATTTGATCTAGTTTTCTGGTTTATCAATTTATTTTTTCTTAATTGTATGCTTCGTGTCCACCGTAATCGTAGAGTTCTGTGATCAATAAAAGTGGTTTCTCTTAGAAAATAAATGGTTTTGGCTTAAATCAAGTTACTAGTTAGTTAGAATGGATGTTAACATGCTGCTTGAAACTCAAAAGGGGAAATGTGGAAGCTTGGAATCTCGGGTAAAAATAGCAATGAATCAATAATTTGGAGTATCTGTTGATCTCGCAAGATGTATAAAATACAATCTCTCTGTCTCTCTCTCTCTCTGTCTCTCTCTCTCTAGCTCTTCTATGACTACTAAATTAGTTCTTTGATTTGAAAGATATGAAATTGCAAGTTTCATGTAGAACGTTGATTGTCGCCACACTGGGTTTACTGTACATTATTCTACTTGATATTATCAGCTGTCTTCTTGGGCTGTTTTCAAGCTTTTTTCTTTTTCATGTAAAGATGTTTTTTTTTTTTTTGGCATACATGATGAGTGACTAATGCAGTTTGGTGTTTGTACTGCAGTATATTAAGCATCTTGCTTTCAACACAGCGCAAAAGGGATGGAATGTCGTTGTTACCAACCACAGAGGTTTAGGTGGTGTTTCGATTACTGTAAGCAGCTCTTTTTAAATTTCCTTATGTAATTACTTTGCGTGTCTATATCCATATCTATTAACACTTTTAAGCCTTGTTTGCTTGTGAACTTAAACCATGGGAATAGAAATTTTTTTTCTAGCCCCATGCTTGGTAAATGCAGGTTTAGGAAAATGATTCCTGCCTCATCTGAGGCCAGGGAGGGACTGAAAGCAATGAGGTCCCTTGGGTTATTGTTGGAAACTGAAGAACTAATTATTTCTTGACATTACCAACAGTGTATAGGGATCTTGCTGTCTTGTCCCCGGAAAATAACATTTGATATTTCCAAAACACTGTACTGGGTATTGGCTCCTTAGTGTAGTTAGCTACCTTATACAGATCTCTCTCTCTCTGGCTCTCTCTCTCTCACTCAAAATGTTTTTGGGGCTTTTATTGAACCAGCATGCTCTTCCTTCCTAGTCCTACAATCTTTTGGAGACAGGAAACTCTAGTCAATAGTAAGGTGCCAAGGTATGTACTGTGAAGTGGTTTGAACCCAGACTGCATGGGATCAAACCATGAGCCTAAGTGAACCTTACTAACCGTCGATGGTGGGGCCACTGATAAAATTGTTCTACCACAATTACTGGAATTTATAAAGCAAGTGCTGTAATTTGTAGGAGGTATTATCATATGACAACACAACTTGAACCATGTTAGTATTGGGAAAGGAGTATAAGCTATTACTTTCTTTAATACTTTTTAAGGAACATTCAATTTTGTTTAAAATTGAAAATATTAGGTAATAGGAGTGATGAATATGGATTAAATCTGTACAAAGAAAAAATTTCAATAAGAACTTGGGAAGTATTACGTAACCCTTGCCCTGTTTGATAAACTACATGGCATGTCCTAGCTGAGCACTGATTCCTACTTCTGTAAGAAAAACTGGACAAGCTGTTCACTGTACTACAAACAACATCTTCTCACACCAAACAGCTTCTACAAATATAAAAAAACCAATCCAAATGAGCATTTTATTGCATCTAGATGTGATGTATTGGAATTAGACTTTCATACTCTGTTAAGTTCAGTTATGGATAAATTGCAGTCTGCACTCTTTGAGAGGCTTTACATAGGAAATTAGGAAGTTATGCAATATTATTATCAACTTTTAAAGAATCGGCATGTGGTATTGCTGAACTATTTCAGGACCACTTTTTTCCACCTCCACAATTTGTTGGCTTATGTTCATGGTTAATTGTCATCTTGAGCTCCAAAATTTGAAAGTCCCTATTTTAATCTCTATTCTAATGGAAGTGGTATGTCAGTTGTGTTGCCACGATGCAGAAATTCCGTGGGTCATGCTTTAGTTATCCCTTATTAAGTTTTCCGGCTATTGCCAATTTCAAATTTATTATAACTTCTCATTAGGTTTATTGATATATAGGTAATCCCACTGTGTTTTATTATTATGTGTTTCAGTCCGATTGCTTTTATAATGCTGGTTGGACAGAGGATCTGCGGGCAGTCATTAATCATCTCCATCATGAGTACCCCAAGGCTCCTTTATATGTTGTTGGAACGAGTATTGGGGCCAACATTTTGGTATGTTATGTGGTCATGTTATATTATTCTTATAAGTTTTTGTAGAAGCAACTATTTGTCTTTTATTTTCACTTTAATTTTGTCTTATCTAAACCCTAAAGAAGAAGGGTAGATTTTGGGGAGTTGTGGTGTAATGCAGTTACCTGAGTTGGGTGGCAGTGGAAACATATAGGAAGGTCTTTGATGATGTAAAGGGACAGGGATTCTTGTTCCTTCTGTAGTATGCTAAATGTTTTTGTATTGGCTTTTCCTTGGCATATACCTTGTCCACTGTTGTATGTAGTCTGTCTTTTTATTTATGAAGCTCTACAGCTGATAAAAAAAAAACAAGAAGTTAAAGGCTTACTTAAACTTGCATTTCTAGTAGTTCGCGGTTCTTAGACCAAATCTCAATGTAACTTCCTTTCTAGTTTCTAGTACTCTAACTCTAATTTGATTTATTCCAGGTAAAATATCTTGGGGAGGATGGAGATACTGTTCCCGTTGCTGGGGCTATAGCAATATGTTCTCCTTGGGACCTTCTGGTTAGTGTTTTAATTTTGTTGTGAAGAAAATATTTTTGGTAATTGTTGAAAAAAAAAAACCACGACATGGGGTGATAATAATTATAATCTTAGTGTCAGAATGATTCTTATACAATGAGGAAGTGACTTATCGTCTTACTGGCATGCTTGGTTTCATCGGGAACCTCAAAGCATGCTTGTGGATAGACGTTATTTTGAGCCTCAGAAGTGGCTCATTTATTTTATTTTATTTGAATAATATAGATGGCATTCGGATGAACATTGGGGCAAGTACCCGGATGTTGAAACTATCCCTGAAGTTATGCATCATTTGTTATTATCTGATTATATGTGGATTTATCCTCAATATGGAAATATCTGTTAATACATCCTTAAATATGATTCTCAATATCCTTTCACCTTTTCAGGTAGAAAAATATCCAACTGTTGCATTTACCACTGGTACCTGTTTCAAAGTTATATGCTATGTTGTCAAATAGATAGATAGACTTGTTGGGATTATAAACGAAGAGCTGGAACAAATATGCTCATTGACAGTTATGATGGATTCCAGTCCTTGTTTATCGGAAGTAGTTCCTTATAAATGTAAACTTATCCTATTTGGTTTTGCTCTGCAGATTGGTGATAGATTTATAAGCCGTAGGTTGTTGCAAAAAATTTATGACAGAGCTCTTGCAATTGGCCTTCAAGGTTATGCACAATTGTATGTACGTACTTCCCTTTTGAATTGGGCAGTAAATAGCTCCTAAAAGATTATGTAATTTGTACTTTATGATGCAGGGCAGAAACTGAAAGTTTCGGTCTTGTGGCTAGATCAGGGGTAAAACTCTTGAGAACGAAGATCTCAAGGGAAAAACAAACGATATGATAGAGATATTTGCCGTAGGATTAAAGTAGGAACGATATATTGAGTTTTAGGGCAGAACGTCCCAAAGAAACTCTATGTATAATTTTATTCAAAATAACAAAGCTGACTTACAAGACTCTAAAAGGCTAGATATATAGGCAATAGCAAACCCTAGTAAAAACAGGAACCTAAAAAGACTTAAGAATAATAAAACATAATAAAGAAAATAATAAAAGATAATAAACTCCTAATTAAATTAGGAAACTTTGGATGCTCCTGCATCACTTTATATGCTTCATTCCTACTTACATATGTTACATACATACTCGTATGTCATTTCTTGAATACCTCAAAAGTTTTGATTATCGAACAATGTTTATTTGAATATGTTTTTTTTAAATTGTTTATTGCAGACACCAGCCTATTTATTCTCGCCTCGCTAATTGGGAAGGTATAAAAAAGGTAAGTGTTCCAACATTCTTAATTTTTAATCCCCAGCATTAATCTCAGAGGAGCATTTAATAGTTGGAGGCTTGATAATTTGACACTTCCAGAAACAGAGGTTTAACCAACAATAAATGTTTGGAATGATTCTTTTATTTATTCATTTTTCTTGGCTGGAGACCTGAATTAATTAAGGAAGTAATGCATTGAAAATCCACTAGATTAGAAAGCTACGAACTAAACAACCCAACAAAAGCCAGAAACAACACCATAGCCCCAGACTTTAGGCTGTAGATAACAGCTGCATTCCAATTTTGAAACAAATGGCATCAAAGAAATATGCTATAATTCTACTAAAGCCCATAAAGAAGCAAAGAATTCACTCCTATCCCACAGATTATCCAACTACTTACGCTACGTTCTCTTTCATCTTTGTCACTGAAACAGTTAGTTGTCAGTTTTTGAAGACTATGGAAAGGGGAGGGAGTCAGGGAGGACCTTTGGAATAAAGTTAGGTTCTTGTTGGCCATGTGGGCTTAAGACTTTGTTAAGTCCAAACAGTGTACTATCTCCTTAATCAATCTAGAGTGGAAGGGTGCAGTAGTATGTTTTCGTTATGTTCTGTGGATTCTTTTGTTTCTTATTGCTGTTACCTTGGTCACACCTGTTGGTTTTTGGTTCTATTTTTCTCTTCCACTTCTTATCAAAGGGAAAAATGTTGGGAATTGTCCAGTTTTATGCTTTTGTGCTTGGTAAAAGTAGATGCATATGATGGTAATGTAAGAACATAATGAGCGTGCGTAATTAGCTTAGAATATTTGGTAATTAGCTTTCCATTTTCTTTTCTCCTTTCATTTAGTAATTGGCTTTGAATATTCAGTATTCATTGTTCTTTTGCTTTCTCCTTTCATTTGCTAGATTCCTTTTTCTTTGATTTTTGTTCTGGCGGTCCTTGACTTGATGAAACTTGAGTAATAGTGTCAAATATATAACAAATTTTTAAAAAATAACATTACAAAATGTCTACGAACTTCGAAATTATGACCAGCTTAATGAATAAAAAGGCAGCGTCTTGTTCAAGAGCAGCACCTGGGCATGGAAATTATATGCCCCAGCGTCCAGATTCATGCCTGTGGCATGCCCCCTTTTGAAAAATTTGATTTATACCATTCACGTATCATGGGATGAGCTTGGACCAAGAGAAAACATTTCAGTTGTGTTTAATATATTTTAGTGTTGAAACATTGAGTGTATAGTGACACATGCTCTGCCGTTACTAATGTTTGCTTTGTTGTTATCTTGGATTTCAAAAGTCGCGTTCTATTCGTGATTTCGACCATCATGCAACCCGACTCGTTGGGAAATTTGAGGTACTGATGCACATGATTTACCATGTTTTCTTGCTCAGCAGAATTTTAATTTTTTTTAATTGTGTGATTAAGTTGAGTTTGCTGTTGTGCCAGACTGTGGACACATATTACAGGCGTTGTAGCAGTGCTAGTTACGTAGGAAATGTGTCAGTGCCACTACTCTGTATAAGTGCTTTGGATGATCCAGTTTGTACTAGGGAAGCCATTCCTTGGGATGAATGCAGGTGGAGTTTCTTTTAATATGCCAGATATTGTTTTCTTTCTTTCATCACTCTTTTCCACATAATTTAGTGCATGTTTGACACCTGTTTTCAATAGGGCAAACACAAATATTGTATTGGCTACCACAGAGCGTGGAGGACACTTGGCTTTCTTTGAAGGATTAACTGCAGCTGGCATCTGGTAATGTCTCCATATTATTAGGATGCACTAGCTTTTGTCTGTTTTTATCTGGTAATTCATAGAGTTTTTAGTATTGTTTTACAAAATGGTTTTTCATTTTCCAGAACCAAAACTAAGAGAAATATCTGGTATGGTTTCATGGTAAGAAAATATCTTTTGAACAGTTCATAATATGAAGTTTAGGGTTAATTCAATTCAATTAAGTACCTCAAGCTTACACTAGTTTTTAGTGCCTCATCTATGAAAAGTTGTAGTTGTTTCTTCAACTTGGATGCCATACTCCGTTTGCGTCCATCAACTCACTTTATCTGATGACTTGACATATATGGTAAACAAATTCTCTGATAGCAAATACCATTTAAAGGATTAAATAAGATCAAAGCTGTCTCTCTATTTAGTTCGGAGAGCCAAGTTGATTGGGGGTTTTTCATTACACAATTATTTTACAAGTTTTTTTAAAGTGTCTAGCTCTGCCCTTAGTATTCCATAGCATCTTTGTCCTGCAAAGCTGCCCATATTGGTTCTGTGTGATCCTTCTGTTAAATCACATTTTGTCCTGGTACTTTGGATCATCTCTACTTTAGCACCTTATTTCCAGTTTCCGTGCACATCTATATAGTTCATTCCCATTTTGCATCTGGAATGCTATCGATCACATAAAAGGTCATGGACCCAAAGGTTATTATAGTCATTTCCATGAAGTTGGCAATTGTATGGCGTCTCTACTTGTGCATTTATCAAGTAAAGTGCATCAGAAATTCCCTTCTGAAATTTGTTGGTGTATTATTTTTTTCTTTGCAGGTGGGTAAGAGCTGTGGATGAATTTTTAAAAGTTTTACATAGTAGTCAACATATGCATGTAAAGAAGGTATAAATTTCTTTTCACGTCATTTCAAATGCCTAATGAAATAGTAGTTGGTGTATGTTGGTTGATTTTATTTTGTGATACTGTCGAACATTGAATTGTTGCTGAAAAGTTATTGGAACTAATGTTCTTATAACTTTGTGATCTACTTGTTGTCATGCAGCAGCATGCTGGTTAAATTTTGCAGGTTAATAATATTGTTACATTTCTTGTGTTTCCAGGTGGCAAGTTCTAACCCACCATTAATAGTGGACTCTTCAATAGATCAGGGTCCCTATGTAAACATTGCAGAAGATGGAATGGTTGCTGCAGTGGGAAATGAACAGATAGAAGAGAATAGAGTAGAAGATGTACATGAACCAGGAGAAGGAAAAATATCAGTTGAGCAAGATGAACAGAGGCCACAGCCAAACTCTGATTCGGATTCTTTAGCTTCTATGGTACAATCTTCTCAACAAGCTACTACGCCTCTTGGTGTAACTGCTCGTGTTAGAAGATGCTTAGATCTGCTATCTCGACAGAGTAGGTGGTCGTTATGGTTGCTTGTTTATATTGCTATTGTCACAAGTTGGCCAGTGGTTGGTTCTGTCCTCCAGATTGCATTGCAAAAGAAGCGCAGAAGTGTCTTACCTGGTGCTATCCTCAAAAGATAAGAACATGCTGTTTACATTATTCTTGTATGCTACGTCTAGGTTCTCGATCCCATTTAAATAAATAAACAATACTGCTGAATACATGACTAGCATCACCTGTGTATTATGTAAAACCTATGAGTAGGTTGCAAACCCAATGTAATCGTTATGGGTGAAAATAGAGAAAACTAGGATATTTGGGTCTATGGAACCCAACAATGCAATCGTGAATCGTGTCCTTTACAAAGAAAATCGACGGCTAATTTGTGAGCATATGTTACCAAACTTGGTTTACCGAACCTAAAAGTCTAAAACATTAGGCTAGTATTCAGTCGGTTCATATTAGACAAAAGAGAAAAAAAGAAATGGGCATTTGCATCGATACTAAGCTGGAATGAGGATATATGAATTATGAGGCTGTAGATCATTATTGCCCAACTATTTAACAAATATGGTTGCAGCTAACTTCTTTTGACTGGAACCAATTAACCAATCATTCATCAATTGGCTGTTTTTGTTTTTTGTTTTTTGGGTGATGTATTTATCGACATACTTAACATATGATAACTCAAATAATTCTTCCCTCGTATTCTCATTCTTGCTTGGTTTAGTTGCCATGCTAGAAATAAAAAATTGTCTTTAGCCTTGCTACCCCCAGATATGATAACAAGACCAGCCTATTGTCCCTCTGAGAGTAAAACACACGCTCAGGTAAATTGGTGTTTTACGACTAGAATACAATAGTGTCGTCTGATACCGAACTCAAAGCTCAGTCTGAGGACTTTTAATCTTGAATACTAGGTCGTTCTTGCAGATCAAAAAACAAGCATACCTACTAAAAACACAATCCCGATTTCTCTAGCATTAGCTGGCTCAGTGGTATTGTTATTATTTACAAGCCCTTGTTTACAGAAACCCGGCCAGTATTATCTGTAAAATGTTTGAAGACTGCTTGCCGTTCTTCAGGTGACTGTCCTTGGAAGAGGCATGTAAACCAAATTATATTAGACCTAGAGATCGAGCATCCTAGAGATTGCCATATGTCAACTTCATGATAGTTCATCCAACAGAATCTAATCTGCTTACTTGTACCAAAACAATAATCTAGGTGCATTATATTTTGGCATTTTCGTATGTGCTAAATATAAGTTATGGGCCAATATTCTATTTCATTAAACAAGCTTTACATGTCCTCCATAACCAAGACAACGTACCGAGAGAGCTTCAATATATATGCCTCCATGTTTTATGTGAAGTTTTAGGATCGGAGTCTTCAGTTGGACTTGTTCAAACAGCTATTTCCAAGAAAACTAGAGGTGAATTCTCCAGCTAATTTATTCTTTCCACTGCTATTTGATCCCTTTTTTGTTCGAAGACATCGCTATAGCTAGTTTTTATACTCACATGCTTCTACGATACAATATCTATTACTTTATATATATATATATATATATATATATAGCAAAATTCAGCTCAAATTAAGAACATGTTGTGTGAAACATGCGGCCAAACTTTTGAACAAGTCAAGGATATATTATTGAATTAATGGTACAAAATTTCTAAATACTTTACGGTACAATGTTGTCTTACACAATAAATCTTATTTCGTTTAGCGAACAACAATACTCACACTAAACCAATTCAAAGATAAGAGATCAAGTACAACCAAACCCAGCAACTGGTAACAAATAGTGGTGTACAAGCATTGTATCCAATATAAGACTATACTGTACTATACACAGTGATAGTTAGAGAGTAAAAAGCTTTTGGTACATTCTTGATCACTAAAACTTCGTTCCAAAGATTGAAGATTGTAGATTCTTGCAACACGAAAGAGCATAATTAATAACGACATACCAAAGGTGATCAAGATATCTTGTTATATACGTCGGACTAGATACTTTGCAAGAATGGGAGCATCCTTGGTTATTAATAACGAACAAGTAGCGGTCCTTTCAAATAGAAGCTAACTTGGCACTTAGCTAACACCTCCAACATGCACACTCTCATTAGTTTACTTAGCTAATCTTGTTTTAGAGCATCATTACCCTAAATTTGACAAATTAATTTTCTCAAAGCATCCAAATGGCAGTCATTTTCAGAATCAAGAAAAGGAAACCAAGCAAGTGAAAGAGAATATTGTTGTCTCTAGAAGCAAAAAAACAATGACGACGATTTTTTTTCTTTTTGTTTGAATTCCTTTGATGAGAGAGGACAAATCAATTGTTCAAGGACGGTAGGTTCTGATACCCCGAATTTTCCCGCTGCTTTTTTTTTGTCCAATGCGTACGGCATCTTCTTCCTCCACCGAACTACCCGACGGATCATTATAAATTAAGCACCAGAAATCAAACATTTTCCTAAACCTCCAAAGAGTAAAATGACACCCAAGAAGTAAAGAAAAGATCAATTTGTTTTCTTGACCTAGCTAAGCTAGCTATATATGACACTGATTCTAGAGAATATAAAGATACCCATTTAAGCATCTTGTCTCTCTAAAGGTTTAATGAAAAGAACATAAAGAAAATAAAAGTTATATTCTTCAATATCTCTCTTGTCTTTTGTCTTTTGTTCCATTAACATGTAATGACACAGAGGAATTTTCATCATGACATATTCCATCCCACTCTCTCCTGCTTCCTGCTTCCATAAAAGGTCTTCCATCCCTCATCTCTTAATGCCCTCAATCCACTTCATCCATCTACTGTATATTATTTAGTTTTCTCATATTAATTAATTTGTCCGAGAGTGAGAGATCGAGAGAAGTAATAGTATGGAAGATATAGATGAGGAGGGGGATGAGCTTTTGAATCTCAGCCTTGCAATTGTTACAAACTCAGGCGGTGAAAGAATGAAAAAGAGAAAGAGAAGGGATAATACTACTAGCAACGATTTCAGTTCATCATCATCTGAAGGTTGTGAGGGGAAGATATTCAGGCTTCTTCAAATGAGGGAACAAATGTTAAAACTAGAGCACAAGAAGAAACGAGGAGGAGGAGGTAATGATAATAATATCTATGATGATATTGTTGATGAATTAGATGGTAAAGGCCTCCAATTAATCCGCATGTTGCTCATAACAGCCACTACCGTAAATGAAAACAATGTGAGCTCAGCTTTAGAGAATCTTACAGAGTTGTATAAAAGTGTTTCCTTGTGCGGCGACTCAGTGCAACGAGTTGTGGCTTACTTTGCAGATGGCTTGGCAGCGAGGCTTCTCACCCGAAAATCACCATTCTTCGACATGATTTCCAAGGAGCCAACGCATGAGGAAGAGTTTGTAGCCTTCACTGCTCTCTACCGGGTTTCCCCCTACTACCAGTTTGCTCATTTTACAGCCAACCAGGCCATAATCGAGGCATTTGAGAAAGAAGAAGACAAGAACAACCGTTCCTTGCATGTAATAGATTTCGACGTCTCCTATGGCTTTCAATGGCCTTCATTGATACAATCTCTTTCTGAAAAGGGAAGCAGTGGCAGTCGGATATCCCTTAGGATTACAGGGTTTGGAAGAAGTTTGGACGAACTGCGGGAGACGGAGAATAGATTGCTCAGCTTTTCCAAGGGATGTCGCAACCTCGTCTTTGAATTCCAAGGATTATTGCATGGCTCAAATCTCATAAACTTGAGGAAGAAGAGAAATGAAACAATTGCGGTGAATTTGGATTTTCATTTGAACAGCTTGAACAATGATATCAAGATATCCGACTCGTTAAAATCTGTACATTTACTTAACCCTTCGATTGTAATGTTGGTTGAACAAGAAGGAAGCAGAAGTGCTCGAAGTTTCTTGTCGAGATTCATGGAGTCTTTGCATTATTTTGCAGCCATGTTTGATTCTTTAGATGATTGCTTACCGCTAGAGAGCACGGAGAGGCTGAGCATCGAGAAGAACCATCTGGGGAAGGAGATCAAAAGCATGCTCAACTACGACAATATTATGGAGGATCGTACAACAGAAAAGTCGACGGAGACATGGAAAGCGAGGATGGAGAGTCATGGTTTTGAAGGAGTCAATCTAAGCTCCAAGTCCAAGATCCAAGCTAGACTTCTCTTGAAGATTAGGACCCATTATTGTCCTCTTCAATTTGAAGGAGACGGTAGTAATGGTAGCAGTACTGCAGCTGGCTTCAGGGTTTTTGAAAGAGATGATGGAAGGACACTTTCTCTAGGATGGCAAGATAGGTATCTTCTTACAGTTTCTGCATGGCACTGTCACCGTGTATCTTAAAAATATAAACAGACATTTACATTCTCTAATAGCCTAGCTAACACATTCAATTCATACCATTTTTGTAAAAAATATTGTGCTCATACAAACTTTTTTTTTTTGATTGAAATGGAATTTTATTAACTTCAGACCAAAAGTCATATGAGTAATAATTCTCAAAACAGAACCCCCAGTACATCAAACATTATTACCAGTATTTAACTGAAAGAGCCATTCAGACCCGTGCTCTTGGCAAAACCAACCTTCTGCTAATGACAAAGCCCTTCTAGCTAGCTCATGTGTTATTGCATTAAAACGTTTCTTCACATGCCTCCACGAAACTATCTCAAAATTAGTCATAATCAACCTAACTGCATCAAGAACGCCTTCGATCTTGCTGAAGTCCCAACCACGAGTCTTTAAGCCATTAAGCACATTTAGAGCATCACCTCTTATATCAAAATTTGATACTCCCAGCTGCTTTTGGATTTAGAGAAAGAGGAAGTGGTACTAATAAAGCACCTAGAAGGCCATGTTCTGGGTTCAACATCACAGCTCCCCATCAAAGTACAATAGAGAACTAGAAGTATTACTGACCTGTGGGGTGCGCACTACCTCCTTTACAACAATATTAGTAATCGGTTTGTTAGTGCTCATACAAACTTGTTAAGCTAATATTTTTTTAGTAAAAGATCGATAGTTTTATTGATTATTCTTGTCCACAATGCATTTATTGTCGTTTTGTTCAAATAATAACGGTTTGTCCTCATTGCAAGTGTGCACAAATTAAACCTAGCTAATACAAATGACTTCCAACTACATTTATTTAATTCTCATGTAACGGTACTATTAGTCGCTTAAAGACCTTAATTGGTGAAAATCAAATAATACGGAGAATTAAAAAGAAAATAGACCTCCATTACCTGGTTTAGAAAGCATGCACCACCATAAACGTACATTAGAGTTCTTGGACTTATTTTTGGATAGTTCATCCTTAATTTAGGTTGTACAAGCAAGTCAAAACTCGGGCTGGGCATGGGACGGGATATAGCTAATCCCACGGCCCGTCCCAGACATTGAAATCGGGACGGGACGAGCATTGCATTTTTTAGATTTCATCACATCCGGGCCCTATCCCGGTTGCGACGGAATGAGATGGGACGGGCTCAATCCCGGATAAAAAATGTTAAAAATAAACTTGTAAGCAAATGAAAGAGTTCCATAGTTTTATAGTGTTCTCTACTCTATTATGTATTAACAAGTACTTGTAACATATTTACAAGTACAACACGGTGTAATAAAAGAGTTTATATTACATACTTTCTCTAAACTTGTCATCATTACTAGGGTACAAGAAGAGAGTCTACAACAATCAACAAATTAAAGTATTAAACATCACCGTTATTGAATTGGAGACAACCTAGTAACTTAAAAAAACAAAGAGTTAAGATCAAAACACTTAAATAAAAGGCTCAAACCACTTAAACACTCAAACCTTGTGTGACATCTCTTCACCTATGTCCTCCATCTTCTCATAATTTTTTTTATTTAGAATCCTGTTTTCTTATGACAAATCAAAACATATGTTACATGCCTGCATAATATACATCCAAACTAAAAGAGACAACAATTGCAGTTTACTTCATCGTCGTCTTTAAATGAAACTTGAAAGTAAACATGTTTCTAGATCTCCTCAATCTTGATATCTTCAGAAATTGTGTACTGTAAAATTGAGTTATCCACTTCAACTAAAATAAAGTCACAGTACATTTTATATTTTCTCGTCTAAATGGTATACGAACTTTTGCTCCTTATAAACTTTGGTATATCAAGTTTTAAAAATATCATATTGGTATCTCATGTTTTCATCCCGACCTAAGATTGATATATATAGCCATTAAGATAATTAATTTACCCTCAGACCAAAAAAAAAAGATGACTAATTTACCCTTAAATTCTCTTATTCTTTTTTGCTTAGTTTTTCTTCTTTGTTTTCATATTCCAATTTTCTTTTTTGGGCTTTTTATAATTTTAGGAACGTAGAGAAAAAAATTCATCGTCACTTTTTCTTTATTAATAATCAGTTCTTCTTCTCAATCTTCCTTAAATGTCAACGAAAACAACAAAAATTTTGAGTGTCACAGAAACAACAAGGATTGAACTTCTGTATGTTTCCCCTCTTCAATCTTCTTTAAGTTTATAAAGGTCAACCTAAATCATCAAATTCCAAAACCTTTTTTAATATTTCTGGAATATAAAAACAAATAAAAAAAAACTTATGGATAAATTGGTCATTTTAATGGCTATATATATCAATCTTAGGTCGGGATAGAAACATGAGATACCGTTCTGATATTTTCAAAACTTAATATACCAAAGTTTATAAGAAACAAAAATATGTAAATATCATATGCTTGTAATTCCACGTCATAATGAGTTGCACCATAAAGACTATGAGAAACACCTAGAAATTTTCATGGCTCCCTTTCTCCACCTAACTTATCAATGCACTTTCATATTGTTTAACAAATTGTTTCAACTTTCAAGGTAGTCTTGGATTTACCGTGACCATGAAAACATGAATTCATACTTTCACTTTGTTGTGTGGTAAGTACCTGCCCATAAACCATCTTTGACAAAGCATGGAACCTAGAAATCTCTCTCCGGGTACATGACATTCAACCAGTCATTCTCATGCAACTTATATTTCTGAATCATCTAATCATAAACTTTATTGAGCAAGGTCATTGAGATATATTCATATTTTGTACATCTTCTCAACTTTTCATTAGAGGTGGCAAACTAGCCGGCTCGGCCTGGGACATACTTACTCGGGCTACGGGTCGTGCTTGGGTCGGGTCACGACGACCTACTTTTTAATGAGCTTGGGTTTAGGCCGGCCCATTTATTTGAACATAAGGCCCGAGCCCGATCCACGACCCAAGCCCGTAACGCGTCGGGCCGTACTCGGGCCTTGCCTGGTCCGTTTTGTGCCGAAATTTGAAATTAGTCGAGATGAATACCATATAACACCGCTTCTACTCTCATAATTCAAACTTTTTATTGATCACCTTTTTTTCGTCAACAAACTAAGAAATAAGTGATAAATGCACATTGTTTATAATTAATAAATATTTAGAAAAAACTTGTTATGGGTTTAAGGGAATCAAAATAAATAATTATTAGTAGCTAAGTTTATTATTTATTATAAATATGTTAACTTCATATTATAAAAGAAAGAGAAAATGACAAACCACTACCATAGACAGTTGCAAAACACAGAAAAACCAACTTTCAACAGATTTAAACAAATAAGGACATAAGCCCAAACTCACAATCCATAGTCCTACGCCCTGTCAGCAATTTTTATGCAAAATACCCAAAAAACCAATATTTTCTAAAATAACTACAAACCTTCTACAGCCTCCTCCAAAATCCCGTTGCCTCCCCCAAAATCCCACTGCCTCCCCCAAAATCCCACTGCCTCCGCCTAAAGCCTAAATCCCACACTTCTCCACCATTTCCATTCAAAACAACGATTCTCTCTCAAATCCCAAGCCCTAAATCACAGTAGCAGAAATATTCGTCCCAAAATTCTCCACCATTTCCATTCGAAACACCGATTCTCCACAGTAGCAGATCGACGTCTCTCACGATTCACGATTCAGGTACTTGTTCAATCTTCTATGGCTTCTACATGTCTGAGATTAAGTTTTTAGCTTCGCGATTTTATAGTAGCAATCAGAAATGAATAATCGATTTCTATGAATTTGAACTCGATTTCATGGATTGGCTTTGTGGTTGTGCATTTCGTTTAGATTTGGTGTTATTTGAACTTGAAATCATGATTTCGTTTTCGATTTCATAATCGAGCAGTAGCACTGAGTTTATAAGAATCAGAAATTCATATTTTACAGTGCTTTTGGAGGGAGTAGGAGTTTATAGATTTAATGGAGGAACCGGGGTCTGCCACCGATATCCAGGTAATTCTCTATGCACATGCTCATTTGCAATATCTCTGCTACTGTATTTGTATCATGAGTTGTCTATGTATTGAGTGTTTTGCAATTGAGAATATGTTTTGAATTGTCTAGACTAGTTATATGTCTGCTACTACACCTGCTGAACCTTAAAATTTAAACTGTTATTGTTTCAATTGTTTCCTGTTAACTTGATCATGCTCATGCTCATGCTACTGTTAAAGTAATATCTCTGCTACTGTATTTGTATCATGAGTTGTCTATGTATTGGGTGTTTTGCAAGTGAGAATATGTCTTGAATTGTCTAGACTAGTTATATGTCTGCTACTACACCTGCTGAAATCACAAAAAATCCAAAAAAACATGCTAATGTTAAAGAGCTGCTACTACACGGATTAGACTAGTTATGTATCTGCTACTACACTTGCTGAACCACAAGAATTACAAAAAATAAAAAAAAACACTAATGTTAAAGAGCTGCTACTACACACACTAGACTAATAATAAGTCTGCCACTACACCTGCTAAAGTAAAATTTAAACTGCTACTGTTTCAATTGTTTCCTGCTAACTTGATCATGCTTATGCTACTGTAAAAAGTAAGAAGTATATGTGCTGTTGTAACATGAGTTGTTTAATTCTGATTTTCTTGCTATTGTGCACAGGTGCAAAATGATATGAATCTCAGACTGAAAGGGAAGCGATATAAGACTCTAGCGTGTAGAAAAAAGTTGCCAAGGAAGGGTAAACAACAACAAAAAGCCAAGGAAGTAGACAAGGTTAAAAAGCCAAGGTGTGAGCAGAAATTTCGTCAATTCAGATGCAACATGTTGGCATTTGAAGAAGTATTCACCAAGGTTTGCAAGGACTTAGGTGAGGATAAGGAGATTCTAAGAAATGAGCTAATGAAGACACCATTCTGGGATTTCATATCAATATATGATAGACGTTTGGTGTCAAAATCCACTGCAAAGAAGTCGGATAGAGAAATTCAGCGATTGATTGACTGCTACGTGCCAAAATTGAAGAAGTTCAAGTTTGGAAACAAGGTGGCTGAGATCAGTGTGTCTGATGTAGAGCAGATTTTTGGGCTGCCAAACCCAAAAAACGGGCTCAATGTGCCGACCCCACTTGAAGATTCAAAAAAGCCTGTGGATAATTCAGTGGTGCAAGCTTTTTTCAGCAATGAAATCAGGATAACAAAGTCAAGGATATTAGATCTCTTGGATGCAGAAGTGAAAGTCAAAAGGTATGGATGGCCAATGAGAGTCACACAGCTCCTGCTACTGCATTTATTCACCACGCTATTGTTTGCAAGTTCGGGTTCGACTCTTGGTTGGAGCTTTGTCAAATGCATAACAGATTATGACACCATGAAGAAGTACAATTGGGCCAAAGGAGTTAGGGATTACTTATTATCGTGCTTGACTACTTCAGAGGATGGGAGGCCGCACACCAATAGTGGATGTGTAGTATTGATCCCGGTAAGCAATAGTGTTGCTGCTACTGCCTTTGAATTATGTGCTACTGCTAATACTACTTTCTTACATACTTGTTTTTGTTTTGTAGTACTGGATTTGCGAAAGAAGCACCGTGCTTTGTGAAATTGATGGGAGATGTGGGATGACTCCGTGCTGCGTAAAGTGGAGTCTCCCTGCTTTGACAACGGCGTTTAAAAAAATGCAAGTCCATCAAATTGATGTAAGTAACGGATGCGACTCCATATAATTTTAGTTTGCAAACATTAAGCTGCTACTACATATAACAAATGTAGCTGCTACTATTTGATTTTACATTTTCATTTAGCTCAGCTACTGTCTTGTGATCATTTTTTCTTAGATTAATTGGGAAAACTTGTATTGCAGATTGATAATGCTGAGGATGAGACAAATGTGAAGGATAACGAACAACAAGGTGATGATGATTTTATGAATCATCCACCAAAGCATGCTGCTGCAAAGCCAAAAGGCAAAAAAAGACAACGAGCAGAAGAGAAAAAAACATCATCAAGCCAAGCTACTGCGGTGGAGCAAGAAGTGGGAAAAAAAAACAAAGAGGGCAAAGAAGCAAAAGCATGTCGCAGGGAAAGGGATTGTAAAACAGACATTGAGAGATACAGTAAGACTGCTTATGCAACTCTATTGAATTTTACTTTAGCTTTTTAATTGGGTTCGGCTACTACCAAATTCTTTTCGCATTAATCTGCTACTACACAGAAAAAAATAACTGCTACTACACTGAAAAACAATAAAAAGCTACTGGTACAAAATAAATCATAGTTGTTATTTGTTCAAAAATAAACTATTATTTTTTTTTTCTGAGAACCCTATATTTATTAGAAAAACACTGCACTGCAGGTTGATAATGCAGTTGGTGACGATGACTTTGAGAACCCTCCACCGAAGAATTGTGCTACTATGCATGATGAGGTGGGAAAGAAGAAAGCAGCGAGGAAGAACTTGAAGAAGGGTGCTACTGCACAAGTTGAAGAGGGTGCTTCTGTGGTGACTGAGAAGGGTGCTACTGCGCAAGCCAAAGAGGGTGCTTCTGTGGTGGCTGAGAAGGGTGCTCCTGCAGAATCCGAAGAAGGTGCTCATGTGGTGTCTGAGAAGGGAGCTAGTGCGCAAACCAAAGAGGATGCTACTGCACAAGTTGAAGAGGGTGCTTATGTGGTGGCTGAGAAGGGTGGTCCTGCAGAATCTGAAGAAGGTGCTCAAGTGGTGACTAAGAAGGGTGCTACTGCACAAGCCGAAAATGGTACTCCTGTGGTGGCTAAGAAGGGTGCTACTGCACAAGCCGTAGAGGGTTCTAGTGGACAAGCCGAAGAGGGTGCTACTTTAGAAGCCGAAGAGGATACTCGTGAAGGTCTTGAATCATTCAACATGACATTACATGGTTGGGTAAGTATAAAAGTGAGATTACACTTACAGTAGATATGAGTGGAATTAAACTTGACTCATTTATTTGTCCTTCTTTTTTTTTTTGCAGCTGGAAGGGAATGAAAAAGCTGCTGCTATGGACGATGAAGGTGAAACATATGAAGAAGCAGCAGCAAACACATAAGAGATTTTGAAGAAGTTTTTCAATAAAGATAAGGCTGCGGATCAAGGAGGAGGACATGAAGAGTTTGCGAGTGAGAAAATGTATGATCCGGAGGACTTCAGGTTGTATGAAGAGTTTGTTGAAAAGGAGTCTAAAGAATTTCCAAAAGCAACTAGCGATGAGGAGTTGGAATACTGGCAGGGTTTGGCCAAAGTAAGGGGAGAAATGGTGGCGAGTGCAATCTATAGCTGCAAATCGAAGAATGACTCCTATGTGCGGCTTTGGGATGAAAGAGAAGAACTGAAGAGAAATAACAAAAAGTTGAAGCAAAAACTGCAGCAGAAAAATGATTACATAAAAAAGTTGGAATACAAGAATAAATTGTTGTTGCTAGGACAAAAGGGAGAAACGAGTGAGGTTGGTGTTACAACTCAGGTTGAAGGAGGTTCAGCTGGAAATGATGTAGAAGGTTTAGGAGCAGAAAAGGTTGCTACTGCAGTGGGAGAAGAAGGTTCAGCTGAAAATGTTGCTACTGCGGGGGAAGAAGAAGGTTCAGCTGGAAATGTAGAAGGTGCAGGGGAAAAAGAAGGTTCAGATGTAGGAGGTGCAGCTGAAAGAGAAGGACCGAGGACACGTTCAGTTGTAAGAAGGATCAAAGCAAGGACCGACCGGAAAGAGAAGAAGATGGAAGATTTTGAGGTCCAGATTCCCTTAAAGAGACAAAGGAAGAAGAGTGATTGAAAGTCTATGTGTTTGTATAAGAGGGCTGCTACTGTGTATTGCTGTTTAGTTTGAGATTATGAACTCATGGGGATCACAATTTTTCTCTATTTAGTAGGTCATGTTTTTTTTTGGATATTGCAGATTAATCAATTGTGCGGTCGACTATTGTTTTATCATATGGATGAATATAATTACGTTGTTCTGTATTTGGTGTTTAGGTTTCTGGTTTTGTCTGGAAGCATATCATTATAACATTCCATTGTATGAAAAAATCCTTAAAAACACTAATGTTAAAGAGCTGCTACTACACAGACTGTACTAGTTATAAGTCTGCTACTACACCTGCTGAACCACAAAAAATGCAAAAAAAATGCAAAAGCTTAAAGAGCTACTACTACACAGACTGGACTAGTTATATGTCTGCTACTACACCTGCTGAACCACAAAATCAAAAAATATTCTGATACTGCATTTATTGAGAAAAAATCCTTGAATTCTTTTGTTTTTTATAACGAAACAAAATCTGAAACAAAATGAACCCGTAAAAAAGACGTATGCCGCTGCACCACAAAAAGACCATACTAAATGATGAAAGTATATCAATGAACTGAAAGGGCAGCGTGCCGCTGCACCGCCAAAAAAACATCTAAAATGTTCTCATTACAACACACATGTTGTACTCAAATAGGATTGGTGCATGTCCTGCTGTTGTGGTGGCCTAATGTGTGACAACGCGAGCAAGTGATCTCCTTGCATTATTCACCAAAAGATCTGATTCTTCTCGACTTTGGTCTTCCAGGTGGTCTTCTAGTCTTGGGAGGCTGCAATGCGGAATCTCCAAAACTCAAGATGTTAGGCCTATCCAGATTAAGAACTGGACAGATAGGAAGCTCATATGTTTTCTTGTAGAATGTAGTCTTCCAGTAGTCTTCAATGTAGTCATATGCAAGGAGATTGGCTTTATTCATCACTTGAACAGCATGCGCACAAGGAAAGCATCGAAACTCCTAGTGACGACAAGAACATTCACACACAGCTAAATTCACCATGACGTTGCAGGTTTCAGTAAAAACTTCAAAAACATCTTGACTGGACTGGCTAACCCTCCAACTCCTTCCCGTCTGCAGTCTCTTCAACAACTTCTTCTCCATCTTAGGACACAGAACGTTGCCCCAATTGGAAGAGTCTAACCTCCTTCTTGTAAACAAATCCATCGTATGAACACGAACACCTTCAAGCAGCTGAGGCAGTGGCATACACCTTTCATTCTTGATCATGTTGTTGTAACTTTCGGCTTGCGAATTGCTCATTGCACCATATCTCTTGCCAGGGAAGTGAGCGAAAGCATAATTTTCTGGTTTCAGTTCTTTGAGAAAATCTTCAACCACCCCCTTACCATCACTTCTCAACTTCTGCATTGCTTCATCAAACTTTTCATGAGTTCTAGCATATGCACAAGCAGCAAACGACGACACAAGAGTGTCTCTATAAGACGCAGGCAACTTCTTCGATAGCCTACCAAACAAGTTGTCCTTGAGATGCTTTATGCAGTATGAGTGTGGGGAACTAGGAAAAACTGACACAACCCACCCCGAATTTCACCCTAAAACCCGGAGTAAGTCGTGCGGGGACCACCTCCAAGGAAAATTTACCGAAGGACTCGGCAAACCTCCCTTGAAAATGGACAACCCTAACTCGAAAATTCCAAATTTCACTCTTAATTCAACACTTCCAAACATCACATAATTATCCTTCAGAAATTCTACACAAAAAATACAATAACCCCAAAGTATTCAGAGCTACTAAACACTAGCGGAAGTAAGAAAACACGAGTATGTTAAACATGTAACCTACTGATGAAAACTGGCGGAAATGCGGGTGACTATGCCTCGTCTCCTACTAGATCCAACTCGAACTCTGCAGACTGGGCAATTTAAAACGAAGGGCCCAGGGGAAAACATTTAATAACGTTAGAGTGAGTGGACAAAAATAAAATAAAATATTTATGTTTCCCCAAATTAATTTCTAAGGAAAAATCGAATGCATGCCGCAAGCGATAAAATTTTTATCTCATAAAATATCGAGTCTCTCAGACTCTATAATATATGTATGTATTTACACTCGTCCATACTCCCTATATAAATTCATGGGTCTATATAGGGCTACTACGCTCGCGTCCAACGCTCACGTCACGCCTTAATGCGGTGCTACACTACGCCATCAAGGTGGACAGACGGGTGTATATATATGTGTCCATACCCCCTATATGAATTAAACACTCAAATAGGGCTACTACGCTTACGTCCAACGCTCACGTCACACCATAATGCGGCTATATGCTGCGCCATTAAGGTGGACAGACACATATGGCTAGCTAGCATTTTCTATACATACTCTCTCATAAATACATATTTATATCCACCGAAAATCCCATTTTCGGTATCTCTCCAAGAGAAATAAAAATCGTCAACAAAATTAAAATGACGTCAAAATGCTCCACGACATTAATTGTTCATTCATGAACCATAGCATGCATATTATTTAAAACAAAAGTCCACTCACAAATTAGGCCTAAGCCTGATGTCGATCTGGGGCCTCGTCTCCTCGAGCCTCCTCACGTCCTGTTCCAAATATAATATTAATTTCCCAACCAATAATCCAATACTTAATCAAAATAGGCAAAATTACCCGAGAGCCATAAATACGCTCATCATTGCCTAACTTCGATATTCTTAAATCGGAACGATCCGAACTTAAATATCATACTCATCAGTCGTAAATACAACCTCCCCAAAATACGACTTAAATCCTACGGCTGGATTCTACATTAATTAACCGCCTAAAATACCAAACTTCGGAAATTCACAAACCTATCCAAATCTCATCCAAAAATTCCATAAATCACACCAATAAACTCCTCCTAATATTCCACATTTAAAACCCTAAAAATCTCCTAACCGGCGGCGGCTCCGCCGGCAGCGGCGGCCGGAGGCCAATTCCGGCGACTTCCTATGGACACCAAATTTAAACAGCATCTTCCTCTCAACCTCCTCTACAACATTCCTAACTACCACAAATTCCAATTCTAAGCCTAAGCATGTCGATCGAACACAAACAACCAAAAATCTCTAAAACTTCCAATTATACAAACTACCCTAACGAGATCGAAATAGACCGATTCCTTTTGAGGGAATACTCACCTTGATGAGAGCGACAAGTTGAGCCAACAATCTCGGCCTATGGTGGCCGGAGGACGGAGCTCCGGCGAAGGGACAGTCGGCGGTTCCGGCGGCTTTTTCTCCTCTCCGGCGGCACTACCGGCTCGGACACTAGGCCGGGGAGAGAGAGGAGGTGACGGGGATCCGATCTGGGCTGGAGCGGCGGCTGGTGGTTGGCTGGACGGCGGCAGCTGGTGGCTGCAGTTTCCGGCGAGAGAGAGAGAGCTCGGGGGCTCGGGAGGAAGGAAGAAGAAAAAGAAAGGAAAAAAAAGAAGTTAATGAATTTGGGCTGGGTGCTCCCCCTCTACCCGGTCCAAACTTATATATAACCCATTCCAAAATATTCTACACCCCAAAATAATACCCCAATAAAAATTACCTTTTACTAGCTAAAATTTACCATTTTTACCGTCGTCACATTTTTCTCCTACGAATAATTCTTCCAAATTATTAGTCCCTCAACACCTCTGGGGACTAATTAAATTATACACTGAGTGACGAAAACGGTAAAAACTCTTATTACCACAATGCTAGTAATTAAGGTAAAAATTACGGTTCGGGGTGTGACAATTCTCCCCTCCTTATAAAAAATTTCGTCCTCGAAATTTACAACCATCCTACTCAAAGAGATAAGGATACTGCTGTCTCACTTGCTCCTCCGATTCCCAAGTAGCTTCCTCTACTTGGTGGCTTCTCCAAAGCACCTTGACAAGTGGAATTGTCTTGTTCCTAAGCACTTGCTCCTTTCGGTCGAGAATCTGAACCGGCTCCTCTTCGTAGGACAAATCTCTCGTCAAACTAATCGGTTGCTCTTGCAGCACATGAGAAGGATCGGCAATATACTTGCGAAGCATGGATACATAATTGTCACGCCCCGGTTCTTAAGTTATTTTACGGTTATTTACTTTGGTAATATTTTGGTCTTTTACCGTTTTAAGTAACCGTTTACTATTTAAGACTCCAAAGTTGACTTTTTCTTCCGCATGGAATTTGGGAAAACTTTCTTCATGAAAGTCGTAGAGGATGTTATTACGAGTTCGTAGACATGCTACGCGTTAAAAACGGAGTTAGCATGTAAAAGTTATCATTAAAAATGTAAGTTTTATTGGGGTATTATTTTGGGGTGTTAAATTTTGGAGTTGGGTTTTGTTTATTAAGTTGGACCGGATGGGTTTGGCCCATTTCAGTTTTCCCTCTCCTTTCTCTCTCCTCCCTCCCGTTTTCTTCCTCCCGTTTCCTCTCTTCACTGCCGGATCTTCCGACCGCCCGTCCGCCGCCGTCCGGCCACCACCGACCGCCAGACCGGTCTCGTTCGGACCCCCGACATCTCCTCTTCATTTCTGGGTAGGTGGCCGATCCCCTAACGCCGCCGTGAAGGAGCAGCCGAGCCCGAAAGCCACGGTTGCCGTGGTTGCACCTTCGCCGGAGCTCCGTCTTCCGGCCACCATAGGTCGTGATTTTTGGCTCAACTTGTAG
This sequence comes from Fragaria iinumae, assembly GCA_009720345.1. Classification (NCBI taxonomy): domain Eukaryota; kingdom Viridiplantae; phylum Streptophyta; class Magnoliopsida; order Rosales; family Rosaceae; genus Fragaria; species Fragaria iinumae. The sequence continues at coordinate 13,077,686 of CM019118.1, read as the reverse complement.
CCCTCATCTAGGTGAGTAATCCCTCAAAAGGATTCGGCTAAATTCGATTTCGTTAGGGTGGTTTGTATAATTGAAAGTTTTAGGGATTTATGGATGTTTTGATTCGATTACCATAGTTAGGCTTGGAATTGGTGTTTGTGCTAGTTAGGAAAGTTGTAGAGGAGATTGAGAGGAAGATTCTGTTAAAATTTGGTAGCATTTGCAGGTTGCCGGAGTTGGTCGCCGGCCGCCGCTGCCGGCGGAGCCGCCGGCGGCGCCGCCGCTGTTTTGGGAAATTTTGTGGTTTTTGATGTAGAATATTAAGGGGATATTATTGATGTGAATTTAGGAATTTTTGGAGGATTTTTGGTTAGGTTTTGGAATTTGTAAAGTTTGGTATTTTTGGCGGATTAATAAGTTAAAATCCGGCCATTGGATTATTTTTATGATTAGGACGTTGGAAGGTGATTTTTGAGGATGTCGGTATTTATGGAGATTTTTGGTTGGCAGTGAAGTTAAGATTTAGGACGATAGGCATGGTTGAGCACGAGAAGCTCATATTTAATTATGCCTATTTTCTTTAAACGTTGGGATTTTATTTAAGGAATTATTTATGTTTTGGAACAGGACGCGAGGAGGCTCGAGCAGAGGAGACCTCCGACTGACTTCAGGCTTAGGCCTAACTAGTGAGTGGACTTTTGTTTTAAATAATGTGCATGCAGTTGTTTATTTGGTTAGACCATTTGACGTCATTTTTATTTGACGATTTTACTCATTGTGATGAGTTACCGAAAATGGGATTTTCGGTAAATTATAATATATTTTTAAGGAGAGTATGTATATAAATGCTAGCTAGCGATATGTGTCTGTCCACCTTAATGACATAATATATAACTGCATTATGGTGTGACGTGAGCGTTGGACGCAAGCGTAGTAGCCTTATATGAGTGTTTAATTCATATAAGGGGTCTGGGCACATATTTATACACCCGTCTGTCCACCTTAATGACATAGTGTATCACCGCATTAAGGCGTGACGTGAGCGTTGGACGCGAGCGTAGTAGCCCTATATAGATTATTATGTGGAAGTGGGACCACATCACCATGGTTTTTGTTTTTAGTTTACCTCGTACCCGTGAAGGGCATGACGGCATTTGGGTGATTGTGGATAGACTAACCAAGTCTGCACATTTCTTGCCAGTGGGAAAGAAGTATAAATTGGATAAATTGGCGGAGCTTTATGTGAACGAAATTGTGAGGCTTCATGGTGTTCCTGAATCAATAGTGTCAGATCGGGATCCTCGATTTGCTTCTAAATTTTGGGGAGCTCTTCAGGCAGCTTTAGGTACCCAATTACTCTTCAGTACTGCTTTTCATCCTCAAACTGATGGGCAGTCCGAGAGGACTATTCAGACTTTGGAGGATATGTTGAGGGCTTGTGCCATGCAGTTCAGAGGGAGTTGGGATAAAAACCTATCTTTGATGGAATTTGCCTATAATAATAGCTTTCATTCTAGCATTGGTATGGCTCCCTTTGAGGCTCTTTATGGGAGGCAGTGTCGCACGCCTTTGTGTTGGAATGAAGTAGGGGAAAAAGAACTTTGTGGCCCAGAGTTAATCCATGTTACGAATGAGAAGATTAAAGTGGTTAGAGATAGACTCAAGACTGCTCAGAGTAGGCAGAAGAGTTATGCAGATGTCCGTAGGAGAGATCTTGAATTTCAAGTGGGGGATTGGGTGTTTTTGAAATTATCTCCTTGGAAAGGGGTTGTGCGCTTCGGGAAGCGTGGGAAGCTTAGCCCGAGGTATATTGGCCCTTATGAGATAATAGAGCGAGTTGGCTCACTTGCTTATCGATTAGCCTTGCCTCCAGAGTTAGCTAGGATACATAATGTGTTTCATGTATCCATGCTTCGCAAGTATATTGCCGATCCTTCTCATGTGCTGCAAGAGCAACCGATTAGTTTGACGAGAGATTTGTCCTACGAAGAGGAGCCGGTTCAGATTCTCGACCGAAAGGAGCAAGTGCTTAGGAACAAGACAATTCCACTTGTCAAGGTGCTTTGGAGAAGCCACCAAGTAGAGGAAGCTACTTGGGAATCGGAGGAGCAAGTGAGACAGCAGTATCCTTATCTCTTTGAGTAGGATGGTTGTAAATTTCGAGGACGAAATTTTTTATAAGGAGGGGAGAATTGTCACACCCCGAACCGTAATTTTTACCTTAATTACTAGCATTGTGGTAATAAGAGTTTTTACCGTTTTCGTCACTCAGTGTATAATTTAATTAGTCCCCAGAGGTGTTGAGGGACTAATAATTTGGAAGAATTATTCGTAGGAGAAAAATGTGACGACGGTAAAAATGGTAAATTTTAGCTAGTAAAAGGTAATTTTTATTGGGGTATTATTTTGGGGTGTAGAATATTTTGGAATGGGTTATATATAAGTTTGGACCGGGTAGAGGGGGAGCACCCAGCCCAAATTCATTAACTTCTTTTTTTTCCTTTCTTTTTCTTCTTCCTTCCTCCCGAGCCCCCGAGCTCTCTCTCTCTCGCCGGAAACTGCAGCCACCAGCCGCCGCTCCAGCCCAGATCGGATCCCCGTCACCTCCTCTCTCTCCCCGGCCTAGTGTCCGAGCCGGTAGTGCCGCCGGAGAGGAGAAAAAGCCGCCGGAACCGCCGACTGTCCCTTCGCCGGAGCTCCGTCCTCCGGCCACCATAGGCCGAGATTGTTGGCTCAACTTGTCGCTCTCATCAAGGTGAGTATTCCCTCAAAAGGAATCGGTCTATTTCGATCTCGTTAGGGTAGTTTGTATAATTGGAAGTTTTAGAGATTTTTGGTTGTTTGTGTTCGATCGACATGCTTAGGCTTAGAATTGGAATTTGTGGTAGTTAGGAATGTTGTAGAGGAGGTTGAGAGGAAGATGCTGTTTAAATTTGGTGTCCATAGGAAGTCGCCGGAATTGGCCTCCGGCCGCCGCTGCCGGCGGAGCCGCCGCCGGTTAGGAGATTTTTAGGGTTTTAAATGTGGAATATTAGGAGGAGTTTATTGGTGTGATTTATGGAATGTTTGGATGAGATTTGGATAGGTTTGTGAATTTCCGAAGTTTGGTATTTTAGGCGGTTAATTAATGTAGAATCCGGCCGTAGGATTTAAGTCGTATTTTGGGGAGTTTGTATTTACGACTGATGAGTATGATATTTAAGTTCGGATCGTTCCGATTTAAGAATATCGAAGTTAGGCAATGATGAGCGTATGTATGGCTCTCGGGTAATTTTGCCTATTTTGATTAAATATTGGATTATTGGTTGGGAAATTAATATTATATTTGGAACAGGACGTGAGGAGGCTCGAGCAGACGAGGCCCTAGTTCGACATCAGGCTTAGGCCTAATTTGTGAGTGGACTTTTGTTTTAAATAATATGCATGCTATGGTTCATGAATGAACAATTAATGTCGTGGAGTATTTTGACGTCATTTTAATTTTTGACGATTTTTATTTCTCTTGGAGAGATACCGAAAATGGGATTTTCGGTGGATATAAATATGTATTTATGAGAGAGTATGTATAGAAAATGCTAGCTAGCCATATGTGTCTGTCCACCTTAATGGCGCAGCATATAGCCGCATTATGGTGTGACGTGAGCGTTGGACGTAAGCGTAGTAGCCCTATTTGAGTGTTTAATTCATATAGGGGGTATGGACACATATTTATACACCCGTCTGTCCACCTTGATGGCGTAGTGTAGCACCGCATTAAGGCGTGACGTGAGCGTTGGACGCGAGCGTAGTAGCCCTATATAGACCCATGAATTTATATAGGGAGTATGGACGAGTGTAAATACATACATATATTATAGAGTCTGAGAGACTCGATATTTTATGAGATAAAAGTTTTATCGCTTGCGGCATGCATTCGATTTTTCCTTAGAAATTAATTTGGGGAAACATAAATATTTTATTTTATTTTTGTCCACTCACTCTAACGTTATTAAATGTTTTCCCCTGGGCCCTTCGTTTTAAATTGCCCAGTCTGCAGAGTTCGGGTTGGATCTAGTAGGAGACGAGGCATAGTCACCCGCATTTCCGCCAGTTTTCATCAGTAGGTTACATGTTTAACATACTCGTGTTTTCTTACTTCCGCTAGTGTTTAGTAGCTCTGAATACTTTGGGATTATTGTATATTATGTGTAGAATTTATGAAGGATAACTATGTGATGTTTGGAAGTGTTGAATTAAGAGTGAAATTTGGAATTTTCGAGTTAGGGTTGTCCATTTTCAAGGGAGGTTTGCCGAATTTCACCCTGAAACCCGGAGTAAGTCGTGCGGGGACCACCTCCAAGGAAAATTTACCGAAGGACTCGGCAAACCTCCCTTGAAAATGGACAACCCTAACTCGAAAATTCCAAAGTTCACTCTTAAATCAACACTTCCAAACATCACATAATTACCTTCAGAAATTCTACACATAAATTACAATAATCCCAAAGTATTCAGAGCTACTAAACACTAGCGGAAGCAAGAAAACACGAGTAGGTTAAACATGTGACCTACTGATGAAAACTGGCGGAAATGCGGGTGACTATGCCTCGTCTCCTACTAGATCCAACCCGAACTCTGCAGACTGGGCAATTTAAAACGAAGGGCCCAGGGGAAAACATTTAATAACCTTAGAGTGAGTGGACAAAAATAAAATAAAATATTTATGTTTCCCCAAATTAATTTCTAAGGAAAAATCGAATGCATGCCGCAAGCGATAAAACTTTTATCTCATAAAATATCGAGTCTCTCAGACTCTATAATATATGTATGTATTTACACTCGTCCATACTCCCTATATAAATTCATGGGTCTATATAGGGCTACTACGCTCGCGTCCAACGCTCACGTCACGCCTTAATGCGGTGCTACACTACGCCATCAAGGTGGACAGACGGGTGTATAAATATGTGTCCATACCCCCTATATGAATTAAACACTCAAATAGGGCTACTACGCTTACGTCCAACGCTCACGTCACACCATAATGCGGCTATATGCTGCGCCATTAAGGTGGACAGACACATATGGCTAGCTAGCATTTTCTATACATACTCTCTCATAAATACATATTTATATCCACCGAAAATCCCATTTTCGGTATCTCTCCAAGAGAAATAAAAACGTCAAAAATTAAAATGACGTCAAAATGATCCACGACATTAATTGTTCATTCATGAACCATAGCATGCATATTATTTAAAACAAAAGTCCACTCACAAATTAGGCCTAAGCCTGATGTCGATCTGGGGCCTCGTCTGCTCGAGCCTCCTCACGTCCTGTTCCAAATATAATATTAATTTCCCAACCAATAATCCAATATTTAATCAAAATAGGCAAAATTACCCGAGAGCCATAAATACGCTCATCATTGCCTAACTTCGATATTCTTAAATCGGAATGATCCGAACTTAAATATCATACTCATCAGTCGTAAATACAACCTCCCCAAAATACGACTTAAATCCTACGGCCGGATTCTACATTAATTAACCGTCTAAAATACCAAACTTCGGAAATTCACAAACCTATCCAAATCTCATCCAAAAATTCTAAAACTCATTCCAATAAACTCCTCAAAATTTTCTCCACCAAAAACATTTTCTCGGCGGCGGCGGCTCCGCCGGCAGCGGCGGCCGGCGACCAGCTCCGGCGACCTGCAAATGCCACCAAAATTTGACAGCACCTTCCTCTCAACCTCCTCTACAACATTCCTAACTACCACAAACTCCAATTCTAAGCCTAAACACATCAATCGAACACAAACACAATAAAAGCCCTAGAATTTCAAATACCGATTTCTCCTTACCTAGCTCGAGATGGAAGGAGCCCTTTGGAGGGATTGAAGCACGGGAGGAGGGCTTCCTTTTGAGCCAAGGCTCGCCGGATATGGCGGCCGGAGGAAGGAGTTCCGGCGAAAAGAAGTTTCCGGCAGTCGGAGCTTTCGGCGTCGATTCCTCCTTCACGGCGGCGCTAGGGAGGCTGCCACCGGTCTAGAAATGTAGCTGGGTTGGAGACCGATCGTTTGGGACCGGTGCGGCGGTCTGGCGCGGCCGGACGGCGGCGAACGGGCGGTCGGAAAATCGGCAGGGAGGAAGAACTCGGGTACGGGTGCGGGAGCGGAAGAGCGGAAGGAAAGGGAGAAAAGAAATGGGCTTGGCCCAACCGGTCCAACCCAATTTTAAATCCAATCCAAAATTCAACACCCCAAAAATAATACCCCAATAAAAATTACCTTTTACTAGCTAAAATTTACCATTTTTACCGTCGTCACATTTTCTTCCTTCGAATAATTCTTTCGAAATATTCGTCCCTCAGTACACCTCTAGGGACTTTAGGACTATAAATTTAATGACGAAGACGGTAAAATTCTTATTACCACAATGCTAGTAATTAAGGTAAAATTTAAGAGTCGGGGCGTGACAATTCTCCCCTCCTTATAAAAATTTCGTCCTCGAAATTTACGAACACACTACTCAAAGAGATAGGGATACTGTTGTCTCATTTGCTCCTCCGATTCCCAAGTAGCCTCTTCTACTTGATGACTTCTCCAAAGCACCTTGACAAGCGGAATTGTCTTGTTCCTAAGCACTTGCTCCTTTCGGTCGAGAATCTGAACCGGCTCCTCTTCGTAGGACAAATCTCTCGTCAAACTAATCGGTTGCTCTTGCAGCACATGAGAAGGATCGGCAATATACTTGCGAAGCATGGATACATGAAACACATTATGTATCCTAGCTAACTCTGGAGGCAAGGCTAATCGATAAGCAAGTGAGCCAACTCGCTCTATAATCTCATAAGGGCCAATATACCTCGGGCTAAGCTTCCCACGCTTCCCGAAGCGCACAACCCCTTTCCAAGGAGATAATTTCAGAAACACCCAATCCCCCACTTGAAATTCAAGATCTCTCCTACGGACATCTGCATAACTCTTCTGCCTACTCTGAGCAGTCTTGAGTCTATCTCTAACCACTTTAATCTTCTCATTCGTAACATGGATTAACTCTGGGCCACAAAGTTCTTTTTCCCCTACTTCATTCCAACACAAAGGCGTGCGACACTGCCTCCCATAAAGAGCCTCAAAGGGAGCCATACCAATGCTAGAATGAAAGCTATTATTATAGGCAAATTCCATCAAAGATAGGTTTTTATCCCAACTCCCTCTGAACTGCATGGCACAAGCCCTCAACATATCCTCCAAAGTCTGAATAGTCCTCTCGGACTGCCCATCAGTCTGAGGATGAAAAGCAGTACTGAAGAGTAATTGGGTACCTAAAGCTGCCTGAAGAGCTCCCCAAAATTTAGAAGCAAATCGAGGATCCCGATCTGACACTATTGATTCAGGAACACCATGAAGCCTCACAATTTCGTTCACATAAAGCTCCGCCAATTTATCCAATTTATACTTCTTTCCCACTGGCAAGAAATGTGCAGACTTGGTGAGTCTATCCACAATCACCCAAATGCCGTCATGCCCTTCACGGGTACGAGGTAAACTAAAAACAAAATCCATGGTGATGTGGTCCCACTTCCACACTGGAATAGGCAACGGCTCAAGCAACCCAGAAGGCTTCTGCCTTTCAGCCTTGACTTGCTGACAAATCAGACATCTACCCACATAAGCTGCAATTTCCCTCTTCATGTTTGGCCACCAATAATAATCCTTCAAAATCCGATACATTTTTGTACTACCCGGGTGAGCGGCATATGCAGAACTATGAGCTTCCTCCAAAATCTCTTCCTTTAACTCTTCATTCCTCTTTGGAACACAAAGCCTATTTTTGAACAATAAAGTTCCATCTCTTCTTACCGAAAAATCCACAGCTGTTCCATTCGCTGCTCTTTCCATCAACTGAACTATGGAAGGATCATTATACTGCGCCTCACGCACTTTATCCACCAACACTGGCCTCACATGAAAACTGGCTACCAAGGCACCTACTTCATTCACCGTCAAATCCACTCCTGTAGCTCGCAACTCACCAAGAAGTGGAACTCGAACCATCCTTAGGTGAGATAATGATATGGTGGGATTTCGACTAAGAGCATCAGCTACCACATTAGCTTTTCCAGGATGATACTCAATAGTGCAGTCGTAGTCACTGATCAACTCCATCCACCTTCTCTGCCTCATATTCAACTCCCTTTGAGTGAACACGTACCGAAGACTCTTGTGATCGGTAAAAATCTGACACTTGGCTCCATAAAGATAATGTCTCCACAACTTGAGAGTAAAAACTACTGATGCAAGCTCTAGATCATGGGTGGGATAATTCACCTCATGCTGCTTCAGTTGCCTAGAAGCGTAGGCAATCACCCGATCATGCTGCATCAACACTCCGCCTAGACCTCGTCTAGAAGCATCACAGTAAACTACGTACTCCCCACTATCATCCGGAAGCGCCAAAACAGGGGCACTTGTCAAGCAATTCTTCAATTCTTGAAAGCTTTGCTCACACTGATCTGACCATTCAAACTTAACCCCCTTCCTGGTCAACATTGTGAGAGGAGCAGCAATCTTTGAAAAATCTTTTACAAAGCGCCGATAATAACCTGCTAATCCCAAGAAACTACGAATTTCCGTCACAGTGGTGGGTCTTCTCCAATTCGACACTGCTTCCATCTTTTGGGGATCCACACTAACTCCTTCTGCCGAAATCACATGACCCAAAAACCCCACTTTATCTAGCCAAAACTCACACTTGCTAAACTTAGCAAATAACTGCGACTTTTCCAAAGTCCGCAATATTATTCTTAGATGCTTGGCATGCTCCTTCTCACTTCTTGAGTAAACCAATATGTCATCTATGAATACGATCACAAAACGATCAAGGTATGGACTAAACACCCTATTCATGAGATCCATGAACGCCGCGGGTGCATTAGTAAGTCCAAATGGCATCACCACAAACTCATAATGACCATAACGTGACCGAAAAGCAGTCTTGGCTATGTCCCCCTCTCGGATCCGCAACTGATGGTAACCCGATCTCAAATCAATCTTAGAGAAAACAGAGGCACCCCTCAACTGATCAAATAAATCATCGATCCGAGGCAACGGATATTTATTCTTCACGGTGACCTGATTCAACTTCCTATAATCAATGCATAGTCTCATGGTGCCATCTTTCTTCTTAACAAACAACACCGGAGCACCCCACGGAGACATGCTAGGCCGAATAAAACCCTTATCTACCAATTCCTGCAATTGAGTCTTCAACTCTTTCAATTCCGCTGGAGCCATTCTGTAAGGCGCCTGAGAGATAGGCATAGTTCCGGGAAGTAATTCTATAGAGAAGTCTATCTCCCTTGCAGGAGGCAAACCAGGCAACTCCTCAGGAAAAACACCCGGAAACTCTCTTACTACAGGAATATCCTCTAATCCCACAACTCCCAAACTTGTATCCACCACATGAGCTAAAAATGCCTGACAGCCTTTACTCAACAATTTCCTTGCAGCAACAGCAGAAATTATGCAACTAAAAATAACATCTCTTTCCCCTTGGAAAGCAACCTCAAAACCATCTAGACTTCGAAGCACCACTACTTTTTGAAAACAATCTACCATAGCTCTATATGCTTCCAAAAAGTCCATTCCCAAGATCACATCAAACTCCACTATATCTAAAGGAATTAAATCAGCCTCGAAGTTAACTCCTTCCACTACCACTTCACAGCCACTAAATACCCAATTTATTCTCATCACCTCACCGGAGGGTAGAGACACATGCCACTCGCCTGGAAGAGACGATGATGGCACATTTGCATGAAGGGCGAATCGACTAGACATGAATGAATGCGTGGCTCCGGGATCAATTAAAGTAAAAGCAGGCTGACCAAAAATTAATAACGTACCAATGATGACATCTGGAGAAGTACGACCCTCCTGCTGGGTCATAGCATGCAGTCTAGCGCGAGTCATGGGACGTCCACGCTGACCACTTCCCCGCTGAGAGCCACCTCTGACCGAAGCACTGCCCTGGGCACCACTACTAGAGCCTCCAGCTGAAGACTGACCAACAGGCTGAGTAGGGGTGGGAGTGGTCCTCTGAGCCAACAATGGGCAATCTCTCCTGAAGTGGTCCTGAATTCTGCTCTTAGTCGAAATCCCACCATATCATTATCTCACCTAAGGATGGTTCGAGTTCCACTTCTTTGTGAGTTGCGAGCTACAGGAGTGGATTTGACGGTGAATGAAGTAGGTGCCTTGGTAGCCAGTTTTCATGTGAGGCCAGTGTTGGTGGATAAAGTGCGTGAGGCGCAGTATAATGATCCTTCCATAGTTCAGTTGATGGAAAGAGCAGCGAATGGAACAGCTGTGGATTTTTCGGTAAGAAGAGATGGAACCTTGTTGTTCAAAAATAGGCTTTGTGTTCCGAAGAGGAATGAAGAGTTAAAGATAGAGATTTCTGAGGAAGCTCATAGTTCTGCATATGCTGCTCATCCGGGTAGTACAAAAATGTATCGGATTTTGAAGGATTATTATTGGTGGCCAAACATAAAGAGGGAAATTGCAGCTTATGTGAGTAGATGTCTGATTTGTCAGCAAGTCAAGGCTGAAAGGCAGAAGCCTTCTGGGTTGCTTGAGCCGTTGCCTATTCCAGTGTGGAAGTGGGACCACATCACCATGGTTTTTGTTTTTAGTTTACCTCGTACCCGTGAAGGGCATGACGGCATTTGGGTGATTGTGGATAGACTAACCAAGTCTGCACATTTCTTGCCAGTGGGAAAGAAGTATAAATTGGATAAATTGGCGGAGCTTTATGTGAACGAAATTGTGAGGCTTCATGGTGTTCCTGAATCAATAGTGTCAGATCGGGATCCTCGATTTGCTTCTAAATTTTGGGGAGCTCTTCAGGCAGCTTTAGGTACCCAATTACTCTTCAGTACTGCTTTTCATCCTCAAACTGATGGGCAGTCCGAGAGGACTATTCAGACTTTGGAGGATATGTTGAGGGCTTGTGCCATGCAGTTCAGAGGGAGTTGGGATAAAAACCTATCTTTGATGGAATTTGCCTATAATAATAGCTTTCATTCTAGCATTGGTATGGCTCCCTTTGAGGCTCTTTATGGGAGGCAGTGTCGCACGCCTTTGTGTTGGAATGAAGTAGGGGAAAAAGAACTTTGTGGCCCAGAGTTAATCCATGTTACGAATGAGAAGATTAAAGTGGTTAGAGATAGACTCAAGACTGCTCAGAGTAGGCAGAAGAGTTATGCAGATGTCCGTAGGAGAGATCTTGAATTTCAAGTGGGGGATTGGGTGTTTCTGAAATTATCTCCTTGGAAAGGGGTTGTGCGCTTCGGGAAGCGTGGGAAGCTTAGCCCGAGGTATATTGGCCCTTATGAGATAATAGAGCGAGTTGGCTCACTTGCTTATCGATTAGCCTTGCCTCCAGAGTTAGCTAGGATACATAATGTGTTTCATGTATCCATGCTTCGCAAGTATATTGCCGATCCTTCTCATGTGCTGCAAGAGCAACCGATTAGTTTGACGAGAGATTTGTCCTACGAAGAGGAGCCGGTTCAGATTCTCGACCGAAAGGAGCAAGTGCTTAGGAACAAGACAATTCCACTTGTCAAGGTGCTTTGGAGAAGCCACCAAGTAGAGGAAGCTACTTGGGAATCGGAGGAGCAAGTGAGACAGCAGTATCCTTATCTCTTTGAGTAGGATGGTTGTAAATTTCGAGGACGAAATTTTTTATAAGGAGGGGAGAATTGTCACACCCCGAACCGTAATTTTTACCTTAATTACTAGCATTGTGGTAATAAGAGTTTTTACCGTTTTCGTCACTCAGTGTATAATTTAATTAGTCCCCAGAGGTGTTGAGGGACTAATAATTTGGAAGAATTATTCGTAGGAGAAAAATGTGACGACGGTAAAAATGGTAAATTTTAGCTAGTAAAAGGTAATTTTTATTGGGGTATTATTTTGGGGTGTAGAATATTTTGGAATGGGTTATATATAAGTTTGGACCGGGTAGAGGGGGAGCACCCAGCCCAAATTCATTAACTTCTTTTTTTTCCTTTCTTTTTCTTCTTCCTTCCTCCCGAGCCCCCGAGCTCTCTCTCTCTCGCCGGAAACTGCAGCCACCAGCCGCCGCTCCAGCCCAGATCGGATCCCCGTCACCTCCTCTCTCTCCCCGGCCTAGTGTCCGAGCCGGTAGTGCCGCCGGAGAGGAGAAAAAGCCGCCGGAACCGCCGACTGTCCCTTCGCCGGAGCTCCGTCCTCCGGCCACCATAGGCCGAGATTGTTGGCTCAACTTGTCGCTCTCATCAAGGTGAGTATTCCCTCAAAAGGAATCGGTCTATTTCGATCTCGTTAGGGTAGTTTGTATAATTGGAAGTTTTAGAGATTTTTGGTTGTTTGTGTTCGATCGACATGCTTAGGCTTAGAATTGGAATTTGTGGTAGTTAGGAATGTTGTAGAGGAGGTTGAGAGGAAGATGCTGTTTAAATTTGGTGTCCATAGGAAGTCGCCGGAATTGGCCTCCGGCCGCCGCTGCCGGCGGAGCCGCCGCCGGTTAGGAGATTTTTAGGGTTTTAAATGTGGAATATTAGGAGGAGTTTATTGGTGTGATTTATGGAATTTTTGGATGAGATTTGGATAGGTTTGTGAATTTCCGAAGTTTGGTATTTTAGGCGGTTAATTAATGTAGAATCCAGCCGTAGGATTTAAGTCGTATTTTGGGGAGGTTGTATTTACGACTGATGAGTATGATATTTAAGTTCGGATCGTTCCGATTTAAGAATATCGAAGTTAGGCAATGATGAGCGTATTTATGGCTCTCGGGTAATTTTGCCTATTTTGATTAAGTATTGGATTATTGGTTGGGAAATTAATATTATATTTGGAACAGGACGTGAGGAGGCTCGAGGAGACGAGGCCCCAGATCGACATCAGGCTTAGGCCTAATTTGTGAGTGGACTTTTGTTTTAAATAATATGCATGCTATGGTTCATGAATGAACAATTAATGTCGTGGAGCATTTTGACGTCATTTTAATTTTGTTGACGATTTTTATTTCTCTTGGAGAGATACCGAAAATGGGATTTTCGGTGGATATAAATATGTATTTATGAGAGAGTATGTATAGAAAATGCTAGCTAGCCATATGTGTCTGTCCACCTTAATGGCGCAGCATATAGCCGCATTATGGTGTGACGTGAGCGTTGGACGTAAGCGTAGTAGCCCTATTTGAGTGTTTAATTCATATAGGGGGTATGGACACATATATATACACCCGTCTGTCCACCTTGATGGCGTAGTGTAGCACCGCATTAAGGCGTGACGTGAGCGTTGGACGCGAGCGTAGTAGCCCTATATAGACCCATGAATTTATATAGGGAGTATGGACGAGTGTAAATACATACATATATTATAGAGTCTGAGAGACTCGATATTTTATGAGATAAAAATTTTATCGCTTGCGGCATGCATTCGATTTTTCCTTAGAAATTAATTTGGGGAAACATAAATATTTTATTTTATTTTTGTCCACTCACTCTAACGTTATTAAATGTTTTCCCCTGGGCCCTTCGTTTTAAATTGCCCAGTCTGCAGAGTTCGAGTTGGATCTAGTAGGAGACGAGGCATAGTCACCCGCATTTCCGCCAGTTTTCATCAGTAGGTTACATGTTTAACATACTCGTGTTTTCTTACTTCCGCTAGTGTTTAGTAGCTCTGAATACTTTGGGGTTATTGTATTTTATGTGTAGAATTTCTGAAGGATAATTATGTGATGTTTGGAAGTGTTGAATTAAGAGTGAAATTTGGAATTTTCGAGTTAGGGTTGTCCATTTTCAAGGGAGGTTTGCCGAGTCCTTCGGTAAATTTTCCTTGGAGGTGGTCCCCGCACGACTTACTCCGGGTTTTAGGGTGAAATTCGGGGTGGGTTGTGTCAGTTGGTATCAGAGCCACTCTGCCGTGTGGTGCGAGTGTGCCGACGAGGGCGTCGGACTCCTAAGGGGGGTGGATTGTAATATCCCACATCGGCCAAACGGAGAGGGGTTATATGCTGTATATGTACATGCCCACCTCCAATCTAATACGAGGCCTTTTGGTGGCTCAGCGGCTTCGGAGGGGATAGGTACTCCGAGGTTAAGCATGTTGATGCTAGAGCAATCCCAGGATGGGTGAACTACTGGGAAGCTGCTCCTGAGCTGCCGGAAACAAAACCGTGAGGGCCGGTGGGCCCAAAGCGGACAATATCGTGTTACGGCGGAGCGAGTCCTGGGATGTGACAAATGGTATCAGAGCCAAATGGTATCAGAGCCACTCTGCCGTGTGGTGCGAGTGTGCCGACGAGGGCGTCGGGCTCCCAAGGGGGGTGGATTGTAATATCCCACATCGGCCAAACGGAGAGGGGTTATATGCTGTATATGTACATGCCCACCTCCAATCTAACACGAGGCCTTTTGGTGGCTCAGCGGCTTCGGAGGGGATGGGTACTCCGAGGTTAAGCATGTTGATGCTAGAGCAATCCCAGGATGGGTGACCTACTGGGAAGCTGCTCCTGAGCTGCCGGAAACAAAACCGTGAGGGCCGGTGGGCCCAAAGCGGACAATATCGTGTTACGGCGGAGCGGGTCCTGGGATGTGACAAATGGTATCAGAGCCACTCTGCCGTGTGGTGCGAGTGTGCCGACGAGGGCGTCGGACTCCTAAGGGGGGTGGATTGTAATATCCCACATCGGCCAAACGGAGAGGGGTTATATGCTGTATATGTACATGCCCACCTCCAATCTAATACGAGGCCTTTTGGTGGCTCAGCGGCTTCGGAGGGGATAGGTACTCCGAGGTTAAGCATGTTGATGCTAGAGCAATCCCAGGATGGGTGAACTACTGGGAAGCTGCTCCTGAGCTGCCGGAAACAAAACCGTGAGGGCCGGTGGGCCCAAAGCGGACAATATCGTGTTACGGCGGAGCGAGTCCTGGGATGTGACAAATGGTATCAGAGCCAAATGGTATCAGAGCCACTCTGCCGTGTGGTGCGAGTGTGCCGACGAGGGCGTCGGGCTCCCAAGGGGGGTGGATTGTAATATCCCACATTGGCCAAACGGAGAGGGGTTATATGCTGTATATGTACATGCCCACCTCCAATCTAACACGAGGCCTTTTGGTGGCTCAGCGGCTTCGGAGGGGATGGGTACTCCGAGGTTAAGCATGTTGATGCTAGAGCAATCCCAGGATGGGTGACCTACTGGGAAGCTGCTCCTGAGCTGCCGGAAACAAAACCGTGAGGGCCGGTGGGCCCAAAGCGGACAATATCGTGTTACGGCGGAGCGGGTCCTGGGATGTGACAAATGGTATCAGAGCCACTCTGCCGTGTGGTGCGAGTGTGCCGACGAGGGCGTCGGACTCCTAAGGGGGGTGGATTGTAATATCCCACATCGGCCAAACGGAGAGGGGTTATATGCTGTATATGTACATGCCCACCTCCAATCTAATACGAGGCCTTTTGGTGGCTCAGCGGCTTCGGAGGGGATAGGTACTCCGAGGTTAAGCATGTTGATGCTAGAGCAATCCCAGGATGGGTGAACTACTGGGAAGCTGCTCCTGAGCTGCCGGAAACAAAACCGTGAGGGCCGGTGGGCCCAAAGCGGACAATATCGAATGCATGCCGCAAGCGATAAAATTTTTATCTCATAAAATATCGAGTCTCTCAGACTCTATAATATATGTATGTATTTACACTCGTCCATACTCCCTATATAAATTCATGGGTCTATATAGGGCTACTACGCTCGCGTCCAACGCTCACGTCACGCCTTAATGCGGTGCTACACTACGCCATCAAGGTGGACAGACGGGTGTATATATATGTGTCCATACCCCCTATATGAATTAAACACTCAAATAGGGCTACTACGCTTACGTCCAACGCTCACGTCACACCATAATGCGGCTATATGCTGCGCCATTAAGGTGGACAGACACATATGGCTAGCTAGCATTTTCTATACATACTCTCTCATAAATACATATTTATATCCACCGAAAATCCCATTTTCGGTATCTCTCCAAGAGAAATAAAAATCGTCAACAAAATTAAAATGACGTCAAAATGCTCCACGACATTAATTGTTCATTCATGAACCATAGCATGCATATTATTTAAAACAAAAGTCCACTCACAAATTAGGCCTAAGCCTGATGTCGATCTGGGGCCTCGTCTCCTCGAGCCTCCTCACGTCCTGTTCCAAATATAATATTAATTTCCCAACCAATAATCCAATACTTAATCAAAATAGGCAAAATTACCCGAGAGCCATAAATACGCTCATCATTGCCTAACTTCGATATTCTTAAATCGGAACGATCCGAACTTAAATATCATACTCATCAGTCGTAAATACAACCTCCCCAAAATACGACTTAAATCCTACGGCTGGATTCTACATTAATTAACCGCCTAAAATACCAAACTTCGGAAATTCACAAACCTATCCAAATCTCATCCAAAAATTCCATAAATCACACCAATAAACTCCTCCTAATATTCCACATTTAAAACCCTAAAAATCTCCTAACCGGCGGCGGCTTCGCCGGCAGCGGCGGCCGGAGGCCAATTCCGGCGACTTCCTATGGACACCAAATTTAAACAGCATCTTCCTCTCAACCTCCTCTACAACATTCCTAACTACCACAAATTCCAATTCTAAGCCTAAGCATGTCGATCGAACACAAACAACCAAAAATCTCTAAAACTTCCAATTATACAAACTACCCTAACGAGATCGAAATAGACCGATTCCTTTTGAGGGAATACTCACCTTGATGAGAGCGACAAGTTGAGCCAACAATCTCGGCCTATGGTGGCCGGAGGACGGAGCTCCGGCGAAGGGACAGTCGGCGGTTCCGGCGGCTTTTTCTCCTCTCCGGCGGCACTACCGGCTCGGACACTAGGCCGGGGAGAGAGAGGAGGTGACGGGGATCCGATCTGGGCTGGAGCGGCGGCTGGTGGTTGGCTGGACGGCGGCAGCTGGTGGCTGCAGTTTCCGGCGAGAGAGAGAGAGCTCGGGGGCTCGGGAGGAAGGAAGAAGAAAAAGAAAGGAAAAAAAAGAAGTTAATGAATTTGGGCTGGGTGCTCCCCCTCTACCCGGTCCAAACTTATATATAACCCATTCCAAAATATTCTACACCCCAAAATAATACCCCAATAAAAATTACCTTTTACTAGCTAAAATTTACCATTTTTACCGTCGTCACATTTTTCTCCTACGAATAATTCTTCCAAATTATTAGTCCCTCAACACCTCTGGGGACTAATTAAATTATACACTGAGTGACGAAAACGGTAAAAACTCTTATTACCACAATGCTAGTAATTAAGGTAAAAATTACGGTTCGGGGTGTGACAAAAACTTCCTTAATGCCATCCAACAAACCTGAACCACGGTCCGTCATGAAAACAATATTCCTATGATCACTGACTAAGATGATGGCTAGCTGCTCAAAAAACCACCTCCAGTTCTCTTTGCTTTCGGCATCAACAATTGCAAATGCATATGGAAATATATCTGCAAAATAAAGTGAAATAAGAAATAAATAAATATATATATATATATATATATATATATATATAAAAAGAAGAAGAAAAAACAAAATGAGGAAGGCTGCTACTACTTCAACTGCTATTGGATTTAAGCAAGAAAAATACTCAGATACTACTGCTACTACAAAACCAGAAAAGAGGTCGATAATTTCAAAACTGCTACTGTTACTAAAATAACTGCTACTACACAGAACAAATATCCAAAATTTATCATACATTTGTTCCCTGTTTTTGCACAAGCACCTAAAAGCATCCCCTTGTACTTGTTCTTGATGAAGGTTCCATCAACAAACAAAATTGAAGGACAGTACTGAAAACCATGGAGGGAAGCCTCATAAGCAATAAACAAGCGGCGGAAACGACCATCTTGAGTGTCAAGAACACAACGGGAACCAGGATTTGTTCTCTTTACTGCCTCTAGGTACCAAGGTAAATAGGCATAGCTTATGCCTTCATCGCCATGTAAACTTCGATTGGCAGCGTCTTTTCCCCTATACGCTGTATGGTAAGCAACCTCAAAGCCAAAATCTTGCTTCAAGTAATCCATAATATCCCTAGTCTTCACTAATGGATTAGCTCGAACTTTATCACTAATGATAGTGGAAACAACATTGGATCCCAGCCTCTTGTGTTTCTGATGACGAACAACACAAACACAAGTATGCTCATTGTTCAATTTGGTGATGTAGAAAAAGTTATTGGATTGGCGTAACGAGGCATGCACATACCATTGACAACTCTCTCTTTTTTTCTTGGCACACTCAGCACTAATGCGAGACTTGTCATTTTTCGTATAGCGAAACTGAAATCCGTTCTCAACAGCATATTTGCACAACTTATCCCGAAACTCAACAGCACCGCTAGTAAAAAACTGACCTATCCTGAAAATATAGTCATTCCACTCGCTTGACATGTACTTCCTCTTCATTTTGTCACTTACAAAGTTCCCTAGGATCATGTTACTATCATCCTCACAATTAGAATCATCACTACTAACATCACCATCATCAAAGGATGCTTCAATGCTAACAGTAGTAGGCTTAACAGTAGCAGACATTACAACTGTTGAAGGCACTATAGAGGTAGATGAGCTAGATCCAACATCAAAGATTTGGATATTTATGAAACGAGAGTTCAACACTTCAAAAATCTCCATCATTACGGCAATATCCTCATCAGAGTCAAGAGGACAATTAGGAAGATCAGTGAGTGAATATTTCAGGACATACTTACCAACCTTCAAATTCTAAAACTTCAAACAAATCGTCACACACATATCATCATACTTAGTGGTTGATGACAAGCACATAATGAAAGAATCTCCTCCATATGAAAACCTTCCAAACTTAGAATTAGACATCCTACAAAAAATGATCACACACACTATCAAACAGAGCTATGCACATACATTAAAAAAGATTCAAAAATGACAACGTGCTACTGCACCGCTAATCCGGCTAGTACACCACCTCAAACAAAAAAAAATGCAATTGAGACAAGCTAGGGAGCTGCTACCAAAAAAACACTAATGTCTGCTACTACACAGACTAGACTAGTAAAATGTCTGCTACTGCTGAACCTTAAGAATCACTAATGTTAAAGAGCTGCTACTACACAGACTAGATTAGTTATATGTCTGCAACTACACCGGCTGAACCACAAAATCCAACTTAAATTACAAAACCATAATGAGTAATTAGATCTTGATACAACAAGATGTATATATATGCTACTATACTTGCTGAGAACACAGAACCAATAAAGCTACAAAAAATATTCTGATACTGCATTTACTGAAAAAATCTAAAAAAAGGAAGTATGTCGCTGCACCACAAAAAGACCATACTAAATGATGAAAGGGCAGCGTGCCGCTGCACCGCCAAAAAAACATCTAAAACGTTCTCGTTACAACACACATTAAAACATTGAATCAACCCCAAAACAAACACCTGCTACTACAAGTAGCTCAAACATTGAATCAAAACAAATAAACAAAAACAAACACGACCTAGGCAGCTGCTACTACAATAGCTGAAAACATTGAATCAAAACAAAAACAAACATCTGCAAATTTCAATAGCTCAACAAATCTGCTTCGAATGAACTTTAAAATTGATTTATAACTGCAATCGGAAAATTATCAACACAAAACCTAAACAGAAATAGCTCGTCATCAAATTCCAATTCAAAATTCAAAAAGATGAAAACACCATAAGATAAAGAATCAAGAGATTTAACCTACAAATTGCTCACTACTAACATCAAAGCATCAAACCGATTCAAAAACGAAGTAAACCTAAATGAAAATTGGATCAAATTCAGAGGAATTCGAATTTACAACTAGCTTTTCAGTAGAACAGAAAACTTGAAATCGACGGAGAAGAATGAAAACTTAAGCATGTGAGAAGAAGAAGCATGAAGGTTACCTGCAAATTCACCTATGGAGACGAAGCAAAACGAAATTGCAACGACGAAGAGACCGAGAGATCGCAATGACAAAGAGACGAAGAACAGACTGAGAGAGAGACGTTGTGTTTCAATCGTCCTCCAGCGTTTATATACTCCTCCTCACAGCCCTAAATTGGTTAGCTAGTTATGCAGGGGCAATTTAGTAAAACTATCTCATGACACATGGCATGCACAAAAAATATTGTCCTTAAGTGTTAAAAACTGTCCTTATTTGTTTAAAGTAAACACAAGTGGATTTATCTGTATTTCAGATCCTTTTAGAGTATGTATATGTGATTTGCTATAAAAGAAGAGAAAAAGTATATATATTTTAGAGCGGACCGGGACGTGGGCCTCAAATTGTCGTGCTTGGGCCGTGCAGGACTTATAACGGGCTCAAGTCGGGCCTATGGGCTCATTTTTCTAGGTTCAGACCGACCCATTAGAATAACGTGTTTGGACCAGGCTAGACTGTTAAAAGGACTTTGGCCACGCCGTGCCACTTTTAAACTTGTTGTGCTCGTATTTTGCAGCCGGTTTGCCACATCTACTTTCATGAATCTTCTTCAGTATATGCCACAACTATCCATTAGCACCAATAGCATTTGGAAAGATAATCTTCATGTCATTTCTCATGGATCTATCTGGATCAGTAATTATTCCACTATAAATTTCTTTGTTCTGTTAGGTTCTCTCCCCAAAACCCGGAGCTAGGTTTTTCAAAGAAAAGTTTGAGAAGCATCTTGTCCGGCCACCCAACGGATGCCGACGTCTTGTTGGTGTGGCCGGACGGGACTTTCTGACGACGTGGAGGTGGATGGTAACTAGAATCGGCAGGGATGGGATTGGAGGGGAGATCTCAGCCCCTCTCGCTTTTGATGAGTCATCTCTTTTATGGATTGTGGACTGGCTACGGATGGGGCCGGTCTGAGGCCGGATTCGCGATGGATCGTGCCGGCGGTTTGTGGCGGTCGGCGGGGGTAGGAGGTCTGCTGGCTTTCGGTCTCTACTCTTTTGTGGAGCTGTGGTTTGTGGATTGCTCTCTGGCGATGCCACAGACTCGCTGACGGTGGCGCATTGAGGTCAGACGTCGTGATACAGCGGTGGCAGAGGAGGGTGCAGCGGTGATGCAGCGACTGTGTCGAATTGGGAGAGGTGGGTCGGCTGCTCTGAACCGGTCAGTGGGCCTGGGTACTGGTGGGTGGGCTTGGGCTCTTTTTGGCCCAGGTTGGTTTAATTTACATTAGCCTAAAAGGAAGAAAAAAAAAAAAAAAGACATGAAAAAGGAGTTGTGATAACATCATCAGGTGGGCATCAATGAAGTAAGCTGAACCTTCAATGAACAGCTAAAATTTTAGAAGCTTAGGAAATACAACATTAGCATGTCTAACCTGTCAGGTAAAAACATTGAGAAGTATCTTTAGCCAGTTGTTATGAGACACATTTCTGCAAGAAATCAATTTCATGTTAGTAAATCTGAATAATATATGGGCAATCATATATCAGACTACGCTAAACATATAAAATAATCATAATATTCAAAAACAATTACTCACAGCATTGCAAGACTGAGGCAATAGATCATCCCCTAATATATTGTGCTGTTCTAACCTCCTGTAACAATTTTCATCAGTGACAACAATATCAAAACAAAACCGTTAAGTCTCAGTACATAAATATCCTAAACTTTGGACCACAATAGACATGGGCACTTACAGTAACAAATTATGCAGCTGATAAGTTCTCGAGGAATCAAAAATTTCACAGTTTGGATAAAGTCAAGCTATCCATATAGATGCAATACCAAACCTAAAACTCACTTTCCAAGCTTCACTTTTCATATCTAGTCAGTCCCAATCCATATTATACCAGCTCTCTAAATTCACAACCTTTCCAAAGCAAAAACCCAATTTATAACCAATGCACATTGCACTATCAAATCCATATATAACCTGAAACTTAGATTAAGCTAATTACTACACAAATACTGATGGCCTCTATTTTATTTTTACACCAAAACTCTGGCCACATCTGGCTTGTGAATTAGAGTGTGGAAACAACCATTCTTATCTTAGGTAAGTCTTAGTGCAGATCACTTCATTCCGAACATAACATAAGCTGTTGAAAGTGATCAGATATAGAAGAATTATGAATTCATGAAATCAAGAACGGTCTAAAAGTGAAAACATTGTAAAATAAACTCAGAAAATGATCACATGATCTTTGCCCTATTTATTGAGATTCAAAGTAAAATCAAACAGCGTTTGAAACATATCCCAAAAGTGCAGGCTGGAAACTGTAGTGGCTTAATAAACAGTAAAATTTTCAAAGGCAGAAAATAAAAGTAGGATGAAAGAATATCAACCTCCTAAACTTGGTTTTCCATATGTATATATATATATATATATATACACACACACAGCCTTTTTCAGCTACGGACGTCTGCACCAATGGTTTTGGTGCGGATTTTCATTTTTGCACCACTTTTCGATCAAATTTCCTCATCTCCACCGTCTAGTATCTAGATAATATTATGTCCACTTTTCGATCAAATTTCCTCATCTCCACCGTCTAGTATCTAGATAATATTATGTAGATTATCTCGTTAAGGCCCTCAAAATGACGTCTTTCTGTTACAAACATGAACGGTTCATGTTTGACAGAATTCAATCCGTCCATTGGTTTTTCGAGTTTGAGGGCCTTAACAATTACCAAATTGGCTGAAATTTTGCAGAGATGATCTACACAATATTATCTAGATACTAGATGGTGGAGATGAGGAAATTCAATCGAAAAGTGGTGCAAAAATGAAAATCCGCACCAAAATCATTGGTGCGAACGTCCGCAGCTGAGAAAAATCTTATATATATATATATAAACAATTCACCTCATCTTCAGTTGAATGCTTGTGTCTTATTTAGACTTCATAGAAAGATTGAATATGATAAATTCTGGATTAAGGTTTATGAAGTACGTGTTTATCTAAATAAAAAAAATTTGTAATTTGTAAGAGCATCTTTAGCAATGTTAGCTATTTTTTAGTTAAATTTTAGTCAAATTAGCTAAAATGTCATTTTGGCTAGCCACTTTAAAAATGCGGCTGCATCAATGCTCTCTATTATAGCTAGTATTACATCAACAATATTAGCTAGCATTACATTCAAATAAAGATTAAATAGTTTAAATATATTTATATATCACGTAAAATGTCTTACAATGAATGCATTAAATTATAGCTAGCCTCATATGAGTCATCTCGCTCTCTATATTTAGCTAGCGAAATAGCTAAAAGTCATAATAGCTAAACTTTGGCTAGTCTGCTGGAGCTCTGAAAATATCAAAAAAGCTAAACACGCTCTTTAAAATAGCTAAAAACTAAAATAGAGAGTCTACTAAAGTTGCTCTAACAACTTATTGTCCCTTGCTGTAATTTTACATTATGGTATATTAGTCATTCAATAAATCAACAACATGTGGGGTGAGTAAAGTGGTTTGTGGGGTGGCAATAGATGCACTCTTCTTTTGCAAAAGTAGTTTATCTGTTTATTTATTGTAAGATAGTTTATCTGTACAGCAACAAATTTGTTTTTTGAACATGATAAAAGGTAGTTTATCTGTTTACTCACATAAGGTAGTTTATCTGTTTATGTGAACATGATAAAAGTACGGCAACAAATTTTCTTTTTATCTCAAACAAATATAACTAAGCATGTTCTTTATGTGTTTAGAAGGCTTGTGAATGATGAAATTATGTCTACTTGAATGTGTATCCAATGAATCTTTGCATTTTCTTCTCTGAGTAGACCTTCCGTTTTAGGCTTTCATATCATCAGGTTGCTGGGCATCTTAGAGGGCAAGCATGAACATGAACCAATAGTATTCTGGGTCTTTTCTTATATAAGTTAAACATGCCTAAAACCGTTGCTTAAAGAGAGGATTGAGAAAACATAGATTATTGAGAAAAATAAATTTTAGAATTCAATCATGTGAGTACACTGTAAGATAGAAACCCAAGTTTACTAATAAAACTTCATGCAGTGTGGCTTATTCCTTGGCTAATATTTACTACTGGGTATTGCTTGAGTTTTGAATTTAAGTTTAGATATTTTATCATTTCACCCTTTTACATTGAAGATCCACATACTAGTATTGCTCATATCTCTATTATTTTATGCTGCAACTCTGAGAACATTATTGATTTTAGAATACCCCTTGTGTGCTTTCACAAGGCAAGCAACTGCAGTAGCACTTTAAGCTGGTTTCTTTTGGGTTCTTTGTACTTGTTTTGTGTTAAGTGCATATTACGTTTTTGCTGCATTGTTAATTTCGTTTTGTAATGTAACTTGGATACTCACTTTGATGAGTAGAACTAAGGGTAGATATCTTAATGAAACTAGTAGTATATTGTCTCCATTGTGATATGAAAACAAAGAGATATTTGATTTCTGAATTTAATTAGAAATCAAATATATTTTTTTAAAATATGAAAATTAATTAATAACGTTTTACAAATGTTATGAATATAATTCTATGACATTTGAAAATTGTCATGGACAAATCTCTCATGACGTTTGGGTATTGTCATTGAAATAAATTCAACGACATTTTATAGACGTCATCAAAGACTTTTTCATGACGTTTTTGAAACGTCGTTGATAGGACCAGGAAACCATGACTCCGATATAAACGGCGAAGTAGATGACGGTTGAAAAACGTCATTAAAGCCCTATCATGACGCTTTTCAAATGTCATTGAAACTTTTTGTGTAGTAATGAAATAAGAACTTTGATCAATCCTTCCTTATCTTCCTTCAACAGTTTTTTGTTCAGAAAAGGTGAAGCTTTGATAAGTATTGGCTTGAAGAAGTGTTTTTGCAGTAACTTGAAAATCCAACAGATAAAAGAGATGAGATCTATGGTCATCTAGAAGTTATCGAGAAAGAAGAAGAAAGTCTTGAAGGTGTGAACTCTGAAGAGATGAGAGAGCGACCATTCTCTAAAAACAATGAAAACTCTAAAAAGACGTTTCTTAAATTTACACATAGTGTCGGAGTCATATTCTTAAAAGTGATTCCAGAGTTTTCGAAGTTTTACGCGCCGAACGCCTGTAACGCTTATTTTTGTTTTCATAAAATTAAAATTAGTATTGCAGAACAATACTGAACGACCCCTAATCTTTCTTGTTGACTTTATTTCTCAGAGAAATACAATTACCAACTCAATGTTACCCTCGAGAACCACTAAGACATGTAATTTTATCCCAAGTCATGCTATTGAATCCAGTTCTTTTGTTTTCTTTTCATCTTTTGATCTTTTCTTCTCCCTTCTTTTTTCTATTTTTTTTGTTTTTTTGCATTTCTTTTTTCTTGCGTGATTGCTGAATTTTTTTTACCACTACTGCCATAAAAGATGGCTTTCCCCGATCTGATCATATATGTTCTCTAAATATTTTTCCTCTATGGATTTCGAATACGTGCCCTCCGAAAATGAAATAATGATTTAATGTTGCTAAACTAAAATCCGGTTATCTAAGTATCTAACAACTGATACTGTTGACTTTATTTTTTTGGTTAGAATTGTTGATTAATCCCATCTTAATCTAGAAGAAGCAAACTGCACTGATAAGACATGATGAAGATACATAGATGATAAAGATTCAATTTGGCGGACCAAAACAACCCATAGAGTAGTTTAACTTTTGCTGTGAATCTTCTTAATACTATAAATCCCACCAATATGTCCAATTAAACCCATAGATTTTCAAATTTTTGTCGGTGGGTTTGGCTGAAATTGTACATTCCTATCCCCAGTTGCTGGTGAGGTTGTCGTTTGGATATCTGGGAATTGAGGCCTCTTCCAGAAATACGAGGGATGAAGAAGCCAAGACGAATGAGTTTTAGGGGAGTTTTGCTGAGGTGTCATGTTTAGGACCTTTGGATATTGACTGAAAAATCAAGGACAATCAAGGATGACCTGATCCACCAAGTAAGACCGCCACCGGCTCGTTCAGTCAATATGTATATACCAAAAGTCAATTTTTGCACTAATTGAACTTGATCAATCAGATCAGACGCGACAAATGGACGGTTCGATTGACGGAGTTGACGGGAACAGAGATTGCAACCCCATTTTCTCCCCTCTCCTCCATTTTGGCTTTTCAAGTATGAGTCTGTAACACCAGACCACCCCCCCCATCTCCAATCTGGTCAGTTTCTCTTATTCTAGGCTTCTTAAACTTCTTTCTGTTAGCTGCTCCAGCTTCTCTGATTGATTATATGGTGGGTTTGTATATTTAGCTTTTTGTGTTTGCTAGAATCTTATGCTATTTCATCCTGTTACACTCGTATTGATTCTGATTTGCCAATTAGGACTTGATATTTTTTGTGGGATTTTGGGTTCCTTCCTACATGATTTTTGGAGAGGAAATGACTGATTTTACCTACTTAGGTCATACTGAAAAAGATTCCAGCTTTTATGCCATATACAAAGATGAAAAAAGAAAATTATCTGTATGCTAGCCATATTGAACTCAGATTTTAGGGATCTTCTTTGAATTGATCTGTAATTTTTTATCAGATTTTCCTTTAGATATAACCAGCTCAATTTTTTGATAGTCTACTGAATACTCTGCTTTTTTGTTTTTTCTTTGGCCAATTTACTGAATACAAACTAGTTCAATTACTTTTTATTTGCAATGAACTGTGATTGAATTTTCTATCATCCCGTATTAAACTCGGCTGGTTTGGTGTTTGATTTTGTCGCCTCAGGTTAAGCAAGCAAAGTCGACAAATGGATCATAAAGATAAGGTTTGTGCAGACACCTGGGCAAAGGATTTAAGAAATAAGACTTGCTCAGATCAGCCAAAGTTTGCCAATTTCAGTGCACACCAGCATCAAAACAAGTGGGAAGATCCCTCCATTTTAGATTATGGCATTCGGATTGAACCATCCTTCCAGAAACTCAGCCAGCCATCTGAGGATCAAACTTCACTTCCTCACAACTCCAACAATGAGAAAACAATTGCAGATGGGGAAGATGTTCAGATGAATGAGATATTTCACGCCAGTAAGATTCAAGATTGGGATCCGAGTACAATGTTGACCAATCTTTCCTTCCTGGAACAAAAGATCCATCAGCTCCAAGATTTAGTGCATTTGATTGTTGGCCGGAGAGGACAAGTTCTAGGACGACCTGATGAGCTGGTGGCTCAACAACAGCAGCTCATTACTGCTGATCTTACTTCAATCATAGCTCAATTGATCTCTACGGCAGGTAGTCTTCTTCCATCCGTCAAGCAAACCCTTTCCAGCGCATCAGCATCTGCGGGACAGTTCGGGCAGCTTGGTGGTTCATTTGTTTCTTCTGGAGCAGGAACTGAAGCTTCTGTTAAGTTGCAAATGAATTGCGGAAGCAAGTTACCTGAGCAGCCCAACCAAACTGACCCGATCGGTAACTATGGGACTGAGCTAAACTACCACATTGAAGAACATGAATCAAAAGATGAAGAGGATGCTGATGAAGGGGAGAACCTTCCACCTGGTACTTACGAAATCTTACAGCTAGAGAAAGAAGAAATCCTTGCACCACATACTCATTTCTGTGCTATATGTGGAAAGGGATTCAAGAGGGATGCAAACTTAAGGATGCACATGAGAGGTCATGGAGACGAGTACAAAACCCCGGCTGCACTTGCAAAGCCCAACAAAGATTCTAGTTCTGAACCAACACTCATCAAAAGGTATTCATGCCCTTATGCTGGTTGCAAGCGGAACAAGGATCACAAGAAGTTTCAGCCTTTGAAGACCATTTTATGTGTCAAAAATCACTACAAGAGAACCCATTGTGACAAAAGTTACACTTGCAGCAGATGCAACACCAAGAAGTTCTCTGTTATTGCAGATCTCAAGACTCATGAGAAGCACTGTGGTAAGGACAAGTGGCTTTGTTCTTGTGGCACAACCTTCTCCAGGAAAGACAAGCTTTTTGGCCATATTGCCCTGTTCCAAGGTCACACTCCTGCCATTCCCCTCGATGAAACAAAAACTGCTGTTGGGGCATCTGAACATGGGGAAGGTAGTGAAGCACCAAACAGAGTTGGTAGCATCAATTTCAATTTTGGTTCCACTCTTCCAAGTGCCTGTGGTTTGGTTCAGAATATTATGGATGTGAAAGAAAGTGTCGACGATCCTACTAGTTATTTCTCACCATTGAATTTTGACACATGTAATTTTGATGGATTTCATGAGTTCCCTCGACCCCCATTTGAAGATTCAGAGAGTTCATTCTCTTTTCTCATGCCAGGGTCCTGTAATTACACTCACAAAACTGGAGGCGAGTCAAATTCCAAACAGGTCGAGTGACACTGATGACTACTTGGACCAGGAGTATCATTTTCTGTAACAATTGTAAGTTTAGGTGATCCCTCCCTATGTATTATGTGATTTCTTAAACTTGAATAAGTGATTTCTTTTAATTCTCTGCACTACCAAAATGGCACTTGCTTTCCATCTACTTTTCCTTTAATTATGGATGCAAGGATCGGAACACAAGGCCACCGCCATAAGAATAGTCGGACCAAATGACGGCAGTACTCCAGTGAAGCTTCGCCAATCTTGCTGTCTTCTTGAAGAGCCAACAGTTTGTTTGTCTGATGAATTGGAATGGAAAAAGGAACTTTATATTACACATAGGTTTAACAGAAATGAAAAATAAAAAGGACATGAAAATATTAATTGAAACCACAAAAAAAGGTAAATGAATCTCCAGGCCTGGGGTGAATGCTCCTGCTTAAGAGTTTATAATCCAGGTAATCGAACGCCATCAGAGCTCACTTTTGTATCATCTGTTGTACCATTGTTGTCATTCAACTGCTGTAATTTGAAAATGTAAGACAACAAATCTTATTCTATGCACAGATTGCATTTTGTGCCTTTTACTTTTTATCCAAGCTTCAAACATAAATTGCATCATATCTATTAGAATGTAGAAGATACCGTATCATATAACTTTTTGTCCAGAAATTCAGGCTCATATCAATTGCATTGTCAAGTGATTGATAGAAGCAAACAATAAATCCGCAAAGCAGTCGACCTATTGCAGTACAGGCTAAAGAGTTTTAGCTGATCTAATGGATCTGCCCATAATGAGAATTGTGGAGCAAAATGAGCTTCAGACCTTTTGCACCTTCTCCCTTTGATGTTTTCTTCAGTTGGCAGTGATCATACTTCCCAGCCAAAAGTACATCATTTAAGTAGGACCAAGTAAGCCCGCGGGGACAACTACCAGCCCACATAAACCTCTCCGAAGATGGGGTCACTAGACTCTCATGGAACTCCTGAGCTGTCTCACAAATCAAACCCTGAGACGAAACATACAGACATGTTTAGAACCTGGATTATGTGATACAAGGATAATTGATAGAGATGCAGTATTACCTCTGCCATGGCTTTGATCTTCAGGGTGATATCATTACTTAGAAGGACAAATTGTCCATTGCTCCTCTTCCTACGAGAAAGAGCACAATCAAGTATATGATCTTCTGCTGCTGGCGAAACGAGTTCCATAGAGCTCCAACGTCTGAGGAAGGGAAACGAGCTTGTTGTTCCAGAAGTAAGTTCCCAACTGTTCTCACTAAATAGAGATTGCGGAGAAGCAGGAGGGGTTGGAGCCATCAGCCTTTCATCTTCCAGTGAGCTCTGGACATGGATCCACCAATTTGTTTTTACCATACACTCTTCAATCCATTCCAGAACCAAACAAGCCTCTGTTTTCTTTGTAAACAGGCTGCCATGCTGTTTCAAGCAATCCAGTTCCCGTATAACTGATTGAGATAAAAGCAATTGCAATTATTAGTATCAGTTGTACAACAATATCATATTCAGGCAATGTCAATGATATATGTGGACCACTCAAAATTTCATTACCCATTCTTGGAATGATCAAATGAGTCCCCTTAAGACCTTGTAGAAGTTGCAATGCTTTCCTTGATTCCTTGTTAAGCAGAGAATTAGTGTCTGCAACCATAGTCCAACCCTTCTTTCCTTCTCCAATAAATTTATTCTGAAAATCAAATTTTGAGTAATAAGTTCATACTTGATAAAGCTAGTTTGCACCATAGGAATAAATTGTTGAAACAAGTTTAACATTTAGTGTTGATCAACTTACAGAGAGTGGATTCTTGACCTGCTCCTTTGTTCGACTACAAGTGAGAGATGTGCTGCTTTTAGTAGCTACATCAGAGACTGAAGCTTCTGAACTGCTGTTCTTGACTGCAGAAGTTTTTAATGATTGGAATGGCATCCTTTCCGTGCCTAATTTTGTTAGCATCAACTCTTTTTCCAGCATTGCTTGATTGCTGGCAATAGTTTCTACTGATTGTCTTCCTTGGAGATCCTTCAGTTTCTGGTTATCTTTTCCTGGGCACACCAGTAGATCTTCTTTAGGTATATTGGAAATAAAGTTTTGCTTCGACACAGACGATCTGTTGGATTTGGAATTGGTTAATTCTAGCTTACCCTTCTTCCTCAAGGACCTCAGTTGAAGAGTATTTGGTGTAAAGTTTTCCTTGTCAGGAGTAAAGATTTCCTGCTCCTCTTGAGTATCATCTAGCTTAACTTCTACCTCATTCTTCTTTTTCAAAGACCTCAGACGAAGGGTATTTGGAGTTAGATTCTCCTTGTCTGGAGTAAAGATTTCCACCTCCAGATAAAAATTCTTCTCAATTCCTGCCTCCACAGTTGATCTTTCTCTACTTCTCTCTGTTTGAATGCGAACAGCACAAGCAGGTTTACCTCTTCTTGCCCAAATGTTTTCTCCAAAGATTGACTTATCTTCGGATGTCAGGGGAGGGCTTTTACAGAATTCTGATTCAGGCTGTCCTCCTACAATGCAGATAGATAGCAGAGTCTGATTCTCTTTGTCATCTATTATCTCTGAGAGAACTCCATCTGGTGAAAATGAGTCGGTAGAATCTTCGACAGGAGGCACAGAGGAGATGGTCTTGATATCCCTCTCTTCATGGTGGTTTTTGGGTGACACACTTCTCTTTTCAGTTTCGGCACATCTTTCATCAACAAGACATCTGATTTCATTAGTATTCTCAGGATCCAGATTAACCAGCAAGGTTGGTTTATGTGCTGTGTCTTCCTCGTCATCTGGTTGATTGTTGATCTCCCCAAGGACTTCCCCAACCAGCAAAGATGAGTTCTCCATCACAGAAGGTCCATATGAAAGACAAAAGTCAGTATCAGTCTGTCCATGGTCTTTGCTCAAAGAGCTCTGACCGTCAGTTCTCCCAGATATTTGTGCAGCAGGACAGGCATCCTCTTCCTTCTCATCAAAATATTGAAGAGGTTCAGAAGATAGACACAATTGATCAGTCTGTCCATGGTCTTTCGTTGTAGAGCTTTTGCCATCCAGATTAACCAGCAAGTCTGAATTTGTTTCGAGGCTCATGCTATCTTCTTCGACTTGTTGATATTTGGTCTCCAGCAAGGATGAATTCTCTCTCACAAAAGGTCTAGCTGAAAGAAGAGCAGATATATCACTCTGTCCCTGGTCTTTTTCCAACACTTGAACAATAGGAGAAGCTTCTCCTTTTTCATGAGAAGAAGAACTCTCTGGGATCTTATCTAGTTCAGAACCTCCTGTGACACAGTTAAGTTCCTCTGAATTAGAAGTAGAGTGTTCAAGAGGATAAAACAGGTTCACCGATTCAGTTCCAAATGCCCAGAAGGTTGACAATTCGTTCTCTTGGCCAACAACTTTAGATGAGTTCTGGCCACCATGTTCACATAGCTCTTCTTCTTCAAGCATTGGAGGAGCTGATGGGATCTCCGTCCTCCCAATAAAACCCAAATTATCATCACAGACTAGAGATTCTGTAACCTCAGAAATGGATTCAGTAGATTCAAATTCGGCGTTTTCAATTGGCAACATATTCACAACCTGTAACACATTACACATACAAAGGCGAAAGAAAATCCATGAAATCATTTCAACAAACACGTTACAATCTATGTTTATACCTAAACAGATGAGAAAAATAAAAATAAAAGAAATCAAGAAACTGTTTACCTGGTGTATTTCAGGAGTCTCATACATTTGGGAATTATGTTTTGATGAGTTGTCAACACTTGCTTCACTCTGATCTCCTCCTTGAGGCTCATCAGACAACAAAGAGTCCATTGCAGAACAATTCAGAACCTGCAAGACATATAGGTGATGAACATTTCAACAAACACCTTAGCTGCATCCCAAAATAGAAACGAACACAGACCCTGAGTGAGTCTTGATAGGCGTGGCTGAGTGGGATCCAGTGAAGCCTATAGAGCCTGCTAGAAGCACCAACCCTGAGCGTGTCGCCTTGCCTCAGCTCAACTCGAACCCCTGGCTCAATCCTCTTGTCCGAGATCCAAGTCCCGTGCACTGCAATTAGACTTGTGATGAGTTCGATTTCAAAGCCAAAACCCTAAGGGAAAAGACTTACCTGATGATAAATCGGTGAGAGAGAGCTTGTGCGAGGAAGGATTGGAGAGGATTTGGAGGTGGAATCGGCTGACGCTGGGGTGAGTCAGCACGATGTGGCAGTCGGGGTGGCGCCCCACCGTCAAGATTTCTTCGGAGGCGATTGCTTGAGAGTGTGGCGGTGGCGGAGGTTTGTTCACGATGAATATGTTCTTGAGAATCGCTCCGTTCTTGAGGACTGTCAACACTGGGATTTTCGGCTCTTCTTCTCCGGCCACTGTTTGAGCGTTCTCGTCGGCCATGGCGGCTTTGCTTGGGATTAGGGCCGGGTTTTCAGAGAGAGAGAGAGAGAGAGAGAGTGAGAGAAGATTTGAAAATCTGTTGGGAGAAAGAAAACAAATGGAAGATTCTGGTGGTGAACTGGCGACCGTTGCGATTTTCTACTCAACGGGCTTTGTTTAATTTCCGCTAAAAATGGAGCGTTACGAAATCAATAATGAGAAAGAGACATTTATTTGTTCGCTAAATAGTTGGCTCTGTTGTAGAGTATGAGAATACGAGAGAAAAATGTCTACTCATTCATTAATAGATTGGTCTTTATATAGGCATTATATAGAGAATTCATGTAAATCAGAGATAGATATCTAAGAGGTATTCTAATCTAATAAGGAGAAGATTCGGTCAAGACATATCATCAAGGATATGAGTGTATATTCATTCAACACTCCCTCTTGTGTCGTTGTAAACACGAAAATATCTGCAACAAATAACAGAACAACACATGTACAAAGAATAATTTAATCAATGCGAATGCGGGTTACAATCTTTGTGAACTCCTCTGATTCTATCTCCGACGTCGATTTGATCCAAGGGTGACGAGCACTTAATCTTGAATCGAATTGTTTTGATTTGGACTTCTTGTCGTGTTGACGATTTGTAGAAGTTGATTGACCAAGGGCCGTAGAGGCTTGTTCTTGATCGGACTTAGGCCACGAGCAGTGTCACGTGGTGGTTTGTTCTTTGTCTTGGAGTTGGTGAAGATGTCGACTATTTGGCAACTTGGTGACTCTTCGGGATTTGATAACTTCTAGACTTGAGGTTGATGAACCGGCTATTTGGCAGCTTGATGGTTCTTCAAGGGTTTAGTGAAGAACTGACTATTTGGGGAGCTTGATAGTTCTTCAAGGATTTTGGGGAGGCTTCTGAGCTCTTGAGGGATTTTTCTCTCTCTCTCTAGTCCGCTCCTTTTGTTTATGCTTCTGGTCCGCTTCCTCCTTCGCCCCCCTCCTCTTGGTATGAGAGGGGGTATTTATAGTGTTAACATGCCTTCGCTTTTGGCAAGTACTAAATCAATGATATTTCCTTAATTGAATCAATGAATCTTGATTGTTTGATTTACTTGCTGATTTTAACATAATCAAATCAATCAAATCTTGAGATTTAGATATGCCCAGATCGCTTTGGATTGAATGTCATGTTTTGATCAAGATCCTCAGTAAAGGGGCAAGCCATCTCGTGGATATGGAAGGTATCTCGCGAGGCACCTTGATTTCCAAGCCAACGGTGATTTCTGGTCGCAATTCGCGGACGACTTATCTTGCATGCGAACTCTGTCGTCTAACTCCTTCGTGAGATTCCCCTACGCGGGGCCGTCTCGCCTCGCCTTCATGTTAATTCACGCGCGCGGAGCCATCTCGCCTTGCCTTCATGTTAATCCACACGCGCGGAGCCATCTCGCCTCGCCTTCATGTAAATCTACGCACGCGGAGCCATCTCGCCTCGCCTCTGTTTACTTCTACGCGAAGTCCGTTTCGCCTCATGAAGTCTAGTTCGCCTCGCGAAGTCTATTTCGCCTCGCGGAGTCAATTTCACCTCGCGAAGTCTATTTCCCCTCGCGAAGTCAAGTTCACCTCGCGAAGTCTATTTCACCTCGCGAAGTCAAGTTCACCTCGCGAAGTCCATTTCGCCTCGCGGAGTCAATTTCACCTCGCGAAGTCAAGCTATCTAGCTTGTCTGACCGCTGGCGAACCATTACAAATTATTTTGGGGATGTCCGATTAATTTAATTTAATTGATTTCTGATCATCAATCGACACTTGATAATTGATTTCAATCGGGATTTGAGGTTTTGTCATCGGTCAACTATTCCCACGTTGTCATGTGTCATTTCTGACGGCTTTCCAATTTTGTTGACTCACGAGCCACGTATTTGCTTGGATTTTTCAACGACTATTATTATCGTTAAATTTTCTATGTCTACAGTCGCATGGCTATTAAATTTTTCAATCACATGGCGCATGAACGTTGCCTCGGTAAAAACCTTGTCAAGTAAAACAAAAACATCTTGGGTAAAAACAAAAGACTTGGTCGAAGGGAAAAAGAGCACAACGTGCCAATTACAACTTGAATGTAAAACATGTGACGTAGACTCCCCCTGATGTCTACACAATCAACTCCCCCCTGATAATTAAATCAATTATGGAGTTCAGATAAGTAACGCATATATTTGGGTAGAGACTTGGTGAACAAATTTGCTACATTATCCTCGGAACTCACTTGGTTCACTTGGATATTCAAAAGTTGTTGTTGTTGTTCATTGTAGAAAAACTTAGGGGATATATGCTTAGTATTATCACCCTTGATGAATCACAACTTCATTTGTTCAATGCATGCCGCATTGTCTTCATAAATTCAAGTTGGTGCATCAGTGGTAGATGTCAACCCACTTGACTCTCGAATATGAGCTACCACAGAGTGAAGTCAAACACTTTCTTTGACTGCTTCATGTAGTGCAATAATCTCTGAATGTGGTAGATGTCAACCCACTTGACTCTCGAATATGAGCTACCACAGAGTGAAGTCAAACACTTTCTTTGACTGCTTCATGTAGTGCAATAATCTCTGAATGATTCGAGGAAGTAGCAACAAGGGTTTGCTTGGTAGATCTCCCAGTCCCAATGCTGAACACATAACCAGTTTGGGAACGTCCTTTGTGTGGATCAGAAAGATACCCAGCATCAGCAAATCCGACTAACACATTATTCGGTATTTCGGAATAGGGAACAATACCGCATTGCGTCAATTTTGAGCTAGAAGGAGCTTCAGAAGCTTGATTTTGATTGGGGAACAAAATCTGCTCATTTGCGGCATTGGAAGCTCTCGAGGACGCGCAGGGGCTCGGCTGCAGCACTGCGCGCGCAAGGGTGTGGCTGCTTCGCTGCAGCATCGGCAAGAGCGCTCAGGGGCGCGCTGAAGCGCGGCAAGCTCGGCAGGGGCGAGCTGCATGCTGCCACCTAGGCAGATTGCGGCAGGGGCGCGTTGTGCGCTACCTAGCGCTGCCGAGGCACTGCTGGGCACGGCAGGGGCCCGTAGGGGATCAGCCAATGTGCCTGCAGTGTTGCCGTCAACAGGGACATCGACATTCATGTCTTCCCCTTCAGTTTTGTAAGGGAAAAACAAGCCTAAATCAATTGAACCCTTCAAGTACTTGAAGATGTGTTTAACACCGGTCCAATGACGTTACGTAGGCGCAGAGCTAAACTTAGATAACAAGTTTACTGAAAATGCAATGTCTGGTCTTATGCATTGAGCCAAGTACAATAGAGCTCCGATAGCGCTTAGGTACGGACTTTCTGCTCCAAGGACTTCCTCATCATCCTCTTTAGGACGGAATTGGTCCTTTTTGATATCCAGACTTCGCGTGACCATGGGAGTACCAAAAGGGTGAGCTTTGTCCATATTAAATCGCCTGAGCATCTTTTGGACATAAGCTGACTAATGAATTAATATTCCAGTCTCTCGATGCTCTAGCTCTAGGCCTAGGCAAAATCGAGTTTTGATCTTTCATCTCAAACTCGGATTTCAAGTAGGTCACGATCTCATCAATTTCTTTGAGATTACCGATGATGTTTATGTCATCAACATAGACGACTATTATAGCAAATCTGGTACTTGTTCTATTAATGAACACGCATGGGCAAAGATTGTCATTCTTATATCCTTTCCCAATTAAGTAGTCACTTAGACGATTATACCACATTCGTCCGGATTGTTTCAATCTATATAGTGAACATGGCAATTTAATTGCAAAGGCACTCCGTGGCTTAGAGTCACTTGACTTGGGTAGTGAAAGTCCATCAGGCACTTTCATATATATCTCTGAATCAAAATCCCCATAGAGATATGCAGTAACCATATCCATAAGCTGCATGCTCAGTTTTTCGGACACTACTAAACTGACTAAGTAGCGAAAGGTAATAACGTCCATAACGAAGAATATGTCTCCTCGTAGTCAATTCTAGGGTGTTGAGAAAATCCTTGCATCACGAGTTGCGCTTTATAGCGCATGACTTCATGTTTCTCGTTTCACTTTTGAACAAAGACTCATTTATGTCCAACAGGCTTAACATTCGGTGGGCATGACACTACCAGACCGAAAACTTGCCTTTTTGCTAGAGAGTCTAGTTCAGCTTGGATTGTATCCTTCCATTTTGGTCAATCTGCTCGACGTTGGCATTCTGCTACGGAGCGCGGTTTAATCTCATCGTCGTCGATAATATCTTGAGCGACGGAATAAGCAAAAATATCATCAATAGTCATGGAAGTTCTTTCCATCATACCGTGCGCATCGGTATATTTTAGTGAGATTTCTTTGTTCTCCAACATCAACATTGAATCCGAGGCGTCCCCCAGATACGCTAACATTGATTCTTGGACATAACTATAGTCAGAGACAATCTCATGTGAATGATTCACAGTGTTGATGATGAGTGGATCATTTAGTGCCTTACTGTCACGTCTTTATCTAGGCACAGTATATGTTGAACCAACTGGTCTCCCCCTCTTCCTGGTGGGAGCATAGGATTCGATGAACCTAATGGTTGTAAGATACAAACCGCTAGTTTGACTCATGAGCTTTTCTAAGATGCGTTTACGGCCGCAGTTATTAGAGGTGATAACCAAAAACTCTTGTCCATTCTCAATTAACGTTTCCAGGTGAAATCCGTTGGCACGAATGTCCCTAAATGATAGCAAGGTTCGATTAGCCTAAGGCACGTAAAGCGCATCAGTGACATGTATCATTGTGCCATTTGGCAATAAGAACTGCGCATTGCCTCTGCCTTGAATTACAGGCGAGGAACTAATCATGGTTGTCACTGAGGATGTGTGAGGCACATAGTCCGTAAATAATAGCTTATTCCATAGAATAGTGTGGGTAGTCCCACTGTCAGCTAGACACTCAATTTCGCCACGAGACATCTACATAAAGGTGTGAAAATAATTAGTCTTGGATCAAGACAAGGCAAACACTCTAATGAAACATAGAGGGGTTAATCGGGAATTGAACCAAGTTGGAATCCCGAATGAGTGCAATTACACGGTATGAAAATTAATTTCATGAAGTTACAGCAACTTGGCCGGCCAAGAGGCTCGGCAGTAGCATCAAAAAAAGGCGCTGGAAGTGCACTTACAACGCTGGCAGCAGAGACATGCAAGGGCGCGGTCAGGGGCGTGGGAGTGCAAAGCGGCGGGCAGGGGCGCTGTAGGGGCTCGTCTGGGGCACAGTTGGTGTGTTGCAGTGCGCAAGGGCGCGGCCGGGGCGTAGCCGGGGCTCAGCGACGCACAGGGGCGCGGCCGGGGCGTGCTGCCAGCATGGGCTAGGCATGCTGTGGCAAGGGCCCTCTAGGGGCGCATGCAGCTGCCCAGCCTGCACAGCGTGCTGCAGAGACGCTCAGGGGAGCCATAGGGGCACTGTGACAGTGCCAAAACACAGCAGTTTGCTGCCTTAGTGTTTTTTCGCCTTTTTTTAGCAATTTTTGCATATGTTTTGCCATTCTTTATGCCATAACCAATTGTAAGACCATGAAAACATGTGGATTTAGTATATTTGCCATGTAATGAAGCTTATAGCTTTGTGCAATTTGAACCATTCATAAGGGAATAAATTCTCAATCAACTGAACATTGTGAAACGTAAAGAATATATTTTATTAATGTCAACTCAAAAATACATCAAAGGATGTCTAATTCCATAAAAACTGACTGAAAAGTTGAAAATAAATGTGGCTAAACAAGTGCCAAACAGAAAATAACAGAGAAAAAACATCTAATCAAAAGAGTTTAATCAAAATCCACAGCATCCATGTGCATAGGACCAGCTTGCTTCTTAGCTTCGAAATCTACTATGGTGAGATTGGTGGAAGGCTCAGCACCAATTTCATCTCCCCCAGTAAAATTAGCTTCTTGAGCCAAGTACTGCTTGCGTCTTCTGTAGGTATCAATAGCTTCTTTGCTAGCACGACAATCATGATGCAAGTGAGTGGTAGATCCGCAAATATAGCATGAAGATCGCCTCTTCTAGTTTGAGTTAGAGGGAGGATTTCGGCCTTAGCCGGATTTCTCACCTTGGCGGCCACGGCAGCGGTTATTGTTCCTAGGAGGGGCGAAATTTCCATCATCACGCCTCCAAGTGTTGTTGCGGTTGTTTCCACGCCGATTATTGCCATTATCGCCACCACGTGGCTGATTCTGCTCACGTTCATATGGTGCAGGTTTTCTGTTTCCTCTTTTCCTTGGAGCTTTATCTCTACTAGTTTGGTTGGACTCAGGAATCTTCTTAGTCCCAACCGGCCTTGCATTGTTATTGAGGATAATCTTCTAGTGCCACCCTTTCTTTGCTAGCACGCATATGAGGTCACTGAACAACGTAACGCGGTTCTGCTCATACTCAAGACGATATTGATGGCTAAGTAAGCCCATCGATGTCAGAAAAGTGTACAAAGTCTTCTCAATCATATCTTTGTCAGTCTTGTCGACGCCACAAAAGCTTAGTTCTGCTTGGAGGTCTAACATAGCTTGGTTGTAATCCTCAACTTTAGCAAAGTTCATTAGTCTAATGGATTCCCAACGAGTAGTCAACTCTGGAATGAGTACATCATGTACGTTGTTGAAGCGTTGCTTCAAGACATCACATAGATCTTTGGGGTCTTCCTTTTTTAGGTATTGTTTCTTCAGAGTTGGATGAATGTGGCGCCTCAGAAACATGAGGGCTTGTGCCTTGGCCTCATCACTTGCTAGAGGGCCATTCGGCGGCGGAAAGATGGTGGTTGTCAACCGCTTACCGATGAACGTATTCGTCACATCGGACACCCATCGGTGATATTCCTTACCTCGGTTATCGAGGATCTCAAACTCAGGCCCGGATGGCTCAGTCATCTACAAAAGACAAGGGGATTGGAATTAGTCAATAAACCAAGGATGTGGTCATAAAATCGATGCAAATAAAAGTAGGTGACGCGTTAGCTCAGTCACAATTGATTCTTCCCTTGTAGGCGACGCTCACAGCTGTCGCAGCGACGCGTAATCGCAGTCGCAAATATATGGTGACACGTATGTCGCAGTCACAACCCAAACCCTATTCCCCCCTCCCCCCCCCCCCCCCCCTCCCAAAACCCAATCCAGTCATAGAGAGGGGATAGATGGAAAGGCTACTAATCCCGAACTATGAATTGAAATTCGGAAAGCATTAACCTTAATTAAAAACTTACCTCTGATGAGTTTGAGTCGATGACAGGCTTCGACCGAGGGTCGGGAACCTTTCTGGTTTTCCTTGGAAGATGAGCAATCTTGAGATCTTTGGTTTCTAGAAGCTGCCGAGAGCAGAAAACAACTTTTCACCTACTTCTGTTTCGAGTTTGGAGCTGAAATTTTGACAGGAGGAGCACCACTAGAAGAGGAAGCTTCTGTCCAAAAATCAGGTCGATCGGAGCACGGGAAGGCGTTGAACCGGTGGTCGGTGGTGTCGGCGATCTGGAAAATTCCGGCGGCCAGTTTAGGAACTTTCCGACAGGTTCTCGGGGTGAGACCGGTGGGGTTGGAACCAAGACATCGAGGGTTTTCTATGGATATGTAATTCCGGCCGTGGACAGAAGAAAATCCGGCCGGAAATCGGGAAAAACGAAATGAGCAGATTAGGGTTTTGGGAAAATGTTTGGGTTTTCGAAAGTTTTAGGGTTTTTTTCGGGATGGTTGGCCTATTATCTCTTGGTTATGACACCAAGTCTGATAACGTGTTGTAGAGTATGAGAATATGAGAGAAAAATGTCTACTCATTCATTGATAGATTGACCTTTATATAGACATTACATAGAGAATCCATGTAAATTAGGGATAGATATCTAAGAGATATTTTAATCTAATAAGGAGAAGATTCGGTCAAGACACATCATTAAGGATAGAAATGTAAATTACTTAAACAAGCTCTTCAATGAGATTTAAGAAAAGTATAATTTACTTTACTGAAGAAATATCATTTGGTCATAGTCTTAAGAGAAGGAGACTGTGAGTTCGACTCACACAGTTACCTCATAAAAAAAAATATTTACTGAAAAAAAATATTTACTAAAGAAATTCATTCAAATTGCGTAAAGTTTGTGTATAGCTAATACAAAATACCCCAATACTCTAGTCCCTCAGTCCCTCCGAGCCCAGCTCCAGGTCCGCTCTGGTGAGATCTAGAGCAACGGTTTGCGAGGGAGATTGGTTTCTCTGTGTTTTATGTGAGATTTACAGCTTGTGAAACTAATCCAAATTACATCAAACACGCCACATTAGAGACCATCTCCCTTCCCTTCCACCGTCAAGGTGTCATTTCTCCGGGTGTTTTACCAATCTATACGGCAAAATGTCACAGCAGCCGCATGGTTCAAGCCCCATAATAAGTGTGAGGTTGAGCTCTCCCTCATGGGAACCCAAACCTATTGAGACTGGAAAAAAACTAGATACCGTATCCAGATATCCTCTAAAAAGCCAACGAACCTCTAATCATCTTCGACAACAACGAGCATGAGAGGTTTGGATTGGAAGACCACCAAGGCAAGAAATAGGAAGCGAATGACCCACTTCAGCTAAAGCATATGTGAGAAAATTCGCTTGATTAAAAATGTTGGAAAGAAATATCGTTAAAATTGTGCGCAAGCAAGCAATGTCTCTGAACAAGAGATTTAGGCCTCCACAGAACTTCACAGGAACAATCAAAATGTTTTAAAGCAAAAAGAATGAAAACATAAACTCAATCGTTAACAAGAGATTTGATTTTCATATAAAGCATGCAGAAAACGCGTGCCAAATGTATAGGGATCAATTACCAAAAATAGAACCTATAGTCCATTACAATACACTAGAGATGATACATTGACAAAAAAATGAAGAGCGATCATTATGGATAAAGAAATAAAAAATTAAAAAGTCTTCGTCAAGAAAATAATGTTACAAAAGATAAACTAAAGGTATTAGGAGCTTGAGCACATTACTTGGTTGGTCATTGACACCATTCATAACTATAAGGGAAACACTACCCCAAGAAGAATCTATATCGTAACCATAGCACCCCCAAAAATAAGAATAAGAAAGAGAAAGAAGAAAAGAACTCCATGTTCAATTGGTCAGCTATCCATCATGGGAGGAACTCAATCCTGCTTATTCTGGGAAAGTCGTGCACGGTGTCTTAGCTCAGCTTTTTTCCACTTGACAATCAGATGACATAAGGAAAAGAGGGTGTTTATCTGTGACAGTAATCTGAGGTCAGGCTAAAGTAAATAGTTGCATAGAAGGAAACTACATAATGATTAAAAGTGGAAGAAAAATATAGCAAGTAATTGCATATACTAACCAAGATTATGATTGCAATCACAAGAAGAGGCCCCGACCAAAGTACTGACACAAAAACTCCATTAGAATCAAAGTAGTTCTGGCTGGCGAAACTTCTCCAGTTCTGGCGCAATAAACCATTGAACCTCTCAGCAAGATATACTCCAGCCACTGCATAATATCACTGTCCATATAAGTATTCCGGATTCGAAGGAAACATCCATAAAATGTTTTCCCTAACTAAAGTTACAAGTATTCCTACAACCAACAAGAGTTTAAACACGTGGTTCTTAATTTATATTAGACAAGAGTTCACTAGAAAGCAAATAGAAAATCTGTAAATTGAAAGAAAAATAAATAAATCAACATAGAGCTACCAGCACTGGCATGTTTCCTCAAATAAAACAAAGGAGCTTCCATCTGGACAATTCACAAACAGAAAGCTCTCAAAATTCTGTAAGAAAATGGAATAACCCGAAGCACTTGCAATACACCACATCCACCTTCTTGCTCCCAACTAAATCTACATAAAATCATGTAAAATCACATCCTCAGTACCCTTGCTTAAAGAAAAACCCTTAAACACATGGAATGCATCACTCTTGCTCTCATACACTAGCAGAACGTCGCCAAATATCATTGACTGTGCAATTATACAAGTCCCTGTAGAAAGTACTGGTTGGCAAGGGAATTGCCAAAACCACCAACCTACAATTTTAAGTCAAAGAGCTTCTACAAAGGATATGAGGAGGATGAGCTTCGTACAACTCATACCAAATTTTACTGAAGCATCTATCCACCAAATATTAGAAGTTCCAGGGGCATTTCCTAAAACATCACATATCAAAAGCTTCAAGGCGGATTAATTTTCTGCATATTTGCGAACAAAAATTTCCACATTTCTTGATCTCTTCCTTTACAGATTCACTCTAGAGCTTGAATATTTTACTGGTTTATAAAATCCACGCATCACGGAAAAATTTCACGAATATTTGGTCAAAAGTTTTATAATTGGATGTCAGTCATGATTTGACAACCCCAAATTCCAGGGACATGTCTTCTGTTACATGTGAATAACTATAAATTAATTTTCGTGGATATGCGAGCAAAGAAAGAGGATCTAATCATGAAAAGAAATTTCTTTCCCAATTAAAGCAGTACACGGCACTTGCTGCACATACTGTTTCTACTGGCCAGCCACACAATCGATTGATGGTCAGGAGTGGCCTTATATAACTATGACCACATTCACAAATTTTCTTTCTGTTGAGTGGATCAAGTAGAATCCCAAGTTCCTTGACAAGCATCTCTCCCATTTTGAAGTAAGGCAACAAACCCAATCATATGTCTGCCAGATCTGATAGTTTTTTTAAATAACCTGAGTGCGAATTAACTCGGATTGGAGCAAAGGTTCCCACTTATCCTTCCCAATCAACTTAGTTTTGCATCATCAACTATTCTGTTATTAAAGTATGCAAAATACAACCATAGAAGCTGTAACAAAACAATAAGGACACATATCTAGCCGCCAAGCATATAAATATTATGTGCTTCATCCTAGGTCTGACCAGAAGCCAATGTTCCGCATCCATTAGAAACATTTCTAAACATACTTGTAACGAAAAATAAAAACCACCTCCAATTAAGCTGTATGTTGTTTCAAGGGAAGAAAAACGTTTCAAGGAAATAGTTGGACTATATTTTGAAAAGGATAAGTATTCAACTAATCAGGAAACAATGAATACAGTACTTTTACTATAGAGATAGTCTTGAAGACG
This sequence comes from Fragaria iinumae, assembly GCA_009720345.1. Classification (NCBI taxonomy): domain Eukaryota; kingdom Viridiplantae; phylum Streptophyta; class Magnoliopsida; order Rosales; family Rosaceae; genus Fragaria; species Fragaria iinumae. The sequence goes on along the minus strand of CM019118.1, from coordinate 13,033,779 downwards.
AAATTTCCTTAACAAGTAAATAACTAAAGCTCAGAATGAAAGAGATTCATCCACAATTTATGCAATGCCAAAACAAGAGAGATAGAAACAGGACTTACAGGCGGTAAGGAACAAAAGCATTTGGAAGTTAAGATTCTTTCTGGAGAGAATGGCGGTTACCAAATATAGAAAGTGGAATCCCAATAAGCACATCAACCATGTTTCCTGCAAATCCGAAAGTAAATAAGAATTAGATTTGCATTCAAAGAAAGAGATAATAGAACAAAAGGGAGAAAGAGGGGTGGGTACCTTCCAGTTGATAGCATGGAAGAAACCGATCAAGTTATCGAAAGCGGGTCCAAGACCAGACCGGAAGTCCGTGGAAACTTTGTGGACAAGATCCGTCATCTGATCCAGGTGAGCTTCCAAAGCCGACTGAATCTGCTCCATTCTCTCTCTCTCTCTCTATCTCTTTTCCAGAAAACAAAACACCAAGAAAGAATGGAATTGAAATCTCAGATCCAAACGAAACACCGAGAGAGACTTAAGAGTCCAACAATTTGCAGTAGCGGTTGCCCACAGTGAGATGAGGTTTAAGTTTAACGATTCAACCGAAATTTACTGTGTCTAAAAAAGGCAGCTTACGGTTAACAGTTATTATAATTTACCACGCATTATTTTCTCAAAATTTACCTGATTTACCAAAAAGGTAAAAGTCGGGTTGAGCAGGGCCCGATCGTAGCTGGGCTGCTGCGGTGCTCAATGGGGCAGAGCTGGGCGGCCCCTGACGTGTGGGGATGGACCTGGGACGGCATTCGGCGCTGGGTACGAAAACGTGAAGGTTGGGCCTATCCGGGCTTCAAGTCTGTACTGACGTCGGCGGCGCTGCTGGTGTATGATCGGAGGCAAGCTGGACCGAGGGGCAGACCGGAAAGCTTTGTCGGTGCGTCCCTTGGTTTTAGTAACATGTGATGATGGTGGAGGTCGCCGAGGTTAAGCTGGACTGTGCGTCAAGGAGCGCCGATCGGGAAGAAGGCAAAGTAAAAGAAAAAACATCGAGGATTTTTTTTTAAAAAAAAAAAAAACAACAGACAAAGTGTTTTTTTTTTTTAACGAAATTAAATCAACAGAAATTTTAAATATACACCTTTAATCTCTTAATACACATCTCTATTATTTTATATTTCATATCAAATTTTATAGGTACGTTTAATTACAAAAGAGAAATTTTATATACACACCCCTTTCTTAATACATCACTTATTTAATTTCTCATTCGGATATTTTACTAAATACACAACCCAAAGTACCTAAAATACCTTTAATCTAAAAATCCATGAAATATCATATTATGTGACCATATTAACACTATTATTATTGTATAATTAGTATATATTTATATAAATTAACATTTTATCGATGTTCATATCTATTACTTGTGTTAGTTCTTGAGAAATCCTTACAAATTTATTGTTCATTTCAAATTCTTAAACATGAAAATGATAAACAAGATGAAAAATACATATCTGAATAGTGTGTTTGGGTGAAAATGAAAATATGTGAAATATAACGATATAGGTGTTCATATGCATAACAATTACATCGTTTGACATTTTGACACTCTAAACTTGGAAATTATGAGTCTTTAAGGACAAAAAAGAAATTAATTGATTATCCTAATTTCCTTGCAAATTTTTTGTTTATTTTAATAGTTTCCTTAAACAAGTTCTCGATCTTAAAAATTTAATTTGTTCTAATTCACTTTATAAGTTTCCAAAAACAAGTTTTCATTTTTAATATTTTAATTTGGTTTATATTTCACATTATTAGTTTCCAAATATAAGTTTGTTTTTAATATTTAAATTGCATTACACATGCTTCTTTTGGTCATTTAACATACCAATCAAATCTGATTTGAACTATCAAATAATATGGATGTGTATTAAGTTATTTGGGATGTGTATTTAAAACCACTCATTACAAAAACATCCATCAATTATTAGAAAAAAAAATATTTCTTTTTCCTAAAACCTAACTCTTCTCCACTATATTACTACGCCTAAGAAATAAAAACTTTTTTTTTTCTAAAATTCATTACCTGAATTTCGACTATTGTCGTAATCATATGTACTATTTACCGATTTATTTGGCTTTTTTTTATCAATTTTAGTTTTTATCTTGCAGACTAAAAACTAGTCTTTATGCTATTGTATTTCTATTAGTTTCTTAATTTTGAAAATTTTTTGTATGTTCAATATTTTTTTCCTTCAAATTTTAGTCAATTGATGTCATATTGGAGATTTAGAGTTCGAATATAATATTACTATTTTGATTATAAATTAAAAAATATCAATAAAAAAATTCTAATCCGATAAAAAAAACTAACAGAAAATAAAATAAAATACGTAAAGAGAGTTGTGAAATAGTAAATATATAATAATTATATTAAATAATAGATTATTATTATTAGTTTTAGAGATATTGAGGGTATTTAAGGTAGTTTGGGATGTGTATTTAGTATAATATTAAAATGAAAAACTAGATGGATAATGTATTAAGTAAATGGTGTGTATTAAGAGTGTGTATTTAAATCAAATACAATACATTACAGACAGTTGTCTCTCAGACAACCAGTTCCTAAATTATCAAATTGAATACATCGGGTGACTCTTCTCGGAAGGTTGTTTTCCCATACTCTTTCTTTTGTGGTTTGGTGGCATGTGCTTGCAATTGCATCTCTCGCAAAGTTTGCTTCTCTATAAATGTTGTTTACGCCTGAATTAATATTTTACTAGGACAGTAAATGTCTATGTAAATATTAATTATTTCTTGGACCATGTCATACCGGCGAGATGGAGTTTCTCTAAGTTTATAAGTGATAGCTCGCCAGTAAGTCCACGCGAGCCAAGTTAGACTTCGCGCGGAACGAACTGAATGAGAATTTGACTTTACTTAGCCCGCGCGCGGAATTACTGTTCAACGCTCCGCGAGGCGAGGCGAGATTGCCAGTCCACGAGGCGAGGCGAGATTGCCAGTCCGCGAGGCGAGGCGAGATTGCCAGTCCGCGAGGCGAGGCGAGATGGACTCTCCGCGTAGGCAAAGCGAGGCGAGCTGGCGAACTAGCTCGCGTAGGAGACTTCGCGAGGCAGCAAACAGGCGGAGTCCGCGCACACCACGACAAACGTTGGAGACTTTTACAAGTCTTTGACATGCTTCGGGCCAACCCATGTGGCCCATTAAATATAAAAAGCCCTTTTAAGGCTCGCGAGCTGCAATAGCCCGTGAAATGGACGCGAGCTACAGAAGCACGCAAGATAGAACACTGTAGCAGCCCGCGAGATGAGGATGCTCCTAATTCCAGTTCGCATAGGAGTCTACAGTTGGTAGCGCGGAATGAAGTGTGCGAACTGGACATGTGTCACGAGATGGTTGGTTCGCATGGACGAAACAGTGCCCTTGTGCAATTAGGTTTTCCGAATCCAACTTGAAGTAGGATCTCTCTCTTCTGCCGCAAGTCAAGCTCCACTATATAAAGGGTTCGAAAGCTCTCACACACAGACACAACTTTACAACAACAACTCAGAGACAACTCTCAGACAAACACAAACTGAAACCCAGTTTCCCTTCGAGCCTTCCTCGAAACCCTAACCCTAAGCGCCGCCGCCTAGGTCTTTCTCCAGAGCTCTCCGGACTCTGCATCCCCTCTCCGCTTCTCTCCGAACTCCCTGTGATTGCTCTGCTCGCGCCGCCGTGAGTATCGACGCTTATGCTCGTAAATCCTCCTCAGAGGTGGCACCTGTGACCCCCCTTTCTGCCTGATCAAGAAGTCAAGCGCACCCCCCATCAACTTTTTCCTCGTCCGCGAGGTGGCACGCCCGCAACTCTCCCATCTCTTTGTCTGCTAGAAACCTCTGCTCCGCGCTGAGGATCGTGGCCAAAACAAATGTGTTTAAAGGAGATGGTGCTAAAACCTTGTTGTCTTTATGTCTTAGACAATTTTGCTGAATCCTCCAAGGTGGATTGATCTTCTCATTAACTGCATCAATGACCATTTTTGAATCCCCTTATATTTGGATATCAGTGTAATCTTTTGCTTTAGCGTTGATTACACCGTCTCGTAAGACAGCTTTTGTTATTGGAACTGAAGTGATGCCCAGGTTTCTTGAACTTGCAAAAAGTGAAATGTTAATAATGTTTAAAAGTAAAATGCAATTGGAATGTCATACGTATGCTCATTTTTGAAGGTAGTGTCACGGATTTTTTATTTTTTTTTAATTTGAATGTTGCTAATGCGATTGTCACTGTTTTTCTATTTTGGGATTAAAAAATTTATATCGTTGTAGAGGAGAGATTAGAGGAGACGGTTGTGTTCTATATATATATATATATATATATATATATATATATATTTCTCGAGTTATGCTTAGAGACGATAGTAACCAACCATTTTGGAAAGAAAAATTCATAAATGGTCTCCCAAAATTATTTGCCCATAAAATCAGGCACGTCTTTAGTAATGAAACATGTCACATTGACTATGATTCTTTAACTTATGGAAATATAATTACAGTTATCAAAAAAGAATGATTAAAAATGTGTATAAATATGAAACTAAATGCCCAAATGAAATCAGATAAGAAAACAGCTATATATATATATATAGAGAGAGAGAGAGAGAGAGGGGAAATAAGACCGTTGTACGTGGAAGATTAGAGAGACAGTTGTACGTGGAAGATTAGAGAGCGAAAGAGATAAAGGAGATGGGTGGTGGAGGATATGGACACTTGAAAGTTGAAATGGTAGTTATTTCAAGGATGTCACTAATTTGTAACTAAAAATTCCTCTTATGGTATATGTGAAATTGACCAATTGGACAGTATGATACTTGACGTTTAAAGACATTGTGGTACCTCAAGTTATGCTCCATTTAACGTTTGGTATTTGTGTGATATTTATAAATATAAACATAAAAATATGAGTTTTATTGGTTGATGATCATTAGTCTTCCGTCTTCAATTATTTTTCAAGTTTTTTGAGAGCAAATAAACAAGAATTAATCTCATTAGGCAAAAGGTGTTTTAATTTCTGTTTATACTTTAAAAAACTTTTGCTATGATCTTTGTTTGAGATCATAGAGTTTTGTTTTGTTTGCTATTTCCTATTTCTGGTTTGCGATTAATTTGCCTATAGTCAATTTGCTATGTGATTATAAGCTCACTTGTGTTTTTTTAGTGAGCAAAATTGTGTAATGAGGGTACTACCCTGTGTGAATCACTCAATCTTACGTGAATCACTCAATCTTATTCGTTTTTTGTACGCCAGACAGTGAATCGATTCATAATATAACTTCTATTAACAATGGAATGAAACACCCTTTTACTTAAAAAATAAACTTGAATTAATATTATTAGGTTATATTGATCTAATATGGATTAATTAAATAAATTTACAAGAGTCAACTACAAAAAATCAATTATATCTTTAATGAATTAAATAAACTACAATAGACCATTATAAAACCATTACAAGAGCAAAAGATAACCTACAATACACATTGTGATTTCTTACCATAGTGGGCGGCATTTGCCAAGATCAAAATATCAAATCAAATCAAGAAAGACGCGTTTAAAATCAACTCTTTTCTTGCCAAAGATTGCCCAAAAAGACCAAAATCTTAAATGAATCCTGTTACCCTGTTAATTAAAATTAATTAATTAATAAGGGCAAAATCCCCATAAATTCCCCAAATGAAATAATAACCAACCGAAGCCGTCGGGAAAGGTTTCAAAAATCTTTGGATCGGTCTGATGTTCTGCGCGGCCCACTCTGAAGCTTCCTTGATTGGCTGTTAATCTAAAATGTCAACCGTTTCCAATTATCCGAAAAGGACCAAAAAGTTAGTGCACCCACATATCTCGGGGAGACGGAGGTCATTTCCTTTGGTTCTGGTGAACAGCTCAATAAGGGACGCTTTTCCATGTGTGCATTTAATACAAACGCAACTGCCACAGTCGTCCTCTTTCAACCTCTTCTTCTTCTTCTTCTTCTCTTTCTCTCAAACATACCACCCTGTTTTGTTTTTTCATATTTGTTTGTTTCTGATCGTTTCAATGAAGCCTCCTCCTCCGAAACTGGCCTTTGTTTTGGTGTTGTTGTTGACCAGTTGTCTTGGCTTGACGACCAGCACCAACGATGATCTGGCTTCCGACAGAGAGGCTCTGTTGAGCTTCAGAGCTGCCGTGGGAGGTCGCTCAACGCTGTGGAATGTGACGGAGACCAACCCCTGTTCTTGGTCTGGTGTGACGTGCGTGTCGGACCGAGTCACCGAGTTACGCGCTCCCGGTTGGGGACTCAATGGCCCTCTGCCTCTGGGTCTCGGCAACCTCACCCAACTCCGAGCCCTGTCTCTCCGCAGAAACGCGCTTTACGGCCAAATCCCTAATGACCTTGCCAACCTCCTCAAACTTGACAGCCTCTACTTGCAAGGTAACAGATTCTCGGGCCCTATTCCCGAGTTTATCTTCGGTCTGCAGAGCATGGAGAGGTTGGATCTCTCTCAGAATAATTTTTCCGGTGAGATTTCTCCGGGGTTTAATAAGTTGAGCAAGTTGGTGTCCCTGCATTTGGAGGACAACCAGCTTAATGGTTCGATTCCGGAGTTGGATTTGCCGCTTCTTGGACAGTTCAATGTGTCTTATAACCGGCTTAACGGGTCCGTACCCGGAAAGCTTTCGGGCTGGCCGGTGGAGGCCTTTGCAGGGAACTTGCAGCTGTGTGGGAAGCCGTTGACGACGGCCTGTAATGGGACTGGGACTCAGAGTTCTAAGAATCAGCTTTCGGGTGGAGCAATTGCAGGGATTGTCATAGGTTGCTTAGTTGGATTCTTGATCATTGTTGCCATTTTCTACTTCTTGTGTGGAAGAAAGAAAAAAAGTGAACATGGTGCTAATTATGTTGCTTCGCGGAGTAGTCAGGCGGTTGAAGTCGCAAAGGGATCATTGGAGACTGAGAGTTCTAGTGCGGAGTACTCTACTGCCCAAAAGGGGAATGTGAATAGTAAGAACTTGGTGTTTTTTGGGAATGCGGTGAAGGTGTTTGATTTGGAGGATTTGTTGAGGGCATCCGCTGAGGTACTTGGGAAGGGGACTTTCGGGATGGCTTATAAGGCAGCTCTGGAAATGGGGGTGTCCATGGCAGTGAAGAGGTTGAAGGAAGTAACTGTGTCGGAGAAGGAATTTAAGGACAAGATGAATGAAATTGGGCATATGGAGCATGTGAACTTGGTGCCACTCAGGGCTTACTATTATAGCAGAGACGAGAAGTTTCTGGTTTATGATTACATGCCTATGGGAAGCTTGTCTGCTCTTTTACATGGTGAGCATTTCTTTCATGGTTTCCATTTGCATCATCTAGATTTTGCTATTCTGTTATTTGTTGCAGCTTTACTTAATTCTGATTTTCTTTGTTGTTGATATGGTATTTGTATCTTATAATGCAATGTATGTAGATTATAGTCAAAATTGCCATTTTTCAGTACCTAAAGTTTGTGTTCTGCAAATTTAAAACCCGAAAATAAACTGATTATCATCAGCATTGACAGCCCTGTTTCTGGATTAAACAAAAGGGATTAAAGACTTGGATTTAATAATAAGACTAAGTTAGTTTTTAAAAAGAATGATGGACATTGGATAGTTCGATCTGTAGTGGCTACATACTGATATTTAAGATGAATTTGCATGTGTCAAACACTAGTGTGGGAAGCCATCTTAGGCATTCTTTTAGATTGTAGAAGCATAATAACACTGAGTCTCTTAGTAAGGCTTAGCTGCATATTTGTATGGAAGCATGTGTTTAGAGTTGGCATGAGTTCCGTCTCATAGTAGCCAAATATAGTTGCAGTTAGTCCCACATCCCAGCAACACTTCCATAAAATAAATGCAAACCATGCTGTGTGCTTTTGTGTTTTAATCTACATGAAGACTATCGTATCATACTTCTAATTAAGTTGTGGTGGAGTCTTTTCCTTGGATGCTGATTTTTCTGGTATGAAATTGCTGATGGGAAAAAACGGATCAGTTAAGTTGATTTTCTTGATTTTATTTTGACCACACATAAGTACTCTCCCTGTTCTGTGATACTTTATTTTCATAAGTGTTCGTAAATAGATAACTTTTGCATCTTATTAACAAATTATTACTTGTTGTATTTTAATAAAGGCATATGATTGCAACATGGTTAGCACTAGTTTAATTGTTCAGTTATTAATAAAGCTTCCAATTCTAGCAGTAGGGTAATCAATTGCAAAAGGTTGGATCGAAGTTCAGGGTTCTTTGCTATATGATGAAAGACCTCATGTCCCATGACAGCAATGATGCTGAAGATTACTTTCTATAATTTGATAGTTTCATTTTTTCACCACAGGGAACAGAGGCTCAGGAAGGACTCCGTTGAATTGGGAAACAAGGTCTGGCATTGCTGTTGGAGCTGCTCGTGCAATTACATACTTGCACTCTCATGGTCCAACAATCTCCCATGGAAACATCAAATCTTCAAATATTCTTCTCACATCGTCCTATGAAGCTTGCGTCTCTGACTTTTGCCTTGCTCATTTTGCAAGCCCAGCCTCTACTCCGAATCGTGTATCCGGTTATCGTGCCCCAGAAGTCACAGATACTAATAAAATAACCCAAAAGGCTGATGTTTACAGCTTTGGTGTATTGCTATTGGAGCTGCTTACGGGGAAGCCTCCAACCCAAGCCCTCATGACTGAGGAAGGAGTAGACCTTCCAAGATGGGTTCACTCTGTTGTTCGAGAGGAGTGGACTGTGGAGGTGTTTGACCTTGAGCTTCTCAGGTACCAGAATGTTGAGGACGAAATGGTTCAGCTTTTACAGATAGCACTTGAATGTACCGTTCAGTACCCTGATAAGCGGCCTTCAATGGCTGAAGTGGCTAGCCAGATTGAGGAGCTTTATAGTGCCAGCTTGAAGCATGGACTAGATGAATTTTAGGTGGATAGTGGGATTTCTCAGCAGTATTTCTTAACTGATACACACATCAAGTAAAGGATCGAAGAAAGATACTGCATTCTTCTTGTGTTGCTCTACTGGTCAAGCTCAGGCGTGATTAGTCATTTGTTTATTCTTGGGGTTATCCTAAACAAAATCTTAGGCATCCTCTTTTTTGCATTTTGGTATTCACATTCATACTTATTTTTTATTTTCTAGTAATCTTGTTTGATCCTCCTTTATTTCAGCTAGGGAAAACAAGGTCTTACCGTAAAACCATATGGACCTTCCTCTAAAAGCTTTTTGTGCTCCACCTCACTCGTGCTCTGATAGAGAGCTTGTTAGTTGTTACGTAGCCGGGAGCCCACGTAGAAAATCCATCGTAGCCATAAAAAAAAGATGTTGGGAATCCGTGTTGCTAACCACCATTATTGTGTTGGTCATGGGACCACCAAGTAAGAAGCTGCCATGTGTATCAAAACTTAACTATAGTTAACCTTAGTTAGTAAAAAAAGAAAATTGATTTTTTTGTATTTATGTTTATTACTCTCTCACCTAGAACTCGGCAACTACAGACTCACTCTCTCTCCATCGAAAAAAACTCCAGACTCTCTCGTTCGTTGCTGTCTCGCTGCCGGAGAAGGATGCCCCTTCAGTGGGAGCTAGAGCATGGGAGGAATGGGAGGCATGGATTACTAGAACTTCAGTAGTTGGATCTGCTAAAGCCTCTGCTGCTAATCGTCAATCCTCTTTAAACGAACGATTCGAATCCCTTTTAGTTTTTCCTGATGGAATTGTTGGAGGCCGAACATGAATGTAATCATAGTGACACGATGTTCTAATATGTAGGAAGAATGTAGTGCTATTAATTGGACAGGCAAAGATTTTGTTCTCCCCACATTAGACTTCACAAAGTTCATATTTCCAGAAAATCTCAGTGTGATTGGTGAACAATGATAGTACAAAAACTGAAATAATCAGTGGGAGAATGAACAGGTAAATTCCTCAATTTCTTCTGTATAACAATCTTGTGTTTCTAAATAAATAAAAAAACAAAAAAACTACATACTCTCTCATTGAGTGTGAGTCTAGGCATTATCTCTGAACTTGTTCGAGGAGGATCGACAACCTTTGAAGACCACCTTTGCTGTCACAACCACCAAAACCTTCCTAAGTTGAACAAGACCCAGCAGCTGCCCAGCCTGCCCTTTCATTTCTCTATTAGGTACGATCCCACTTTCTCTTACTTGTTTCAAAATCTGATTTTTGTGAATTTTTAAATCTCATATCTTCAATTTTGATAGTATGATTGATTTTGGCTGATCAACTTTGAATTTCTTGTTGGGTCTGCAACTATGATGAGAACATCAACTATAAATTGAATGCTTGCAAAATTTCTATGGTTTCGTATAGGTCTCCGAGAGAGGGAAAGGATCGGATCAATTTATACTACTCAAATTTGCCAGTGTGAAAATCCAGAACTGAGGTGCTGAGGCTACTCATTTCTTCATCTGGGTTTTATTTTTAATCTGGGTTGAAGACGAAAAGTGGTTTAGTTAAGTAAATAATTAAATATTAAAAAATCATTATCATTAGTATTTAATCTTGAAAAGAGATACTAAATTAACCCCAGTTCGTACATGGTTGGTGTTTCACACATGACAGCTTCTTACTTGGTGGTCTCATGACCATTGACCTACACAACAGTGGTGGTTGAAAAATTTGAATTCCGGAGTGTTTTGAGAAAACGGTTGCACCAACCGCACCAAAGGAAACCCGACCGTTTTTCGAAATTAACAAGGCTACCGCATGTCAAGAAAACCTCATCGACCATCTTTCCCCGACTGAGAAGATGACCAAAAGTTTCTGAAACCCAAGAGGGAACTGATAGGGAGAAAAATAACTTTTTCTTTTCTTTTTAAACAATGGGAAACCAATTACTACGACTATAATAACCAGGTGTTCAAAAGCTTCATCAAAATGTATATTGCCAATCTTACCATTATTGAGTTAATTCAGACTATTAAAATACAAGGGATATTATTGTAAAAGATAAAATAAATAAAATGGTAAAATATTGTATAGTCCTTTTGGTTTGAAGTCGACATCTTTTTAATCCTTAATGTTTTATTTTTATCTAAATAGTCCTTAAAGTTAGGATTTTTCATCCAAATAGTTCTTATGCTTTTATTTTAATCTGAATAGGCCTTAAAGTCATGATTTTTCATCTAAATAGTCTTTATGGTAAAATATTGTATAGTCCTTTTGGTTTGAAGTCGACATCTGTTTAATCCTTATGGTTTTATTTTTATCTAAATAGTCCTTAAAGTTAGGATTTTTCATCCAAATAGTTCTTATGCTTTTATTTTAATCTGAATAGGCCTTAAAGTCATGATTTTTCATCTAAATAGTCTTTATGGCCTTTAACTGAGAAAATTGTCGGAATGACTATTTGGATGAAAAATCATGACTTTAAAGACTATTCAGATTAAAATAAAACCATAAGAACTATTTGGATGAAAAATCCTCACTTTAAGGACTATTCAGATTAAAATAAGACCACAAGAACTAAACAGACGTCGACTTCAAACCACAATGACTAAACAAATTTCAATTCTAAATAAAATAAAGAGATATGTGGAGAGAAAAGGGGGTAGTGAGATGTATAAATTGATAACTTGACTTATGAAGTTGCAATATTTGAGTTGTTTACTTGATAAAAAAAATAAAAAAAATAAAAAAACTCGGTGTAAAATAATTATAAAATTGGTAATAAACCGATATAATTACTCATATCTCTACTATTAGAAAGCCGAATTTGGCTTCTCTAAGATTTATGTTGTTTGGGATGACTTATAACCATTAGACTGAGTACAATATAAGACCTCCATGTCATCCTTACTCTATCTAATGGTTATAAGACATCCAAGCAAATCCAAAGTAAAGAATTCGGATCCAAAAAAGCCAGACACCCTTTTTGGTATCATTGTGAAGTCTTTTTTATAAACTACCCATATTACCCAATGATAAAAGAGTTTTGACATAGAAAAAATAAATCAAGGATGATTAATACCGTAAAATGACAAAAGTAATGTCAAAATATAAAAACAGAAAACAAAAAAAAACATCAAAATAAAGAAGAAAAACGTGGAACAGTTTTGCCAACTGCATTAGCAGTTATAAAACAAAAAGATATAAACAAATTAATACACGCGTCAGCGTGTGTTAAAAGGCTAGTATCTTAAAAGCAAAGCCATACTACTAACTGAACTAGTTCACCGCACATTTGTTTCCCGCGATAAGAGGGGACTGGGCTGCTTACATAAGACAATAAGCCTTATCCTGTGTTTGTGTTTGATGGCACACGGGACTCGTTTAAATGAGCATAGTCAGTCCCCGCGTTCCTTTCGACACCGCGGCCCCAAAATTGGGTGGACTCCGTATTCTCGCGCTGCAGAACGTTTGAAGCGCGCTCCATATTCCTGGTCTCTCTCAACTGGTCGATTGAAGACTCGCCATCTGCTCCAGGTTTGATCTCCTCTCTCTCTCTCTCATCATCTTCGACCCATCTTCGATCTGAGATTGAGTAAAGATCGATTGCTTAGAAAATTGTTTATGGGTTGTATGGCTTGTATGTACGTATTTGATTGATTAATTATGGATTCAGTGTCTGGGTAGCTTGATTTACTATGAATTGATCAATTTTATGGCTGGCTGGATCTTCTTCTTCCTTTCTTTTTAGGCTGTGCTGTTTTAGGCTATGATTGATTGACTTTGTGTACTGGTTTGTATCTGTGCATCTGCTTCTGCAGGCTGTGCTTCTTGCATAATATATATATTTTTTTTCAGTAGAGTATGGCTGCATTGAGAACCCTGCAAGGCTGCTGCATCAATCAATTTGTCTGGGTTGGGAAGTTAACTACCACTCATTGTTCTTTAGTCATATGTAATCTTAAGGATGTAGCATTTGTAATTGAGTTTCTGAAACAGAAATTTAAAAAAAAATAAAAAAGGGCCCAATCATATCAGATAGCACAACAGTGATCAATATCATTCCAGGAAAATAGGTTTGTGCTGATAGCATGATCGCTATAGTTTGTGTATGATATAACTAGTTGTCAATCTGTCTTGATTAAGTAGCATTTGTCACCAGCAAGTTCTTTTGACGGGGTGTTTTGATGCGTAACAAATGCTATATCTCAGATTATGGATTTGATCATACTGTAAATTGTAGTTGAGTTGTGGATTACAGGTCTGAAGTTGTTTTGGTAATGGTAGCCCCAAAATCTCAGTACGACAGCCATAGGTCTGGAAGTTGTTTTGGCAATGGTGATGCCTAGCATGTGGTTGTCTTCCAATTCCATTATGGATATATAAGCATACAACCTATTTAAATGGACTAGAAAAAGAATGATAGTTTACAGAAAATCTCAAGATGTGTTTTTAGAAAGATTAAATTGGCATGGATATTTATATTGGTAGTATCTTACCTGATGATGGATTCTTTTGTTGGATGTTATGCTGCCATTTAGCTCATGTACGACACCAAAGGAATGAATATTCACATGCCTTTATGTATATTGTTTCCAGAATACAATCTGCACAGATATGGTGCTCAATATCTAGTGTATGCAAACTGAAAGTACAACTTTCGTTTAGCGTTTCTCATTTTCTCCCTCTGCAGGTACTGGTACTTGACTGATGAGGCTGCTGCACTTTTCTCATCTTATTTTGAAATAATATCAAATTCTGGAATGAAATGGAATAGCTGCTGGTTAGGCATATTTATACTTTGAATTTGTGATGCTCAATGAGAAACTCTAGTTTAACAATTGCATTCATCATTGGATAATAGTTTGTTAAATTAGAAAAAAAATATTGTGGTATTCAAAATTAATTTAGTCTAATACATCATCAAACATGGGATGGGACTATTTTGATTATTCTGCTATTTAGTCCTAAGCAGTACCAAACATGGGTCTAGTATTATCACAGCATAAGCCAAGCTTAGACAGTCCAGGACTGTCATTAAAAATAAGCCTGTCTAAGACAGTCCTGTGTAACAAACATGCACTTACGGTTTGGCTGCATATTTAGGCTGTTTTTTGATGCGTTTGGCATTCCAATGTAGCAGGTTTGGTTGGAACGGCAGGATAAAGAAGGTTATTTGTAAGAAAGAGATATGTTGGCAATGGCAGTGCCACTGAGGTTATCATGGGCTTGGGGTCACAAACCCCTCCCCACAATTTTCCGACACTTTCACGGAAAATTTAACCTCAAAGCTTCAACTTCCAGCGACGACTTGGTTTCGCTTTCTTTGCCCCAAAACTCTCCCTTCTCTGGTACTCTTTAAACTAAACTATGCAACAGAGATGACATTTATTTATTTTTGATTATGAGCGCTTTCTTTTAAATGAAATGAATTACTTGTTCCAAAGATAAACAAATCAAATCGTTATGATTTTTGCTATTTTCATGAGAAAGTAGACCCTGATTTTTGGTCAATCGTGATTCAGGATTGGAGGATGTATTGTTGAGCTTTATCTCGGGCAAGAAGAGGGCCACAGAAGTTGCTCACTCGTAAGAAATTGTTGACTAATTTCACATAATTTTTGAGCATGTTTCAGTTTACAGCTTTGTTGGTCTAATTAGTTTGAGTCTACCATGTAACTCACTTCTGGTTTTACTTTCTAAAAACATGAAGAAAAAACAGAAAAAAAAAAAAATAGAAAAAGAGTTGAATTAGGTTTCACATTATGCTTGATGACATGCTGCATATACTTGGTTTCAATGTCGGAACACTTGTAAATTTCCCTCGAATTAGTTTTGCTTAGAAATATGTGCTTGACGAAGCTCTGAACTAGTCTGCGTTCGGTTCAGCTTCAACAGAAGTGGAATCTCTTACTCTATAGATTTTCATTTGTTCTTTCGCCGCTTACTTCATGATATCATTGTTTAGAGATTCAATATTCACTTCCAATCGACTAACAGGGTTTGGAGACGTGTGGTTCAAGAAGGAGATACGGTAATTGACACCACTTGTGGCAATGGCCATGATACCTTAGCAATGCTCAAGATGGTTGCTGATGAATCGGGTAAGGGTTCAGTTTATGGAATGGATATTCAGGAAGTTGCTTTACAGAAAACTTCTTCTTTGCTGGAAGAATCAGTCAGCCTAAAAGAGGTACCCTTGTCTTTCTTCACATTAAATACAGAGTTTCGGCACTTGTACTTCATTATATTATAGTTTTTTCTTAAATTTAGGGAAAGTGAAAGTTTGAGCATTGAGAAGTTGTATCATGAGACTTGAGAAGTTAGTTTCCTGATCAAATTTAGCAATGAGTTAAAAGGGAGGATGGGTTGGCTTAGGACCCATCGGTGAAAAAAGGATTTCTTTTGATTCAGTAATGCCGCCGGATTGAAAGTTAGTGCGCTTTCCATGAGCAATTTATTAACTTTTAATTACATTTTTTAACCTTAGTTGCAAAAATGGAGGATGAATTTTCTGTTGCCCATCCTGTAGCCATTCAGAAAATGCTGTGGCAAGAAATATTGGCTTCACGCTCTTAATATTATCTGCAGAGTCTATTGGAGTCAGAGTAGTAATTCACGACTTTGCTAAAGTTGTGCATTCAGTGTCTATTGCATTTCCAAATTAAATAGTAAATAAAATTACTAATCTCATTCCAAAATATCCTGCAAATATCATTGAGCCAGTAAAAGGACAAGCCCATATTTGTTATGAGGCCATAGTATTGTCTGAAAGTCATTAGATACTGTTGTGGCATTCAACTAGGCTAAGGCAATTCCACTCAATACTGTTGTGGCATTTAACTTTTAATTGTGAAATAGTTAAAATGTTAGTGTGGCATTTAACTATGCGAAGGCTACTTTTAATTGTGAAATAGTTCAAATGTGAGTGGAATTGCTATTGCAGGTTCAGAAAAGGTTCTAAATGCATTATTTTTTTCTGTATCATACATATATATGGTCTTATATGTAATTTGTATGTTCATAAGCCTATAAAACTGCATATTATTTACTTCAGTGATTTGTTTACTTTTTTTTGTTTTTAATCTTTACTAGTTGAGGTTTTTTTTTTTTACCTGAGAAATTTTGAAAAATGACCAACCTTTTGTCTTCAAAATGATTTTTGACCTTCATTTAAAAAACAGTTGAAAAATAACCATTTGGTGTGGTGAAATGACATATAACCCTACCTCTTCTTCAGTTCTTCCTTCTCCAGTACGGCCTCATCGATCATCAACTTCTCAACTTGATCACCATCCTCAACGCAGCCCCATTTTTTCAATTTCACAAACCCCCAATATCATTTCAATCCTGATTTTTCAATTTCACAACATCCAATTTCAATCCAATCTTAACTCCAGTTCCCAAGTTGCAGTATCTAGATACAAAACCAGTTGCACGATTAGCTGTGAATTATGTTCAGGTATTCCTATAACCACTGATGTTACTAATTCCTGCCTTTGCAAATCTTTTGTCTCCTGTGGATGTATAGATACATAATAGCTTTTTGTGCCTATACAGTTTGATCAAGCAGATAAGAAGAAACTTTTTTGATAAACAACTATTTCTATCAACTTATTCAAAACATGGATGCTGTAACCTTTAAATACTTCTGCTTTTAGGTTCGTCCCATCAAATCATCATACTAGTGACAATAGTTGAGCATAATTAAAGGGCATCAAGAGTGAATGTTGAACCATTCAAAAAAAAAAAGAAGTGAATGTTAAAGCTAACATTCTCTTCCGAGGCCTTGGATTATTTATTTAATTATTATATTGTCCAAAGCTTTTAGAGCACCCTCCAGTCCAATGATTTATACAACAATACTGTACTATATTCAATGTAGCGCCCATGGAAGGCTGCTACTGCATGTACGTACGCAATTACATTGAATGAAATCGGGAATCCCTCCATGCCGTGACCTCAATCATGAAAGTAATGGAATCAGAGAAACTTTAAACGATATTGGGATCGGAAACCCCTGTATAGGAGTGTTGGGCATGTTTGAACTGAGTGCACTAGTCATTAGGGGAGGAAGAAGAAGACGACATGTTGTGTCTTCAAGGCCTCGGTGAGTTTCAAATTGACTAGCTGGACTTGGAATTGGGGTATGAGTTGGAGAATGTGTGGTGGAACTACTCAATACGAACGAAATTGGGGTTGAGATTGAAAATGAAATTTGGGGGGGGGGGGGGGGTTGTGAAATTGAAAAAATGGGGTGGCGCCGAGGATAGTGGTCAAGTTGAGGAGTTGATGATCGATGAGGCCGTACGGGAGAGGAGGAAGGATTGAATGAATTGAGGTGGGGTTATATGTCATTTTACCATACCAAAAGGTTATTTTTCAACTGTTTTTTAAATGTAGGTTGAAAATCATTTTGAAGACTAAAAGTTGGTTATTTATCAAAATTTCTCTTTTTACATACCCGCACCTAAGATCACTCATTTGTAGCATGTTTTTATTTTTTTTATAATCTGCCATTGTTTATTAGCTTCAATATTGTGCAGAAAGAACTTGTTAAGCTCTTCTCCAAATGTCACAGTAAAATGCGTGAAATTCTTCCGGATACCTGTGTTAGGTGCTTACTGGTCACTATAGTTTGTGAATTTTCTATTCTATTGTTTTGGCTTTAGAATCTGTACCTCAATTTTCATAGGAAAATATATCAGTTTCAATTTATTGCAACTCTTACCTTCAGTTCTTTTTAGTATAAACTGTTCTGCAAAAGAATGTGAATGAAAACAACAGAAAAGAAGTACATTGAGAAAGCCCAAAGTTAGCTCCATAAACCATATATGTTGCAGGCGTACTTTGTAATTTAATATTTTTTTGTCTCATAACTGGTTCACCAATTTTTGCAATAATAGCTTATTGTGCGGCAGGATTAAGTGCCCTTTATATATTTCAGATCTATTTGCTTAATTGGGAGGAGATTTAAACGTTATTTTCAAAGTTAAGAGTGCACTGAAAAAACAGTTCATTCAGTTCAATGTCTTGACGAGCTTAAAATTATGAATCAAACTTCTGTTTAACATGTATGTTTTTGGTGGTAGATCATTATGCATGTAGTTATTCTATGATCATCTGTGGATATCTAGCTGTATTCAGAGCAAAAATTAGAACGTAATATTCGCAGGCATTTAAATTCTTACATCTGGAGAACAACCTTGAGTGACCTCCCACTCTCTTTCTCTCACATCTATATAATACGCATTTGAGGTTTTTAATTCTTTTAAATTGCAATGTATCATGACAATATTGTAGAACATATTACTCCATTTTTTCGTTGGAGATCAACCGACTTCTAACTGAAGCAGAACTTGATTTCGTGGTTGTCATTAGGCTTGTTGCTTTCAACCTAGGCTATCTTCCTGGTGGTGACAAAACAATAATCACTGAATCAGGAACAACACTGAAAGCACTGGAAGTTGCAAAAGATATCCTGCTGCCGGGAGGGCTTATCAGCTTAGTGGTTTATGTGGGGCATCCTGGTGGATGGTAACATTTTTGCTCTGAATTCTTTTCCCTTAGTTATTTTGTATTCACTTTTTTGTATTTGGTTCACTGTTTGTAAGCTTCTGAGAAGCTTTCAATGCATATGGTCAAGTAATTTCCTCTGGAATACTGGAATAAACATTTTAAAAGCAATTTTTAGGAAATGGGACAATATAAGACACTTAAATTCCTGAAATTGCAAGACTTGGCTTGCTTTTTATGAACAAACAGTATGTCCCTAGGCCCTAGCATTACTTTTAGTTTGATATTTATGGCTTAGTTTTGTGTTTTTCCTTCCAAAAAGAAATAAGTTAGGTGGGATTGTGGGAGCATGATATATGTGTGTCTATATATATGTTTACACATACACACATCCTTTTAAACCTTCTTTTCAAACTTTCCAGTTGCAGTTGAGTTTATGTACATATATTCTTTTGTACTTGATCTTGCAGGCAAAACCTTAGTTGTACTACATCCTTTTCAGATATGTCTTCAAAATTACCTGCTTAGAGTGAGGTAGGTTTGTTTAGGTTTTACTTTCTAATTTCACTCCTAGAAGAGAGAGAAGTGAAAGTGAGAGGGAAGAGAGAGTGAGAATGACATAGTTAGTCAAATGAGAGTAGTAAATAGGAAGTGTCTCCGGGGTTGTGTATGTTGAAAAAGTAAAACATTAAAGAGTGAACCTAGACTGAATCCCAGGACAGCTGTACCAAATTACTGCACATATTCCATCCAATGTTGAGCTTGGCTTCATGGAATCGGATTAACATTGTTATATTATTGAGCTTGAAAATATTCATGAGTTACTATAAAAAGAGTTCTGATTGGTTTTTCCTACTTAAAGTCTTAAACAGAAGATATGAAACTGAGAAAGGTTGAAACTTGAAAGTACTATGAAATGAATGATTTGGGTATCACATGCTTTTTGTTGGGTCAAAGAATCCAACTCACTACACCAATTTGCTTTTCTATATTTCACATATAGAATGTCAATTTTGTCAAATTATCCTGCTATCAAGGAATTTCTGTTGTACTACTATATCTTGGGCTGGAACAGTTCAAAATTTTTGTTGTACTGCTATATCTTGAACAGTACCATGTCTCTGTTACCAGAAAATGGGAACGCCAATTGCTTTTGGTCGTTTTTGGAGAGAAACCATTGACTCTTAACAAGGTTACTGACTACTAATTAAAAAAAATAACAAAAAATATAAAAACAATGTCCACAAGTGAGTACATAATCATGCATGCTGATTTTTGCATAGTTGCGTGAAACAATTTTGAAGTGGATTTGGATCCAACTAAATCCTTGTCAAATTGTTGATTTTTTGCTTTTCTATCTGTATTGATGGTTTTCTACTGGGTCTAATTCAGAAAACAATGTGATCTAGAAATTAATTCAAGAATCATACTTGACACTTTCTCAATGCATCCTGGTCTGCAATTGGAAGTGCATCCCAATATGAATTTGATCAAATTTCAAATTATATGTCTGGAAGTTGAGGAAGGTTTCATAACCTAAATACACTCTTTCACATTCCAAGCTTACCATATGTTATAAACTTAGAGATATAATACATGTATTGCTTTTCTTCTCTTTCACACTTCTGTGGTATACAACCAGCTAAATTGTGATCCACTTTTCTTGTGCAAAACCAAGTAAAAAAAACGTAAGTAAATAAATCATTCCATTCTTGTTCTTGTATAAAACTTTTGCAGTCCCTATGACTGACAATATTCATTTAGAGTATTGAACTTTGATAGGAGGCGAATAGTATACCAACGCTAAAAAGTTTACGAGTACCTTTGCTTCACAAGACGAAACTTTTATTCTCTTGCGAGCTGGGATTGGTTTGATTGTTCTTGAAATAATAGCTGTACTTGCTTCATGATGGAACTGTCGGAATGGTTTATGTTGGCGTGAACTATTAAGTTTTAGAGTTTTGTACAGTGAATCCTTTCTTATGCCTCTGTTTGTTTGTTATAATATATTATAGACATACTATAATACAATATTCCATGACATATATATGATACATAAGTATTCCACTTCAATCCATGTTACTTCATATTTGGGGCAAAAACTAGTTATGTGCTATAGATTTATCTTCTGTTTAATTCAGGGAAGAGCTGCAGATTGTTCGACACTTTGTTTCTAGACTATCTGTTGAGAAATGGATCTGCTGTGAGTATCAGTCATCAAATCGACCAATGTCTCCAATACTTGTTTTCTTATTCAAAAGATGTTGAATCGCCAGGGGCTTGGAAAACTAGTATTCTATATAGTACTATTGCAAGAATCAAGGATTTCAATTGCAAGAGGTCAAGGGAGTAATTGCAATACAATTTCAAGACCCTCATCATTGTCCTCAATCTTTTGCAGAGGGGAAGTCTAGCCTAGAAGTATACCAAAATTTGGGAGATTATTTTGCAAAGTTGGCTCACTCAACTATGTGTATACCTGTCTAACAATATCTTCCATTGTAGTACTTGATTACTAGTCGGTGAAGTATTTAATTAATTGTTACTTTGCTTTCACATATTGCAACTCTATATATATGCTTATATAGTATCCTCGTAAGGTAAATATATTCATTGCCATCAGTTAAATTTTTCTTACCTCCTTTTTTTTTCTTAAAAATATTTACTTTCCAGTTCTGCTGTTTTGGATGTGATATGCTCATTATACTGACCTTTTCAGTTCTTTT
Organism: Fragaria iinumae; assembly: GCA_009720345.1. Lineage (NCBI taxonomy): Eukaryota > Viridiplantae > Streptophyta > Magnoliopsida > Rosales > Rosaceae > Fragaria > Fragaria iinumae. The sequence continues at coordinate 13,012,559 of CM019118.1, read as the reverse complement.
TTTGCCCCCTTCACTCCTTCCATGCATAGGTTCTTACAGCTTACTACAAGAACCATCCTTAGTAGACAAGGAGGATGAATTTGTGGATGTGAACAAGGTTTTTAGTGGCTAAGATGTGAGGCCGTGTCATTTCGGTGTTACTAGGCCATCACCCTCGTGAACAAAAATTCAATCAAGCTGGTTTTGTTGAGGGTATAGTTCAGGTGGACGACAACCTGGTCTGAATAGTGGTCTGTGATTGTTTATCACCTCTTTTTGGTTCATCGATGGCAGGTAAGGGTTCGGTTACATGAAGACTATTAGGAATGCGGTTTTTGAGATATCGAGTATCCATATAATGATTATAATCAGTGAAGCAGCACAAGCATAAAACACACAGGCAGCCCAACTCAACCAACTACAAGCATCCGTCGGTCATTTCGTTCCTAGCAGTCCATTCCATTGTTATAACATTGCAAAGTTTCAAGTATGGTTGCCATCAAGTTTTTTCATCTTAGTCTGCTTTCCTGAATCCACGTCCAGAGATATTCCTTTGGTGATTTTATGCTTTTCCTCGTTCACGTTACAAGCATCCTGTTAATATTGGTGATTTTAACAAGTCTAATTGCAAGATCTCTTTGTCGAAAGTCGAAAACAAATAAAAGCAATGGACAGTTGGTTGAACAGGCATGGGAAAGAACATGAAACAAGAGGTAAATCACAGGCGTAGTCCACTCGACAATCCATCTTTGAATGCCTTGTGCTCGTCTGTTGGGGTACTACGTAAATTTTATAAAATTCAAAACAGTCAAAACTTCATCAGTATAATCCGTACATTTATCATATTACTGACTGTAGTTCCTAATTTTTGAAAAGAATAAAAGCAAAGCCCTGTTGGCATCTTGGGCATGCATTCCATCACTTGGATGCTTCTATTCGTGTCACTGGCAAAAGAAAACCTGAGATCCCAAAAGCAAGGGGAGAAAGAACTATCAGAAAGCCGAATGGGTGAGGGAGTAAAAAAGAGGATGTAAATAGTTATGCACCTTATACTATAATCAATCATATTTACAGGAGCATCGCTCTTACTGTATATTCTTGCATATCAAGAGATCAACAGAGCGAAACATAACAGTATGAAATTCGTCTTTTGCTGAACTTAAGTTTGTTTATTTTTTCAGATTTGCTGAAATCTAAGGTTGATGGAAAAAAGGAAACTGTACAAGATTTTTATTCTCTTACATTTCTAATCAATAAGCTACTGCAGTTTTCCGTTAGTTTCCAATTCCATTAGATTCTTTCATTCATATCCATCGAGTGTCAACAAGACCATGTTGAATACAGACATATGCAAGAAAAACTAAACAAGGAATGCTATATGTAAGACAGCATCACAATGATGTAGGAAAAGTAAAGTAAATAACAATGAAATAACTGAACTGCCATAGTTACTATCTTATTCCATTACAAGTTGATGATATGTAAGATCATGTTAAGACTCAGACCAGAACAAAACAAAAAACAAAAAAATGATTACGTTAAGACGGTTTTCAATAAAATAAAAGGTTGGGTTTACCATTCCTGTGTCTGGCTATCCATCTCAATTGATCAATAATGCAATATAAATGGTCGTCTTGCACCAGCATGGATGAAAAACAGCTTTTTTGTGAACTTGGTTTACCTTTGTGGAAATAATTTGAAAGTTGTATATCATAGTTCAAAACTTCACAATGTGAAACAAGCGGCGGTGTTAGAATGAATCATATACTATTCAAAAACTTTTGAGAGGGAGTCTTTTGTGAGTATGTATTTTTCTTTATCAAACACTTTGAGAGTGTGCAATAGTTACTAGTTTAAAACTCTAAATTATAATTTAACCAAAAAAAAAAAAGCTTTCAAAATTATAAGGACATCAGTGACAGTTTCAAAACAATAAACATCAATTGTACCGTCCCTCTTCAAAGAGTTGTATAGCCCTAGCAAACCAGGTTATAGGGGAGAAAAAAAAGTGTGTAATCAGAAATGTATAACTTACTGGTAAATAAAAAAATATGTCCAACGCCAGCAACGAATATAGCCTCAAAACACATGAAATGAGAAACCGCATCTTATCAAGCTATAAGAAATTACCTATTGACTTAGCCATTTGAAATATATCCATTTTGATGAATGAGCTCCTTAGTTTCTTCCAAGAATTTAAAGAAGCTGGACAAAGTATTTGAATCGTTGCTTGTGTCTCTTGGAACAAGCCACTCCTCTTTAAGTTGAACATTGACATCCCTGGAGAATTATATGACCTTAGAAATATCAAAAATAGTTGGAGACTCACACACACTTAAAGACTCTGCCTAGTAGCAGCATTGTCGCAGGAAAGATTACATCAAACTAAAATCACATGCATTACCTTCTAAGGGCAAGAATCTCATAGTTCCTTCGTAGGTAATCCGCATACTTTGTAAGAGCATCTTGCGCATACTGTCTGCCCACAGTTCTTACTGAAGCTACGTTCAGTAAATTTTCCAATGAGCCATGTTTTTTCAAGAGCTTCAGGGCAGTCTTCTGACCAAACCCAGGAGCCAGATGTTGGATCCCAGGAACACCATCAGCCTGATCTCCCACAATGCATCCTAGACATAAGTTGGCAGTGAATTCATATTAACTGAAAAGAGAATATTCCCTTGGTTCATCAGATCAAAATCCATCCCAGAAAAAAACTTCCGGAGGTGGAATAACACATCAAAGAAGGTGATGAATTAACAGTAACTTACTTCTGCTACCCCAAAACTGTGAACTGTATTGTAGGTTATTCCTATTATTACCATTTTTGTGCTTTAAGTGCATATATGACTAAAATAACAACCAAAACATTGCAGTACAGTTACTCTCCAAAATTGTCATCCTTTCTAGTACAATTATAGACAGTACAAGTGCTCATCATATTCCAGGCCACTTAGTGGTATTATTTTTCAATCACTCTATAAAAGCTATGCAAATCATGAACCTAATATATCAGAGGCATAATCACCCCAAATAACATCTGTGGAGACAATGTTCATGCACAAGGTCTCTACATCTCATTATTCTACAAACAATCATAACATTTATCAAATAATATGTATATGGAAATAAAATTAATACATAGTAGGAATGTAGGATGACCATATTAATCTTAGACTTACTGAGGCTCAAATCACAGCACGGATCACAATTATACTGAGCCATGTAGTGCTTAAGGGTGTAAAAGGACCAGCGCTCTAAATTGTCCAGGGGCATAACGATTTGGACATCCTCTGAAAGCAATTGCTTAAAATCTTTATCAGGAGACGCAATCACCGCTTGATATCCTAATTGTAGAACTTGTTCCACAAGAGTAGCTATAACATCATCAGCTTCATGGCCATCTATTTTTATGACCTGCATAATTTTTCTTTGGATTATGAAGCTAAGATACCAAAACATATAAAACACTTCAATATCTAGTCCTTTGGTCCAAAAGTATCTAATACAATTAAAAGGTGAATGGCATTTTATGTTAGAAGGAACCCAATATTACATTACAGAGCAGACTTCTGGTGTGGAGCACAATTTAATTTAATTTTTTATTTTCCTTTGTCAAAAGAGAGAGAAAATTGATTAGATAACTTAAATCCATATTTAAAAGTTCTTCTAATTCAAAATTCAAATTGGCATTAGATTCTATCTTCCTGTTACTGGCAATATAATTTTTGCTGTATATCTATTAAGATAATCTGTAAAGTTTAGAGAATACTGAAGTTTAGAAACTGGTGTGTAAAGAGTAAGAATCATTATAGTTCAATGGTAACAAGTAATAGCTTTCTGTAGAATAGCAACACATGAATTCTGCCATGTGCTCGAGAAATTAGCCTTGATCATGTTGAGACACAAGACAAGAAGGGTAACTCACAGGCACATTGCATTTTGTAAAAACATCAGTGATGAGTCCATGTGACCTTCCAACATGACCTTTTGAAAACTGTCTTGACAATTTCCACCTGTGTGTTTTATACGAAGGCAGCAACTGCCGGCGGTGCTCGCTTCCTCTTTCACCATCAACAACCTGCCATAGTATAACACATAAACTACACTGAATAAAAACTCAAACCAACTAGCTCAGTGATCTTTGTGAGAGCTTACAGCGATGACAGGGTCAGAGAGGCTGACGTGGTTGAAAAATAAGGAGACCCAGTTAGCAAAAGAGTGTAAGCTGGGTTTACTTCCAGCATAGCACAGAGGATTAACATCTAGAAAGAACACCCGGCTTCTCTTCTTCTTTGGGAATACTAGTTGACCATCAGTCCTTTGTTTATCGTAGCTATACCCACAACTACTAGAAGCAGAAGAAGACGAGGAATCAGCTTCACTGATTTTCCATGTTAGTTTTCGACGAGTTGGAAGATGCGGGGTTGCAGGAAGAAAGGGATTGATATGAACTGAAACTTGTACCATTTGGAATCATTTTCTTGTTTCTACTAACAACCGGGATATTTATCCCCACCATCATGTTTAATATCTATTTAATTATCCATGAAATCCGAAATAAATTTAAAAATAAATAAATTAAAATATAGAAAAATTAGGAACTGACATTCACGTCTTTTTTATTTTTTATTTTTATAAAATGGATGTTGCCTTTAATAAAGAAAAAAAAATGGCAAATTTACACAAGAAGATGACTTTATGCACGCGCGTGCGAACTGACCGCGCTTGCGCGTGCGTGATGCGTGTGCAAAATGACCGCGCTCGTGCGTGCGTGTTTTTTTTTTTTGTCGTTTTTAACATTAGTTAATTATTTATTTATTTATTAATGTATGCAATGTACGTCCTTTTGTTTTTATGTTTGTTTTTGTTTTCTATAATTCACGCTACGTTATCATTTGATATGTAATAATCTTTCTTAGTAACATTCATAAAGAGTTGCCAGTTCAAAAAAAAAAACATTTTCATATTGAGTAAAAAAAAAAAACACTGAAGTACTTTGAAAATTGTTGACGATGAATGGAGTGCGTTTTTAAAAGATGTAGCAAATTATAGAACTTTTACAGCCAAACATTTAACATTTAACTTTTACGTTCAGAAGGGTCGTGCTCACGCGTGCGTCTTGTAATTGTGCAAATGATTGTATTTGTTATGCTAAATTTAACGTGCATACAGACACGAAACTATTTGTTAATATTAAATTATTGACGGTAAAAAAATATCATAACATAAATTTTTGTTGTACACCTTTCCCGAAGGTGTACAATGAAAGTGAAAGGTGTACAACGAAACAACTCTACATTATTAAACGAAAGCAAAAGGTAGACATCTACATATACCAATCCTTCTATATCGAAGTGATGTTTATATGTTTTCTTCTTTGCATGAAAGAAGACTATCTTATATAACACGAAGAAGACAAAAATTTCGATGACTTCCATACGGGGGGTTCCTCATTCTTTTTGTTCGTTCTCCCTGCAAAATATTAAAATAGGAAAACAAAGACACAAAACTGCATTATACTTAATTAGACCTTAGATGCTTCAAATCATTCAAGTATCATCTAACCTTCAGTTTCCAATTGATGTTACACATACATGATTGGATGGAAACATCTTGACATCATTCTGCACTGAAGACAATAAGTGAGAAACTGATAACATATCTCATTCCTCTCAAAATCGGCATCTACTATTTTTCAAGCTCCATATTACTTGATGTATTGGCTAAAGCATATAACATGAATGATTTTTACTATACAAAATCAAATTGCTTACCAATTGGTTATTCTTCAAAAATAGAAGTCTGTCTCTCGGCATACTATTTTCCTGTATATGCACCTCTGCTCACTCTCGTTAGATCTGTACTATTTGAAACAGAAGCAAAGAAAAGTATATAAACATGTATATATACATAATCAATCCATGCAAGTACGTATTGAAAAAGTGAATTAAAAACTTGCATGTAATATGTAATCAAAGTTGAACACATGAGATACACGTACAGAAGTAAAGCAAATAATTGGTCAAATAAATATAAACTTAACCATAACCAATGACGTGGCCTCGAAATCGGGGTGCGACAATTATGAACCCTTTTTGACAATTGTAGTATTGGTAAATAAGGTTCGATCAATCCGGGGACTTTGGGGTGCTCATGCGTTTACAAAACTAGAAGAGTTAATCACAGGATATACACAGCAATTACATTTACATGATTTCAGGGGGGAGGATTTTGAGAGTTTGTTCTAACATTCCTACATAATACTAAACTACTATGTACAAGTGATCAACTTCATTCCACTCAAACATATAAATCATGTAACAGATTGCTTCAATCTACACAGCCTAAAACCATGCCAATCAAGAGTGATGAAACGAATTCAGAATTACACACCATATCGGTCATGCAACCTATAATAATCTGCTTAAGTATCCAATGTTTGCCTTAGCGGTTTAACACAGAAAATTCCATGCAATATGTCATGTTAATACTTAGCGCAACCATACAACATATAACATGAATCATTAAGTTCACAGAAGAATTCGAACATGTAAACAAGTTTATCTTAGCGCTTAAACAGTTCACATGCAACTCATGATCAAAACCTGACCCATTCCCATGAATCTAAGCTTTTGCCACTTAATCAATCTATGTTTGCCTTTGCGGTTTAACACAGATCAATGACACTACCAACCCTGCAGAAGTTAGTAATTCATAAACCAGATCACAAGTTTTCAACATCAAGAATGACACGAAAATAAGTCAAGTAAATCTCATAGTCGATTCAAAAACACACTTTATCAATCTGATAATTAATATAACCATATTCTCAATATCAGTCTCAATCTAGAAAGCAAGAGTTCTAAAAATCTAACAAAAGAAAATACTACAGAACAGAGAGAAATAGATTGAGGCATTGTTACACTTCTTATTCTCTGAAGTGACGTTCTGAAGAACACCAAGGTATAGCAAGCTTCAATGGATGGAGATTCTGCTGTCTTGGAACGAGAATAATAGAGAGAAGGTTGTTGTGATGTTAGGGCAGGAGTTTGTGGGTGAGAAGTGATGCCCAAAACGTTGCTCCTTTGCTCCTCTTTATACTGTCTTGGCCGAACCCTAGCTATCCTCCTAGCCCTTGATTAATTTCTGATCCAACGATGATGAATTATTGCTTTAAATCCTGATTTAGACCTCCCCAGAATTCTCTGGAATGTCTTGTGCAGTAATCCATTGCATGAGGCTTGAATACGGACCAGGTACACTCCTTGTTCTCCAAAGGAAATCCCAGCGATTAAGAACTTTCCCTCTTCTGCTATCAATCAGGCTTTTGACGAAAATTTCCTTCCTTTATTTGTGCACAATTAGGGTTCCTGCAAGGGAAATAAAGTCAGATACATATGGTAGGGAATAACAGAATTCAAATGACGAAATTAAGGAAAGAATCCCTTGATTACTGCAAAATTCGTTCTCCCCCTTTTTTATACACATTCACAGAATCCTATTCCAAGTTGGATTAGGTTCCCTGACTTCAAATGGATTCCCTGTCTCATAAGAAAAGAAAGTTTCCTAAATATTTTAGGGAAGTCATAATAGGAAAGATTCCGAAATAGTAAGTTTCCTAAATCAAAATAAGAAAGTTTCTTAAAATGAAATAGGCAACTTTCCATTTTCAAAACAGGAAAGTTTCCTAAACGACTTATCCTCAGTTTTTGTGACTTAATGAGACTCCTTGCTGCACAAGTAATCCTTCTTCGATTAGGATTTCTCTTAAATTGCCAGTTTTAGCTTCCTTTTCTTCTTTTCTGCTCTTTTGCCTTCACACTCACAAAACATGTTAGAGATGACATTATTACAAAAATAACATAGCTAAATATGGCTGGAAACACATTATAAACATAGCACTTTGTGCTCGTATCAACCAATTCAAAAAAGAGCAAGAAGAAGTTCGTCAATCGCCTTGATGGAGTACATGTATACCGAAGCGCAGTCTTTCAAATTCTTTTTCTTTTCTTACGGTACATACTGACAAAAGAAGTACATACAGACAAAAGAAGAGAAATATTACCTTGATGCATTCAAGATCCGAATCTAAAGAGAAAGCACCATGTGATTACATATCTGGTCGCAAATGTAAAGAATGAAATTTAGAGAAGTGTTCTTGATCGATATACAACCTGTGTGCTTGATTTCTCGATCTTCATGTATAGCAGTTGAGCCGATTTTCTGAGATACTGATTTTTGTTCAAAGAAACAATGAACGTTCTGTTTACCATCCCAACACGTTTTAAGGGTGAGAGCAACTGAATTTGAGTGGGAGTGGATTACCTTTTTTCTCCTCAAAACGTGGTTGAGAGTTTGCTCCCAACTATCAGAGTATTTTCTGATTTATTGTTTCCCTATTGTACCCTCAGTTTATAAAATTGTGTTTGGTATAAGGGTTTTATATGTAGGGGCAATTTGAGAGATTATGAAAATTTAACCCAAGGCAATTCCATAAGCCAAATCGGCTTAATTAATACTGACTGATAATACTGATATCATGCAAGGATGCTCTATAGCACCCTACCGAAACTACCATGAGACTAATCAACCTGAAACTAGAGAATCCAAAAAATTTGAAAAAACTAGCTGATGACAGAAAGAATTAGAGAGCTAATCCTAGCAAATTATTCAACCTAGGCCCAACCTTAAAAGATAACCCTAGGTCATGGACACAGGCCCAATAGAGGACCTAGGCCCAATTACTATGGTCACCCAAAAGGGCACCCCAGACTCCGCCGCCACTGATTCCGACCTTTGCCCTCACCTCACCACAAGCATCATCTCTGACGCCCGGTCAGACTGCTGCGGTCGTTACCGCTCCCTTCATAGAAGATGTAACCGAAAACCATCTAGCAAGCCTCCACAGCGGGGACACAATGCTTTGACGAATTTGACCTTCAACAATGTCAAGACCTAGTGCTCAGATACCCTCACTTAAAGGATTTGAGAACGAACTGTGCACCTCCGATGAAACCCAAGCCGCATTTGGTAAAACACACCAACCCCTTGCGGTCTCAATCCCAACCAAACTGGGAACAATACGATGAAAGCAATCGAATCGCCGCCGCAAAGTATTCCTCTACCTGCCGCCAAGCACGATCGACTTAGAAAGCTAATTTGCGTCGCCGCCTTTGGTACCCAAGATTGACACCCCACCAAGAGGGAGAGCGCCGCCTTGCTCTCGCGTCTCTACTTTTTTGAAATTCACACCCTGTCGGTAACGTTTTTGAAAACGATTTTCAAAAATAATTTTAAAAAAATAAAAATGAGAAAATGAGATTGTATTATAGTAAACTACATATTAGTTACTGACCAAATTTCAGTTTATAAATACATCCTTTACACATTATCTTATGGACAAAATATTGGTCACTTCTCTTATTTTTTAGGGTTCGATAGTTTAGTCCTCCTTTTTTCAATTTCAACAGCTCACTCCTATTAATTTTCAATGTCATACAATTAGGTCCAATTGTTAAAATTGACTGTTAAGTGTCCACATCGGGCTGTAAAATTCCTAATCTACCCCTAGTCTATTACACCCTTATCAACGCAGGAAAACCCAGGTGTGATTCTTCAAGAGAGCATTGATTTCCTCAGCCATAGCCGAACGTCATTCCTTGGATTGAGATGCCTGGGTATAACAAGAATGCTCCATATCATTGATAACAGAGAGTAGAGCACGAGGAACCGGATATATACCTGACGGTTCCATTAGTGAGATTTCTGGGTTTTAAAATTCCAGAGCGAGATCGAGTTTGGTTTTGGTGTGCAGCAGCAGCAGGTTGGGCTTCAGAGGGAGCCACCAGAGGCGGTGGTTCAGTCGGATCGGGGAGTGGAGCGTCGGAGGCAGGCGGAGTAGCAAGACAAGCAACCTTGTGTGGTGGTTGTTCGGGCAGAGGCAACGATGGCGACAGAATAGACGGCGATGGGTTGGGGTCGAGAGTGGTGGAATCGAAGATTGGTGGTGGTGGGTTGGTGGCGCGGCGACAGTAGACGCGCACGGAAGGCTGAGCGGGTAGCAGTGGGAGATCGGGGATGGGTTGGGGTCGAGAGTGGTGGAATCGGAGATTGGTGGTGGTGGGTTGGTGGCGCCGCGACGGTAGACGCGCACGGAAGGCAGAGCAGGTAGTGGTGGGAGATCAGGGATGGATTGGGGTCGAGAGTGGTGGAATCGGAGATTGGTGGTGGTGGGTTGGTGGCGCGGCAATGGTAGACGCACACGGAAGGCGGAGCGGGTAGCAGTAGGAGATTGGGGATGGTGGTTTCTGGTGGAGGGGGAGTGGCGATTGGTGTTTGGGTGAGAAGGAGAGAACTGGTGTCGACAATAGGAGGTGAAGGGGAAGGAGTGGGTTGATGTATCAAATTAGAGGGGTTTCCTGCGTTGATAAGGATGTAATAAGCTAGGGGTAGTTTAGGGATTTTACAGCCCGATGTGGACACACTTAACGTGCCACGTCATCATATTAATAGTCAATTTTAACAGTTGGACCAAATTGGACCTAATTGTATGACATTGAAAATTAATAGGAGTGAGCTGTTGAAATTGAAAAAAGGAGGACTAAACTGTCGAACCCTAAAAAATAAGAGGAGTGACCAGTATTTTGTTCTTATCTTATACATTTAAGGACAAAAATTAACAAATTAGGACAAACTAATGTCCACATGTCATCTGTCACTACATATTTTACAAAACTACCATTCACTACATATTCTGCTGCTACTATGGATGTGCTACTGTCGTGCCGTGTCGACGAGAGACATGCTGTTGTCATGTCGACGAGAGACATGCTGTTGTCATGTCGACGAGAGACATGCTTTTGTCATGTCGACATGAGACGTGCTACTGCTGCGTCTACCAGAGACGTGTTACTGCCGTGTCGACCGAAGACGTGATACTGCCGTGTCGACATGAGACATGCTACTGCCGTGTCGACCGGAGACGTGCTACTGCCGTGTCGACAGGAGACGTGCTACTACCGTTTCGACAGGAGACGTGTTACTGCCGTGTTGACAGGAGACGTGCTACTGCCGTGTCGACATAAGACGTGCTACTGCCGTGTCGACAGGAGACGTGCTACTGCCGCGTCGACCGGAGACGTTCTACTATCGTGTCGATATGAGACGTGCTACTGTCGTGTCGACATGAGACGTGCTACTGCCGTGTCGACATGAGACGTGCTACTGCCGTGTCATTTTACGTAAATTTATTTGAAAAAATGGGTATTTTAGTCATTTTGCCTATGAAAGTCTAGATCAGATCTAGTATCATTAGTTTGGGCCTAGGCTTATGTCCTAATTTGTACAGAAAATATTGAAAGTGGGGTTTTTGTGTTTTTAAATTTGGTTATGTGCTATTATGTAATTTTCTCTATTTTCTACTTTAGAATTGTATTCGGTAATTTACTGTGAAATGTATTTTTCATATTTTCTAAACCTAAGAAAATGAAAAAGTGAAAACGTCAAATTCATTTTTTCAGTTTTTCTTTGTAAAAGTTGAAAATATTTTCATTTCACATTTTCAACGTTTTCAAAAATGTCTTACCGAATACATTTTCATCTCATTTTAAGAACAATATAAACAAGATGCACAAACACATCTAGATTGAAAATGTTACAATTAAGAACATGACTAAATGCAAACAAAAAGAATTAAGCTGCATTTGCATATGTCATGTGAGCCGCGTAAATATAGTGATGACTGTAACCTTAATCAGGGTTATTGTCAGGATCCATCCCGAATTTCACCCTGAAACCCGAGGTAAATCCTGCGGGTCCACCTCCAAGGAAAATTTACAGAAAATTCGGCATACTCTACCTTGAAAATGAACAACTCTTACCGGAAAAATTCTAAATAAACACTTCTATTAAAAATCATCCATCCTCAACTCCTGGAGCCTTCCTGCTCCCTAAGTTCATCACATCTCCCAATATATCAATTACTCAACTTCTGGAATTCCACAACCAACAACAAAAACAACATTAAATCACTAGCTGGTTATCAGAGCATATCTAATAATGAAAGAATAACAATAAATAAAGATTAAGCGGAAGCAGCCTCTGACTACACCTCGACTCCATGTACGCTCGACCTTGTGTGGGTGTTTTTGTGCTTGTAGGGTTTAGAACAGCAAGCCCTCAATGGTTAAGCGAAACCAGGCCCAAAGTCGATCGAGGATGGGATCCAAGAATGATTCTGTTGTGATGCGCTTGATAATGACAACAATAGTTTGCTTCTCAGTGCTAGACTGTAATAGCAGCAGTTTGTTTGGCGTAACAGCAGTAGTAACGGCAGCGATTCTACTGTAACGGCAGCGATTCTAAAAAAAACGAGTTACAGATGGATATGGTGGGGGAGCTGGGAGCTTGTGAGTATAGTGAGAGAGCTTGATTTTGGGTTATGGAGGGTTTATGGAATGAGAACTGACTGAAAATAAGGGGGCTAGGGTTCTAGAGATGAAGCATGATCTCTTGAGATTTTCTGGGTTGTTGATGATAGTCTTCAGTAGTGAGCTACCCTTTTTATAGGCAAGATCAGTGACGTGGCCTCGAAACCGGGGTGCGACAATTATGAACCCTTTTTGATAATTGTAGCATTGGTAAATAAGGTTCGATCAATCCGGAGACTTTAGGGTGCTCCTGCGTTTACAAAACTAGAAGAGTTAATCACAGAATATAAACAGCAATTACATTTACATCATTTCAGGGAGGGGGGGGGGATTTTGAGAGTTTGTTCTAACATTCCTACATAATACTAAACTACTATGTACAAGTGATCAACTTCATTCCACACAAACATATAAAATCATGTAATTAAATTGTCTCAATCTACACAATCTAAAACCATGCCAATCAAGAGTGATGAAACGAATTCAGAATTACACACCGTAGCGGTCATGCAACCTATAATAATCTGCTTAAGTATCCAATGTTTGCTTAGCGGTTTAACACAGAAAATTCCATGCAATATGTCATGTTAATACTTAGCGCAACCATACAACATATAACATGAATCATTAAGTTCACAGAAGAATTCGAACATGTAAACAAGTTTATCTTAGCGCTTAAACAGTTCACATGCAACTCATGATCAAAACCTAACCCATTCCCATGAATCTAAGCTTTTGCCACTTAATCAATCTATGTTTGCCTTAGCGGTTTAACACAGATCGATGACACTACCAACCCTGCAGAAGTTGGTAATTCATAAACCGGATCACAAGTTTTCAACATCAAGAATGGCACAGGAATAAGTTACGCAAATTTTATTAACAATCTAAAAACAAAACTTTATAAAATTCATGCATAAAACATATTGTCAACAACACTAATCATAATCCATGAGATTAGGAACACAAAGGCAGTAGGAACAAAATAATAAATCCAGAGCATAGTTTTACACTTTTGAGTCTTCTTGGCCTTCAAGCTTCAAAGGGGTGACTAACTAGTGCAGGAAGAACTTTGGCAGCGTGAGGAAACTCTTGTGGCTGCGTGCTTGCTCCTTTGCGGCTTGGCACTCACACAGATTAGAGAACGGAAGAGACAGAACGTTTTTCTGAATTTTTGGTGGAAGAAGTGATACCAATTATGTTGCTCTCTGCTCCTTTATATAGTAGTCTGGCCGAACCCTAGCTCTTTTCTTAGCCCTTGATGAACTTCTGATCCAACGGTAAAGAATATTGCACAAAATCTTCCCCAGAATGCTCTGAATGTCTTGTGCAGTAATTCATTGCATGAGGCTTGAATAGAGACCAGGTACGTTCCTTGTTCTCCAAAGGAAATCCCAGCGATTAAGAACTTTCCCTCTTTTGCCTTCAATCAGACTTCTGACGAAAATCCATGATTTTCCTTGCTTTATTTGTACGCAATTAGGGTTCCTGGAAAAGAAATAAAGTCAGATAAATATGGTAGGGAATAATAGAATTCAAACCATGAAATTAAAGGAAAGAATCCTTGATTACTGCAGAATTTGTCCTTCCCTTTTATACCCGTTCAAACCATTCCTATTACAAGTTGGATTAGGTTTCCTGACTTCAAATGGTTTCCATGTCTCATTAGAAAAGAAAGTTTCCTAAATCAAAATAAGAAAGTTTCTTAAAATGAAATAGGCAACTTTCCCTTTTCAAAACAGGAAAGTTTCCTAAATGACTTATCCTCATATTTTGCGACTTAATGAGACTCCTTGCTGCACCAGAAATCCTTCTTTGATTAGGATTTCTCTCAACTCTTGCGTTTTAGCCTTCTTTTGTGTAAAACTGCCTCTTTCGACCTATAAAACAGAAACAAGCTAGAAATGACATTATTGTTTACGCCTGGATTAATATTTTACTGGACAGTAAATGTCTATGTAAATATTAATTATTTCTTGGACCAGGTCATACCGGCGAGATGGAGTTTCTCTAAGTTTATAAGTGATAGCTCGCCAGTAAGTCCACGCGAGCCAAGTTAGACTTCGCGCGGAACGAACTGCATGAGAAGTTGACTTTACTTAGCCCGCGCGCGGAATGACTTCGCGCGGAATTACTGTTCAACTCTCCGTGAGGCGCAGCGAGATTGCCGCCCCGCGAGGCGAGCTGGCGAAGTAGCTCGCGTAGAGGACTTCGTGAGAAAGCAAATATGCGGAGTCCGCGCGCACCACGACAAACGTTGAAGACTTCGACAAGTCTTTGACATGCTTCGGGCCAATCCCTGTGGCCCATTAAATATAAAAAGCCCTTTTAAGGCTCGCGAGCTGCAATAGCCCGCGAAACGGACGCGAGCTACAGAAGCACGCGAGATAGCACCCTGTAGCAGCCCGCGAGATGAGGATGCTCCTAATTCCAGTTCGCATAGGAGTCTACAGTTGGTGGCGCGGAATAAAGTGTGCGAACTGGACATGTGTCACAAGATGGTTGGTTCGCATGGACGAAACAGTGCCCTTGTGCTATTAGGTTTTCCGAATCCAACTTGAAGTAGGATTATCTCTCTCTTCTGCCGCAAGTCAAGCTCCACTATATAAAGGGTTCGAAAGCTCGCTCAAATCAAGACACAACTTTTACAACAACAACTCAGAGACAACTCTCAAACAAACACAACTGAAACCCAGTTCCCTTCGAGCCTTCCTCGAAACCCAAACCCTAAGCGCCGCCGCGTAGGCTCTTTCTCCAGAGCTCTCCAGACTCTGCATCCCCGCTTCTCTCCGAACTCCCTGTGACTGCTCTGCTCGCGCCGCCGTGAGTATCGACCCGCTTGTGCTCGTAAATCCTCCTCTGAGGTGGCACCTGTGACCTCTCCTTTTCTGCCTGATCAAGAAGTCAAGCGCACCCCCATCAACCTTTTCCTCGTCCGCGAGGTGGCACGCCCGCAACTCTCCCCTCTCTTTGTCTGCTAGAAACCTCTGCTCCACGCGCTGAGGATCGTGGCCAAAACAATTATTAAGGAAATAGCAAAGCTAAAGAAGGTCGAAAATACATTAAGAATTGACGTGCTCCGAAACCGGGGTGCGACAACTATGAACCCTTTTTGACAATTGTAGTATTGGTAAATAAGGTTCGATCAATCCGGGGACTTTAGGGTGCTCCTGCGTTTACAAAACTAGAAGAGTTAATCACAGAATATAAACAGCAATTACATTTACATGATTTCAGGGGGGGGAGAATTTTGAGAGTTTGTTCTAACATTCCTACAAAAACAGAGAATAAAATATATACAAGTGATCGATTCATTCAACATCGCAAACAGAGGCAAACTCGAATTCTACCTAATCTCATTCCAGCAATCTGATTATCATGCAAGTTTTTAACAAGAGAAACAATCTCGGAACACAAGCCTGAAGAGGACATGAATTCCTTTAATTCTACTTACGTTATCACCTAAGCACAGAGAAGTCTAGAACTTTGATTATTTCATGTAAATTGCTGCATTCAATACTGAAGAGTACTTGTCCACAATAAACACAAATCATTAAGAAATAAAGAATTGAGATTGAACAGCAAGGCACACCCGAGAAGTCGTGATATGCATTTACTGCAGTTTACGTTTTCAACTATTATTACATAGTTTTCACCACTTAGAGAAACATACTTACTTGAAGAAGCTTAGCACGAATCATGGCAATAGTTAGCATGCATTCTAACTATTTTATTTAAACATAAACGCAAACTTTCAATCATTAAGACTCACGAGATCGGATCGCCAGAAAATCATTAACAAAACATCAATACGTTTTATAAAATTCTGAATCTATTGAATACAAGAACAAACAAAACATGCTTACAAATCCAAAGGTTAACATCCGAAACATGCTTTCAAGTTGTAAAGAAAATCAAAACAAAGTAAAGGCAGTGTTTACACTTTTTCAGTTTCCAAGGAAGCTTGGCGACGTCAAAAGGGATGATTGGCTTCAGTGCTTCAAGTCTCCAACTCTGCTACCTTCGTGGAGAAGTCCTTCAAGGTCTGGCAAGAGAGGATGAACTCGGCAAAAGAGGAAAAAAAACGGCCTGCTGCTGCTCTCGTATCTCTCTGTTTTTAACGTGAATGAATGATGAAAATTGTGAAGCAGAGAGCCTCTATTTATAGTGAACACACCAAACCCTAGGTCGTCTCCTAGCCCTTGATCAACTTCTGATCCAATGGTAGTGAATTATTGCTTCAAATCTTGATTTAGAACTCCCCAGAATTCTCTGGAATATCTTGCGCAATTATATCTCGAATGGAGCTTGAATGAAGACCAGGTTCGTTACTTGTTCTCCAAAGAAGATAACAACAGTGAATAACTTTCCTTCTTCTGCCTTCAATCAGACCCTTGACGAAAATCTTTGATTTTCCTTCCTTTCCTGGTGTGCAATTAGGGTTCCTGAAAGAGAAATAAAGTCAGATAAATATGGTAGGGAATAAAAGAATTCAAATGACGAAATTAAAGGAAAGAATCTCCCTTAATTTCTGATTTATATTAGCACACATAAATCCCTTGATTGCTGCAGAATTTGTCCTTCCTTTTATACACGTTCACAGATTCCTATTCCAAGTTGGATTAGGTTTCCTGACTTCAAATGGTTTCCCTGTCTCACTAGAAAAGAAAGTTTCCTAAATATTTTAGGAAAGTCATAATAGGAAAGATTCAGAAATAGTAAGTTTCCTAAATCAAAATAAGAAAGTTTCTTAAAATGAAATAGGCAACTTTCCCTTTTCAAAATAGGAAAGTTTCCTAAATGACTTATCCTCAGATTTTGCGACTTAATGAGACTCCTTGCTGCACCAGGAATTCTTCTTTGATTAGGATTTCTCTCAACTCTTGCGTTTTAGCCTTCTTTTGTGTAAAACTGCCTCTTTCGACCTATAAAACAGAAACAAGCTAGAAATGACATTATTAAGGAAATAACAAAGCTAAAGAAGGTCGGAAATACATTAAGAATATAGCATAAAATGCGTGTATCAAATTCCCCCACACTTAGCTTTTGCTAGTCCCTTAGCAAAACCAAACTAACAAACAGACTCTAACAAAAACAAACAAAAACGAAAATTCATAAAACAACAAATAAATAAACTCTGATGCCCATAACTATTGTCTCAGAATCTCAACTCTCATGGCATCAATATTAGTATTTAACCAAGAATTATTCCTTGAAGTTTCAGAAGCTAATTGCCATGCACAGATTGCATATTTACACGTAGGACCTAATAGAACAATGGTGATATTTAAGCTCAGCATGTTTCAAACAAGTATGATTCAATCTCACAAGGTACACACTCAATCTTCACTCAGATTTTCTGGCTAAATCACTCAATACGTATGCAAGACAGAATCAGAAAGCTTGCATTTATATGAACAGAAACCTAATAGAACAGATATAAACCTCAAGAAAGAATATGATTACTCACACAAATGAACCATACCATAAGCTCAACTCTTGGAACAAACTCCACAGATCAAGTTTTACTCATCTTTTAGATCAAAAGGAACTCTAAAAGTTGTTAATGGGGCTAGGCTAGGGGTATGAATTAAGGAATTGCAAAATTACTAAGGACCTAGCAGAGCATTATCCAATGTCTTATGTCGCCAAAACAAGGACCAAGATATCATTTGTCCTCCGAAAACGTCACTGCACCACCTTACACAACATGAAACAGAACAAAGGCCAAATATTTCGATTTTTAGGCCTTCCATTTACATCACAACTCCTGATTCACAAACAAAGAGTATGTCCAATATTTCTTTTCTTTTTCTGCCGAAATTTTAATCTTTATTTCCTTTTTATTCTTTTCACGGCATTTTCTTTAATTTTCAAACAACAAGGACATTTCAGCAGCTCCTCCCCCCACACTTGCTCTTCATCGTCACCTCTAGTAGTCTTCACACAAAATGCTGTACTAGGTCCAAAGGACAAGGGTAAAGATATTGATACACGCATTTTATGCTATATTCTTAATGTATTTCCGACCTTCTTTAGCTTTGTTATTTCCTTAATAATATCATTTCTAGCTTGTTTCTGTTTTATAGGTCGAAAGAGGCAGTTTTACACAAAAGATGGCTAAAACGCATGAGTTGAGAGAAATCCTAATCAAAGAAGGATTCCTGGTGCAGCAAGGAGTCTCATTAAGTCGCAAAATCTGAGGATAAGTCGTTTAGGAAACTTTCCTGTTTTGAAAAGGGAAAGTTGCCTATTTCATTTTAAGAAACTTTCTTATTTTGATTTAGGAAACTTACTATTTCAGAATCTTTCCTATTATGACTTTCCTAAAATATTTAGGAAACTTTCTTTTCTAGTGAGACAGGGAAACCATTTGAAGTCAGGAAACCTAATCCAACTTGGAATAGGAATCTGTGAACGTGTATAAAAGGAAGGACAAATTCTGCAGCAATCAAGGGATTTATGTGTGCTAATATAAATCAGAAATTAAGGGAGATTCTTTCCTTTAATTTCGTCATTTGAATTCTTTTATTCCCTACCATATTTATCTGACTTTATTTCCCTTGCAGGAACCCTAATTGTTCACAAATAAAGGAAGGAAATTTTCGTCAAAAGCCTGATTGATAGCAGAAGAGGGAAAGTTCTTAATCGCTGGGATTTCCTTTGGAGAACAAGGAGTGTCCCTGGTCCGTATTCAAGCCTCATGCAATGGATTACTGCACAAGACATTCCAGAGAATTCTGGGGAGGTCTAAATCAGGATTTAAAGCAATAATTCATCACCGTTGGATCAGAAATTAATCAAGGGCTAGGAGGATAGCTAGGGTTCGGCCAAGACAGTATAAAGAAGAGCAAAGGAGCAACGTTTTGGTATCACTTCTTCCACCAAAAATTCAGAAAAACGTTATGTCTCTTCCGTTCTCTAATCTGTGTGAGTGCCAAGCCGCAAAGGAGCAAGCACGCAGCCACAAGAGTTGCCTCACGCTGTCAAGGTTCTTCCTGCACTAGTTCGTCACCCCTTTGAAGCTTCAAGGCCAAGAAGACTCAAAAGTGTAAAACTATGCTCTGGATTTATTATTTGGTTCCTACTGCCTTTGTATTCCTAATCGCATGGATTATGATTTCTGTTGTTGACAATATGTTTTATGCATGAATTTTATAAAGTTTTGTTCTTAGATTGCTAATGAAATTTGCGTAACTTATTCCTGTGCCATTCTTGATGTTGAAAACTTGTGATCCGGTTTATGAATTACTAACTTCTGCAGGGTTGGTAGTGCCATCAATCCGTGTTAAACCGCTAAGGCAAACATCGATTGATTAAGTGGCAAAAGCTTAGATTCATGGGAATGGGTCAGGCTTTGATCATGAGTTGCATGTGAACTGTTTAAGCGCTAAGATAGATGTGTTTACATGTTCGAATTCTTCTGTGAACTTAATGATTCATGTTATATGTTGTATGGTTGCGTTAAGTATTAACATGACATATTGCATGGAATTTTCTGTGTTAAACCGCTAAGGCAAACATTGGATACTTAAGTAGATTATTATAGGTTGCATGACCGCTACTGTCACGCCTCGGTTCTTAAGTTATTTTACGGTTATTTACTTTGGTAATATTTTGGTCTTTTACCGTTTTAAGTAACCGTTTACTATTTAAGACTCCAAAGTTGATTTTTTCTTCCGTATGGAATTTGGGAAAACTTTCTTCATGAAAGTCGTAGAGGATGTTATTACGAGTTCGTAGACATGCTACGCGTTAAATTCGGAGTTAGCATGTAAAAGTTATCATTAAAAATGTAAGTTTTATTAGGGTATTATTTTGGGGGTGTTAAATTTGGATTGGGTATAAGTGGTGTTGGACCGGGTGGGCTTTGGCCCATTTCAGTTTTTCCCTCTCCTTTCTCTCTCCTCCCTCCCGTTTTTCTTTCCCCCCCCCGTTTCCTCCTCCCTGCCGAATCTTCCGACCGCCGGTTCGCCGCCGTCCGGCCGCGCCAGACCGCCGTACCGGTCCCAAACGATCGGTGTCCAACCCAGCTACAATTCTAGACCGGTGGCAGCCTCCCTAGCGCCGCCGTGAAGGAGGAATCGACGCCGAAAGCCCCGACTGCCGGAAACTTCTTTTCGCCGGAACTCCTTCCTTCGGCCGCCATATCCGGCGAGCCTTGGCTCAAAAGGAAGCCCTCCTCCCGTGCTTCAATCCCTCCAAAGGGCTCCTTCCATCTTGAGCTAGGTAAGGAGAAATCGGTATTTGAAATTCTAGGGCTTTATTGTGTGTTTTGATTCGATTACCATAGTTAGGCTTGGAATTGGTGTTTGTGCTAGTTAGGAAAGTTGTAGAGGAGATTGAGAGGAAGATTCTGTTAAAATTTGGTAGCATTTGCAGGTTGCCGGAGTTGGTCGCCGGCCGCCGCTGCCGGCGGAGCCGCCGGCGGCGCCGCCGCTGTTTTGGGAAATTTTGTGGTTTTTGATGTAGAATATTAAGGGGATATTATTGATGTGAATTTAGGAATTTTTGGAGGATTTTTGGTTAGGTTTTGGAATTTGTAAAGTTTGGTATTTTTGGCGGATTAATAAGTTAAAGTCCGGCCATTAGATTATTTTTATGATTATGACGTTGGAAGGTGATTTTTGAGGATGTCGGTATTTACGGAGATTTTTGGTTGGCAGTGAAGTTAAGATTTAGGACGATAGGCATGGTTGAGCACGAGAAGCTCATATTTAATTATGCCTATTTTCTTTAAACGTTGGGATTTTATTTAAGGAATTATTTATGTTTTGGAACAGGACGCGAGGAGGCTCGAGCAGAGGAGACCTCCGACTGACTTCAGGCTTAGGCCTAACTTGTGAGTGGACTTTTGTTTTAAATAATGTGCATGCAGTTGTTTATTTGGTTGGACCATTTGACGTCATTTTTATTTGACGATTTTACTCATTGTGATGAGTTACCGAAAATGGGATTTTCGGTAAATTATAATATATTTTTAAGGAGAGTATGTATATAAATGCTAGCTAGCGATAATCGTCTGTCCACCTTAATGACATAGTATATAACTGCATTATGGTGTGACGTGAGCGTTGGACGCAAGCGTAGTAGCCTTATATGAGTGTTTAATTCATATAAGGGGTCTGGGCACATATTTATACACCCGTCTGTCCACCTTAATGACATAGTGTATCACCGCATTAAGGCGTGACGTGAGCGTTGGACGCGAGCGTAGTAGCCCTATATAGATTATTATTAATTTATATAGGGAGTCTGGGCGAGTGTAAATATATACATGTATATATTTTAGCCTGAGAGGCTGTATTTTGATATATATATATATATTTTAGCCTGAGAGGCTGTATTTGGATATATATATATAGTTTTGAGCAGTAGAGTCTCGATATTTATAACGATAAGAGAATTATCGTTTAAGACATGCATTCGTTTTCTTGGAAATTAAATTGGGAAAACATAAATATTCTTTTTATTAGGATTGAGGATGGAAGTAATCCGTTTAGCTCATGGACGTTAACCGAGGCGCTCTAGGGAGGCAGCCCTACATCAAGTCGCACACTTGTGCAATTTTGAGACTTTTTGTTTTTATTTTTATTCAAGTTTTTGGATATTGTATTAGACTTATTAGTGGTTTGTTGCACCTTTTTGGAACTATTTTTGGACAACTTTTTCCTTATTTGTATTTCCGTATTTTTATTTTTATTCATTTCATTTTGTGAAAGTGGATTAATCTCTTGTTTTTTGAAATGCAGTTTACTGACTTTGCAGCAACTCAAGTCAGGAATTTGCACCGAAATCACAAGTGTTTCTCCATTCTCTGGACACCCTACATCTACTTTGGAGTATCGATTGCAAGGAGCTTTCATTTGAAGGTCAAGGTCTTGTACCTTGAGGCAGAGGCCTAAATTTCAATCCTACCCGAAGGCCGTGAGTATGGGATGTCTACAAGGGGGAGCTTTCTCAACTTTAATCTCTTACTGTTTGTTAATTAGTTTTTGTTTAGTTTGTTTTGTTGTGAAAATCCATGTTTCCATGCTTTATTCTATGTTGCATGCTATATTCTGTTCTATATTGAGGGCAATGTAGAGTTTAAGTGTGGGGGAAGGATTTACATATTTATTGCGTCGTTTATTGAAAAATACATAAAAATTGAAAAATGTCAAAATTTTTAAAAAAAAAAATTCGTTTGCTTTTTGAGTCTTTGGAGCCCTTAACTGTCTTTGATGATTATAATATCTGAAATTATGGATAAGATCACAAGATGATTTCCAACTGATATTCTGAAGTTAATTGAAATGAATGGAAATCATGTGAAATGTAGTGGATATGATTTGAATCTCTGGTACAGAAATGAGTATGCTAAGACAAGTTTTTGATTCATATGACCCTAAATGTGAGCTTTTAATCCTTTATATGTGCTATTCTTTCTGAGTGTTCATTGAAATATTCTTCTTCATTTTCTTGGCTATAAATTGTTGAAAACCTCATTATTCTTTCAATTTGATTGATTGCTCACCATAGCTGTTAATGAACTAGAGATGACTAGAACTCACTCTTGTGAACTTTCGAAACTTTTAATCATAAAACACTCTGATTTTAGAGATGATAAATGGAACTTTTTAGGATGATCACCATTGCCAAATAAACTTGTGTCCCTATTTGTGTGCGCTGCACACCCCTTAGTCTGAGCCCCTTTGAGCCTACATTAAGCCTTTTATTTCATCACCTATGTAATTTTTACCTGAACTTAGTATAGCATATCTCTACCCTTGTCCTTTGGACCTAGTAGAGCATTTTTTGTGAAGACTATTAGAGGTGACGATGAAGAGCAAGTGTGGGAGAGGAGCTGCTAAAATGTCCTTGTTGTTTGAAAATTAAAGAAAATGCCGTGAAAAGAATAAAAAGGAAATAAACAATAAAATTTCGGCAGAAAAAGAAAAGAAATATTGGACATACTCTTTGTTTGTGAATCAGGAGTTGTGGTGTAAATGGAAGGCCTAAAAATCGAAATATTTGGCCTTTGTTCTGTTTCATGTTGCGTAAGGAGGTGCAGTGACGTTTTTGGAGGACAAATGATATCTTGGTCCTTGTTTTGGCGACATAAGGCATTGGATAATGCTCTGCTAGGTCCTTAGGAATTTTGCAATTCCTTACTCTTAAATTCATACCCCTAGCCTAGCCCCATTAACACCTTTTAGAGTTCCTTTTGATCTAAAAGATGAGTAAAACTTGATTTGTGGAGTTTGTTCCAAGAGTTGAGCCTATGGTATGGTTCATTTGTGTGAGTAATCATATTCTTTCTTGAGGTTTATATCTGTTCTATTGGGCTTCTGTTCATATAAATGCAAGCTTTCTGATTCTGTCTTGCATACTATTGAGTGATTTGGCCAGAAAATCTGAGTGAAGATTGAGTGCATACCTTGTGAGAATGAATCATACTTGTTTGAAACATGCTGAGCTTAAATATCACCATTGTTCTATCAGGTCCTACGTGTAAATATGCGATCTGTGCATGACAATTAGCTTCTGAAACTTCATGGAATAATTCTTGGTTAAATGCTAATTTTGATGCCATGAGAGTTGAGATTCTGAGACAATAGTTATGGGCATTAGAGTTTAAGTATTTGTTGTTTTATGAATTTTCGTTTGTGTTAGTTTTTGTTAGAGTCTGTTTGTTAGTTTGGTTTTGCTAAGGGACTAGCAAAAGCTAAGTGTGGGGGAATTTGATACACGCATTTTATGCTATATTCTTAATGTATTTCCGACCTTCTTTAGCTTTGTTATTTCCTTAATAATGTCATTTCTAGCTTGTTTCTGTTTTATAGGTCGAAAGAGGCAGTTTTACACAAAAGAAGGCTAAAACGCATGAGTTGAGAGAAATCCTAATCAAAGAAGGATTCCTGGTGCAGCAAGGAGTCTCATTAAGTCGCAAAATCTGAGGATAAATCGTTTAGGAAACTTTCCTGTTTTGAAAAGGGAAAGTTGCCTATTTCATTTTAAGAAACTTTCTTATTTTGATTTAGGAAACTTACTATTTCAGAATCTTTCCTATTATGACTTTCCTAAAATATTTAGGAAACTTTCTTTTCTAGTGAGACAGGGAAACCATTTGAAACAGAACAAAGGCCAAATATTTCGATTTTTAGGCCTTCCATTTACATCACAACTGCTGATTCATAAAACAAAGAGTATGTCCAATATTTCTTTTCTTTTTCTGCCGAAATTTTATTCTTTATTTCCTTTTTATTCTTTTCACGGCATTTTCTTTAATTTTCAAACAACAAGGACATTTCAGCAGCTCCTCCCCCCACACTTGCTCTTCATCGTCACCTCTAGTAGTCTTCACACAAAATGCTGTACTAGGTCCAAAGGACAAGGGTAAAGATATGCTATACTAAGTTCAGGTAAAAATTACATAGGTGATGAAATAAAAGGCTTAATGTAGGCTCAAAGGGGCTCAGACTAAGGGGTGTGCAGCGCACACAAATAGGGACACAAGTTTATTTGGCAATGGTGATCATCCTAAAAAGTTCCATTTATCATCTCTAAAATCAGAGTGTTTTATGATTAAAAGTTTCGAAAGTTCACAAGAGTGAGTTCTAGTCATCTCTAGTTCATTAACAGCTATGGTGAGCAATCAATCAAATTGAAAGAATAATGAGGTTTTCAACAATTTATAGCCAAGAAAATGAAGAAGAATATTTCAATGAACACTCAGAAAGAATAGCACATATAAAGGATTAAAAGCTCACATTTAGGGTCATATGAATCAAAAACTTGTCTTAGCATACTCATTTCTGTACCAGAGATTCAAATCATATCCACTACATTTTACATGATTTCCATTCATTTCAATTAACTTCAGAATATCAGTTGGAAATCATCTTGTGATCTTATCCATAATTTCAGAGATTATAATCATCAAAGACAATTAAGGGATCCTAAGACTCAAAAACAAACAAAAGACTCAAAAAGCAAACAAAATTTTAAAATTTTGACATTTTTCAATTTTTATGTATTTTGCAATAAATGACGCAATAAATATATAAATCCTTCCCCCACACTTAAACTCTACATTGCCCTCAATG
The DNA here is from genome assembly GCA_009720345.1 of Fragaria iinumae. Lineage (NCBI taxonomy): Eukaryota > Viridiplantae > Streptophyta > Magnoliopsida > Rosales > Rosaceae > Fragaria > Fragaria iinumae. The sequence goes on along the minus strand of CM019118.1, from coordinate 12,987,064 downwards.
TAGAACAGAATATAGCATGCAACATAGAATAAAGCATGGAAACATGGATTCACAACAAAACAAACTAAACAAAAACTAATTAACAAACAGTGAGAGATTAAAGTTGAGAAAGCTCCCCCTTGTAGACATCCCATACTCACGGCCTTTTGGTAGGATTGAAATTTAGGCCCCTGCCTCAAGGTACAAGACCTTGACCTTCAAATGAAAGCTCCTTGCAATCGATACTTCAAAGTAGATGTAGGGTGTCCAGAGAATGGAGAAACACTTGTGATTTCCGTGCAAATGCCTGACTTGAGTTGCTGCAAAGTCAGGAAACTGCATTTCAAAAACAAGAGATTAATCTACTTTCACAAAATGAAATGAATAAAAATAAAAATAAAAATACGGAAATACAAATAAGGAAAAAGTTGTCCAAAAATAGTTGCAAAAAGGTGCAACAAACCACTAATAAGTCTAATACCATATCCAAAAACTTGAATAAAAATAAAAACAGAAAGTCTCAAAATTGCACAAGTGTGCGACTTGATGTAGGGCTGCCTCCCTAGAGCGCCTCGTTTAACGTTCATGAGCTAGACTGAATACTTCCATCCTCAATCCTCATCAGCAAACAGGGTTTCTTCATCAACATTGTTCGTCCAGCCTTCTGCAGCAGAGCGAGAATCTGGGGTAGGGTAAGACTTCCTTGAGTTTCCATGGCTGCCATAGCTATAAATAGAATCATTCTCTGAGTCGTCCTCTGCATCTGAATCCATCTTAGACATCCTCCTATTCTGAACAGTTTGTACTTTAGGTGCAGGTTCAAAGTATCCACCAAAGACTTCCGCAACGAGTCCTATGATCTTGGAGTTCATAGCATCCATTCTTTTGTTGATCTTGCTGATGGAATCAAAAAGGACGCCTTGCTCCTTCTTCAGCTCGTTAGTGAGGGCAATTAACTTCTGCATTTGCTCCGCCTTCTTCCTCATGGTAATCATCTTGTGGGGAGGGATGAGGTGGGCTGATTTTGGTGAAGTGGCCTCCATCTTGGGCAGCAGGGATGGCTGAGGAAAGCTTGCTGGATTTTGACTTGCTCTTTTCCAGCTCCTCCTCCTCTTGTGAATGTCTTCAGGAACAGCTCCTTGCATGTGTCCCAAGTGACATTGTGATCAAGCTCGTTGAGAAAAAGACATACAGTTTACAGAAGTTAGAATTAAAGTAAGAAAAGTTAAACAAGAATGAGTTTCCATAAACACATAAGACACTACACGTCTGCATTATCCTATGCTTAAGTTTATTTCAACTCTACACTTAGGCACGGGAACAGAGGACAGTGGTGTGCAATGGGACTGAAACAGCTACCCAATCCATAGTCATGTTTGGTCCAATATACCTTAGTGCGACACATAACAAAGTTAAAATAACACTAATACAACACTGCTGATTCTAAATTTTATTCACCCTTCAAATTCATATCTCAAGTTGTAAACTGTATTGAAAGGAACAGAGGCATTGACATCTAAACACAAGCAATTCCGTGGTTTCAGAAGGCTTGAATGGCAAGGCCGAAGTGAAACGGGCTGGTAGGGTTTCGTTTTTGACGGGCTACGGAGGTCGAAACCCCTATCGTGCTTACGCACAGTCTATAGCCCTTTGAAACCCAATTTTGTTCCCAGTCGTTTACTCGGGCCTTGGCACCACTCAAAGTGCCCCTTACTCAGCTAAGAACTACTTATATCTTCGATGATCCGACAAGAGCACAATATGGGCCGCCCTCAACCTCGAGAGACCTCAGAAAGGAACTCACGAAGGGTTAAGGCCCAAATCTGCTTTGCGGCCTTGACTGAACAGTTTACCAAATGAGATATAAACCTGAAAAGAAAATATAATAAACAATCAGTACTACAATTAATTAAGTAAACTGAAAAATTAAACTAAAAGAAAACCGTAGGAGACTTTAAAAGTCCCCAGCAACGGCGCCAAAATTGACGTGCTCCGAAACCGGAGTGCGACAATTCTGAACCCTTTTTGACAATTGTAGTATTGGTAAATAAGGTTCGATCAATCCGGAGACTTTAGGGTGCTCCTGCGTTTACAAAACTAGAAGAGTTAATCACAGAATATAAACAGCAATTACATTTACATGATTTCAGGGGGGGGGGGGGGGGAATTTTGAGAGTTTGTTCTAACATTCCTACAAAAACAGAGAATAAAATATATACAAGTGATCGATTCATTCAACATCGCAAACAGAGGCAAACTCGAATTCTACCTAATCTCATTCCAGCAATCTGATTATCATGCAAGTTTTTAACAAGAGAAACAATCTCGGAACACAAGCCTGAAGAGGACATGAATTCCTTTAATTCTACTTACGTTATCACCTAAGCACAGAGAAGTCTAGAACTTTGATTATTTCATGTAAATTGCTGCATTCAATACTGAAGAGTACTTGTCCACAATAAACACAAATCATTAAGAAATAAAGAATTGAGATTGAACAGCAAGGCACACCCGAGAAGTCGTGATATGCATTTACTGCAGTTTACGTTTTCAACTATTATTACATAGTTTTCACCACTTAGAGAAACATACTTACTTGAAGAAGCTTAGCACGAATCATGGCAATAGTTAGCATGCATTCTAACTATTTTATTTAAACATAAACGCAAACTTTCAATCATTAAGACTCACGAGATCGGATCGCCAGAAAATCATTAACAAAACATCAATACGTTTTATAAAATTCTGAATCTATTGAATACAAGAACAAACAAAACATGCTTACAAATCCAAAGGTTAACATCCGAAACATGCTTTCAAGTTGTAAAGAAAATCAAAACAAAGTAAAGGCAGTGTTTACACTTTTTCAGTTTCCAAGGAAGCTTGGCGACGTCAAAAGGGATGATTGGCTTCAGTGCTTCAAGTCTCCAACTCTGCTACCTTCGTGGAGAAGTCCTTCAAGGTCTGGCAAGAGAGGATGAACTCGGCAAAAGAGGAAAAAAAACGGCCTGCTGCTGCTCTCGTATCTCTCTGTTTTTAACGTGAATGAATGATGAAAATTGTGAAGCAGAGAGCCTCTATTTATAGTGAACACACCAAACCCTAGGTCGTCTCCTAGCCCTTGATCAACTTCTGATCCAATGGTAGTGAATTATTGCTTCAAATCTTGATTTAGAACTCCCCAGAATTCTCTGGAATATCTTGCGCAATTATATCTCGAATGGAGCTTGAATGAAGACCAGGTTCGTTACTTGTTCTCCAAAGAAGATAACAACAGTGAATAACTTTCCTTCTTCTGCCTTCAATCAGACCCTTGACGAAAATCTTTGATTTTCCTTCCTTTCCTGGTGTGCAATTAGGGTTCCTGAAAGAGAAATAAAGTCAGATAAATATGGTAGGGAATAAAAGAATTCAAATGACGAAATTAAAGGAAAGAATCTCCCTTAATTTCTGATTTATATTAGCACACATAAATCCCTTGATTGCTGCAGAATTTGTCCTTCCTTTTATACACGTTCACAGATTCCTATTCCAAGTTGGATTAGGTTTCCTGACTTCAAATGGTTTCCCTGTCTCACTAGAAAAGAAAGTTTCCTAAATATTTTAGGAAAGTCATAATAGGAAAGATTCAGAAATAGTAAGTTTCCTAAATCAAAATAAGAAAGTTTCCTAAAATGAAATAGGCAACTTTCCCTTTTCAAAACAGGAAAGTTTCCTAAATGACTTATCCTCAGATTTTGCGACTTAATGAGACTCCTTGCTGCACCAGGAATTCTTCTTTGATTAGGATTTCTCTCAACTCTTGCGTTTTAGCCTTCTTTTGTTTAAAACTGCCTCTTTCGACCTATAAAACAGAAACATGCTAGAAATGACATTATTAAGGAAATAACAAAGCTAAAGAAGGTCGGAAATACATTAAGAATATAGCATAAAATGCGTGTATCAAGAATATAGCATAAAATGCGTATATCAATCAGGGAGGATAGTTGTTGCTGGAAAACAAAGGATATGAGAGAAACCTCTCAGTTTTGGATTAGGGTTTATGGTTTTGGACAGGTGGCTTCCAAGCTTTGGTGGGTGGTTTCCTTCATGGAAGAAAATTGGTGAGGGAGACAGAAGGGTGGCGATGGCAGGTCTAGGGAGGTAGCCTGCTGCCGTGATACTATAGAGATTTGGGGACATACGGGATTTCTTGGGAGTGCGAAAAATCTGGAATATAGACTTACAGCAGCAAAATTCTATTCCCATTCCCATTGGAGACGTGTTAGGTTTTTCTGGAACGAGTTTAAATCTACATGGGCTTTGGGTAGGAAAATAATAGGTCTAATGGGTCAAAGATTTTGCTAGGCTTGGTTTTAATTTCTCTCACTAGCCCATATTAAGACTTTGTCCATCATGCATGAGCTTCGGTCCCAAGTCCAAAGTTATTGATGAACGTTATCTTAACGATGGGTCTCACGGGATCCGTTACCTTCCACACCACATCCCCTTCATAAGCCCCAAAGGACGTAGCTTGGGTCTACGTGTTATGTTTGCATGGCGGAACTTCAGTTTGTCGCTTTTCAAGAAAGTCTCTTCGACTATATTGGGCTTGGATGAAGGCCCAATAAGGCTATGGGCATATGTCAACTTAGAGAAACTAACTCGTGGAATTTTGGGTATCAACATTAGCCCCCTTGATTATGTAAGTTGTAAAAAGCATGTTACGAGTTTCATAATCAAATTTTTAGGATGATACTTATATTTTAATGTGTGCATGTAAGCATGTTAGCATGCCGCATCTTGTTAGTTGCCTGAGTCCTCCTTCTTAATATACACATATACATATATGTGTGTGTGTGTGTATATATATATATATATATATATATATATATATATATATTTATTATTATTTTTTCTTTGAAATCAGCATATATATATATGTATATTTTATGAGATGAGAGGCAATTCACTTGATTGGGCCACGTGTTCTTTTTGATAAGAGGCATGACATATCAAGGGAAACCCAAACGTGGGGGAAAAAGGTTTGGTCAGCTTGGGCTTTTGGAATAAGAAAAGGAGCTGACGTTTTCAGATGTCTTCTCTTCTGGTTTGGGTATCTTCAAAAGGAAAAAGAGAAAGAACATCTTTCCTCACGCGATCCCTTTTGATTTCTCAAAAGGCCTGCTTGTATTCTCTTCTCTTTCCAACACCTTTTCGTTTCTTCCTGGTTGAGTGGAACAGCCGTGGGGATGTCTTTGAGGTTATCTTTTGGGATTCAAACTCAAGGAACCAAAGAGTTCCTTCTCAGCGCATCTGTTTTTTCTTATTCGGTCTCGGTGTCATCCTTCTTTTGCCGTTCTGATCGTCGCCGTTTCTTTTATTATTATAGCTGTTTTTCGCTTGCTTGTATGCTTCCTATACCGGTTCTTATCCTTGCTAATCCAATGCGCTTTGCTGCAGTTGTCTTTTCCTCTTAGCTGTTGTGATTGAAGTTAGCCGCTGTAATCGAATCCAGTCAAAGGCGAATTGAGCTGCTGTGCTTGAATCTTCGACTGTAAGTATTATCTTCAGAAATTTATTCTGATGCTTACTGCTGTTGATGACTTATTTAATTTTGTTGTCCGCTCAATGCGATCTGTGACTAGCCGGATGTGATACCATATTTGAATTGCGTCTTCACCGAGTCTTACTGAGTCTAGTTTTGAATGCCTTGTTTTGCTTGGGGAGTTCATTCTTATGCATGGATGCATTGCTTGATTTTGATCATGGCTTTGTTTTGCTTTGTTTTGCTTGTTTCACTATTTCTTTTTTGTAATTCGATAGTTCTGGTTATGCTCGGCTCTTTGCGTAAATCGTGAGCGGCGTTTAGCTTGGCTTGCGAACATAAGTCACATATGATCGCCTGCTTGGCTGTTTTTTTCGGCAGTCTTTTTTGCATTTCGAGTGAAACTTTAACTGCCATGTTTAGTTACAAGATGATACAGCGAGGCATTAGTTGGCTTGGCTTGCTGTGTAATTTAGGATTTTCAGCTTGGCTCGGCTATATAGATTTAGCAATTTTCGCGTGGTCTCTTTGTTGGATAGATTTCATATGCATAGATCAATTTATGAAGCTTGTCTATATGCCAAACAGTTGGAATGAATACCAAACTATAGTGCTTTCTGATCACATTAATCTTATTTTGGATATTTAACAAGTGTAGAACTTCACCTGAAGAATATCATGAATATGAGTAGGAATATCAAGACGTGGGAGGAAGCTGTGACTAATGGTGATTAAGACAGTAGGAGATTTCAATAAAGTGATAAGAATGGAACAAAGGCTTTTGACCATTGGATGATAAAGGTGTAACGAAGGCTTTTTATTGGAAAAAAAGTATGGGAAAGGCCTTTTTTTTTTTACTAAAGAAAAGGTGCAAAAAAGGTTTTGCTTGACGCTCATATCATAAAACACATGTTTGTGTCTATTCAGGGTAGAATTTCGGTCGCTGTTTGCTGCCGCAATGTTTTATGAGTGGTAGAGAGCTTGAAAAATAATTATCAGAATTTGATATGTAGTGATGTATGCTTGAACTAGGGATAATAGTCGGTTGAAAGTAAGTTAATGAAAGCAAATCTAATGGTAGCATCTAGATAATTAATGAGTCTGATGTCAGATGTGCAAGGCATAAGTTTGATTTGCTGAGAGACTTCTTTTGCTTGAAAGCTAGAATTGCATGGTGGTTGATTTTTGGCTTGTTTTCTATGTTAAAAAAAAACCTTTGCTCAGACTACAAGATTTTTTCTTTCTTACAATAGATGCTTGATTTGAATGAGGCTCGCAGTAAAAGTGTTTGCTACATTAGAGGTTCACATTTCGCAGTAGAATAACTATTGCGGTGAAAGATTTGGCTATGATAAGAGACTTTTGATTTCGGATATGGGGTTTTGTTTGTAACAATTTTCGCCTGGTCTCTTCCTTAATTCCAGATTACTTACGAACAATATGTGGCGTGGCTTGATAGTTTTGCTTTGTACATAAATTCTCTTGTTTTGTACGCAGGCCCTTGCATATTCTTGAAGTGGTTTTGACAAACTATAGCCCCTGAAGTGTTGAGCCTGATAGATCAGCATTTCGTGGTTAATGATGGTCTGAAGGGTCCCTTTACAGATGCTAATGAGGCTTCTGGAGACGTTAGCCTTGAGCGCATCTCCAGGTTGTTAATTGAGAGGGGTGACTTCCCAGTAGTCCCCATAGAATTTGATTATCCTTGTGGTGCTATAACAGGGTGGTCGCAGTGGGTCGATTATGAGTTAAGGGATGAAGCTGTAAGAGAAAGACTTTCACGAGCTGGGGTCTTGTATGCTATTTTTATTTCTTCTCGTTGCGACATTAACAGGGATGTCGATACTCTTCGTCATGTTGTAAGGAGGTGGAGTCCTCACACGCACACCTTTGTCTGTGCTTGGGGAGAGTTCACTCCCACCTTGGAGGATGTCTTCAATATCACAAGGCTTCCAATTACTGGCACCATGGATCCTTTTATATTTACTCTTGACAAATCATGTGATGAGGAGCTAAAGATTCTTATAGCAGGGGCTTCTAGTGTCAAAGGAGGCAGCCGCCGTTTTGCAAATTGGGTGAAACACTTTTGGGGAGTCATAAAGGATGGTGTGCTAACACCAGGCAAAGGTTTCGACTCGGGTTGCCGTTTGGCAGCCATGCTTGCTCTTTGGTTAACCAAGTATGTTTCCATTGAATTCTCTTATGAGTTTGTCGAGCAGCATGTGTATCCCATGGCGGTTGCCATAGCGACAAGTCATAGGTTTCCTTTAGCTCCGCTGTTTCTTGGTCATGTTTACCGTTTACTAGACTTCATTGTTGCTGATGAGCTAGAAAGTGCTGGTCAGTGTGGAGTCACCACTTTGGTTTCCACCATGTTTCTACAGGCATTCATTTCGGAGCGCTTCAAGTGCTTGGAAGTAAAACCACTAACCTCGAGCTCATCTTTGGAATTGTATAACAATGGCATATTAGACAAGAGTATTATATATCTGCCGCCGAAGCTTCCTTTGTTGTGCCGCTGGTTTAAAAGGAGGCAAGACAAAAAAGTGTTTGCTCCAATAATGTTGGATAATCCGGAGAACTTTGTTCGGCAGCCTTATATCCAGAGGCATGGCTTCGAAGCATTTTCCTTTTCTGGCAGGAAAGAGCAGTGTGCAACATCTTTGGGCCGTGTCGAGCTTTACTTGACTAATTACACAGGTTTTATTCCTTCCTTTGGCGAGGACAAAGAAGCCTTGACTTTCAATCCGGTGGTTTATTCTCCTGATAGGGTTATGAGGCAACTTGGTTGTTCTCAAGAGATTCCTGTGCATTCCCCTTTACCCATTAGAGCTGTCGGGACGGCTAGGAAGCTTTCACCTAGAGAAGTTGATTGTGTTCATGATTTCTCTGGCAGACTTGCAGACATACCATCATAGCTGCCTGGAAACATTTTGCATCGTAACGCTTCTCCTGACTAAAGTCGTTATTGGAAGGGTGTGTTGCATAGGTTTCGACAGTTTGTGGAGGTTGGCAGCCCCCAGATGAAGTTTAAACCTCTTACCAGCAGCAGGCTAGCCAATTGTAATAATGTCTTGACGTATTTTAGGAAACATAACCTTCCTTACACTGAGGTGTATGATGATGGAACCAAGAAGATTGTTGGTTACTTCAAAGACTTTGAAGCCAAGGGCATGGATAAAAAAAGAAAGGAGAGGGATAAGACCTCAAGTGATAAGAAAGTTGTAAGGGAGCACCACCCCAAGAAGTCCTTATCCCACTTCAAACTTAAAGTGGCTTTTGAAGAGTTCATGTACAAAACTCCTAAAGGAGTTAAGATGATAATTCCTCCACAATCACCATTTTAGAGGAGAAAGAAGGTGGGCATGGCGGCTGCTTTGACCCCTCGGGCAGGTAGTGCTTCTAATTATGTAGAGAAGAAAAACGCATCGGGCCCAAAAGCAAGAAAAGACATCAAAAGGAAACCTAAATTGGATCCAAATACTCCTCTTCGTCGAAGCAACCGCATAAAGTTCATCAGCTCTTCTTCTCCTCGTGGTCCTCCAGTTCACATCGAGTTGTCTGATATGGAACATGATCATGGGAAAGATTCCGAACAAGGCCGCATTGACTCCTCAAACGAGGTACTTGCTTTTGTTGATGTAGAACTTGTAGTTAATCATTTCAGATCGTTCTTTTGTTTGGCACAGCTTGCAATTGATTCTCTTTTGCAGGCTAGTGGAGTTGAAAGCACCAGTGATGGCGATGAAAGCTTGCGTAGTGGCGACGAAGTGAGCGTCATCTTCTTTATTACCTCCCTGCTATTCTTTCTTCTTCTTCTTCTTCTTTTTTTCTTTAGATTTTACTTGACAAATCTGAAAATAATTCTCTTTCGCAGATTAATAGAGATGATGAAAGCATGAGTAACGATGATGGAGTGAGTATCACTTCTAATTGTTTTCCCACTGTACCCTTCAAATTTTTTTATTTTTATTTTTCTCTTAAGGAATCTGGAACTGGTTCTTTGTTGCAGGATAACGGCAGCAAAAGATTGAGTAATGGCGATCAGGTTTACATGAGATCCGATGAGCTTGAGCATGAGAATGATAAACAGGTGCATTGTTTATCTGAATTTTCAATTTCCTTGCATTAGTTCAATTTTTTTTTTGTAGTCATGTGAGTGATACACGCATTTTATGCTATATTCTTAATGTATTTTCGACATTCTTTAGCTTTGTTATTTCCTTAATAATGTCATTTCTAGTTTGTTTCTATTTTATAGTTCGAAAGAGGCAGTTTTACACAAAAGAAGGCTAAAACGCAAGAGTTGAGAGAAATCCTAATCAAAGAAGGATTCCTGGTGCAGCAAGGAGTCTCATTAAGTCGCAAAATCTGAGGATAAGTCATTTATGAAACTTTCCTGTTTTGAAAAGGGAAAGTTGCCTATTTCATTTTAAGAAACTTTCTTATTTTGATTTAGGAAACTTACTATTTCTGAATCTTTCCTATTATGACTTTCCTAAAATATTTAGGAAACTTTCTTTTCTAATGAGACAGGGAAACCGTTTGAAGTCAGGAAACCTAATCCAACTTGGAATAGGAATGGTTTGAACGGGTATAAAAGGGAAGGACGAATTCTACAGTAATCAAGGAGTTATCTGTGCTAATATAAATCAGAAATTAAGGGAGATTTTTTCCTTTAATTTCATGGTTTGAATTATGTTATTCCATACCATATTTATCTGACTTTATTTCTTTTCCAGGAACCCTAATTGCACACAAATAAAAGAAGGAAAATCATGGATTTTCGTCAGAAGTCTGATTGAAGGCAGAAGAGAGAAAGTTCTTAATTGCTGGGATTTCCTTTGGAGAACAAGGAACGTACCTGGTCTCTATTCAAGTCTCATGCAATGAATTACTGCACAAGACATTCCAGAGAATTCTGGGGAAGATTTTGTGCAATATTCTTTACCGTTGGATCAGAAGTTCATCAAGGGCTGAGAAAAGAGCTATGGTTCGGCCAAACTACTATATAAAAGAGCAGAGAGCAACAGAATTGGTATCACTTCTTCCACCAGAAATTCAGAAAAAAAACGTTCTATGTCTTCTGTTCTCTAATCTGTGCGAGTGCCAAGCCGCAAAGGAGCAAACCCGCAACCCTCACGCTGCCAAGGTTCTTCCCGCACTAGTTCGTCACCCCTTTGAAGCTTCAAGGCCAAGAAGACTCAAAAGTGTAAAACTATGCTCTGGATTTATTATGTTGTTCCTACTGCCTTTGTATTCCTAATCGCATGGATTATGATTACTGTTGTTGACAATATGTTTTATGCATGAATTTTATAAAGTTTTGTTCTTAGATTGTTAATGAAATTTGCGTAACTTATTCCTGTGCCATTCTTGATGTTGAAAACTTGTGATCCGGTTTATGAATTACTAACTTCTGCAGGGTTGGTAGTGCCATCAATCCGTGTTAAACCGCTAAGGCAAACATCGATTGATTAAGTGGCAAAAGCTTAGATTCATGGGAACGGGTCAGGCTTTGATCATGAGTTGCATGTGAACTGTTTAAGCGCTAAGATAGATGTGTTTACATGTTCGAATTCTTCTGTGAACTTAATGATTCATGTTATATGTTGTATGGTTGCGCTAAGTATTAACATGACATATTGCATGGAATTTTCTGTGTTAAACCGCTAAGGCAAACATTGGATACTTAAGCAGATTATTATAGGTTGCATGACCGCTACGGTGTGTAATTCTGAATTCGTTTCATCACTCTTGATTGACATGGTTTTATGTTGTGTAGATTGAAGCAATCTGTTACATGATTTTATATGTTTGAGTGGAATGAAGTTGATCACTTGTACATAGTAGTTTAGTACAAACTCTCAAAATCCCCCCCCCTGAAATCATGTAAATGTAACTGGTGTTTATATTCTGTGATTAACTCTTCTAATTTTGTAAACGCAGGAGCACCCTAAAGTCCCCGGATTGATCGAACCTTATTTACCAATACTACAATTGTCAAAAAGGGTTCATAATTGTCGCACCCCGGTTTCGGAGCACGTCAGTGAGTAAATAAAATGAAATGCTTGTGTGACATGAATGTGCATGGTGGTAACTTGAGTAATTTGGAATGTTTGAATTGCTTGGATAATTTGCGTGAATGGCATGGCCTTAAACCAAATTTTTTTTTTGATTGCTTGGACTTTCATGGATGAACACTTTGTCATATATAAAATTGCGTGTTCAAAATAGAATAAGGATGTGCATGGATGCTGGAAGAAGCAGGTGCTCGTTTGTTGATAGACTTTTAGATTAAGACATAGATTTGCATGTTTTCAGTGTTGACCGCAATTGCTTGAATAATTTTACAATGCTTTCATGCTTGTTTTGCCCCTTTGTGATACACGCATTTTATGCTGTATTCTTAATGTATTTTCGACCTTCTTTAGCTTTGTTATTTCCTTAATAATGCCATTTCTAGCTTGTTTCTGTTTTATAGGTCGAAAGAGGCAGTTTTACACAAAAGATGGCTAAAACACAAGACTTGAGAGAAATCCTAATCAAAGAAGGATTCCTGGTGCAGCAAGGAGTCTCATTAAGTCGCAAAATCTGAGGATAAGTCATTTAGGAAACTTTCCTGTTTTGAAAAGGGAAAGTTGCCTATTTCATTTTAAGAAACTTTCTTATTTTGATTTAGGAAACTTACTATTTCTGAATTTTTCCTATTATGACTTTCCTAAAATATTTAGGAAACTTTCTTTTCTAATGAGACAGGGAAACCGTTTGAAGTAAGGAAACCTAATCCAACTTGGAATAGGAATGATTTGAACGGGTATAAAAGGGAAGGACGAATTCTGCAGTAATCAAGGAGTTATCTGTGCTAATATAAATCAAAAATTAAGGGAGATTCTTTCCTTTAATTTCATGGTTTGAATTCTGTTATTCCCTACCATATTTATCTGACTTTATTTCTTTTCCAGGAACCCTAATTGCGCACAAATAAAGGAAAGAAAATCATGGATTTTCGTCAGAAGTCTGATTGAAGGCAGAAGAGGGAAAGTTCTTAATCGCTTGGATTTCCTTTGGAGAATAAGGAACGTACCTGGTCTCTATGCAAGCCTCATGCAATGAAGTACTGCACAAGACATTCCAGAGAATTCTGGGGAAGATTTTGTGCAATATTCTTTACCGTGACGTGGCCCGAAACCGGGATGCGACAATTATGAACCCTTTTGACAATTGTAGTATTGGTAAATAAGGTTCGATCAATCCGGGGACTTTAGGGTGCTCCTGCGTTTACAAAACTAGAAGAGTTAATCACAGAATATAAACAGCAATTACATTTACATGATTTCAGGGGGGGGGGGATTTTGAGAGTTTGTTCTAACATTCCTACATAATACTAAACTACTATGTACAAGTGATCAACTTCATTCCATTCAAACATATAAAATCATGTAATTAAATTGTCTCAATCTACACAACCTAAAACCATGCCAATCAAGAATGATGAAACGAATTCAGAATTACACACCGTAGCGGTCATGCAACCTATAATAATCTGTTTAAGTATCCAATGTTTGCCTTAGCGGTTTAACACAGAAAATTCCATGCAATATGTCATGTTAATACTTAGCGCAACCATACAACATATAACATGAATCATTAAGTTCACAGAAGAATTCGAACATGTAAACAAGTTTATCTTAGCGCTTAAACAGTTCACATGCAACTCATGATCAAAACCTGACCCATTCCCATGAATCTAAGCTTTTGCCACTTAATCAATCTATGTTTGCCTTAGCGGTTTAACACAGATCAATGGCACTACCAACCCTGCAGAAGTTAGTAAATCATAAACCGGATCACAAGTTTTCAACATCAAGAATGGCACAGGAATAAGTTACGCAAATTTCATTAACAATCTAAGAACAAAACTTTATAAAATTCATGCATAAAACATATTGTCAACAACAGTAATCATAATCCATGCGATTAGGAATACAAAGGCAGTAGGAACAAAATAATAAATCCAGAGCATAGTTTTACACTTTTGAGTCTTCTTGGCCTTGAAGCTTCAAAGGGGTGACGAACTAGTGCAGGAAGAACCTTGGCAGCGTGAGGCCACTCTTGTGGCTGCGTGCTTGCTCCTTTGCGGCTTGGCACTCACACAGATTAGAGAACGGAAGAGACAGAACGTTTTTCTGAATTTTTGGTGGAAGAAGTGATACCAAAACGTTGCTCCTTTGCTCCTCTTTATACTGTCTTGGCCGAACCCTAGCTATCCTCCTAGCCCTTGATTAATTTCTGATCCAACGGTGATGAATTATTGCTTTAAATCCTGATTTAGACCTCCCCAGAATTCTCTGGAATGTCTTGTGCAGTAATCCATTGCATGAGGCTTGAATACGGACCAGGTACACTCCTTGTTCTCCAAAGAAAATCCCAGCGATTAAGAACTTTCCCTCTTCTGCTATCAATCAGGCTTTTGACGAAAATTTCCTTCCTTTATTTGTGAACAATTAGGGTTCCTGCAAGGGAAATAAAGTTAGATACATATGGTAGGGAATAACATAATTCAAATGACGAAATTAAAGAAAAGAATCTCCCTTAATTTCTGATTTATATTAGCACACATAAATCCCTTGATTGCTGCAGAATTTGTCCTTCCTTTTATACACGTTCACAGATTCCTATTCCAAGTTGGATTAGGTTTCCTGACTTCAAATGGTTTCCCTGTCTCACTAGAAAAGAAAGTTTCCTAAATATTTTAGGAAAGTCATAATAGGAAAGATTCAGAAATAGTAAGTTTCCTAAATCAAAATAAGAAAGTTTCTTAAAATGAAATAGGCAACTTTCCCTTTTCAAAACAGGAAAGTTTCCTAAACGACTTATCATCAGATTTTGCGACTTAATGAGACTCCTTGCTGCACCAGGAATCCTTCTTTGATTAGGATTTCTCTCAACTCTTGCGTTTTAGCCTTCTTTTGTGTAAAACTGCCTCTTTCGACCTATAAAACAGAAACAAGCTAGAAATGACATTATTAAGGAAATAACAAAGCTAAAGAAGGTCGGAAATACATTAAGAATATAGCATAAAATGCGTGTATCATACCGTTAGATCAGAAGTTCATCAAGGGCTGAGAAAAGAGCTAGGGTTCGGCCAGACTACTATATAAAAGAGCAGAGAGCAACAGAATTGGTATCACTTCTTCCACCAAAAATTCAGAAAAACGTTCTGTCTCTTCTGTTCTCTAATCTGTGTGAGTGCCAAGCTGCAAAGGAGCAAACCCGTTGGGGAAGATTTTGTGCAATATTCTGGGGAAGATTTTGTGCAATATTCTTTACCGTTGGATCAGAAGTTCATCAAGGGCTGAGAAAAGAGCTATGGTTCGGCCAAACTACTATATAAAAGAGCAGAGAGCAACAGAATTGGTATCACTTCTTCCACCAGAAATTCAGAAAAAAAACGTTCTATGTCTTCTGTTCTCTAATCTGTGCGAGTGCCAAGCCGCAAAGGAGCAAACCCGCAACCCTCACGCTGCCAAGGTTCTTCCCGCACTAGTTCGTCACCCCTTTGAAGCTTCAAGGCCAAGAAGACTCAAAAGTGTAAAACTATGCTCTGGATTTATTATGTTGTTCCTACTGCCTTTGTATTCCTAATCGCATGGATTATGATTACTGTTGTTGACAATATGTTTTATGCATGAATTTTATAAAGTTTTGTTCTTAGATTGTTAATGAAATTTGCGTAACTTATTCCTGTGCCATTCTTGATGTTGAAAACTTGTGATCCGGTTTATGAATTACTAACTTCTGCAGGGTTGGTAGTGCCATCAATCCGTGTTAAACCGCTAAGGCAAACATCGATTGATTAAGTGGCAAAAGCTTAGATTCATGGGAACGGGTCAGGCTTTGATCATGAGTTGCATGTGAACTGTTTAAGCGCTAAGATAGATGTGTTTACATGTTCGAATTCTTCTGTGAACTTAATGATTCATGTTATATGTTGTATGGTTGCGCTAAGTATTAACATGACATATTGCATGGAATTTTCTGTGTTAAACCGCTAAGGCAAACATTGGATACTTAAGCAGATTATTATAGGTTGCATGACCGCTACGGTGTGTAATTCTGAATTCGTTTCATCACTCTTGATTGGCATGGTTTTATGTTGTGTAGATTGAAGCAATCTGTTACATGATTTTATATGTTTGAGTGGAATGAAGTTGATCACTTGTACATAGTAGTTTAGTACAAACTCTCAAAATCCCCCCCCCTGAAATCATGTAAATGTAACTGGTGTTTATATTGTGTGATTAACTCTTCTAGTTTTGTAAACGCAGGAGCACCCTAAAGTCCCCGGATTGATCGAACCTTATTTACCAATACTACAATTGTCAAAAAGGGTTTATAATTGTCGCACCCCGGTTTCGAGGCCACGTCACATAGCTTTATAAGCCCTTAAAAAGTCCATTCCCAAGATCTCATTAAACTCCACAATATCTAAAGGGATTAGATCCGCCTTAAACTTAGACCCTTCTATCAACACTTCACAACCACTAAACACCCAATTTATTCTCATCACCTAACCGGAGGGTAGAGATGTTAAGACCCATCCCGAATTTCATCCTGAAACCCGAAATAAATCTTGCGGGGACCACCTCCAAGGAAAATTTACCGATAAGCTGGTAAACCTCCCTTGAAAATGGACAACCCTAAACTAGAAAACTAAAGTTTTACTTTCCTAAATATTATTGAGCATCCTCCAAATCAACCCACAATTATACGAAAGTGAGAATATAACAATTACAAACTTCGTATATTCTAAAATAAAACATAAGTCTTAGCACACCACCAGAAAAATTATACGATGAACCCCAAAGAGTATTCAGAGCTACTAAATACAAGAGGAGCCGGAAAATACCCTAGTAGGTTAAACAGGTAACCTACAGGTGAAATGTGGCTGAGAAATGGGTAACTATACCTCGTCGTCTCCTACTCGTATTAACCCGAACTCTGCAGACTGGGCATTTTTAAAACGGAGAGCCCAGGGGAAAAACGGAGAGCCCAGGGGCATTTTTAAAATTAGAATGAGTTGACAAAAAAAATAAAAAGAATAATTTTTAACATTTATGCTTTCCCAATTTTTAATTCAAAGAAAACGAATACATGTCTCAAACGATAATTCTCTTATCTCATAAATATCGAGCATTTACTGTCACGCCCCGGTTCTTAAGTTATTTTACGGTTATTTACTTTGGTAATATTTTGGTCTTTTACCGTTTTAAGTAACCGTTTACTATTTAAGACTCCAAAGTTGACTTTTTCTTCCGTATGGAATTTGGGAAAACTTTCTTCATGAAAGTCGTAGAGGATGTTATTACGAGTTCGTAGACATGCTACGCGTTAAAATCGGAGTTAGCATGTAAAAGTTATCAATTAAAAATGTAAGTTTTATTGGGGTATTATTTTGGGGTGTTAAATTTTGGAGTTGGGTTTTGTTTATTAAGTTGGACCGAGCTATTTTTTGGTCAAAGCCCCAAAAATATTTCTCTCTTCCACCCGATTTTCTCCTCCCACCCGATTTTCTCCTCCCTCCGCCCGGAAATTTCACCACCGCCGTCCGGCCACCACTGACCCCCAGACCGGTCTCGTTCGGACCCCCGACATCTCCTCTTCATTTCTGGGTAGGTGGCCGATCCCCTAACGCCGCCGTGAAGGAGCAGCCGAGCCCGAAAGCCATGGTTGCCGTGGTTGCACCTTCGCCGGAGCTCCGTCCTCCGGCCACCATAGGTCGTGATTTTTGGCTCAACTTGTAGCCCTCATCTAGGTGAGTAATCCCTCAAAAGGATTCGGCTAAATTCGATTTCGTTAGGGTGGTTTGTATAATTGAAAGTTTTAGGGATTTATGGATGTTTTGATTCGATTACCATAGTTAGGCTTGTAATTGGTGTTTGTGCTAGTTAGGAAAGTTGTAGAGGAGATTGAGAGGAAGATTCTGTTAAAATTTGGTAGCATTTGCAGGTTGCCGGAGTTGGTCGCCGGCCGCCGCTGCCGGCGGAGCCGCCGCCGGCGCCGGCGCTGTTTTGGGAAATTTTGTGGTTTTTGATGTAGAATATTAAGGGGATATTATTGATGTGAATTTAGGAATTTTTGGAGGATTTTTGGTTAGGTTTTGGAATTTGTAAAGTTTGGTATTTTTGGCGGATTAATAAGTTAAAATCCGGCCATTGGATTATTTTTATGATTAGGACGTTGGAAGGTGATTTTTGAGGATGTCGGTATTTATGGAGATTTTTGGTTGGCAGTGAAGTTAAGATTTAGGACGATAGGCATGGTTGAGCGCGAGAAGCTCATATTTAATTATGGCTATTTTCTTTAAACGTTGGGATTTTATTTAAGGAATTATTTATGTTTTGGAACAGGACGCGAGGAGGCTCGAGCAGAGGAGACCTCCGACCGACTTCAAGCTTAGGCCTAACTTGTGAGTGGACCTTTGTTTTAAATAATGTGCATGCAATTGTTTATTTGGTTGGACCATTTGACGTCATTTTTATTTGACGATTTTACTCATTGTGATGAGTTACCGAAAATGGGATTTTCGGTAAATTATAATATATTTTTAAGGAGAGTATGTATATAAATGCTAGCTAGCGATATGTGTTTGTCCACCTTAATGACATAGTATATAACTGCATTATGGTGTGACGTGAGCGTTGGACGCAAGCGTAGTAGCTTTATATGAGTGTTTAATTCATATAAAGGGTATGGGCACATATTTATACACCCGTCTGTCCACCTTAATGACGTAGTGTATCACCGCATTAAGGCGTGACGTGAGCGTTGGACGCGAGCGTAGTAGCCCCATATAGATTATTATTAATTTATATAGGGAGTATGGGCGAGTGTAAATATATACATGTATATATTTTAGCCTGAGAGGCTGTATTTTGATATATATATATTTTAGCCTGAGAGGCTGTATTTGGATATATATAGTTTTGAGCAGTAGAGGCTCGATATTTATAACGATAAGAGAATTATCGTTTAAGACATGCATTTGTTTTCTTGGAAATTAAATTGGGAAAGCATAAATATTCTTTTTATTTATTTTTGTCCACTCACTATAATTATTGCGAATGTTTTTCCCCTGGGCTCTTCGTTTTTAAATTGCCCAGTCTGCAGAGTTCGAGTTAGAATTAGTAGGAGACGACGAGGCATAGTTACCCATTTCTCAGCCACTTTTCACCAGTAGGTTACCTGTTTAACCTACTAGAGTATTTTTCCTACTCCTCTAGTGTATAGTAGCTCTGAATACTTTATTGTAATGTTTCTGGTTGTGTGCTTAGACTTTTATTGTATTTTTGAATATACGAAGTTTGTAATTATTTACTCACTTTCGTAAAATTGTGGGTTGATTTGGAGGATGCTCAAATTTATTTAAGAAAGTAACACTTTAGTTTTCTAGGTTAGGGTTGTCCATTTTCAAAGGAGGTTTGCTTATCAGTAAATTTTCCTTGGAGGTGGTCCCCGCAGGACTTACCTCGGGTTTCGGGGTGAAATTCGGGGTGGGTCTTGACAGTTGGTATCAGAGCTTTAGGTTTCATTTCCTACCTCCTTGGTACTACCATATTTGCCTAAGAAGCACGTAGTTCCTATAGAGTGGTGATCCGACCGCGGCGGATTCACTAGCATTTTATGCTTTGGATGCTATGTGTTATTGAGTATGTGTGATAGATCTATTAGTCTTGTGTATAGACTACTAAATATCTTTTTCTTCAGGTAATTATGCCTCCTAGACGCCGACCCCAGGTAGCTACCTCGACCAACGTGGATGAGGGTGATGAGGTCAGAGGATTAGTTGATTCCATTGGGAGTATGCTGAGGGGTGTTTTAGACAGGGTTCAGCACCCACATTCTGTGAGGAAGAAGGATATCTTCGATGCTGGGGCAATTGAGTTCAAGGGTGCCAAGGGACCCCTTAATGCATATACGTGGGTAGACAAGATGGAAAAGGCTTTCGAGAGCACTGATATACCGGAAGAAAAGAAAGTGAAGATGGCAGTGACTTTTCTGGATGACTCTGCACATCATTGGTGGACTCTCGCTAGCAGAAATAATGGTGGTGCTCAGGACATGACTTGGGAGCAGTTTAAGACGCTCTTCTTAGGTCAGTATTTTAGTCATGCTCATCGTATCAGGATCCAGTCAGATTTTCTGAACATGAAGAAGATTGATGATGAGGGTGTCATTGAGTTTGAACAGAGGTTCACTACCTTGAGCTACCATGTGCCTTATTTGGTTCCTGATGAGAGGACCAGGATTGACATGTTCATTGGAGCACTTGGCGGAGTGTACGCTGAAAAGATGACCGGTGTCATTTACCCGACCTTTCTTGATGCGGTTACTGCAGCCATGGCCATCGAGACCAGGAGGACTTATAGTGCACGGCCCCGAGATTTCGGTGGTCCCAGCCAGGGTCCATCGAAGAAGGCCGCTTCATCATCCGCTTCTGGATCTTCAGCGGGTAGTAGCAGTAGTGGAGGATCAGGTTCTAGTTCTCGGTTTAGGGCTAGAGGACGTAACAGGAGACCTTTCAGGAGCCAGTTGGGTAGGCAACAGACTGGTCAGTTTGGTTCTAGTGGCAGTTTCCAGGGTGGTCAGACTTTTTCTTTTGGTCGTCAGCAGCAGTTTTCTGGGTGCTTTGAGTGTGGTAGTCTGGACCATTTCAAGAGAGATTGTCCCTTGTTGGCTCAGAGAACCACCCCCACTCCTACTCAGCCAGCCGATCAGCCTGCAGCCAGAGGCTCCAGTAGGGTAGTGGTCAACGTGGACGTCCCATGACTCGTGCCAGACTTCATGCTATGACTCAGCAGGAAGGTCGTACTTCTCCAGATGTCATCATTGGTACGTTATTAATTTTTGGCCAGCCAGCTTTTATTTTAATTGATCCCGGAGCCACGCATTCATTTATGTCTAGTAGATTTGCTCTCCATGCAAATGTGCCATCATCGTCTCTTCCAGGCGAGTGGCATGTGTCTCTACCCTCCGGTGAGGTGATGAGAATAAATTGGGTGTTTAGTGGTTGTGAAGTATTGGTGGAAGGGACTAAGTTTAAGGCGGATCTAATCCCTTTAGATATTGTGGAGTTTGATGTGATTTTGGGAATGGATTTTTTAGAGGCTTATAGAGCTATGGTAGATTGTTTCCGAAAAGAAGTGGTGCTTCGAAGTCCAGATGGATTTGAAGTTGCATTTCAAGGAGAAAGAGATGTTATTTCGAGTTGCTTGATATCAGCTATTACTGCTAGGAAATTGTTAAGTAAAGGCTGTCAGGCGTACTTAGCTCACGTTGTGGATACAAGTATGGGAGTGTTGGAAGTAGAGGATATTTCTGTAGTAAGGGAGTTTCCAGATGTTCTTCCCGAGGAGTTGCCTGGTTTGCCTCCTGTAAGGGAGATAGATTTTTCTATCGAGTTATTTCCAGAAACTATGCCTATCTCACAGGCACCTTACAGAATGGCTCCAGCAGAATTGAAGGAGTTGAAGACTCAACTGCAGGAGTTGGTAGATAAGGGTTTTATTCGGCCTAGCAAGTCTCCATGGGGTGCTCCGGTGTTGTTTGTTAAGAAGAAAGATGGCACCATGAGACTATGCCTTGATTATAGGAAGCTAAATCAAGTCACGGTGAAGAATAAATAACCGTTACCTCGTATTGATGATTTATTTGATCAGTTAAAGGGTGCTACTGTTTTCTCAAAAATTGACTTGAGATCTGGTTATCATCAGTTGCGGATTCGAGAGAATGACATAGCCAAGACTGCTTTTCGATCACGCTATGACGTGGCCTCGAAAACCAGGGTGCGACAATTATGAACCCTTTTTGACAATTGTAGTATTGGTAAATAAGGTTCGATCAATCCGGGGACTTTAGGGTGCTCCTGCGTTTACAAAACTAGAAGAGTTAATCACAGAATATAAACAGCAATTACATTTACATGATTTCAGGGGAGGAATTTTGAGAGTTTGTTCTAACATTCCTACAAAAACAGAGAATAAAATATATACAAGTGATCGATTCATTCAACATCGCAAACAGAGGCAAACTCGAATTCTACCTAATCTCATTCCAGCAATCTGATTATCATGCAAGTTTTTAACAAGAGAAACAATCTCGGAACACAAGCCTGAAGAGGACATGAATTCCTTTAATTCTACTTACTTTATCACCTAAGCACAGAGAAGTCTAGAACTTTGATTATTTCATGTAAATTGCTGCATTCAATACTGAAGAGTACTTGTCCACAATAAACACAAATCATTAAGAAATAAAGAATTGAGATTGAACAGCAAGGCACACCCGAGAAGTCGTGATATGCATTTACTGCAGTTTACATTTTCAACTATTATTACATAGTTTTCACCACTTAGAGAAACATACTTACTTGAAGAAGCTTAGCACAAATCATGGCAATAGTTAGCATGCATTCTAACTCTTTTATTTAAACATAAACGCAAACTTTCAATCATTAAAACTCATGAGATCGGATTGCCAGAAAATCATTAACGAAACATCAATACGTTTTATAAAATTCTGAATCTATTGAATACAAGAACAAACAAAACATGCTTACAAATCCAAAGGTTAACATCCGAAACATGCTTTCAAGTTGTAAAGAAAATCAAAACAAAGTAAAGAAAGTGTTTACACTTTTTCAGTTTCCAAGGAAGCTTGGCGACGTCAAAAGGGATGATTGGCTTCAGTGCTTCAAGTCTCCAACTCTGCTACCTTCGTGGAGAAGTCCTTCAAGGTCTGGCAAGAGAGGATGAACTCGGCAAAAGAGGAAAAAACGGCCTGCTACTGCTCTCGTATCTCTCTGTTTTTAACGTGAATGAATGATGAAAATTGTGAAGCAGAGAGCCTCTATTTATAGTGAACACGACAAAGCCTAGGTCGTCTCCTAGCCCTTGATCAACTTCTGATCCAATGGTAGTGAATTATTGCTTCAAATCTTGATTTAGAACTCCCCAGAATTCTCTGGAATATCTTGCGCAATTATATCTCGAATGGAGCTTGAATGAAGACCAGGTTCGTTACTTGTTCTCCAAAGAAACTAACAGCAGTGAATAACTTTCCTTCTTCTGCCTTCAATCAGACCCTTGACGAAAATCCTTGATTTTCCTTCCTTTCCTGGTGTGCAATTAGGGTTCCTGAAAGAGAAATAAAGTCAGATAAATATGGTAGGGAATAACATAATTCAAACCA
Organism: Fragaria iinumae; assembly: GCA_009720345.1. NCBI lineage: Eukaryota > Viridiplantae > Streptophyta > Magnoliopsida > Rosales > Rosaceae > Fragaria > Fragaria iinumae. The sequence continues at coordinate 12,964,305 of CM019118.1, read as the reverse complement.
TGAAATTAAAGGAAAGAATCTCCCTTAATTTCTGATTTATATTAACACAGATAACTCCTTAATTACTGCAGAATTCGTCCTTCCCTTTTATACCCGTTCAAACCATTCCTATTCCAAGTTGGATTAGGTTTCCTGACTTCAAACGGTTTCCCTGTCTCACTAGAAAAGAAAGTTTCCTAAATATTTTAGGGAAGCCATAATAGGAAAGATTCCAAGATAGTAAGTTTCCTAAATCAAAATAAGAAAGTTTCTTAAAATGAAATAGGCAACTTTCCTTTTTCAAAACAGGAAAGTTTCCTAAACGACTTATCCTCAGTTTTTGCGAATTAATGAGACTCCTTGCTGCACCAGGAATCCTTCTTTGATTAGGATTTATCTTAAATTGCCAGTTTTAGCTTCCTTTTCTTCTTTTCTGCTCTTTTGCCTTCACACTCACAAAACATGTTAGAGATGGCATTATTACAAGAATAACATAGCTAAATAGGGCAGGAAACACATTATAAACATAGCACTTTGTGCTCCTATCAAATTCCCCCACACTTAACTTTTGCTAGTCCCATAGCAAAACCAAACTAACAAACAGATTCTAACAAAACAAACACAAACGAAAATTCATAAAACAACAAATACTTAAACTCTAATGCCCTTAACTATTGTCTCAGATTCTCTGATCTCATGGCACCCGAATTAGCACTCAATCAAGAATTATTCCATGAAGTTTCAGAAGCTAATTGTCATTGATAGATCACATATTTACATGTAGGACACGGAAGAACAGTGGTGATGGTTAAGCTCAGCATGTTTCAGACAAATATGATTCAATCTCACAAGGTACGCACTCATTTTTCACACAGATGTTCTGGCTAAGTTACTCAAAACTATGCAAGAGAAAGTATTTTGTGGCATTCAAAAAGCTTGCATTTATATGAACAGAAAGCACATGTTAAAAAGAAATAAAACCTCAGGAAAGAATCAATTACTCACACAAATGAACCATACCATAGGCTCAACTCTTGAGACAAACTCCACATATCAAAGTTTACTCATCTTTAAGATCAAAAGGAACTTTAAAAGGTGTTAATGGGGCTAGGCTAGGGGTATGAATTTAAGAACAAGTGTTGCAAAATTCCTAAGGACCTAGCAGAGCATCAAACACGCCTTATGTCGCCAAATCAAGGGCCAAATACCATCTTGTTGGGCCCTTTGTCATTACCCACCTTACAACATCATGAAACAGAACAAAGGCCAAATAATTTCGTTTTTAGGCCTTCCATTTACAACAAAAAAAAAACTCCCATTTCACAGCATAGAGACAATATCCAGATTTCTTCTTCTTTTCCTGCCGAAATTTTATTTTGCTTCCTGTTACTGTTTACGGTATTTTCTTTTCTTTTACACAAGGATAAGTGATTTCCCTCACACTTGTTTCTAATCATCACTTCCACAAGATTCTTCACAAAATGCTCTACTAGGCCCAGAGGACAAGGGTAGAGATACACTGTACTAAGCTCAAGGTAAAAAAAAAATTCATGGGTGGTGAAAGAAAATGCTCAATGTAGGCTTAAAGGGGTTTCAGCTAAGGAGTGTGCAGTGCACACAAATAGGGACACAAGCTTATTTGGCAATGGTGTTCATCCTAAAAAGTTCCATTTATCCTTTCAAAAATCAGAGCGTTTTATGACAAAAAAGTTTCGAAAGTCCATAAGAGTGAGTTCTAGTCATCTCTAGTTCATTAAAAGCTATGGTGAGCAATCAATCAAGTTGAAACAATAATGAGGTTTTCAACAATTATAGCCAAGAAAACGAATCAGAATAGTTCAGTAAGCACTCAGAAAGAATGGCACATATAAAGGCTCAAAAGCTCACATTAGGGTTCAAATGAATCAAAATTTGACTTAACATGCTCATTTCTGTACCAAAGTTCCAAAACCACATCCACTACATTTCATACGATTTCCATTCAATGCAATTAACTTCAGAATATCAGTTGGAAATCATCTCAATCTTGTGATCTTCCTTTATACATTTACAGAATTACACTCATCATTGACAGTTAAGGGCTCCTAAGACTCAAAAATAAAACAAAAGACTCAAGAGCAACAAAAACTGTTTTTGGATTTTTCAAATTTTTCGAATAAAAATTCAACAAACATGTAAATCCCTCCCCCACACTCAAACTCTACATTGTCCTCAATGTTCACAAATATAATGTGTAGAATTAAAGCAGGGAATAGGAACTTACGACACAACAAAAAACAAAATGAAAACAAAATGTAAAAGAGAAGAAGGGAGAGAAACAAATCTGCGTTGATGGCTCCTCCACATCTTCAGTTGAGTTGGGTTGCCTCCCAATTAGCGCCACGTTTAACGTCTATGAGCCAGACGATCGTACCACACATTAGGTCTGTGTGAATGGGGTTTCTTGAAGGGGTACTTCCTCCACATTATATTCCTTGAAAGCCTCATAGTATGGCTTTAATCTATGGCCATTCACCTTGAATTCACTCCCCGTTGTGTCACTTCGTATCTGAACAGCACCATGGGGAAAAACATTAGTAATAATAAAAGGACCGATCCATCTAGAACGTAACTTACCAGGAAAAAGTCTAAGTCTAGAATGAAACAACAACACTTTCTGGCCAACAACAAAAGATTTTCCACGGATCATTTTATCATGGTAAGCTTTAGTCCTCTCTTTGTAGATCCATGCGTTGTCGTAGGCATCATTTCTGATCTCTTCAAGTTCATTCAATTGGAGCTTCCTGTGTAGGCCAGCATCATCAAGGTTCATGTTGAAAGTCTTTACTGCCCACCATGCTCTATGTTCAAGCTCCACTGGAAGGTGACATGCCTTCCCATAGACCAGCCGAAAAGGGGATGTCCCAATGGGGGTCTTGTAAGCTGTACGGTAAGCCCACAATGCATCGTTTAGCTTTTGGCTCCAATCCTTCCGTGTTGGACCCACCGTCTTCTCCAGAATTCTCTTTATCACGCGGTTAGAAATTTCTGCTTGTCCACTCGTCTGCGGATGGTAAGGTGTGGAAACCTTGTGCGTCACATTGTACTTTTTCAGCAGAGCTTCAATTGATTTGTTGCAGAAATGTGATCCTCCATCGCTTATGATAACTCGCGGCATTCCAAACCTGCAAAAGATGTGAGAGCGAAGGAAATCTGCAACAACTTTGGAATCATTAGTTTTGGTGGCTATCGCTTCCACCCATTTCGATACATAATCAACTGCCACAAGAATATATAAATAACCATTGGATGAAGGAAAAGGTCCCATAAAATCAATACCCCACACATCAAAAATTTCCACAGTTATAAGATGGTGTAAAGGCATTTGATCCTTAGGTCCTAGGTTTCCTATTCTCTGACATCTATCACAAGTCTTGCAAAACAAGTAGGCATCTTTGAAAATTGTAGGCCAAAAGAAACCTGCATCCAACACTTTAAGGGCAGTTCTACGAGATCCAAAATGACCTCCACATACTTCAGAATGGCAAAAGGCAAGAATAGAAGGATGTTCATTTTCAGGGACACATCTCCTAATGATTTGATCTTGACAATGTTTCCACAAATAAGGGTCATCCCAAATGTAGTGCCTAGCCAATTTCTTAAGTTTTTCTTTTTGAAAACGAGGTAAAGTGTCCGGAAAAGTCTTAGTCACAAGATAGTTCACAATATCAGCGTACCATGGTTCACTTACCTCAATTCCGAAGAGTTGTTCATCCGGAAACGTCTCACACAAGGGCAAGGCGTCCTCTTCACGCACTAATCTGCTCAGGTGGTCTGCAACCACGTTGTCACTCCCTTTCTTGTCTTTAATTTCAACGTCGAATTCTTGGAGTAACAACAACCATCGTATAAGCCTCGGCTTTGCCTCCTTCTTTGTAAACAAGTACCTCAATGCTGCATGATCAGTATAAACAGTTACTTTAGATTGAAGCAAATAAGAACGGAATTTATCTAAAGCAAATACAACAGCAAGAAGCTCTTTTTCAGTGGTAGAGTAGTTCAATTGTGCATCGTTGAGCGTTCTTGAGGCATAATAAATGGCATAGGGCTTCTTGTCCTTCCTCTGCCCTAGCACAGCTCCAACAGCATAGTCGGATGCATCACACATCAGCTCAAAGGGCTCGTCCCAGTTTGGGGGTAACATCACCGGTGCTGTTGTCAACAATTCCTTCAACTTCTCAAATGCCTCCTTGCATTCATCGTCAAAGGCAAAAACTACCTCCTTTTGAAGGAGGCGACTTAGGGGTCTGGCTATCTTGGAAAAGTCCTTGATAAACCTGCGATAAAAACCTGCATGGCCAAGAAATGAACGTATCTCCCTCACAGTTGTGGGGTATGGTAAGTAACGAATAACATCAATCTTGGCCTTATCAACTTCAATTCCCCTAGCAGATATGATATGTCCCAAAACTATTCCTTGTGTAACCATGAAATGACATTTTTCCCAATTCAAAACCAGATTAGTTTCAACACACCTTTTCAAAATGAGTTCTAAATTTCTCAAACATGAATCAAAATCCTTACCAAAGACACTAAAGTCATCCATAAAGACCTCAATTATATTTTCAATATAATCAGAGAAAATAGACATCATGCATCTTTGAAATGTACCTGTGGCATTGCATAAACCGAAGGGCATGCGCCTATAGGCAAAAGTGCCAAAGGGACATGTGAATGTGGTCTTCTCTTGATCTTCTTGGGCTATGCAAATCTGGTTGTACCCACTATATCCATCCAGAAAACAGTAGAATTCATGACCAGCTAACCTCTCAACCATTTGATCAATGAATGGTAGGGGAAAATGATCCTTCCTTGTGGTGGCGTTGAGCTTTCTATAGTCAATGCAGACTCCATGTCCAGTCACAACTCGTTGGGGCACTAGCTCATTCTCAGCATTCTTCACAACAGTCACACCAGATTTCTTTGGAACAACTTGAACAGGAGAGACCCATTTACTATCGGATATGGGGTAGATTACTCCACAATCCAGCAACTTGATGACTTTGTCTTGAACCACCTTCATCATTGGTTGGTGTAGACGTCTTTGAGCTTCTCTGGTGGGTTTTGCTCCATCTTCCAACAAAATTCGATGGACACAAGTGGTTGGGCTGATTCCCTTGATATCTGCTAAAGTCCATCCAATAGCAGTCTTGTATTTCTTCAATACTTCCACCAATCTCTTTTCTTGTTCTTCATCTAGCTTGGAGGACACAATTGCTGGCAAAGTCTCACTTTCTCCCAAGTACACATACTTCAAATGATCAGGCAGTGCTTTCAATTCCAACTAGGGTGCCTGCTCTACAGATGGCAACAATTTGTTAGTGGAAATGGGAAGAGACAATAGAGGATTAGAACTACCTGGTAGGCCTTCAAGAGCAGCGACGGTTTCAAGCACAACGTCATCCCATATTTCCTCTAATTCTGCCTTCGACACATCTGTACCATCAACATTGTATCCCACTCCTTGAGCAATAGTGTACTCCAACTTATCACCAATCATTGAATTTAGGAGTTCCTGCGCAAGAGAGTTAACGATATCAATAGAGTAGCACGGTTTAAGCTCTGATAAAGGATACCTCATGGCTTCGAAAATGTTGAAGCCTATAACTTCTCCATCAAACTCCATTGTTAATGCACCAGCGTACACATCAATCTTTGTTCTTGCAGTTCTCATGAAAGGACGCCCTAAAAGTATAGGAGTTGAACTTGAGGGTGAGTCTTCCATATCAATGATGTAGAAATCTGCAGGGAAAATCAAATGATTAACTTGCACAAGAACATCCTCCATGATACACGCATTTTATGCTATATTCTTAATGTATTTCCGACCTTCTTTAGCTTTGTTATTTCCTTAATAATGTCATTTCTAGCTTGTTTCTGTTTTATAGATCGAAAGAGGCAGTTTTACACAAAAGAAGGCTAAAACGCAAGAGTTGAGAGAAATCCTAATCAAAGAAGGATTCCTGGTGCAGCAAGGAGTCTCATTAAGTCGCAAAATCTGAGGATAAGTCGTTTAGGAAACTTTCCTGTTTTGAAAAGGGAAAGTTGCCTATTTCATTTTAAGAAACTTTCTTATTTTGATTTAGGAAACTTACTATTTCAGAATCTTTCCTATTATGACTTTCCTAAAATATTTAGGAAACTTTCTTTTCTAGTGAGACAGGGAAACCATTTGAAGTCAGGAAACCTAATCCAACTTGGAATAGGAATCTGTGAACGTGTATAAAAGGAAGGACAAATTCTGCAGCAATCAAGGGATTTATGTGTGCTAATATAAATCAGAAATTAAGGGAGATTCTTTCCTTTAATTTCGTCATTTGAATTCTGTTATTCCCTACCATATGTATCTAACTTTATTTCCCTTGCAGGAACCCTAATTGTTCACAAATAAAGGAAGGAAATTTTCGTCAAAAGCCTGATTGATAGCAGAAGAGGGAAAGTTCTTAATCGCTGGGATTTCCTTTGGAGAACAAGGAGTGTACCTGGTCCGTATTCAAGCCTCATGCAATGGATTACTGCACAAGACATTCCAGAGAATTCTGGGGAGGTCTAAATCAGGATTTAAAGCAATAATTCATCACCGTTGGATCAGAAATTAATCAAGGGCTAGGAGGATAGCTAGGGTTCGGCCAAGACAGTATAAAGAGGAGCAAAGGAGCAACGTTTCGGTATCAGTTCTTCCACCAAAAATTCAGAAAAACGTTCTGTCTCTTCCGTTCTCTAATCTGTGTGAGTGCCAAGCCGCAAAGGAGCAAGCACGCAGCCACAAGAGTTGCCTCACGCTGCCAAGGTTCTTCCTGCACTAGTTCGTCACCCCTTTGAAGCTTCAAGGCCAAGAAGACTCAAAAGTGTAAAACTATGCTCTGGATTTATTACTTGGTTCCTACTGCCTTTGTATTCCTAATCGCATGGATTATGATTTCTGTTGTTGACAATATGTTTTATGCATGAATTTTATAAAGTTTTGTTCTTAGATTGTTAATGAAATTTGCGTAACTTATTCCTGTGCCATTCTTGATGTTGAAAACTTGTGATCCGGTTTATGAATTACTAACTTCTGCAGGGTTGGTAGTGCCATTTTTCTGTGTTAAACCGCTAAGGCAAACATAGATTGATTAAGTGGCAAAAGCTTAGATTCATGGGAATGGGTCAGGTTTTGATCATGAGTTGCATGTGAACTGTTTAAGCGCTAAGATAAACTTGTTTACATGTTCGAATTCTTCTGTGAACTTAATGATTCATGTTATATGTTGTATGGTTGCGCTAAGTATTAACATGACATATTGCATGAAATTTTCTGTGTTAAACCGCTAAGGCAAACATTGGATACTTAAGCAGATTATTATAGGTTGCATGACCGCTACGGTGTGTAATTCTGAATTCGTTTCATCACTCTTGATTGGCATGATTTTAAGTTGTGTTGACGTGCTCGTAACCGGGCGCGTAATTTAAAACCCTTTTTTTATCAGAATGTAGTATTGGTAAATAGGGTTCGATCAATCCGGGGACCTAAAGGGCGCTCCTGCAGTCACGATTACACTAACGAATTAGTAACTAAAAGTATTTACAAGTACTCAATTTCAAATATACACATGATACAATAGATAAAAGGTGGGGGGGGGGTTTGAAGGTTTGTTCTACATTCCTACTAAAACAGAAAATAAAATATATACAAGTGATCGACTTCAAACACACACAAACATATAAAACATGTAATTAAATTGTCTCAATCTACACAATCTAAAACCATGCCAATCAAGAGTGATGAAACGAATTCAGAATTACACACCGTAGCGGTCATGCAACCTATAATAATCTGCTTAAGTATCCAATGTTTGCCTTAGCGGTTTAACACAGAAAATTCCATGCAATATGTCATGTTAATACTTAGCGCAACCATACAACATATAACATGAATCATTAAGTTCACAGAAGAATTCGAACATGTAAACAAGTTTATCTTAGCGCTTAAACAGTTCACATGCAACTCATGATCAAAACCTGACCCATTCCCATGAATCTAAGCTCTTGCCACTTAATCAATCTATGTTTGCCTTAGCGGTTTAACACAGATCAATGGCACTACCAACCCTGCAGAAGTTAGTAATTCATAAACCGGATCACAAGTTTTCAACATCAAGAATGACAAGAAAATAAGTCAAGTAAATCTCATAGTCGATTCAAAAACACAACTTTATAAATCTGATAATTAATATAACCATATTCTCAACATCAGTCTCAATCCAGAAAGCAAGAGTTCTAAAAATCTAACAAAAGAAAATACTACAAAACAGAGAGAAATCGATTGAGGCATTGTTACACTTTTTATTCTCTGAAGTGACGTTCTGAAGAACACCAAGGTATAGCAAGCTTCAATGGATGGAGGTTCTGCTGTCTTGGAACGAGAATAATAGAGAGAAGGCTGTTGTGATGTTAGGGCAGGAGTTTGTGCGTGAGAAGTGATGCCCAAAACGTTGCTCCTTTTCTCCTCTTTATACTGTCTTGGCCGAACCCTAGCTGTCCTCCTAGCCCTTGATTAATTTCTGATCCAACGGTGATGAATTATTGCTTTAAATCCTGATTTAGACCTCCCCAGAATTCTCTGGAATGTCTTTTGCAGTAATCCATTGCATGAGGCTTGAATACGGACCAGGCACACTCCTTGTTCTCCAAAGGAAATCCCAGCGATTAAGAACTTTCCCTCTTCTGCTATCAATCAGGCTTTTGACGAAAATTTCCTTCCTTTATTTGTGCACAATTAGGGTTCCTACAAGGGAAATAAAGTCAGATACATATGGTAGGAAATAACAGAATTCAAATGACGAAATTAAGGAAAGAATCCCTTGATTTTTCGATTTATATTAGCACACATAAATCCCTTGATTGCTGCAGAATTTGTCCTTCCTTTTATACACGTTCACAGATTCCTATTCCGAGTTGGATTAGGTTTCCTGACTTCAAATGGTTTCCCTGTCTCATAAGAAAAGAAAGTTTCCTAAATATTTTAGGGAAGTCATAATTAGAAAGATTCTGAAATAGTAAGTTTCCTAAATCAAAATAAGAAAGTTTCTTAAAATGAAATAGGCAACTTTCCCTTTTCAAAACAGGAAAGTTTCCTAAACGACTTATCCTCAGTTTTTGTGACTTAATGAGACTTCTTGCTGCACAAGGAATCCTTCTTCGATTAGGATTTCTCTTAAATTGCCAGTTTTCGCTTCCTTTTCTTCTTTTCTGCTCTTTTGCCTTCACACTCACAAAACATGTTAGAGATGGCATTATTACAAGAATAACATAGCTAAATAGGGCTGGAAACACATTATAAACATAGCACTTTGTGCTCGTATCATGTGTAGATTGAAGCAATCTGTTACATGATTTTATATGTTTGAGTGGAATGAAGTTGATCACTTGTACATAGTAGTTTAGTATTTTGTAGGAATGTTAGAACAAACTCTCAAAATCCCCCCCTGAAATCATGTAAATGTAATTGCTGTTTATATTCTGTGATTAACTCTTCTAGTTTTGTAAACGCAGGAGCACCCTAAAGTCCCCGGTGATACGAGCACAAAGTGCTATGTTTATAATGTGTTTCCAGCCCTATTTAGCTATGTTATTCTTGTAATAATGCCATCTCTAACATGTTTTGTGAGTGTGAAGGCAAAAGAGCAGAAAAGAAGAAAAGGAAGCGAAAACTGGCAATTTAAGAGAAATCCTAATCGAAGAAGGATTCCTTGTGCAGCAAGAAGTCTCATTAAGTCACAAAAACTGAGGATAAGTCGTTTAGGAAACTTTCCTGTTTTGAAAAGGGAAAGTTGCCTATTTCATTTTAAGAAACTTTCTTATTTTGATTTAGGAAACTTACTATTTCAGAATCTTTCTAATTATGACTTCCCTAAAATATTAAGGAAACTTTCTTTTCTTATGAGACAGGGAAACCATTTGAAGTCAGGAAACCTAATCCAACTCGGAATAGGAATCTGTGAACGTGTATAAAAGGAAGGACAAATTCTGCAGCAATCAAGGGATTTATGTGTGCTAATATAAATCAGAAATCAAGGGATTCTTTCCTTAATTTCGTCATTTGAATTCTGTTATTTCCTACCATATGTATCTGACTTTATTTCCCTTGTAGGAACCCTAATTGTGCACAAATAAAGGAAGGAAATTTTCGTCAAAAGCCTGATTGATAGCAGAAGAGGGAAAGTTCTTAATCGCTGGGATTTCCTTTGGAGAACAAGGAGTGTGCCTGGTCCGTATTCAAGCCTCATGCAATGGATTACTGCAAAAGACATTCCAGAGAATTCTGGGGAGGTCTAAATCAGGATTTAAAGCAATAATTCATCACCGTTGGATCAGAAATTAATCAAGGGCTAGGAGGACAGCTAGGGTTCGGCCAAGACAGTATAAAGAGGAGCAAAGGAGCAACGTTTTGGGCATCACTTCTCACGCACAAACTCCTGCCCTAACATCACAACAGCCTTCTCTCTATTATTCTCGTTCCAAGACAGCAGAACCTCCATCCATTGAAGCTTGCTATACCTTGGTGTTCTTCAGAACGTCACTTCAGAGAATAAAAAGTGTAACAATGCCTCAATCGATTTCTCTCTGTTTTGTAGTATTTTCTTTTGTTAGATTTTTAGAACTCTTGCTTTCTGGATTGAGACTGATGTTGAGAATATGGTTATATTAATTATCAGATTTATAAAGTTGTGTTTTTGAATCGACTATGAGATTTACTTGACTTATTTTCTTGTCATTCTTGATGTTGAAAACTTGTGATCCGGTTTATGAATTACTAACTTCTGCAGGGTTGGTAGTGCCATTGATTTGTGTTAAACCGCTAAGGCAAACATAGATTGATTAAGTGGCAAGAGCTTAGATTCATGGGAATGGGTCAGGTTTTGATCATGAGTTGCATGTGAACTGTTTAAGCGCTAAGATAAACTTGTTTACATGTTCGAATTCTTCTGTGAACTTAATGATTCATGTTATATGTTGTATGGTTGCGCTAAGTATTAACATGACATATTGCATGGAATTTTCTGTGTTAAACCGCTAAGGCAAACATTGGATACTTAAGCAGATTATTATAGGTTGCATGACCGCTACGGTGTGTAATTCTGAATTCGTTTCATCATTCTTGATTGGCATGGTTTTAGGTTGTGTAGATTGAGACAATTTAATTACATGTTTTATATTTTTGTGTGTGTTTGAAGTCGATCACTTGTATATATTTTATTTTCTGTTTTAGTAGGAATGTAGAACAAACCTTCAACCCCCCCCCCCCCCACCTTTTATCTATTGTATCATGTGTATATTTGAAATTGAATACTTGTAAATACTTTTAGTTACTAATTCGTTAGTGTAATCGTGACTGCAGGAGCGCCCTTTAGGTCCCCGGATTGATCGAACCCTATTTACCAATACTACATTCTGATAAAAAAAGGGTTTTAAATTACGCGCCCGGTTACGAGCACGTCAATTTTTGGCGCCGTTGCCGGGGACTTAAATAAGTCTCTAACGGTTTTCGGTTACTTTCCTTTATACTGCTGTAACAAGTCTGACTAATTGTTGTTTGTTTTATTTATTTTCAGGTACTGATCTTGTTTTGTAAACCATTGAAGGTTACTTTAGTTAATAGAATCCTAAACCCTTCATCAGTACCTTTTTAAAGGTCTTTTGGAGTTGAGGGCGGATCATATTAACTCTTGTACGACTGTCAAACATACAAGTGTTTCCTAACTGAGTAAGGGACATTTTGGATGGTGTCTAGGCCCGAGTAAGCGCCTGGGACCAAAATTGGACTTCAAAGGGTTATAGACTGTGCGTAAGCACGATAGGGGTTCTTGACCTCCGTAATCCATTAAAAACGAAGTCCTACCAGCCCGCTTCACTTCGGCCTGGCCATCCAAGTCTTCTGAAACCACGGAAACATTTGTATCAAGACGTTCATACCTATTTATCATTGGTTTACCACTTAAGATTCGAGTTTGAAAATCTATAAAACTTATAACTATTAACTCAAACAGATTGCTGTAATTGAGAACCTTTGTAAAATGTAACAATTACTTAGTTCTAAGGCCTTTTATGTTTGAGCTCAGTTTAGAATTTTTAGTTATTTCATTTAGTTTTTATTTTGTTTCTTATTCTGTTCTTTCGTTTCTGTAGGGTTATGAATGTCCGATGATGGAATTCGTATCCCTGGATTGACCAACGAGTTTTTCACAAACTTGGAGAGGCGATTACAGCGCATTAAGCAAGGAGGAGAGTCTTCCCAGATTCTTGATCTTCCTGTTCAAACCCCCAACACATTCAGACAGCTAGATTTTGGAAGTGAAGCAGAATCGGAAGATAAGGAAGAAGCACACACAAGGTCTATAGTCTCACCACTACCTTCAGATTCTGAGGAAGATATTCCACAAATGGAACAGCAGACTATTAGACAATTATCAAATTCGGTTGTACCAGGAGCCGGAGGTAATGCACCTTCATGTATCACTTATCCTGAACCGGCAGCCACTAAGGAAGGAGAATTCGAATTGAAGAGTGGGCTTCTGCATCAGATTCCAAAATTCCATGGGCTTAGCAACGAAGATCCCAACAAGCATCTGAAGTCTTTTCAATTTGTTTGTGTGAGCATGTGCCCTAGAAATGCGGATATTAACATTCTGAAATTGAAGGCATTTCCGTTCTCATTGGAGGACCGGGCCAAGTCATGGCTCATTGATCTACCTGCTGGACACATTGACTCATGGGAAAAGATGATGAGTGAGTTCCTGACCAAGTACTTCCCAGCGTCAAAAATCACGGTGATGAGAAAACAAATCACCGGAATTCAGCAAGGGGCAGAAGAAACATTCTCTGCTTATTATGAAAGATTCAAAGCCCTTGTTGCAGCTTGTCCCTCTCATGGATTCAAGGAAAATAACCTGCTGCAGTACTTTTATGAAGGGCTTTCATCTTTGGAGCGCCAACTGTTGGATGCTGCATCTGGAGGGTCCTTTCTTGACAAAACACCTAGAGAAGCATGGGCATTGCTAGACAATCGTGCCCTAAATGATCAGCAATATGCTGGAGCGTTGGCCTCTTCTCGGAAGGTGAATGAAGTAAAATCGAGCTCCACTCTGGAAAGTAAGATCGACACATTGTTATCTCATCTTGTGCTTGGAAAAAGCCAAGAGGTGAAAGCTTGTGGTGTGTGCTCGAATCAAGGGCATCATTCTGATCAGTGCCCTCAATTGTCTGAAAATGGTGGATGGGAGACTCTCAATGCTATGGGACAGCAAAGGTACAATCCTTTCTCCAACACCTACAATCCTGGAACAAGGGATCATCCAAATTTCCGATGGAGCAATACGGAGAATGCACTGAATCCACCCCAATATTCTGGAGGCCCGTTTCCACGTCCACAAGGCTTCTTTCAGAAGCCCCAGGTTCCTCCAAACTTTGCTTCTAATTCTAATTCTACTAATGCTACTCCTTCATATGATAAGATGCTTGAAGCCCTGTTTCAAGGGCAGCAAAATTTAACAAATTCTACTCAAGCCCTTGTGCAAGGTCAAACGAATAATACGAAGGACATAGCTGAGCTCAAGAACCAAGTGGGGAAAATAGTGGATTTCATGGGAAAATTTTCTGAAAGTGGAAAGCTCCCACCAAACACCGTTCCAAATCCAAATTTTGAGTCTGCAAAAATAGTGGCAACAAGGAGCGGGCGTGTGTTCAATGAGGTGCCAAAGAAAATCCAAAAGAAGGCTCAAGTCGTCGAAGAAGAGGAGGAGGAAGTTGAAATTTCCAAGAATGATTTGGAGGCAGATCCTGCCACTTCCAAAGTTGAGGCAAAACTGCCCCAACCAACTGAACCGCATAAAGGTAATGATACTAACTTTCAAAGTTCAGTTATTACTAATCCTCCCTATGTGCGTGTGCCATTTCCAAGCAGGTTTCAAAAGTCCAAGAAAGAAGAATCTGATCAAGCCATCTTGGAGGTTTTTAAGAAAGTACAAGTGAACATGCCCTTGATTGACTGCATTACTCAAGTTCCCAAATATGCAAAATTTTTGAAGGAGTTGTGCACCACAAGGAGGCAAACACGTGAGAAAGAAGTTGTGAAAATGAATGCGACTGTTTCTGCAGTCCTCCAAAGAAAGTTACCACCTAAGCTAAAGGATCCAGGGAGTTTTTCTATCCCTTGTGTAATTGGTGATACTACTTTTGAAAATGTCATGCTTGATCTAGGTGCATCCATTAATGTTATGCCATTTAGTTTATATGCATCTATGGAATTAGGTGAACTGAAGAAAGATAATGTCATAATTCAATTGGCAGATAGGTCTAACAAATACCCTAAGGGGTATGTGGAGGATGTTCTTGTGCAAGTTAATCATTTGATTTTCCCTGCAGATTTCTACATCATTGATATGGAAGACTCACCCTCAAGTTCAACTCCTATACTTTTAGGGCGTCCTTTCATGAGAACTGCAAGAACAAAGATTGATGTGTACGCTGGTGCATTAACAATGGAGTTTGATGGAGAAGTTATAGGCTTCAACATTTTCGAAGCCATGAGGTATCCTTTATCTGAGCTTAAACCGTGCTATTCTATTGATATTGTTGACTCTCTTGCGCAGGAACTCCTAAATTCAATGATTGATGATAAGTTGGAGTACACTATTGCTCAAGGAGTGGGATACAATGTTGATGGTACAGATGTGTTGAAGGCAGAATTAGAGGAAATATGGGATGACGTTGTGCTTGAAACCGTCGCTGCTCTTGAAGGCCTACCAGGTAGTTCTAATCCTCTATTGTCTCTTCCCATTTCCACTAACAAATTGTTGCCATCTGTAGAGCAGGCACCAAAGTTGGAATTGAAAGCACTGCCTGATCATTTGAAGTATGTGTACTTGGGAGAAAGTGAGACTTTGCCAGCAATTGTGTCCTCCAAGCTAGATGAAGAACAAGAAAAGAGATTGGTGGAAGTATTGAAGAAATACAAGACTGCTATTGGATGGACTTTAGCAGATATCAAGGGAATCAGCCCAACCACTTGTGTCCATCGAATTTTGTTGGAAGATGGAGCAAAACCCACCAGAGAAGCTCAAAGACGTCTACACCAACCAATGATGAAGGTGGTTCAAGACGAAGTCATCAAGTTGCTGGATTGTGGAGTAATCTACCCCATATCCGATAGTAAATGGGTCTCTCCTGTTCAAGTTGTCCCAAAGAAATCTGGTGTGACTGTTGTGAAGAATGCTGAGAATGAGCTAGTGCCCCAACGAGTTGTTACTGGACATAGAGTCTGCATTGACTATAGAAAGCTCAACGCCACCACAAGAAAGGATCATTTTCCCCTACCATTCATTGATCAAATGCTTGAGAGGTTAGCTGGTCATGAGTTCTACTGTTTCTTGGATGGATATAGTGGGTACAACCAGATTTGCATAGCCCAAGAAGATCAAGAGAAGACCACATTCACATGTCCCTTTGGCACTTTTGCCTATAGGCGCATGCCCTTCGGTTTATGCAATGCACCAGGTACATTTCAAAGATGCATGATGTCTATTTTCTCTGATTATATTGAAAATATAATTGAGGTCTTTATGGATGACTTTAGTGTCTTTGGTAAGGATTTTGATTCATGTTTGAGAAATTTAGAACTCATTTTGAAAAGGTGTGTTGAAACTAATCTGGTTTTGAATTGGGAAAAATGTCATTTCATGGTTACACAAGGAATAGTTTTGGGACATATCATATCTGCTAGGGGAATTGAAGTTGATAAGGCCAAGATTGATGTTATTCGTTACTTACCATACCCCACAACTGTGAGGGAGATACGTTCGTTTCTTGGCCATGCAGGTTTTTATCGCAGGTTTATCAAGGACTTTTCCAAGATAGCCAGACCCCTAACTCGCCTCCTTCAAAAGGAGGTAGCTTTTGCCTTTGACGATGAATGCAAGGAGGCATTTGTGAAGTTGAAGGAATTGTTGACCACAGCACCGGTGATGTTACCCCCAAACTGGGACGAGCCCTTTGAGCTGATGTGTGATGCATCCGACTATGCTGTTGGAGCTGTGCTAGGGCAGAGGAAGGACAAGAAGCCCTATGCCATTTATTATGCCTCAAGAACGCTCAACGATGCACAATTGAACTACTCTACCACTGAAAAAGAGCTTCTTGCTGTTGTATTTGCTTTAGATAAATTTCGTTCTTATTTGCTTCAATCTAAAGTAACTGTTTATACTGATCATGCAGCATTGAGGTACTTGTTTACAAAGAAGGAGGCAAAGCCGAGGCTTATACGATGGATGTTGTTACTCCAAGAATTCGACGTTGAAATTAAAGACAAGAAAGGGAGTGACAACGTGGTCGCAGACCACCTGAGCAGATTAGTGCGTGAAGAGGACGCCTTGCCCTTGTGTGAGACGTTTCCGGATGAACAACTCTTCGGAATCGAGGTAAGTGAACCATGGTATGCTGATATTGTGAACTATCTTGTGACTAAGACTTTTCCGGACACTTTACCTCGTTTTCAAAAAGAAAAACTTAAGAAATTGGCTAGGCACTACATTTGGGATGACCCTTATTTGTGGAAACATTGTCAAGATCAAATCATTAGGAGATGTGTCCCTGAAAATGAACATCCTTCTATTCTTGCCTTTTGCCATTCTGAAGTATGTGGAGGTCATTTTGGATCTCGAAGAACTGCCCTTAAAGTGTTGGATGCAGGTTTCTTTTGGCCTACAATATTTAAAGATGCCTATTTGTTTTGCAAAACTTGTGATAGGTGTCAGAGATTAGGAAACCTAGGTGCTCGAGATCAAATGCCCCTAACTCCTGTTATAACTGTGGAAATTTTTGATGTATGGGGTATTGATTTTATGGGACCTTTTCCTTCATCCAATGGATATTTGTATATTCTTGTGGCAGTTGATTATGTGTCGAAATGGGTGGAAGCGATACCCACCAAAACTAATGATTCCAAAGTTGTTGCAGATTTCCTTCGCTCTCATATCTTTTGCAGGTTTGGAATGCCACGAGTTATCATAAGCGATGGTGGATCACATTTCTGCAACAAATCAATTGAGGCTCTGCTGAAGAAGTACAATGTGTCGCACAAGGTTTCCACACCTTACCATCCGCAGACGAGTGGACAAGCAGAAATTTCCAACCGCGAGATAAAGAGAATTCTGGAGAAGACGGTGGGTCCAACACGGAAGGATTGGAGCCAAAAGCTAAACGATGCATTGTGGGCTTACCGTACAGCTTACAAGACCCCCATTGGGACATCCCCTTTTCGGCTGGTCTATGGGAAGGCATGTCACCTTCCAGTGGAGCTTGAACATAGAGCATGGTGGGCAGTAAAGACTTTCAACATGAACCTTGATGATGCTGGCCTACACAGGAAGCTCCAATTGAATGAACTTGAAGAGATCAGAAATGATGCCTACGACAACGCATGGATCTACAAAGAGAGGACTAAAGCTTACCATGATAAAATGATCCGTGGCAAATCTTTTGTTACTGGCCAGAAAGTGTTGTTGTTTCATTCTAGACTTAAACTTTTTCCCGGTAAGTTACGTTCTAGATGGATTGGTCCTTTTATTGTTACTAATGTTTTTCCCCACGGTGCTGTTCAGATACGAAGTGACACAACTGGGAGTGAATTCAAGGTGAATGGCCATAGATTGAAGCCTTACTATGAGACTTTCAAGGAATACAATGTGGAGAACGTACCCCTTCAAAAAGCTCCATTCACACAGACCTAATGTGTGGTACGATCGTCTGGCTCATAGACGTTAAACGAGGCGCTAATTGGGAGGCAACCCAACTCAACTGAAGATGTGGAGGAGCCATCAACGCAGATTTGTTTCTCTCCCTTTTTCTCTTTTACATTTTGTTTTGTTTGTTGTGTCGTAAGTTCCTATTCCCTGCTTTAATTCTACACATTACATTTGTGAACATTGAGGACAATGTAGAGTTTGAGTGTGGGGGAGGGATTTACATGCTTGTTGAATTTTTATTCGAAAAATTTGAAAAATCCAAAAACATTTTTTGTTGCTTGTGAGTCTTTTGTTTTATTTTTGAGTCTTAGGAGCCCTTAACTGTCAATGATGAGTGTAATTCTGTAAATATATAAAGGAAGATCACAAGATTGAGATGATTTCCAACTGATATTCTGAAGTTAATTGCAAGGAATGGAAATCGTATGAAATGTAGTGGATGTGGTTTTGGAACTTTGGTACAGAAATGAGCATGTTAAGTCAAATTTTGATTCATTTGAACCCTAATGTGAGCTTTTGAGCCTTTATATGTGCCATTCTTTCTGAGTGCTTACTGAACTATTCTGATTCGTTTTCTTGGCTATAATTGTTGAAAACCTCATTATTCTTTCAACTTGATTGATTGCTCACCATAGCTTTTAATGAACTAGAGATGACTAGAACTCACTCTTATGGACTTTCGAAACTTTCTGTCATAAAACGCTCTGATTTTTGAAAGGATAAATGGAACTTTTTAGGATGAACACCATTGCCAAATAAGCTTGTGTCCCTATTTGTGTGCGCTGCACACCCCTTAGCTAAAACCCCTTTGAGCCTACATTGAGCCTTTTCTTTCATCACCCATGAATTTTTTTTTTACCTTGAGCTTAGTACAGTGTATCTCTACCCTTGTCCTTTGGGCCTAGTAGAGCATTTTGTGAAGAATTTTGTGGAAGTGATGATTAGAAACAAGTGTGAGGGAAATGACTTGTCCTTGTGTAAAAAAAAAAAAAAATGCCGTAAACAGTAACAGAAAGCAAAATAAAATTTCGGCAGGAAAAGAAGAAGAAATCTGGACAGTGTCTTTTTGCTGTGAAATGGGAGTTATTGTTTTAAATGGAAGGCCTAAAAACGAAATTATTTGGCCTTTGTTCTGTTTCATGATGTTGTAAGGTGGTTAGAATGACGAAGGGCCCAAAATGATGGTATCTGGCCCTTGATTTGGCGACATAAGGCGTGTTTGATGCTCTGCTACGTCCTTAGGAATTTTGCAACAATTGTTCTTAAATTCATACCCCTAGCCTAGCCCCATTAACAACTTTTAAAGTTCTTTTTGATCTTAAAGATGAGTAAAATTTGATATGTGGAGTTTGTCCCAAGAGTTGAGCCTATGGTATGGTTCATTTGTGTGAGTAATTGATTCTTACATGAGGTTTTATTTCTGTTTAACATGTGCTTTCTATTCATATAAATGCAAGCTTTTTGAATGCCTCAAAATCCTTTCTCTTGCATAATTTTGAGTGTTTAAGCCTGAAAATCTGTGTGGAAAATGAGTGCATATCTTGAGAGATTGAATCATATTTGTCTGAATCATGCTGAGCTTAACCATCACCACTGTTCTTCCGTGTCCTACATGTAAATATGTGATCTATCAATGGCAATTAGCTTCTGAAACTTCATGGAATAATTCTTGATTGAGTGCTAATTCGGGTGCCATGAGATAAGAGAATCTGAGACAATAGTTAAGGGCATTAGAGTTTATTCGTTACTTGTTGTAATTGTTTGTGACGTTTTTATTGTAATTGTTTTTGAGTCTTGTTGTTTTGGTTTTGCTATGGGACTAGCAAAAGCTAAGTGTGGGGGAATTTGATACGAGCACAAAGTGCTATGTTTATAATGTGTTTCCAGCCCTATTTAGCTATGTTATTCTTGTAATAATGCCATCTCTAACATGTTTTGTGAGTGTGAAGGCAAAAGAGCAGAAAAGAAGAAAAGGAAGCGAAAACTGGCAATTTAAGAGAAATCCTAATCGAAGAAGGATTCCTTGTGCAGCAAGAAGTCTCATTAAGTCACAAAAACTGAGGATAAGTCGTTTAGGAAACTTTCCTGTTTTGAAAAGGGAAAGTTGCCTATTTCATTTTAAGAAACTTTCTTATTTTGATTTAGGAAACTTACTATTTCAGAATCTTTCTAATTATGACTTCCCTAAAATATTAAGGAAACTTTCTTTTCTTATGAGACAGGGAAACCATTTGAAGTCAGGAAACCTAATCCAACTCGGAATAGGAATCTGTGAACGTGTATAAAAGGAAGGACAAATTCTGCAGCAATCAAGGGATTTATGTGTGCTAATATAAATCAGAAATCAAGGGATTCTTTCCTTAATTTCGTCATTTGAATTCTGTTATTTCCTACCATATGTATCTGACTTTATTTCCCTTGTAGGAACCCTAATTGTGCACAAATAAAGGAAGGAAATTTTCGTCAAAAGCCTGATTGATAGCAGAAGAGGGAAAGTTCTTAATCGCTGGGATTTCCTTTGGAGAACAAGGAGTGTGCCTGGTCCGTATTCAAGCCTCATGCAATGGATTACTGCAAAAGACATTCCAGAGAATTCTGGGGAGGTCTAAATCAGGATTTAAAGCAATAATTCATCACCGTTGGATCAGAAATTAATCAAGGGCTAGGAGGACAGCTAGGGTTCGGCCAAGACAGTATAAAGAGGAGCAAAGGAGCAACGTTTTGGGCATCACTTCTCACGCACAAACTCCTGCCCTAACATCACAACAGCCTTCTCTCTATTATTCTCGTTCCAAGACAGCAGAACCTCCATCCATTGAAGCTTGCTATACCTTGGTGTTCTTCAGAACGTCACTTCAGAGAATAAAAAGTGTAACAATGCCTCAATCGATTTCTCTCTGTTTTGTAGTATTTTCTTTTGTTAGATTTTTAGAACTCTTGCTTTCTGGATTGAGACTGATGTTGAGAATATGGTTATATTAATTATCAGATTTATAAAGTTGTGTTTTTGAATCGACTATGAGATTTACTTGACTTATTTTCTTGTCATTCTTGATGTTGAAAACTTGTGATCCGGTTTATGAATTACTAACTTCTGCAGGGTTGGTAGTGCCATTGATTTGTGTTAAACCGCTAAGGCAAACATAGATTGATTAAGTGGCAAGAGCTTAGATTCATGGGAATGGGTCAGGTTTTGATCATGAGTTGCATGTGAACTGTTTAAGCGCTAAGATAAACTTGTTTACATGTTCGAATTCTTCTGTGAACTTAATGATTCATGTTATATGTTGTATGGTTGCGCTAAGTATTAACATGACATATTGCATGGAATTTTCTGTGTTAAACCGCTAAGGCAAACATTGGATACTTAAGCAGATTATTATAGGTTGCATGACCGCTACGGTGTGTAATTCTGAATTCGTTTCATCATTCTTGATTGGCATGGTTTTAGGTTGTGTAGATTGAGACAATTTAATTACATGTTTTATATTTTTGTGTGTGTTTGAAGTCGATCACTTGTATATATTTTATTTTCTGTTTTAGTAGGAATGTAGAACAAACCTTCAACCCCCCCCCCCCCACCTTTTATCTATTGTATCATGTGTATATTTGAAATTGAATACTTGTAAATACTTTTAGTTACTAATTCGTTAGTGTAATCGTGACTGCAGGAGCGCCCTTTAGGTCCCCGGATTGATCGAACCCTATTTACCAATACTACATTCTGATAAAAAAAGGGTTTTAAATTACGCGCCCGGTTACGAGCACGTCACCCGGATTGATCGAACCTTATTTACCAATACTATAATTGTCAAAAAGGGTTCATAATTGTCGCACCCCGGTTTCGAGGCCACGTCAATTTTGGCGCCGTTGCCGGGGACTTTTAAAGTCTCCTACGGTTTTCTTTTAGTTTAATTTTTCAGTTTACTTAATTAATTGTAGAACTGATTGTTCATTATATTTTCTTTTCAGGTTTATATCTCATTTGGTAAACTGTTCAGTCAAGGCCGCAAAGCAGATTTGGGCCTTAACCCTTCGTGAGTTCCTTTCTAAGGTCTCTCGAGGTTGAGGGCGGCCCATATTGTTGACGTGCTCGTAACCGGGCGCGTAATTTAAAACCCTTTTTTTATCAGAATGTAGTATTGGTAAATAGGGTTCGATCAATCCGGGGACCTAAAGGGCGCTCCTGCAGTCACGATTACACTAACGAATTAGTAACTAAAAGTATTTACAAGTATTCAATTTCAAATATACACATGATACAATAGATAAAAGGTGGGGGGGGGGGGGTTGAAGGTTTGTTCTACATTCCTACTAAAACAGAAAATAAAATATATACAAGTGATCGACTTCAAACACACACAAAAATATAAAACATGTAATTAAATTGTCTCAATCTACACAACCTAAAACCATGCCAATCAAGAATGATGAAACGAATTCAGAATTACACACCGTAGCGGTCATGCAACCTATAATAATCTGCTTAAGTATCCAATGTTTGCCTTAGCGGTTTAACACAGAAAATTCCATGCAATATGTCATGTTAATACTTAGCGCAACCATACAACATATAACATGAATCATTAAGTTCACAGAAGAATTCGAACATGTAAACAAGTTTATCTTAGCGCTTAAACAGTTCACATGCAACTCATGATCAAAACCTGACCCATTCCCATGAATCTAAGCTCTTGCCACTTAATCAATCTATGTTTGCCTTAGCGGTTTAACACAGATCAATGGCACTACCAACCCTGCAGAAGTTAGTAATTCATAAACCGGATCACAAGTTTTCAACATCAAGAATGACAAGAAAATAAGTCAAGTAAATCTCATAGTCGATTCAAAAACACAACTTTATAAATCTGATAATTAATATAACCATATTCTCAACATCAGTCTCAATCCAGAAAGCAAGAGTTCTAAAAATCTAACAAAAGAAAATACTACAAAACAGAGAGAAATCGATTGAGGCATTGTTACACTTTTTATTCTCTGAAGTGACGTTCTGAAGAACACCAAGGTATAGCAAGCTTCAATGGATGGAGGTTCTGCTGTCTTGGAACGAGAATAATAGAGAGAAGGCTGTTGTGATGTTAGGGCAGGAGTTTGTGCGTGAGAAGTGATGCCCAAAACGTTGCTCCTTTGCTCCTCTTTATACTGTCTTGGCCGAACCCTAGCTGTCCTCCTAGCCCTTGATTAATTTCTGATCCAACGGTGATGAATTATTGCTTTAAATCCTGATTTAGACCTCCCCAGAATTCTCTGGAATGTCTTTTGCAGTAATCCATTGCATGAGGCTTGAATACGGACCAGGCACACTCCTTGTTCTCCAAAGGAAATCCCAGCGATTAAGAACTTTCCCTCTTCTGCTATCAATCAGGCTTTTGACGAAAATTTCCTTCCTTTATTTGTGCACAATTAGGGTTCCTACAAGGGAAATAAAGTCAGATACATATGGTAGGAAATAACAGAATTCAAATGACGAAATTAAGGAAAGAATCCCTTGATTTCTGATTTATATTAGCACACATAAATCCCTTGATTGCTGCAGAATTTGTCCTTCCTTTTATACACGTTCACAGATTCCTATTCCGAGTTGGATTAGGTTTCCTGACTTCAAATGGTTTCCCTGTCTCATAAGAAAAGAAAGTTTCCTTAATATTTTAGGGAAGTCATAATTAGAAAGATTCTGAAATAGTAAGTTTCCTAAATCAAAATAAGAAAGTTTCTTAAAATGAAATAGGCAACTTTCCCTTTTCAAAACAGGAAAGTTTCCTAAACGACTTATCCTCAGTTTTTGTGACTTAATGAGACTTCTTGCTGCACAAGGAATCCTTCTTCGATTAGGATTTCTCTTAAATTGCCAGTTTTCGCTTCCTTTTCTTCTTTTCTGCTCTTTTGCCTTCACACTCACAAAACATGTTAGAGATGGCATTATTACAAGAATAACATAGCTAAATAGGGCTGGAAACACATTATAAACATAGCACTTTGTGCTCGTATCAAATTCCCCCACACTTAGCTTTTGCTAGTCCCATAGCAAAACCAAAACAACAAGACTCAAAAACAATTACAATAAAAACGTCACAAACAATTACAACAAGTAACGAATAAACTCTAATGCCCTTAACTATTGTCTCAGATTCTCTTATCTCATGGCACCCGAATTAGCACTCAATCAAGAATTATTCCATGAAGTTTCAGAAGCTAATTGCCATTGATAGATCACATATTTACATGTAGGACACGGAAGAACAGTGGTGATGGTTAAGCTCAGCATGATTCAGACAAATATGATTCAATCTCTCAAGATATGCACTCATTTTCCACACAGATTTTCAGGCTTAAACACTCAAAATTATGCAAGAGAAAGGATTTTGAGGCATTCAAAAAGCTTGCATTTATATGAATAGAAAGCACATGTTAAACAGAAATAAAACCTCATGTAAGAATCAATTACTCACACAAATGAACCATACCATAGGCTCAACTCTTGGGACAAACTCCACATATCAAATTTTACTCATCTTTAAGATCAAAAAGAACTTTAAAAGTTGTTAATGGGGCTAGGCTAGGGGTATGAATTTAAGAACAATTGTTGCAAAATTCCTAAGGACGTAGCAGAGCATCAAACACGCCTTATGTCGCCAAATCAAGGGCCAGATACCATCATTTTGGGCCCTTCGTCATTCTAACCACCTTACAACATCATGAAACAGAACAAAGGCCAAATAATTTCGTTTTTAGGCCTTCCATTTAAAACAATAACTCCCATTTCACAGCAAAAAGACACTGTCCAGATTTCTTCTTCTTTTCCTGCCGAAATTTTATTTTGCTTTCTGTTACTGTTTACGGCATTTTTTTTTTTTTTTACACAAGGACAAGTCATTTCCCTCACACTTGTTTCTAATCATCACTTCCACAAAATTCTTCACAAAATGCTCTACTAGGCCCAAAGGACAAGGGTAGAGATACACTGTACTAAGCTCAAGGTAAAAAAAAAATTCATGGGTGATGAAAGAAAAGGCTCAATGTAGGCTCAAAGGGGTTTTAGCTAAGGGGTGTGCAGCGCACACAAATAGGGACACAAGCTTATTTGGCAATGGTGTTCATCCTAAAAAGTTCCATTTATCCTTTCAAAAATCAGAGCGTTTTATGACAGAAAGTTTCGAAAGTCCATAAGAGTGAGTTCTAGTCATCTCTAGTTCATTAAAAGCTATGGTGAGCAATCAATCAAGTTGAAAGAATAATGAGGTTTTCAACAATTATAGCCAAGAAAACGAATCAGAATAGTTCAGTAAGCACTCAGAAAGAATGGCACATATAAAGGCTCAAAAGCTCACATTAGGGTTCAAATGAATCAAAATTTGACTTAACATGCTCATTTCTGTACCAAAGTTCCAAAACCACATCCACTACATTTCATACGATTTCCATTCCTTGCAATTAACTTCAGAATATCAGTTGGAAATCATCTCAATCTTGTGATCTTCCTTTATATATTTACAGAATTACACTCATCATTGACAGTTAAGGGCTCCTAAGACTCAAAAATAAAACAAAAGACTCACAAGCAACAAAAAATGTTTTTGGATTTTTCAAATTTTTCGAATAAAAATTCAACAAGCATGTAAATCCCTCCCCCACACTCAAACTCTACATTGTCCTCAATGTTCACAAATGTAATGTGTAGAATTAAAGCAGGGAATAGGAACTTACGACACAACAAACAAAACAAAATGTAAAAGAGAAAAAGGGAGAGAAACAAATCTGCGTTGATGGCTCCTCCACATCTTCAGTTGAGTTGGGTTGCCTCCCAATTAGCGCCTCGTTTAACGTCTATGAGCCAGACGATCGTACCACACATTAGGTCTGTGTGAATGGAGCTTTTTGAAGGGGTACGTTCTCCACATTGTATTCCTTGAAAGTCTCATAGTAAGGCTTCAATCTATGGCCATTCACCTTGAATTCACTCCCAGTTGTGTCACTTCGTATCTGAACAGCACCGTGGGGAAAAACATTAGTAACAATAAAAGGACCAATCCATCTAGAACGTAACTTACCGGGAAAAAGTTTAAGTCTAGAATGAAACAACAACACTTTCTGGCCAGTAACAAAAGATTTGCCACGGATCATTTTATCATGGTAAGCTTTAGTCCTCTCTTTGTAGATCCATGCGTTGTCGTAGGCATCATTTCTGATCTCTTCAAGTTCATTCAATTGGAGCTTCCTGTGTAGGCCAGCATCATCAAGGTTCATGTTGAAAGTCTTTACTGCCCACCATGCTCTATGTTCAAGCTCCACTGGAAGGTGACATGCCTTCCCATAGACCAGCCGAAAAGGGGATGTCCCAATGGGGGTCTTGTAAGCTGTACGGTAAGCCCACAATGCATCGTTTAGCTTTTGGCTCCAATCCTTCCGTGTTGGACCCACCGTCTTCTCCAGAATTCTCTTTATCTCGCGGTTGGAAATTTCTGCTTGTCCACTCGTCTGCGGATGGTAAGGTGTGGAAACCTTGTGCGACACATTGTACTTCTTCAGCAGAGCCTCAATTGATTTGTTGCAGAAATGTGATCCACCATCGCTTATGATAACTCGTGGCATTCCAAACCTGCAAAAGATATGAGAGCGAAGGAAATCTGCAACAACTTTGGAATCATTAGTTTTGGTGGGTATCGCTTCCACCCATTTCGACACATAATCAACTGCCACAAGAATATACAAATATCCATTGGATGAAGGAAAAGGTCCCATAAAATCAATACCCCATACATCAAAAATTTCCACAGTTATAACAGGAGTTAGGGGCATTTGATCTCGAGCACCTAGGTTTCCTAATCTCTGACACCTATCACAAGTTTTGCAAAACAAATAGGCATCTTTAAATATTGTAGGCCAAAAGAAACCTGCATCCAACACTTTAAGGGCAGTTCTTCGAGATCCAAAATGACCTCCACATACTTCAGAATGGCAAAAGGCAAGAATAGAAGGATGTTCATTTTCAGGGACACATCTCCTAATGATTTGATCTTGACAATGTTTCCACAAATAAGGGTCATCCCAAATGTAGTGCCTAGCCAATTTCTTAAGTTTTTCTTTTTGAAAACGAGGTAAAGTGTCCGGAAAAGTCTTAGTCACAAGATAGTTCACAATATCAGCATACCATGGTTCACTTACCTCGATTCCGAAGAGTTGTTCATCCGGAAACGTCTCACACAAGGGCAAGGCGTCCTCTTCACGCACTAATCTGCTCAGGTGGTCTGCGACCACGTTGTCACTCCCTTTCTTGTC
This sequence comes from Fragaria iinumae, assembly GCA_009720345.1. Classification (NCBI taxonomy): domain Eukaryota; kingdom Viridiplantae; phylum Streptophyta; class Magnoliopsida; order Rosales; family Rosaceae; genus Fragaria; species Fragaria iinumae. The sequence goes on along the minus strand of CM019118.1, from coordinate 12,937,210 downwards.
TTTAATTTCAACGTCGAATTCTTGGAGTAACAACATCCATCGTATAAGCCTCGGCTTTGCCTCCTTCTTTGTAAACAAGTACCTCAATGCTGCATGATCAGTATAAACAGTTACTTTAGATTGAAGCAAATAAGAACGAAATTTATCTAAAGCAAATACAACAGCAAGAAGCTCTTTTTCAGTGGTAGAGTAGTTCAATTGTGCATCGTTGAGCGTTCTTGAGGCATAATAAATGGCATAGGGCTTCTTGTCCTTCCTCTGCCCTAGCACAGCTCCAACAGCATAGTCGGATGCATCACACATCAGCTCAAAGGGCTCGTCCCAGTTTGGGGGTAACATCACCGGTGCTGTGGTCAACAATTCCTTCAACTTCACAAATGCCTCCTTGCATTCATCGTCAAAGGCAAAAGCTACCTCCTTTTGAAGGAGGCGAGTTAGGGGTCTGGCTATCTTGGAAAAGTCCTTGATAAACCTGCGATAAAAACCTGCATGGCCAAGAAACGAACGTATCTCCCTCACAGTTGTGGGGTATGGTAAGTAACGAATAACATCAATCTTGGCCTTATCAACTTCAATTCCCCTAGCAGATATGATATGTCCCAAAACTATTCCTTGTGTAACCATGAAATGACATTTTTCCCAATTCAAAACCAGATTAGTTTCAACACACCTTTTCAAAATGAGTTCTAAATTTCTCAAACATGAATCAAAATCCTTACCAAAGACACTAAAGTCATCCATAAAGACCTCAATTATATTTTCAATATAATCAGAGAAAATAGACATCATGCATCTTTGAAATGTACCTGGTGCATTGCATAAACCGAAGGGCATGCGCCTATAGGCAAAAGTGCCAAAGGGACATGTGAATGTGGTCTTCTCTTGATCTTCTTGGGCTATGCAAATCTGGTTGTACCCACTATATCCATCCAAGAAACAGTAGAACTCATGACCAGCTAACCTCTCAAGCATTTGATCAATGAATGGTAGGGGAAAATGATCCTTTCTTGTGGTGGCGTTGAGCTTTCTATAGTCAATGCAGACTCTATGTCCAGTAACAACTCGTTGGGGCACTAGCTCATTCTCAGCATTCTTCACAACAGTCACACCAGATTTCTTTGGGACAACTTGAACAGGAGAGACCCATTTACTATCGGATATGGGGTAGATTACTCCACAATCCAGCAACTTGATGACTTCGTCTTGAACCACCTTCATCATTGGTTGGTGTAGACGTCTTTGAGCTTCTCTGGTGGGTTTTGCTCCATCTTCCAACAAAATTCGATGGACACAAGTGGTTGGGCTGATTCCCTTGATATCTGCTAAAGTCCATCCAATAGCAGTCTTGTATTTCTTCAATACTTCCACCAATCTCTTTTCTTGTTCTTCATCTAGCTTGGAGGACACAATTGCTGGCAAAGTCTCACTTTCTCCCAAGTACACATACTTCAAATGATCAGGCAGTGCTTTCAATTCCAACTTTGGTGCCTGCTCTACAGATGGCAACAATTTGTTAGTGGAAATGGGAAGAGACAATAGAGGATTAGAACTACCTGGTAGGCCTTCAAGAGCAGCGACGGTTTCAAGCACAACGTCATCCCATATTTCCTCTAATTCTGCCTTCAACACATCTGTACCATCAACATTGTATCCCACTCCTTGAGCAATAGTGTACTCCAACTTATCATCAATCATTGAATTTAGGAGTTCCTGCGCAAGAGAGTCAACAATATCAATAGAATAGCACGGTTTAAGCTCAGATAAAGGATACCTCATGGCTTCGAAAATGTTGAAGCCTATAACTTCTCCATCAAACTCCATTGTTAATGCACCAGCGTACACATCAATCTTTGTTCTTGCAGTTCTCATGAAAGGACGCCCTAAAAGTATAGGAGTTGAACTTGAGGGTGAGTCTTCCATATCAATGATGTAGAAATCTGCAGGGAAAATCAAATGATTAACTTGCACAAGAACATCCTCCACATACCCCTTAGGGTATTTGTTAGACCTATCTGCCAATTGAATTATGACATTATCTTTCTTCAGTTCACCTAATTCCATAGATGCATATAAACTAAATGGCATAACATTAATGGATGCACCTAGATCAAGCATGACATTTTCAAAAGTAGTATCACCAATTACACAAGGGATAGAAAAACTCCCTGGATCCTTTAGCTTAGGTGGTAACTTTCTTTGGAGGACTGCAGAAACAGTCGCATTCATTTTCACAACTTCTTTCTCACGTGTTTGCCTCCTTGTGGTGCACAACTCCTTCAAAAATTTTGCATATTTGGGAACTTGAGTAATGCAGTCAATCAAGGGCATGTTCACTTGTACTTTCTTAAAAACCTCCAAGATGGCTTGATCAGATTCTTCTTTCTTGGACTTTTGAAACCTGCTTGGAAATGGCACACGCACATAGGGAGGATTAGTAATAACTGAACTTTGAAAGTTAGTATCATTACCTTTATGCGGTTCAGTTGGTTGGGGCAGTTTTGCCTCAACTTTGGAAGTGGCAGGATCTGCCTCCAAATCATTCTTGGAAATTTCAACTTCCTCCTCCTCTTCTTCGACGACTTGAGCCTTCTTTTGGATTTTCTTTGGCACCTCATTGAACACACGCCCGCTCCTTGTTGCCACTATTTTTGCAGACTCAAAATTTGGATTTGGAACGGTGTTTGGTGGGAGCTTTCCACTTTCAGAAAATTTTCCCATGAAATCCACTATTTTCCCCACTTGGTTCTTGAGCTCAGCTATGTCCTTCGTATTATTCGTTTGACCTTGCACAAGGGCTTGAGTAGAATTTGTTAAATTTTGCTGCCCTTGAAACAGGGCTTCAAGCATCTTATCATATGAAGGAGTAGCATTAGTAGAATTAGAATTAGAAGCAAAGTTTGGAGGAACCTGGGGCTTCTGAAAGAAGCCTTGTGGACGTGGAAACGGGCCTCCAGAATATTGGGGTGGATTCAGTGCATTCTCCGTATTGCTCCATCGGAAATTTGGATGATCCCTTGTTCCAGGATTGTAGGTGTTGGAGAAAGGATTGTACCTTTGCTGTCCCATAGCATTGAGAGTCTCCCATCCACCATTTTCAGACAATTGAGGGCACTGATCAGAATGATGCCCTTGATTCGAGCACACACCACAAGCTTTCACCTCTTGGCTTTTTCCAAGCACAAGATGAGATAACAATGTGTCGATCTTACTTTCCAGAGTGGAGCTCGATTTTACTTCATTCACCTTCCGAGAAGAGGCCAACGCTCCAGCATATTGCTGATCATTTAGGGCACGATTGTCTAGCAATGCCCATGCTTCTCTAGGTGTTTTGTCAAGAAAGGACCCTCCAGATGCAGCATCCAACAGTTGGCGCTCCAAAGATGAAAGCCCTTCATAAAAGTACTGCAGCAGGTTATTTTCCTTGAATCCATGAGAGGGACAAGCTGCAACAAGGGCTTTGAATCTTTCATAATAAGCAGAGAATGTTTCTTCTGCCCCTTGCTGAATTCCGGTGATTTGTTTTCTCATCACCGTGATTTTTGACGCTGGGAAGTACTTGGTCAGGAACTCACTCATCATCTTTTCCCATGAGTCAATGTGTCCAGCAGGTAGATCAATGAGCCATGACTTGGCCCGGTCCTCCAATGAGAACGGAAATGCCTTCAATTTCAGAATGTTAATATCCGCATTTCTAGGGCACATGCTCACACAAACAAATTGAAAAGACTTCAGATGCTTGTTGGGATCTTCGTTGCTAAGCCCATGGAATTTTGGAATCTGATGCAGAAGCCCACTCTTCAATTCGAATTCTCCTTCCTTAGTGGCTGCCGGTTCAGGATAAGTGATACATGAAGGTGCATTACCTCCGGCTCCTGGTACAACCGAATTTGATAATTGTCTAATAGTCTGCTGTTCCATTTGTGGAATATCTTCCTCAGAATCTGAAGGTAGTGGTGAGACTATAGACCTTGTGTGTGCTTCTTCCTTATCTTCCGATTCTGCTTCACTTCCAAAATCTAGCTGTCTGAATGTGTTGGGGGTTTGAACAGGAAGATCAAGAATCTGGGAAGACTCTCCTCCTTGCTTAATGCGCTGTAATCGCCTCTCCAAGTTTGTGAAAAACTCGTTGGTCAATCCAGGGATACGAATTCCATCATCGGACATTCATAACCCTACAGAAACGAAAGAACAGAATAAGAAACAAAATAAAAACTAAATGAAATAACTAAAAATTCTAAACTGAGCTCAAACATAAAAGGCCTTAGAACTAAGTAATTGTTACATTTTACAAAGGTTCTCAATTACAGCAATCTGTTTGAGTTAATAGTTATAAGTTTTATAGATTTTCAAACTCGAATCTTAAGTGGTAAACCAATGATAAATAGGTATGAACGTCTTGATACAAATGTTTCCGTGGTTTCAGAAGACTTGGATGGCCAGGCCGAAGTGAAGCGGGCTGGTAGGACTTCGTTTTTAATGGATTACGGAGGTCAAGAACCCCTATCGTGCTTACGCACAGTCTATAACCCTTTGAAGTCCAATTTTGGTCCCAGGCGCTTACTCGGGCCTAGACACCATCCAAAATGTCCCTTACTCAGTTAGGAAACACTTGTATGTTTGACAGTCGTACAAGAGTTAATATGATCCGCCCTCAACTCCAAAAGACCTTTAAAAAGGTACTGATGAAGGGTTTAGGATTCTATTAACTAAAGTAACCTTCAATGGTTTACAAAACAAGATCAGTACCTGAAAATAAATAAAACAAACAACAATTAGTCAGACTTGTTACAGCAGTATAAAGGAAAGTAACCGAAAACCGTTAGAGACTTATTTAAGTCCCCGGCAACGGCGCCAAAAATTGACGTGCTCGTAACCGGGCGCGTAATTTAAAACCCTTTTTTTATCAGAATGTAGTATTGGTAAATAGGGTTCGATCAATCCGGGGACCTAAAGGGCGCTCCTGCAGTCACGATTACACTAACGAATTAGTAACTAAAAGTATTTACAAGTATTCAATTTCAAATATACACATGATACAATAGATAAAAGGTGGGGGGGGGGGGGGTTGAAGGTTTGTTCTACATTCCTACTAAAACAGAAAATAAAATATATACAAGTGATCGACTTCAAACACACACAAAAATATAAAACATGTAATTAAATTGTCTCAATCTACACAACCTAAAACCATGCCAATCAAGAATGATGAAACGAATTCAGAATTACACACCGTAGCGGTCATGCAACCTATAATAATCTGCTTAAGTATCCAATGTTTGCCTTAGCGGTTTAACACAGAAAATTCCATGCAATATGTCATGTTAATACTTAGCGCAACCATACAACATATAACATGAATCATTAAGTTCACAGAAGAATTCGAACATGTAAACAAGTTTATCTTAGCGCTTAAACAGTTCACATGCAACTCATGATCAAAACCTGACCCATTCCCATGAATCTAAGCTCTTGCCACTTAATCAATCTATGTTTGCCTTAGCGGTTTAACACAAATCAATGGCACTACCAACCCTGCAGAAGTTAGTAATTCATAAACCGGATCACAAGTTTTCAACATCAAGAATGACAAGAAAATAAGTCAAGTAAATCTCATAGTCGATTCAAAAACACAACTTTATAAATCTGATAATTAATATAACCATATTCTCAACATCAGTCTCAATCCAGAAAGCAAGAGTTCTAAAAATCTAACAAAAGAAAATACTACAAAACAGAGAGAAATCGATTGAGGCATTGTTACACTTTTTATTCTCTGAAGTGACGTGCTCCGAAACCGAGGTGCGACAATTATGAACCCTTTTTGACAATTGTAGTATTGGTAAATAAGGTTCGATCAATCCGGGGACTTTAGGGTGCTCCTGCGTTTACAAAACTAAAAGAGTTAATCACAGAATATAAACAGCAATTACATTTACATGATTTCAGGGGGGGGAATTTTGAGAGTTTGTTCTAACATTCCTACAAAAACAGAGAATAAAATATATACAAGTGATCGATTCATTCAACATCGCAAACAGAGGCAAACTCGAATTCTACCTAATCTCATTCCAGCAATCTGATTATCATGCAAGTTTTTAACAAGAGAAACAATCTCGGAACACAAGCCTGAAGAGGACATGAATTCCTTTAATTCTACTTACTTTATCACCTAAGCACAGAGAAGTCTAGAACTTTGATTATTTCATGTAAATTGCTGCATTCAATACTGAAGAGTACTTGTCCACAATAAACACAAATCATTAAGAAATAAAGAATTGAGATTGAACAGCAAGGCACACCCGAGAAGTCGTGATATGCATTTACTGCAGTTTACGTTTTCAACTATTATTACATAGTTTTCACCACTTAGAGAAACATACTTACTTGAAGAAGCTTAGCACGAATCATGGCAATAGTTAGCATGCATTCTAACTATTTTATTTAAACATAAACGCAAACTTTCAATCATTAAAACTCACGAGATCGGATCGCCAGAAAATTATTAACGAAACATCAATACGTTTTATAAAATTCTGAATCTATTGAATACAAGAACAAACAAAACATGCTTACAAATCCAAAGGTTAACATCCGAAACATGCTTTCAAGTTGTAAAGAAAATCAAAACAAAGTAAAGGCAGTGTTTACACTTTTTCAGTTTCCAAGGAAGCTTGGCGACGTCAAAAGGGATGATTGGCTTCGGTGCTTCAAGTCTCCAACTCTGCTACCTTCGTGGAGAAGTCCTTCAAGGTCTGGCAAGAGAGGATGAACTCGGCAAAAGAGGAAAAAACGGCCTGCTGCTGCTCTCGTATCTCTCTGTTTTTAACGTGAATGAATGATGAAAATTGTGAAGCAGAGAGCCTCTATTTATAGTGAACACACCAAACCCTAGGTCGTCTCCTAGCCCTTGATCAACTTCTGATCCAATGGTAGTGAATTATTGCTTCAAATCTTGATTTAGAACTCCCCAGAATTCTCTGGAATATCTTGCGCGATTATATCTCGAATGGAGCTTGAATGAAGACCAGGTTCGTTACTTGTTCTCCAAAGAAACTAACAGCAGTGAATAACTTTCCTTCTTCTGCCTTCAATCAGACCCTTGACGAAAATCCTTGATTTTCCTTCCTTTCCTGGTGTGCAATTAGGGTTCCTGAAAGAGAAATAAAGTCAGATAAATATGGTAGGGAATAACATAATTCAAACCATGAAATTAAAGGAAAGAATCTCCCTTAATTTCTGATTTATATTAACACAGATAACTCCTTGATTACTGCAGAATTCGTCCTTCCCTTTTATACCCGTTCAAACCATTCCTATTCCAAGTTGGATTGGGTTTCCTGACTTCAAACGGTTTCCCTGTCTCACTAGAAAAGAAAGTTTCCTAAATATTTTAGGGAAGTCATAATAGGAAAGATTCCAAGATAGTAAGTTTCCTAAATCAAAATAAGAAAGTTTCTTAAAATGAAATAGGCAACTTTCCCTTTTCAAAACAGGAAAGTTTCCTAAACGACTTATCCTCAGTTTTTGCGACTTAATGAGACTCCTTGCTGCACCAGGAATCCTTCTTTGATTAGGATTTCTCTTAAATTGCCAGTTTTAGCTTCCTTTTCTTCTTTTCTGCTCTTTTGCCTTCACACTCACAAAACATGTTAGAGATGACATTATTACAAGAATAACATAGCTAAATAGGGCAGGAAACACATTATAAACATAGCACTTTGTGCTCCTATCAAATTCCCCCACACTTAGCTTTTGCTAGTCCCATAGCAAAACCAAAACAACAAACAGACTCTAACAAAAACTAACACAAACGAAAATTCATAAAACAACAAACACTTAAACTCTAATGCCCATAACTATTGTCTCAGAATCTCAACTCTCATGGCATCAAAATTAGCATTTAACCAAGAATTATTCCATGAAGTTTCAGAAGCTAATTGTCAAGCACAGATCGCATATTTACACGTAGGACCTGATAGAACAATGGTGATATTTAAGCTCAGCATGTTTCAAACAAGTATGATTCATTCTCACAAGGTATGCACTCAATCCTCACTCAGATTTTCTGGCTAAATCACTCAATAGTATGCAAGACAGAATCAGAAAGCTTGCAATTATATGAACAGAATCCCAATAGAACAGATATAAACCTCAAGAAAGAATATGATTACTCACACAAATGAACCATACCATAGGCTCAACTCTTGGAACAAACTCCACAGATCAAGTTTTACTCATCTTTTAGATCAAAAGGAACTCTGAAAGGTGTTAATGGGGCTAGGCTAGGGGTATGAATTTAAGAGTAAGGAATTGCAGAATTCCTAAGGACCTAGCAGAGCATTATCCAATGCCTTATGTCGCCAAAACAAGGACCAAGATATCATTTGTCCTCCAAAAACGTCACTGCACCTCCTTACGCAACATGAAACAGAACAAAGGCCAAATATTTAGATTTTTAGGCCTTCCATTTACATCACAACTCCTGATTCACAAACAAAGAGTATGTCCAATATTTCTTTTCTTTTTGCCGAAATTTTATTGTTTATTTCCTTTTTATTCTTTTCACGGCATTTTCTTTAATTTTCAAACAACAAGGACATTTCAGCAGCTCCTCCCCCACACATGCTCTTCATCGTCACCTCTAATAGTCTTCACAAAAAATGCTCTACTAGGTCCAAAGGACAAGGGTAGAGATATGCTATACTAAGTTCAGGTAAAAATTACATAGGTGATGAAATGAAAGGCTTAATGTAGGCTCAAAGGGGCTCAAACTAAGGGGTGTGCAGCGCACACAAATAGGGACACAAGTTTATTTGGCAATGGTGATTATCCTAAAAAGTTCCATTTATCCTCTCTAAAATCAGAGTGTTTTATGATTAAAAGTTTCGAAAGTTCACAAGAGTGAGTTCTAGTCATCTCTAGTTCATTAACAGCTATGGTGAGCAATCAATCAAATTGAAAGAATAATGAGGTTTTCAACAATTTATAGCCAAGAAAATGAAGAAGAATATTTCAATGATCACTCAGAAACAATAGCACATATAAAGGCTTAAAAGCTCACATTTAGGGTCATATGAATCAAAAACTTGTCTTACCATACTCATTTCTGTACCAGAGATTCAAATCATATCCACTACATTTCACATGATTTCCATTCATTTCAATTAACTTCAGAATATCAGTTGGAAATCATCTTGTGATCTTATCCATAATTTCAGAGATTATAATCATCAAAGACAGTTAAGGGCTCCTAAGACTCAAAAACAAACGATTTTTTTTTTAAAAGATTTTGACATTTTTCAATTTTTATGTATTTTTCAATAAATGACGCAATAAACATGTAAATCCTTCCCCCACACTTAAACTCTACATTGCCCTCAATGTAGAACAGAATATAGCATGCAACATAGAATAAAGCATGGAAACATGGATTCACAACAAAACAAATTAAACAAAAACTAATTAACAAACAGTAAGAGATTAAAGTTGAGAAAGCTCCCCCTTGTAGACATCCCATACTCACGGCCTTCGGGTAGGATTGAAATTTAGGCCCCTGCCTCAAGGTACAAGACCTTGACCTTCAAATGAAAGCTCCTTGCAATCGATACTTCAAAGTAGATGTAGGGTGTCCAGAGAATGGAGAAACACTTGTGATTTCGGTGCAAATTCCTGACTTGAGTTGCTGCAAAGTCAGTAAACTGCATTTCAAAAAACAAGAGATTAATCCACTTTCACAAAATGAAATGAATAAAAATAAAAATAAAAATACAGAAATACAAATAAGGAAAAAGTTGTCCAAAAATAGTTGCAAAAAGGTGCAACAAACCACTAATAAGTCTAATACAATATCCAAAAACTTGAATAAAAATAAAAACAGAAAGTCTCAAAATTGCACAAGTGTGCGACTTGATGTAGGGCTGCCTCCCTAGAGCGCCTCGGTTAACGTCCATGAGCTAAACGGATTACTTCCATCCTCAATCCTCATCAGCAAACAGGGTTTCTTCATCAACATTGTTCATCCAGCCTTCTGCAGCAGAGCGAGAATCTGGGGGAGAGTAAGACTTCCTTGAGTTGCCATGGCTGCCATAGCTATAAATAGAATCATTCTCTGAGTCGTCCTCTGCATCTGAATCCATCCCAGACATCCTCCTATTCCGAACAGTTTGTGCTTTAGGTGCAGGCTCAAAGTATCCACCAAAGACTTCCGCAAAGAGTCTTATGATCTTGGAGTTCATAGCATCCATTCTTTTGTTGATCTTGCTGATGGAAAGACATACAGTTTACAGAAGTTAGAATTAAAATAAGAAAAGTTAAACAAGAATGAGTTTCCATAAACACATAAGACACTACACGTCTGCATTATCCTATGCTTAAGTTTATTTCAACTCTACACTTAGGTACGGGAACAGAGGACAGTGGTGTGCAATGGGACTGAAACAGCTACCCAATCCAAAGTCATGTTTAGTCCAATATACCTTAGTGCGACACATAACAAAGTTAAAATAACACTAATACAACACTGCTGATTCTAAATTTTATTCACCCTTCAAATTCATATCTCAAGTTGTAAACTGTATTGAAAGGGACAGAGGCATTGACATCTAAACACAAGCAATTCCGTGGTTTCAGAAGGCTTGAATGGCAAGGCCCAAGTGAAACGGGCTGGTAGGGTTTCGTTTTTGGTGGGCTACGGAGGTCGAAACCCCTATCGTGCTTACGCACAGTCTATAGCCCTTTGAAACCCAATTTTGGTCCCAGTCGTTTACTCGGGCCATGGCACCACTCAAAGTGCCCCTTACTCAGCTAAGAACTACTTATATCTTCGATGGTCCGAAAAGAGCACAATATGGGCCGCCCTCAACCTCGAGAGACCTCAGAAAGGAACTCACGAAGGGTTAAGGCCCAAATCTGCTTTGCGGCATTGACTGAACAGTTTACCAAATGAGATATAAACCTGAAAATAAAATAAAATAAAATAAACAATCAGTACTACAATTAATTAAGCAAACTGAACAATTAAACTAAAAGAAAACCGTAGGAGACTTTAAAAGTCCCCGGCAACGGAGCCAAAAATTGACGTGCTCCGAAACCGAGGTGCGACAATTATGAACCCTTTTTGACAATTGTAGTATTGGTAAATAAGGTTCGATCAATCCGGGGACTTTAGGGTGCTCCTGCGTTTACAAAACTAAAAGAGTTAATCACAGAATATAAACAGCAATTACATTTACATGATTTCAGGGGGGGGAATTTTGAGAGTTTGTTCTAACATTCCTACAAAAACAGAGAATAAAATATATACAAGTGATCGATTCATTCAACATCGCAAACAGAGGCAAACTCGAATTCTACCTAATCTCATTCCAGCAATCTGATTATCATGCAAGTTTTTAACAAGAGAAACAATCTCGGAACACAAGCCTGAAGAGGACATGAATTCCTTTAATTCTACTTACTTTATCACCTAAGCACAGAGAAGTCTAGAACTTTGATTATTTCATGTAAATTGCTGCATTCAATACTGAAGAGTACTTGTCCACAATAAACACAAATCATTAAGAAATAAAGAATTGAGATTGAACAGCAAGGCACACCCGAGAAGTCGTGATATGCATTTACTGCAGTTTACGTTTTCAACTATTATTACATAGTTTTCACCACTTAGAGAAACATACTTACTTGAAGAAGCTTAGCACGAATCATGGCAATAGTTAGCATGCATTCTAACTATTTTATTTAAACATAAACGCAAACTTTCAATCATTAAAACTCACGAGATCGGATCGCCAGAAAATTATTAACGAAACATCAATACGTTTTATAAAATTCTGAATCTATTGAATACAAGAACAAACAAAACATGCTTACAAATCCAAAGGTTAACATCCGAAACATGCTTTCAAGTTGTAAAGAAAATCAAAACAAAGTAAAGGCAGTGTTTACACTTTTTCAGTTTCCAAGGAAGCTTGGCGACGTCAAAAGGGATGATTGGCTTCGGTGCTTCAAGTCTCCAACTCTGCTACCTTCGTGGAGAAGTCCTTCAAGGTCTGGCAAGAGAGGATGAACTCGGCAAAAGAGGAAAAAACGGCCTGCTGCTGCTCTCGTATCTCTCTGTTTTTAACGTGAATGAATGATGAAAATTGTGAAGCAGAGAGCCTCTATTTATAGTGAACACACCAAACCCTAGGTCGTCTCCTAGCCCTTGATCAACTTCTGATCCAATGGTAGTGAATTATTGCTTCAAATCTTGATTTAGAACTCCCCAGAATTCTCTGGAATATCTTGCGCGATTATATCTCGAATGGAGCTTGAATGAAGACCAGGTTCGTTACTTGTTCTCCAAAGAAACTAACAGCAGTGAATAACTTTCCTTCTTCTGCCTTCAATCAGACCCTTGACGAAAATCCTTGATTTTCCTTCCTTTCCTGGTGTGCAATTAGGGTTCCTGAAAGAGAAATAAAGTCAGATAAATATGGTAGGGAATAACATAATTCAAACCATGAAATTAAAGGAAAGAATCTCCCTTAATTTCTGATTTATATTAACACAGATAACTCCTTGATTACTGCAGAATTCGTCCTTCCCTTTTATACCCGTTCAAACCATTCCTATTCCAAGTTGGATTGGGTTTCCTGACTTCAAACGGTTTCCCTGTCTCACTAGAAAAGAAAGTTTCCTAAATATTTTAGGGAAGTCATAATAGGAAAGATTCCAAGATAGTAAGTTTCCTAAATCAAAATAAGAAAGTTTCTTAAAATGAAATAGGCAACTTTCCCTTTTCAAAACAGGAAAGTTTCCTAAACGACTTATCCTCAGTTTTTGCGACTTAATGAGACTCCTTGCTGCACCAGGAATCCTTCTTTGATTAGGATTTCTCTTAAATTGCCAGTTTTAGCTTCCTTTTCTTCTTTTCTGCTCTTTTGCCTTCACACTCACAAAACATGTTAGAGATGACATTATTACAAGAATAACATAGCTAAATAGGGCAGGAAACACATTATAAACATAGCACTTTGTGCTCCTATCAAAAATACTACAAAACAGAGAGAAATCGATTGAGGCATTGTTACACTTTTTATTCTCTGAAGTGACGTTCTGAAGAACACCAAGGTATAGCAAGCTTCAATGGATGGAGGTTCTGCTGTCTTGGAACGAGAATAATAGAGAGAAGGCTGTTGTGATGTTAGGGCAGGAGTTTGTGCGTGAGAAGTGATGCCCAAAACGTTGCTCCTTTGCTCCTCTTTATACTGTCTTGGCCGAACCCTAGCTGTCCTCCTAGCCCTTGATTAATTTCTGATCCAACGGTGATGAATTATTGCTTTAAATCCTGATTTAGACCTCCCCAGAATTCTCTGGAATGTCTTTTGCAGTAATCCATTGCATGAGGCTTGAATACGGACCAGGTACACTCCTTGTTCTCTAAAGGAAATCCCAGCGATTAAGAACTTTCCCTCTTCTGCTATCAATCAGGCTTTTGACGAAAATTTCCTTCCTTTATTTGTGCACAATTAGGGTTCCTACAAGGGAAATAAAGTCAGATACATATGGTAGGAAATAACAGAATTCAAATGACGAAATTAAGGAAAGAATCCCTTGATTTCTGATTTATATTAGCACACATAAATCCCTTGATTGCTGCAGAATTTGTCCTTCCTTTTATACACGTTCACAGATTCCTATTCCGAGTTGGATTAGGTTTCCTGACTTCAAATGGTTTCCCTGTCTTATAAGAAAAGAAAGTTTCCTTAATATTTTAGGGAAGTCATAATTAGAAAGATTCTGAAATAGTAAGTTTCCTAAATCAAAATAAGAAAGTTTCTTAAAATGAAATAGGCAACTTTCCCTTTTCAAAACAGGAAAGTTTCCTAAACGACTTATCCTCAGTTTTTGTGACTTAATGAGACTTCTTGCTGCACAAGGAATCCTTCTTCGATTAGGATTTCTCTTAAATTGCCAGTTTTCGCTTCCTTTTCTTCTTTTCTGCTCTTTTGCCTTCACACTCACAAAACATGTTAGAGATGGCATTATTACAAGAATAACATAGCTAAATAGGGCTGGAAACACATTATAAACATAGCACTTTGTGCTCGTATCAATTGTGCTCTTGTCGGACCATCGAAGATATAAGTAGTTCTTAGCTGAGTAAGGGGCACTTTGAGTGGTGCCAAGGCCCGAGTAAACGACTGGGACCAAAATTGGGTTTCAAAGGGCTATAGACTGTGCGTAAGCACGATAGGGGTTTCGACCTCCGTAGCCCACCAAAAACGAAACCCTACCAGCCCGTTTCACTTTGGCCTTGCCATTCAAGCCTTCTGAAACCACGGAATTGCTTGTGTTTAGATGTCAATGCCTCTGTTCCTTTCAGTACAGTTTACAACTTGAGATATGAATTTGAAGGGTGAATAAAATTTAGAATCAGCAGTGTTGTATTAGTGTTATTTTAACTTTGTTATGTGTCGCACTAAGGTATATTGGACCAAACATGACTATGGATTGGGTAGCTGTTTCAGTCCGATTGCACACCACTGTCCTCTGTTCCCGTACCTAAGTGTGGAGTTAAAATAAACTTAAGCATAGGATAATGCAGACGTGTAGTGTCTTATGTGTTTATGGAAACTCATTCTTGTTTAACTTTTCTTACTTTAATTCTAACTTCTGTAAACTGTATGTCTTTTTCTCAACCAGCTTGATCAGAATGTCACTTGGGACACATGCAAGGAGCTGTTCCTGAAGATTCACAAGAGGAGGAGGAGCTGGAAAAGAGCAAGTCAAACATGAGGCAGAACAAGTGCAAACAAGATCAACAAAAGAATGGATGCTATGAACTCCAAGATCATAGGACTCGTTGCAGAAGTCTTTGGTGGATACTTTGAACCTGCACCTAAAGCACAAACTGTTCGGAATAGGAGGATGTCTGGGATGGATTCAGATGCAGAGGACGACTCAGAGAATGATTCTATTTATAGCTATGGCAGCCATGGCAACTCAAGGAAGTCTTACTCTCCCCCAGATTCTCGCTCTGCTGCAGAAGAATGGATGAACAATGTTGATGAAGAAACCCTGTTTGCTGATGAGGATTGAGGATGGAAGTAATCCGTTTAGCTCATGGACGTTAACCGAGGCGCTCTAGGGAGGCAGCCCTACATCAAGTCGCACACTTGTGCAATTTTGAGACTTTTTGTTTTTATTTTTATTCAAGTTTTTGGATATTTTATTAGACTTATTAGTGGTTTGTTGCACGTTTTTGCAACTATTTTTGGACAACTTTTTCCTTATTTGTATTTCCGTATTTTTATTTTTATTTTTATTCATTTCATTTTGTGAAAGTGGATTAATCTCTTGTTTTTGAAATGCAGTTTACTGACTTTGCAACAACTCAAGTCAGGAATTTGCACGGAAATCACAAGTGTTTCTCCATTCTCTAGACACCCTACATCTACTTTGAAGTATCGATTGCAAGGAGCTTTCATTTGAAGGACAAGGTCTTGTACCTTGAGGCAGGGGCCTAAATTTCAATCCTACCCGAAGGCCGTGAGTATGGGATGTCTACAAGGGGGAGCTTTCTCAAACTTTAATCTCTTACTGTTTGTTAATTAGTTTTTGTTTAGTTTGTTTTGTTGTGAATCCATGTTTCCATGCTTTATTCTATGTTGCATGCTATATTCTGTTCTACATTGAGGGCAATGTAGAGTTTAAGTGTGGGGGAAGGATTTACATTTTTTTTGCGTCATTTATTGAAAAATACATAAAAATTGAAAAATGTCAAAATCTTTTAAAAAAAAATCGTTTGCTTTTTGAGTCTTTTGTTTGTTTTTGAGTCTTAGGAGCCCTTAACTGTGTTTGATGATTATAATCTCTGAAATTATGGATAAGATCACAAGATGATTTCCAACTGATATTCTGAAGTTAATTGAAATGAATGGAAATCATGTGAAATGTAGTGGATATGATTTGAATCTCTGGTACAGAAATGAGTATGGTAAGACAAGTTTTTGATTCATATGATCCTAATTGTGAGCTTTTAAGCCTTTACATGTGCTGTTCTTTCTGAGTGTTCATTGAAATATTCTTCTTCATTTTCTTGGCTATAAATTGTTGAAAACCTCATTATTCTTTCAATTTGATTGATTGCTCACCATAGCTGTTAATGAACTAGAGATGACTAGAACTCACTCTTGTGAACTTTCGAAACTTTTAATCATAAAACACTCTGATTTTAGAGAGGATAAATGGAACTTTTTAGGATGATCACCATTGCCAAATAAACTTGTGTCCCTATTTGTGTGCGCTGCACACCCCTTAGTTTGAGCCCCTTTGAGCCTACATTAAGCCTTTTATTTCATCACCTATGTAATTTTTACCTGAACTTAGTATAGCATATCTCTACCCCTTTCCTTTGGACCTAGTAGAGCATTTATTGTGAAGACTATTAGAGGTGACGATGAAGAGCAAGTGTGGGGGAGGAGCTGCTGAAATGTCCTTGTTGTTTGAAAATTAAAGAAAATGCCGTGAAAAGAATAAAAAGGAAATAAACAATAAAATTTCGGCAGAAAAAGAAAAGAAATATTGGACATACTCTTTGTTTGTGAATCAGGAGTTGTGATGTAAATGGAAGGCCTAAAAATCGAAATATTTGGCCTTTGTTCTGTTTCATGTTGCGTAAGGAGGTGCAGTGACGTTTTTGGAGGACAAATGATATCTTGGTCCTTGTTTTGGCGACATAAGGCATTGGATAATGCTCTGCTAGGTCCTTAGGAATTTTGCAATTCCTTACTCTTAAATTCATACCCCTAGCCTAGCCCCATTAACACCTTTTAGAGTTCCTTTTGATCTAAAAGATGAGTAAAACTTGATTTGTGGAGTTTGTTCCAAGAGTTGAGGCTATGGTATGGTTCATTTGTGTGAGTAATCATATTCTTTCTTGAGGTTTATATCTGTTCTATTGGGCTTCTGTTCATATAAATGCAAGCTTTCTGATTCTGTCTTGCATACTATTGAGTGATTTAGCCAGAAAATCTGAGTGAAGATTGAGTGCATACCTTGTGAGAATGAATCATACTTGTTTGAAACATGCTGAGCTTAAATATCACCATTGTTCTATCAGGTCCTACGTGTAAATATGCGATCTGTGCATGACAATTAGCTTCTGAAACTTCATGGAATAATTCTTGGTTAAATGCTAATTTTGATGCCATGAGAGTTGAGATTCTGAGACAATAGTTATGGGCATTAGAGTTTAAGTATTTGTTGTTTTATGAATTTTCGTTTGTGTTAGTTTTTGTTAGAGTCTGTTTGTTAGTTTGGTTTTGCTAAGGGACTAGCAAAAGCTAAGTGTGGGGGAATTTGATACACGCATTTTATGCTATATTCTTAATGTATTTCCGACCTTCTTTAGCTTTGTTATTTCCTTAATAATGTCATTTCTAGCTTGTTTCTGTTTTATAGGTCGAAAGAGGCAGTTTTACACAAAAGAAGGCTAAAACGCAAGAGTTGAGAGAAGTCCTAATCAAAGAAGGATTCCTGGTGCAGCAAGGAGTCTCATTAAGTCGCAAAATCTGAGGATAAGTCGTTTAGGAAACTTTCCTGTTTTGAAAAGGGAAAGTTGCCTATTTCATTTTAAGAAACTTTCTTATTTTGATTTAGGAAACTTACTATTTCAGAATCTTTCCTATTATGACTTTCCTAAAATATTTAGGAAACTTTCTTTTCTAGTGAGACAGGGAAACCATTTGAAGTCAGGAAACCTAATCCAACTTGGAATAGGAATCTGTGAACGTGTATAAAAGGAAGGACAAATTCTGCAGCAATCAAGGGATTTATGTGTGCTAATATAAATCAGAAATTAAGGGAGATTCTTTCCTTTAATTTCGTCATTTGAATTCTGTTATTCCCTACCATATGTATCTAACTTTATTTCCCTTGCAGGAACCCTAATTGTTCACAAATAAAGGAAGGAAATTTTCGTCAAAAGCCTGATTGATAGCAGAAGAGGGAAAGTTCTTAATCGCTGGGATTTCCTTTGGAGAACAAGGAGTGTACCTGGTCCGTATTCAAGCCTCATGCAATGGATTACTGCACAAGACATTCCAGAGAATTCTGGGGAGGTCTAAATCAGGATTTAAAGCAATAATTCATCACCGTTGGATCAGAAATTAATCAAGGGCTAGGAGGATAGCTAGGGTTCGGCCAAGACAGTATAAAGAGGAGCAAAGGAGCAACGTTTCGGTATCACTTCTTCCACCAAAAATTCAGAAAAACGTTCTGTCTCTTCCGTTCTCTAATCTGTGTGAGTGCCAAGCCGCAAAGGAGCAAGCACGCAGCCACAAGAGTTGCCTCACGCTGCCAAGGTTCTTCCTGCACTAGTTCGTCACCCCTTTGAAGCTTCAAGGCCAAGAAGACTCAAAAGTGTAAAACTATGCTCTGGATTTATTACTTGGTTCCTACTGCCTTTGTATTCCTAATCGCATGGATTATGATTTCTGTTGTTGACAATATGTTTTATGCATGAATTTTATAAAGTTTTGTTCTTAGATTGTTAATGAAATTTGCGTAACTTATTCCTGTGCCATTCTTGATGTTGAAAACTTGTGATCCGGTTTATGAATTACTAACTTCTGCAGGGTTGGTAGTGCCATTTTTCTGTGTTAAACCGCTAAGGCAAACATAGATTGATTAAGTGGCAAAAGCTTAGATTCATGGGAATGGGTCAGGTTTTGATCATGAGTTGCATGTGAACTGTTTAAGCGCTAAGATAAACTTGTTTACATGTTCGAATTCTTCTGTGAACTTAATGATTCATGTTATATGTTGTATGGTTGCGCTAAGTATTAACATGACATATTGCATGAAATTTTCTGTGTTAAACCGCTAAGGCAAACATTGGATACTTAAGCAGATTATTATAGGTTGCATGACCGCTACGGTGTGTAATTCTGAATTCGTTTCATCACTCTTGATTGGCATGATTTTAAGTTGTGTTGACGTGCTCGTAACCGGGCGCGTAATTTAAAACCCTTTTTTTATCAGAATGTAGTATTGGTAAATAGGGTTCGATCAATCCGGGGACCTAAAGGGCGCTCCTGCAGTCACGATTACACTAACGAATTAGTAACTAAAAGTATTTACAAGTACTCAATTTCAAATATACACATGATACAATAGATAAAAGGTGGGGGGGGGTTTGAAGGTTTGTTCTACATTCCTACTAAAACAGAAAATAAAATATATACAAGTGATCGACTTCAAACACACACAAACATATAAAACATGTAATTAAATTGTCTCAATCTACACAATCTAAAACCATGCCAATCAAGAGTGATGAAATGAATTCAGAATTACACACCGTAGCGGTCATGCAACCTATAATAATCTGCTTAAGTATCCAATGTTTGCCTTAGCGGTTTAACACAGAAAATTCCATGCAATATGTCATGTTAATACTTAGCGCAACCATACAACATATAACATGAATCATTAAGTTCACAGAAGAATTCGAACATGTAAACAAGTTTATCTTAGCGCTTAAACAGTTCACATGCAACTCATGATCAAAACCTGACCCATTCCCATGAATCTAAGCTCTTGCCACTTAATCAATCTATGTTTGCCTTAGCGGTTTAACACAGATCAATGGCACTACCAACCCTGCAGAAGTTAGTAATTCATAAACCGGATCACAAGTTTTCAACATCAAGAATGACAAGAAAATAAGTCAAGTAAATCTCATAGTCGATTCAAAAACACAACTTTATAAATCTGATAATTAATATAACCATATTCTCAACATCAGTCTCAATCCAGAAAGCAAGAGTTCTAAAAATCTAACAAAAGAAAATACTACAAAACAGAGAGAAATCGATTGAGGCATTGTTACACTTTTTATTCTCTGAAGTGACGTTCTGAAGAACACCAAGGTATAGCAAGCTTCAATGGATGGAGGTTCTGCTGTCTTGGAACGAGAATAATAGAGAGAAGGCTGTTGTGATGTTAGGGCAGGAGTTTGTGCGTGAGAAGTGATGCCCAAAACGTTGCTCCTTTTCTCCTCTTTATACTGTCTTGGCCGAACCCTAGCTGTCCTCCTAGCCCTTGATTAATTTCTGATCCAACGGTGATGAATTATTGCTTTAAATCCTGATTTAGACCTCCCCAGAATTCTCTGGAATGTCTTTTGCAGTAATCCATTGCATGAGGCTTGAATACGGACCAGGCACACTCCTTGTTCTCCAAAGGAAATCCCAGCGATTAAGAACTTTCCCTCTTCTGCTATCAATCAGGCTTTTGACGAAAATTTCCTTCCTTTATTTGTGCACAATTAGGGTTCCTACAAGGGAAATAAAGTCAGATACATATGGTAGGAAATAACAGAATTCAAATGACGAAATTAAGGAAAGAATCCCTTGATTTTTCGATTTATATTAGCACACATAAATCCCTTGATTGCTGCAGAATTTGTCCTTCCTTTTATACACGTTCACAGATTCCTATTCCGAGTTGGATTAGGTTTCCTGACTTCAAATGGTTTCCCTGTCTCATAAGAAAAGAAAGTTTCCTAAATATTTTAGGGAAGTCATAATTAGAAAGATTCTGAAATAGTAAGTTTCCTAAATCAAAATAAGAAAGTTTCTTAAAATGAAATAGGCAACTTTCCCTTTTCAAAACAGGAAAGTTTCCTAAACGACTTATCCTCAGTTTTTGTGACTTAATGAGACTTCTTGCTGCACAAGGAATCCTTCTTCGATTAGGATTTCTCTTAAATTGCCAGTTTTCGCTTCCTTTTCTTCTTTTCTGCTCTTTTGCCTTCACACTCACAAAACATGTTAGAGATGGCATTATTACAAGAATAACATAGCTAAATAGGGCTGGAAACACATTATAAACATAGCACTTTGTGCTCGTATCATGTGTAGATTGAAGCAATCTGTTACATGATTTTATATGTTTGAGTGGAATGAAGTTGATCACTTGTACATAGTAGTTTAGTATTTTGTAGGAATGTTAGAACAAACTCTCAAAATCCCCCCCTGAAATCATGTAAATGTAATTGCTGTTTATATTCTGTGATTAACTCTTCTAGTTTTGTAAACGCAGGAGCACCCTAAAGTCCCCGGATTGATCGAACCTTATTTACCAATACTATAATTGTCAAAAAGGGTTCATAATTGTCGCACCCCGGTTTCGAGGCCACGTCAATTTTGGCGCCGTTGCCGGGGACTTTTAAAGTCTCCTACGGTTTTCTTTTAGTTTAATTTTTCAGTTTACTTAATTAATTGTAGAACTGATTGTTCATTATATTTTCTTTTCAGGTTTATATCTCATTTGGTAAACTGTTCAGTCAAGGCCGCAAAGCAGATTTGGGCCTTAACCCTTCGTGAGTTCCTTTCTAAGGTCTCTCGAGGTTGAGGGCGGCCCATATTGTGCTCTTGTCGGACCATCGAAGATATAAGTAGTTCTTAGCTGAGTAAGGGGCACTTTGAGTGGTGCCAAGGCCCGAGTAAACGACTGGGACCAAAATTGGGTTTCAAAGGGCTATAGACTGTGCGTAAGCACGATAGGGGTTTCGACCTCCGTAGCCCACCAAAAACGAAACCCTACCAGCCCGTTTCACTTTGGCCTTGCCATTCAAGCCTTCTGAAACCACGGAATTGCTTGTGTTTAGATGTCAATGCCTCTGTTCCTTTCAGTACAGTTTACAACTTGAGATATGAATTTGAAGGGTGAATAAAATTTAGAATCAGCAGTGTTGTATTAGTGTTATTTTAACTTTGTTATGTGTCGCACTAAGGTATATTGGACCAAACATGACTATGGATTGGGTAGCTGTTTCAGTCCGATTGCACACCACTGTCCTCTGTTCCCGTACCTAAGTGTGGAGTTAAAATAAACTTAAGCATAGGATAATGCAGACGTGTAGTGTCTTATGTGTTTATGGAAACTCATTCTTGTTTAACTTTTCTTACTTTAATTCTAACTTCTGTAAACTGTATGTCTTTTTCTCAACCAGCTTGATCAGAATGTCACTTGGGACACATGCAAGGAGCTGTTCCTGAAGATTCACAAGAGGAGGAGGAGCTGGAAAAGAGCAAGTCAAACATGAGGCAGAACAAGTGCAAACAAGATCAACAAAAGAATGGATGCTATGAACTCCAAGATCATAGGACTCGTTGCAGAAGTCTTTGGTGGATACTTTGAACCTGCACCTAAAGCACAAACTGTTCGGAATAGGAGGATGTCTGGGATGGATTCAGATGCAGAGGACGACTCAGAGAATGATTCTATTTATAGCTATGGCAGCCATGGCAACTCAAGGAAGTCTTACTCTCCCCCAGATTCTCGCTCTGCTGCAGAAGAATGGATGAACAATGTTGATGAAGAAACCCTGTTTGCTGATGAGGATTGAGGATGGAAGTAATCCGTTTAGCTCATGGACGTTAACCGAGGCGCTCTAGGGAGGCAGCCCTACATCAAGTCGCACACTTGTGCAATTTTGAGACTTTTTGTTTTTATTTTTATTCAAGTTTTTGGATATTTTATTAGACTTATTAGTGGTTTGTTGCACGTTTTTGCAACTATTTTTGGACAACTTTTTCCTTATTTGTATTTCCGTATTTTTATTTTTATTTTTATTCATTTCATTTTGTGAAAGTGGATTAATCTCTTGTTTTTGAAATGCAGTTTACTGACTTTGCAACAACTCAAGTCAGGAATTTGCACGGAAATCACAAGTGTTTCTCCATTCTCTAGACACCCTACATCTACTTTGAAGTATCGATTGCAAGGAGCTTTCATTTGAAGGACAAGGTCTTGTACCTTGAGGCAGGGGCCTAAATTTCAATCCTACCCGAAGGCCGTGAGTATGGGATGTCTACAAGGGGGAGCTTTCTCAAACTTTAATCTCTTACTGTTTGTTAATTAGTTTTTGTTTAGTTTGTTTTGTTGTGAATCCATGTTTCCATGCTTTATTCTATGTTGCATGCTATATTCTGTTCTACATTGAGGGCAATGTAGAGTTTAAGTGTGGGGGAAGGATTTACATTTTTTTTGCGTCATTTATTGAAAAATACATAAAAATTGAAAAATGTCAAAATCTTTTAAAAAAAAATCGTTTGCTTTTTGAGTCTTTTGTTTGTTTTTGAGTCTTAGGAGCCCTTAACTGTGTTTGATGATTATAATCTCTGAAATTATGGATAAGATCACAAGATGATTTCCAACTGATATTCTGAAGTTAATTGAAATGAATGGAAATCATGTGAAATGTAGTGGATATGATTTGAATCTCTGGTACAGAAATGAGTATGGTAAGACAAGTTTTTGATTCATATGATCCTAATTGTGAGCTTTTAAGCCTTTACATGTGCTGTTCTTTCTGAGTGTTCATTGAAATATTCTTCTTCATTTTCTTGGCTATAAATTGTTGAAAACCTCATTATTCTTTCAATTTGATTGATTGCTCACCATAGCTGTTAATGAACTAGAGATGACTAGAACTCACTCTTGTGAACTTTCGAAACTTTTAATCATAAAACACTCTGATTTTAGAGAGGATAAATGGAACTTTTTAGGATGATCACCATTGCCAAATAAACTTGTGTCCCTATTTGTGTGCGCTGCACACCCCTTAGTTTGAGCCCCTTTGAGCCTACATTAAGCCTTTTATTTCATCACCTATGTAATTTTTACCTGAACTTAGTATAGCATATCTCTACCCCTTTCCTTTGGACCTAGTAGAGCATTTATTGTGAAGACTATTAGAGGTGACGATGAAGAGCAAGTGTGGGGGAGGAGCTGCTGAAATGTCCTTGTTGTTTGAAAATTAAAGAAAATGCCGTGAAAAGAATAAAAAGGAAATAAACAATAAAATTTCGGCAGAAAAAGAAAAGAAATATTGGACATACTCTTTGTTTGTGAATCAGGAGTTGTGATGTAAATGGAAGGCCTAAAAATCGAAATATTTGGCCTTTGTTCTGTTTCATGTTGCGTAAGGAGGTGCAGTGACGTTTTTGGAGGACAAATGATATCTTGGTCCTTGTTTTGGCGACATAAGGCATTGGATAATGCTCTGCTAGGTCCTTAGGAATTTTGCAATTCCTTACTCTTAAATTCATACCCCTAGCCTAGCCCCATTAACACCTTTTAGAGTTCCTTTTGATCTAAAAGATGAGTAAAACTTGATTTGTGGAGTTTGTTCCAAGAGTTGAGGCTATGGTATGGTTCATTTGTGTGAGTAATCATATTCTTTCTTGAGGTTTATATCTGTTCTATTGGGCTTCTGTTCATATAAATGCAAGCTTTCTGATTCTGTCTTGCATACTATTGAGTGATTTAGCCAGAAAATCTGAGTGAAGATTGAGTGCATACCTTGTGAGAATGAATCATACTTGTTTGAAACATGCTGAGCTTAAATATCACCATTGTTCTATCAGGTCCTACGTGTAAATATGCGATCTGTGCATGACAATTAGCTTCTGAAACTTCATGGAATAATTCTTGGTTAAATGCTAATTTTGATGCCATGAGAGTTGAGATTCTGAGACAATAGTTATGGGCATTAGAGTTTAAGTATTTGTTGTTTTATGAATTTTCGTTTGTGTTAGTTTTTGTTAGAGTCTGTTTGTTAGTTTGGTTTTGCTAAGGGACTAGCAAAAGCTAAGTGTGGGGGAATTTGATACACGCATTTTATGCTATATTCTTAATGTATTTCCGACCTTCTTTAGCTTTGTTATTTCCTTAATAATGTCATTTCTAGCTTGTTTCTGTTTTATAGGTCGAAAGAGGCAGTTTTACACAAAAGAAGGCTAAAACGCAAGAGTTGAGAGAAGTCCTAATCAAAGAAGGATTCCTGGTGCAGCAAGGAGTCTCATTAAGTCGCAAAATCTGAGGATAAGTCGTTTAGGAAACTTTCCTGTTTTGAAAAGGGAAAGTTGCCTATTTCATTTTAAGAAACTCTCTTATTTTGATTTAGGAAACTTACTATTTCAGAATCTTTCCTATTATGACTTTCCTAAAATATTTAGGAAACTTTCTTTTCTAGTGAGACAGGGAAACCATTTGAAGTCAGGAAACCTAATCCAACTTGGAATAGGAATCTGTGAACGTGTATAAAAGGAAGGACAAATTCTGCAGCAATCAAGGGATTTATGTGTGCTAATATAAATCAGAAATTAAGGGAGATTCTTTCCTTTAATTTCGTCATTTGAATTCTGTTATTCCCTACCATATGTATCTAACTTTATTTCCCTTGCAGGAACCCTAATTGTTCACAAATAAAGGAAGGAAATTTTCGTCAAAAGCCTGATTGATAGCAGAAGAGGGAAAGTTCTTAATCGCTGGGATTTCCTTTGGAGAACAAGGAGTGTACCTGGTCCGTATTCAAGCCTCATGCAATGGATTACTGCACAAGACATTCCAGAGAATTCTGGGGAGGTCTAAATCAGGATTTAAAGCAATAATTCATCACCGTTGGATCAGAAATTAATCAAGGGCTAGGAGGATAGCTAGGGTTCGGCCAAGACAGTATAAAGAGGAGCAAAGGAGCAACGTTTCGGTATCACTTCTTCCACCAAAAATTCAGAAAAACGTTCTGTCTCTTCCGTTCTCTAATCTGTGTGAGTGCCAAGCCGCAAAGGAGCAAGCACGCAGCCACAAGAGTTGCCTCACGCTGCCAAGGTTCTTCCTGCACTAGTTCGTCACCCCTTTGAAGCTTCAAGGCCAAGAAGACTCAAAAGTGTAAAACTATGCTCTGGATTTATTACTTGGTTCCTACTGCCTTTGTATTCCTAATCGCATGGATTATGATTTCTGTTGTTGACAATATGTTTTATGCATGAATTTTATAAAGTTTTGTTCTTAGATTGTTAATGAAATTTGCGTAACTTATTCCTGTGCCATTCTTGATGTTGAAAACTTGTGATCCGGTTTATGAATTACTAACTTCTGCAGGGTTGGTAGTGCCATTTTTCTGTGTTAAACCGCTAAGGCAAACATAGATTGATTAAGTGGCAAAAGCTTAGATTCATGGGAATGGGTCAGGTTTTGATCATGAGTTGCATGTGAACTGTTTAAGCGCTAAGATAAACTTGTTTACATGTTCGAATTCTTCTGTGAACTTAATGATTCATGTTATATGTTGTATGGTTGCGCTAAGTATTAACATGACATATTGCATGAAATTTTCTGTGTTAAACCGCTAAGGCAAACATTGGATACTTAAGCAGATTATTATAGGTTGCATGACCGCTACGGTGTGTAATTCTGAATTCGTTTCATCACTCTTGATTGGCATGATTTTAAGTTGTGTTGACGTGCTCGTAACCGGGCGCGTAATTTAAAACCCTTTTTTTATCAGAATGTAGTATTGGTAAATAGGGTTCGATCAATCCGGGGACCTAAAGGGCGCTCCTGCAGTCACGATTACACTAACGAATTAGTAACTAAAAGTATTTACAAGTACTCAATTTCAAATATACACATGATACAATAGATAAAAGGTGGGGGGGGGGGGTTTGAAGGTTTGTTCTACATTCCTACTAAAACAGAAAATAAAATATATACAAGTGATCGACTTCAAACACACACAAACATATAAAACATGTAATTAAATTGTCTCAATCTACACAATCTAAAACCATGCCAATCAAGAGTGATGAAACGAATTCAGAATTACACACCGTAGCGGTCATGCAACCTATAATAATCTGCTTAAGTATCCAATGTTTGCCTTAGCGGTTTAACACAGAAAATTCCATGCAATATGTCATGTTAATACTTAGCGCAACCATACAACATATAACATGAATCATTAAGTTCACAGAAGAATTCGAACATGTAAACAAGTTTATCTTAGCGCTTAAACAGTTCACATGCAACTCATGATCAAAACCTGACCCATTCCCATGAATCTAAGCTCTTGCCACTTAATCAATCTATGTTTGCCTTAGCGGTTTAACACAGATCAATGGCACTACCAACCCTGCAGAAGTTAGTAATTCATAAACCGGATCACAAGTTTTCAACATCAAGAATGACAAGAAAATAAGTCAAGTAAATCTCATAGTCGATTCAAAAACACAACTTTATAAATCTGATAATTAATATAACCATATTCTCAACATCAGTCTCAATCCAGAAAGCAAGAGTTCTAAAAATCTAACAAAAGAAAATACTACAAAACAGAGAGAAATCGATTGAGGCATTGTTACACTTTTTATTCTCTGAAGTGACGTTCTGAAGAACACCAAGGTATAGCAAGCTTCAATGGATGGAGGTTCTGCTGTCTTGGAACGAGAATAATAGAGAGAAGGCTGTTGTGATGTTAGGGCAGGAGTTTGTGCGTGAGAAGTGATGCCCAAAACGTTGCTCCTTTTCTCCTCTTTATACTGTCTTGGCCGAACCCTAGCTGTCCTCCTAGCCCTTGATTAATTTCTGATCCAACGGTGATGAATTATTGCTTTAAATCCTGATTTAGACCTCCCCAGAATTCTCTGGAATGTCTTTTGCAGTAATCCATTGCATGAGGCTTGAATACGGACCAGGCACACTCCTTGTTCTCCAAAGGAAATCCCAGCGATTAAGAACTTTCCCTCTTCTGCTATCAATCAGGCTTCAGTGCATTGGGGTGGATTCAGTGCATTCTCCGTATTGCTCCATCGGAAATTTGGATGATCCCTTGTTCCAGGATTGTAGGTGTTGGAGAAAGGATTGTACCTTTGCTGTCCCATAGCATTGAGAGTCTCCCATCCACCATTTTCAGACAATTGAGGGCACTGATCAGAATGATGCCCTTGATTCGAGCACACACCACAAGCTTTCACCTCTTGGCTTTTTCCAAGCACAAGATGAGATAACAATGTGTCGATCTTACTTTCCAGAGTGGAGCTCGATTTTACTTCATTCACCTTCTGAGAAGAGGCCAACGCTCCAGCATATTGCTGATCATTTAGGGCACGATTGTCTAGCAATGTCCATGCTTCTCTAGGTGTTTTGTCAAGGAAGGACCCTCCAGATGCAGCATCCAACAGTTGGCGCTCCAAAGATGAGAGCCCTTCATAAAAGTACTGCAGCAGGTTATTTTCCTTGAATCCATGAGAGGGACAAGCTGCAACAAGGGCTTTGAATCTTTCATAATAAGCAGAGAATGTTTCTTCTGCCCCTTGCTGAATTCCGGTGATTTGTTTTCTCATTACCGTGATTTTTGACGCTGGGAAGTACTTGGTCAGGAACTCACTCATCATCTTTTCCCATTAGTCAATGTGTCCAGCAGGTAGATCAATGAGCCATGACTTGGCCCGGTCCTCCAATGAGAACGGAAATGCCTTCAATTTCAGAATGTTAATATCCGCATTTCTAGGGCACATGCTCACACAAACAAATTGAAAAGACTTCAGATGCCTGTTGGGATCTTCGTTGCTAAGCCCATGGAATTTTGGAATCTGATGCAGAAGCCCACTCTTCAATTCGAATTCTCCTTCCTTAGTGGCTGCCGGTTCAGGATAAGTGATACATGAAGGTGCATTACCTCCGGCTCCTGGTACAACCGAATTTGATAATTGTCTAATAGTCTGCTGTTCCATTTGTGGAATATCTTCCTCAGAATCTGAAGGTAGTGGTGAGACTATAGACCTTGTGTGTGCTTCTTCCTTATCTTCCAATTCTGCTTCACTTCCAAAATCTAGCTGTCTGAATGTGTTGGGGGTTTGAACAGGAAGATCAAGAATCTGGGAAGACTCTCCTCCTTGCTTAATGCGCTGTAATCGCCTCTCCAAGTTTGTGAAAAACTCGTTGGTCAATCCGGGGATACGAATTCCATCATCGGACATTCATAACCCTACAGAAATGAAAGAACAGAATAAGAAACAAAATAAAAATTAAATGAAAAAAACTAAAAATTCTAAACTGAGCTTACACATAAAAGGCCTTAGAACTAAGTAATTGTTACATTTTACAAAGGTTCTAAATTACAGCAATCTGTTTGAGTTAATAGTTATAAGTTTTATAGATTTTCAAACTCGAATCTTAAGTGGTAAACCAATGATAAATAGGTATGAACGTCTTGATACAAATGTTTCCGTGGTTTCAGAAGACTTGGATGGCCAGGCCGAAGTGAAGCGGGCTGGTAGGACTTCGTTTTCAATGGGTTACGGAGGTCAAGAACCCCTATCGTGCTTACGCACAGTCTATAACCCTTTGAAGTCCAATTTTGGTCCCAGGCGCTTACTCGGGCCTAGACACCATCCAAAAATGTCCCTTACTCAGTTAGGAAACACTTGTATGTTTGACAGTCGTACAAGAGTTAATATGATCCGCCCTCAACTCCAAAAGACCTTTAAAAAGGTACTGATGAAGGGTTTAGGATTCTATTAACTAAAGTAACCTTCAATGGTTTACAAAACAAGATAAGTACCTGAAAATAAATAAAACAAACAACAATTAGTCAGACTTGTTACAGCAGTATAAATGAAAGTAACCGAAAACCGTTAGAGACTTATTTAAGTCCCCGGCAACGGCGCCAAAATTGACGTGGCCTCGAAAACCGGGGTGCGACAATTATGAACCCTTTTTGACAATTGTAGTATTGATAAATAAGGTTCGATCAATCCGGGGACTTTAGGGTGCTCCTGCGTTTACAAAACTAGAAGAGTTAATCACAGAATATAAACAGCAATTACATTTACATGATTTCAGGGGAGGAATTTTGAGAGTTTGTTCTAACATTCCTACAAAAACAGAGAATAAAATATATACAAGTGATCGATTCATTCAACATCGCAAACAGAGGCAAACTCGAATTCTACCTAATCTCATTCCAGCAATCTGATTATCATGCAAGTTTTTAACAAGAGAAACAATCTCGAAACACAAGCCTGAAGAGGACATGAATTCCTTTAATTCTACTTACTTTATCACCTAAGCACAGAGAAATCTAGAACTTTGATTATTTCATGTAAATTGCTGCATTCAATACTGAAGAGTACTTGTCCACAATAAACACAAATCATTAAGAAATAAAGAATTGAGATTGAACAGCAAGGCACACCCGAGAAGTCGTGATATGCATTTACTGCAGTTTACGTTTTCAACTATTATTACATAGTTTTCACCACTTAGAGAAACATACTTACTTGAAGAAGCTTAGCACAAATCATGGCAATAGTTAGCATGCATTCTAACTCTTTTATTTAAACATAAACGCAAACTTTCAATCATTAAAACTCAGGAGATCGGATTGCCAGAAAATCATTAACGAAACATCAATACGTTTTATAAAATTCTGAATCTATTGAATACAAGAACAAACAAAACATGCTTACAAATCCAAAGGTTAACATCCGAAACATGCTTTCAAGTTGTAAAGAAAATCAAAACAAAGTAAAGAAAGTGTTTACACTTTTTCAGTTTCCAAGGAAGCTTGGCGACGTCAAAAGGGATGATTGGCTTCAGTGCTTCAAGTCTCCAACTCTGCTACCTTCGTGGAGAAGTCCTTCAAGGTCTGGCAAGAGAGGATGAACTCGGCAAAAGAGGAAAAAACGGCCTGCTACTGCTCTCGTATCTCTCTGTTTTTAACGTGAATGAATGATGAAAATTGTGAAGCAGAGAGCCTCTATTTATAGTGAACACGACAAACCCTAGGTCGTCTCCTAGCCCTTGATCAACTTCTGATCCAATGGTAGTGAATTATTGCTTCAAATCTTGATTTAGAACTCCCCAGAATTCTCTGGAATATCTTGCGCAATTATATCTCGAATGGAGCTTGAATGAAGACCAGGTTCGTTACTTGTTCTCCAAAGAAACTAACAGCAGTGAATAACTTTCCTTCTTCTGCCTTCAATCAGACCCTTGACGAAAATCCTTGATTTTCCTTCCTTTCCTGGTGTGCAATTAGGGTTCCTGAAAGAGAAATAAAGTCAGATAAATATGGTAGGGAATAACATAATTCAAACCATGAAATTAAAGGAAAGAATCTCCCTTAATTTCTGATTTATATTAACACAGATAACTCCTTAATTACTGCAGAATTCGTCCTTCCCTTTTATACCCGTTCAAACCATTCCTATTCCAAGTTGGATTAGGTTTCCTGACTTCAAACGGTTTCCCTGTCTAACTAGAAAAGAAAGTTTCCTAAATATTTTAGGGAAGCCATAATAGGAAAGATTCCAAGATAGTAAGTTTCCTAAATCAAAATAAGAAAGTTTCTTAAAATGAAATAGGCAACTTTCCCTTTTCAAAACAGGAAAGTTTCCTAAACGACTTATCCTCAGTTTTTGCGAATTAATGAGACTCCTTGCTGCACCAGAAATCCTTCTTTGATTAGGATTTATCTTAAATTGCCAGTTTTAGCTTCCTTTTCTTCTTTTCTGCTCTTTTGCCTTCACACTCACAAAACATGTTAGAGATGGCATTATTACAAGAATAACATAGCTAAATAGGGCAGGAAACACATTATAAACATAGCACTTTGTGCTCCTATCACGTTATGGTCATTATGAGTTTGTGGTGATGCCTTTTGGACTTACTAATGCACCAGTTGCGTTCATGGATCTCATGAATAGGGTGTTTAGTCCATATCTTGACCGCTTCGTGATCGTATTCATAGATGACATTTTGGTTTACTCAAAAAGTAAAAAGGAGCATGCCAAACATCTAAGAATGATATTACGGACTTTGAGAAATGCTCAGTTGTATGCCAAGTTCAGCAAGTGTGAATTTTGGCTGGATAAAATGGGATTCTTGGGTCATGTAATTTCGGCTGAAGGTGTTAGTGTGGATCCCCAAAAGGTGGAAGCAGTGTCAAATTGGAGAAGACCTACCACTGTGACGGAGATTCTTAGTTTCTTGGGATTAGCAGGTTATTATCGACGCTTTGTGCAAGATTTTTCAAAGATTGCTGTTCCACTTACAAGATTGACCAAGAAGGGAGTTAAGTTCGAATGGTCAGATCAGTGTGAGCAAAGTTTTCAAGAATTAAAGAATCGCCTGACTAGTGCTCCTGTTTTAGCACTTCCGGATGATAGTGGGGAATATGTGGTTTATTGTGATGCTTCTAAACGAGGTTTAGGCGGGGTATTGATGCAGCATGATCGAGTTATTGCCTATGCTTCTAGGCAATTGAAGCAGCATGAGGTAAATTATCCCACTCATGATTTAGAGCTTGCAGCAGTAGTTTTTACTCTCAAGTTGTGGAGACACTATCTTTATGGAGCCAAGTGTCAGATTTTTACTGATCACAAGAGTCTTCGGTATGTGTTCACTCAAAAAGAGTTAAATATGAGGCAGAGAAGGTGGATGGAATTAATCAATGATTATGATTGCACTATTGAGTATCATCCTGGAAAAGCTAATGTGGTAGCTGACGCTCTTAGTCGAAATCCCACCATATCCTTGTCTCACTTGAGGATGGTTAGAGTCCCTCTTCTTTTTGAGTTACGAGCTACTGGGGTGGATTTAGCGGTGGATAATGTTGGTGCCTTGGTAGCTAGTTTCCATGTGAGGCCAGTTTTGGTTGATAAAGTGCGGGAAGCGCAGTATCATGATCCTTCCTTTGTTCGGTTGATTGAAAGAGCAGCGAATGGAACCGCCGTGGATTTTTCGGTAAGAAGAGATGGAACCTTGTTGTTCAAAAATAGACTTTGTGTTCCAAAGAGAAATGAAGAGTTAAAGATAGAGATAATGGAAGAAGCTCATAGTTCTGCATATGCTGCTCATCCGGGTAGTACAAAAATGTATCGGACTTTGAAAGATTATTATTGGTGGCCAAACATGAAGAGGGAAATGGCAGCTTTTGTAAGTAGGTGTTTGATCTATCAGCAAGTGAAAGCTGAAAGGCAGAAACCTTCAGGATTGCTTGAGCCGTTGCCTATTCCAGTGTGGAAGTGGGACCACATCACCATGGATTTTGTTTTCAGTTTACCTCGTACCCGTGAGGGGCATGACGGTATTTGGGTGATTGTGGATAGACTCACTAAATCTGCACATTTCTTACCAATGGGAAAGAAGTATACAATGGATAAATTGGCGGAGCTTTATGTGAATGAGATTGTGAGACTTCATGGTGTACCTGAATCAATAGTGTCGGATCGGGATCCTAGATTTGCTTCTAAATTCTGGAAAGCTCTTCAGACAGCTTTAGGTACCCGATTACACTTCAGCACTGCTTTTCATCCTCAGACTGATGGGCAATCAGAGAGGACTGTTCAGACTTTAGAGGATATGTTGAGAGCTTGTGCCTTGCAGTTTAGGGGGAGTTGGGATAAGAACCTATCTTTGATGGAGTTTGCTTATAATAACAGCTACCATTCTAGTATTGGTATGGCTCCATTTGAGGCACTTTATGGGAAACAGTGTCGTACACCTCTATGTTGGAATGAAGTAGGAGAAAAAGAACTTTGTGGTCCTGAGTTAATCCATGATACTAATGAGAAGATTAAAGTGGTCAGAGATAGACTCAAGGCCGCTCAGAGTAGGCAAAAGAGTTATGCAGATATTCGCAGGAAGGACCTTGAGTTTCAAGTAGGTGATTGGGTGTTTTTGAAATTATCTCCTTGGAAAGGGATAGTACGTTTTGGTAAGCGTGGGAAGCTTAGTCCGAGATATATTGGGCCTTATGAGATAATAGAGCGAGTTGGCTCACTTGCTTATCGATTACTTTTACCTCCAGAATTGTCCAGGATACATAATGTGTTTCATGTATCCATGCTTCGCAAGTATATGGCCGATCTCTCTCATGTGTTGCAAGAGCAACCAATTAGTTTGACCAGAGATTTGACCTATGAAGAGGAACCGGTACAGATTCTTGACCGAAAGGAGCAAGTACTGAGGAATAAGACAATTCCACTTGTCAAGGTGCTTTGGAGAAGTCATCAAGTAGAGGAAGCTACTTGGGAATCAGAGAAGCAAATGAGGCAGCAGTATCCCTACCTTTTTGTTTGATAGTTATGTAAATTTCGGGGACGAAATTTTTATAAGGAGGGGAGAATTGTCACGCCCCGGTTCTTAAGTTATTTTACGGTTATTTACTTTGGTAATATTTTGGTCTTTTACCGTTTTAAGTAACCGTTTACTATTTAAGACTCCAAAGTTGACTTTTTCTTCCGTATGGAATTTGGGAAAACTTTCTTCATGAAAGTCGTAGAGGATGTTATTACGAGTTCGTAGACATGCTACGCGTTAAAATCGGAGTTAGCATGTAAAAGATATCAATTAAAAATGTAAGTTTTATTGGGGTATTATTTTGGGGTGTTAAATTTTGGAGTTGGGTTTTGTTTATTAAGTTGGACCGGGCTATTTTTTGGTCAAAGCCCCAAAAATATTTCTCTCTTCCACCCGATTTTCTCCACCCACCCGATTTTCTCCTCCCTCCGCCCGGAAATTTCACCACCGCCGTCCGCCGCCGTCCGGCCACCACCGACCGCCAGACCGGTCTCGTTCGGACCCCCGACATCTCCTGTTCATTTCTGGATAGGTGGCCGATCCCTAACGCCGCCGTGAAGGAGCAGCCGAGCTCGAAAGCCACGGTTGCCGTGGTTGCACCTTCGCCGGAGCTCCGTCCTCCGGCCACCATAGGTCGTGATTTTTGGCTCAACTTGTAGCCCTCATCTAGGTGAGTAATCCCTCAAAAGGATTCGGCTAAATTCGATTTCGTTAGGGTGGTTTGTATAATTGAAAGTTTTAGGGATTTATGGATGTTTTGATTCGATTACCATAGTTAGGCTTGGAATTGGTGTTTGTGCTAGTTAGGAAAGTTGTAGAGGAGATTGAGAGGAAGATTCTGTTAAAATTTGGTAGCATTTGCAGGTTGCCGGAGTTGGTCGCCGGCCGCCGCTGCCGGCGGAGCCGGCGCCGGCGCCGGCGCTGTTTTGGGAAATTTTGTGGTTTTTGATGTAGAATATTAAGGGGATATTATTGATGTGAATTTAGGAATTTTTGGAGGATTTTTGGTTAGGTTTTGGAATTTGTAAAGTTTGGTATTTTTGGCGGATTAATAAGTTAAAATCCGGCCATTGGATTATTTTTATGATTAGGACGTTGGAAGGTGATTTTTGAGGATGTCGGTATTTATGGAGATTTTTGGTTGGCAGTGAAGTTAAGATTTAGGACGATAGGCATGGTTTAGCGCGAGAAGCTCATATTTAATTATGCCTATTTTCTTTAAACGTTGGGATTTTATTTAAGGAATTATTTATGTTTTGGAACAGGACGCGAGGAGGCTCGAGCAGAGGAGACCTCCGACCGACTTCAAGCTTAGGCCTAACTTGTGAGTGGACCTTTGTTTTAAATAATGTGCATGCAATTGTTTATTTGGTTGGACCATTTGACGTCATTTTTATTTGACGATTTTACTCATTGTGATGAGTTACCGAAAATGGGATTTTCGGTAAATTATAATATATTTTTAAGGAGAGTATGTATATAAATGCTAGCTAGCGATATGTGTCTGTCCACCTTAATGACATACTATATAACTGCATTATGGTGTGACGTGAGCGTTGGACGCAAGCGTAGTAGCCTTATATGAGTGTTTAATTCATATAAGGGGTATGGGCATATATTTATACACCCGTCTGTCCACCTTAATGACGTAGTGTATCACCGCATTAAGGCGTGACGTGAGCGTTGGACGCGAGCGTAGTAGCCCCATATAGATTATTATTAATTTATATAGGGAGTATGGGCGAGTGTAAATATATACTTGTATATATTTTAGCCTGAGATACTGTATTTTGATATATATATATTTTAGCCTGAGAGGCTGTATTTGGATATATATAGTTTTGAGCAGTAGAGGCTCGATATTTATAACGATAAGAGAATTATCGTTTAAGACATGCATTTGTTTTCTTGGAAATTAAATTGGGAAAGCATAAATATTCTTTTTATTGATTTTTGTCCACTCACTATAATTATTGATACACGCATTTTATGCTATATTCTTAATGTATTTCCGACCTTCTTTAGCTTTGTTATTTCCTTAATAATGTCATTTCTAGCTTGTTTCTGTTTTATAGGTCGAAAGAGGCAGTTTTACACAAAAGAAGGCTAAAACGCAAGAGTTGAGAGAAATCCTAATCAAAGAAGGATTCCTGGTGCAGCAAGGAGTCTCATTAAGTCGCAAAATCTGAGGATAAGTCGTTTAGGAAACTTTCCTGTTTTGAAAAGGGAAAGTTGCATATTTCATTTTAAGAAACTTTCTTATTTTGATTTAGGAAACTTACTATTTCAGAATCTTTCCTATTATGACTTTCCTAAAATATTTAGGAAACTTTCTTTTCTAGTGAGACAGGGAAACCATTTGAAGTCAGGAAACCTAATCCAACTTGGAATAGGAATCTGTGAACGTGTATAAAAGGAAGTACAAATTCTGCAGCAATCAAGGGATTTATGTGTGCTAATATAAATCAGAAATTAAGGGAGATTCTTTCCTTTAATTTCGTCATTTGAATTCTGTTATTCCCTACCATATGTATCTAACTTTATTTCCCTTGCAGGAACCCTAATTGTTCACAAATAAAGGAAGGAAATTTTCGTCAAAAGCCTGATTGATAGCAGAAGAGGGAAAGTTCTTAATCGCTGGGATTTCCTTTGGAGAACAAGGAGTGTACCTGGTCCGTATTCAAGCCTCATGCAATGGATTACTGCACAAGACATTCCAGAGAATTCTGGGGAGGTCTAAATCAGGATTTAAAGCAATAATTCATCACCGTTGGATCAGAAATTAATCAAGGGCTAGGAGGATAGCTAGGGTTCGGCCAAGACAGTATAAAGAGGAGCAAAGGAGCAACGTTTTGGTATCACTTCTTCCACCAAAAATTCAGAAAAACGTTCTGTCTCTTCTGTTCTCTAATCTGTGTGAGTGCCAAGCTGCAAAGGAGCAAGCACAAAGCCACAAGAGTTTCCTCACGCTGCCAAGGTTCTTCCTGCACTAGTTCGTCACCCCTTTGAAGCTTCAAGGCCAAGAAGACTCAAAAGTGTAAAACTATGCTCTGGATTTATTATTTTGTTCCTACTGCCTTTGTATTCCTAATCGCATGGATTATGATTTCTGTTGTTGACAATATGTTTTATGCATGAATTTTATAAAGTTTTGTTCTTAGATTGTTAATGAAATTTGCGTAACTTATTCCTGTGCCATTCTTAATGTTGAAAACTTGTGATCCGGTTTATGAATTACTAACTTCTGCAGGGTTGGTAGTGCCATTTTTCTGTGTTAAACCGCTAAGGCAAACATAGATTGATTAAGTGGCAAAAGCTTAGATTCATGGGAATGGGTCAGGTTTTGATCATGAGTTGCATGTGAACTGTTTAAGCGCTAAGATAAACTTGTTTACATGTTCGAATTCTTCTGTGAACTTAATGATTCATGTTATATGTTGTATGGTTGCGCTAAGTATTAACATGACATATTTCATGGAATTTTCTGTGTTAAACCGCTAAGGCAAACATTGGATACTTAAGCAGATTATTATAGGTTGCATGACCGCTACGGTGTGCAATTCTGAATTCGTTTCATCACTCTTGATTGGCATGATTTTAAGTTGTGTAGATTGAAGCAATCTGTTACATGATTTTATATGTTTGAGTGGAATGAAGTTGATCACTTGTACATACTAGTTTTGTATTATGTAGGAATGTTAGAACAAACTCTCAAAATCCCCCCCTGAAATCATGTAAATGTAATTGCTGTTTATATTCTGTGATTAACTCTTCTAGTTTTGTAAACGCAGGAGCACCCTAAAGTCCCCGGATTGATCGAACCTTATTTACCAATACTACAATTGTCAAAAAGGGTTCATAATTGTCGCACCCCGGTTTCGGAGCACGTCAATTTTGGCGCCGTTGCCGGGGACTTTTAAAGTCTCCTACGGTTTTCTTTTAGTTTAATTTTTCAGTTTACTTAATTAATTGTAGTACTGATTGTTTATTATATTTTCTTTTCAGGTTTATATCTCATTTGGTAAACTGTTCAGTCAAGGCCGCAAAGCAGATTTGGGCCTTAACCCTTCGTGAGTTCCTTTCTAAGGTCTCTCGAGGTTGAGGGCGGCCCATATTGTGCTCTTGTCGGACCATCGAAGATATAAGTAGTTCTTAGCTGAGTAAGGGGCACTTTGAGTGGTGCCAAGGCCCGAGTAAACGACTGGGACCAAAATTGGGTTTCAAAGGGCTATAGACTGTGCGTAAGCACGATAGGGGTTTCGACCTCCGTAGCCCACCAAAAACGAAACCCTACCAGCCCGTTTCACTTCGGCCTTGCCATTCAAGCCTTCTGAAACCACGGAATTGCTTGTGTTTAGATGTCAATGCCTCTGTTCCTTTCAATACAGTTTACAACTTGAGATATGAATTTGAAGGGTGAATAAAATTTAGAATCAGCAGTGTTGTATTAGTGTTATTTTAACTATGGTGTGTGTCGCACTAAGGTATATTGGACCAAACATGACTATGGATTGGGTAGCTGTTTCAGTCCCATTGCACACCACTGTCCTCTGTTCCCGTACCTAAGTGTGGAGTTAAAATAAACTTAAGCATAGGATAATGCAGACGTGTAGTGTCTTATGTGTTTATGGAAACTCATTCTTGTTTAACTTTTCTTACTTTAATTCTAACTTCTGTAAACTGTATGTCTTTTTCTCAACCAGCTTGATCACAATGTCACTTGGGACACATGCAAGGAGCTGTTCCTGAAGATTCACAAGAGGAGGAGGAGCTGGAAAAGAGCAAGTCAAACATGAGGCAGAACAAGTGCAAACTGTATGTCTTTTTTCTCAATCAGCAAGATCAACAAAAGAATGGATGCTATGAACTCCAAGATCATAGGACTCGTTGCAGAAGTCTTTGGTGGATACTTTGAACCTGCACCTAAAGCATAAACTGTTCGGAATAGGAGGATGTCTGGGATGGATTCAGATGCAGAGGACGACTCAGAGAATGATTCTATTTATAGCTATGGCAGCCATGGCAACTCAAGGAAGTCTTACTCTCCCCCAGATTCTCGCTCTGCTGCAGAAGGCTGGATGAACAATGTTGATGAAGAAACCCTGTTTGCTGATGAGGATTGAGGATGGAAGTAATCCGTTTAGCTCATGGACGTTAACCGAGGCGCTCTAGGGAGGCAGCCCTACATCAAGTCGCACACTTGTGCAATTTTGAGACTTTCTGTTTTTTATTTTTATTCAAGTTTTTTATTTTTATTCATTTCATTTTGTGAAAGTTGGATTAATCTCTTGTTTTTGAAATGCAGTTTACTGACTTCGCAGCAACTCCGGTCAGGAATTTGCATGGAAATCACAAGTGTTTCTCCATTCTCTGGACACCCTACATCTACTTTGAAGTATCGATTGCAAGGAGCTTTCATTTGAAGGTCAAGGTCTTGTACCTTGAGGCAGGGGCCTAAATTTCAATCCTACCCGAAGGCCGTGAGTATGGGATGTCTACAAGGGGGAGCTTTCTCAACTTTAATCTCTTACTGTTTGTTAATTAGTTTTTGTTTAATTTGTTTTGTTGTGAATCCATGTTTCCATGCTTTATTCTATGTTGCATGCTATATTCTGTTCTACATTGAGGGCAATGTAGAGTTTAAGTGTGGGGGAAGGATTTACATGTTTATTGCGTCATTTATTGAAAAATACATAAAAATTGAAAAATGTCAAAATCTTTTAAAAAAAAAATCGTTTGCTTTTTGAGTCTTTTGTTTGTTTTTGAGTCTTAGGAGCCCTTAACTGTCTTTGATGATTATAATCTCTAAAATTATGGATAAGATCACAAGATGATTTCCAACTGATATTCTGAAGTTAATTGAAATGAATGGAAATCATGTGAAATGTAGTGGATATGATGAATCTCTGGTACAGAAATGATTATGCTAAGACAAGTTTTTGATTCATATGACCCTAAATGTGAGCTTTTAAGCCTTTATATGTGCTATTCTTTCTGAGTGTTCATTGAAATATTCTTCTTCATTTTCTTGGCTATAAATTGTTGAAAACCTCATTATTCTTTCAATTTGATTGATTGCTCACCATAGCTGTTAATGAACTAGAGATGACTAGAACTCACTCTTGTGAATTTCGAAACTTTTAATCATAAAACACTCTGATTTTAGAGAGGATAAATGGAACTTTTTAGGATGATCACCATTGCCAAATAAACTTGTGTCCCTATTTGTGTGCGCTGCACACCCCTTAGTTTGAGCCCCTTTGAGCCTACATTAAGCCTTTTATTTCATCACCTATGTAATTTTTACCTGAACTTAGTATAGCATATCTCTACCCTTGTCCTTTGGACCTAGTAGAGCATTTTGTGTGAAGACTACTAGAGGTGACGATGAAGAGCAAGTGTGGGGGGAGGAGCTGCTGAAATGTCCTTGTTGTTTGAAAATTAAAGAAAATGCCGTGAAAAGAATAAAAAGAAAATAGAGAATAAAATTTCGGCAGAAAAAGAAAAGAAATATTGGACATACTCTTTGTTTGTGAATCAGGAGTCGTGATGTAAATGGAAGGCCTAAAAATCGAAATATTTGGCCTTTGTTCTGTTTCATGAGGTGCGGTGACGTTTTTGGAGGACAAATGATGTCTTGGCCCTTGTTTTGGCGACATAAGGCATTGGATAATGCTCTGCTAGGTCCTTAGGAATTCTGCAATTCCTTACTCTTAAATTCATATCCCTAGCCTAGCCCCATTAAAACCTTTTAGAGTTCCTTTTGATCTAAAAGATGAGTAAAACTTGATTTGTGGAGTTTGTTCCAAGAGTTGAGCCTATGGTATGGTTCATTTGTGTGAGTAATCATATTCTTTCTTGAGGTTTATATCTGTTCTATTGGGATTCTGTTCATATAAATGCAAGCTTTCTGATTCTGTCTTGCATACTATTGAGTGATTTAGCCAGAAAATCTGAGTGAAGATTGAGTGCATACCTTGTGAGAATGAATCATACTTGTTTGAAAAATGCTGAGCTTAAATATCACCATTGTTCTATCAGGTCCTACGTGTAAATATGCGATCTGTGCATGACAATTAGCTTCTGAAACTTCATGGAATAATTCTTGGTTAAATGCTAATTTTGATGCCATGAGAGTTGAGATTCTGAGACAATAGTTATGGGCATTAGAGTTTAAGTATTTGTTGTTTTATAAATTTTCGTTTGTGTTAGTTTTTGTTAGAGTCTGTTTGTTAGTTTGGTTTTGCTAAGGGACTAGCAAAAGCTAAGTGTGGGGGAATTTGATACACGCATTTTATGCTATATTCTTAATGTATTTCCGACCTTCTTTAGCTTTGTTATTTCCTTAATAATGTCATTTCTAGCTTGTTTCTGTTTTATAGGTCGAAAGAGGCAGTTTTACACAAAAGAAGGCTAAAACGCAAGAGTTGAGAGAAATCCTAATCAAAGAAGGATTCCTGGTGCAGCAAGGAGTCTCATTAAGTCGCAAAATCTGAGGATAAGTCGTTTAGGAAACTTTCCTGTTTTGAAAAGGGAAAGTTGCATATTTCATTTTAAGAAACTTTCTTATTTTGATTTAGGAAACTTACTATTTCAGAATCTTTCCTATTATGACTTTCCTAAAATATTTAGGAAACTTTCTTTTCTAGTGAGACAGGGAAACCATTTGAAGTCAGGAAACCTAATCCAACTTGGAATAGGAATCTGTGAACGTGTATAAAAGGAAGTACAAATTCTGCAGCAATCAAGGGATTTATGT
The DNA here is from genome assembly GCA_009720345.1 of Fragaria iinumae. NCBI lineage: Eukaryota > Viridiplantae > Streptophyta > Magnoliopsida > Rosales > Rosaceae > Fragaria > Fragaria iinumae. Next base: position 12,895,530 of record CM019118.1, on the reverse strand, counting down.
GTGCTAATATAAATCAGAAATTAAGGGAGATTCTTTCCTTTAATTTCGTCATTTGAATTCTGTTATTCCCTACCATATGTATCTAACTTTATTTCCCTTGCAGGAACCCTAATTGTTCACAAATAAAGGAAGGAAATTTTCGTCAAAAGCCTGATTGATAGCAGAAGAGGGAAAGTTCTTAATCGCTGGGATTTCCTTTGGAGAACAAGGAGTGTACCTGGTCCGTATTCAAGCCTCATGCAATGGATTACTGCACAAGACATTCCAGAGAATTCTGGGGAGGTCTAAATCAGGATTTAAAGCAATAATTCATCACCGTTGGATCAGAAATTAATCAAGGGCTAGGAGGATAGCTAGGGTTCGGCCAAGACAGTATAAAGAGGAGCAAAGGAGCAACGTTTTGGTATCACTTCTTCCACCAAAAATTCAGAAAAACGTTCTGTCTCTTCTGTTCTCTAATCTGTGTGAGTGCCAAGCTGCAAAGGAGCAAGCACAAAGCCACAAGAGTTTCCTCACGCTGCCAAGGTTCTTCCTGCACTAGTTCGTCACCCCTTTGAAGCTTCAAGGCCAAGAAGACTCAAAAGTGTAAAACTATGCTCTGGATTTATTATTTTGTTCCTACTGCCTTTGTATTCCTAATCGCATGGATTATGATTTCTGTTGTTGACAATATGTTTTATGCATGAATTTTATAAAGTTTTGTTCTTAGATTGTTAATGAAATTTGCGTAACTTATTCCTGTGCCATTCTTAATGTTGAAAACTTGTGATCCGGTTTATGAATTACTAACTTCTGCAGGGTTGGTAGTGCCATTTTTCTGTGTTAAACCGCTAAGGCAAACATAGATTGATTAAGTGGCAAAAGCTTAGATTCATGGGAATGGGTCAGGTTTTGATCATGAGTTGCATGTGAACTGTTTAAGCGCTAAGATAAACTTGTTTACATGTTCGAATTCTTCTGTGAACTTAATGATTCATGTTATATGTTGTATGGTTGCGCTAAGTATTAACATGACATATTTCATGGAATTTTCTGTGTTAAACCGCTAAGGCAAACATTGGATACTTAAGCAGATTATTATAGGTTGCATGACCGCTACGGTGTGCAATTCTGAATTCGTTTCATCACTCTTGATTGGCATGATTTTAAGTTGTGTAGATTGAAGCAATCTGTTACATGATTTTATATGTTTGAGTGGAATGAAGTTGATCACTTGTACATACTAGTTTTGTATTATGTAGGAATGTTAGAACAAACTCTCAAAATCCCCCCCTGAAATCATGTAAATGTAATTGCTGTTTATATTCTGTGATTAACTCTTCTAGTTTTGTAAACGCAGGAGCACCCTAAAGTCCCCGGATTGATCGAACCTTATTTACCAATACTACAATTGTCAAAAAGGGTTCATAATTGTCGCACCCCGGTTTCGGAGCACGTCAATTATTGCGAATGTTTTTCCCTTGGGCTCTTCGTTTTTAAATTGCCCAGTCTGCAGAGTTCGAGTTAGAACGAGTAGGAGACGACGAGGCATAGTTACCCATTTCTCAGCCACTTTTCACCAGTAGGTTACCTGTTTAACCTACTAGAGTATTTTTCCTACTCCTCTAGTGTATAGTAGCTCTGAATACTTTTTGGGATTTATTGTAATGTTTCTGGTGGTGTGCTTAGACTTTTATTGTATTTTTGAATATACGAAGTTTGTAATTATTTACTCACTTTCGTAAAATTGTGGGTTGATTTGGAGGATGCTCAAATTTATTTAAGAAAGTAACACTTTAGTTTTCTAGGTTAGGGTTGTCCATTTTCAAGGGAGATTTGCTTATCAGTAAATTTTCCTTGGAGGTGGTCCCCGCAGGACTTACCTCGGGTTTCGGGGTGAAATTCGGGGTGGGTCTTGACATTTACAGCTCAAAACTATATATCAAAATATGTATGTATTTACACTCGCCCATACTCCCTATATAAATTAATAATAATCTATATAGAGCTACTACGCTCGCGTCCAATGCTCACATCACACTTTAATGCGGTGATACACTACGCCATTAAGGTGGACAGACGGGTGTATAAATATGTGCCCATACCCCCTATATGAATTAAACACTCATATAAGGCTACTACGCTTGTGTCCAACGCTCACGTCACACCATAATGCAGTTATATATTATGTCATTAAGGTGGATAGACACATATTGCTAGCTAGCATTTATATACATACTCTCCTTAAAAACATATTATAATTTACCGAAAAAACCATTTTCGGTAACTCACCACAATGAGTAAAATCGTCAAATAAAAATGACGACCAATGCTCCAACCAAATAAACAATTGCATGGACATTATTCAAACCAAGAGTCCACTCACAAATTAGGCCTAAGCCTGAAGTCGGTTCGAAGCCTCTTCTGCTCGAGCTTCCTCACGTCCTGATCAAAGAACATAATTAAATCATCAACTATATACCCACGCTTATATAAAAATAGGCAAAATTAAATGTGGCCTTATCTACTCTCATTCTTGCCCAACTTTGCAAATCTTAAAATTGATACCGTCCAAACTTCACCACAAATACCGACGGCCTTAAATCCACCTTCTACGGCCGAAACAACAATAATCTAACGGCTGGATTCTATCCAAATTAACGGCCAAAATACCAAACTTTGAAAATCCCAAACCTATCCAAAATTCCTAAATTCACATCATTAACCTCCCCTTAATATTCCACATTTAAAACCATAAAATTTCCCAAAACAGGGGCGGCCAGCGGCTGACTCCGGCAACCTCCAATAGCTACCAAATTTTAACAGCATCTTCCTCTCAATCTCCTCTACAACTTTCCTAACTAGCACAAACACCAATTACAAGCCTAACTATGCGAATTGAACGAAAACATCTAATAAGCCCTAAAATTTCAATTATACGTTTCACCCTAAAAAGATCGAATTGGACCAATTCCTTTTGAGGGATTACTCACCTTGATGAGGGCTACAAGATGAGCCAAAAATTCTGACCTATGGTGGCCGGAAGAGGGAACTCTGGCGAAGGGCTGCACGGCGTTTCCAGCGGGTTTTCTCCTCTCCGGCGGCACTACCGGCTCGGACACTTGGCCGGAGAGAGAGAGGAGGTGGCGGGGGCTCGAACTGGGCCGGAGCGGCGGCCAGTTGCCGGCTGGACGGCGGAAACTGGTGGCAGGAGGTTTTTGACGAGAGAGGGCTCGGGGAGAGCTCTGGAGGAAAGAGAAGAGAAAGAAAAAAAAGAAGAGAAAGGATTGGGCTGGGGCTGCTCCACACCCGGTCCATCACTTAAATCCAAAAATATACCCACTAAAATTTTTACCCCTTTTTACCAACTCAAAAACTTTACCATTTAATTGATAACTTTACCATGCTAACTCTGATTTTAACGCATAGCATGTTTACGAACTCGTGACAACATCCTCTATGACTTTCATGAAGAAAGTTTTCCCAAATTCCAAACATAAGAAAAGTCAACTTTTGGAGTCTTAAATAGTAAACGGTTACTTAAAACGGTAAAAGACCAAAATAATACCAAAGTAAATAACCGTAAAATAACTTAAGAACCGGGGCGTGACAAGAGACACATGCCACTCGCCTGGAAAAGACGATGTTGGCACATTGGCATGGATGACAAATCTACTAGACATAAATGAATGCGTGGCTCCGGGATCAATTAAAGTAAGAGCTGGCTGCCCAAAAATTAATAACGTACCAATGATGACATCTGGAGAAGTACGACCCTCCTGCTGGGTCATAGCATGAAGTCTAGCGCGGGTCATGGGACGTCCACGCTGACCACTACCCTGGTGAGAGCCACTCCTGGCTGCTGAACCGCCTTGAGAATCACCACTGGAGCCTCTAGCTGAAGATTGACCGGCTGGCTGAGTAGGGGTGGTCCTTTGAGCCACTAATGGACAATCCCTCCTGAAATGATCCTCACCACCACACTCAAAGCACCTAGAAGACTGCTGCTGACCAAAAGAAAAAGTTTGACCACCAGATGTCCCACCATGGAAACTGCCACCAGCACTAAATTGACTAGTCTGCTACCTACCCAACTGACTCCTGAAAGATCTCCTGAAACGTCCTCTAGCCCTGTTCCGCACACCAGAGCTCGATCTGCTACTATAACCACTACAAGTTGATGATCCAGAAGCGGATGAGGAAGCAGCCTTCTTAGATGGACCCTGACTGGGACCACTGAAATCTCGGGGCCGAGCACTATATGTTCCCCTAGTCTCGATGGCCATGGCTGCACTAACCGCATCAAGAAAAGTCGGGTAAATAACACCTGTCATCCTATCTGCATACACTCCACCAAGTGCCCCAATAAACATATCAATCCTGGTCCTCTCATCAGGAACCAAATATGGCATATGATAGCTCAAGGTAGTGAACCTCTGCTCAAACTCGATGACACCCTCATCAACCCTCTTCTTCATGTTCAGAAAATCTGTCTGAATCCTACTACGATGAGCATGACTGAAATACTGACCCAAGAAGAGCGCCTTAAACTGCTCCTAAGTCATGTCCTGAGCACCACCATTATTTCTGCTAGCGAGAGTCCACCAATGATGCGCTGAGTCATCCAGAAAAGTCACTGCCATCTTCACTTTCTTTTCTTCTAGCATATCAGTGCTCTCAAAAGTCGTTTCCATCTTGTCTACCCATGTGTATGCATCAAGGGGTCCCTTGGCACCCTTTGATGGAGACTACATCGACTACAAAGTAAACAATGCAACCTCACACAATTATTACCCTGCAAATGTCATCGTTAGTATAGAATAAGTAGGGATCGTTCAGTCCGGGGATGTCAAAGGGTGAATTGAACTTATAAGTGCTAATACATATATACACATAGAAATTTGGGGGGGGGGGGGGGTTTGGAAAGATTTATCTAACTAAAACTACTGCTGAAATAAAACCTAAACTAACATATATACATGTGATCGACAACTTCACACAAAACAAGAAACGAAAACACTCAAGAACATGTAACAAATTATGCAAGACATTTGGTACAGCAGTTTCAACACATCCTAGACTCTACTTCAATTCCAATTCTGATTTAGAGCCCTTCGCGGTTACTCCAATCGTTAAGACTTCATAAGTATTTAGAATCAACTTCGCGTGTAATCCTAAATTGTATGCTAACTCATTTAAAGACACTTCGCGTAGAAATTAAACAAGAAAACACATAAGCATAGTAAGCCGAATCAGAAACATGCACAAGGTATGGCGTCACTCATCCTATTAACATGCAAGTTTTCAGAATTATACTTAACCACTTTTAAGCAACAAAGACCTAGACAACTTCGCGTATGACTAAATCATATATCACTTTGGTAGATGAAATCGCAACCCACATAACAACCATGGCCTTAGGCTGTATGCAACCATTGATTTTGCCTGCTCGATTTAGAAAACTAATCGAATACAATCAAGAACACATTGAAACATGCTGCCCTAAATCTAACACAGAAAATATCACATGATCAAGTTTGTAACAATCGTCATACATTAGTTATAAATATCAGAAAATCTAAACATGTTACAAAACCAAATCGGCAACCATAAAAACATACAATCTTCATAGACAAAGTATTGTAAAATTACAGAAACATAAACAGCCATGAGAAGAATGGATCACACTTTGTAGAAACCTTGAATGGTGGCTGCAAAGGTGGTGGAATTGGTGATGGAATTATACAAAGCAAAAGGGAGATGGTGGTGGTTCGGCTAGTCTAGTTTCTGTATAGGGTTTATGGTGAGAATTTGGTAGAATTCCGGCTTGTGTTTGTATGGAAGATGTGATGCCCAAAACGTTGCTTCTCTGCTCCTCTTTATACTATCTTGGCCGAACCCTAGCTCTTTTCTCAGCCCTTGATGAACTTCTGATCCAACGGTAAAGAATATTGCACAAAATCTTCCCCAGAATTCTCTGGAATGTCTTGTGCAGTAATTCATTACATGAGGCTTGAATAGAGACCAGGTACGTTCCTTGTTCTCCAAAGGAAATCCCAGCGATTAAGAACTTTCCCTCTTCTACCTTCAATCAGACTTTTGACGAAAATCCATGATTTTCCTTCCTTTATTTGTGCGCAATTAGGGTTCCTGGAAAAGAAATAAAGTCAGATAAATATGGTAGGGAATAACATAATTCTAACAACGAAATTAAAGGAAAGAATCTCCCTTAATTTCTTATTTATATTAGCACAGATAACTCCTTGATTACTGCAGAATTCGTCCTTCCCTTTTATACCCGTTCAAACCATTGCTATTCCAAGTTCGATTAGGTTTCCTGACTTCAAACGGTTTCCCTGTCTCATTAGAAAAGAAAGTTTCCTAGATATTTTAGGAAAGTCATAATAGGAAAGATTCAGAAATAGTAAGTTTCCTAAATCAAAACAAGAAAGTTTCTTAAAATGAAATAGGCAACTTTCCCTTTTCAAAACAGGAAAGTTTCTTAAATGACTTATCCTCAGATTTTGCGACTTAATGAGACTCCTTGCTGCACCAGGAATCCTACTTTGATTAGGATTTCTCTCAACTCTTGCGTTTTAGCCTTCTTTTGTGTAAAACTTCCTCTTTCGACCTATAAAACAGAAACAAGCTAGAAGTGACATTATTAAGGAAATAACAAAGCAAAAGAAGGTCGGAAATACATTGAGAATAGCATAAAATGCTTGTATCAACAACCGACTCTACCATAAACTCTTAACTTGACAAAATGACTCAATATTACAACAATAAGGGTTAAGCAAAGTATAAATGGAGGTAAAAAGATATTAAGAACGTCACATTTTATGCTCCTATCACCCTTGAACTCAATTGTCCCAGCATCGAAGACATCCTTCTTCCTCACAGACCGAGGGTGCTGAACCCTGTCTAAAACACCTCTTAGCATATTCCCAATGGAATCAACTAATCCTCTAACTTCATCACCCTCATTCGCGTTGGTCGAGGTAGCCACACGGGGTTGGCGTCTAGGAGGCATATGATAGGAGCACAAAGTGCTATGTTTATAATGTGTTTCCTACCCTATTTAGCTATGTTATTCTTGTAATAATGTCATCTCTAACATGTTTTGTGAGTGTGAAGGCAAAAGAGCAGAAAAGAAGAAAAGGAAGCTAAAACTTGCAATTTAAGAGAAATCCTAATCAAAGAAGGATTCCTGGTGCAGCAAGGAGTCTCATTAAGTCGCAAAAATTGAGGATAAGTCGTTTAGGAAACTTTCCTGTTTTGAAAAGGGAAAGTTGCCTATTTCATTTTAAGAAACTTTCTTATTTTGATTTAGGAAACTTACTATCTTGGAATCTTTCCTATTATGACTTCCCTAAAATATTTAGGAAACTTTCTTTTCTAGTGAGACAGGGAAACCGTTTGAAGTCAGGAAACCTAATCCAACTTGGACTAGGAATGGTTTGAACGGGTATAAAAGGGAAGGACGAATTCTGCAGTAATAAAGGAGTTATCTGTGTTAATATAAATCAGAAATTAAAGGAAAGAATCTCCCTTAATTTCTGATTTATATTAACACAGATAACTCCTTTATTACTGCAGAATTCGTCCTTCCCTTTTATACCCGTTCAAACCATTCCTAGTCCAAGTTGGATTAGGTTTCCTGACTTCAAACGGTTTCCCTGTCTCACTAGAAAAGAAAGTTTCCTAAATATTTTAGGGAAGTCATAATAGGAAAGATTCCAAGATAGTAAGTTTCCTAAATCAAAATAAGAAAGTTTCTTAAAATGAAATAGGCAACTTTCCCTTTTCAAAACAGGAAAGTTTCCTAAACGACTTATCCTCAGATTTTGCGACTTAATGAGACTCCTTGCTGCACCAGGAATCCTACTTTGATTAGGATTTCTCTCAACTCTTGCGTTTTAGCCTTCTTTTGTGTAAAACTTCCTCTTTCGACCTATAAAACAGAAACAAGCTAGAAGTGACATTATTAAGGAAATAACAAAGCAAAAGAAGGTCGGAAATACATTGAGAATAGCATAAAATGCTTGTATCAACAACCGACTCTACCATAAACTCTTAACTTGACAAAATGACTCAATATTACAACAATAAGGGTTAAGCAAAGTATAAATGGAGGTAAAAAGATATTAAGAACGTCACATTTTATGCTCCTATCACCCTTGAACTCAATTGTCCCAGCATCGAAGACATCCTTCTTCCTCACAGACCGAGGGTGCTGAACCCTGTCTAAAACACCTCTTAGCATATTCCCAATGGAATCAACTAATCCTCTAACTTCATCACCCTCATTCGCGTTGGTCGAGGTAGCCACACGGGGTTGGCGTCTAGGAGGCATAGTACCTGAGGAATGAGATATTTAGTAGTTCATATACAAGACTAACAGAACTATCACACATACCTAATAACACATAGCATCCAAAGCATAAAATGCTAGTGAATCCGCCGCGGTTGGATCACCACTCTATAGGAACTACATGCTTCTTAGGAAAATATGATAGTACTAAGGAGGCAGGAAATGAAACCTAAAGCTCTGATACCAATTGTCAGGACCCACCCCGAATTTCACTCTGAAACCCGAGGTAAGTCTTGCGGGGTCCATCTCCAAGGAAAATTTACCGAAAACTCGGCAATCATCTCTTGAAAATGGACAACCTTAATCCGGAGAATCCATGAATTACCCATAAAAATAATCCAAATAATATAACATGAATCTTAGTACACTCCATTTAAAATATTATACAATAATCCCAAGAGTATTCAGAGCTACTAAAAACAACGGAAGTAGGAAACTACCCTAGTAGGTTAAGCAGGTAACCTACTGGTGAAAAGTAGCTGAAATGTGGGTGACTATGCCTCGTCTCCTCCTACTAGTACCAACCCTTACTCTGCATACTGGGCATTTTAAAAACGAAGAGCCCAGGGGAAAACATTTGAAAACGTTAGAGTGAGTGGACAAAAATGAATTTAATGAAAATATTTATGCTTCCCCAATTTAATTTCCATAGCAATTATGCTGCATGCGACAGCTCAAAAACTGGCAAGTATATGACTAGCTCCGGCTAGTCTCCAAAACTTAATAAAATACAGCCTCTCAGGCTAAAATATATATATGTATGTATTTACACTCGTCATACTCCTTGTATGATTTCTTATGAAGAAATATAAGAAAATAGAAATTCATACAAGGCTATTACGCTTGCATCTAACGCTTACGTCACGCCATAATAGAATTTTACCTCATTATGTGAAAAAGACGGGTGTATTTATATACGTGTATAATATTTAGTATTCATCAATAAATCTTTTTGCTGGCATAATATTTAAAACAAAGGTCCACTCATAAATTAGGCCTAAGCCTGTTGTCGGTCTGAGGCCTCTTCTGCTCGAGCCTCCTCACGTCCTGTTCCAAATATATAATTAATTTCTCAACTTAAAAATCCAATATTTATTCAAAATAGGCAAAAATAACTGTGAGCCTTTACCACGCTCATCCTTGCCTAACGTCTTAATTCTCAACTCTGCTTCGATCCATACTTTACCACAATATCGATATCCTTACTACCACTCTCTCCAGCCCTAACTACAATTAACCCACAACTGCATTATATCCCATTAACCGCCATATTTCACAAATCTTATAAAAATCCAAAACCTATCCAAAACTCCTCCAAATATTTCAAACTTCACATCAATAGTCTCCCCTTAACAACACACATTTAAAACCATCAAAATCCCCCAAACAGTGGCGGCGCCACCGTCTGCTTTACCGGCAGCAGCGGCCGGAGGTCAACTTCGGCGACCTCCAATCCCCACCAAATTTAAACAGCATCTTCCTCTCAACCTCCTCTACATCTTTACTAACTAGCACAAGCACCAATTCTAAGCCTAACTATGCCAATCGAACGAAAACATCTAATGAACCCTAGAATTTCAAACACCGATTTCTCCTTACCTAGCTCAAGAGGGAGCAAATCCTTTGGGGGGGATGCACGTACTGGAGGAGGGCTTCCTGTTGAGCCTAGCAGCTCCGGCTATGGCGGCCGGAGGAGGAAGATCCGGCGACGGGAAACTTTGGACAGTCGGACCTTTCGGGCCCGATATCTCTCTCACGGCGGCACTAGGGAGTCTCTCACCGGTCTAGGATGGAAGTTGGGTCGGAGGCCGACCGTTTGGGACTGGTGCGGCGGAGAACGGTGGCCGGACTGGCAACGAGAGAGAGAGAGAGAGAGAGAGAGAGAGAGAGAGAGAGAGAGAGAGAGAGAGAGAGAGAGAGAGAGAGAGAGAGAGAGAGAGAGAGAGAGAGAGAGAGAGAGAAAAAAGAATTTGGGCTTGGCCCAACCGGTCCACCACCATTTAACCCACTCCAAAATTTAACACCCCAAAAATAATACCCCAATAAAAATTACCTTTTACTAGCTAAAATTTACCATTTTTACCGTCGTCATAATTTTCTCCTACGAATAATTCCACCGTAATAGTTGTCCCCAAAAACCCCTCTAGGGACCAATTAAATTATAAACTCATTGACGAAGACGGTAAAACTCTTATTAATTTCATGCTAGTAAATAAGGTAAAAATTTAAGAGTCGGGGCGTGACAACAGTGATGTTGGGTTGCTCCTTTGTGAATGAAAGTCTTGAACCAAGGGTAGCTAGAGCATCTGCGTATCTGTTAGTGCTGCCAGGAATGTGCTCTAGACTTGTTTGCTCAAAGCTTGTGACTAGTTTCTCTGCCAAAGTTCTATAAGGTCCCAAAGCTGGTTCTTTCATTGCAAAATCTCCTTTCAATTGACTAATGACCAGGTTTGAATCTCTGATTGCTCTAATTTTCTTCACATTCATCTCTCGTGCAGTTGAGAGCACAGCAATAAAAGCTTCGTATTCTGCCACATTATTAGTGCATGGAAAATTGAGCTTGACAGAGAAAGGCTTGGCATACCCTTTAGGATCCACAAGCACAACTCCTGCTCCTCCGCCAGTAGATGTGGTTGATCCATCAAAATGGAGTGTCCAAGACCCTTCTTCTTCAACTACTGCCGAGATCTCAGGTAACTCTCCCAATATTTCTTGTGAAACATCAAAGCCTTCTTCCCCTGAGAACAAAGTGATCATATCAATCACAGCTTGCCCCTTAATAGCCTTTGGAGTCATGCATGTGATGTCGAATTCTGATAACTGGAGTAGCCACCTCGCCAACCGTCCAGACAATGTTGGTCTTGTTAACAGATATCTGACCAGGTCAGTTTTTACCATGAGCTGAAGTTTGTGAGGTAGAAAATAATGCTGTAATCCTTGTGCCGCATAAACAAGTGCTAGACAAAGCCTCTCAACCTTGGGATAACGTGTTTCAGCTCCTCCCAAATGCTTGCTCACATTATAAATGGGAAATTCTTTCTCGGCTTTATTTTCCTGTGCTAACAGTGCTCCTACAGCTGCATCAGTAGAGGCTAGGTATATTTTCAGAGGCAAGTCGGGAATTGGTGCTCTCATGGTTGGAAGTTTGGTGATAAGCTGTTGTATCTTCGCATAAGCTTCTTTGCACTCGGCATTCCATGTGAATCTGGTTTCTTTCTTCAGCAATGGTGCAAATGTCTTGATTACAGCAGCTAAACCAGGTATGAAGCGTCTGATATATGATAACCTTCCAAGAAAACTTTTCAGCTCTTTCTGGTTTGCCGGCGGTGGGAGAGATGCAATAGCTTGAACTTTGCTTGGATCCACATCAATACCTCTGCTGTGCACTACAAATCCAAGAAACTTTGCCGAGGACACACCGAACCCACACTTCTTAGGGTTTATCTTCAAGTTGTATAATCTGCACCTTTGGAACATCCTCGTTAAAGTGCTCCAATGTTCCTTTCTAGTCTTGGACTTTACCTCCAAGTCGTCGACATAGTCTTCTACTTCCTTCCCCATTATGTCATGAAACACTATCGTCATCGCCCTCTGGTAAGTAGCACCAGTGTTTTTCAAGCCAAATGGCATGGCAGTGTAGTAGAAATTTCCATATGGTGTGCGAAAAGCTGTCTTTTCTGCATCCCTTGTGGCCATTTTTATTTGATTGTAGCCGCTAAAACCGTCCATAAACGATAGCATGCCATGGCCTGAGGTTGAGTCTATGAGGATATCCATGTTTGATAGGAGCACAAAGTGCTATGTTTATAATGTGTTTCCTGCCCTATTTAGCTATGTTATTCTTGTAATAATGCCATCTCTAACATGTTTTGTGAGTGTGAAGGCAAAAGAGCAGAAAAGAAGAAAAGGAACCTAAAACTGGCAATTTAAGAGAAATCCTAATCAAAGAAGGATTACTGGTGCAGCAAGGAGTCTCATTAAGTCGCAAAAACTGAGGATAAGTCGTTTAGAAAACTTTCCTGTTTTGAAAAGGGAAAGTTGCCTATTTCATTTTAAGAAACTTTCTTATTTTGATTTAGGAAACTTACTATCTTGGAATCTTTCCTATTATGACTTCCCTAAAATATTTAGGAAACTTTCTTTTCTAGTGAGACAGGGAAACCGTTTGAAGTCAGGAAACCTAATCCAACTTGGAATAGGAATGGTTTGAACGGGTATAAAAGGGAAGGACGAATTCTGCAGTAATAAAGGAGTTATCTGTTAATATAAATCAGAAATTAAGGGAGATTCTTTCCTTTAATTTCGTGGTTTGAATTATGTTATTCCCTACCATATTTATCTGACTTTATTTCTCTTTCAGGAACCCTAATTGCACACCAGGAAAGGAAGGAAAATCAAGGATTTTCGTCAAAGGTCTGATTGAAGGCAGAAGAAGGAAAGTTATTCACTGCTGTTAGTTTCTTTGGAGAACAAGTAACGAACCTGGTCCTCATTCAAGCTCCATTCGAGATATAATTGCGCAAGATATTCCAGAGAATTCTGGGGAGTTCTAAATCAAGATTTGAAGCAATAATTCACTACCATTGGATCAGAAGTTGATCAAGGGCTAGGAGACGACCTAGGGTTTGGCGTGTTCACTATAAATAGAGGCTCTCTGCTTCACAATTTTCATCATTCATTCACGTTAAAAACAGAGAGATACGAGAGCAGCAGCAGGCCGTTTTTTTTCCTCTTTTGCCGAGTTCATCCTCTCTTGCCAGACCTTGAAGGACTTCTCCACGAAGGTAGCAGAGTTGGAGACTTGAAGCACTGAAGCCAAGCATCCCTTTTGTCGTCGCCAAGCTTCCTTGGAAACTGAAAAAAAGTGTAAACACTGCCTTTACTTTGTTTTGATTTTCTTTGCAACTTGAAAGCATGTTTCGGATGTTAACCTTTGGATTTGTAAGCATGTTTTGTTTGTTCTTGTATTCAATAGATTCAGAATTTTATAAAACTTATTGATGTTTCGTTAATGATTTTCTGGCGATCCGATCTCATGAGTTTTAATGATTGAAAGTTTGCGTTTATGTTTGAATAAAAGAGTTAGAATGCATGCTAACTATTGCCATGATTCGTGCTAAGCTTCTTCAAGTAAGTATGTTTCTCTAAGTGGTGAAAACTATGTAATAATAGTTGAAAACGTAAACTGCAGTAAATGCATATCACGACTTCTCGGGTGTGCCTTGCTGTTCAATCTCAATTCTTTATTTCTTAATGATTTGTGTTTATTGTGGACAAGTACTCTTCAGTATTGAATGCAGCAATTTACATGAAATAATCAAAGTTCTAGACTTCTCTGTGCTTAGGTGATAAAGTAAGTAGAATTAAAGGAATTCATGTCCTCTTCAGGCTTGTGTTCCGAGATTGTTTCTCTTGATAAAAACTTGCATGATAATCAGATTGCTGGAATGAGATTAGGTAGAATTCGAGTTTGCCTCTGTTTGCGATGTTGAATGAATCGATCACTTGTATATATTTTATTTTCTGTTTTAGTAGGAACGTAGAACAAACATTCAAAAGAATCCCCCTTATCTATTGTACCATGTGCATATTTGTAACTAAATACTTGTAAATACTTTTAGTTACTGATTCTTTAGTGTAACCGTGACTGCAAGAGCGCCCTTTAAGTCCCCGGATTGATCGAACCCTATTTACCAATACTACACTCTGATAACAAAAGGGTTTTTAAATTACGCGCCCGGTTACGAGCACGTCAGATGGTTCGCCAGCGGTCAGGCGAGCTAGAGAGTAGAATTCGCGAGGCGAACTAGACTTCGCGAGGCGAACAAGACTTCGCGAGGCGAACATGACTTCGCGAGGCGACTAAGACTTCGCGAGGCGAACATGACTTCGCGAGGCGAGATGACTCCGCGCGTGTAGATTGACATAAAGGCAAGGCAAGATGGCCCCGCGTAGGGGAAACTCGCGAAGTAGCTAGACGACAGAGTTCGCATGCATGTGGGGATATACGTCCAAGATAAGTCGTCCGCGAAGTGGGATTAGAAATCACCGCTTACTTGGAAATCAAGCTTCCTCGCAGGATACCTTCCATATCCGGGAGATAGCTCGCCCCTTACTAAGGATCTTGCTCAAAACAGGACATTCAATCCAAAGCGATCTAGGCATATCTAAATCTCAAGATTTGATTGATTTGATTATGTTAAAATCGGCAGGTAAATCAGTCAAGATTTATTGATTCGATTAAGGAAATATTATTGATTCAGAATCTTCATTACATGCCTTAAGTGGAGGCATGTTAACACTATAAATACCCCCTCTCATACCGAGAGAGCAGGGGGCATAAACAAGGTAGCGAACTAGAGAGAGAAATCCCTCCACGGGCACAGAAGTCTCCCCAAAACCCTTGAAGAACTATCAAGCTCCTTAAACAGCCAGTTCTTCACCAAATCCAAATCCAAAACCCTTCAAGAACTATCAAGCTCCCCAAATAGCCAGTTCTTCACTAAACCCAATTCCAAATCCCAAATACTCGTTACGTGATCAATCCGCGTAATCCTCAAGAACAAGTGCTTATCACCCTTGAGTTAAACCTATATTCGGAGATAGAATCAAAGGAATTCACAAAGATTGTAACCCACATTCGCATTGATTAAATTAAATTTTTATTTGTACACATGTTGTTCTGTTATTTGTTGCAGATATTTTCGTGTTTACAAAAGTGGCACGCCCAGTGGGACACCTTTGCCTGTCATATTCTTCTCTGCAAGAAAGTTCAAATCTGTTCGAAGTGATGGCCTCCAAGAGTACCCAAGCCATCTCGACGAAGAAATCTAAACCAACGACCTCGAGGTCAAGCAGCGAGCCCTCTGGTCATGTCACCCGTAGCATGGTGAGGAATCAACCCACAACATTCGTGGCTTTGCCTTCCAATCCTCGCGAACCAGTCATTCCCTTGGCGAATCTCGCGGAAAACAAGCGTGCCTCGCGAAGTGAAGAGAAGGAAACTCCAAACAAATCAAGGGACCGATCATTCTCACCTGCCACAGATGATGAATCAAGCATGACTTCATACAATGGGAGTCCAAATGGTGATGAAGACAACACGTATGGCATGCCAGAAGATTATTCATCACAACCTATCCTCATGCAAGTCATGGTGACAGGCGCATCCACCATTGAAGAGCAAATAGCCAATCTGATGGGAGCGGTTGAGAAGCTCACCAAAACGGTGGAAGAAAAAGACATGCAGATCGCCGAGCTCTACAGCAGGCTTGAAAGTTAAGATGAAGAAAAGAAGCACAAAGTAGGCGAGAGCTCAAAGAACAATGACAAAGACGATGATGGCTCGCTTGGATCTATGTCCTTTCAGCAGTTACAAGACTTCATCACCAACTCCATCAGAGCTCAATATGGAGGTCCTTCTCGTGATTCTCTCACCTACTCCAAACCCTACACCAAAAGAATCAATGGTCTAAGGATGCCGTTGGGATACCAGCCGCCAAAGTTCCAGCAATTCGAAGGGAAGGGCAATCCAAAGCAACATGTTGCTCACTTCATTGAAACCTGCAATAACGCTAGGACGGAAGGTGACCACCTTGTCAAGCAATTCGTTCGCTCATTGAAAGGCAATGCCTTTGAGTGGTACACGGACTTAGAGCCCGAGTCCATCGACAGTTGGGACCAAATAGAACGTGAATTCTTAAACCGCTTCTACAGTACGAGGCGAACTGTGGGCATGATGGAACTCACCAACACAAAATAATGGAGAGACGAACCAGCTATCGACTTCATCAACAGGTGGCGCTCGCTCAGCCTCGATTGTAAAGACCGCTTGTCGGAGACGTCTACAGTAGAAATGTGTATCCAAGGCATGCATTTCGATTTGTTGTACATTCTCCAAGGCATCAAGCCTCAAACCTTTGAAGAACTGGCTACGCGAGCGCATGATATGGAATTGAGCATAGCTAGCCACAAGGGTAAGAAGGAGTTTGTTAATGATCAACGAAAAGATAAAGCTTTCAGCAGCAAAGTTGACAAGGTCGTGAAAAGATCTACAAAGGAGTCGATGACTGTAAGTGTTGCTCCAGTCATAATCTCCACACGAGACAAGAAGGAGGTTAAGAGAGTAGAACCGACTCAAGCCTATGGGAGGAAGAAGCATTCATTGACTGAGTGGGAGCAAAAGACTTATCCATTCCCAGATTCCGACGTGGCAGGCATGTTGGAGGATTTGCTTGAGAACAAGGTGATAGAACTTCCAGAGTGCAAACGCCTAGAAGAAATGCATTGGGTCAATGATCCGAAGTATTGCAAGTTTCATCGCCTCGTCAGCCACCCAATTGAGAAGTGCTTTGTTTTGAAGAATTTGATCATGAAGCTTGCCAAACAAGGAAGAATCGAGTTGGATGTCGACGAGATTGTTGTGGTCAATTGCACTACCATTTCGTTTGGTTCTTTTGAGCCGGTTCAAGTACCTTCCATACCGGTAAAAGTGTCATGCCATTTCTTGAAAGAGGCTAGCAATGATAAAAAGTTAGAAGAAGTGAAGCCAATCCGACAAATAAACCTCACTCCTAAAGCTACTCCATGCAACGATGGTGAAGCATGGGTACTTGTAACTCGGCAAAAAGAGCGCAAAGGTGTGTTGCCAAGTCCACCACTCTCGCAGCCAGATCATAAACAACCACATGGGAGTCATCAATGCCTCGCGAAGAATGAGACAAGGTGTATAAAGGAGAAATTCGCTCCTTGCGTACAAAAGTCCCTCAATCAAAATCCGCCAACAAAGTGCATGCCCAAGGCGCGACTGAGTTTGAGAGCTAGCTCATTGACAACAAGTTTTGAAGGTGATTCCAAAGATGCTGAATAGGTTGAAGAAATTGAAGTTCTGAGACAATTGGAAGACTTACCTCTAAAATTTAGCCTCTCTAATCTGTCATGGCTTTCCAAATCGGCGAGATGTGAGTTAATCCAGTTGTTGCTTGATGAGGGCCAGCATTCTTCAAACATCAATGAGTGTGTGGCATGTGTAGCATGTTGTGACGCCATTCATTTCACGGATGAAGATTTACAATTGGGTTCAAAGTCACACAATCGACCTTTCTTTGTGACAGGTTACATGCGAGAGAAAAAAATTAAACCATATGCTTGTAGATGGAGGGTCTGCTATAAACATTATGCCTAAATCGACAATGTCTCAACTCGGCATCAATATTGACGAGTTATCTAAAAGTCGTCTCATGATCCAGGGTTTTAACCAAGGAGAGCAAAGAGCGATAGACATGATTCGGCTAGACATGGTTATTGGTGAATTAGAGTCACACACTTTGTTCCACGTGATCGATGCAAAGACTTCATACAACATATTATTGGGGCGACCATTGATTCATGAAAATGATGTCGTACCTTCAACTCTGCATCAATGCTTCAAGTTCTACCGTGGAGGCTGATACGAGCACAAAGTGCTATGTTTATAATGTGTTTCCTGCCCTATTTAGCTATGTTATTCTTGTAATAATGTCATCTCTAACATGTTTTGTGAGTGTGAAGGCAAAAGAGCAGAAAAGAAGAAAAGGAAGCTAAAACTGGCAATTTAAGAGAAATCCTAATCAAAGAAGGATTCCTGGTGCAGCAAGGAGTCTCATTAACTCGCAAAAACTGAGGATAAGTCGTTTAGGAAACTTTCCTATTTTGAAAAGGGAAAGTTGCCTATTTCATTTTAAGAGACTTTCTTATTTTGATTTAGGAAACTTACTATTTCGGAATATTTCCTATTATGACTTCCCTAAAATATTTAGGAAACTTTCTTTTCTTATGAGACATGGAATCCATTTGAAGTCGGGGAACCTAATCCAACTTGGAATAGGAATCTGTGAATGTGTATAAAAAAGAGGGAGAACGAATTCTGCAGTAATCAAGGGATTCTTTCCTTAATTTCGTCATTTGAATTCTGTTATTCCCTACCATATGTATCTGACTTTATTTCTCTTGCAGGAACCCTAATTGCGCACAAATAAAGGAAGGAAATTTTCGTCAAAAGGGTCTGATTGAAGGCAGAAGAAGGAAAGTTATTCACTGCTGTTATTTTCTTTGGAGAACAAGTAACGAACCTGGTCTTCATTCAAGCTCCATTTCAGATATGAAGGCGCAAGATATTCCAGAGAATTCTGGGGAGTTCTAAATCAAGATTTGAAGCAATAATTCACTACCATTGGATCAGAAGTTGATCAAGGGCTAGGAGACGACCTAGGGTTGGCGTGTTCACAATTGACGTGCCCGTTACCGTGCGTGCGACAATTAAGAACTCTTTTCTTATCAGAATATAGTATTGGCAAATAGGGTTCGATCAATCCGGGGACTTAAAGGGCACTCTTGCAGTCAGGATTACATTAAATAGTCAGCAACTATAAGTATTTATAAGCGATCAATTCATCATCGTTGGATCAGAAATTAATCAAGGGCTAGGAGGACAGCTAGGGTTCGGCCAAGACAGTATAAAAAGGAGCAAAGGAGCAACGTTTTGGGCATCCCTTCTCACGCACAAACTCCTGCCCTAACATGACAACAGCCTTCTCTCTATTATTCTCGTTCCAAGACAGCAAAACCTCCATCCATTGAAGCTTGCTATACCTTGGTGTTCTTCTGAACGTCACTTCAGAGAATAAAAAGTGTAACAATGCCTCAATCGATTTCTCTCTGTTCTGTAGTATTTTCTTTTGTTAGATTTTTAGAACTCTTGCTTTCTGGATTGAGACTAATGTTGAGAATATGGTTATATTAATTATCAGATTTATAAAGTTGTGTTTTTAAATCGACTATGAGATTTACTTGATTTATTTTCTTGTCATTCTTGATGTTGAAAACTTGTGATCCGGTTTATGAATTACTAACTTATGCAGGGTTGGTAGTGCCATTGATCTGTGTTAAACCGCTAAGGCAAACATAGATTGATTAAGTGGCAAGAGCTTAGATTCATGGGAATGGGTCAGGTTTTGATCATGAGTTGCATGTGAACTGTTTAAGCGCTAAGATAAACTTGTTTACATGTTCGAATTCTTCTGTGAACTTAATGATTCATGTTATATGTTGTATGGTTGCGCTAAGTATTAACATGACATATTGCATGGAATTTTCAGTGTTAAACCGCTAAGGCAAATATTGGATACTTAAGCAGATTATTATAGGTTGCATGACCGCTACGGTGTGTAATTCTGAATTCGTTTCATCATTCTTGATTGGCGTGATTTTAGGTTGTGTAGATTGAGACAATTTAATTACATGATTTTATATGTTTTTGTGTGTTTGAAGTCGATCACTTGTATATATTTTATTTTATGTTTTAGTAGGAAAGTAGAACAAACATTCAAAAGAATCCCCCTTATCTATTGTACCATGTGTATATTTGTAACTAAATACTTGTAAATACTTTTAGTTACTGATTCTTTAGCGTAACCGTGACTGCAGGAGCGCCCTTTAAGTCCCCGGATTGATCGAACCCTATTTACCAATACTACAATTGTCAAAAAGGGTTCATAATTGTCTCACCCCGGTTTCGAGGCCACGTCAGCGGCGCCATCTCGCCTCGTCTTCACGTAAACCTACGCGCGCGGAGTCATTTCACCTCGCCTTCATGTACATGCGCGCGGAGTCATTTCGCCTCGCCTTCATAGACATGCGCTCGGAGTCATTTCGCCTCGCCACTGTTTACGTCTACGCGAAGTCCGTTTCACCTCGCCTTCGTTTATCTCTGCACGAAGTCATTTCGCCTCGCTACTGTTTAAATCTACGCGAAGTCCGTTTCACATCGCGAAGTTCAGTTTGCCTTGCGAAGTCTTGTTCGCCTCGCGAAGTCATTGGCCTCGCGAAGTTCAGTTCGCCTCGCGAAGTCTAGTTCGCCTCGCGAACTCTACTCTCTAGCTCGCCTGACCGCTGGCGAACCATCACCAATTATTTTTGGGGATGTCCGATTAATTTAATTGATATCTGATCATCAATCGACACTTGATAATTGATTTCAATCGGGATTTAAGGTTTTGTTGTCGGCCGACCATTTTCACGTTGCCACGTGTTATTTCTGATGGCTTTCCAATGTTGTTGACTCACGAGCCACGTATTTACTAGGATTATTCAACGACTATTATTATCGTTAAATTTTATATGTCTACAAGTGGTTTCCGCGCGAATTTGAACGTGACAATAACTCGCATGCATCTTCCATCAAGGCGTTGCCCCCAAGTAGTAGCTCTCAAAATGAACCGCACCAAGTTTTAGAAGGTCATGGGGACTCATCTGATCATTGACTTGCCTGGAGTTGCCTCGAGATGAAGGGGACCAATACTCAAGCAAAAAGGCTTAATGGAAGTAGCAACAGTTCTATGGACGTGAACTTCAAGCGTCAAAGGATTGAATCCGACCTTGGCTCTGTTTATTTTAATCCCAACGATGGATTTCTCCTCAATAGCAATTTTCTTTGCGAAATTCCGGGTCCCTCGCATCGAACGCCAAATTGTGTTGAGGTAAGTTCGCCACCATCAACATGCATCTCTTTCTAACATTATATGCATGATCTGAACTCATTATTTTTTTTACGCATGTAATAAGTCATTTTGACAATAGAACTTATTATGCAATAAAGAGATTTTTTTTTATATGACTGAACTTAAGAATATAATTCTCAAGTTGCTTACGTATCCTTCTAAAGAAAGAATCAAGTCATAACGTAGTTCAAGGATGAGGATTTAGAACTTTTTTTTAATTTTTTTTTTGGGTGCCTTGTGCAGTTTAGGCTCATGCAGGCCAGGAGTATTTTTTTGTCAATTGTAGTTTAAGCTCGTGCAGACAATGAGCGTTTTTGTCATTTGCAGTTTAAGCTCGTGCAAACAAGGAGTAGTTTTTACTTGTTTCAAGCATAGTATTTCTTCAAGAACATGTCGTTGATTGGGCCAATTCTCAAACCGTCTTCAGCCACGATTTTATAAGCTCCGTTGGTGTAGACTTCGCTGACAACATAAGGGCTGATGGAGACTACATCGACTACAAAGTAAACAATGCAACCTCACACAATTATTACCCTGCAAATGTCATCGTTAGTATAGAATAAGTAGGGATCGTTCAGTCCGGGGATGTCAAAGGGTGAATTGAACTTATAAGTGCTAATCCAAATTCACATATTCACATAATACAGATAGAAATTGGAGGGGGGTTTTGGAAAGATTTATCTAACTAAAACTACTGCTGAAATAAAACCTAAACTAACATATATACATGTGATCGACAACTTCACACAAAACAAGAAACGAAAACACTCAAGAACATGTAACAAATTATGCAAGACATTTGGTACAGCAGTTTCAACAAATCCTAGACTCTACTTCAATTCCGATTCTGATTTAGAGCCCTTCGCGGTTACTCCAATCGTTAAGACTTCACAAGTATTTAGAATCAACTTCGCGTGTAATCCTAAATTGTATGCTAACTCATTTAAAGACACTTCGCGTAGAAATTAAACAAGAAAACACATAAGCATAGTAAGCCGAATCAGAAACATGCACAAGGTATGGCGTCACTCATCCTATTAACATGCAAGTTTTCAGAATTATACTTAACCCCTTTTAAGCAACAAAGACCTAGACAACTTCGCGTATGACTAAATCATATATCACTTTGGTAGATGAAATCGCAACCCACATAACAACCATGGCCTTAGGCTGTATGCAACCATTGATTTTGCCTGCTCGATTCAGAAAACTAATCGAATACAATCAAGAACATAATCGAGTGGAACTCCAAACCTACAAAAGATGTTAGTTCTCAAGAATCCTGCAACCACTTTAGAATCATTAGTCCTGGTGGCTTTGGCTTCCACCCATTTTGACACATAATCGACAGCCAATAAAATATAGAGGAAGCCTCTAGATGAAGGAAAAGGTCCCATGAAATCTATACCCCAAACATCAAAAATTTCAACCACAATAATAGGAGAAAGGGGCATTTGATCTCTCTTACCAATGTTACCTGTCCTTTGGCATCTATCACATGTAATGCACGTTATGTATGCATCTTTGAAGATTGTCGGCCAAAAGAAACCACTCTCTAAAACCTTCAAGGCTGTCATCTTTGGTCCAAAATGACCTCCACACGCCTCACTATGGCAGAATGCTAGGATGGATTTATGCTCGTCTTCGGAAACACATCGTCGAATGACTTGATCATTACATTGCTTCCACAAGTATGGTTCGTCCCAAATGAAGTGTCGAGCTGCCTTCTTAATCTGTATCTTCCTTGAGTTCGGCATTGTGCTAGGAAATTTCCTAGACACAAGATAATTCACTATATCAGCATACCAAGGCTCCTTTGCATCCATCCGAAAGAGTTGTTCATCCGGGAAAGTTTCTTGTAGTTGTGTCGGCTCCTCCTCTTGCAAAATTAGGCTCAAATGGTCCGCCACTACGTTTTCACTTCCCTTCTTTTCCTTGATTTCGATGTCAAACTCTTGAAGTAAGAGAATCCATCGAATGAGCCTCGGCTTGGCATCTTTCTTTGTCATGAGATATCTCAAAGCTGCATGATCAGAATATACAACAACTTTAGATTGTAAAAGATAAGATCGAAATTTTTCTAAAGCAAAAATCACTGCTAAGAGTTCTTTTTCAGTTGTGGAATAATTCAGCTGAGCATCGTTGAGAGTTCGTGATGCATAATAGATAGCACACGGATTCTTCTCCTTCCTTTGGCCGAGCACAGCTCCCACAGCATAATCCGATGCATCACACATGAGCTCAAACGGCAAAGTCCAATCCGGCGGTGATATGATAGGTGCCGATGTCAAGAGCTCCTTCAACCGCACAAATGCTTGCTCACATGCTTCATCCCACACAAATGGAACGTCTTTTTGCAATAGGGAACTAAGTGGTTTCGCCACCATGGAAAAATCCTTGATGAACCTCCTGTAAAAACCTGCATGGCCAAGAAACGAACGAACCTCCCTCACAGTTGTGGGAGAAGGCAAGTGTTGCACAATATCCACTTTAGCCTTATGAACTTCTATTCCCCTTGCTGAAACTATGTGTCCTAAAACTATACCTTGATGAACCATGAAGTGACATTTTTTCCAATTAAGTACAAGGTTAGTTTCGACACACCTCTCCAAAATTAACTCTAGATTCTTTAAACATGTATCAAAGTCTTTTCCATATACGCTAAAGTCATCCATAAAGACCTCAATAATATTTTCAATGAAATCCGAGAATATAGAGTACATACATCGTTGAAACGTACCTGGTGCGTTGCATAATCCAAAAGGCATTCGTCGATAGGCATACGTACCAAAGGGACATGTAAACGTTGTCTTCTCTTGATCGTCCGGGTGGATCATGATTTGGTTGTAACCGCTGTATCCGTCAAGAAAACAATAGAACTCATGGCCGGCTAACCTCTCAAGCATTTGATCCATGAACGGCAAAGGCATGTGGTCCTTCCTTGTTGCTGCATTAAGCTTCCTATAATCGATGCACATCCTATAACCGATCACCAAACGTTGCGGCACAAGCTCATTCTTGTCATTCTTTACAACCGTGACACCCGACTTCTTTGGCACAACGTGAACGGGTGAGATCCATTGACTATCCGAGATTGGATAAATCACTCCACAATCTTTCAGCTTGATCAACAACTTTCATCATTGGAGGGTGCAACCGGCGCTGCCCCTCCCTTGTAGATTTCGCACCGTCTTCCAACAAGATTCGGTGAACACATGTAGTAGGGCTAATTCCCTTGATATCCGCCAAAGTCCAACCAATGGCGGTCTTGTGTCTCTTCAGCACATCAATCAATCTCTTTTCTTGCTGCTCGCTCAGCTTTGAAGATACAATAACCGGTAAGGTATCTTCTTCTCCAAGATATACATACTTCAAATGTTCCGGAAGCACCTTCAACTCTAGCTTCGGGGCCTTCACCACAGATGATAACATTTTGTTAGTGGAATTCGATGTTGACAAGAAAGGAAAGCTCACTATAGGGACTGCCTCGAGTTCGGCAATGACTTCAAGTATTTCTGGTTCAAATTCAGCCTGTGCTTCCTCTTTCACATACTCCCCTTCTTTGTCATATCCGGCCCCGAGCTCAATAGCTCGTTGCTATTGATCCGTAGTTGCTGAGAAAACCTGTGCAAAAGAATCAACATCATCAATAGTGTAGCACGGGTTCAACTCAGAAACTGGATGTCTCATCGCTTCAAAATATTGAAGCTGATCACGTCGCCATCGAACTCCATTGTCAAATTTCCTTTGGCGACGTCAATCCTCGTGCGTGCGGTCCTCATGAAAGGTCTCCCCAAAAGTAGTTGAGTAGAATTCACGGGCGAGTCCTCCATCTCTAGCACATAGAAATCGGCAGGGAAGATTAAGTGATTCACCTGCACAAGAACATCTTCAACGTATCCCTCGGGATACTTGTTAGAGCGATCTGCTAATTGGATAATTACATTGTCCTTTTTGAGGGGTCCTAGACTTAGGGATTGATACACATTATAGGGCATTACATTTATCGAAGCACCTAAGTCTAGCATTACATTCTCAAATCGTGTATTTCCAATTACACATGGCACATTAAAGCTGCCCGGATCCTTCATCTTCGGTGGTAGCTTCCTTTGAATTACGGCCGACACCGTCTCGCTCATCTTCACTACCTGTACTTCCCTTGTTTGCCTTCGTGTAGTGCATAGCTCTTTCAAGAACTTAGCATACTTTGGAATTTGTCTAACGCACTCTAACAAAGGGATGTTTACTTCCACCTTTCTAAAGATTTCCAACACTTCCTCATCAGATTTGTCCTTCTTGGACTTAGCGAACCTAGAAGGAAAGGGTAAACACGAAGATTGGTTAGTCGTCACTAAACCATTAGAGTTAGAATTTATACCCTTAGATGCCTCATGAATCGGCACACTCTCCTTCTTGGAAGTTGCTGGATCTTTCTCTAAGTTATCCTCCTCCATTGCTTCCACAACCTCATTGTCGTGAGCTACATGCTTGTCTTCATTATTTGGCTCGACACCTTTCTTCTTCTTCAGCATTCTCGGTTGCTCCTCCAACACTTTACCACTCCTTGTGGTAATAGCTTGAGCTTGCTCCTTCTTAGGGTTCGGTATCACTCCTCCCGGCAGTTTTCCTTGCTCGTTGAAACGTCCCATGAAGTCAACAACTTGTCCCATTTGCGTCTTGAGCTCGACAATGTCCTTGCTGTTCGTTTGCTGCCCCACTAACAACGCTTGTGTAGCGGTGTTCAACTGAGTTTGTCCCACAGCTAAAGACTTCAAAAGTTCATCATAATTGGGAGCATTCGCCATAGGCATAGGAACACTAGGCATGAAAGGTGCTTGTGGTCTTATAAACTGTCCAACCGGCCTAGGTGGAAATTGCATTGCATTCGGCTGAGCTTGTGTTGCATTCGGCTGAGGTCTAAGCACATTATCATTGTTCGCCCATCGAAAGTTAGGATGATCACGAATGCCAGGATTATAAGTGTTCGAAAATGGATTATACTTCTGCCCTCCTTGATATCCTACGGCATTGACCTCCTCATAAGACTCATTCGAAGCAATCTGTGGACATTGATCAGTTGCATGGCCTTCGGTACACACTCCACAAACTTGAGCTCCTTTGAACTTCATCATATTAGCCATCATTTGAGACAGCTTATCAACTTTCTCCTCAAGAGCTGAATTTGAACTTGTCTCATTGACTTGCCTCGTGGAACCAATAGTTGTTCCAAATTGCTGATTGTTAAGAGCTCGAATCTCCAAGAGTGTCTTAGCCTCCTCGGCACTCTTGTCTAAGAATGATCCTCCGGCTGCTGAATCCAAGAATTCTCTCTCCATAGTACGCAGCCCTTCGTAAAAGTATTGAAGCAAGAGCCCCTCTAGAATCCCATGAGATGGACATGAAGCGACAAGAGATTTGAACCTCTCATAGTAAACACAAAAAGATTCGTCACCTCCTTGCTTAATCCCGGTGATTTGCTTCCTGATATGCGTCACCCTCGACGATGGAAAGTACTTAAGCAAAAATTCATTCACCATAGTAGTCCATGAGGTAATACGACCAACAGGTACCTCAAACAACCACTTCCTAGCTCGGTCCTCTAGTGAAAACGGAAACGCTTTCATCTTCACATGTTGCAAATCAGCTCCTCTAGGACACATTGACTCACAAGTAAATTGAAAATGTGTCAAGTGTTGGTTCGGATCCTCCCCTGAAAGTCCATGGAATTTCGGCAATTGATGCAAAAATCCACTCTTCAACTCAAACTCACTCGACTTTCCTTCAGCTACGGCAGGATATGTGATATTGCTTGGTGTCGTTCCTCCTGTTGCTCCGTGAACTTGTCCATTCTGCTCTCTGATGGTAGTCATCTTCGATTTAGGATCAGGTAAATCAAAATTCACAAAGTCGGTAGGAAACGGACTTTGTAACAACTCAAACTTAGGATCTTCGTGAAACAATGGATTGAACTCGCTAGATGCTGTTGATGGAAAAGGTGAATGTGGTGGAACAATAATCTGCTCAGTAGGTGGTGAACTCGGTTCTGGTACGTCAAAACCTCCTTCTTCTCGAAGTCGATCTAAACGCTCTCTAACTGCTTGTGACCAAGTATTAAAATCTGACATTCATTCCTGTCACAAGCAAAAGAAAGTTAGTGACGTCGAATACAAAATAAAAACAAAAGAGAAAATAAGTTTAGCACATACAAATTTCATACAATCGGTTACAATACTCATACAACACATTCAATTTTATCTAATTATGGGATACATTCAAAAAAATTCACACGATTTCAAGTATATGACGTGGCCCGAAACAGGAATGCGACAATTATGAACCCTTTTGACAATTGTAGTATTGGTAAATAAGGTTCGATCAATCCGGGGACTTTAGGGTGCTCCTGCGTTTACAAAACTAGAAGAGTTAATCACAGAATATAAACAGCAATTACATTTACATGATTTCAGGGGGGGATTTTGAGAGTTTGTTCTAACATTCCTACAAAATACTAAACCACTATGTACAAGTGATCAACTTCATTCCATTCAAACATATAAAATCATGTAATTAAATTGTCTCAATCTACACAACCTAAAACCATGCCAATCAAGAATGATGAAACGAATTCAGAATTACACACCGTAGCGGTCATGCAACCTATAATAATCTGCTTAAGTATCCAATGTTTGCCTTAGCGGTTTAACACAGAAAATTCCATGAAATATGTCATGTTACTACTTAGCGCAACCATACAACATATAACATGAATCATTAAGTTCACAGAAGAATTCGAACATGTAAACAAATTTATCTTAGCGCTTAAACAGTTCACATGCAACTCATGATCAAAACCTGACCCATTCCCATGAATCTAAGCTTTTGCCACTTAATCAATCTATGTTTCCCTTAGCGGTTTAACACAGATTAATGGCACTACCAACCCTGCAGAAGTTAGTAATTCATAAACCGGATCACAAGTTTTCAACATCAAGAATGGCACAGGAATAAGTTACGCAAATTTCATTAACAATCTAAGAACAAAACTTTATAAAATTCATGCATAAAACATATTGTCAACAACAGCAATCATAATCCATGCGATTAGGAATACAAAGGCAGTAGGAACCAAATAATAAATCCAGAGCATAGTTTTACACTTTTGAGTCTTCTTGGCCTTGAAGCTTCAAAGGGGTGACGAACTAGTGCAGGAAGAACCTTGGCAGCGTGAGGCAACTCTTGTGGCTGCGTGCTTGCTCCTTTGCGGCTTGGCACTCATACAGATTAGAGAACGGTAGAGACAGAACGTTTTTCTGAATTTTTGGTGGAAGAAGTGATGCCCAAAACGTTGCTCCTCTGCTCCTCTTTATACTATCTTGGCCGAACCCTAGCTATCCTCCTAGCCCTTGATGAATTTCTGATCCAACGGTGATGAATTATTGCTTCAAATCTTGATTTAGAACTCCCCAGAATTCTCTGGAATATCTTGCGCAATCATATCTCGAATGGAGCTTGAATCAAGACCAGGTTCGTTACTTATTCTCCAAAGAAAATAACAGCAGTGAATAACTTTCCTTCTTCTGCCTTCAATCAGACCCTTGACGAAAATCCATGATTTTCCTTCCTTTATTTGTGCGCAATTAGGGTTCCTGGAAAAGAAATAAGGTCAGATAAATATGGTAGGGAATAACATAATTCAAATGACGAAATTAAAGGAAAGAATCTCCCTTAATTTCTGATTTATATTAGCACACATAAATCCCTTGATTGCTGCAGAATTTGTCCTTCCTTTTATACACGTTCACAGATTCCTATTCCAAGTTGGATTAGGTTTCCTGACTTCAAATGGTTTCCCTGTCTCACTAGAAAAGAAAGTTTCCTAAATATTTTAGGAAAGTCATAATAGGAAAGATTCAGAAATAGTAAGTTTCCTAAATCAAAATAAGAAAGTTTCTTAAAATGAAATAGGCAACTTTCCCTTTTCAAAACAGGAAAGTTTCCTAAATGACTTATCCTCAGATTTTGCGACTTAATGAGACTTCTTGCTGCACCAGAAATCCTACTTTGATTAGGATTTCTCTCAACTCTTGCGTTTTAGCCTTCTTTTGTGTAAAACTTCCTCTTTCGACCTATAAAACAGAAACAAGCTAGAAATTGATAGGAGCACAAAGTGCTATGTTTATAATGTGTTTCCTACCCTATTTAGCTATGTTATTCTTGTAATAATGTCATCTCTAACATGTTTTGTGAGTGTGAAGGCAAAAGAGCAGAAAAGAAGAAAAGGAAGCTAAAACTTGCAATTTAAGAGAAATCCTAATCAAAGAAGGATTCCTGGTGCAGCAAGGAGTCTCATTAAGTCGCAAAAATTGAGGATAAGTCGTTTAGGAAACTTTCCTGTTTTGAAAAGGGAAAGTTGCCTATTTCATTTTAAGAAACTTTCTTATTTTGATTTATGAAACTTACTATCTTGGAATCTTTCCTATTATGACTTCCCTAAAATATTTAGGAAACTTTCTTTTCTAGTGAGACAGGGAAACCGTTTGAAGTCAGGAAACCTAATCCAACTTGGACTAGGAATGGTTTGAACGGGTATAAAAGGGAAGGACGAATTCTGCAGTAATAAAGGAGTTATCTGTGTTAATATAAATCAGAAATTAAGGGAGATTCTTTCCTTTAATTTCATGGTTTGAATTATGTTATTCCCTACCATATTTATCTGACTTTATTTCTCTTTCAGGAACCCTAATTGCACACCAGGAAAGGAAGGAAAATCAAGGATTTTCGTCAAAGGTCTGATTGAAGGCAGAAGAAGGAAAGTTATTCACTGCTGTTAGTTTCTTTGGAGAACAAGTAACGAACCTGGTCCTCATTCAAGCTCCATTCGAGATATAATTGCGCAAGATATTCCAGAGAATTCTGGGGAGTTCTAAATCAAGATTTGAAGCAATAATTCACTACCATTGGATCAGAAGTTGATCAAGGGCTAGGAGACGACCTAGGGTTTGGCGTGTTCACTATAAATAGAGGCTCTCTGCTTCACAATTTTCATCATTCATTCACGTTAAAAACAGAGAGATACGAGAGCAGCAGCAGGCCGTTTTTTTTCCTCTTTTGCCGAGTTCATCCTCTCTTGCCAGACCTTGAAGGACTTCTCCACGAAGGTAGCAGAGTTGGAGACTTGAAGCACTGAAGCCAAGCATCCCTTTTGTCGTCGCCAAGCTTCCTTGGAAACTGAAAAAAAGTGTAAACACTGCCTTTACTTTGTTTTGATTTTCTTTGCAACTTGAAAGCATGTTTCGGATGTTAACCTTTGGATTTGTAAGCATGTTTTGTTTGTTCTTGTATTCAATAGATTCAGAATTTTATAAAACTTATTGATGTTTCGTTAATGATTTTCTGGCGATCCGATCTCATGAGTTTTAATGATTGAAAGTTTGCGTTTATGTTTGAATAAAAGAGTTAGAATGCATGCTAACTATTGCCATGATTCGTGCTAAGCTTCTTCAAGTAAGTATGTTTCTCTAAGTGGTGAAAACTATGTAATAATAGTTGAAAACGTAAACTGCAGTAAATGCATATCACGACTTCTCGGGTGTGCCTTGCTGTTCAATCTCAATTCTTTATTTCTTAATGATTTGTGTTTATTGTGGACAAGTACTCTTCAGTATTGAATGCAGCAATTTACATGAAATAATCAAAGTTCTAGACTTCTCTGTGCTTAGGTGATAAAGTAAGTAGAATTAAAGGAATTCATGTCCTCTTCAGGCTTGTGTTCCGAGATTGTTTCTCTTGATAAAAACTTGCATGATAATCAGATTGCTGGAATGAGATTAGGTAGAATTCGAGTTTGCCTCTGTTTGCGATGTTGAATGAATCGATCACTTGTATATATTTTATTTTCTGTTTTAGTAGGAACGTAGAACAAACATTCAAAAGAATCCCCCTTATCTATTGTACCATGTGCATATTTGTAACTAAATACTTGTAAATACTTTTAGTTACTGATTCTTTAGTGTAACCGTGACTGCAAGAGCGCCCTTTAAGTCCCCGGATTGATCGAACCCTATTTACCAATACTACACTCTGATAACAAAAGGGTTTTTAAATTACGCGCCCGGTTACGAGCACGTCAATTTTTGGCGCCGTTGCCGGGGACTAAATAAGTCTCAAACGGTTTTCGGTTACCTTCATTTATACTGCTGTAACAAGTCTGACTAATTGTTGTTTGTTTTATTTATTTTCAGGTACTTATCTTGTTTTGTAAACCATTGAAGGTTACTTTAGTTAATAGAATCCTAAACCCTTCATCAGTACCTTTTTAAAGGTCTTTTGGAGTTGAGGGCGGATCATATTAACTCTTGTACGACTGTCAAACATACAAGTGTTTCCTAACTGAGTAAGGGACATTTTGGATGGTGTCTAGGCCCGAGTAAGCGCCTGGGACCAAAATTGGACTTCAAAGGGTTATAGACTGTGCGTAAGCACGATAGGGGTTCTTGACCTCCGTAATCCATTGAAAACGAAGTCCTACCAGCCCGCTTCACTTCGGCCTGGCCATCCAAGTCTTCTGAAACCACGGAAACATTTGTATCAAGACGTTCATACCTATTTATCATTGGTTTACCACTTAAGATTCGAGTTTGAAAATCTATAAAACTTATAACTATTAACTCAAACAGATTGCTGTAATTTAGAACCTTTGTAAAATGTAACAATTACTTAGTTCTAAGGCCTTTTATGTGTGAGCTCAGTTTAGAATTTTTAGTTACTTCATTTAATTTTTATTTTGTTTCTTATTCTGTTCTTTCGTTTCTGTAGGGTTAT
This sequence comes from Fragaria iinumae, assembly GCA_009720345.1. Lineage (NCBI taxonomy): Eukaryota > Viridiplantae > Streptophyta > Magnoliopsida > Rosales > Rosaceae > Fragaria > Fragaria iinumae. Next base: position 12,863,820 of record CM019118.1, on the reverse strand, counting down.
GAATGTCCGATGATGGAATTCGTATCCCTGGATTGACCAACGAGTTTTTCACAAACTTGGAGAGGCGATTACAGCGCATTAAGCAAGGAGGAGAGTCTTCCCAGATTCTTGATCTTCCTGTTCAAACCCCCAACACATTCAGACAGCTAGATTTTGGAAGTGAAGCAGAATCGGAAGCAAAGGAAGAAGCACACACAAGGTCTATAGTCTCACCACTACCTTCAGATTCTGAGGAAGATATTCCACAAATGGAACAGCAGACTATTAGACAATTATCAAATTCGGTTGTACCAGGAGCCGGAGGTAATGCACCTTCATGTATCACTTATCCTGAACCGGCAGCCACTAAGGAAGGAGAATTCGAATTGAAGAGTGGGCTTCTGCATCAGATTCCAAAATTCCATGGGCTTAGCAACGAAGATCCCAACAAGCATCTGAAGTCTTTTCAATTTGTTTGTGTGAGCATGTGCCCTAGAAATGCGGATATTAACATTCTGAAACTGAAGGCATTTCCGTTCTCATTGGAGGACCGGGCCAAGTCATGGCTCATTGATCTACCTGCTGGACACATTGACTCATGGGAAAAGATGATGAGTGAGTTCCTGACCAAGTACTTCCCAGCGTCAAAAATCACGGTGATGAGAAAACAAATCACCGGAATTCAGCAAGGGGCAGAAGAAACATTCTCTGCTTATTATGAAAGATTCAAAGCCCTTGTTGCAGCTTGTCCCTCTCATGGATTCAAGGAAAATAACCTGCTGCAGTACTTTTATGAAGGGCTTTCATCTTTGGAGCGCCAACTGTTGGATGCTGCATCTGGAGGGTCCTTCCTTGACAAAACACCTAGAGAAGCATGGGCATTGCTAGACAATCGTGCCCTAAATGATCAGCAATATGCTGGAGCGTTGGCCTCTTCTCGGAAGGTGAATGAAGTAAAATCGAGCTCCACTCTGGAAAGTAAGATCGACACATTGTTATCTCATCTTGTGCTTGGAAAAAGCCAAGAGGTGAAAGCTTGTGGTGTGTGCTCGAATCAAGGGCATCATTCTGATCATTGCCCTCAATTGTCTGAAAATGGTGGATGGGAGACTCTCAATGCTATGGGACAGCAAAGGTACAATCCTTTCTCCAACACCTACAATCCTGGAACAAGGGATCATCCAAATTTCCGATGGAGCAATACGGAGAATGCACTGAATCCACCCCAATATTCTGGAGGCCCGTTTCCACGTCCACAAGGCTTCTTTCAGAAGCCCCAGGTTCCTCAAAATTTTGCTTCAAATTCTAATTCTAATAATGCTACTCCTTCTTCATATGATAAGATGCTTGAAGCCCTGTTTCAAGGGCAGCAAAATTTAACAAATTCTACTCAAGCTCTTGTGCAAGGTCAAACGAATAATACGAAGGACATAGCTGAGCTCAAGAACCAAGTGGGGAAAATAGTGGATTTCATGGGAAAATTTTCTGAAAGTGGAAAGCTCCCACCAAACACCGTTCCAAATCCAAATTTTGAGTCTGCAAAAATAGTGGCAACAAGGAGCGGGCGTGTGTTCAATGAAGTCCCAAAAAAAATCCAAAAGAAGGCTCAAGTCGTCGAAGAAGAGGACGAGGAAGTTGAAATTTCCAAGAATGATTTGGAGGCAGATCCTGCCACTTCCAAAGTTGAGGCTAAACTGCCCCAACCAACTGAACCGCATAAAGGTAATGATACTAATTTTCAAAGTTCAGTTATTACTAATCCTCCCTATGCACGTGTGCCATTTCCAAGCAGGTTTCAAAAGTCCAAGAAAGAAGAATCTGATCAAGCCATCTTGGAGGTTTTTAAGAAAGTACAAGTGAACATGCCCTTGATTGACTGCATTACTCAAGTTCCCAAATATGCAAAATTTTTGAAGGAGTTGTGCACCACAAGGAGGCAAACACGTGAGAAAGAAGTTGTGAAAATGAATGCGACTGTTTCTGCAGTCCTCCAAAGAAAGTTACCACCTAAGCTAAAGGATCCAGGGAGTTTTTCTATCCCTTGTGTAATTGGTGGTACTACTTTTGAAAATGTCATGCTTGATCTAGGTGCATCCATTAATGTTATGCCATTTAGTTTATATGCATCTATGGAATTAGGTGAACTGAAGAAAGATAATGTCATAATTCAATTGGCAGATAGGTCTAACAAATACCCTAAGGGGTATGTGGAGGATGTTCTTGTGCAAGTTAATCATTTGATTTTCCCTGCAGATTTCTACATCATTGATATGGAAGACTCACCCTCAAGTTCAACTCCTATACTTTTAGGGCGTCCTTTCATGAGAACTGCAAGAACAAAGATTGATGTGTACGCTGGTGCATTAACAATGGAGTTTGATGGAGAAGTTATAGGCTTCAACATTTTCGAAGCCATGAGGTATCCTTTATCTGAGCTTAAACCGTGCTATTCTATTGATATCGTTGACTCTCTTGCGCAGGAACTCCTAAATTCAATGATTGATGATAAGTTGGAGTACACTATTGCTCAAGGAGTGGGATACAATGTTGATGGTACAGATGTGTTGAAGGCAGAATTAGAGGAAATATGGGATGACGTTGTGCTTGAAACCGTCGCTGCTCTTGAAGGCCTACCAGGTAGTTCTAATCCTCTATTGTCTCTTCCCATTTCCACTAAAAAATTGTTGCCATCTGTAGAGCAGGCACCCAAGTTGGAATTGAAAGCACTGCCTGATCATTTGAAGTATGTGTACTTGGGAGAAAGTGAGACTTTGCCAGCAATTGTGTCCTCCAAGCTAGATGAAGAACAAGAAAAGAGATTGGTGGAAGTATTGAAGAAATACAAGACTGCTATTGGATGGACTTTAGCAGATATCAAGGGAATCAGCCCAACCACTTGTGTCCATCGAATTTTGTTGGAAGATGGAGCAAAACCCACCAGAGAAGCTCAAAGACGTCTACACCAACCAATGATGAAGGTGGTTCAAGACGAAGTCATCAAGTTGCTGGATTGTGGAGTAATCTACCCCATATCCGATAGTAAATGGGTCTCTCCTGTTCAAGTTGTTCCAAAGAAATCTGGTGTGACTGTTGTGAAGAATGTTGAGAATGAGCTAGTGCCCCAACGAGTTGTGACTGGACATAGAGTCTGCATTGACTATAGAAAGCTCAACGCCACCACAAGAAAGGATCATTTTCCCCTACCATTCATTGATCAAATGCTTGAGAGGTTAGCTGGTCATGAGTTCTACTGTTTCTTGGATGGATATAGTGGGTACAACCAGATTTGCATAGCCCAAGAAGATCAAGAGAAGACCACATTCACATGTCCCTTTGGCACTTTTGCCTATAGGCGCATGCCCTTCGGTTTATGCAATGCACCAGGTACATTTCAAAGATGCATGATGTCTATTTTCTCTGATTATATTGAAAATATAATTGAGGTCTTTATGGATGACTTTAGTGTCTTTGGTAAGGATTTTGATTCATGTTTGAGAAATTTAGAACTCATTTTGAAAAGGTGTGTTGAAACTAATCTGGTTTTGAATTGGGAAAAATGTCATTTCATGGTTACACAAGGAATAGTTTTGGGACATATCATATCTGCTAGGGGAATTGAAGTTGATAAGGCCAAGATTGATGTTATTCGTTACTTACCATACCCCACAACTGTGAGGGAGATACGTTCATTTCTTGGCCATGCAGGTTTTTATCGCAGGTTTATCAAGGACTTTTCCAAGATAGCCAGACCCCTAAGTCGCCTCCTTCAAAAGGAGGTAGTTTTTGCCTTTGACGATGAATGCAAGGAGGCATTTGAGAAGTTGAAGGAATTGTTGACAACAGCACCGGTGATGTTACCCCCAAACTGGGACGAGCCCTTTGAGCTGATGTGTGATGCATCCGACTATGCTGTTGGAGCTGTGCTAGGGCAGAGGAAGGACAAGAAGCCCTATGCCATTTATTATGCCTCAAGAACGCTCAACGATGCACAATTGAACTACTCTACCACTGAAAAAGAGCTTCTTGCTGTTGTATTTGCTTTAGATAAATTTCGTTCTTATTTGCTTCAATCTAAAGTAACTGTTTATACTGATCATGCAGCATTGAGGTACTTGTTTACAAAGAAGGAGGCAAAGCCGAGGCTTATACGATGGTTGTTGTTACTCCAAGAATTCGACGTTGAAATTAAAGACAAGAAAGGGAGTGACAACGTGGTCGCAGACCACCTGAGCAGATTAGTGCGTGAAGAGGATGCCTTGCCCTTGTGTGAGACGTTTCCGGATGAACAACTCTTCGGAATTGAGGTAAGTGAACCATGGTACGCTGATATTGTGAACTATCTTGTGACTAAGACTTTTCCGGACACTTTACCTCGTTTTCAAAAAGAAAAACTTAAGAAATTGGCTAGGCACTACATTTGGGATGACCCTTATTTGTGGAAACATTGTCAAGATCAAATCATTAGGAGATGTGTCCCTGAAAATGAACATCCTTCTATTCTTGCCTTTTGCCATTCTGAAGTATGTGGAGGTCATTTTGGATCTCGTAGAACTGCCCTTAAAGTGTTGGATGCAGGTTTCTTTTGGCCTACAATTTTCAAAGATGCCTACTTGTTTTGCAAGACTTGTGATAGATGTCAGAGAATAGGAAACCTAGGACCTAAGGATCAAATGCCTTTACACCATCTTATAACTGTGGAAATTTTTGATGTGTGGGGTATTGATTTTATGGGACCTTTTCCTTCATCCAATGGTTATTTATATATTCTTGTGGCAGTTGATTATGTATCGAAATGGGTGGAAGCGATAGCCACCAAAACTAATGATTCCAAAGTTGTTGCAGATTTCCTTCGCTCTCACATCTTTTGCAGGTTTGGAATGCCGCGAGTTATCATAAGCGATGGAGGATCACATTTCTGCAACAAATCAATTGAAGCTCTGCTGAAGAAGTACAATGTGACGCACAAGGTTTCCACACCTTACCATCCGCAGACGAGTGGACAAGCAGAAATTTCTAACCGCGAGATAAAGAGAATTCTGGAGAAGACGGTGGGTCCAACACGGAAGGATTGGAGCCAAAAGCTAAACGATGCATTGTGGGCTTACCGTACAGCTTACAAGACCCCCATTGGGACATCCCCTTTTCGGCTGGTCTATGGGAAGGCATGTCACCTTCCAGTGGAGCTTGAACATAGAGCATGGTGGGCAGTAAAGACTTTCAACATGAACCTTGATGATGCTGGCCTACACAGGAAGCTCCAATTGAATGAACTTGAAGAGATCAGAAATGATGCCTACGACAACGCATGGATCTACAAAGAGAGGACTAAAGCTTACCATGATAAAATGATCCGTGGAAAATCTTTTGTTGTTGGCCAGAAAGTGTTGTTGTTTCATTCTAGACTTAGACTTTTTCCTGGTAAGTTACGTTCTAGATGGATCGGTCCTTTTATTGTTACTAATGTTTTTCCCCATGGTGCTGTTCAGATACGAAGTGACACAACTGGGAGTGAATTCAAGGTGAATGGCCATAGATTAAAGCCATACTATGAGGCTTTCAAGGAATATAATGTGGAGGAAGTACCCCTTCAAGAAACCCCATTCACACAGACCTAATGTGTGGTACGATCGTCTGGCTCATAGACGTTAAACGAGGCGCTAATTGGGAGGCAACCCAACTCAACTGAAGATGTGGAGGAGCCATCAACGCAGATTTGTTTCTCTCCCTTCTTCTCTTTTACATTTTGTTTTCATTTTGTTTTGTTTGTTGTGTCGTAAGTTCCTATTCCCTGCTTTAATTCTACACATTATATTTGTGAACATTGAGGACAATGTAGAGTTTGAGTGTGGGGGAGGGATTTACATGTTTGTTGAATTTTTATTCGAAAAATTTGAAAAATCCAAAAACAGTTTTTGTTGCTTTTGAGTCTTTTGTTTTATTTTTGAGTCTTAGGAGCCCTTAACTGTCAATGATGAGTGTAATTCTGTAAATGTATGAAGGAAGATCACAAGATTGAGATGATTTCCAACTGATATTCTGAAGTTAATTGCATTGAATGGAAATCGTATGAAATGTAGTGGATGTGGTTTTGGAACTTTGGTACAGAAATGAGCATGTTAAGTCAAATTTTGATTCATTTGAACCCTAATGTGAGCTTTTGAGCCTTTATATGTGCCATTCTTTCTGAGTGCTTACTGAACTATTCTGATTCGTTTTCTAGGCTATAATTGTTGAAAACCTCATTATTCTTTCAACTTGATTGATTGCTCACCATAGCTTTTAATGAACTAGAGATGACTAGAACTCACTCTAATGGACTTTCGAAACTTTTTTGTCATAAAACGCTCTGATTTTTGAAAGGATAAATGGAACTTTTTAGGATGAACACCATTGCCAAATAAGCTTGTGTCCCTATTTGTGTGCACTGCACACCCCTTAGCTGAAACTCCTTTGAGCCTACATTGAGCCTTTTCTTTCACCACCCATGAATTTTTTTTACCTTGAGCTTAGTACAGTGTATCTCTACCCTTGTCCTTTGGGCCTAGTAGAGCATTTTGTGAAGAATCTTGTGGAAGTGATGATTAGACACAAGTGTGAGGGAAATCACTTATCCTTGTGTAAAAGAAAAGAAAATACCGTAAACAGTAACAGGAAGCAAAATAAAATTTCGGCAGGAAGAGAAGAAGAAATCTGGATATTGTCTTTATGCTGTGAAATGGGAGTTTTTTGTTGTAAATGGAAGGCCTAACAACGAAATTATTTGGCCTTTGTTCTGTTTCATGATGTTGTAAGGTGGGTAATGACAAAGGGCCCAACAAGATGGTATTTGGCCCTTGATTTGGCGACATAAGGCGTGTTTGATGCTCTGCTAGGTCCTTAGGAATTTTGCAACACTTGTTCTTAAATTCATACCCCTAGCCTAGCCCCATTAACACCTTTTAAAGTTCCTTTTGATCTTAAAGATGAGTAAACTTTGATATGTGGAGTTTGTCTCAAGAGTTGAGCCTATGGTATGGTTCATTTGTGTGAGTAATTGATTCTTTCCTGAGGTTTTATTTCTTTTTAACATGTGTTTTCTGTTCATATAAATGCAAGCTTTTTGAATGCCTCAAAATACTTTCTCTTGCATAGTTTTGAGTAACTTAGCCAGAAAATCTGTGTGAAAAATGAGTGTGTACCTTGTGAGATTGAATCATATTTGTCTAAAACATGCTGAGCTTAACCATCACCACTGTTCTTCCGTGTCCTACATGTAAATATGTGATCTATCAATTGCAATTAGCTTCTGAAACTTCATGGAATAATTCTTGATTGAGTGCTAATTCGGGTGCCATGAGATCAGAGAATCTGAGACAATAGTTAAGGGCATTAGAGTTTATTCGTCACTTGTTGTAATTCTTTGTGACGTTTTTATTGTAATTGTTTTTGAGTCTTGTTGTTTTGGTTTTGCTATGGGACTACTAGCAAAAGCGAAGTGTGGGGGAATTTGATAGGAGCACAAAGTGCTATGTTTATAATGTGTTTCCTACCCTATTTAGCTATGTTATTCTTGTAATAATGTCATCTCTAACATGTTTTGTGAGTGTGAAGGCAAAAGAGCAGAAAAGAAGAAAAGGAAGCTAAAACTTGCAATTTAAGAGAAATCCTAATCAAAGAAGGATTCCTGGTGCAGCAAGGAGTCTCATTAAGTCGCAAAAATTGAGGATAAGTCGTTTAGGAAACTTTCCTGTTTTGAAAAGGGAAAGTTGCCTATTTCATTTTAAGAAACTTTCTTATTTTGATTTAGGAAACTTACTATCTTGGAATCTTTCCTATTATGACTTCCCTAAAATATTTAGGAAACTTTCTTTTCTAGTGAGACAGGGAAACCGTTTGAAGTCAGGAAACCTAATCCAACTTGGACTAGGAATGGTTTGAACGGGTATAAAAGGGAAGGACGAATTCTGCAGTAATAAAGGAGTTATCTGTGTTAATATAAATCAGAAATTAAGGGAGATTCTTTCCTTTAATTTCATGGTTTGAATTATGTTATTCCCTACCATATTTATCTGACTTTATTTCTCTTTCAGGAACCCTAATTGCACACCAGGAAAGGAAGGAAAATCAAGGATTTTCGTCAAAGGTCTGATTGAAGGCAGAAGAAGGAAAGTTATTCACTGCTGTTAGTTTCTTTGGAGAACAAGTAACGAACCTGGTCCTCATTCAAGCTCCATTCGAGATATAATTGCGCAAGATATTCCAGAGAATTCTGGGGAGTTCTAAATCAAGATTTGAAGCAATAATTCACTACCATTGGATCAGAAGTTGATCAAGGGCTAGGAGACGACCTAGGGTTTGGCGTGTTCACTATAAATAGAGGCTCTCTGCTTCACAATTTTCATCATTCATTCACGTTAAAAACAGAGAGATACGAGAGCAGCAGCAGGCCGTTTTTTTTCCTCTTTTGCCGAGTTCATCCTCTCTTGCCAGACCTTGAAGGACTTCTCCACGAAGGTAGCAGAGTTGGAGACTTGAAGCACTGAAGCCAAGCATCCCTTTTGTCGTCGCCAAGCTTCCTTGGAAACTGAAAAAAAGTGTAAACACTGCCTTTACTTTGTTTTGATTTTCTTTGCAACTTGAAAGCATGTTTCGGATGTTAACCTTTGGATTTGTAAGCATGTTTTGTTTGTTCTTGTATTCAATAGATTCAGAATTTTATAAAACTTATTGATGTTTCGTTAATGATTTTCTGGCGATCCGATCTCATGAGTTTTAATGATTGAAAGTTTGCGTTTATGTTTGAATAAAAGAGTTAGAATGCATGCTAACTATTGCCATGATTCGTGCTAAGCTTCTTCAAGTAAGTATGTTTCTCTAAGTGGTGAAAACTATGTAATAATAGTTGAAAACGTAAACTGCAGTAAATGCATATCACGACTTCTCGGGTGTGCCTTGCTGTTCAATCTCAATTCTTTATTTCTTAATGATTTGTGTTTATTGTGGACAAGTACTCTTCAGTATTGAATGCAGCAATTTACATGAAATAATCAAAGTTCTAGACTTCTCTGTGCTTAGGTGATAAAGTAAGTAGAATTAAAGGAATTCATGTCCTCTTCAGGCTTGTGTTCCGAGATTGTTTCTCTTGATAAAAACTTGCATGATAATCAGATTGCTGGAATGAGATTAGGTAGAATTCGAGTTTGCCTCTGTTTGCGATGTTGAATGAATCGATCACTTGTATATATTTTATTTTCTGTTTTAGTAGGAACGTAGAACAAACATTCAAAAGAATCCCCCTTATCTATTGTACCATGTGCATATTTGTAACTAAATACTTGTAAATACTTTTAGTTACTGATTCTTTAGTGTAACCGTGACTGCAAGAGCGCCCTTTAAGTCCCCGGATTGATCGAACCCTATTTACCAATACTACACTCTGATAACAAAAGGGTTTTTAAATTACGCGCCCGGTTACGAGCACGTCAATTTTTGGCGCCGTTGCCGGGGACTAAATAAGTCTCAAACGGTTTTCGGTTACCTTCATTTATACTGCTGTAACAAGTCTGACTAATTGTTGTTTGTTTTATTTATTTTCAGGTACTTATCTTGTTTTGTAAACCATTGAAGGTTACTTTAGTTAATAGAATCCTAAACCCTTCATCAGTACCTTTTTAAAGGTCTTTTGGAGTTGAGGGCGGATCATATTAACTCTTGTACGACTGTCAAACATACAAGTGTTTCCTAACTGAGTAAGGGACATTTTGGATGGTGTCTAGGCCCGAGTAAGCGCCTGGGACCAAAATTGGACTTCAAAGGGTTATAGACTGTGCGTAAGCACGATAGGGGTTCTTGACCTCCGTAATCCATTGAAAACGAAGTCCTACCAGCCCGCTTCACTTCGGCCTGGCCATCCAAGTCTTCTGAAACCACGGAAACATTTGTATCAAGACGTTCATACCTATTTATCATTGGTTTACCACTTAAGATTCGAGTTTGAAAATCTATAAAACTTATAACTATTAACTCAAACAGATTGCTGTAATTTAGAACCTTTGTAAAATGTAACAATTACTTAGTTCTAAGGCCTTTTATGTGTGAGCTCAGTTTAGAATTTTTAGTTACTTCATTTAATTTTTATTTTGTTTCTTATTCTGTTCTTTCGTTTCTGTAGGGTTATGAATGTCCGATGATGGAATTCGTATCCCTGGATTGACCAACGAGTTTTTCACAAACTTGGAGAGGCGATTACAGCGCATTAAGCAAGGAGGAGAGTCTTCCCAGATTCTTGATCTTCCTGTTCAAACCCCCAACACATTCAGACAGCTAGATTTTGGAAGTGAAGCAGAATCGGAAGCAAAGGAAGAAGCACACACAAGGTCTATAGTCTCACCACTACCTTCAGATTCTGAGGAAGATATTCCACAAATGGAACAGCAGACTATTAGACAATTATCAAATTCGGTTGTACCAGGAGCCGGAGGTAATGCACCTTCATGTATCACTTATCCTGAACCGGCAGCCACTAAGGAAGGAGAATTCGAATTGAAGAGTGGGCTTCTGCATCAGATTCCAAAATTCCATGGGCTTAGCAACGAAGATCCCAACAAGCATCTGAAGTCTTTTCAATTTGTTTGTGTGAGCATGTGCCCTAGAAATGCGGATATTAACATTCTGAAACTGAAGGCATTTCCGTTCTCATTGGAGGACCGGGCCAAGTCATGGCTCATTGATCTACCTGCTGGACACATTGACTCATGGGAAAAGATGATGAGTGAGTTCCTGACCAAGTACTTCCCAGCGTCAAAAATCACGGTGATGAGAAAACAAATCACCGGAATTCAGCAAGGGGCAGAAGAAACATTCTCTGCTTATTATGAAAGATTCAAAGCCCTTGTTGCAGCTTGTCCCTCTCATGGATTCAAGGAAAATAACCTGCTGCAGTACTTTTATGAAGGGCTTTCATCTTTGGAGCGCCAACTGTTGGATGCTGCATCTGGAGGGTCCTTCCTTGACAAAACACCTAGAGAAGCATGGGCATTGCTAGACAATCGTGCCCTAAATGATCAGCAATATGCTGGAGCGTTGGCCTCTTCTCGGAAGGTGAATGAAGTAAAATCGAGCTCCACTCTGGAAAGTAAGATCGACACATTGTTATCTCATCTTGTGCTTGGAAAAAGCCAAGAGGTGAAAGCTTGTGGTGTGTGCTCGAATCAAGGGCATCATTCTGATCATTGCCCTCAATTGTCTGAAAATGGTGGATGGGAGACTCTCAATGCTATGGGACAGCAAAGGTACAATCCTTTCTCCAACACCTACAATCCTGGAACAAGGGATCATCCAAATTTCCGATGGAGCAATACGGAGAATGCACTGAATCCACCCCAATATTCTGGAGGCCCGTTTCCACGTCCACAAGGCTTCTTTCAGAAGCCCCAGGTTCCTCAAAATTTTGCTTCAAATTCTAATTCTAATAATGCTACTCCTTCTTCATATGATAAGATGCTTGAAGCCCTGTTTCAAGGGCAGCAAAATTTAACAAATTCTACTCAAGCTCTTGTGCAAGGTCAAACGAATAATACGAAGGACATAGCTGAGCTCAAGAACCAAGTGGGGAAAATAGTGGATTTCATGGGAAAATTTTCTGAAAGTGGAAAGCTCCCACCAAACACCGTTCCAAATCCAAATTTTGAGTCTGCAAAAATAGTGGCAACAAGGAGCGGGCGTGTGTTCAATGAAGTCCCAAAAAAAATCCAAAAGAAGGCTCAAGTCGTCGAAGAAGAGGACGAGGAAGTTGAAATTTCCAAGAATGATTTGGAGGCAGATCCTGCCACTTCCAAAGTTGAGGCTAAACTGCCCCAACCAACTGAACCGCATAAAGGTAATGATACTAATTTTCAAAGTTCAGTTATTACTAATCCTCCCTATGCACGTGTGCCATTTCCAAGCAGGTTTCAAAAGTCCAAGAAAGAAGAATCTGATCAAGCCATCTTGGAGGTTTTTAAGAAAGTACAAGTGAACATGCCCTTGATTGACTGCATTACTCAAGTTCCCAAATATGCAAAATTTTTGAAGGAGTTGTGCACCACAAGGAGGCAAACACGTGAGAAAGAAGTTGTGAAAATGAATGCGACTGTTTCTGCAGTCCTCCAAAGAAAGTTACCACCTAAGCTAAAGGATCCAGGGAGTTTTTCTATCCCTTGTGTAATTGGTGGTACTACTTTTGAAAATGTCATGCTTGATCTAGGTGCATCCATTAATGTTATGCCATTTAGTTTATATGCATCTATGGAATTAGGTGAACTGAAGAAAGATAATGTCATAATTCAATTGGCAGATAGGTCTAACAAATACCCTAAGGGGTATGTGGAGGATGTTCTTGTGCAAGTTAATCATTTGATTTTCCCTGCAGATTTCTACATCATTGATATGGAAGACTCACCCTCAAGTTCAACTCCTATACTTTTAGGGCGTCCTTTCATGAGAACTGCAAGAACAAAGATTGATGTGTACGCTGGTGCATTAACAATGGAGTTTGATGGAGAAGTTATAGGCTTCAACATTTTCGAAGCCATGAGGTATCCTTTATCTGAGCTTAAACCGTGCTATTCTATTGATATCGTTGACTCTCTTGCGCAGGAACTCCTAAATTCAATGATTGATGATAAGTTGGAGTACACTATTGCTCAAGGAGTGGGATACAATGTTGATGGTACAGATGTGTTGAAGGCAGAATTAGAGGAAATATGGGATGACGTTGTGCTTGAAACCGTCGCTGCTCTTGAAGGCCTACCAGGTAGTTCTAATCCTCTATTGTCTCTTCCCATTTCCACTAAAAAATTGTTGCCATCTGTAGAGCAGGCACCCAAGTTGGAATTGAAAGCACTGCCTGATCATTTGAAGTATGTGTACTTGGGAGAAAGTGAGACTTTGCCAGCAATTGTGTCCTCCAAGCTAGATGAAGAACAAGAAAAGAGATTGGTGGAAGTATTGAAGAAATACAAGACTGCTATTGGATGGACTTTAGCAGATATCAAGGGAATCAGCCCAACCACTTGTGTCCATCGAATTTTGTTGGAAGATGGAGCAAAACCCACCAGAGAAGCTCAAAGACGTCTACACCAACCAATGATGAAGGTGGTTCAAGACGAAGTCATCAAGTTGCTGGATTGTGGAGTAATCTACCCCATATCCGATAGTAAATGGGTCTCTCCTGTTCAAGTTGTTCCAAAGAAATCTGGTGTGACTGTTGTGAAGAATGTTGAGAATGAGCTAGTGCCCCAACGAGTTGTGACTGGACATAGAGTCTGCATTGACTATAGAAAGCTCAACGCCACCACAAGAAAGGATCATTTTCCCCTACCATTCATTGATCAAATGCTTGAGAGGTTAGCTGGTCATGAGTTCTACTGTTTCTTGGATGGATATAGTGGGTACAACCAGATTTGCATAGCCCAAGAAGATCAAGAGAAGACCACATTCACATGTCCCTTTGGCACTTTTGCCTATAGGCGCATGCCCTTCGGTTTATGCAATGCACCAGGTACATTTCAAAGATGCATGATGTCTATTTTCTCTGATTATATTGAAAATATAATTGAGGTCTTTATGGATGACTTTAGTGTCTTTGGTAAGGATTTTGATTCATGTTTGAGAAATTTAGAACTCATTTTGAAAAGGTGTGTTGAAACTAATCTGGTTTTGAATTGGGAAAAATGTCATTTCATGGTTACACAAGGAATAGTTTTGGGACATATCATATCTGCTAGGGGAATTGAAGTTGATAAGGCCAAGATTGATGTTATTCGTTACTTACCATACCCCACAACTGTGAGGGAGATACGTTCATTTCTTGGCCATGCAGGTTTTTATCGCAGGTTTATCAAGGACTTTTCCAAGATAGCCAGACCCCTAAGTCGCCTCCTTCAAAAGGAGGTAGTTTTTGCCTTTGACGATGAATGCAAGGAGGCATTTGAGAAGTTGAAGGAATTGTTGACAACAGCACCGGTGATGTTACCCCCAAACTGGGACGAGCCCTTTGAGCTGATGTGTGATGCATCCGACTATGCTGTTGGAGCTGTGCTAGGGCAGAGGAAGGACAAGAAGCCCTATGCCATTTATTATGCCTCAAGAACGCTCAACGATGCACAATTGAACTACTCTACCACTGAAAAAGAGCTTCTTGCTGTTGTATTTGCTTTAGATAAATTTCGTTCTTATTTGCTTCAATCTAAAGTAACTGTTTATACTGATCATGCAGCATTGAGGTACTTGTTTACAAAGAAGGAGGCAAAGCCGAGGCTTATACGATGGTTGTTGTTACTCCAAGAATTCGACGTTGAAATTAAAGACAAGAAAGGGAGTGACAACGTGGTCGCAGACCACCTGAGCAGATTAGTGCGTGAAGAGGATGCCTTGCCCTTGTGTGAGACGTTTCCGGATGAACAACTCTTCGGAATTGAGGTAAGTGAACCATGGTACGCTGATATTGTGAACTATCTTGTGACTAAGACTTTTCCGGACACTTTACCTCGTTTTCAAAAAGAAAAACTTAAGAAATTGGCTAGGCACTACATTTGGGATGACCCTTATTTGTGGAAACATTGTCAAGATCAAATCATTAGGAGATGTGTCCCTGAAAATGAACATCCTTCTATTCTTGCCTTTTGCCATTCTGAAGTATGTGGAGGTCATTTTGGATCTCGTAGAACTGCCCTTAAAGTGTTGGATGCAGGTTTCTTTTGGCCTACAATTTTCAAAGATGCCTACTTGTTTTGCAAGACTTGTGATAGATGTCAGAGAATAGGAAACCTAGGACCTAAGGATCAAATGCCTTTACACCATCTTATAACTGTGGAAATTTTTGATGTGTGGGGTATTGATTTTATGGGACCTTTTCCTTCATCCAATGGTTATTTATATATTCTTGTGGCAGTTGATTATGTATCGAAATGGGTGGAAGCGATAGCCACCAAAACTAATGATTCCAAAGTTGTTGCAGATTTCCTTCGCTCTCACATCTTTTGCAGGTTTGGAATGCCGCGAGTTATCATAAGCGATGGAGGATCACATTTCTGCAACAAATCAATTGAAGCTCTGCTGAAGAAGTACAATGTGACGCACAAGGTTTCCACACCTTACCATCCGCAGACGAGTGGACAAGCAGAAATTTCTAACCGCGAGATAAAGAGAATTCTGGAGAAGACGGTGGGTCCAACACGGAAGGATTGGAGCCAAAAGCTAAACGATGCATTGTGGGCTTACCGTACAGCTTACAAGACCCCCATTGGGACATCCCCTTTTCGGCTGGTCTATGGGAAGGCATGTCACCTTCCAGTGGAGCTTGAACATAGAGCATGGTGGGCAGTAAAGACTTTCAACATGAACCTTGATGATGCTGGCCTACACAGGAAGCTCCAATTGAATGAACTTGAAGAGATCAGAAATGATGCCTACGACAACGCATGGATCTACAAAGAGAGGACTAAAGCTTACCATGATAAAATGATCCGTGGAAAATCTTTTGTTGTTGGCCAGAAAGTGTTGTTGTTTCATTCTAGACTTAGACTTTTTCCTGGTAAGTTACGTTCTAGATGGATCGGTCCTTTTATTGTTACTAATGTTTTTCCCCATGGTGCTGTTCAGATACGAAGTGACACAACTGGGAGTGAATTCAAGGTGAATGGCCATAGATTAAAGCCATACTATGAGGCTTTCAAGGAATATAATGTGGAGGAAGTACCCCTTCAAGAAACCCCATTCACACAGACCTAATGTGTGGTACGATCGTCTGGCTCATAGACGTTAAACGAGGCGCTAATTGGGAGGCAACCCAACTCAACTGAAGATGTGGAGGAGCCATCAACGCAGATTTGTTTCTCTCCCTTCTTCTCTTTTACATTTTGTTTTCATTTTGTTTTGTTTGTTGTGTCGTAAGTTCCTATTCCCTGCTTTAATTCTACACATTATATTTGTGAACATTGAGGACAATGTAGAGTTTGAGTGTGGGGGAGGGATTTACATGTTTGTTGAATTTTTATTCGAAAAATTTGAAAAATCCAAAAACAGTTTTTGTTGCTTTTGAGTCTTTTGTTTTATTTTTGAGTCTTAGGAGCCCTTAACTGTCAATGATGAGTGTAATTCTGTAAATGTATGAAGGAAGATCACAAGATTGAGATGATTTCCAACTGATATTCTGAAGTTAATTGCATTGAATGGAAATCGTATGAAATGTAGTGGATGTGGTTTTGGAACTTTGGTACAGAAATGAGCATGTTAAGTCAAATTTTGATTCATTTGAACCCTAATGTGAGCTTTTGAGCCTTTATATGTGCCATTCTTTCTGAGTGCTTACTGAACTATTCTGATTCGTTTTCTAGGCTATAATTGTTGAAAACCTCATTATTCTTTCAACTTGATTGATTGCTCACCATAGCTTTTAATGAACTAGAGATGACTAGAACTCACTCTAATGGACTTTCGAAACTTTTTTGTCATAAAACGCTCTGATTTTTGAAAGGATAAATGGAACTTTTTAGGATGAACACCATTGCCAAATAAGCTTGTGTCCCTATTTGTGTGCACTGCACACCCCTTAGCTGAAACTCCTTTGAGCCTACATTGAGCCTTTTCTTTCACCACCCATGAATTTTTTTTACCTTGAGCTTAGTACAGTGTATCTCTACCCTTGTCCTTTGGGCCTAGTAGAGCATTTTGTGAAGAATCTTGTGGAAGTGATGATTAGACACAAGTGTGAGGGAAATCACTTATCCTTGTGTAAAAGAAAAGAAAATACCGTAAACAGTAACAGGAAGCAAAATAAAATTTCGGCAGGAAGAGAAGAAGAAATCTGGATATTGTCTTTATGCTGTGAAATGGGAGTTTTTTGTTGTAAATGGAAGGCCTAACAACGAAATTATTTGGCCTTTGTTCTGTTTCATGATGTTGTAAGGTGGGTAATGACAAAGGGCCCAACAAGATGGTATTTGGCCCTTGATTTGGCGACATAAGGCGTGTTTGATGCTCTGCTAGGTCCTTAGGAATTTTGCAACACTTGTTCTTAAATTCATACCCCTAGCCTAGCCCCATTAACACCTTTTAAAGTTCCTTTTGATCTTAAAGATGAGTAAACTTTGATATGTGGAGTTTGTCTCAAGAGTTGAGCCTATGGTATGGTTCATTTGTGTGAGTAATTGATTCTTTCCTGAGGTTTTATTTCTTTTTAACATGTGTTTTCTGTTCATATAAATGCAAGCTTTTTGAATGCCTCAAAATACTTTCTCTTGCATAGTTTTGAGTAACTTAGCCAGAAAATCTGTGTGAAAAATGAGTGTGTACCTTGTGAGATTGAATCATATTTGTCTAAAACATGCTGAGCTTAACCATCACCACTGTTCTTCCGTGTCCTACATGTAAATATGTGATCTATCAATTGCAATTAGCTTCTGAAACTTCATGGAATAATTCTTGATTGAGTGCTAATTCGGGTGCCATGAGATCAGAGAATCTGAGACAATAGTTAAGGGCATTAGAGTTTATTCGTCACTTGTTGTAATTCTTTGTGACGTTTTTATTGTAATTGTTTTTGAGTCTTGTTGTTTTGGTTTTGCTATGGGACTACTAGCAAAAGCGAAGTGTGGGGGAATTTGATAGGAGCACAAAGTGCTATGTTTATAATGTGTTTCCTACCCTATTTAGCTATGTTATTCTTGTAATAATGTCATCTCTAACATGTTTTGTGAGTGTGAAGGCAAAAGAGCAGAAAAGAAGAAAAGGAAGCTAAAACTTGCAATTTAAGAGAAATCCTAATCAAAGAAGGATTCCTGGTGCAGCAAGGAGTCTCATTAAGTCGCAAAAATTGAGGATAAGTCGTTTAGGAAACTTTCCTGTTTTGAAAAGGGAAAGTTGCCTATTTCATTTTAAGAAACTTTCTTATTTTGATTTAGGAAACTTACTATCTTGGAATCTTTCCTATTATGACTTCCCTAAAATATTTAGGAAACTTTCTTTTCTAGTGAGACAGGGAAACCGTTTGAAGTCAGGAAACCTAATCCAACTTGGACTAGGAATGGTTTGAACGGGTATAAAAGGGAAGGACGAATTCTGCAGTAATAAAGGAGTTATCTGTGTTAATATAAATCAGAAATTAAGGGAGATTCTTTCCTTTAATTTCATGGTTTGAATTATGTTATTCCCTACCATATTTATCTGACTTTATTTCTCTTTCAGGAACCCTAATTGCACACCAGGAAAGGAAGGAAAATCAAGGATTTTCGTCAAAGGTCTGATTGAAGGCAGAAGAAGGAAAGTTATTCACTGCTGTTAGTTTCTTTGGAGAACAAGTAACGAACCTGGTCCTCATTCAAGCTCCATTCGAGATATAATTGCGCAAGATATTCCAGAGAATTCTGGGGAGTTCTAAATCAAGATTTGAAGCAATAATTCACTACCATTGGATCAGAAGTTGATCAAGGGCTAGGAGACGACCTAGGGTTTGGCGTGTTCACTATAAATAGAGGCTCTCTGCTTCACAATTTTCATCATTCATTCACGTTAAAAACAGAGAGATACGAGAGCAGCAGCAGGCCGTTTTTTTTTCCTCTTTTGCCGAGTTCATCCTCTCTTGCCAGACCTTGAAGGACTTCTCCACGAAGGTAGCAGAGTTGGAGACTTGAAGCACTGAAGCCAAGCATCCCTTTTGTCGTCGCCAAGCTTCCTTGGAAACTGAAAAAAAGTGTAAACACTGCCTTTACTTTGTTTTGATTTTCTTTGCAACTTGAAAGCATGTTTCGGATGTTAACCTTTGGATTTGTAAGCATGTTTTGTTTGTTCTTGTATTCAATAGATTCAGAATTTTATAAAACTTATTGATGTTTCGTTAATGATTTTCTGGCGATCCGATCTCATGAGTTTTAATGATTGAAAGTTTGCGTTTATGTTTGAATAAAAGAGTTAGAATGCATGCTAACTATTGCCATGATTCGTGCTAAGCTTCTTCAAGTAAGTATGTTTCTCTAAGTGGTGAAAACTATGTAATAATAGTTGAAAACGTAAACTGCAGTAAATGCATATCACGACTTCTCGGGTGTGCCTTGCTGTTCAATCTCAATTCTTTATTTCTTAATGATTTGTGTTTATTGTGGACAAGTACTCTTCAGTATTGAATGCAGCAATTTACATGAAATAATCAAAGTTCTAGACTTCTCTGTGCTTAGGTGATAAAGTAAGTAGAATTAAAGGAATTCATGTCCTCTTCAGGCTTGTGTTCCGAGATTGTTTCTCTTGATAAAAACTTGCATGATAATCAGATTGCTGGAATGAGATTAGGTAGAATTCGAGTTTGCCTCTGTTTGCGATGTTGAATGAATCGATCACTTGTATATATTTTATTTTCTGTTTTAGTAGGAACGTAGAACAAACATTCAAAAGAATCCCCCTTATCTATTGTACCATGTGCATATTTGTAACTAAATACTTGTAAATACTTTTAGTTACTGATTCTTTAGTGTAACCGTGACTGCAAGAGCGCCCTTTAAGTCCCCGGATTGATCGAACCCTATTTACCAATACTACACTCTGATAACAAAAGGGTTTTTAAATTACGCGCCCGGTTACGAGCACGTCAGAAATGGCATTATTAAGGAAATAACAAAGCAAAAGAAGGTCGGAAATACATTAAGAATATAGCATAAAATGCGTGTATCAGTATACACAAATGATGTTGCCGAACCTAGTTAGTTTCTAGTTGATTTTATTCACACAACTTTAACTTTCAAGGTACGTGGAGCAGAGGAGCAAACTGTGCAATGGACTTGTGCAGCCCACGGTAAGGTCTTGCTTCATCCGATATACCTCAAAAATTAAAGACAAATTTTGTTGAAGTTATATAAATCTATTTATGCAAAATTTATTCCAAGTTCTAAAGCCAGGTGGACGTGCGGCCCAAGTATAGTCGCCTAGACATAAGCGTGTTCCGTGTTTTCAGAAGGCATTGCGTGCTAGATCAAAAGATAGTCACAAGGCAAGACTCATTTGTTGGTAACCACGGAGAGCGAACTCCCTATCGACTCCCTCACCGAGAAGGAACATCAGTCTGTGGGCCTCTGAGATCCAATTTTGTAAACCTTGAACCAGGGTAATGAAAATAGCATGCCCCTTACTTAGTTAAGAACAAACTCATGTGTTAGACAGTTCTCCAAGTGTTAATATAAGCCGCCCTCAACCTCATGAGACCTTAAAAAGATAACATGAAGGGTTTAGGCTAATATTAACAAAAGGGACTTCACCTATTCCGTTCACTTTAGAACCTACAATAAACTAAACATAAAGAAATCTATAACTTCTTAGAAATTTAACTAAGTTATTACAGCACACATTCGAAAATACAAACAAATCGGAAACTTATAAGAAAAACTATACAACCCGAAACAAATAAAAAACAATTACAAACACAATATATACAAAGTTAACACTTCATAAAACAATTTCTTCTTGGCATCCCCGGCAACGGCGCCAAAATTGATGGTGACTACATCGACTACAAAGTAAACAATGCAACCTCACACAATTATTACCCTGCAAATGTCATCGTTAGTATAGAATAAGTAGGGATCGTTCAGTCCGGGGATGTCAAAGGGTGAATTGAACTTATAAGTGCTAATCCAAATTCACATATTCACATAATACAGATAGAAATTGGAGGGGGGTTTTGGAAAGATTTATCTAACTAAAACTACTGCTGAAATAAAACCTAAACTAACATATATACATGTGATCGACAACTTCACACAAAACAAGAAACGAAAACACTCAAGAACATGTAACAAATTATGCAAGACATTTGGTACAGCAGTTTCAACACATCCTAGACTCTACTTCAATTCCGATTCTGATTTAGAGCCCTTCGCGGTTACTCCAATCGTTAAGACTTCACAAGTATTTAGAATCAACTTCGCGTGTAATCCTAAATTGTATGCTAACTCATTTAAAGACACTTCGCGTAGAAATTAAACAAGAAAACACATAAGCATAGTAAGCCGAATCAGAAACATGCACAAGGTATGGCGTCACTCATCCTATTAACATGCAAGTTTTCAGAATTATACTTAACCCCTTTTAAGCAACAAAGACCTAGACAACTTCGCGTATGACTAAATCATATATCACTTTGGTAGATGAAATCGCAACCCACATAACAACCATGGCCTTAGGCTGTATGCAACCATTGATTTTGCCTGCTCGATTCAGAAAACTAATCGAATACAATCAAGAACATAATCGAGTGGAACTCCAAACCTACAAAAGATGTTAGTTCTCAAGAATCCTGCAACCACTTTAGAATCATTAGTCCTGGTGGCTTTGGCTTCCACCCATTTTGACACATAATCGACAGCCAATAAAATATAGAGGAAGCCTCTAGATGAAGGAAAAGGTCCCATGAAATCTATACCCCAAACATCAAAAATTTCAACCACAATAATAGGAGAAAGGGGCATTTGATCTCTCTTACCAATGTTACCTGTCCTTTGGCATCTATCACATGTAATGCACGTTATGTATGCATCTTTGAAGATTGTCGGCCAAAAGAAACCACTCTCTAAAACCTTCAAGGCTGTCATCTTTGGTCCAAAATGACCTCCACACGCCTCACTATGGCAGAATGCTAGGATGGATTTATGCTCGTCTTCGGAAACACATCGTCGAATGACTTGATCATTACATTGCTTCCACAAGTATGGTTCGTCCCAAATGAAGTGTCGAGCTGCCTTCTTAATCTGTATCTTCCTTGAGTTCGGCATTGTGCTAGGAAATTTCCTAGACACAAGATAATTCACTATATCAGCATACCAAGGCTCCTTTGCATCCATCCGAAAGAGTTGTTCATCCGGGAAAGTTTCTTGTAGTTGTGTCGGCTCCTCCTCTTGCAAAATTAGGCTCAAATGGTCCGCCACTACGTTTTCACTTCCCTTCTTTTCCTTGATTTCGATGTCAAACTCTTGAAGTAAGAGAATCCATCGAATGAGCCTCGGCTTGGCATCTTTCTTTGTCATGAGATATCTCAAAGCTGCATGATCAGAATATACAACAACTTTAGATTGTAAAAGATAAGATCGAAATTTTTCTAAAGCAAAAATCACTGCTAAGAGTTCTTTTTCAGTTGTGGAATAATTCAGCTGAGCATCGTTGAGAGTTCGTGATGCATAATAGATAGCACACGGATTCTTCTCCTTCCTTTGGCCGAGCACAGCTCCCACAGCATAATCCGATGCATCACACATGAGCTCAAACGGCAAAGTCCAATCCGGCGGTGATATGATAGGTGCCGATGTCAAGAGCTCCTTCAACCGCACAAATGCTTGCTCACATGCTTCATCCCACACAAATGGAACGTCTTTTTGCAATAGGGAACTAAGTGGTTTCGCCACCATGGAAAAATCCTTGATGAACCTCCTGTAAAAACCTGCATGGCCAAGAAACGAACGAACCTCCCTCACAGTTGTGGGAGAAGGCAAGTGTTGCACAATATCCACTTTAGCCTTATGAACTTCTATTCCCCTTGCTGAAACTATGTGTCCTAAAACTATACCTTGATGAACCATGAAGTGACATTTTTTCCAATTAAGTACAAGGTTAGTTTCGACACACCTCTCCAAAATTAACTCTAGATTCTTTAAACATGTATCAAAGTCTTTTCCATATACGCTAAAGTCATCCATAAAGACCTCAATAATATTTTCAATGAAATCCGAGAATATAGAGTACATACATCGTTGAAACGTACCTGGTGCGTTGCATAATCCAAAAGGCATTCGTCGATAGGCATACGTACCAAAGGGACATGTAAACGTTGTCTTCTCTTGATCGTCCGGGTGGATCATGATTTGGTTGTAACCGCTGTATCCGTCAAGAAAACAATAGAACTCATGGCCGGCTAACCTCTCAAGCATTTGATCCATGAACGGCAAAGGCATGTGGTCCTTCCTTGTTGCTGCATTAAGCTTCCTATAATCGATGCACATCCTATAACCGATCACCAAACGTTGCGGCACAAGCTCATTCTTGTCATTCTTTACAACCGTGACACCCGACTTCTTTGGCACAACGTGAACGGGTGAGATCCATTGACTATCCGAGATTGGATAAATCACTCCACAATCTTTCAGCTTGATCAACAACTTTCATCATTGGAGGGTGCAACCGGCGCTGCCCCTCCCTTGTAGATTTCGCACCGTCTTCCAACAAGATTCGGTGAACACATGTAGTAGGGCTAATTCCCTTGATATCCGCCAAAGTCCAACCAATGGCGGTCTTGTGTCTCTTCAGCACATCAATCAATCTCTTTTCTTGCTGCTCGCTCAGCTTTGAAGATACAATAACCGGTAAGGTATCTTCTTCTCCAAGATATACATACTTCAAATGTTCCGGAAGCACCTTCAACTCTAGCTTCGGGGCCTTCACCACAGATGATAACATTTTGTTAGTGGAATTCGATGTTGACAAGAAAGGAAAGCTCACTATAGGGACTGCCTCGAGTTCGGCAATGACTTCAAGTATTTCTGGTTCAAATTCAGCCTGTGCTTCCTCTTTCACATACTCCCCTTCTTTGTCATATCCGGCCCCGAGCTCAATAGCTCGTTGCTATTGATCCGTAGTTGCTGAGAAAACCTGTGCAAAAGAATCAACATCATCAATAGTGTAGCACGGGTTCAACTCAGAAACTGGATGTCTCATCGCTTCAAAAATATTGAAGCTGATCACGTCGCCATCGAACTCCATTGTCAAATTTCCTTTGGCGACGTCAATCCTCGTGCGTGCGGTCCTCATGAAAGGTCTCCCCAAAAGTAGTTGAGTAGAATTCACGGGCGAGTCCTCCATCTCTAGCACATAGAAATCGGCAGGGAAGATTAAGTGATTCACCTGCACAAGAACATCTTCAACGTATCCCTCGGGATACTTGTTAGAGCGATCTGCTAATTGGATAATTACATTGTCCTTTTTGAGGGGTCCTAGACTTAGGGATTGATACACATTATAGGGCATTACATTTATCGAAGCACCTAAGTCTAGCATTACATTCTCAAATCGTGTATTTCCAATTACACATGGCACATTAAAGCTGCCCGGATCCTTCATCTTCGGTGGTAGCTTCCTTTGAATTACGGCCGACACCGTCTCGCTCATCTTCACTACCTGTACTTCCCTTGTTTGCCTTCGTGTAGTGCATAGCTCTTTCAAGAACTTAGCATACTTTGGAATTTGTCTAACGCACTCTAACAAAGGGATGTTTACTTCCACCTTTCTAAAGATTTCCAACACTTCCTCATCAGATTTGTCCTTCTTGGACTTAGCGAACCTAGAAGGAAAGGGTAAACACGAAGATTGGTTAGTCGTCACTAAACCATTAGAGTTAGAATTTATACCCTTAGATGCCTCATGAATCGGCACACTCTCCTTCTTGGAAGTTGCTGGATCTTTCTCTAAGTTATCCTCCTCCATTGCTTCCACAACCTCATTGTCGTGAGCTACATGCTTGTCTTCATTATTTGGCTCGACACCTTTCTTCTTCTTCAGCATTCTCGGTTGCTCCTCCAACACTTTACCACTCCTTGTGGTAATAGCTTGAGTTTGCTCCTTCTTAGGGTTCGGTATCACTCCTCCCGGCAGTTTTCCTTGCTCGTTGAAACGTCCCATGAAGTCAACAACTTGTCCCATTTGCGTCTTGAGCTCGACAATGTCCTTGCTGTTCGTTTGCTGCCCCACTAACAACGCTTGTGTAGCGGTGTTCAACTGAGTTTGTCCCACAGCTAAAGACTTCAAAAGTTCATCATAATTGGGAGCATTCGCCATAGGCATAGGAACACTAGGCATGAAAGGTGCTTGTGGTCTTATAAACTGTCCAACCGGCCTAGGTGGAAATTGCATTGCATTCGGCTGAGCTTGTGTTGCATTCGGCTGAGGTCTAAGCACATTATCATTGTTCGCCCATCGAAAGTTAGGATGATCACGAATGCCAGGATTATAAGTGTTCGAAAATGGATTATACTTCTGCCCTCCTTGATATCCTACGGCATTGACCTCCTCATAAGACTCATTCGAAGCAATCTGTGGACATTGATCAGTTGCATGGCCTTCGGTACACACTCCACAAACTTGAGCTCCTTTGAACTTCATCATATTAGCCATCATTTGAGACAGCTTATCAACTTTCTCCTCAAGAGCTGAATTTGAACTTGTCTCATTGACTTGCCTCGTGGAACCAATAGTTGTTCCAAATTGCTGATTGTTAAGAGCTCGAATCTCCAAGAGTGTCTTAGCCTCCTCGGCACTCTTGTCTAAGAATGATCCTCCGGCTGCTGAATCCAAGAATTCTCTCTCCATAGTACGCAGCCCTTCGTAAAAGTATTGAAGCAAGAGCCCCTCTAGAATCCCATGAGATGGACATGAAGCGACAAGAGACTTGAACCTCTCATAGTAAACACAAAAAGATTCGTCACCTCCTTGCTTAATCCCGGTGATTTGCTTCCTGATATGCGTCACCCTCGACGATGGAAAGTACTTAAGCAAAAATTCATTCACCATAGTAGTCCATGAGGTAATACGACCAACAGGTACCTCAAACAACCACTTCCTAGCTCGGTCCTCTAGTGAAAACGGAAACGCTTTCATCTTCACATGTTGCAAATCAGCTCCTCTAGGACACATTGACTCACAAGTAAATTGAAAATGTGTCAAGTGTTGGTTCGGATCCTCCCCTGAAAGTCCATGGAATTTCGGCAATTGATGCAAAAATCCACTCTTCAACTCAAACTCACTCGACTTTCCTTCAGCTACGGCAGGATATGTGATATTGCTTGGTGTCGTTCCTCCTGTTGCTCCGTGAACTTGTCCATTCTGCTCTCTGATGGTAGTCATCTTCGATTTAGGATCAGGTAAATCAAAATTCACAAAGTCGGTAGGAAACGGACTTTGTAACAACTCAAACTTAGGATCTTCGTGAAACAATGGATTGAACTCGCTAGATGCTGTTGATGGAAAAGGTGAATGTGGTGGAACAATAATCTGCTCAGTAGGTGGTGAACTCGGTTCTGGTACGTCAAAACCTCCTTCTTCTCGAAGTCGATCTAAACGCTCTCTAACTGCTTGTGACCAAGTATTAAAATCTGACATTCATTCCTGTCACAAGCAAAAGAAAGTTAGTGACGTCGAATACAAAATAAAAACAAAAGATAAAATAAGTTTAGCACATACAAATTTCATACAATTGGTTACAATACTCATACAACACATTCAATTTTATCTAATTATGGGATACATTCAAAAAAATTCACACGATTTCAAGTATATGACGTGGCCCGAAACAGGAATGCGACAATTATGAACCCTTTTGACAATTGTAGTATTGGTAAATAAGGTTCGATCAATCCGGGGACTTTAGGGTGCTCCTGCGTTTACAAAACTAGAAGAGTTAATCACAGAATATAAACAGCAATTACATTTACATGATTTCAGGGGGGGATTTTGAGAGTTTGTTCTAACATTCCTACAAAATACTAAACCACTATGTACAAGTGATCAACTTCATTCCATTCAAACATATAAAATCATGTAATTAAATTGTCTCAATCTACACAACCTAAAACCATGCCAATCAAGAATGATGAAACGAATTCAGAATTACACACCGTAGCGGTCATGCAACCTATAATAATCTGCTTAAGTATCCAATGTTTGCCTTAGCGGTTTAACACAGAAAATTCCATGAAATATGTCATGTTACTACTTAGCACAACCATACAACATATAACATGAATCATTAAGTTCACAGAAGAATTCGAACATGTAAACAAATTTATCTTAGCGCTTAAACAGTTCACATGCAACTCATGATCAAAACCTGACCCATTCCCATGAATCTAAGCTTTTGCCACTTAATCAATCTATGTTTCCCTTAGCGGTTTAACACAGATTAATGGCACTACCAACCCTGCAGAAGTTAGTAATTCATAAACCGGATCACAAGTTTTCAACATCAAGAATGGCACAGGAATAAGTTACGCAAATTTCATTAACAATCTAAGAACAAAACTTTATAAAATTCATGCATAAAACATATTGTCAACAACAGCAATCATAATCCATGCGATTAGGAATACAAAGGCAGTAGGAACCAAATAATAAATCCAGAGCATAGTTTTACACTTTTGAGTCTTCTTGGCCTTGAAGCTTCAAAGGGGTGACGAACTAGTGCAGGAAGAACCTTGGCAGCGTGAGGCAACTCTTGTGGCTGCGTGCTTGCTCCTTTGCGGCTTGGCACTCATACAGATTAGAGAACGGTAGAGACAGAACGTTTTTCTGAATTTTTGGTGGAAGAAGTGATGCCCAAAACGTTGCTCCTCTGCTCCTCTTTATACTATCTTGGCCGAACCCTAGCTATCCTCCTAGCCCTTGATGAATTTCTGATCCAACGGTGATGAATTATTGCTTCAAATCTTGATTTAGAACTCCCCAGAATTCTCTGGAATATCTTGCGCAATCATATCTCGAATGGAGCTTGAATGAAGACCAGGTTCGTTACTTATTCTCCAAAGAAAATAACAGCAGTGAATAACTTTCCTTCTTCTGCCTTCAATCAGACCCTTGACGAAAATCCATGATTTTCCTTCCTTTATTTGTGCGCAATTAGGGTTCCTGGAAAAGAAATAAGGTCAGATAAATATGGTAGGGAATAACATAATTCAAATGACGAAATTAAAGGAAAGAATCTCCCTTAATTTCTGATTTATATTAGCACACATAAATCCCTTGATTGCTGCAGAATTTGTCCTTCCTTTTATACACGTTCACAGATTCCTATTCCAAGTTGGATTAGGTTTCCTGACTTCAAATGGTTTCCCTGTCTCACTAGAAAAGAAAGTTTCCTAAATATTTTAGGAAAGTCATAATAGGAAAGATTCAGAAATAGTAAGTTTCCTAAATCAAAATAAGAAAGTTTCTTAAAATGAAATAGGCAACTTTCCCTTTTCAAAACAGGAAAGTTTCCTAAATGACTTATCCTCAGATTTTGCGACTTAATGAGACTTCTTGCTGCACCAGAAATCCTACTTTGATTAGGATTTCTCTCAACTCTTGCGTTTTAGCCTTCTTTTGTGTAAAACTTCCTCTTTCGACCTATAAAACAGAAACAAGCTAGAAATGGCATTATTAAGGAAATAACAAAGCAAAAGAAGGTCGGAAATACATTAAGAATATAGCATAAAATGCGTGTATCAGTATACACAAATGATGTTGCCGAACCTAGTTAGTTTCTAGTTGATTTTATTCACACAACTTTAACTTTCAAGGTACGTGGAGCAGAGGAGCAAACTGTGCAATGGACTTGTGCAGCCCACGGTAAGGTCTTGCTTCATCCGATATACCTCGAAAATTAAAGACAAATTTTGTTGAAGTTATATAAATCTATTTATGCAAAATTTATTCCAAGTTCTAAAGCCAGGTGGACGTGCGGCCCAAGTATAGTCGCCTAGACATAAGCGTGTTCCGTGTTTTCAGAAGGCATTGCGTGCTAGATCAAAAGATAGTCACAAGGCAAGACTCATTTGTTGGTAACCACGGAGAGCGAACTCCCTATCGACTCCCTCACCGAGAAGGAACATCAGTCTGTGGGCCTCTGAGATCCAATTTTGTAAACCTTGAACCAGGGTAATGAAAATAGCATGCCCCTTACTTAGTTAAGAACAAACTCATGTGTTAGACAGTTCTCCAAGTGTTAATATAAGCCGCCCTCAACCTCATGAGACCTTAAAAAGATAACATGAAGGGTTTAGGCTAATATTAACAAAAGGGACTTCACCTATTCCGTTCACTTTAGAACCTACAATAAACTAAACATAAAGAAATCTATAACTTCTTAGAAATTTAACTAAGTTATTACAGCACACATTCGAAAATACAAACAAATCGGAAACTTATAAGAAAAACTATACAACCCGAAACAAATAAAAAACAATTACAAACACAATATATACAAAGTTAACACTTCATAAAACAATTTCTTCTTGGCATCCCCGGCAACGGCGCCAAAATTGATGGTGACTACATCGACTACAAAGTAAACAATGCAACCTCACACAATTATTACCCTGCAAATGTCATCGTTAGTATAGAATAAGTAGGGATCGTTCAGTCCGGGGATGTCAAAGGGTGAATTGAACTTATAAGTGCTAATCCAAATTCACATATTCACATAATACAGATAGAAATTGGAGGGGGGTTTTGGAAAGATTTATCTAACTAAAACTACTGCTGAAATAAAACCTAAACTAACATATATACATGTGATCGACAACTTCACACAAAACAAGAAACGAAAACACTCAAGAACATGTAACAAATTATGCAAGACATTTGGTACAGCAGTTTCAACACATCCTAGACTCTACTTCAATTCCGATTCTGATTTAGAGCCCTTCGCGGTTACTCCAATCGGTAAGACTTCACAAGTATTTAGAATCAACTTCGCGTGTAATCCTAAATTGTATGCTAACTCATTTAAAGACACTTCGCGTAGAAATTAAACAAGAAAACACATAAGCATAGTAAGCCGAATCAAAAACATGCACAAGGTATGGCGTCACTCATCCTATTAACATGCAAGTTTTCAGAATTATACTTAACCACTTTTAAGCAACAAAGACCTAGACAACTTCGCGTATGACTAAATCATATATCACTTTGGTAGATGAAATCGCAACCCACATAACAACCATGGCCTTAGGCTGTATGCAACCATTGATTTTGCCTGCTCGATTCAGAAAACTAATCGAATACAATCAAGAACACATTGAAACATGCTGCCCTAAATCTAACACAGAAAATATCACATGATCAAGTTTGTAACAATCGTCATACATTAGTTATAAATATCAGAAAATCTAAACATGTTACAAAACCAAATCGGCAACCATAAAAACATACAATCTTCATAGACAAAGTATTGTAAAATTACAGAAACATAAACAGCCATGAGAAGAATGGATCACACTTTGTAGAAACCTTGAATGGTGGCTGCAAAGGTGGTGGAATTGGTGATGGAATTATACAAAGCAAAAGGGAGATGGTGGTGGTTCGGCTAGTCTAGTTTCTGTATAGGGTTTATGGTGAGAATTTGGTAGAATTCCGGCTTGTGTTTGTATGGAAGATGTGATGCCCAAAACGTTGCTTCTCTGCTCCTCTTTATACTATCTTGGCCGAACCCTAGCTCTTTTCTCAGCCCTTGATGAACTTCTGATCCAACGGTAAAGAATATTGCACCAAATCTTCCCCAGAATTCTCTAGAATGTCTTGTGCAGTAATTCATTGCATGAGGCTTGAATAGAGACCAGGTACGTTCCTTGTTCTCCAAAGGAAATCCCAGCGATTAAGAACTTTCCCTCTTCTACCTTCAATCAGACTTTTGACGAAAATCCATGATTTTCCTTCCTTTATTTGTGCGCAATTAGGGTTCCTGGAAAAGAAATAAAGTCAGATAAATATGGTAGGGAATAACATAATTCTAACAACGAAATTAAAGGAAAGAATCTCCCTTAATTTCTTATTTATATTAGCACAGATAACTCCTTGATTACTGCAGAATTCGTCCTTCCCTTTTATACCCGTTCAAACCATTGCTATTCCAAGTTGGATTAGGTTTCCTGACTTCAAACGGTTTCCCTGTCTCATTAGAAAAGAAAGTTTCCTAAATATTTTAGGAAAGTCATAATAGGAAAGATTCAGAAATAGTAAGTTTCCTAAATCAAAATAAGAAAGTTTCTTAAAATGAAATAGGCAACTTTCCCTTTTCAAAACAGGAAAGTTTCCTAAATGACTTATCCTCAGATTTTGCGACTTAATGAGACTCCTTGCTGCACCAGGAATCCTACTTTGATTAGGATTTCTCTCAACTCTTGCGTTTTAGCCTTCTTTTGTGTAAAACTTCCTCTTTCGACCTATAAAACAGAAACAAGCTAGAAATGACATTATTAAAAAAAAATAACAAAGCAAAAGAAGCTCGGAAATACATTGAGAATATAGCATAAAATGCATGTATCAACAACCGACTCTACCATAAACTCTTAACTTGAGAAAATGACTCAATATTACAACAATAAGGGTTAAGCAAAGTATAAATGGAGGTAAAAAGATATTAAGAACATCGCATTTTATGCTCCTATCAAGGGCCATCCCACTTTGATTTGAACTTGGGACCAGTCTTGTGTGTCATGATGATGGGTCTGCGTACAGCAAGGACCAAGTCACCAATTTGAAAGGATCGGGGCCGAACTCCCTTGTTGAAGGCGCGCGACATCCGGGCTTGGTAGCATTCTAGATGTTGTTGCGCATCGAGTCTCTTCTCGTCTAAAGCTTCCAACTCTTGAAGTCGTAGCTTGATATTTTCTTCATTTGTGAGGCCTTCTTGCAAAGCAATCCTCAATGAGGGAATTTGCTTCTCTAATGGCAAGACGGCTTCAACACCATATACCAGAGAATAAGCCGTGGCATTTGTGGTAGTTCGATATGTCGTTCTATATGCACACAATGCCTCGCCCATCTTCTCATGCCAGTCTCTTTGTGACTTGTTGACGGTCTTCTTCAAGATGTTGCAGAGCGTCTTATTAAATGCCTCCGCCAAACCATTAGCTGG
Source organism: Fragaria iinumae (assembly GCA_009720345.1). Classification (NCBI taxonomy): domain Eukaryota; kingdom Viridiplantae; phylum Streptophyta; class Magnoliopsida; order Rosales; family Rosaceae; genus Fragaria; species Fragaria iinumae. Next base: position 12,832,187 of record CM019118.1, on the reverse strand, counting down.
TGCATTGTACATCGACGAAAAGTGTAGCTTGAAGTGATACTTTTTGCTAAGTTTTTGCATAGCACTATTTGAGAAGTACTTGGCGTCATCTGTAATGATGCAACGTGGCACACCATATCGCTAGATGATGCATGTCTTGATGAAGTCTACAACGGTTTCTTTCTGATACACGCATTTTATGCTATATTCTTAATGTATTTTTGACCTTCTTTAGCTTTGTTATTTCCTTAATAATGCCATTTCTAGCTTGTTTCTGTTTTATAGGTCGAAAGAGGCAGTTTTACACAAAAGAAGGCTAAAACGCAAGAGTTGAGAGAAATCCTAATCAAAGAAGGATTCCTGGTGCAGCAAGGAGTCTCATTAAGTCGCAAAATCTGAGGATAAGTCATTTAGGAAACTTTCATGTTTTGAAAAGGGAAAGTTGCCTATTTCATTTTAAAAAACTTTCTTATTTTGATTTAGGAAACTTACTATTTCTGAATCTTTCCTATTATGACTTTCCTAAAATATTTAGGAAACTTTCTTTTCTAATGAGACAGGGAAACCGTTTGAAGTCAGGAAACCTAATCCAACTTGGAATAGGAATGATTTGAACGGGTATAAAAGGGAATGACGAATTCTGCAGTAATCAAGGAGTTATCTGTGCTAATATAAATCAGAAATTAAGGGAGATTCTTTCCTTTAATTTCATGGTTTAAATTCTGTTATTCCCTACCATATTTATCTGACTTTATTTCTTTTCCAGGAACCCTAATTGCGCACAAATAAAGGAAGGAAAATCATGAATTTTTGTCAGAAGTCTGATTGAAGGCAGAAGAGGGAAAGTTCTTAATCGCTGGGATTTCCTTTGGAGAACAAGGAACGTACCTGGTCTCTATTCAAGCCTCATGCAATGAAGTACTGCACAAAACATTCCAGAGAATTCTGGGGAAGATTTTGTGCAATATTCTTTACCGTTGGATCAGAAGTTCATCAAGGGCTGAGAAAAGAGCTAGGGTTCGGCCAGACTACTATATAAAGGAGCAGAGAGCAACAGAATTGGTATCACTTCTTCCACCAAAAATTCAAAAAAATGTTTTGTCTCTTCCGTTCTCTAATCTGTGTGAGTGCCAAGCCGCAAAGGAGCAAGCACGCAGCCACAAGAGTTGCCTCACGCTGCCAAGGTTCTTCCTGCACTAGTTCGTCACCCATTTGAAGCTTCAAGGCCAAGAAGACTCAAAAGTGTGAAACTATGCTCTGGATTTATTGTTTGGTTCCTACTTCCTTTGTATTCCTAATCACATGGATTATGATTACTGTTGTTGACAATATGTTTTATGCATGAATTTTATAAAGTTTTGTTCTTAGATTGTTAATGAAATTTGCGTAACTTATTCCTGTGTCATTCTTGATGTTGAAAACTTGTGATCCGGTTTATGAATTACTAACTTCTGCAGGGTTGGTAGTGCATTTTTTCTGTGTTAAACCGCTAAGGCAAACATAGATTGATTAAGTGGCAAAAGCTTAGATTCATAGGAATGAGTCGGGTTTTGATCATGAGTTGCATGTGAACTGTTTAAGCGCTAAGATAAACTTGTTTACATGTTCGAATTCTTCTGTGAACTTAATGATTCATGTTATATGTTGTATGGTTGCGCTAAGTATTAACATGACATATTGCATGGAATTTTCTGTGTTAAACCGCTAAGGCAAATATTGGATACTTAAGCAGATTATTATAGGTTGCATGACCGCTACGGTGTGTAATTCTGAATTCGTTTCATCACTCTTGATTGGCATGATTTTAAGGTGTGTAGATTGAAGCAATCTGTTACATGATTTTATATGTTTGAGTGGAATGAAGTTGATCACTTGTACATAGTAGTTTAGTATTATGTAGGAATGTTAGAACAAACTCTCAAAATTCCCCCCTGAAATCATGTAAATGTAATTGTTGTTTATATCCTGTGATTAACTCTTCTAGTTTTGTAAACGCAGGAGCACCCTAAAGTTCCCGGATTGATCGAACCTTATTTACCAATACTACAATTGTCAAAAAGGGTTCATAATTGTCGCACCCCGGTTTCGAGGCCACGTCACTTTCTTTATCTCTTTAAGCGGTACCGCCTCTGACCACTTTGAGAAGGAATCCGTGGCTGCCAAAATGTACATGTGGCCTCCATAAGATTTTGGATTTATGGGTCCCACAGGGTCTATCCCCCAGACATCAAACGGGTGTGAAGCGATCGTAGGATGCAATAGCTCAGGCGGTTGATGGATAAAGTTTGCGTGGAATTGACAAGCTTGACATTTCTGTGTGTACTCCATGCAATCCTTGACCATCGTAGGCCAGTAGTAACCCATTCGCCTTACTTGAAAATGTAATTTAGGGCCTGATTGATGAGCTCCACATATTCCGGAATGAACCTCCTCCATGGCTTTGGACGCCTCTTCTTTTCCCAAACACCTAAGGAATAACCCGTCAAATGATCGTCGATAAAGAGTCTCCTTATAGTAGAAAAAGCGCGGGGCTCTTCGTTTGATATCCGTTCACTGTTTTAGATCGTCAGGCAATTTGTTATGCTCAATGTAGTCGATCAAAGGATGCCTCCAATCTTCGACGTCAATAACATAGACGGAGACTATATTGGAATTTTCGCACAACAGTACAATTTCTGTTGATACAACCCATCGTTGGAAAATTGAAAGGTCCACAATTTCATCATTTGATAATGCCAAAGTTGCTGCTAGGTTGGCCAAGGCGTCCGCCATTTGATTTTCTTTCCTTGGCACATGTTCTAGTGTAACAGCATCGAAACCCTTCAAGAGTTGTGTAGTGAAGCGGAAATAAGGAACCAAATCCTCTTTCCTGACTTCGTAATTAGTTAGTAGTTGATCAATTACTAACTTCGAATTCCCGTACACTTCTAGATTTGCAATTTGTATTTCTAAGACCGTTTGCAACCCCATGATGAGGGCTTGGTATTCCGCAACATTGTTGGAACACAATTCGCCGAGAGTGAACGCATATGGCAATATTTGCTTTTGTGGTGTGACAAAAACAACACCAGCCCCTGCTCCATCTACTCTTGAAGATCCATCAAAGAACATCTTCCAAGTGGGGAGAATCTCTGCAAGAAAGACTTCTTCATCTGGCAAGTCATCTAAAATTTCCCAATCGGCAGGGATTGGGTGATCCGCTAGAAAGTCAGCCCTAGCTTTGCCTTTGACTGTCTTGGCAGGTACATAGACGATGTCATGTTGATTGAGGAGCAGAGCCCACTTTGCCATTCGTCCTGATAAGACTGGTTTAGACATGACAAACTTGACTGGGTCAGCTCGGGCTACTAAATGCATATAATGTCTCAACTTTTGGATGGAAAAGATGAGAGCGAGACATGTCTTCCCTATTGGAGAATAATTTAATTATGCTCCTGTGAGAGTTCAACTTAAATAGTATAAGGCCATCTCCCTTCTTTCCTCGTTTTCTTGGGCTAGAAGTGCTCCAAGTGGTCTTTCTTGAGCTGCGATGTAGAGGATAAGAGGTTTCCCAGGAATGGGTGCACCCAACACCAGAGCGTTAGCCAAGTACTTTTTAATGCTTTCGAAAGCATTCTGACATACTTCATCCCACACGAAAGGCACATTCTTCTTCATGAGTAGACTAAAAGGTTGACATCGACCTGCAAGGTTTGAGATGAACCGCCTGATAAATGCGAGTTTTCTTTGGAGGCTTCTCAATTCTTTTAAATTCGTTGGCTCTGGCATTTCTTGAATGGCCTTAATCTTCGATTGATCTACTTCAATGCCCCGATGCTTCACGATGAATCCAAGGAACTTGCCTGAACTCACACCGAAAGCGCGTAGTGGTACTCGCGTAGCCTATTGAATACTTTTCGTAGGTCTTGCAAGTCGTCACTCCTTTTTCTTGACTTGAAAACCAAATCATCAACATAACATTCAACGTACTTGTGAAGCATGTCTCCAAAGATTTTATGCATGGCACGTTGGTATGTTGCACCAGCATTCTTTAATCCAAATGGCATGACTTTGTAACAGTAAATGCCTTTGGGAGTGTGAAATGCAGTTAACTCCTCGTCTTCTAGCGCCATCTTTATTTGGTTGTAGCCAGACGATCGATCCATGAAAGAAAAAGCTTCATGACCTGTGGTTGAATCCACCATGAGTTTGATGATAGGCAAAGGAAAGTCATCTTTCGGACATGCATCATTCAAGTCGCGAAAGTCTACACACACACGCATTTGTCCATTCTTCTTTTCAACTGGGACAATGTTTGCGATCCACTTGGGATATTGGACCTCTCTGATGAAGCCTGCAGCGATCAACCTGTCAACCTCTTCTTCAATTTGAGTTTGTACCTCTGTTCAAAAACGTCGTGTCAGCTGTTTGATGGGTCGAGCCTCCGGTTTAACAGCTAATCGATGAACTGCCACTTTAGGATCAAGACCTGGCATTTTTGTGTAGGTCCAAGCGAAGACGTCCCTGTATTCAAGCAACAAGTCATAGTACTCCTTCTCCTCTTGTGAGCTTAACGACGCGCTTACAAATATCGGTCTTGGTTCTTCCTCCGTCCCCAGATTGAGTTTCTTAAGTTCATCGACCGTAGATTTCACCCCATCTTCAAGCTCTGGAGGAGCTGCCTCTACTTCATATTCGAAGCCTTCATGGTCATCCTCTTCATAAGCTTCCACCTCTGCTACTGTGATGTGATAAGCACATTGAATAACATCATCCTCATCGCCGCTAGCATCATCGCCTTCTTTATCTTGACCAGTGAGTATGAAGGTATGTTGCTTCACTTTAAGTTGGTCAGTCGAATTCACCTCTAGCACACAACGTCTTTTCATGCATGATGGGATGAGACTTTGGATTTCTTTATTTTCCGATTGGCCAACTTTTTTTCTTTTTCTATCTTCTTGTTCTTTAGGAGCTTGGATCCTTTCAAGTGCCGACTTTCGAGGAGTTGGCTTTATTTGTTTATTTTCTTCATTTGACGATGACAACCTTTTGAACACAGAAGTTCGTGTAGCTGTGGTGTCAAGATGATTGAAGATGGAGCTTCGACTTGTTGACTTTTCAACACGTTCAAACACCGAAACTCTGCCTGTTGATTTAGTAGAAGTAATTTGAGAACTTGGGCAGATGCGATCGAACGCTGAAGTGCGAGAAACAGATTGGATTTGTGGAATCTCATCTTCTACTTCTTCGACGCTTATGTACTGCATGCTTGCCTTCTCTGCTTTCCTTCTGCCTGATATTTTGATCGGCTTGTTTGGGACAAAACCAAGACCTGTTTTAACCGAATCACTTGTTTTTCCCTGATCTCTCAACATCTTTTAAGACTCATTGAGCTCATGTGCTTTCTTGCTGACAACTTGATCATCCTCTTTACTCGACGAACCAAAGTCGAATCCAGCCTTTGCCAACAATTTGTAAGCATTGGGGTCAAACCCTTCATTTGTTCTTTTCTCGGGTAAAGGTCCGTGCTCTACCCTTCCTCGGATTGGTTTGACAAATCCCTTCAATGGTTGCTTGGTAGGAGTTTGGTCATTTAAATTTGTCAATGGCAATATTGATGCTTCCCTCAATAATTTTATGTCCTCTTCACTCAACTTCCGAGGACTCACTTGCCGCTTTGTTCCCGCAAACTGAGACTCTCCTTCTTTGCGCTTGGACTTTGGCACATATCGAAGAATTGGGACGATTGGACTGGACTTGTTTGATGTCACATTTTTGGATGGAGACTTGTGTGACTCTTCATTTTCCTTGCCTTTTGCTTCAACTTCTTTCCTTGTCCCCACCGTAGCTTTCCTTGTTGAGGGTACTTTAACCGGAAGAACTTCTAGTACTGATTCCTCATCTGAATAGAACTTGGAATCTGCAAAGTATGACTCAGCTTCGGTGAATGGCTTGGTATCACCTATCACTGTTTTCACGCCTCCGCGGTAGAACTTGAAGCATTGATGCAGAGTTGAAGGTACAACATCATTTTCATGAATCCATGGTCGCCCCAACAATATGTTGTATGAAGTCTTTGCATCGATCACGTGGAACAAAGTGTGTGACTCCAATTCGCTAATAACCATGTCTAGCCGAATCATGCCTATCGCTCTTTGCTCTCCTTGGTTAAAACCCTGGATCATGAGACGACTTTTAGATAACTCGTCAATATTGATGCCGAGTTGAGACATTGTCGATTTTGGCATAATGTTTACAGCAGACCCTCCATCTACAAGCATGCGGTTTAATTTTTTCTCTCGCATGTAACCTGTCACAAAAAGAGGTCGATTGTGTGGCTTTGAACCCAATTGTAAATCTTCATCCGTGAAATGAATGGCGTCACAACATGCTACGCATGCCGCACACTCATTGATGTTTGAAGAATGCTGGCCCTCATCAAGCAACAACTGGATTAATGCACGTCTCGTTGATTTGGAAAGCCGTGACAGATTAGAAAGGCTAAATTTTAGAGGTAAGTCTTCCAATTGTCTCAGCACTTCAATTTCTTCAACCTTCTCAGCATCTTTGGAATCACCTTCAAAGCTTGTTGTCATTGAGCTAGCTCTCAGACTCGGTCGCGCCTGGGGCATGCACTTCGTTGGCGGATTTTGATTGAGGGACTTTTGCACGCAAGGAGCGAATTTCTCCTTTATACACCTTGTCTCATTCCTCGCGAGGCATTGACGACTCCTATGGGGTTGTTTATGATCCGGCTGCGAGAGTGGTGGACTTGGCAACACACCTTTGCGCTCTTTTCGTCGAGTTACAAGTACCCATCCTTCACCATCGTCGCATGGAGCAGCTTTAGGAGCGAGGTTTATTTGTCGGATTGGCTTCACTTCTTCTAACTTTTTATCATTGCTAGCCTCTTTTGAGAAATGGCATGACACTTTTACTGGCATGGAAGGTACTTGAACTGGCTTAAAAGACCCAAACGAAATGGCAATGCAATTGACCGCAGCAACCTCGTCAACATCCAACTCGATTCTTCCTTGTTTGGCAAGCTTCATGATCAAATCCTTCAACACAAAGCACTTCTCAATTGGGTGGCTGACGAGGCGATGAAACTTGCAATACTTCGGATCATTGACCTGATGCATTTCTTCTGGACGTTTGCACTCTGGAAGTTCTATCACCTTGTTCTCAAGCAAATCCTCCAACATGCCTGCCATGTCGGAATCTGGAAATGGATAAGTCTTTTGCTCCCACTCAGTCAATGAATGCTTCTTCCTCCCGTAGGCTTGAGTCGGTTCTACTCTCTTAACCTCCTTCTTGTCTTGTGTGGAGATTTTGATTGGAGCAACACCTACAGTCATCGACTCCTTTGTAGATCTTTTCACTACCTTGTCAACTTTGCTGCTGAAAGCTTTATCTTTTCGTTGATCATTGACAAACTCCTTCTTACCCTTGTGGCTAGCTATGCTCAACTCCATATCATGCGCTCGCGTAGCCAGTTCTTCAAAGGTTCGAGGCTTGATGCCGTGGAGAATGTACAACAAATCGAAATGCATGCCTTGGATACACATTTCCACTGCAGACGTCTCCGACAAGCGGTCTTTACAATCGAGGCTGAGCGAGCGCCACCTGTTGATGAAGTCGATCGCTGGTTCGTCTCTCCATTGTTTTGTGTTGGTGAGTTCCATCATGCCCACAGTTCGCCTTGTACTGTAGAAGCGGTTTAAGAATTCACGTTCCATTTGGTCCCAACTGTCGATGGACTCAGGCTCTAAGTCTGTGTACCACTCAAAGGCATTGCCTTTCAATGAGCGAACGAATTGCTTGACAAGGTGGTCACCTTCTGTCCCAGCGTTATTGCAGGTTTCAATGAAGTGAGCAACATGTTGCTTTGGATTGCCTTTCCCTTTGAATTGCTGGAACTTTGGCGGCTGGTATCCCAACGGCATCCTTAGACCATTGATTCTTTTGGTGTAGGGTTTGGAGTAGGTGAGAGAATCACGAGAAGGACCTCCATATTGAGCTCTTATGGAGTTGGTGATGATGTCTTGTAACTACTGAAAGGACATAGATCCAAGCGAGCCATCGTCATCTTTGTCATCGTTTTTGGAGCTCTCGCCTACTTTGTGCTTCTTTTCTTCATCTTAACTTTCAAGCCTGCTGTAGAGCTCGGTGATCTGCATGTCTTTTTCTTCCATCGTTTTGGTGAGCTTCTCAACCGCTCCCATCAGATTGGTTATTTGCTCTTCAATGGTGGATGCGCCTGTCACCATGACTTGCATGGGGATAGGTTGTGATGAATAATCCGCTGGCATGCCATACGTGTTGTCTTCATCACCATTTGGACTCCCATTGTATGAAGCCGTGCTTAATTCATCATCTGTGGCAGGTGAGAATGATCGCTCCCTTGATTTGTTTGGAGTTTCCTTCTCTTCACTTCGCGAGGCACGCTTGTCTTCGCTTCGCGAGGCACGTTGGCCTTCACTCCACGAGGCACGCTGGTCTTCACTCCACGAGGCACGCTGGTCTTCACTTCGCGAGGCACGCTTATTTTCTGCGAGATTCGCCAAGGTAATGAATGGTTCGCGAGGCTTGGAAGACAAAGCCACGAATGTTGTGGGTTGATTCCTCGCCATCCTACGGGTGATATGACCAGAGGGCTCGCTGTTTGACCTCGAGGTCGTTGGTTTAGATTTCTTCGTCGAGATGGCTTGGGTGCTCTTGGAGGCCATCACTTCAAACAGATTTGAGCTTTCCTGCGGAGAAGGAGATGAGAGGCAAAGTTATCCTACCGGGCGTGCCACTTTTGTAAACACGAAAATATCTGCAACAAATAACAGAACAACACGTGTACAAAGAATAATTTAATTTAATCAATGCGAATGCGGGTTACAATCTCTGTTGGTATTCTCTTATTCTATCTCCGAATATAGGTTTAACTCAAGGGTGATAAGCACTTGTTCTTGAGGGTTACGCGGATTGATCACGTAACAAGTATTTGGGATTTGGATTTGGGTTTAGTGAAGAACTGACTATTTGGGGAGCTTGATAGTTCTTCAAGGATTTTGGGGACGAGCTCGCGGAGGGATTTTTCTCTCTCTGGTTCGCTGCTTTGTTTATGCCCCCCCTCTCGGTATGAGAGGGGGTATTTATAGTGTTTAACATGCCTCCACTTAAGGCATGTAATGAAGATTCTGAATCAATAATATTTCCTCAATCGAATCAATGAATCTTGACTGATTTACTTGCCGATAATCGAATCAATCTTGAGATTTAGATATGCCCAGATCGCTTTGGATTGAATGTCCTGTTTTGAGCGAGATCCTTAGTAAGGGGCGAGCTACCTCACGGATATGGAAGGTATCCCCCGAGGAAGCTTGATTTCCAAGCAAGCGGTAATTTCTAAACCCACCGCGGACGACTTATTTTGGACGTACATCCCCGCATGCATGCAAACTCTGTCGTCTAGCTACTTCACGAGTTTCCCAACGCGGGGCCATCTCGCCTTGCCTTTACGTTAACCTACACGCGCGGAGTCATTTCTCCTCGCCTTCATGTACATGCGCGCAGAGTCATTCCGCCTGGCGAAGTCTATTTTGCCTGGCGAAGTTTTGTTCGCCTCGCTGATAGGAGCATAAAATGCGACGTTCTTAATATCTTTTTACCTCCATTTATACTTTGCTTAACCCTTATTGTTGTAATATTGAGTCATTTTGTCAAGTTAAGAGTTTATGGTAGAGTCGGTTGTTGATACACGCATTTTATGCTATATTCTCAATGTATTTCCGAGCTTCTTTTGCTTTGTTATTTTTTTTAATAATGTCATTTCTAGCTTGTTTCTGTTTTATAGGTCGAAAGAGGAAGTTTTACACAAAAGAAGGCTAAAACGCAAGAGTTGAGAGAAATCCTAATCAAAGTAGGATTCCTGGTGCAGCAAGGAGTCTCATTAAGTCGCAAAATCTGAGGATAAGTCATTTAGGAAACTTTCCTGTTTTGAAAAGGGAAAGTTGCCTATTTCATTTTAAGAAACTTTCTTATTTTGATTTAAAAAACTTACTATTTCTGAATCTTTCCTATTATGACTTTCCTAAAATATTTAGGAAACTTTCTTTTCTAATGAGACAGGGAAACCGTTTGAAGTCAGGAAACCTAATCCAACTTGGAATAGCAATGGTTTGAACGGGTATAAAAGGGAAGGACGAATTCTGCAGTAATCAAGGAGTTATCTGTGCTAATATAAATAAGAAATTAAGGGAGATTCTTTCCTTTAATTTCGTTGTTAGAATTATGTTATTCCCTACCATATTTATCTGACTTTATTTCTTTTCCAGGAACCCTAATTGCGCACAAATAAAGGAAGGAAAATCATGGATTTTCGTCAAAAGTCTGATTGAAGGTAGAAGAGGGAAAGTTCTTAATCGCTGGGATTTCCTTTGGAGAACAAGGAACGTACCTGGTCTCTATTCAAGCCTCATGCAATGAATTACTGCACAAGACATTCCAGAGAATTCTGGGGAAGATTTTGTGCAATATTCTTTACCGTTGGATCAGAAGTTCATCAAGGGCTGAGAAAAGAGCTAGGGTTCGGCCAAGATAGTATAAAGAGGAGCAGAGAAGCAACGTTTTGGGCATCACATCTTCCATACAAACACAAGCCGGAATTCTACCAAATTCTCACCATAAACCCTATACAGAAACTAGACTAGCCGAACCACCACCATCTCCCTTTTGCTTTGTATAATTCCATCACCAATTCCACCACCTTTACAGCCACCATTCAAGGTTTCTACAAAGTGTGATCCATTCTTCTCATGGCTGTTTATGTTTCTGTAATTTTACAATACTTTGTCTATGAAGATTGTATGTTTTTATGGTTGCCGATTTGGTTTTGTAACATGTTTAGATTTTCTGATATTTATAACTAATGTATGACGATTGTTACAAACTTGATCATGTGATATTTTCTGTGTTAGATTTAGGGCAGCATGTTTCAATGTGTTCTTGATTGTATTCGATTAGTTTTCTAAATCGAGCAGGCAAAATCAATGGTTGCATACAGCCTAAGGCCATGGTTGTTATGTGGGTTGCGATTTCATCTACCAAAGTGATATATGATTTAGTCATACGCGAAGTTGTCTAGGTCTTTGTTGCTTAAAAGTGGTTAAGTATAATTCTGAAAACTTGCATGTTAATAGGATGAGTGACGCCATACCTTGTGCATGTTTCTGATTCGGCTTACTATGCTTATGTGTTTTCTTGTTTAATTTCTACGCGAAGTGTCTTTAAATGAGTTAGCATACAATTTAGGATTACACGCGAAGTTGATTCTAAATACTTATGAAGTCTTAACGATTGGAGTAACCGCGAAGGGCTCTAAATCAGAATTGGAATTGAAGTAGAGTCTAGGATGTGTTGAAACTGCTGTACCAAATGTCTTGCATAATTTGTTACATGTTCTTGAGTGTTTTCGTTTCTTGTTTTGTGTGAAGTTGTCGATCACATGTATATATGTTAGTTTAGGTTTTATTTCAGCAGTAGTTTTAGTTAGATAAATCTTTCCAAACCCCCCCCCCCAAATTTCTATGTGTATATATGTATTAGCACTTATAAGTTCAATTCACCCTTTGACATCCCCGGACTGAACGATCCCTACTTATTCTATACTAACGATGACATTTGCAGGGTAATAATTGTGTGAGGTTGCATTGTTTACTTTGTAGTCGATGTAGTCTCCATCACTCGCGAAGTCTATTTTTCCTCGCGAAGTCTTGTTCGCCTGGCGAAGTCTATTTTGCCTCGCGAAGTCTTGTTCGCCTCGCGAAGTCTATTTTGCCTCGCGAAGTCTATTTTGCCCTGCGAAGTCCTATTCGTCTGGCGAAGTCTTGTTCGCCTGGCGAAGTCTATTTTGCCTCGCGAAATCTATTTTGCCTGGTGAAGTCTTGTTCGCCTCGCGAAGTCTTGTTTGCCTGGCGAAGTCTTGTTCGCCTTGCGAAGTCTATTTTGCCTAGCAAAGTCTTGTTCGCCTTGCGAAGTCTACTCTCTAGCTTGGCTGACCGCTGGCGAACCACCACCAATTATTTTTGGGGATGTCCGATTAATTTAATTTAATTGATATATGATCATCAATCGACCATTTCCACGTTGCCACGTGTTATTTCTGACGGCTTTCCAATTTTGTTGATTCACGAGCCACGTATTTGCTTGGATTATTCAACGACTATTATTATCGTTAAATTTTATATGTCTACAAATCCTTTGCGTGTTCATTTCGGTTTTACATGGACTCTTGATGGATAAAGAGATGCCAATATGTATCAACATCCGAAGTTAAGAATGAAAAAGATCTTGGGAAGACACGGTCTCGAAAAGGCACTCGATGACTGTATTGATAATGATTTTCCATCAATCGGCTTAGGCGCTCTAACAAAAGTGAGACCTACATATACCCTATGATTAGTCAAAGTCTTTGCTCTAAAGAGAGATCCGTTGTTTTGTGTAAAGAAAGATGACAAATATGTGTTAAGAGATGGAGTTCTCATCTAAGTACAATAAGACGCATCAATGTACTCAACACAATACGAAAGATTTGACATCTCATTCGCTATGAAAAGTTGTAAAGCTAAGTGTAGCTATGCGCCCACGTAACGCCAATGTAATGGCAATAACTCCTTTTTCAATACTTAATGGTATGAAAGGTTGAGACTTATTCTATCCCTACATAAGAAAGACACATCAAAAGCGAAATCAGAATCTGCCAAGTTTTTTAGGTCAACTTCCACGGGACCTACATGAAATCGCACTCATTGGAAAATGGTGAAATTGGTACCATTGGAAATTTCTATGTGTCTACTTTCGAGGGACATCAACCATTTAATCATACCTTTCATATTTAGTGAGTTATGACCATTTTCGTAAAGTATGACGGATCTGTTCGAGAATCTGATTTTGCCAAAACAGTCAACTTTGACGGGACTTTGTGAACAATTCCTGATAAACCATAATGTGTGTAATATACGGTTGGAAAGCTAAATGAGTCTAGTTTCCGTTCATACGTATTTCCTAAAGGAAGTGACGGCTGTTCTAGTAACTGAAGGTCATACTGCGCGGAAATATGATTTCCTGCACGAACTTATGTTTTGAGTTCACAAGCGGCATTCTCCTCAAGATCTAAGTGTAAAAGATCATGTTTAAGGACAATACAGCATAATCTAGTTAATCATTGCCCAATGCCACATTTGAAGACATGTTAAAGATCATAGACATGCTAAGTTGTTGAAACTTCAGTGATTAGTAAAAATCAGGAAGAGCCCTATGCTTGATGTAAAAATCAGGGGGATGTGCGAACTTCATGGGGAGTCTAGCACATGCATACATGTCACTATCAAATGTGAATGGTGCGTTGTACTCTTTTTATCCTACGATCAAGGTTTAGTTTTTCTCCCACATGGTTTTTGTTACTTGACGAGGTTTTTAACGAGGCGACATATCAGCACCACAGGCATACCGGCACGTGGCACAAGGGGGAGTGTTCTAGGATATTCCATATGTGTGCCTTGGTCTTATGCCATCATGATATGTAGTTAGAATATGACTATGTATTCTTTATCATTACCATATTGATACTTTGTAATTCCCTATATAAATGACTCATATCAATTAATAAGATGATGATTCTCTTGTTATTTTTATCTCTACATTTTATCTTTTATCATAACCCTGTTTATAATAAAGCTTTGTTAGCCTTTTACAAGAAAAAAAAAAATAGAGGGAAGGAAGCAAAAGAGACACATCAGCATCATCACATTCACCGGTGAGGCAGTTGGAACCTCCGCCAGGATTTCGATGCAGTCGAGGAGACCCAGAGCCGAGCATAAAATGGAACAAACACCTTCCCCTTAAAACCCATCGACATTCTCTCTCTCACTCACATTGTGAACTCCCCTCTCTCATTTCCATGGCTCACCTTCTCAACACCTCCTTCATCCCCACCCTCGCCCGCAACCCTACTACGCCGGCACTCATCTCCTGCCGCCGGAGCAGCCGTTTCCAAGTCCAGGCCAAGATCCGTGAAATCTTCATGCCGGCGCTCAGCTCCACCATGACCGAGGGCAAGATCGTCTCCTGGGTCAAGTCCGAGGGAGACAAGCTCTCCAAGGGCGAGAGCGTCGTCGTCGTCGAGTCCGATAAGGCTGACATGGACGTCGAGACTTTCTACGACGGTTACTTGGCCTCTATTATGGTCGAAGAAGGCGGCGTTGCCCCAGTGGGGTCCGCTATTGCTCTCCTGGCCGAGACCCAAGAGGAGATCGCCGAGGCCAAGGCCAAGGCCACCTCTTCTCCTTCTTCTTCTTCTTCTTCATCACCGGCACCGGCACCGGTCTCTCAGGAGACCAAAATTCCGGAAAATGCGGCTCCCGCTCCTAAGGCGGCGGCTCCGGTGGTGTCTGCTTCTTCTGCACATCCGGCTTCTGAGGGAGGGAAGAGAATCGTGGCGTCACCTTACGCCAAGAAGCTCGCTAAGGATTTGAAGGTTGAGTTGGCAAGAGTGGTGGGAACTGGGCCAATGGGGAGGATTGTGGCCAAAGATGTTGAAGCTTTTGCTGCAGCTCAGGCCCCGGCTCCGGCAGTGGCATCAGTGCCGGCGGCTGGGATTGAGTTGGGGATGGTGGTGCCTTTCACTACCATGCAAGGTGCTGTGAGTAGGAACATGATTGAGAGTCTGTCAGTGCCCACATTCAGAGTAGGATACACTATCACCACTAATGCTCTGGATGCTCTCTACAAAAAGGTAACTCAACTTTCGTGTTCATTGCAAACTTTTACCATGCTATTTGTTTCCGATTAGTGAATACTGTTGTTCGTTTTTTTAGATCAAGTCCAAGGGAGTTACCATGACAGCATTGCTGGCAAAGGCAACAGCATTAGCATTGGTTCAACATCCTGTTGTCAACTCTGGCTGTAGAGATGGTAACAGTTTTGTATATAATAGCAGCTTTAACATAGCAGTTGCTGTGGCAATCGATGGTGGGTTGATAACACCAGTGCTTCAGGATGCGGACAAGGTTTGTGCCTTTAGTGGCTTCTTTTGTTTTGGAATGATGTTTGCAGTTTGCATGCAATAAGCTTTTGCTGTTGATTTATGTGTTGTTAAATATGTGTTAGGTTGACATATATACACTGTCAAGAAAGTGGAAGGAGTTAGTTGATAAGGCAAGGGCCAAGCAGCTGCAGCCTCATGAATACAATACAGGTACTATTAGTTTCTAAAATGCTTGATTGACCATGAAATATGTCGAACTGAGACTGCACTACATAGTCATAACTCATGAGGTTGTAAATTCATTATACTTCATATCGCTTTATGGTCATGTGGCAATACGTTTAGTTATTAACTTACTCATTTGAAGATATTGAATGGGACATGTAGCAATTTAGTTCACTAGGAGTAAGAAGAAATCTGGATGCACTGATGTTGAATTTCCATGCATGATCCACACGAGGAGGAATACCTGTCGTTGTAAAACTTTTAATGAGTCAACAGCTTCTCAGGATTATTTCCAAACTTTACAAATAGTATATGGTTGTTCGTCCCTCAAAAAACTTTTAGTTGTTTAGCTAAACTATCAAGCTTCTCTTGAGAAGTTGAATATCAATTCTGCTCAGTGAGCAAATATCGCTGTTAATCGTTATGCGGCCATGCACTTGTTTATCAACTATGTCGAAACAAGAGTCATGTTTCTTTCACGCGTATAATTAAAATGCCACTTCAGTTTCTTTCATTCTTAGGGTAAAACTGTCTGTTGTGTGTAAAGTACCTTTTAAAATAGAATATGCCAACTGAATCTGGTTCTTGGAGGTCACTAGTCTTATAAACTCCAAGAGTAATCACGAGTCTCAGGATCTGCAAACTGTTATTTCTGCCTCATTGCCTGCTTGATTTTATCGATTGAGAGTGTCAGTTGAGCTTGACTGTATGCTTCAGCAATTGCATATAGTAATATTTTCTTACTGTTGAAAAGTCTGCTGTTTCTGTCATCTCATTCGGTGAGAGCATCCCAAGTGTCTAGCACTGAAGTGTGCACGCCTTTGTGATTTTGGCCCTAGAGAACTCCTCTTACTTTATGTCTAGTTTTGCATAATTCAGGGTTTCTCTTACTCTTACGCCTTATCTTACTTTAATGTTATGGCTTCTGAAGATCATTATGTTATACAAATATCTAGATATGGATTTTTCACTGCTGGAATTTTTCCGTGAGTAATACTATAGTCAATACCGAATAAGGGCAGGCAATTCAATTTTCTTGTATGGCTACTTCATGACTTGCTTTTTTTCTTTTGTTTTTTTTTTTTAAGTTGCATAATTATTTTCTTGTGTATCAGCATTTAGTAGCCATGATCATTTTGGTAGACTGCCATATTCAAACAAATGCCACTAAATTCTGTCTGTCATTTTCTTACCGACTCTTGCTCTTTCTACAGGTACTTTCACTCTTTCAAATCTTGGGATGTTTGGTGTTGACCGGTTTGATGCCATTCTGCCACCTGGAACTGTAAGTCTACTGCTTTATTTTGCTTAATTTTTTTTGTTAGAGAATGTATGTGGTATGTGGATGCTTATTACGTTTTTCTCTTCTGGATCCAATCCCAACAGGGAGCAATTATGGCAGTTGGAGGATCTCAGCCTACTGTTGTGGCTTCCAAGGATGGTCGAATTGGTATGAAGAACCAAATGCAGGTAAAAAATCTGGAAACTGTACTTTTATTTGGTATACTTCATTAAAGCAAGTGCAAAATGCTTATCATGGAACACATTTCATTTACAGGTAAACGTTACGGCTGATCATCGTGTAATTTATGGTGCTGATCTTGCTTCGTTCTTGCAAACCTTGGCAAAAATTATTGAGGACCCCAAAGATCTTACCTTCTAGACCCAGCATGTTTTGTCACTCTTCAATGCCCTCTTGGCTTTCTCACTATCCTGGGATTTTCCTCATAGTGTTTCCAACGGGTCATGTTTCTCTGATTACAATCATTTATCTTTGGCGGGAAGGGTTGTTCCATTTTATCAAGAATATAGATAGTTTGAGGATAAAAGCTCGTCTAGTGTTAGTTTTAGTTGCCCAAATGTTGTTTCATAAAATTTCAACCAACTTTTTTTCTCAGTTTGCTATAGCATAAAACTAG
Source organism: Fragaria iinumae (assembly GCA_009720345.1). Taxonomy (NCBI): domain Eukaryota; kingdom Viridiplantae; phylum Streptophyta; class Magnoliopsida; order Rosales; family Rosaceae; genus Fragaria; species Fragaria iinumae. The sequence continues at coordinate 12,815,048 of CM019118.1, read as the reverse complement.
TTGTTGAGTTTGCAACATGTAATGAGTAGACTGAATGAAATTTGACACTGAAAAACTTTACACTGAAAAACTCAAGAATTTAACATTTGCACTCAAAAACTTTACACTGAAATCCATTCTTATATTTAAAACCTCGGTTGCAGTGTCTTGTTTTTACCTTTGATGAAGTTTTAGTATTTAGTACATAGGTTGACTAGGTTATTAGATACATATAACTTCCTATACACGATACTGCGATAGTTGCCACATCTTTCAGAAGAATCAATCACACTCTAGGACTTACTACTTGGAGGAACACACAAAAACCCTCAATTTTTATTTGTATGCATAAAACTGCTACTCTATACTACGAGTGGTGCCTTGCTACTTTATCTTGCATTCAGAAGCATCCTAAGAACGCTCTTCATTCTTGGCCTTGCTTCTGGTGATACACTAACACAACCAAGAGCAACTTTCAGTACAGCTAGCATCTGGCTTCTGATGGCACTTGAGGTTCTGCTGATTGTAGAATCAAGAATTTTATCTTGCTGCCCTGATTTACTTAGTACCCAATTGGCCAACTCAATCCCTTCACTAACTGCTGGCTTTCCTGTCAGCAATTCAAGCAGAATCACCCCAAAGCTGTAGATATTACCGGCCACTGTTACCCTCATAGTGTATGCATACTCTGCCACCAAAAAATTTATACATTCAACGACAATAGAAATAAATGTACAAGTAATAAGTCGTAAATCCACCAAACTAAAGAAGAAAAATGGAGCTCAAGCTGTTTTAGATGATTTTGCTGGTGTTACTAGAGCAAGAAGAACTGGACTTTGCTCCAGTATTTAGTTTGTAGCTTTTTTTTGTTTTCTTTTGTTTGGGCCTTTTAGGTCCCTTCTGTAACCAAAATAAAAATAAAAAATGGAAGTGGGTGTAAATGAATGACAAATTATATGTCACCGGTAATGGAGATCCTTACCTGGAGGAATATAACCAACAGAACCAGCAACAGTGGAAAGGCTTCCAGTGTTCTTTGAGGGATCAATCACTTTGCAGAGCTCGGCGTCTCCAATAAGAGGCTCTTTCAGGGACTTGAGCAAAATGCTTCGGCTTGACAGGTCTAGGAGGAGTATTGGACCTGAGGTGCATCCATGAAGAAAAGCGAGGCCCTGAGCTATTCCAATCGCTAAACTGTATCTACATGCCCAATCCATAGAATTGTCTGAGCTACAATGAAGAGCATCAAAAAGGGTGCCTTTTGGAGCATACTCATAGAACAGATAAGCACTGTCAACAGTTGTAACATGGGCCAAAGGAGTCATGACATTGGAATTGCTCAGTTTTCCAAAGATCTGTAAATCGTTCTCGAATCTGTCATGGCTGCCCAATTGGAATATCTTGTCACTCCAGTTAAGTTTCTTGACAAAGTAGCTCGATCCAGACGGCATGGTGGCTTTGTAGTAAGTTGAAAACCTAGTCTTGAGCTCAATGTTTGAGGGGTCAGAAACTACCACCATGGCTGTAGTGAAATCGATACTTGATCTGTGAATGGCATTGGCAGTTAAGAGACTACCTTGGAGGACCTCAGGAGGAGGAAGATCTTCCCCGGAGTCCACTTGTTCATCGTTAACCCTGTAACTGTGCCGTGATATAGCAAGGATGGCAATGGCTACAATAGCAACAACACCAGCTACAACTGCAAGAGCAATTGGCAAAGCCTTTGAATTTCCTTTCTTTACCAAGGAGGGCGTTGAAACTTTAATTAAACCTGCATTTCCATCTGTATTGACCATGACCCAAGTATTGAAGTGTGGAGAGACTCCAGAGAGCTGATTGTTAGATAGTATCAACTGTGTCAATGCTACCAGTTGATCAGCTAAAAATGAGGGTATCTGACCTGAGAACTTGTTGTTAGATAGATCCAAAATTTCTAATCCAGTGAGCATGGACAGATGACTAGGAATCGGTCCTTCAAAAAGGTTGGTGCTGAGATTCAAAGCAATCTGCAAAGATGTTGGCATCCTTGGAATGTCACCACTCAAGAAATTGTGACTAAGTTGGAGTTCCAACAGAGAACTCATGGAGGCAATAGTGTTGGGGATGGAACCACTGAGATTGTTGCCTTGTAGGTTCATGTTAATAAGCTTCTGCAAGTTTGAAACTGTTGTTGGTATTGAACCATTCAGAGCATTCCAGCTGATATTCAAAACAGACAAGCTCCTTAGTTCAGTAAACTCAGTTGGGATTCCTCCAGCAAGATTATTAGACTGAAGTTTCAAAACTTGAAGTTTAGTGAGGTTCCCCAACTGCGGCGGCAAAGCCCCAGTCAGTCCATTTTGAGCCAAGTTTAACAGAGCCAAATTGCTGCATGAACCCAATTCAGGAGGTATGGAACCATTCAGCTTATTGTTTTCCATTTCCATGTATACCAAGTTCTGGAGTGTCACAGAAGGTATCATTCCAACAAGTGAATTGTTTCCTAATCTCAACCGAACCAGTTCCGGAGACAGAGGCGTGGGTATTGATCCCTGCAACAAGTTATTAGACAAATCCACAGTCTGCAAGTTCGAATTCAATGGAGACAAAAGGTCTGATGGAATCGACCCACTCAAGCTGTTATAACTCAGGTCCAAATTTTTGAGATGCTTTGTGATTCCACCAGGAACTGGACCCCCAAACTTGTTAGAATTTGCTGCAAACCGCGTGAGGCTTGTGATATTCGAAAGGCTTTCTGGGATTACGCCACTTAAGATGTTGGAAGATAGAATCAGAACCTCCAACTTGGATAGCTCTCCAAAACTCTCAGAAACTGAACCAGAAATTTGATTTGCACTCAAATCAATCAGAGTCAGATTGCGGTAGTCCACGATTTCACCTGGAATTATCCCTTCAAATCTATTGGCAGAAAGCACAAGCTTCTCCAAGAGCATGGATTTCCCAAGTTGGGTAGGAATAGTCCCACTAAAGTTGTTGAAGCTGAGGTTCAAGCTTCTGAGCGCAACCAAACCACCCAACTGCTCTGAGTCAATGCCTTGACTCAACTTATTATGAGAAAGGTCCAAGGACTCCAACCCAGAGAACCCAACAAAGGCAGGTAAAGAACCGAGCAGATTGTTAAAACTGAAATTGAGTAGCTTTAGCCCATCTAATTTTCCACAAGCAGTGAGAAACCCAGAAGGGATTGTTCTCAGGTGGTTTTCTGACACATCAAGAATCTGCAAAGACTCAAGTTGGCAGACAATTGGGAGAAAATCTGAGGAAGACAGAGACAACTTGGAGAGAGAAATTTGGGTTACAGTTGAGTTGGGTGGATTACACTCGACCCCTTTCCATAAACATGGGTTTGGTTCACTCTTTATGTTCCATGAAACAGTGCTACCACTACTGTTTAGACTGTTGGCGATATTGATCATGGTAGTTATTTGGGTTGAGGATAGTTCAGACAGGACAATAGGAATAAGAGGATAACAGAACAAGAAGAAACACAAGTAAAAAGGAGTGTTGTGGTTGTGGCAATACCTTGCCATTGTGAGCTGTGAGCTAAACCAGCCAAGCATAAATTAAGATAAATTTGTCTCTGGAACTCTGCTTCTCTATTATAAATATGAAAGCATGTGTATGGTATATGTTTGTGTTATGTGTGTTTCAGGTTGGTGGTAGTAGGAGACATAAGAATGAAGAGGGTTTTTGAGAGGAAAAAGGGGAGAGAAATGGTTGTGGAAATTTGTGGCATAAGAGCAGAAGAAGAAATGTTTGGGCGTATAAGGAGGGGAGTTGACTGGACTCTACTGTACTGGGTCTGAGGAGAAAGACTAGACTGAAAGCCATGACTATTCTATGACCGAGACTAAAACCAGAGTGGTACTTGGTTCTATTTCGTCTTCGTTTTCATTTTCAGTGTGGAACCCATGCTTGACTAAAACATATTCAAAAACGCGTATAATTCTCTACGGCCGAAAGACTTTAACCCAACCACGGCCGGGCCGGACTGCAATTTCCATTCCAGATTAAACAAATATCTATTCTTTGCCGTACTTTTCACCGGAACAGTTTAAGAACAGTACGTTTCCGTGTTTTTTCCTCAATTATACAAAATTTGTCCGCTTAGGAGATTCTTTTCTCATTCCTGCTGAGCGGAAGACCTCATGTCCTCATCCCTCTTTTTGAAATTTTAAGAGCTCGGTTATCAAGGCAATAGCATGTGCACGTCGCCCATTCGTGAGTGTACATTACCCAATCGCAAACGTATCTTCCATTTGCTCCAATCGTTCTCTTTGCAAGCAAAAGAGACAGATAAATTAGATAGCATTCTATAGTGATTGAATGATGAATGCAACTATCTGTTTGCATCATATGCCAATCGTTCTCTTTGCAAGCAAAAGAGACCGATAAATTAGATAGCATTCTATAGTGATTGAATGATGAATGCAACTATCTCTTTGCATCATATGCATCTACTATGCGATGGAGAACGCATTACTCTTATGCGTGCGTTTATATTTAAACTTGTCATACGTTTGGACATATTATGCATCTTTTGTATCATTTCCCCGCATTTATGCATTCATGCGCATTGATATGAGCACAAGTGCTATGTTTTTAATGTGTTTCCTACCCTATTTGGCCATGTTATTTCCTTAATAATACAATTTCTGACATGTTTTGGGATTGTAGAGGGACAAATAGCTTAATTGAGAAAAGAAGACCCAAGTCCAAGGATGGAAGAGAAAAAAAAATGCAGAAAGCCCAAAAGAAGGCCCAAGTAGTCTAAGGAAAGAAGGCCCAAGTCCAAAAAAGGAGAAAAGTCATACATTTCAGCTAGTCCCACATCATTTTTGAAGAGAAGTTCCACCAAGGTTTCTTCTATATAAAGACAACCTTGGGTACTTCTAAGAGCATCATTCATTCACATTAAAAACCAGAGGGATAAGGAGCAGCAGCAGCCTCTCCCTCTCCTTAGTCAAGCTTCTTCCTCCTTTGTTAAGCCTGGAAGGACTTCTCCATCAAGGCAGCAACGTTAGAGACTTCAAGCATTGAAGGCAAGCTTCATTTTGATGTCAACAAGCTTCCTTGGAGACTTGATAAAGTGTAAACATTACCTTTACTTTGTTTTGATTTTCTTTACAAATTTATAGGTATGTCACCTGTGCTAAACTTAGAAATTGGAAGCATGTTTTGCTTGTTCTTGTATTCCATAGATTCAGAATTTTATAAAACATATTGATGTTTCGTTAATGATTTTCTGGCGATCAGATCTTGTGAGTTTAATGATTGAAAGTTTGCGTTTTTGTTTAAATTAAAGAGTTAGAATGCATACTAGCTATTGCCATGATTCATGCTAAGCTTCTTCAAGTAAGTATATTTCTCTAAGTGGTGGAAACTATGTAATAATAGTTGAAAACGTAAACTACAGCAAATGCATGTTACGACTTCTCGGATGCGCGTTGTTGTTCAATCTCAATTTTATAATGCTTATGATTCATGTTTATTGTGGACAAGTACTCTTCAGTATTGAATGCAGCAATTTACATGAAATAATCTAAGTTCTAGACTTCTCTATGCTTAGGTGATAAAGTAAGTAGAATTAAAGGAATGCATGTCCTCTTCAGGCTTGTGTTCTGAGATTGTTTCTCTTGTTAAGAACTTGCATGATAATCGGATTGTTGGAATGAGACTGATCTTGATGTGTGGTAGAATTCGAGTTTATCTCTGTTTGCGATGTTGAATGAATCGATCACTTGTACATATCTTATTTTCTGTTTTTAGGAACATAGAACAAACCTTCAAAATCCCCCCTGTTTACCTTGTACCATATGTATATTTGTAAATGAATGCTTGTAAATACTTATAGTTGCTGACTATTTAATGTAATCGAGACTGCAAGAGTGCCCTTTAAGTCCCCGGATTGATCGAACCATATTTGCCAATACTATATTCTGATAAGAAAAGGGTTCTTAATTCTGATCTCTTCAAGTTCATTCAATTGGAGCTTCCTGTGTAGGCCAGCATCATCAAGGTTCATGTTGAAAGTCTTTACTGCCCACCATGCTCTATGTTCAAGCTCCACTGGAAGGTGGCATGCCTTCCCACAGACCAGCCGAAATGGAGATGTTCCAATGGGGGTCTTGTAAGCTGTGCGGTAAGCCCACAATGCATCGTTTAGCTTTTCGCTCCAATCCTTCCGTGTTGGGCCCACTGTCTTCTCCAAAATTCTCTTAATCTCCCGGTTAGAGATCTCTGCTTGTCCACTGGTCTGAGGATGGTAAGGTGTGGAAACCTTGTGTGTGACATTGTACTTCTTCAACAAAGCCTCAATTTATTTGTTGCAGAAATGTGATCCTCCATCGCTTATGATAACTCGCGGCATTCCAAACCTGCAAAAAATGTAAGAGCGAAGGAAATCTGCAACAACTTTGGAATCATTAGTTTTGGTGGCTATTGCTTCCACCCATTTGGACACATAATCAACTGCCACAAGAATATACAAATAGCCATTTGATGAAAGGAAAAGGTCCCATAAAATCAATACCCCACACATCAAAAATTTCCACAGTTATAATATGGTGTAAAGGCATTTGATGTTTGGGTCCTAGGTTTCCTAATCTCTGACACCTATCACAAGTCTTGCAATACATATAGGCATCCCTAAAAATCGTAGGCCAAAAGAAACCTGCATCCAACACTTTAAGGGCAGTTTTTCGAGTTCCAAAATGACCTCCACATACTTCAGAATGGCAAAAGGCAAGAATAGATTGATGTTCATTTTCAGGGACACACCTCCTAACTATTTGATCTTGACAATGTTTCCACAAATAAGGGTCATCACAAATGTAATGCCCAGACAATTTCTTAAGCTTTTCTTTTTGAGAACGAGGTAAAGTGTCCAGAAAAGTTTTAGTTACAAGATAGTTCACAATATTAGCATACCTTACCTCAATTCCGAAGAGTTGTTCATCTAGAAACGTCTCACACAAGGGCAACGCGTCCTCTTCGCGTACTAATCTGCTCAAGTGGTCAGCAACCACGCTGTCACTCCCCTTCTTGTCTTTAATCTCAATATCGAATTCTTGGAGTAACAACATCCATTGAATAAGCCTTGGCTTTGCCTCTTTCTTTGTAAACAAATACCTCAAAGCTGCATGATCAGTATAAACAATTACTTTAGAAGCAAATAAGAACGGAATTTATCTAAAGCAAATACAACAGCAAGAAGCTCTTTTTCAGTGGTAGAGTAGTTTAATTGTGCATCATTGAGTGTTCTTGAGGCATAGTAAATGGCATATGGCTTCTTATCCTTCCGCTGCCCTAGCACAGCTCCAACAGCATAATCGGATGCATCACACATCAACTCAAAGGGCTCGTCCCAGTTTGGGGGTAGCATCACTGGTGCTGTTGTCAACAATTCCTTCCACTTCTCAAACGCCTCCTTGCATTCATCTTCAAAGTCAAAGGCTACCTCCTTTTGAAGGAGGCGAGTTAGGGGTCTGGCTATCTTGGAAAAGTCCTTGATAAACCTGCGATAAAAACCTGCATGGCCAAGAAACGAACGTATCTCCCTCACAGTAGTGGGGTATGGTAAGTAACGAATAAGATCAATCTTGGCCTTATCAACTTCAATGCCCCTGGCAGATATTATATGTCCCAAAACAATTCCTTGTGTCACCATGAAATGACATTTTTCCCAATTCAAAACCAGATTAGTTTCAACATACCTTTTTAAAATGAGTTCTAAATTTCCCAAACATGAATCAAAATCCTTACCAAAGACACTAAAGTCATCCATAAAGACCTCAATTATATTTTCAATATAATCAGAGAAAATAGACATCATGCATCTTTGAAATGTACCTGGTGCATTGCACAAACCGAAGGGCATACGCCTGTAGGCAAAAGTGCCAAAGGGACATGTGAATGTAGTCTTATCTTGATCTTCTTGGGCAATGCAAATCTCGTTGTAGCCACTATATCCATCCAAGAAGCAATAAAACTCATGACCAGCTAACCGCTCAAGCATTTGATCAATGAATGGTAGGGGAAAATGGTCCTTTCTTGTGGTGGCGTTGAGCTTCCTATAGTCAATGCAGACTCGATGTCTAGTCACAACTCGTTGGGGCACTAGCTCATTCTCAGCACTCTTTACAACAGTCACTCCGGATTTCTTTGTCACAACCTGAACTGGAGAAACCCACGTAATATCATATATGGGGTAGATCACTCCAAAATCCAGCAGCTTGATGACTTCGTCTTGAACCACCTTCATCATTGGTTGGTGTAGACGTCTTTGGGCCTCTCTGGTGGGTTTTGCTCCATCTTCCAGCAGAATTCGATGGACACATGTGGTTGGGCTTATTCCCTTGATGTCTGCTAAAGTCCATCCGATAGCAGTCTTGTATTTCTTCAATACTTCCACCAATCTCTTTTCTTGTTCTTTGTCTAGTTTGGAGGATACAATTGTCGAAAAGGGTTCATAATTGTCGCACCCCGGTTTCGAGGCCAAGTCACTTAGCTAAGTAAGGGACATTTTGGGTGATTTCTAGGCCCGAGTAAGCGCCTGGGACAAAATTGGACTTCAAAGGGTTACAAAATGTGCGTAAGCACGATAGGGGTTTCGACCTCCGTAGCCCATTACAAACGAAGTCCTACCAGCCCGTTTCACTTCGGCTTGACCATCCAAGTCTTCTGAAACCACCTAAACATTTGTATCAAGACGTTCATACCTATTTACCAATGGTTTACCATTTAAGATTTGAGCTTGAAATTAATACAACTTATGTTGTTTAACAGATTGTTGTAATTTAGAACCCTTGTAAAATGTAAAGTGTTCACTTATTTCTATGGCCATTTGTGTTTCAGCTCATTCTACAATTTTAGTTATTTTGGTTTTGTTTAATTTTTATTTTGTTTCTTATTTTGTTCTTTTGTTTCTGTAGGGTTATGAATGTCCGATGAGGGAATTCGTATTCCTGGATTAACCAACGAGTTTTTAACTAACTTGGAGAGGCGATTAGAGCGGATTAAGCAAGGAGTAGAACCTTCCCAAATTCTTGATCTTCAAAGTGGCGCAGAGTCGGAAGAAGAGGAAGAAGTACAAACAAGGTCTATAGTCTCATCACAACCTTCAGATCCTGAGGAAGACATTCCACAAATAGAACAGCAGACTATTAGACAGTTATCTAATTCGGTAGTTCCAGGAGCTGGAGGTAATACACCTTCATGTATCACTTATCCTGAACCGGCACTCACTAAGGAAGGAGAATTTGAGTTGAAGAGTGGGTTTCTACATCAAATTCCAAAATTCCAAAATGTCCCTTACTCAGTTAGGAAACACTTGTATGTTTAACAGTCGTACAAGAGTTAATATGATCCGCCCTCAACTCCAAAAGACCTTTAAAAAGGTACTGATGAAGGGTTTAGGATTCTATTAACTAAAGTAACCTTCAATGGTTTACAAAACAAGATAAGTACCTGAAAATAAATAAAACAAACAACAATTAGTCAGACTTGTTACAGCAGTATAAAGGAAAGTAACCGAAAACCGTTAGAGACTTATTTAGTCCCCGGCAACGGCGCCAAAAATTGACGTGCTCGTTACCGGGCGCACAATTTAAAAACCCTTTTTTTATCAGAATGTAGTATTGGTAAATAGGGTTCGATCAATCCGGGGACCTAAAGGGCGCTCCTGCAGTCACGATTACACTAAAGAATTAGTAACTAAAAGTATTTACAAGTATTCAATTACAAATATACACATGATACAATAGATAAAAGGTGAGGAGGTTTTGAAGGTTTGTTCTACATTCCTACTAAAACAGAAAATAAAATATATACAAGTGATCGACTTCGAACACACACAAACATATAAAATCATGTAATTAAATTGTCTCAATCTACACAACCTAAAACCATGCCAACCAAGAATGATGAAACGAATTCAAAATTACACACCGTAGCGGTCATGCAACCTATAATAATTTGCTTAAGTATTCAATGTTTGCCTTAGCGGTTTAACACAGAAAATTCCATGCAATATGTCATGTTAATACTTAGCGCAACCATACAACATATAACATGAATCATTAAGTTCACAGAAGAATTCGAACATGTAAACAAGTTTATCTTAGCGCTTAAACAGTTCACATGCAACTCATGATCAAAACCTGACACATTCCCATGAATCTAAGCTTTTGCCACTTAATCAATCTATGTTTGCCTTATCGGTTTAACACAGATGAATGACACTACCAACCCTGCAGAAGTTAGTAATTCATAAACCGGATCACAAGTTTTCAACATCAAGAATGACACGAAAATAAGTCAAGTAAATCTCATAGTCGATTCAAAAACACAACTTTATAAATCTGATAATTAATATAACCATATTCTCAACATCAATCTCAATCCAGAAAGCAAGAGTTCTAAAAATCTAACAAAAGAAAATACTACAGAACAGAGAGAAATCGATTGAGGCATTGTTACACTTTTTATTCTCTGAAGTGACGTTCTGAAGAACACCAAGGTATAGCAAGCTTCAATGGATGGAGGTTCTGCTGTCTTGGAACGAGAATAATAGAGAGAAGGCTGTTGTGATGTTAGGGCAGGAGTTTGTGCGTGAGAAGTGATGCCCAAAACGTTGCTCCTTTGCTCCTCTTTATACTGTCTTGGCCAAACCCCAGTTATCCTCCTAGCCCTTGATTAATTTCTGATCCAACAGTGATGAATTATTGCTTTAAATCCTGATTTAGACCTCCCCAGAATTCTCTGGAATGTCTTGTGTAGTAATCCATTACATGAGGCTTGAATACGGACCAGGTACACTCCTTGTTCTCCAAAGGAAATCCCAGCGATTAAGAGCTTTCCCTCTTCTGCTATCAATCAGGCTTTTGTCGAAAATTTCCTTCCTTTATTTGTGCGCAATTAGGGTTCCTGCAAGGGAAATAAAGTCAGATACATATGGTAGGGAATAACAGAATTCAAATGACGAAATTAAGGAAAGAATCCCTTGATTACTGCAGAATTCGTTCTCCCCTTTTTTTATACACATTCACATATTTCTATTCCAAGTTGGATTAGGTTCCCCGACTTCAAATAGATTTCCTGTCTCATAAGAAAAAAAAAAGTTTCCTAAATATTTTAGGGAAGTCATAATAGGAAAGATTCCGAAATAGTAAGTTTCCTAAATCAAAATAAGAAAGTTTCTTAAAATGAAATAGTCAACTTTCCATTTTCAAAACAGGAAAGTTTCCTAAACGACTTATCCTCAGTTTTTGCGACTTAATGAGACTCCTTGTTGCACTAGGAATCCTTCTTTGATTAGGATTTCTCTTAAATTGCCAGTTTTAGCTTCCTTTTCTTCTTTTCTGCTCTTTTGCCTTCACACTCACAAAACATGTTAGAGATGACATTATTACAAGAATCACATAGCTAAATAGGGCAGAAAACACATTATAAACATAACACTTTGTGCTCGTATCAAATTCCCCCACACTTAGCTTTTGTTAGTCCCATAGCAAAATCAAAACAACAAGACTCAAAAATAATTACAATAAAAATGTCATAAACAATTACAACAAGTGACCAATAAACTCTAATGCCCTTAACTATTGTCTCAGATTCTCTGATCTCATGGCACCCAAATTAGCACTCAATCAAGAATTATTCCATGAAGTTTCAGAAACTAATTGTCATTGATAGATCACATATTTACATGTAGGACACGGAAGAACAGTGGTGATGGTTAAGCTCAGCATGATTCAAACAAATATGATTCAATCTCACAAGATATGCACTCATTTTCCACACAGATTTTCAGGCTTAAACACTCAAAATTATGCAAGAGAAAGGATTTTGAGGCATTCAAAAATCTTGCATTTATATGAACAGAAAACACAGGTTAAACAGAAATGAAACCTCATGTAAGAATCAATTAATCACACAAATTAACCATACCATAGGCTCAACTCTTGGGACAAACTCCACATATCAAATTTTACTCATCTTTAATATCAAAAAGAACCTTACTCAGTGAACTTAATGATTCATGTTATATGTTGTATGGTTGCGCTAAGTATTAACATAACATATTGCATGGAATTTTCTGTGTTAAACCGCTAAGGCAAACATTGGATACTTAAGCAGATTATTATAGGTTGCATGACCGCTACGGTGTGTAATTCTGAATTCGTTTCATCATTCTTGATTGGCATGGTTTTAGGTTGTGTAGATTGAGACAATTTAATTACATGATTTTATATGTTTGTGTGTGTTCGAAGTCGATCACTTGTATATATTTTATTTTCTGTTTTAGTAGGAATGTAGAACAAACCTTCAAACCCCCCCCCACCTTTTATCTATTGTATCATGTGTATATTTGTAATTGAATACTTGTAAATACTTTTAGTTACTAATTCTTTAGTGTAATCGTGACTGCAGGAGCGCCCTTTAGGTCCTCGGATTGATCGAACCCTATTTACCAATACTACATTCTGATAAAAAAAGGGGTTTTAAATTGTGCGCCCGGTAACGAGCACGTCATTAACCCATAAAAGTATGATGTCTTAATTTTGTTGTTCAACCCTTGCAACTTACGGTTTGAGAAACACCCAAAATGCTAGTACTAGGTCCGAATGATTTTGATAAATCATGGTAGAAAATAGTTTATGCAAGGACAAGATTGCAATATAACCACTTAACATCTGTATTATATTATTTATTAATATGTTACCACATGATTACAATTAATACACTGAATCGAAATAGTCTATCTGGTTTGTTTATTATACATAACTTATCAACTGAGACAATCAAAATGACAAACAAACATATAGGAAAAAGATTGTGTTGAGAGTGATCGAAAAGTGTAGTTCATTTTTTTCATGGGTATGTTAGTAATTAAAATAGTAATTAATTACATTCCTATTCTAATTTCATGTGGTAAGTAAACAACTGAATGAAATTGAAATCTCCACATACTATTCCATTCCTTCTCTCATTCCTTCCGTCTTTCATTCCTGATAAATTTCATTCCAAATAAATAAGCGTGTCATTAGAGCTACCGCCGCTGGGGAACCCTAATAGAGAGACTCTCGTCATTCTAAAAACAAAGTTAGAATTATCTACGTTTTACGGTTTAAAAGATTTAAATGAGTGTATTATTTTATCATCAATGAACAATTGTTAACAGTTTTATCGTTAAACTTTACTTGTTTTGTCTTTTAGATTTTATTACGAGAGTACCCATACCGGCCATTTGTTCTAAAAAGATAATATATATAATTTTGAATAAATGAGGTAGAAAAATGAAAGGAGGGGTCTCGAGTCTGTGAAAAGCGTGGTTTGTTTACAAAAAAAAAAAAAAAAAAAAAAAAAAAAAGGAAGAAAAAGAAGGAAGCAAGAGTGAAATTCTGTTTTGGTGTTGGCATCCCAGTGGTTGGTGATGGGTGACGAGGAGATGAACGGCGGAGCAGGATCCATGGATTCCATGGAGTCCCGGTGGGTGTTTCAGGATGAGGACGAGTCCGAGATCGATGAAGACGAGGACGAGGACCAGCAGCGCACCACCGTGATGGATTCGGAGGACGATGAAGACGACGATAATGCGGAGCAGCGGCTGATCCGCACTGGTCCTCGCATCGATTCATTCGATGTGGAAGCCCTGGAGGTCCCCGGCGCTCTCCGAAACGAATACGAGGTCCATTCACTTGCTTGCTTCACATTAGATAGAGTAGAGTTTGGAGTTTGTGTGATGTGAAATTTGAAATAATAACTGCAGGATTACAGTCTTGGAAGGAAATTAGTAATAGCTTTCCAGACCCTAGGGGTTGTATTTGGTGATGTTGGAACAAGTCCCTTGTATACCTTCAGTGTCATGTTTAGCAAGGCACCTATTAATGGAAATGAAGATGTTCTCGGCGCTTTGTCACTGGTCCTCTACACCTTAATTTTGATCCCCTTGCTTAAGTATGTTCTCGTTGTTCTTTGGGCTAATGATGACGGTGAAGGTACGCATGCCTCTCTCTCTCTCTCTCTCTCTCTCTCTCTCTCATGTTCACCTCAAATATCCTGATTTTAACCGTTCCAGGTGGTACTTTTGCTTTGTACTCATTGATCTGCCGACATGCTAAGGTCAGCCTTCTTCCAAATCAGCTCCCATCAGATGCCCGCATATCAAGCTTCAGGCTAAAGGTGCCATCTCCTGAACTTGAGAGATCTTTGAAAATAAAGGAAAGGCTTGAAGCTTCTCTTACTCTGAAGAAGCTTCTTCTCATGTTAGTGCTTGCTGGTACTTCTATGGTGATAGCTGATGGCGTTGTTACACCAGCAATGTCCGGTATTTTCTCTGTTTATTATTTTGGTCTTGTTGCTCATGATCAATCTTCTAATGATTTGATGACAAGAGGAACTACTTTTGTGGTTGTTTTGGATCTCATGTTTCCTTTGGTGAATTTTGCATGATTGTTGTAATGCTTTCTAATACCATCACTGATCTTCATTTACTTGCTTTTCTCTATGCAGTAGTTTCAGCTGTTGGTGGTCTAAAGGTTGGAGTAGAGGCAATTAATCAGGGTATTGTTTAATCTATAAAGAAATCTGAATTTTTTTTAACATTTTTGACTTTCTTTTTGTTTTATTTATTTTATTTTGGATTTGTATACGGTTGGCACGTTACATTATACATGTTTGATTGCAGTATGCTTAGCATAGACATTCAGATTTCAGAATACATACAGATACAGTTTGGTTTTAATAAAATTACAGTCTAGTTTTATTTATTTTATTATATTATTATTATTATTTATTTTTTTATTTTTTTTTAGAACAGCATTGTATTGGAAAGAAAAAAATAAAGCAAAGTACAAGGAGGCGCACAAGGAGTCCACTTTAAATAACTAATGAGGGCAGCTAGGGATAAAGGCATAGCAGCTCATCTTTTAGTGAAAAACTGAAAATCAAAGCTTAGGGGCTTATACTATAGCTGCTTCCCAGTTAAGAATAATGGAAGAAAGATTATAATTCTTAAATTGCTGAGAAGTAGAAACCTACAAGGATGCCATGAACCTGACTATCTCCCACAGTTATTTTCAGTACTTATTACACATAAGGTACAAGTTAATAACTTGTCAAGATCTTTTAGGGAAACAACTTTAGAAATGAAAGTGATTTATTTGGTTATGATGTAAAGTATGTCTTATATGATCGGACATAGTGCCCCAGCTTTATGGTTTAAGTAACTAGATTAGTTTGAAGATTTTATTTAATTTTTGTTCTCTTTCCTTCTCCTTATGGCTATTGTACTTTTTATTTAGTTTTAATTATTACATGTTCTAACAATTTCTATTAGTACAACATGCTCTTAAATATAGATAGTTCTATAGCATGTACAAGTCAGGCATTCCTCATTCATGTAAACAGCTTTTTTAAGTGGCTAACTGTTGGACCTTTTATTTTCTTCCAAATTTCTCTCTCTCTCTCTCTCTCTCTCTCTCTCTCTCTCTCTCTCTCTCGGTATAAATCACTCTCTCTCTCTCATCCGCCCTCTTGTTTCTTCATCCTAAATTTTATTGAGCTGCTTTAATTTAACCACGATCTTAAGCTTTTAGTACTCCTTTGTGTCTTTGGGTGCAGATCAAGTGGTGATGATTTCAGTTGCGTTTATTATAATCTTGTTCAGTGTACAGAAATTTGGGACAAGTAAAGTGGGACTTGCTGTAGGCCCTGCCTTATTCATATGGTTTTGTTCCCTTGGGGGTATTGGTATTTACAACATTGTTCAGTATGACAGCAGTGTCTTGAGGGCCTTCAATCCTTTTCACATTTATTACTTCTTCAAGAGGAACTCAACTAAAGCCTGGTATTCTCTTGGGGGTTGTCTTCTATGTGCAACTGGTAATGAATCTTGAAACTTTTGCTTTTGTGTTGATGCTTTAATATTCTTATATATGTCCCTGTAAATTACGCAACCCTGATTTTAAATGTTGGTTACACCTCTGCGCAAAGCGGATATAACTGTTACATGTTAGATTATGAAACAGTGACACTTGAATAATTTTCTTTAGGGGAGTGATTTTGGCACTCCACTTTGTTTAGGTTTTCAGTAACTGGTATTATTGTGTTACTTAAGAATTGACAAAATCACAGAGTTTGATATTCATTATTGCTGTCTGAAAAGTAAGAAGAGAAATAAAATGGATGGGATGCCCTTTCTAGTCAAGAATTAAAGCAATATCTTTCAAATGCTTATCTATGAAACCGAAGGTGAAGGAATTAGCTGAATCCTGATTCCGCTTCTACTTCCTTTGTCGTAAATATTATTGCGACATTACCTGGCTACTCGGTACACCTTCATAGGTTAGTGAACTTATGAGTCCCCACTCACTTCTGGAAAGCCACATGACAGTAAGTAACTTCTAGGGCTCACCAACGCTATATTCATTATAGTGCAGGAATCTAAACCCTCTCCCTCATTTTGACAAATTGGAAATACTGCTGCAAATTAGTGGCTAACACTATAGGATAAACTTCAATCATTTATATAATGGAAAGGTAGTTACACCACCTTTTTTATTTGGAGGGGAAAAACATCAGATACCTATGGATATTGGATGATTTTGATTATAGTACCATCAATATGATGAAACTCGGTGACCCTCTTGCTCCTCCCCCCCCCCTCTCTCAGTTGCATGATCACATGCATCTATGTGGAGTCTAAAAGGTTTTGAAGTCTGGAGGACCCAACACTGGTACCAAAGTGACTGCATTAGTTTGTCAAAAGCACTTTGACATTCACTCGTTCAATTTCTGGTTCTTTTTTAGAAGATCAGTGAAATAGTTCACTTTCTTTGCACAAACCTTGCGGAGGAACCCTCTTTATAAATTATCGGACTGGATTTTCATCAGCTTGTCAAGTTTTATAGGGAGGGGTTGAATCCTTAATGTATCCAATTCCTATCCTGTTTCTCCAGCTTTCATTACTTGAGCCAACCCTATAGACATGAAGTCACTGTGTTATTATAAATATAGCATGAAGTACTGTTAAGAAGGCTAAAAATATTGATTTTGAGAAAGTTCAAGCAACTAAAGGTGTTCAAGAAATATGAGGCAAATTTTCATGTTTCTAAAAGTTGGTGTGAGGAATCTACATATGTAAAAGGTATATATATTAAAGATGATGATCAGTTAAGTGAAATTTAAAATGTGTGGTCAGTGACAAGTATTATTTGTAATAAAGAAGAGCAGTTGCTCAACAATTTTATGAGAAAGATTGTCAATAGTCTCATGAGGAAATTAAAGGTTTACCACAAGGATATCGGGATAGCTCCTACATCTACAATTGCAGATGTTGAACTCATTGAATTTCCCTTGTTATTTCCAATTATTATCTGGGGAATATGATCAACAAATTAGTTGATTAAAGTCGTATTTGGTTAAAGAACTAGTAAGAAAAGTTACAAGCAATCAACAATTTGAGATTTTATGTGTTTCAGTGGACAATAAAGGTCTTTGCCTTTAGAACCTTCCTTATGAATAAGTTGCTTCATGTGGGGAAATGAGAATGGAAAATGACTGGAAATGAGAACTTCTAAATAAAACTTCAATTAGATCAAAGTATGGATAAGTAGTCCAATATACCAGATACACCAGAGGGTTAATACCAAATCTTCTAATATAGCTTATGAAAAAGACCTCTTATAGCTGCCTGCCAGTATAATCCCTAAGCTAAATGAAAGTCAACATTGGTTGAAATTTTATCGCTCTACCCTGTTCTGCAATCCCAGCCCCTTTAGTTTTCAAATTTTCTCATATTCAAAGGAGAAATCCCATAGCTTCGAAAATATTGAGGAATATTATTCCTGTATCAAATAGGTGGTAAAAATTTGTCTACAAATGGAAAAGAAAAGAGATGCCATTGAAGTACTCCTCTTGCTGTAGTTTTGGTATTGCTGTTGTTGGAAGAGCTCAAAGATTGATTTATGGAATGTTGATTATCACTCACAAGTGGTAATCTGATTCCAGTTCCAACCCCCCCCCCCCCCCCCCCCCCCCCCCCCCCCCATATGATGGACAGGGAGTCTAAGTAGTAATGTCATCGACTACTAACATGTGTTACTGATGGCAAGTACCATGTTTCAGGTTCTGAGGCAATGTTTGCAGATCTTTGCTACTTTTCTGTGCGATCAGTCCAGGTAAAGAATGAAAAATTAAAACCTTTTCTGTGATACATAAGAATTAGAATCATGGTGCTTGCTTGCTGATTACTACAGCTTTAATTTACTGGGTTCTTTTCCTTTACAGCTTACATTTGTTTGCCTTGTTTTGCCCTGCCTTATGTTGGGATATTTGGGTCAAGCTGCATACCTGATGGAGAATCCCAGTGGGGCTGATCAAGCTTTCTTTTCTTCAATTCCAAGTAAGCTCCATTGTCTCTTTCTTTGACATTCTATGTATTTTCAGGTGTTGGTGCCTGTTTCATTCATTAGTGCTTCTATATTTTATCAACTATGAAATCATAAAAGATATGTCACCAACTCATATTATCTTTATGTTTGCGGTTTGAACTTTGTATTGCATGCATATGTAATGGATGATCATTAATTATTGAGATGTCTTTGGCTGCAGATGCTGCTTTTTGGCCTGTGTTCCTCATTGCTAATATTGCAGCATTGATTGCTAGTCGTGCAATGACAACAGCCACATTTTCATGCATAAAACAATCAATGGCACTTGGTTGTTTCCCTCGTCTTAAAATCATACATACCTCCCGAAAATTTATGGGGCAGATTTATATCCCTGTTGTGAATTGGTTTTTGCTGGTGGTTTGCTTGGTGTCAATCTGCTCCATTTCAAGCATTGATGAGATTGGAAATGCATATGGTAATACTCATTATGCTCCAAAATATTTAATCTTGTTTTTTGTTCAGCTCTGTTATTCATTTTCAGTCCGAAAAGCTTTTGCATAAATGTAATTGTTTATTACCGTTTAAAACCGGAGTAACTGTTTTGCATTCCCTCACTTACTAGTACTCACTGCAATTTACAGACCTGACTATCTTGTTAAAGCATTTTGGTTCCATTTAATGGTATAGTTGCAAAATGTCTCATTAGTTGGATATGACTATGTGATGCGGGAAACCTACTGCCTAGAAATCAGGACCGACAAACTTTAGAGCTTAGGGCGTTAAACTCACACAGAACACTATGATCTAGGAATCACTCCCAGGTTTCTCACCCACAACTAGGCTTCTCACAGGAAAATTCAGAAAAACACTCTGATAATATTATTCATATGCACTTATTTATACTAGAGAAGATAACTGATGTTAACTAACATTAGACTCATTAGGACTCTTAAATATCCAAAACTGAAGCATAAAAGACCATATAAAAGAAATTTTTAAAAGTTCTAAACTGAAATGGAAAGCTGAAAAGACACAAGGCAGAAGTTTGAGAGGACACAAAGCTTAGGGACTTCTAGAATCATACTCAGCTTTCCCTCCAAGCTGCAGATATTATATCGAGAGCAATTAATCAGGCCATATGGAAAGGGAATGATTAGGTGCTCTCTTTTTCCATTTCTTTCAGCTCATAAACTTTAAAAGGTTTGATTGTGATGTCCTCATCACTTTGAACTTAATGAATTGTTTTCTTTTTGGATTGTACTTCCTCAGTTGTTTGGTTACGAAATTTGTGGCACTACATGATAAAACAATTGCATTTTGAAATTATATCATTCTTTAAAGAACAAATTTTTGGTCTCCTTAGAGATCATAAACTACTAGCTATCTGCCTCATTAGTCATTACTAGATCAAAAAGTTGCGATGAGTTGATAAATGCTGTTTTCTTCAAGTTTTAGTACTATATCAGTTCTCATGTTTGAGGATTATTGTCTTCTATTGCACCATTGCCTCTTTTTCTGATAAAAGTTATTTTTTTTCTCTTAAAACTGTTTATTTTTCTCCCCTTTTGTGAGATTTTTCTTTCACCGTTCTAAGTCACTTCTTTCTAGGTTTCTGTTATATTTTTAATTTTAAACCTATACTCTGTTTTTCTTTATGGAGAAAGTTTTTGTCTCTTGGTTTACAAAGTCAGAATATTTTGTTTTTTTCGGCGGTGACAAATACATGAAATACAATTAATTAAATTTTTCTTCTATTCTTCAAAATTTACACGTCGCACTTGATCAAACCTTTTTATGAAGGAAAATTAAAACTTGAAATAATGAAATAATTCCAAATATTATATACTTAAATTGACATTTGTGATGAACTACCTATGTTCGAAACAAATTCCATCATCAGTATCAACTTGTTAGAGGCTGTGTACATATGGATAAACCATATAAACGACTCCCAATTTTTTGTTTTCCTACCGCGAACCAATAGATCAGTCTACTTAACTATCAACCTTAAATTCTAAAACATATCGAACTTGATAATAAAATCTGGAATACCTAATGTGGTGTCAGCTAAGAAACAACCAATTTATGAATGCCCACTTGTGGAATAACATACAGGCATATTGATGATGTACTTTAAGAATTTATATCAATTAGCTTTTCAGATGAACATGCATGCTTAAATACTGATTTTAAAATTTAAATTCTAAAAGTTTAATTCTTTTTGTCGATAATGATCCTCTTGTACTACAGGCATTGCTGAGCTAGGAGTGATGATGATGACGACCATTTTAGTAACAATTGTTATGCTTCTTATATGGCAGATAAACATTGTTATTGTGCTGAGTTTCTTAGTAATTTTCCTGGGGTTGGAACTGACATTTTTCTCATCAGTTCTCTGGAGTGTGGGAGATGGAAGTTGGATAATTTTGGTCTTTGCTATCATCATGTTCTTCATAATGTTTATATGGAACTACGGAAGCAAGCTTAAGTATGAAACTGAAGTAAAGCAAAAGCTTTCAATGGATTTGATGCGGCAATTGGGTTCTAATCTTGGGACCATCAGAGCTCCAGGAATTGGCTTACTTTACAATGAGCTAGTGAAGGGTATACCAGCAATCTTTGGCCATTTTCTGACCACACTTCCTGCAGTCCACTCAATGGTCATATTTGTATGTATAAAATATGTTCCAGTTCCTGTAGTGCCTCAAAGTGAAAGGTTCCTATTCCGCCGTGTCTGCCCAAAAAGCTACCACATATTTCGTTGCATAGCCAGGTAATGCCAAACTTGTGAGTTGCATTGGCTAAAGCACTTGAGAAAAACATAAAAAAAATAAAGAAAAGAAAATGCTGGTTGGGAGAGTAAGTTATGGCCTTTGGTAATCTTGTACAGAATTGTCTATATAGATATGTATGTATATTTCTGCGTGTGTGTGTGTGTGTGTGCAGGCCTTAACCATTAACAGGGTTAACCTTACATTAAAAATTTGCAGACATCCATAATTTAAAATATAAATCTTGAGAATCATTACCACCCATCTTATATAGGTCACTCTGAAAAAAAAAAAAACTTCCTATAAACCTTGTAATCCTTTAACCATCTGTCTACCTATTTTCACTGTTTTTGTTCTATCTGACTCTCTGTAATTGTCTGTTTTTTTTACACCATTTTACATGACCCTTACCAATATGGCTGAAGACATCAAAAATGAAATTGAAAGGATCAACGCTCAAAGTTTTGGAATCTATCCATAGTAACTATCAGTTTACGTAAGCCTTAGCGGAAGCCTGCCCCTTTTGGTTAAAGTTTCAAAATACCAAAGAATGACCCTTATTTCTTACAGCAGAACTATTGAGAAAAAGAAATATATCAAGGCCCATCAGTTACTTCTCTCATATAACATTCAGAACTAAACTATGGGGCAAGTGTAAATGAATACTTATATCTTCTGATTATTGTTTCTTTTGAGATGTCTCTAATTTAATGCTGAACCTTGATACACAGCACCCTAAGTGCAGCCTCATTAAAATTGTTCTTATAGATGTGGGGAAGTCATTGATGTATAAGGTTTCTCTTTTTTGTATTTTTCCTTTTTATTTTTCATCATGATTTGTTTAGATGTCTGATGTTATTACTTCAATAGGTATGGCTACAAGGATGTTAGGAAGGAAAGTCACCAGACTTTTGAACAGTTATTAATTGAAAGCCTTGAGAAATTTATTCGTCGGGAAGCTCAGGAGCGGTCATTGGAGAGTGATGGGGATGATGGGGATACAGATTCAGAAGATGAGTCCTCTTGCTCTAGAGTTCTTATAGCTCCCAATGGAAGTGTTTACTCACTAGGTGTTCCTCTCCTGGCTGAGCACAAGGAGTCGAGTAAGCCAATCTCAGAAGCTAGCACATCTGATGAGGTGAGGTCAGTGCCTCCTACAGATCCAGAAATTTCTGATGCTGAGCAGAGTATTGAGAGGGAACTGTCTTTTATTCGCAAGGCAAAAGAATCTGGGGTTGTCTACCTTCTTGGCCATGGGGATATTAGGGCCAGAAAAGATTCCTGGTTTATCAAGAAGTTAATCATAAATTACTTTTATGCCTTCTTGAGAAAAAATTGCAGGAGGGGGATTGCAAATTTGAGTGTACCTCATTCACATCTAATGCAGGTTGGCATGACATATATGGTTTGAGGATTGGTTTTGTGGATCAAAATAAGGCAAACTTAACTTTCACAACAGAGTTGAGACACAAGCAATTGGAGTTATGAAATGCCTTGATGTTGCACGCCTTTCCCATCAACAGAGGTTACATTATCACCTGCTTCTGGGATTTTAGTGCCGTCATTGGTTCTTGGCTGTTTGGTTCCATCAATCCTCGAAGCATTTTGCATGAAGTTCTGCACTCCTTGGGTGTTCCAATTTTTGCTGATGTGCATTCAGAAAGTGTTCTGTAATTACTATGTTAAAGTATGTGAATGCGATTTATAGATAGTTCCACTCAAAATTCATCAAGTTGAGTTGGCATTCATATACAAAATTAATTTAACCTTATTTTATCTCGAGCTCTCTCAATTTCTTTGCAAATTTGTACAGTTTGACACATCGTTCTGCAACACTTTGCAAATTTAAAAGAATAGAAAATTACATAGAAGTGGATAGAATAGAACTACCGTCAAACTTAGAAATAAACTAATAAAGGGAAAGAAGACGGCCGAATAAAATGCAGAATAGTTTACCTCCAACATAAGCTTAGTAAATTCTTTGAGCTTTGCTATATAATTGCAAGAACATTTTACATAGATTATCATCATGACACATGCGTAAAGCAATGAATGTCAGGTCCATAAGCACTTTACACATCCTACCGAGCATCACTTCGACTTCGTAACGGTATGCAGCCTGCTTTCCAGAGGCAACTTCTCAATATCAGCCCCCGTGCAAAGCACATGCAATCCACCCCCTATTAGTGTATGCATATGCCGTGCTGCACAACAGACATACCTAGTAAAGAATACTATCGAGTAGCCTACATTGACAAACAGACACTCGCTTTAGATTACTGAGGAATATATTTGAATAAATATAAGTTCCTTTAGCCTGCATGAGAAAACTTTTGGACGGAATCATGAAATTGAGTCCTCACCACCAGAACTTTCATTCATAGATCCGCTTTCTCTTCAGAAGAGTTGGAAATATAATCACTGAACCAATAAGGAACAGCACAAATAATGTTTTAAAATCGTAGAGGTCCTTGACTGACTTGAGATCCCCAAGAGCAAGGCCAGCCTGAAAAATAACCAAAATGAGCAGTTATCAGTTTATCAAAGTCAAAGTTCTTTGAGAGTTTATTGAAATCAAATTGATGCACAGAAACATGTCATGCATTCAGTAGTTAAACCCACATGTCTTTTGGAGTCAACTTTCAAACGCATATGAAGATATAAAGAATTATCAACAGATCAGCGTAGAATTCGGCAAGTCGGCCCCAAAATATATCAGTAGTAGTTTCTGTTAAAGTTCCCCTTTCAAATAGACTAGTTTTTTTTTTCTTTTCTTTTTTTTTTTCAGGTTGAAAACCAAGAGCTTCAGAATGAATCCGTGATAATCGCAACAAATTACAAGTATCAAGTTCAAGACAATTCATGAGTTAACTGCCAGTCTTTCTCAAATAAATAGATCACACTTGGCAAACAATTCTACATAACTACAGAGTATGTATATGCATAATAACAGCAGCCTTACTGACAATAAGAAGGATAAACAGATTTGCGATTCATCATAAATTCTAACAACTACTTGACAACATTCCTTCCATTATGATTCATACAATTGAAAATGGGAGAAATTGAACTAAAAAAAGAAAGTCTTGAACTTCAGAATGACCTTCTACTACCCTCTATATTTATGTACTCAATGGCAACCACATAACCATCTGCAAGAACACTTCCTTAGTGGAGGGTTCATCAAACTATATGCTTGTGTTATGTCCAGGAGTTAAGTATTTGGAACAAAATTAACTATTTTTGTATCTGAATGGGTCATACTGATGCAGGCCCTTAGTAGGATCGGGACTGGAAGTGACTAGGGATAGCTAAAAGGGTTGAACACTGAACCCTTAGAGCTAAAAAGACTAGGTTTTTGATGAACTTATGTTTTTGAATTTCCAGAACTGAGACTTACATTAGCTACAGCTCCTTTAAATAACCCAGACTCAACTATCTGCTCAACTACCCATAATAAATGCACTAAGACTACGCAAACACAAGAATAAGGACAGATAAAAGATAAAGACAATAAAACAAGACACTTAATGAAACACTGGGCTCTAGGAGAATTCTTAAGTTTCTGCATAGTAATTACTGACTGCTTCATTCTCCCCGGGTTGCAGAAAACTCGTCCTCGAGTTTGTAAGGACTGAGGTGCTAGACATTGATGACATCTGAAGTCCATACATGGCTCGGAAGTTGTAGCTGATAAGCATTATCGTTTATCTTCTTGAGAATTTTGCAGGGACCAACTTTATGGTCTTTGAGATTATTGTAAGCTCCGGTAAGAAACCTGTCCTTTGTCAAAACTGCCCGCACCACATCCTTTTCTTCAAACTCTACCCTTCTTCGGTGTTGATCAGCTGCAGCCTTATACATTAGATTGTTCTCTTCAATCCTCTTCCTCACTTCTTCATGGATGGACTTGATGTAGTCAGCCATTTCATCTGCTCTCTTGCTCAGTTTGTTTGGATTTGGAAGAGAGGTCAAGTCTAGAACACCATTTGGATTCATTCTATAGGCTGTAGGCTGCTTTAGGAAGGCTAGCACCGGATTATAAGATCAATCTGGTGTTGAATGTCTCTCAATGGCGGCAACCCTGGTGGAAGATCTTCTGGTAAGACACCTGTTATTTCTTCGATTAGAGGCTCTACTTTTTCCGGACTAGATGAAATAGGGATGCCTTCCTTTGCAATCAAAGCAAAGCATACTCCAGCTTCTCCAACTTCTTGAAGGGAGTTGGTGACTGAAAGGAAATTGTCTCTCTTCGCTGCTGCCTTTTGTTTTGGAAGCCCATCATCCTTCACTGGTGCTAATACTATCCTTATCCTTCCAAAAAGTATACGTATTCTTTTTACCGTCGTGAATAGCACCTCTATCATACTGCCACGGGGTCTTTCCAGAAGAACATGACAAGCATCCATTTTAACTACATCACACCAAACCTCATCCACATACTTATTTCCAATGGAGAATAATATAAGGCAGCGAGTAACAACGATTACCTCATTACCCTTTTTGAACCATGAGAGCTTGTAAGGTTTTGGATGCTTCACTTGCTTCAACTGGAGCTTCTTTACTACATCAGTTGAAACAACATTCTCGCAGCTACCTCCATCAATTATCAATTTACAGACCATGTGTCACGCCCCGGTTCTTAAGTTATTTTACGGTTATTTACTTTGGTAATATTTTGGTCTTTTACCGTTTTAAGTAACCGTTTACTATTTAAGACTCCAAAGTTGACTTTTTCTTCCGCATGGAATTTGGGAAAACTTTCTTCATGAAAGTCGTAGAGAATGTTATTACGAGTTCGTAGACATGCTACACGTTAAAATCAGAGTTAGCATGTAAAAGTTATCAATTAAAAATGTAAGTTTTATTGGGGTATTATTTTGGGGTGTTAAATTTTGGAGTTGGGTTTTGTTTATTAAGTTGGACCGGATGGGTTTGGCCCATTTCAGTTTTCCCTCTCCTTTCTCTCTCCTCCCTCCCGTTTTTCTTCCCCCCCCCCCGTTTCCTCCTCCCTGCCGAATCTTCCGACCGCCCGACCGCCGCCGTCCGGCCACCACCGACCGCCAGACCGGTCTCGTTCGGACCCCCGACATCTCCTCTTCATTTCTGGGTAGGTGGCCGATCCCCTAACGCCGCCGTGAAAGAGCAGCCGAGCCCGAAAGCCACGGTTGCCGTGGTTGCACCTTCGCCGGAGCTCCGTCCTCCGGCCACCATAGGTCGTGATTTTTGGCTCAACTTGTAGCCCTCATCTAGGTGAGTAATCCCTCAAAAGGATTCGGCTAAATTCGATTTCGTTAGGGTGGTTTGTATAATTGAAAGTTTTAGGGATTTATGGATGTTTTGATTCGATTACCATAGTTAGGCTTGGAATTGGTGTTTGTGCTAGTTAGGAAAGTTGTAGAGGAGATTAAGAGGAAGATTCTGTTAAAATTTGGTAGCATTTGCAGGTTGCCGGAGTTGGTCGCCGGCCGCCGCTGCCGGCGGAGCCGCCGGCGGCGCCGCCGCTGTTTTGGGAAATTTTGTGGTTTTAAATGTGGAATATTAAGAGGAGTATATTGGTGTGATTTATGGAATGTTTGGATGAGATTTGGTTAGGTTTTGGAATTTGTAAAGTTTGGTATTTTTGGCGGATTAATAAGTTAAAATCCGGCCATTGGATTATTTTTATGATTAGGACGTTGGAAGGTGATTTTTGAGGATGTCGGTATTTATGGAGATTTTTGGTTGGCAGTGAAGTTAAGATTTAGGACGATAGGCATGGTTGAGCACGAGAAGCTCATATTTAATTATGCCTATTTTCTTTAAACGTTGGGATTTTATTTAAGAAATTATTTATGTTTTGGAACAGGACACGAGGAGGCTCGAGCAGAGGAGACCTCCGACTGACTTCAGGCTTAGGCCTAACTTGTGAGTGGACTTTTGTTTTAAATAATGTGCATGCAGTTGTTTATTTGGTTAGACCATTTGACGTCATTTTTATTTGACGATTTTACTCATTGTGATGAGTTACCGAAAATGGGATTTTCGGTAAATTATAATATATTTTTAAGGAGAGTATGTATATAAATGCTAGCTAGCGATATGTGTCTGTCCACCTTAATGACATAGTATATAACTGCATTATGGTGTGACGTGAGCGTTGGACGCAAGCGTAGTAGCCTTATATGAGTGTTTAATTCATATAAGGGGTCTGGGCACATATTTATACACCCGTCTGTCCACCTTAATGACATAGTGTATCACCGCATTAAGGCGTGACGTGAGCGTTGGACGCGAGCGTAGTAGCCCTATATAGATTATTATTAATTTATATAGGGAGTCTGGGCGAGTGTAAATATATACATGTATATATTTTAGCCTGAGAGGCTGTATTTGAATATATATATAGTTTTGAGCAGTAGAGGCTCGATATTTATAACGATAAGAGAATTATCGTTTAAGACATGCATTCGTTTTCTTGGAAATTAAATTGGGAAAACATAAATATTCTTTTTATTTATTTTCGTCCACTCACTCTAATTATTGCGAATGTTTTTCCCCTGGGCTCTTCGTTTTTTAAAATGCCCAGTCTGCAGAGTTCGAGTTAGAACGAGTAGGAGACGACGAGGCATAGTTACCCATTTCTCAGCCACCATTCACCAGTAGGTTACCTGTTTAACCTACTAGAGTATTTTTCCTACTCCTCTAGTGTATAGTAGCTCTGAATACTCTTTGGGATTTATTGTAATGTTTCTGGTGGTGTGCTTGGACTTTTATTGTATTTTTGAATATACGAAGTTTGTAATTATTTACTCACTTTCGTATAATTGTGGGTTGATTTGGAGGATGCTCAAATTTATTTAAGAAAGTAACACTTTAGTTTTCTAGGTTAGGGTTGTCCATTTTCAAGGGAGGTTTGCTTTTTAGTAAATTTTCCTTGGAGGTGGTCCCCGCAGGACTTACCTCGGGTTTCGGGGTGAAATTCGGGGTGGGTCTTGACACCATGCCTCCAATGGTGCATGTGGTATGAAATATATTTCGCCGCAACCAATCTTCCTCAATTTCTTCTTTAGGCATTAATAGACTCTTACGAATAACTCAAGCCTCACCAATGTCTCCATACACCAGGCCTTCGCTGCATTCCTCCTCCATTTCTTCATCAAAGATGGGATCTCCAATGTCATCATGCATTTCCTCTCCTTCAATCATGAGCTGCTTGTTTTTATCCAGACGGCTACTACTCAACGCTCGTCTGCAGTCAGAGGACTTGTGATTTGGTTCTCCACACTTGAAACAACGAAGCTTGGGATGCATTGCCTTGACCTTGCTTTACTGGTCCTGAAGTATTCCAGCGGTTTCCAGCTGCTGCAGATGAACTTTGGGTCCCTAATTGACCACCCTTCGCTGATTCTTGACCACTGAACGGTGCTTGATAGTTTACTGCGTTAGTACCAGCTCTGGTATGTGGCCGAGCACTAGACTTGCTCAGTCATTTCTCAATGATTACAGCT
The DNA here is from genome assembly GCA_009720345.1 of Fragaria iinumae. Taxonomy (NCBI): domain Eukaryota; kingdom Viridiplantae; phylum Streptophyta; class Magnoliopsida; order Rosales; family Rosaceae; genus Fragaria; species Fragaria iinumae. The sequence goes on along the minus strand of CM019118.1, from coordinate 12,786,413 downwards.
CGCTGATGTGCTTCAGATACAGACCAAAAAGTGTGAAGATTAAGAGCATCCTGCAAACTTTCTCTCAGACCTCCAATATACCTCACAACCAGCTGTTCTTCATCCTCATTTAGGTCATTTCTGGCCACCAACATATAGAACTCCTCAGTGTATTCTTCCACAGTTTGCTCTCCTTGCCTCAGATTTTGTAAACTCTGGTAGAGAGTACGAACATAGTTAAATGGAAGGAAATTCTCCCTGAGCTTTTTCTTCATCTTCTCCCAGCTCCTGATCTTCTCCTTTCCTCGTCTCTCACGTTTCATCTTCAGCTGCTCCCACCAAGCAGAGGCACATCCCATTAACTTGACCGCCACCAACTTGACTTTCTTGTCATCTGGCATGTCCTTGAGATCGAATATCCTCTCAATAGTATTCAGCCAGTCAATAAACTCTTCAGCTTGTAAGTTACCATGAAATTCTGGTATCTCAAGCTTGAAGTTCACCTCCCATCTTCGATCATCCTGAACAGGTGGCTCCTGACGCGGAGCGCGACCATGAAACGGGTTCTCAGAGCTTCCATCTGAGTCGTCACTTCCTTCAGCAGATCTTGAGGCCTCCAACTCAGTTAACCTTTGAGTTAGAAACTCAACTTGTCTCCTGAGTTGCTCAATCTCAGAGGTTGGCTGCCTACCGCGCCCTTTCCCAGCCATGGGGCTCTGATACCAGCTGATGCAGGCCCTTAGTACGATCGGGACTGGAAGTAACTAGGGATAGCTAAAAGGGTTGAACACTGAACCCTTAGAGCTGAAAAGACTAGGTTTTTGATAAACTAATGTTTTTGAATTTCCAGAACTGAGACTTAAATTAGCTACAGCTCCTTTAAATAACCCAGACTCAACTATCTGCTCAACTACCCATAACAAATGCACTAAGACTCCATAACCCTCTAGCTACGGACTACACAAAACACAAGAATAATGACAGATAAAAAGATAAAGACAATAAAACAAGACACTTAATGAAACACTGGGCTCTAGGAGAATTCTTAAGTTTCTCCATAGTAATTACTGACTGCTTCACATACAGAATATAATCAAATAAAAAAGTACTTTATATTGGATTTTTTTGAGGATTTATACTATGTTAATGACAATTTTTTTACTAATATGATATGACATTCTTAGATATTTAATTTAACCTAATGTTATTAGGAACTACCTATCCTAGTTGTTCTAGAATTAATTCTCAGTAAACAGAGGCATTGTAATAGTTGTAGACAGATTTGAGGAAAAAAGCTTGAATCTGGTATATGTCTCCTCTAGTTGTTCTTGCTGTCTCTGTAGTCTATCTATTTTTCAAACTTATTCTTCTGTTTATTCTCCAACAACTTTTCCTCTATCATTTATTTCATAAGGCCTGATATTGCTACCAAGTGGGCGTATATCAAACAATTCAAACCAGTTGAACCGAGGGAACTCTAGTAGACAAATAGTGCAAAGGGAGAACAAAACTAGAAGCTAACTATAATCCTTTAGTCAACGACGAGGAGTGATAAATATTGGCTCAGTACCCTGACCATAGGTGGCTACAGGAACTTGCTAGCTATTGGCTGGATAAATTCTTACTAGGCTTTGATTATATCTGCCTTAGAAGTAATGGGATGATGTGAAGGAACTCCAGTAGATGTTGGAAACAGACGATGAGCGTAAACTTTTTTCTAGAATTGCTGGTAACTGCGATAGGTGGTAAATAGTGGCTCAGTGCCTCAATCTGCCCCAGCTGGCTACAGGTTGCCTCAGTTAGCTGCTGGAGTGCTAGCTGAAGACAAAAAAATTTGAAACAGGCTAGGCGACTTGACTATTTTCATATCACATTTCAGAAACAACTACAGAGTAAAGAGTCAGACAGAAAACATCAAGTATACCCGAAATAATTATGGTATATTGATATATTGGGAAACCCAGTAATATACTGTTGGTGCATGCATAATGAATAAGAAAACCCTGGGCAGACCAGGGGGAACTGATCATAACAAAAGAAAAGGAGTAAAATGGCAAAGTAGTCTACTCATCTAAAGCTGATTAGAGATATAGCCAAGAAAAATGTTGCTCCTAAAAGGACTGGGTTTTAAGTACCCCGTTTTGTTTTCTCTTAAAATTTCCTGGTCACAGATTTTGTCTTGCAGAAAGTTGAGATATTGGTGAATGACACCAGACTTTAGCATATAATTTCATCTGAACAAAGATGATGATTTTCATTACAATAGATGGCTCTATAACAAAATATTTCAAAATTGTTCCATGATCACATTACTGTAACCACCATTAGTTACCAAGGTAAGGTGCCATTGCATAGCGTCAAAACTGGTTATAATAGATTTGAGGTGAGGTTAAACGGAATAGAACAACATGATTATATCCATATTTATTTCCTCACTACAATTACCAACCCCTAGTGGGTGTTACCCAAGAATAAAAGCCACAAAGAGAAAATAGAAACATGTAAAGAAGACATAATCTGTAAAACAGAAGCATTTCCTTAAAGACAATTCTCAATAAGCTATCTTATTTTTTGGGGTCTTTCAATTAAATATCTTTTAATTCATGAGCAGTGAAGTAGTGTACTCAGAGATCTGAATTATAGATGATCATGATCCAAAACAATAGGCATGCAAAAGAATTCATCACCATCAGTTCTTTCCGACTGTACATTTAGCTAGTCATAATGGGATTGAAGAAACCATTCGATTGACCAAAATCGCAATAACTATCTTACGAAAATGGCTCGACTCAATCATTGAAAGGTTGAGATCAAGATTAGTATATTAACACCATTGGTGATGAGTATGGGCTTGGCGGACTACTAAATAGTGAGCACTCACTGATGACACAAGTAATATTTTACCATTTGTACTTGAAAGACTCCAAAAAGCAGTACAAAAAAACAATGAAGATCACTGTCAGAGACTTCATGAGCATTGAATATCAAATACAGACACCAAAGAACAATCAAAGTAGGAGACAAAGAAACACAAGAAAATAACTAAATGTGTCGATTGGTGAGAAGGACTTACTCTGACTGTGATATAAGATGCCGGAATAAGACCAACCAAAGTTGCAACGAAGAAAATGTGAAAGGGTATGTCAACAATGGGAGATGCCAAGTTGATGAAAAGGTTTGGCAATGTTGGAGTTATCCTCAGAAACAGCATATAGTTGAGCAGCTTCTCCTTCCGCTTTGCAATCTGGACACACATAAACGAATGTCAAATTTTTGGTTGATTTAAAACCAAGTAGCAAGAAATAGATAGATAGATTACCTCTGCCTGAAAGAACCTCAGTTTTTCGGGCCACAACCAACTAACTAAAGGCCGGCCAATTAACTTGGACAAAAAGAAGCAGGAAGAAGCTCCGGCAGTGGCGTTGAAGACAACTAACATGAGGCCTCTGACAACACCGAAAAGAGCTCCGGCAAGCAATGACATGAAGATGGTTCCGGGAATCATGAAAGTCTGCATGAAGATGTACGTAGAACAGTAACCCAGAATGAATTGAGCTGGATAATCCTTAGCATAAGTCCCGAGATGATCTCTGGAAAACAACCACAAAATCGGACGTGAGTGAGTTTGGGAATTGAATTGAGAATTGGGAAATGGAAATGAGGGATAATCAGTACTTGAGCAAGCGAAGATCAGCAATGGTGCGAGGAAGCTTGAGTTTGCCGTAATCGGCGGGGGGCATGGTCAAGTAGACACAGAAGAGGCCAGTGGAGAATATAAAGAATACGGAGAGAGCGGCGGCAACCTCCCAGCGCGTGAGGGGCAGTCTCTCTGAAGACTTTGGCTTCTTGCCGGTGGACCAATCCTCCTCCTCCTCCACAACCACCTTGGCATTCTCCTCGTCCCTCACCACCAGATTCCTCGGAGCCGCCATCATTACAAACCCGCCACTTTACTGACAAGATTACGATTCATACATGCGGTATCGATGTCAACCAACTACCCAGATCCAATTGGTTTCCAGATATGTCAAGTAAGCAGAGGCCGATGATATTTTTTTTCCTATAAACTAAGAAAGGAAGAGAGTAGTTTTAAACGCTCTCTTAGTAAACATTTTTATTAATTTATATTTTCCATCAGATATGTCAGGCATGTTTAATAACCAAAATATATATCTATTATTAAAAAAACAAAAGAAAATCTGATCGAGTATAAAGTGTAGAGACAAAGAGATAATAAAAAAATCATCATCTTATTCATTGATATTGATAGGAATATAAAGTATCAATATGGTAATGATAAGGAATACATAGTCATATTCCAACTACATATCCTGATGGCATAAGACCAAAGCACACATATAGAATATCCTATAACAAAATCACAATTAAAAGTCTCATCTCCTATCATAAAACCATCGAAACAACTACTTCTTCCCTAAACTTGACTCTTCTCCAAAATTCATAGTTTCATACGCCCAAAAAAAAAAAAACAAAAAAAAACTCTTTTAGAATTCATGACCCGAATTTCGACTACTACCAAATAATCACATGTATTTTTCAATTAACATCGGTTCATTTAGTTTCTGTCTTTTTTTTTTTTCTTTTTTCTTTTTTGTATCAATTTTAGTTTTAATCTTGCAAACCATTTTGAAGTACTAAATGTTTATCTTGACATGTTGTATTGAAAAAAAATATGTATATATGTTTAATAGCTAGTGACCTAGTGTACTTCTACTAGTTTGTGAATTCCGAAAACTTAAAATGGTTGATATTTTTTTTGAATTCCAAATGATTGATGTCGCATCAGAGGAATGTAGCATTTCCTTCCCGGTCAGGAGCATCACTGCAAACAAAGAACCAGCTACTGCAACAGCAGAACACCCACAATCTGAAAGAAAGAGAACAAATGAGTCAGGCTGAACGACCCTTCCCAGAAAAGAACCTGAAAATAGGTCCAGGTGGTAAACCTAATATATTCACCTTTTTCTGCTGCTCATCATTACTTTGATATGTCAACATCCCTTATCCCCTCATCTGTGAGTGGTAACTAAAAAGAACTATCCATTACATAATGGAACTCAATCATTTACTCTATCCATATCATATTATCTAACAGGGAGACAGGGGACGAAGCATCATGTTCTTCAAGCATGCAAAAGTAGAAAACAAAGATTGGTTGAATATCAATCTAACAAGCTCAATTTTTTGTAACTTTTGCTGAGCTAACGTCTTCATCAAAGACTACTTTCTTCTTTCTTCTCCACTAATGTAACTGAATGATAACTAAATTAGAATAACAGTGAAAAATTATGTGACATTACTCATCATTTTTGTTCGGTCAATTGTAGCTGATTAATGATTTGGGTTGTTCCACAGGTTTATGTTTTGTGCTGCTGTTCAGCTAACTTAGCTCGACAGGGGCATGTACGGATATACCACGAGGTGTGGCTTTTTCTTCTTAGTAATTGTAATTGATGAGTGCAATTATAATACAAATTTCTCCTATTTTTACTAAAATCCTCCTTGATTTATTGATGGTGAAGGTATCTCAGTCTATTGTCATGAGAATTTTCTCTAATCAATTCATGAAGAAAACTGTTGATTGACAATTGGTTGTCCTGGAATAGTTTATTTTTATAGTAATCTTTTGTTTCCCCTACTCAAATTTCTTATGCCTCTTATTATTAATTGTAATCTTTTGCTTTGCTCACAGTAAAACATGGAACTTCCAGGCTTTACTCGATGATATTGGCCTTCCGATTGATGACTTGCAAAAGCTGATTCACTTCCTTTCTTTTGTGTAAGCTTTTACTTCAGAATACTTTCTTTTCTGTAAGCTTCTATGTTCAGCTGATGTTTATCTTCAATATTTATCTTTGTTTTTGCTTATATATATATATATATATATATATATATATATATATATATATTGTGTTTTGTATGAGTTGGGATGACAGTTGATGCATACAGTCAACTACTTGCATATAGTTGTAGATAGTCACCTTTGCTTCATCACACAGACCTCCCTTTCTCTCTCCTTGGGTATAGTCTTTGTTCGTACTGTAAAACAAAACTGCAAACGTCATTATTGTAAAAAAGCGCATTGATAAGCGGTAATTTCTCAATGCAGTGATGTCACCAAAAAACTGGAAAAAGAAAGATTTTTACAAGAGTAGAAATAAATAAATGTATGCTGAACAACGATAGAAAGAGAGATGGCGAAGCTTTGCTTTTTGTTCTTTACTCTTATCTGTTATTCTCAGATCTCAATCAAGTAGTGAAGGTATGGTCTCTTATGTTTTAATTTCAAAGATTTCATATGAGTTTTTTGGTTTCCTGCATTTGTGATGGTTCCGAGTTTGGTGGATTGAGTATTTATGTAGCTTTCCGATGTTTTTATCTCTATTTATTTACTTTATTTTATTTATTATTGAATTGGCTTATTATCGAGGCTGCAATATGTTATTCTGAAGTTTGAATTTTGCTTTCCATTTCCTGTTAGAATCAATATTAAAATCAGATAATATCAGAGAAGACAAATGATTGCGATTGGTTGTGATATTGACAGCTGTATTACTTTCCAATTTTGCTTTTGTCTTTTAAGAACAGGTGAATAAATTTGTTCTTAGATGCTTACTACAAAGCTTTATCTCTAAACTTTTTTTCCCTGATATTGGCAGTTCAATCTACACATCTGCATATTAACGTATGTGAAAGAAAAGCATAGTAAGATATAGGAAAGTTACCAGCATTTCATTAGACTCGAATCTGAGAACAAATCAGGGAAATAGTTTCTTCATTTTCGTTAGACTCGAATCTGAGAACAAATCAGGTAAATAGTTTCTTCGTTATTTGAAGTTGTTCCATTGTCCTATGTACATCACTTACATTCATAATTCATCATTAAACTTTAGATTCATTTATATTACAGATTAATACTTAGAATATTAATATCCTGATTGAGCTCAATGTTCCATATTAACATGTATTGGCAATTTCATATGTTTTCTCATATGTATTGAGGATATGCACCATAATGATCTGTATCCTCTGAAATATGATGCAAGATATTAAGGTGTTCATAAAAATGCTACATTTAAAATATGGACGTTAGTAAACAAATCTGATACATTGCAGCTTCTTTTGTTTTATGAATGGCTTTTCCATATTATGGATAATTTACCAATAAACATGTGTTTTGCAGATAGTCACCTAAAGAGAGAATATCTATAAGGAAAATGATCTTTTAAGGTATTGGAAAAAGATGGCTCTTCAGCAGATTTCCAATATCGAGGAGCTCAATACTGAGGTTCACAGCCTCAATACTGAAGTAGTCACAGGTCCGCAAATTTTTGAAGCTCAACGCGCATATGCATGACAGCGATTTGACCAAAGAAATAGCAGAAGTAGCTTCTTTGAAATTTTGGGATAGCAGTAGATCTACAAGACTTGACGTGAAGATTTTAATGCTGAAGCAGCAACAGCTTTACAACCTTTTGAAGATGAATGTGCAAGATGAACATGTACTAGAATTGAAGCAATCCGATGGTGGAATGCGGGACGATGGATCAAATACTAACATAGTGAATAATGTATCATAATGTAACTTGAGACTTCTGTCTTCTACTATGATGTAACTTCTGTCTTTCATTGCTACAATGGACAAAACCCTTTCCTTCTGTGATTATAATGCAGGATACCCCATGGCTAGGCCCGCCCATTCTGCCTTCAATTTTTTAATAGTAGATTGGACAGTATTCTCTACCTAAATTGAAGGTTTATATTCCATTGTGACTTATATAGCTTCACTTAAAATCAACATCAACACCAAAACAAGCAGACTTTACTAGAATTATGATGCATAGCAATCCGCGGCAAGACGCGGGCACCCTGCCTTGTATAATATGAAGCCAAAAACCAAGAAACTCAAGGACTTCCGAAACTCAATGACTAATTTAGTTTTTTATTTTATTTTTTATTTTTATTTTATTTTTTAAAGCTGAGTCAAAAGTTAAAGTTAAAATTAAAAGAAAACAGAATTTATTAATTACAATTTGATATAGCTAACCATAGTTAGAGATGGTTAAGAGAAAAGACACATGTCATCAAATCTAGGTGGTGGGCATCAAGGTGAGAAAATATTGGTGGTCGGCAAATTTGCATCCTTAAACAAGGGGTGTGTATTAAGAGATCTCAAGGAAGAGAGATAAAATGTGGGAAGAGACAAAAGTGTATCATTCTTTAGACTTTTTTTATATATAAAAGTTCTTTACATCATAAGGACATAAGTAATAAGTATTTACCTGGCCATCCACATAAATGACGTGCTCGTAACCGGGCGCGTAATTTAAAAACCCTTTTGTTATCAGAGTGTAGTATTGGTAAATAGGGTTCGATCAATCCGGGGACTTAAAGGGCGCTCCTGCAGTCACGGTTACACTAAAGAATCAGTAATTAAAAGTATTTACAAGTATTTAGTTACAAATATACACATGGTACAATAGATAAGGGGGATTCTTTTGAATGTTTGTTCTACGTTCCTACTAAAACAGAAAATAAAATATATACAAGTGATCGATTCATTCAACATCGCAAACAGAGGCAAACTCGAATTCTACCGAATCTCATTCCAGCAATCTGATTATCATGCAAGTTTTTAACAAGAGAAACAATCTCGGAACACAAGCCTGAAGAGGACATGAATTCCTTTAATTCTACTTACTTTATCACCTAAGCACAGAGAAGTCTAGAACTTTGATTATTTCATGTAAATTGCTGCATTCAATACTGAAGAGTACTTGTCCACAATAAACACAAATCATTAAGAAATAAATAATTGAGATTGAACAGCAAGGCACACCCGAGAAGTCGTGATATGCATTTACTGCAGTTTACGTTTTCAACTATTATTACATAGTTTTCACCACTTAGAGAAACATACTTACTTGAAGAAGCTTAGCACGAATCATGGCAATAGTTAGCATGCATTCTAACTCTTTTATTTAAACATAAACGCAAACTTTCAATCATTAAAACTCACGAGATCGGATCGCCAGAAAATCATTAACGAAACATCAATACATTTTATAAAATTCTGAATCTATTAAATACAAGAACAAACAAAACATGCTTACAAATCCAAAGGTTAACATCCGAAACATGCTTTCAAGTTGTAAAGAAAATCAAAACAAAGTAAAGGCAGTGTTTACACTTTTTCAGTTTCCAAGGAAGCTTGGCGACGTCAAAAGGGATGCTTGGCTTCAGTGCTTAAAGTCTACAACTCTGCTACCTTTGTGGAGAAGTCCTTCATGGTCTGGCAAGAGAGGATGAACTCGGCAAAAGAGGAAAAGACGGCCTACTGCTGCTCTCGTATCTCTCTGTTTTTAACGTGAATGAATGACGAAAATTGTGAAGCAGAGAGCCTCTATTTATAGTGAACATGCCAAACCCTAGGTCGTCTCCTAGCCCTTGATCAACTTCTGATCCAATGGTAGTGAATTATTGCTTCAAATCTTGATTTAGAACTCCCCATAATTCTCAGAAATATCTTGCGCAATCATATCTCGAATGGAGCTTGAATGAAGACCAGGTTCGTTACTTGTTCTCCAAAGAAAATAACAGCAGTGAATAACTTTCCTTCTTCTGCCTTCAATCAGACCCTTGACGAAAATCCTTGATTTTCCTTCCTTTCCTGGTGTGCAATTAGGGTTCCTGAAAGAGAAATAAAGTCAGATCAATATGGTAGGGAATAAAAGAATTCAAATGACGAAATTAAAGGAAAGAATCTCTCTTAATTTCTGATTTATATTATATCGTTGGTGTACAGAGGCCCCAACAAGAACAGAGCCTTTGGTTTCAGCAGATTCTGAGAACGTAATTTGGTTCGCAATTCTGTACGAATGTGTTCAACTACTAATGAAGTGCCAACAGTTTGCTCATAAATTGTTAAACTGCCTGTAAAATGCAAAACGTTTGCCCCGAAAATGTTAAACTGGGAATAAAATGCATACCGTTTGCTCAGAAAATGGATAAAGCGGAAAGAAAATGCAAACTGTTTTCATAGAAATTTGTTAAACTGCCTGTAACTTGCAAACTGTTTGCTCAGAAAAAGTTAAACAGGCAATAAAATGCCAACAGTTTTGTCAGAAAATTGTTAAAATGCGAGTAAAATGCAAACCGTTTGCTCAGAAAATGATAAACTGGCAACAAAATGCAAACAGTTTTCCTAGAAAATTGTTAAACTGCCAGTGAAAGGCAAACAGTTTGCTCAGAAAATGTTAAAACGACAATAAAATGTAAACAATTTTGTCAGAAAATTGTTAAACTGTCAGTAAAATGCAGACAGTTTGCTCGGAACATGATAAACTGGCAATAAAATGCAAACTGTTTTGTCAGGAAATTGTTAAACTGCCTGTAAGACGCAAACCGTTTGCTTAGAAAAAGATTAGTTTCAACACACCTTTTCAAAATGAGTTCTAAATTTCTCAAACATGAATCAAAATCCTTACCAAAGACACTAAAGTCATCCATAAAGACCTCAATTATATTTTCAATATAATCAGAGAAAATAGACATCATGCATCTTTGAAATGTACCTGGTGCATTGCATAAACCGAAGGGCATGCGCCTATAGGCAAAAGTGCCAAAGGGACATGTGAATGTGGTCTTGTCTTGATCTTCTTGGGCTATGCAAATCTGGTTGTACCCACTATATCCATCCAAGAAACAGTAGAACTCATGACCAGCTAACCTCTCAAGCATTTGATCAATGAATGGTAGGGGAAAATGATCCTTTCTTGTGGTGGCGTTGAGCTTTCTATAGTCAATGCAGACTCTATGTCCAGTCACAACTCGTTGGGGCACCAGCTCATTCTCAGCATTCTTCACAACCGTCACTCCAGATTTCTTTGGAACAACTTGAACAGGAGAGACCCATTTACTATCGGATATGGGGTAGATCACTCCACAATCCAGCAATTTGATGACTTCGTCTTGAACCACCTTCATCATTGGTTGGTGTAGACGTCTTTGAGCTTCTCTGGTGGGTTTTGCTCCATCTTCCAACAAAATTCGATGGACAAATGTGGTTGGGCTGATTCCTTGATATCTGCTAAAGTCCATCCAATAGCAGTCTTGTATTTCTTCAATACTTCCACCAATCTCTTTTCTTGTTCTTCATCTAGCTTGGAGGACACAATTGCTGGCAAAGTCTCACTTTCTCCCAAGTACACATACTTCAAATGATCAGGCAGTGCTTTCAATTCCAACTTGGGTGCCTGCTCTACAGATGACAACAATTTGTTAGTGGAAATGGGAAGAGACAATAGAGGATTAGAACTACCTGGTAGGCCTTCAAGAGCAGCGACGGTTTCAAGCACAACGTCATCCCATATTTCCTCTAATTCTGCCTTCGACACATCTGTACCATCAACATTGTATCCCACTCCTTGAGCAATAGTGTACTCCAACTTATCATCAATCATTGAATCTAGGAGTTCCTGCGCAAGAGAATCAACGATATCAATAGAATAGCACGGTTTAAGCTCAGATAAAGGATACCTCATGGCTTCGAAAATGTTGAAGCCTATAACTTGTCCATCAAACTCCATTGTTAATGCACCAGCGTACACATCAATCTTTGTTCTTGCAGTTCTCATGAAAGGACGCCCTAAAAGTATAGGAGTTGAACTTGAGGGTGAGTCTTCCATATCAATGATGTAGAAATCTGCAGGGAAAATCAAATGATTAACTTGCAACAGAACATCCTCCACATACCCCTTAGGGTATTTGTTAGACCTATCTGCCAATTGAATTATGACATTGTCTTTCTTTAGTTCACCTAATTCCATAGATGCATATAAACTAAATGTCATAACATTAATGGATGCACCTAGATCAAGCATGACATTTTCAAAAGTAGTATCACCAATTACACAAGGGATAGAAAAACTCCCTGGATCCTTTAGCTTAGGTGGTAACTTTCTTTGGAGGACTGCAGAAACAGTCGCATTCATTTTCACAACTTCTTTCTCACGTGTTTGCCTCCTTGTGGTGCACAACTCCTTCAAAAATTTTGCATATTTGGGAACTTGAGTAATGCAGTCAATCAAGGGCATGTTCACTTGTACTTTCTTAAAAACGTCCAAGATGGCTTGATCAGATTCTTCTTTCTTGGACTTTTGAAACCTGCTTGGAAATGGCACACGCGCATACGGAGGATTAGTAATAACTGAACTTTGAAAGTTAGTATCATTACCTTTATGCGGTTCAGTTGGTTGGGGCAGTTTTGCCTCAACTTTGGAAGTGGCAGGATCTGCCTCCAAATCATTCTTGGAAATTTCAACTTCCTCCTCCTCTTCTTCGACAACTTGAGCCTTCTTTTGGATTTTCTTTGGGACTTCATTGAACACACGCCCACTCCTTGTTGCCACTATTTTTGCAGACTCAAAATTTGGATTTGGAACGGTGCTTGGTGGAAGCTTTCCACTTTCAGAAAATTTTCCCATGAAATCCACTATTTTCCCCACTTGGTTCTTGAGCTCAGCTATATCCTTCGTATTATTCGTTTGACCTTGAACAAGAGCATTGATGGAGACTACATCGACTACAAAGTAAACAATGCAACCTCACACAATTATTACCCTGCAAATGTCATCGTTAGTATAGAATAAGTAGGGATCGTTCAGTCCGGGGATGTCAAAGGGTGAATTGAACTTATAAGTGCTAATCCAAATTCACATATTCACATAATACAGATAGAAATTGGCGGGGTTTTGGAAAGATTTATCTAACTAAAACTACTGCTGAAATAAAACCTAAACTAACATATATACATGTGATCGACAACTTCACACAAAACAAGAAACGAAAACACTCAAGAACATGTAACAAATTATGCAAGACATTTGGTACAGCAGTTTCAACACATCCTAGACTCTACTTCAATTCCGATTCTGATTTAGAGCCCTTCGCGGTTACTCCAATCGTTAAGACTTCACAAGTATTTAGAATCAACTTCGCGTGTAATCCTAAATTGTATGCTAACTCATTTAAAGACACTTCGCGTAGAAATTAAACAAGAAAACACATAAGCATAGTAAGCCGAATCAGAAACATGCACAAGGTATGGCGTCACTCATCCTATTAACATGCAAGTTTTCAGAATTATACTTAACCACTTTTAAGCAACAAAGACCTAGACAACTTCGCGTATGACTAAATCATATATCACTTTGGTAGATGAAATCGCAACCCACATAACAACCATGGCCTTAGGCTGTATGCAACCATTGATTTTGCCTGCTCGATTCAGAAAACTAATCGAATACAATCAAGAACACATTGAAACATGCTGCCCTAAATCTAACACTGAAAATATCACATGAACAAGTTTGTAACAATCGTCATACATAAGTTATAAATATCAGGAAATCTAAACATGTTACAAAACCAAATCGGCAACCATAAAAACATACAATCTTCATAGACAAAGTATTGTAAAATTACAGAAACATAAACAGCCATGAGAAGAATGGATCACACTTTGTAGAAACCTTGAATGGTGGCTGCAAAGGTGGTGGAATTGGTGATGGAATTATACAAAGCAAAAGGGAGATGGTGGTGGTTCGGCTAGTCTAGTTTCTGTATAGGGTTTATGGTGAGAATTTGGTAGAATTCGGGCTTGTGTTTGTATGGAAGATGTGATGCTTAATTCGTTGATGAAGCCTCCTCTTTATACTGTCTTGGCCGAACCCTAGCTATCCTCCTAGCCCTTGATTAATTTCTGATCCAACGGTGATGAATTATTGCTTTAAATCCTGATTTAGACCTCCCCAGAATTCTCTGGAATGTCTTGTGCAGTAATCCATTGCATGAGGCTTGAATACGGACCAGGTACACTCCTAGTTCTCCAAAGGAAATCCCAGCGATTAAGAACTTTCCCTCTTCTGCTATCAATCAGGCTTTTGACGAAAATTTCCTTCCTTTATTTGTGCACAATTAGGGTTCCTGCAAGGGAAATAAAGTCAGATACATATGGTAGGGAATAACAGAATTCAAATGACGAAATTAAGGAAAGAATCCCTTGATTACTGCAGAATTCGTTCTCCCCCTTTTTTATACACATTCACAGATTCCTATTCCAAGTTGGATTAGGTTCCCTGACTTCAAATGGATTCCCTGTCTCATAAGAAAAGAAAGTTTCTTAAATATTTTAGGGAAGTCATAATAGGAAAGATTCCCAAATAGTAAGTTTCCTAAATCAAAATAAGAAAGTTTCTTAAAATGAAATAGGCAACTTTCCCTTTTCAAAACAGGAAAGTTTCTTAAACGACTTATCCTCAGATTTTGCGACTTAATGAGACTCCTTGTTGCACCAGGAATCCTTCTTTGATTAGGATTTCTCTCAACTCTTGCGTTTTAGCCTTCTTTTATGTAAAACTGCCTCTTTTGACCTGATTTCTTCCCTTGAGTAAAAGAAGACATTTTCCTTGTATTTCTCCTCAATTTGCGCTGCATTATCTCTTCTTTAATTTCTGAAAATAAGAAAGAAGAAATAAAATAAAGACAAGGTAATTATCACAAATGTTACAGAATCGTCGAATAATGAAGACTCTTAATCCAACTAGGTTTCCTAGTTGCACAAGGAATCCTACTATAAATAAGACTCTTGACAAATTCTGCGTTTTCAGCTCGTTTTAGCGCAATATACAACCGACTCTACCATAAACTCTTAATTTGACAAAATGACTCAATATTACAACAATAAGGGTTAAGCAAAGTATAAATGGAGGTAAAAAGATATTAACAACGTCGCATTTTATGCTCCTATCAAGTAGAATTTGTTAAATTTTGCTGCCCTTGAAACAGGGCTTCAAGCATCTTATCATATGAAGAAGGAGTAGCATTAGTAGAATTAGAATTAGAAGCAAAGTTTGGAGGAACCTGGGGCTTCTGAAAGAAGCCTTGTGGACGTGGAAACGGGCCTCCAGAATATTGGGGTGGGTTCAGTGCATTCTCCGTATTGCTCCATCGGAAATTTGGATGATCCCTAGTTCCAGGATTATAGGTGTTGGAGAAAGGATTGTACCTTTGCTGTCCCATAGCATTGAGAGTCTCCCATCCACCATTTTCAGACAATTGAGGGCACTGATCAGAATGATGCCCTTGATTCGAGCACACACCACAAGCTTTCACCTCTTGGCTTTTTCCAAGCACAAGATGAGATAACAATGTGTCGATCTTACTTTCCAGAGTGGAGCTCGATTTTACTTCATTCACCTTCCGAGAAGAGGCCAACGCTCCAGCATATTGCTGATCATTTAGGGCACGATTGTCTAGCAATGCCCATGCTTCTCTAGGTGTTTTGTCAAGGAAGGACCCTCCAGATGCAGCATCCAACAGTTGGCGCTCCAAAGATGAGAGCCCTTCATAAAAGTACTGCAGCAGGTTATTTTCCTTGAATCCATGAGAGGGACAAGCTGCAACAAGGGCTTTGAATCTTTCATAATAAGCAGAGAATGTTTCTTCTGCCCCTTGCTGAATTCCGGTGATTTTGTTTTCTCATCACCGTGATTTTTGACGCTGGGAAGTACTTGGTCAGGAACTCACTCATCATCTTTTCCCATGAGTCAATGTGTCCAGCAGGTAGATCAATGAGCCATGACTTGGCCCGGTCCTCCAATGAGAACGGAAATGCCTTCAATTTCAGAATGTTAATATCCGCATTTCTAGGGCACATGCTCACACAAACAAATTGAAAAGACTTCAGATGCCTGTTGGGATCTTCGTTGCTAAGCCCATGGAAAGTTTTCGAGGTATATCGGATGATCAAGAATGCCAGGATTATAAGTGTTCGAAAACGGATTATACTTCTGCCCTCCTTGATATCCTACGGCATTGACCTCCTCATAAGACTCATTCGAAGCAATCTGTGGACATTGATCAGTTGCATGGCCTTCGGTACACACTCCACAAACATGAGCTCCTTTGAACTTCATCATATTAGCCATCATTTGAGACAGCTTATCAACTTTCTCCTCAAGAGCTGAATTTGAACTCGTCTCATTGACTTGCCTCGTGGAACCAATAGTTGTTCCAAATTGCTGATTGTTAAGAGCTCGAATCTCCAAGAGTGTCTTAGCCTCCTCGGCACTCTTGTCTAAGAATGATCCTCCGGCTGCTGAATCCAAGAATTCTCTCTCCATAGTACGCAGCCCTTCGTAAAAGTATTGAAGCAAGAGCCCCTCTCGAATCCCATGAGATGGACATGAAGCGACAAGAGACTTGAACCTCTCATAGTAAACACAAAAAGAATCGTCACCTCCTTGCTTAATCCCGGTGATTTGCTTCCTGATATGCGTCACCCTCGACGATGGGAAGTACTTAAGCAAAAACTCATTCACCATAGTAGTCCATGAGGTAATACGACCAACAGGTACCTCAAACAACCACTTCCTAGCTCGGTCCTCTAATGAAAACGGAAACGCTTTCATCTTCACATGTTGCAAATCAGCTCCTCTAGGACACATTGACTCACAAGTAAATTGAAAATGTGTCAAGTGTTGGTTCGGATCCTCCCCTGAAAGTCCATGGAATTTCGGCAATTGATGCAAAAATCCACTTTTCAACTCAAACTCACTCGACTTTCCTTCAGCTACGGCAGGATATGTGATATTGCTTGGTGCCGTTCCTCCTGTTGCTCCGTGAACTTGTCCATTCTGCTCTCTGATGGTAATCATCTTCGGTTTTGGATCAGGTAAATCAAAATTCACAAAGTCGGTAGGAAACGGACTTTGTAACAACTCAAGCTCAGGATCTTCGTGAAACAATGGATTGAACTCGCTAGATGCTGTTGATGGAAAAGGTGAATGTGGTGGAACAATGATCTGCTCAGTAGGTGGTGAACTCGGTTCTGGTACGTCAAAACCTCCTTCTTCTCGAAGTTGATCTAAACGTTCCCTAACTGCTTGTGACCAAGTATTAAAATCGGACATTCATTCCTGTCACAAGCGAAAGAAAGTTAGCGACGTCGAATACAAAATAAAAACAAAAGAGAAAATAAGTTTAGCTCGAACACATTTCATACAATCGGTTACAATACTCATACAACACATTCAATTCTATCTAATTATGGGATACATTCAAAAATTCACACGATTTCAAGTATACACAAATGATGTTGCCGAACCTAGTTAGTTTCTAGTTGATTTTATTCACACAACTTTAACTTTCAAGGTACGTGGAGCAGAGGAGCAAACTGTGCAATGGACTTGTGCAGCCCACGGTAAGGTCTTGCTTCATCCGATATACCTCGAAAATTAAAGACAAATTTTGTTGAAGTTATATAAATCTATTTATGCAAAGTTTATTCCAAGTTCTAAAGCCAGGTGGACGTGCGGCCCAAGTATAGTCGCCTAGACATAAGCGTGTTCCGTGTTTTCAGAAGGCATTGCGTGCTAGATCAAAAGATAGTCACTAAGGCAGGACTCATTTGTTGGTAACCACGGAGAGCGAACTCCCTATCGACTCCCTCACCGAGAAGGAACATCAGTCTGTGGGCCTCTGAGATCCAATTTTGTAAACCTTGAACCAGGGTAATGAAAATAGCATGCCCCTTACTCAGTTAAGAACAAACTCATGTGTTAGACAGTTCTCCAAGTGTTAATATAAGCCGCCCTCAACCTCATGAGACCTTAAAAAGATAACATGAAGGGTTTAGGCTAATATTAACAAAAGGGACTTCACCTATTCCGTTCACTTTAGAACCTACAATAAACTAAACATAAAGAAATCTATAACTTCCTAGAAATTTAACTAAGTTATTACATCACACATTGATACACGCATTTTATGCTATATTCTTAATGTATTTCCGACCTTCTTTAGCTTTGTTATTTCCTTAATAATGTCATTTCTAGCTTGTTTCTGTTTTATAGGTCGAAAGAGACAGTTTTACACAAAAGAAGGCTAAAACGCATGAGTTGAGAGAAATCCTAATCAAAGAAGGATTCCTGGTGCAGCAAGAGTCTCATTAAGTCGCAAAATCTGAGGATAGGAAACTTTCCTGTTTTGAAAAGGGAAAGTTGCCTATTTCATTTTAAGAAACTTTCTTATTTTGATTTAGGAAACTTACTATTTCAGAATCTTTCCTATTATGACTTTCCTAAAAGATTTAGGAAACTTTCTTTTCTAGTGAGACAGGGAAACCATTTGAAGTCAGGAAACCTAATCCAACTTGGAATAGGAATCTGTGAACGTGTATAAAAGGAAGAACAAATTCTGCAGCAATCAAGGGATTTATGTGTGCTAATATAAATCAGAAATTAAGGGAGATTCTTTCCTTTAATTTCGTCATTTGAATTCTGTTATTCCCTACCATATGTATCTAACTTTATTTCCCTTGCAGGAACCCAAATTGTTCACAAATAAAGGAAGGAAATTTTCGTCAAAAGCCTGATTGATAGCAGAAGAGGGAAAGTTCTTAATCGCTGGGATTTCCTTTGGAGAACAAGGAGTGTACCTGGTCCGTATTCAAGCCTCATGCAATGGATTACTGCACAAGACATTCCAGAGAATTCTGGGGAGGTCTAAATCAGGATTTAAAGCAATAATTCATCACCGTTGGATCAGAAATTAATCAAGGGCTAGGAGGATAGCTAGGGTTCGGCCAAGACAGTATAAAGAGGAGCAAAGGAGCAACGTTTTGGTATCACTTCTTCCACCAAAAATTCAGAAAAACGTTCTGTCTCTTCCGTTCTCTAATCTGTGTGAGTGCCAAGCCGCAAAGGTGCAAGCACGCAGCCACAAGAGTTGCCTCACGCTGCCAAGGTTCTTCCTGCACTAGTTCGTCACCCCTTTGAAGCTTCAAGGCCAAAAAGACTCAAAAGTGTAAAACTATGCTCTGGATTTATTACTTGGTTCCTACTGCCTTTGTATTCCTAATCGCATGGATTATGATTTCTGTTGTTGACAATATGTTTTATGCATGAATTTTATAAAGTTTTGTTCTTAGATTGTTAATGAAATTTGCGTAACTTATTTCTGTGCCATTCTTGATGTTGAAAACTTGTGATCCGGTTTATGAATTACTAACTTCTGCAGGGTTGGTAGTGCCATTTTTCTGTGTTAAACCGCTAAGGCAAACATAGATTGATTAAGTGGCAAAAGCTTAGATTCATGGGAATGGGTCAGGTTTTGATCATGAGTTGCATGTGAACTGTTTAAGCGCTAAGATAAACTTGTTTACCTGTTCGAATTCTTCTGTGAACTTAATGATTCATGTTATATGTTGTATGGTTGCGCTAAGTATTAACATGGCATATTGCATGGAATTTTCTGTGTTAAACCGCTAAGGCAAACATTGGATACTTAAGCAGATTATTATAGGTTGCATGACCGCTACGGTGTGTAATTCTGAATTCGTTTCATCACTCTTGATTGGCATGATTTTAAGTTGTGTAGATTGAAGCAATCTGTTACATGATTTTATATGTTTGAGTGGAATGAAGTTGATCACTTGTACATAGTAGTTTAGTATTTTGTAGGAATGTTAGAACAAACTCTCAAAATCCCCCCCTGAAATCATGTAAATGTAATTGCTGTTTATATTCTGTGATTAACTCTTCTAGTTTTGTAAACGCAGGAGCACCCTAAAGTCTCCGGATTGATCGAACCTTATTTACCAATACTACAATTGTCAAAAAGGGTTCATAATTGTCGCACCCCGGTTTCGGAGCACGTCACACATTCAAAAATACAAACAAATCGGATACTTATAAGAAAAATTATACAACCCGAAACAAATAAAAAACAATTACAAACACAATATATACAAAGTTAACACTTCATAAAACAATTCCTTCTTGGCATCTCCGGCAACGGCGCCAAAATTGATGGAATCTACATCGACTACAAAGTAAACAATGCAACCTCACACAATTATTACCCTGCAAATGTCATCGTTAGTATAGAATAAGTAGGGATCGTTCAGTCCGGGGATGTCAAAGGGTGAATTGAACTTATAAGTGCTAATACATATTCACATAATACACATAGAAATTGGGGGGGGGGGGGGTTTTGGAAAGATTTATCTAACTAAAACTACTGCTGAAATAAAACCTAAACTAACATATATACATGTGATCGACAACTTCACACAAAACAAGAAACAAAAACACTCAAGAACATGTAACAAATTATGCAAGACATTTGGTACAGCAGTTTCAACACATCCTAGACTCTACTTCAATTCCGATTCTGATTTAGAGCCCTTCGCGGTTACTCCAATCGTTAAGACTTCATAAGTATTTAGAATCAACTTCGCGTGTAATCCTAAATTGTATGCTAACTCATTTAAAGACACTTCGCGTAGAAATTAAACAAGAAAACACATAAGCATAGTAAGCCGAATCAGAAACATGCACAAGGTATGGCGTCACTCATCCTATTAACATGCAAGTTTTCAGAATTATACTTAACCACTTTTAAGCAACAAAGACCTAGACAACTTCGCGTATGACTAAATCATATATCACTTTGGTAGATGAAATCGCAACCCACATAACAACCATGGCCTTAGGCTGTATGCAACCATTGGTTTTGCCTGCTCGATTCAGAAAACTAATCGAATACAATCAAGAACACATTGAAACATGCTGCCCTAAATCTAACACAGAAAATATCACATGAACAAGTTTGTAACAATCTTCATACATAAGTTATAAATATCAGAAAATCTAAACATGTTACAAAACCAAATCGGCAACCATAAAAACATACAATCTTCATAGACAAAGTATTGTAAAATTACAGAAACATAAACAGCCATGAGAAGAATGGATCACACTTTGTAGAAACCTTGAATGGTTGCTGCAAAGATGGTGGAACTGGTGATGGAGTTATACAAAGCAAAAGGGAGATGGTGGTGATTCTGCTAGTCTAGTTTCTGTATAGGGTTTATGGTGAGAATTTGGTAGAGTTCTGGCTTGTGTTTGTATGGAAGATGTGATGATCCCTTTTGTCCTTGAAGTCGTGCTTTATATAGAGGAAAAACCCTAGAGAAGTCGGCCACCAAGCCTAAACCAAGTTGGTTTAGGATTCCTAGTTCTTCTCAATTTCGGCAGAATGACCTCCGTCTAATCATTACGTCATAACTCCCTCTAGAAAACAGATATTGAGGTGATTCCAATTGATTTGGAAACTAGACTCCTGTAGCTTTCTATCCATATTTAGCACGTTTTCTGATTCATTGTGAGCTGTCCTGGAGAGTCCGTTGAAGTTGACAGACGTGCACAGGAATTCTCCCGATTTAATTCGGATTTTCAAAGCTTGGATATTCTTGAAATTCTGCCGAATTTAGATCTTCTTCTCCATATTGGACTTGGTTTGGACCTCTCCTTCATGGACTAGGCTTCGTGGATCAGCTGCTTTGCTTCCCTAGGTCCATCAAGAACACTCCTCTCGGCACTCTTCTACATGTCACCTAAGTATCAGAGAAGTTAAATCAATTTGTGACAATGTAAAAGCTTTATAGAATCATAAGAACATCTCTAAGACTCCACAAATCAGCTTTTGACAATTTTCTATATCAATCATCTATGTTTAGCACGTTTTACGCATAACTCTACCAAAAACTTTCGACTCTACATTATGACTCTATTCTACAACAATAAGAGATAATCAAAGTACAAATGGAGGTAATAACATATTAAGAATGTCGCATTTTATGCTCCTATCACTTGGCCGAACCCTAGCTATCCTCCTAGCCCTTGATTAATTTCTGATCCAACGGTGATGAATTATTGCTTTAAATCCTGATTTAGACCACCCCAGAATTCTCTGGAATGTCTTGTGCAGTAATTCATTGCATGAGGCTTGAATACGGACCAGGTACACTCCTTGTTCTCCAAAGGAAATCCCAGCGATTAAGAACTTTCCCTCTTCTGCTATCAATCAGGCTTTTGACGAAAATTTCCTTCCTTTATTTGTGAACAATTAGGGTTCCTGCAAGGGAAATAAAGTTAGATACATATGGTAGGGAATAACAGAATTCAAATGACGAAATTAAAGGAAAGAATCTCCCTTAATTTCTGATTTATATTAGCACACATAAATCCCTTGATTGCTGCAGAATTTGTCCTTCCTTTTATACACGTTCACAGATTCCTATTCCAAGTTGGATTAGGTTTCCTGACTTCAAATGGTTTCCCTGTCTCACTAGAAAAGAAAGTTTCCTAAATATTTTAGGAAAGTCATAATAGGAAAGATTCTGAAATAGTAAGTTTCCTAAATCAAAATAAGAAAGTTTCTTAAAATGAAATAAGCAACTTTCCCTTTTCAAAACAGGAAAGTTTCCTAAACGACTTATCCTCAGATTTTGCGACTTAATGAGACTCCTTGCTACACCAGGAATCCTTCTTTGATTAGGATTTCTCTCAACTCTTGCGTTTTAGCCTTCTTTTGTGTAAAACTGCCTCTTTCGACCTATAAAACAGAAACAAGCTAGAAATGACATTATTAAGGAAATAACAAAGCTAAAGAAGGTCGGAAATACATTAAGAATATAGCATAAAATGCGTGTATCACTCAGAATCTGCCGAAACCAAAGGCTTTGTTCCTGTTGGGGCCTCTATACACCAACGACATTATATCTCATCGTATTTCTTAGAAAACTGTTTGCGTTCTATTTGCTGTTTGACATTCTCTGAGCAAACTGCTTGCTTTTTACTGGCAGTTTAAAATTTTCTAAGCAAAATGTTTGCATTTCTCTGCCACTTTAACAGTTTTCTATGTAAACTATTTGCATTTTATTGCCGGTTTAGCAATTTCTGAGCAAACCGTTTTCATTTTATTAGTAGTTTAACACGATCTCACAAAATTGCGAACGAATTGACGTCCTCAGAATCTGCCGAAACCAAAGGCTTTGTTCTTGCTGGGGCCTCTATACACCAACGACATTATATCTCATCGTATTTCTTCAATTTTCCTAGAAAACTGTTTGCGATTTGTTTGCTGTTTGACATTCTCTGAGTAACCTGTTTGCTTTTTACTGACGGTTTAACATTTTCTAAGTAAACTGTTTGCACTTTACTGGCAGTTTAACAATTTTCTATGAAAACGGTTTGCATTCTACTGCCGGTTTATCATTTTTTGAGGGAACTGTTTGAATTTTATTCCCCGTTTAACATTTTCGGAGCCAACTTTTTGTATTTTTCTGGCAGTTTAACAATTTTCTAATAAAACTGTTTGCAGTTTATTGCCGGTTTGACAATTTCTGAGCAAACTGTTTGCATTTTATTAGTAGTTTAACACGATCGTACAAAATTGCGGACGAATTGACGTCCCCAGAATCTGCCGAAACCAAAGTCTTTGTTCTTGTTGGGGCCCCTATACACCAACGACATCTTATTTCATCAAATTTCTAAGAAAACTGTTTGCGTATTGTTTGCTGTTTGACATTCTCTGAGCAAACTGCTTTGCTGTTTACTGGCGGTTTAACATTTTCTGAGCAAACTGTTTGCATTTTACTGGCACTTGAAAACTGTTTTTATTTTGTTGCCAGTTTATCTTTTTCTAAGCAAACGGTTTGCGTCTTACAGGCAGTTTAACAATTTCCTGACAAAACGGTTTGCATTTTATTGCCAGTTTATCATGTTCCGAGCAAACTGTCTGCATTTTACTGACAGTTTAACAATTTTCTGACAAAACTGTTTGCATTTTATTGTCGTTTTAACATTTTCTGAGCAAACTGTTTGCCTTTCACTGGCAGTTTAACAATTTTCTAGGAAAACTGTTTGCATTTTGTTGCCAGTTTATCATTTTCTGAGCAAACGGTTTGCATTTTACTCGCATTTTCTGACAAAACTGTTGGCATTTTATTCCCAGTTTAACATTTTCGGGGCAAACGTTTTGCATTTTACAGGCAGTTTAACAAATTTCTATGAAAACAGTTTGCATTTTCTTGCCGCTTTATCCATTTTCTGAGCAAACGGTATGCATTTTATTCCCAGTTTAACATTTTCGGGGCAAACGTTTTGCATTTTACAGGCAGTTTAACAATTTATGAGCAAACTGTTGGCACTTCATTAGTAGTTGAACACATTCGTACAGAATTGCGAACCAAATTACGTTCTCAGAATCTGCCGAAACCAAAGGCTCTGTTCTTGTTGGGGCCTCTGTACACCAACGATATTATATCTCATTGTATTTCATCAATTTTCTTAGAAAACTGTTTGTGTTTTGTTTGCCGTTTGACATTCTCTGAGCAAACAGTTTGATTTTTACTGGCAGTTTACCATTTTCTGAGCAAACTGTTTGCATTTTACTGACAGTTTAACAATTTTCTACGAAAACTGTTTGCCTTTTGTTGCCGGTTTATCATTTTCTGAGCAAACGATTTGCATCTTACTCGCAGTTTAACAATTTTCTGACAAAACTGGTTGCATTTTATTGCCTGTTTAACATTTTCTGAGAAAACTTTTTGCATTTTACTGGCGGTTTAACAATTTTCTATGAAAAATGTTTGCATTTTGTGGCCAGTTTAACAATTTCTCAGCAAACTGTTTGCATTTTATTAGTAGTTTAACACGATGTTACAAAATTCGAACGAATTGACGTCCTCAGAATCTGCCGAAACCAAAGGCTTTGTTCTTGTTGGGGCCTCTATACACCAACGACATTATATCTCATCGTATTTCATCAATTTTCTGTGTTTGAGTTGCTGCATAATCAGGTTTGATCCCAACATTATGCCATGTAACATGAATTTTTTCATTGTAAAATTCATGTTGCCTTTGATATGTTTTCTTAAGTTCATATATTATTACTTTCTATACATGTTGAGAATAAGCGGCCATGAAAGAGAACAAACAAAGAGAGAGCTATAGATCTGGCCGTTTTTTAGAGTGGAACAAGCAAGCCTAAGTCTGCATGCAAACTGGAAGTGTTCAAGTTTGTCATCTTGCAATGGATTTAGGAGAGGATACAACTTGCATATGAGCACTATTGGCATATGTTGAAGGCAATGAGTCTCCATGGACAATTTTTTTTATTGCTGGTTTGGTTATGGAAAAAAAGATCATGTGAAGAGCTCAAGGTATGATGCCGAGGAGCATGTAGATTTATGTGTTCATAATAAATACTAATGTATTTAATGATTTATTTGTATCTGTATATGAGATTTGTATATTGAGAATGAATGAGAAAACTGTTGTTGGCCTAAATCTTTATTGCTGTTCAGTTTTTAGTTACCATTTCTGAAAACTTTAAGCCAGTATGATCAAATATGATCACCATTCACCATGAGATGAAACTCATTCAAAGAAAAAAAGAACAACAATCAAACTAGCCATAAGAAAAATTTATAGTATTAGCAAATTGTATTCCATGTCCAAATTGGTCATTTCACAAACAAAAAGCAAAAGCCAGTTTTAGTTTACCAAACACTTTCCACTGCTTTTAACACTCACAACACCTATTAAAAGTCAGTTTACCAAACACTCAGCTATACTTTGCTTTTCAGTCACTTATTCTCAGGAATAAGTAAAAGTCACTTATTCTAATAAGTTAAACTGCACCAAACGCAGCATATCCTCCCTCTACCGACTAAGGGTAGATAAAAAGTTTGTGATTTTATCTTTTTTTTTTTTTTGGATGAACATGTACTTCATAAACACTAACCCATAATTTATCATATTCGGTTATTCTATAAGTCTGAAGACACTAGCATTCAACATGAAAATGAGGTGAACTGTTTGTATTTTTTTTTTCTTCTCTTTTTTTCATTGTTGATCCTCTGTCTATCCCTTTACTCATTATTTCCCATGTCGATCCTTTACTCATTATTTCCCATGTCGATTTTGCATGTAAATTTCCATGTATAGTAAGCTCACTTATATTCGATTTGTTTTTTTTTTTTCATCGGAGTCGGAGCTTTTTTCAAGTAATGGTCGTTTGATATTGTGTGTATTATATAAAATTAATATATATTTTTTCCAATTCTATTTTGTTTACCTTACATATATTTTTTCAATTTCACATTTGCTTTGTTCACCCTACATTCTCTTCTCTCCCTATATATGTAAACAAAATAGAATTGGAAAAATAATATTTTTGGTATTGTAAATGGGTGAACAAAATACACTTACAATTAAAAATAAATAAGTAGGTTGTAAAGAGAATATGGGGTGAAGAAAATAGGTTGTGAGGTGGCAATAGACGCACCATTAATCTACTATGGGTTACTTTGTCACTTGATGATATATTTTATGACATGCAAAATACTTTTGACTCGACACGAACCCTACCCATTGACAGCCCTACAAGTGCGTGTGTAATATGACATTCTCAACTGCAATTTTCTCCCTTATTGTGGTTTTTGACCCTCGTCCATTCTTCAGTGTTGTCCACCCGTTACATATTCAGCAATGTTTTTCAGGTTTGGTCGACAGATATATTTGCTCTTATGGCTTTTATCAGTAATCACTTTAATCATGTTTCTGATTTATGAAGAAAAAAACAAGAGAAAAAGAATGTACTCAATCCAGAATCTAGCAGCCTTTTTTTTTTTTTTTTTTTTTTGATCTGAAGAATCTAGCAGCCTTCATTCAGCAAGAATTGGAGACGAATGAAATCTCAAGCCCAGCCAATCATGAACCACGTCATTTAGCCAATTTATTCAACACTAACAAGAATAGAATAAATGATTTACACCCATTGCCCTTATGTGACAGAGAAACGATTACAATCCCACTACGATGCACTACCGACACAAATGGGCAGTCGAGAATTATTATGACAAAGTACAACAACGCGTAACTAAAACATAAGCTAGATGAGCCAGGTGTTTTAATACCAGCAATGCTGGTGTCTTTTTGTAGTTGTTTTCTAGGCTTTTGCCCCGTTTTGAAAAAGAAGAAAAAAAAAAAAAAAAAAAAAAGATAAGTGGCCACTCATTGTCGAAGATTATGGGTGGGTTACAATACCTTCACAAGATTGCATATTTGACACTAGATCCTATTCTGCAGACTCCAGTGATTTTGTTGGTTTCTGTTTGTAACTTATCAGTTCCTCCATCTATAGTCAGAAAAAGAGATGTTTGACTTTGTATTGGTAAAATCATGCTCCTTTCCATCTCCCATCAGAATTGGGATGCTTTCCCCCCACACTCTTGTCCATCATAATATTGGAAACTCTGTGAGTTTTAGTGCCTGCTGATCTTTTATATCTTCGTTCCTGTTCTAATGAAAACTTGTATCTCAGGAACAACGAATTTGCCATGACCCCTACAGAACTCAAGCCCATGAGAGCTCCTGCAATTGACGGAGTCAGTATGGTCCCAGTTACAGGCAGTAATACTCCAGCAGCAATTGGAAGTCCAATCTGTAAGAAAGCTAGAAGCATAAGCCAGGTACTGCTGCTGAAATGAGCAGGCACATACTATCTTGGAAAGGAAATGAGAAAGAAACAAAAACAGATAGAAGCACCAAATAAGCTGTTGTGGATAGGAGACCAAAACACCACATAAAGTACACTACACCAAGAGAATCACACAAAGATAAGAACACAAATAGCAAATGCCTGTGGATGCAACCAAGGAGAAATGTTTGAAACAAAATCCCACGATAATGAGCGAATAGTGGAATCTATTATTTCCACAGGTTGATTTTATCACAGTGAAATATTGGGCAATAAACATACAACAACCACTGGAACTAGAAAAACGGAGTCTATTAATGTCTAAACTTTTTGCAATTCAATCCTTGGCATCTTTATGAAAATTCAAAAGGAGCGGGAGTTTGTTTGATTTTATGTTTCCATATTGGCTTCTTGAAATAGCAAATGCCTAGTTGAGACAAATGCAAACACAGGTTAGATGCACACAAGGAGTTTTATCAACAACCAGGCACTACGCCTTGAGGCCTGCTATTTTAGATACTGGTCGCAACAATAGTGATTGAAAGATATACAATAAACTATTTTAGATACTGGTCGCAACAATAGTGATTGAAAGATATAAACAATAAACCAAGATAAAACAGAAAAGCACAGACAATTTTTAGTCAAAGAAATCCTCCGTACATCCATCCACTTCACTATGGGAGAAAATAGAGTTTTGCAATCATGACTCCTCAAGATCTAATCCCAATTGAATGCCCCTTGAGACCCTCTCTCAAATCCTAGAAGTACACTACCATCTGCCCTCTCTTTCTCCTCAGTATAAAGACTGAGTTGAAGACTGAAGTACACTCTACCATCAGCTGTCTTTCTTCTCAACAGTCTGTACTTATAAATGACTCCAGGAGTTTATTGAAATTAGCATACAAAACCACCCTATCCCCTAATAACGCATATAATTGGCTTCTCTTTGAGTTTGATACGCGCTGAAGTTTATGGTTCACTCAATGATCCAAATTAACCAAACAAGGAACCCAATACTGACCTTCAGAAAATGGAATGATCTCTTTCTTATGAGTTTTTTTTTTTAACACCTACCGCTGGGAGGAAAAGAAAAAGAAAAAGGAAAAAAAAAGAGATAGAATGGAATACATATATGATAATTAGCGAGTCATACATCATGAAAGAACACACAGTTTCTAGGCAAAAGAAGTGATTGATAAATTTTCAGACAAAATTGAGTAACTTACAATGTTGTATGCGAAAGCCCACCAAAGATTTTGCTTCACAGTCTTCATGGTTAGCCTGCTCAACTCCAAAGCATCAACCAACTGCACAAAGTTATATAGATCATTAAAGTTATACAACTTATCAGATGCAAAACACCTATATGCACATACCTTCATTATGGTACCAAATACGGTAGGTATATTTACATAAGTTTTTTTTTTTAATACATTTAAGATTAGTTTTTTTTTATTTTTTTTATTTTTATCTTTTGCCAAGGTGATGTTCCTGAAGTTTGCTCATGTTTACTTCAAGAAGTTGAAGGCAGAAAGTTGCAGGTTTTAACTCACCACCATGGAGACCATTGTGTTTTGGTTTGTCAAAAGTCAACATACATTCATAGGATACTAGACAAAATCAGCTTTGGGTAAGAAGGAATGTTGCATGTTGATTTTTGCCGAAGTTTATGAATCAATTAAAAAAAATAGGTCACAAAAAGGGGAGTACATCCTACAATAAAGCAAAAGGTTAATAATACTAAAATGATTAATTGGATAATTTATGATACGAATATATGCATATTCACAAAATATAGTTATCATATACATATGCCAAATTGATGATCTGCCCGTCACCCGTCTTGGGGTGTCTGAATGATTTTAATACTTTTTATATGAAGCAAAAGGTGCATCATCTGAAAAACAAAACCTCAGTTTAATTCAAAAACAGGATGTTTTCTGATTGCAACAAGTAGTTCATTGTTGACTACCAAAGTTAAATAGTGATAAGTACCTGTGAAAGTCTATTGCCCAATAGAACAATAGAGGAGACCTCACTAGCAGCTCCAACACCACCACCCATGGCAATCCCAACATGCGATGAAGCTAAGGCGGCAGCATCATTGATTCCGTCACCAACCATGGCAACAATATTCTGATCATTCTGAAGCTCAGTTATGAACTTCTTCTTTTCCCTTGGTTTAACACCAGATATTACCTGCAATCGACAGCATACATTTTATATTATTTGATAGGGAAATAATAGTCCGTAGATGTAAATGCTACATGGGCAGATGTACTGCAAAAACATTTCAAAATGCTCTTCTTGTTATATATGGAAATGCATAACTGTCATTGGATACCAAGAATCATCATATTGTTCAGTGTTTGCCTCCCAAATTCTCTACAAGCAACTTACACATAGAGCTTTGGAGTAAGAATACCGAACCATATAAAGGGCTTTTGGACAGGGCAGACCAAAACATAAATGATTCTCAAATCTCTTCAATAGTCATCTCTGAATACTCTCAACACCTAAATACTGATTGAAACAACTACAATAATTTAACTAGGGACTCTGAGATAAACATTATGGTGGTTTTGTTCTTTACAATGCCAGCAGAAGTCCTGAGTTAAGGTTCAGAGATGGGCAGCAAAATGTTATTTCAAGAGCTTTTCTTCTTCTTTTTCTTTTTCACAAACTCTGACCTGTCCTAATTGGGGATTTTATACTCCATAAATAACAAGCACTGACGGTAATTACATCCATTAAGAATTTGTTATATTGATAGTCACAGCTGAGAACTACTCCTTCAAAACCACTTCTACTTTCAAAATCTCTCCTTTCGAAATCACCAGATTTATCTGATTTTATCATACCTGCAGTTTAACTGCAATGCCTTTATGATTTCTTCAACATAAGGCGCATTTATCTGGCCTAGTTTACAAATTAAGGTCATTTTAAGGAGGGAAATATGGTTTGTATTGTCTCAATCTTAATTAGCACCAGTGTGTAGTCATGGACAGATTCTGTTAGGAGGAAGAAGTAATTGAAAATCCCTGACCTTCTCTTTT
Source organism: Fragaria iinumae (assembly GCA_009720345.1). NCBI lineage: Eukaryota > Viridiplantae > Streptophyta > Magnoliopsida > Rosales > Rosaceae > Fragaria > Fragaria iinumae. Next base: position 12,755,961 of record CM019118.1, on the reverse strand, counting down.
GGAATACCAACTACAGATGCAACGTACTCAGCATTTTCTCTTTTGTCCCCAGATAGCATGTATACATTAATCCCTTGGCTAGATAAGGATTTAACAACTTGTCCGGCATCATCCCTTATCCGATCCTCAAAATAAATAAGACCCGCAAGAGTACTATCAATGGCAACATACACAACAGATTGACTTTTATGGGCTTCAACTTCTTCAAATGGATTCTTGTTGACTCCATGCCTGCAGAAATAACAAACAACCCAAGATAAAAAGACGCTAAAAACACTACATTAAGAAAACTGGGATTGGGTGCGACAAAAAAGTGATTGAGCAAGATATACAGAGAATAAATCCAGTGTTGGGCTGTAATTGAGATGATTCTGTTAGCTTAGAACTACCTGAGAGACGAGGCTGTGAGAATGGCAATACAGATTAAGGTAAGTTTACAATTTGAAGTAGTACAGATGAGAAGGGCCATTGAGGTGGCAACAGATTGGAATTATGCTGGTCCATCAGAAATCAAGAGAGATACAATTGAAGGAGAAGAAGGCCTGATGAGATATAGGTAAGAAAGCTGGTGAAGACTAGGGACTTTTTAAGGATAAAAATGGTTATGGTGAGGGCAAGGAGTTCAAACAGTAAAAAGCAATAAGTTGAAAGGAAATCAAAGCTAAGTCATTTCATTCACACCCCAAACTGGGCATAATGCAGATGCAAAAGAAAACTTGTAAGGGATTCCCTTACAAAAAGGGCAGTAGGATGTGTTCTTGTATAGCTGATGAGACAAGGTCGATAGGTTTGCCATAATCTTGGGCACCAAGGACCAAATTGGGTCTGTTGAGTGGTTGACTCTAACAGAGGGTCTAAATATCTGTGTCTCGGGAGCGCAATGTTCTGATACAAGGATAGATACTACAGAACAAGAGGGAGTTCTTGTATGGCAATATGCCGATATAAGTGGAATCCAGTAGTCAAATAATAAAAAATGCAACATGCAAAAGTTTTTATGTAAGCCTGTAGAAGTGCGAAAATTCCAATGTGACTTACCGTCGGACCCAATCCAAAGTCCCAACAGAAACCTGTTTATCTTCAACAATTGCTACAGCACCTGAGCCAGGTTCTTCTATAAATGTTCCATCTGCAACCTGCCAAAAAATAGCCTTTATTTCTTTGCAATGACTAGTTAATGTGCTATAAAAATTCATACAGATGCAGGTACAGTCATTTAGTCAGTGACATGCTCTGTTTCAGAACCAGGATATATCATCCATGTACCGGCATCCCTTCTGAGTAGGAAATGCGAATAAATGTCCCTCCATGTGAAGCCTGCTCAACTAAGGGACTGTTCTTGAAGGACTGTGAGGGACAAATGATTCTGACAGCTCAAAGTAAATGCACAGTTTTACATGTTTTAATTTCAGATGTATTTATATACATGTGGCTGAGATGCTATTGTCCCACACAGTCCCTTTGAACTGTCCATTATGTGAGCAAGACTGTTCCCCACGTAATACCTTTATATTCTGACAATTAACAGCCCGAGCGGCTTCCACAATAGCTTTCCCAACAGGATGAATTGTATTTGACTCTACTCCAGCAGCAAACTTTAGAACCTCAAGGTCTGACCAAGTGTGCTTTGACTTTTCTCTGTTAAAAAACCCACAATAATAATATACATTAAAAAAAATAGAAAACAAAAATATATTCCAATCTAAATTTATATCATTTTTTTACGATAATTGATCTATTTTTCTTTCTTCTTTTCTTTTGATATAATATTATCTTAAAACTACAAGTAGTTATTTCAACAGGTCTTATATGTGCAACAGATTGTATATCCATAACTCAAGAACAATATTAGTTATTAAATAAACTTGTGCTTCTGACAGTTCCTTGAGGAAAAAAATTTCAAGCTCACAAGATTGTTTTGGATTCTTGAAACCTGCTTAAATTCAAACAGATCGAAGAAATTTACAGTATTCACGTTCAGAAAGACATTTGGGCCTTTAATCCAATGGATATATATTTGCAATGGAAACTCATAAAGAAACAACTTCAAATATCTAATCAACACATATTGCAACTAAGCAATAGAATAGTGAGGATCAAAGACATCGGTTATGGCTTTAAAGCATGCTAAACCATTATCCATACAACAAAGAGTATGGATGCATTTCCAAATTTAGAAGGACAATTAAGGTAAATTTAAAATTGTGACTTAAATAATTAGTTATCTAATGCTAAAAATTATCCTGTAAGATCGAAAAGTTCTGTCAGTACTCAACTCTAAGTCAGTAAGTTCTGCATGCTCAGGAGTCAAAATCTTTGTCACAACTGGCTTGCCCATTGTCAGAGTCCCTGTTTTATCAAATACTACAGTGTTCACCATCGAAAACTTCTCTAAAACATTTCCACCACGCAAAAGCAGTCCTCTTTTAGCTCCCAAGGAAGTTCCTACCTGGAATCACTTGAACATAAATTTGAATGCATACACGAGTACCCGCAAGTCTAAAAAACAAAACAACTAGAAGGAATGAAAGAATGCATAGATTTTACTGTTGATGTGCCAACGTCAAAAACAGACCTGTCTAAGTCTGATCCAAAATAGATGAGAAAATAAGTGATCGTGGGGATATGGGAATAAGTTTCTTTAGAGTGCTCCAAACATATGGTGCAGCATATTATTTGCAAGCTTTTCAGATATTGTATCGTTACGACTAACGCCACATTTCAGTCAATAACTATACGCAGCAACTACTGTTTTAAAAGCCAAGCTGGAGGCACAACTTAAGGGTGTGAATCAAAGAAAATCAGAACACATAACATCAATTTGCTTACACAAATAAGATAAAAGGACTACCTTGGGCCCATGCAACATTATTCAGCTTAGCACCAAGTAAAAGCAGATAAGGGGACCCCTCATTTTTCATTTTGACAAATAATGAGACTCTATGCTCTACTGTAAATTAAATAAAATAAATAAAACATATGGAAGCTAAAAGGCTTTTTCGACCCTCCACAGCCCCCCCCCCCCACCCCCCAAAAAAAAAAAAAACACTCACTAGTCAATTCCGCAGCACCCGTCGGCTATGTCAAAAAACTTCAAAATCTTGTTTAGATGTAATTTTATGTTTTTGCATTGCTGAATAAGAATCAGGTGCTCGATGAGAAGGCAATCACTTGATAGAGCAAAAAATAGTTCGCTGTATGACTGAGAGTAGTATTTCCAGGAGATTACCAGTACAGCTGTAGGTGTAGCCAGCCCAAGGGCACACGGACAAGCAACAACCTGCACATAGAAAATATATGCTCAGTACGATGAACAAACCAGCAAACAAATAAAGACGGAAACATTTTAAAAACGTAGAAAAAAAATAGTCAATTAATCTATGGAGCTAGGAAGATTTTAAAAATCTGACTATTGTTCATCTTCAATTGCAATATGTTTCAGCAAAAATATCGCTGTGTAAAGGCAACACCACAGTTTCAGCCAAATAAATAAATAAAGAACTAAATAAAGCCAGGACCACAGCATATAAAATAGAAACATTTTATTCTTTGTGAATCGAATCAGCTTTTTATTGAAACAAAAAGCAAAGTACAAGGAGGCGGACAAGGAGCGCTTAAAAAGCTAAAGGGGGTGGCTAGGACTAGAGGCTTACCTAATAATGCTAAAACAAAGTTAGGGGCTTATACTACAGCTGCTTGCCAGTGAAGGGTAACAGAAGAAAGATCTAATACTCAAAATCCTTAGAAGTAGAAGCCCATAGGGATACCCAGAACTTAAGTCTCTCCCACAGGTCTTATCACCAACCCGCCGTAGGTTTGAAAATAATGTTTTATTTATTTCCATCCACACCACTCAAACTACAGTAAGAACCCCACAACCCCAACCTCAAAGGATTGTGGCCTGTTTCCTTTTACCAAAAGCTAAAGGATTTTCATTCAGCAAGTCAGTCCTCTCTAATGGAGTTGTCCAGTCCACTCTTGCCTCCCTAAATAACGTCTTGCATATGAAAGTTGCCACTTCACAGTATACAAAGACATGATCAACACAGCATATGAAATATAATTACTGAAAAAGTATAATAACACAGCATAAATGCCAAAGTATCCTGTGAGGTTTATGCAGATTTAAAGGGTTGGGTACACTGGAAACTACAACCTTGTCTAAGAGTTTAAAAGGGATTGGCCTTCCAGCCATTGTCAAGTTGTTGTGAGCGAGATGCTCGGTTTATTAAAAAAAACACACTTTTAAATTCATGAAGGAAATTCTTAATTGCTCATACCAGAACACTGCAAGAGAGTTGCAATGCTAAAGAAACTGAATTTCCTCCTTGAAGAACACCAGGTAAAATATTTCCACCAATCAAACTCCAGAACAAAAATGTAGCCGCAGAGAGTCCCATTACACCATATGTAAAATGCCCAGATACCTAGTAAAGCAAACCAAACAAAAGATTAGTTCAGCCCTTTCAGTAAATCAGATTATCAAATTATATCACAACAGTGCACTTGAAAGGTGTTGCATTTCAATTTATATTTTTTTCAGATCCCTCACTCCTGAATGAGAAAATGAACGTAGAAGAAGTTTAGCAAAAACATATCCTGATTCCTGCTAGTTTGCATCAGTGTGGATGTAAATGAACCAGAGCGCCTTTGATGTAGTTAAAAATCACTCATAACACTCATCTCATATGAGTGATGGCTAATTGGCTAAATAATAGTGTCCTTTACCAACTCTATGTACCATTTTCAGGCAACAGTCTCATTTGTCAGTCCTCTTTGTAGGTGTAGCACCAGTTTTCAATCCATCATAGTTTTTAGCTCTGTGAATGTCAACGGCATTATAACCAGTTTTCAATGGTTTAAGATGGGGACTTTTTCGGGAGAGCCTTGGCATAAAGCGCATAAGGCGTAAGCCTTATGATATAATTAAGTATATATTATTATATATATACATAAAGAGAAAACATTAATACATAAAAATCCACTAACATGTTTAGATACATATCAGATTTACAATTCAAACTCTATACATATCTGATTAGACTCACCAATTCAAACTCAAATCAAACTCAACTTTTATCACTACTGTTTCATTCGCATATTTTCTCTACCACTACTACTGTTTCCCCTTTACACAGCAACCAAGAAATTTCTTATTTGGCAAACTAGTATCATACCCTTCTGTCATCAAACGCGTACATCAACCCCATCTTGAGCACCCTCAGACAGTGGCGAAGGCAGAAAAATATATAAATGGGGGGAACAAATTTTTTTTCTTTTTTCTTTTGTGATGAGAACTTTTTTTTTATCAAGAGAAATGCATAAAATCAACACGAAAAGAAAGTGATATGCACAACATGGAACGATGGAAGAGAATGAGAAAATGCATAGAGGAAAAAGAGGAGAGAATTGTAACTGCAGAGCTAATAAAATAAGATCATATTATGAAGTGGTGAGGATAAAAAAGACACCCAGATATATAAGAGTTTTAGTGGGTTTCACTTGTATAAATCCCCAGAAAACAAACTCTCACTACACGTCTAGTCTATAGCTTTTTAGAAAAAATGAAGAAGCTTCATTAAGGGACCAAAAGCCCAGCCAAAAAACTAAACCCAAATACAAGAAATAGAAGAGAATAGCTAATAATCATCTAGTTCCAATCAGAAGTAAAGAAGATGAATAGCTTAACTCCTTTAAGCCTTCGTAACAGTTCACGCTAGTCTATAGTTGTGGGGGCACAAAGAAGGTCTCTTAACCAACTTCTAAATTTTTGTGGGGGCATGGACCCTCACTGGACCTGCATTGGCTCTGCCAATTCCCTCAGATGGATAAGATCGAGGACACCACATAAAAGAAAGTAGATTGCTGTTTTGTTCACAAGAACCCACCAAAACAGGCAGATGACCTTGCTGCAACCTCACGTAGAACGTTGGAAGACGTTTCAAAGAGGTAAGGAACCGACCATGATCACTGCCTCTCAACTTGCTCGATGAAAAACGTTAGGAGTCTAGCTCTCATGCTTTAGCTTCAAGTAACGACTTAATGGAAAAAGGACAAACAAAAACAAATTCTGCGCGTCCGCACAAGGCGCCTTACATGCGCCTTCTCCGCCTTTTTGAGCCTCAAGTCAGGCACGCCTTCTAATTCATTACTCAGAATAACCAAAATCCTTAGTTCAGTATTCCACTATGTTAACCAAACAGGTACAAAAGATTACCTTAGTCTGCACCAATGATGTTCAGGCAACAGTAACCAATCTAAATGTCTTTCCCGCCACTAGACATAATAAAAATTTCTATCCGTAAAGACAATCAAAATGACAAAATTGAGCAGTCTTTTGAGGAACACTTGATCAATCCTGCTTATTATAAATATCCAACAACAACAAACAAGGCATCCATGGCCATATGGATTAGCAGTCCTTTTTTCCCACCATTACTTTCTAGGAGGAAGGGTGAGAAAGGACTGCCACAGAACCCCAACAAAACCACAAAACTATCTTACATCTCTTACAGAGAAACATAAGTTTTGTCTGACTGAAAAGATTCTAGTCAAATTTTTAAGTACAAGCTACAACTGTAAGAACCCAGTACCCCTTCCAACCAAAACAAAAAACAAAAAATAAAAGAACAAAAAACAAGAAAAAACAAACAAACAAAGAACGGAAAAAGATACATAAGCACTGGAGCAATAATAGAAAAAAAACGAAAACAAAAACAAAACAAACAGCAGTTAGTCCAGTAAGAAAAGCCTAGCCCACTTGACTTGGACATCTCAATTTTATTTTTGCTCAAATTGAAGATACAGTACGGAAAACAGGATAAGTGGGTAGGCAGTAATGTGGTTCAGACGAGGTCTATTTTATATTTTACTTATATTATTTTTGCTTAAATTGAAGTTAGGGGTTGGTTAGGGTTTTAAATGTTCACCAGAGCCAAGTTTTCAATATATATAGATTACAAGTTCAGATGGATACCACTGCTGTGTAAATATAACTGCAGAGTAATGCTTAATGCTTATTCAAGTGCTTTAAGAAGATGACCTTGTCAGCCAGCCGCTGGACTGGAGCCTCCTGACTCTGTGCTTCTTCTACTAGACGAACAATGTCTGCCATAGCAGTCTCACCACCTGGTCTCTGCACTACAATCGTAAGACTTCCGTTGAGATTTATGCTTCCAGCTTGAACTTGACTCTGGCATAAGAAAAAGAATCATATTATAAATAGCTTCAACATATAAACCAAATGAAGTAAATAATGTATAGAGGAGAGGCCCATTCTCAGCAAGCACATATATACCCCAGGTAGTTTGGTCACAGGCAATGGCTCTCCAGTAAAACTTGACTCATCAATGGTACTTCTGCCAGCTTTAACAATTCCATCTACTGGAACACGGTCCTAATGCAATGGGAAAAGTGAAATAAACTCGCAAAAGCTTGTATTCTAAATTTATAATTCACAAATTACTATAATTAGCACCACAAAAAGAAGTTATAATACTAGAAGATTAACGAAAGAGGTAGTAAGACAAATGGCATCCCACAGAATAAAAGAACAATCTCCTAAAAGCAAAATTCAATCCAAGAATAAGTGGGAAAGCTACACATAGTTTATATTCAAGGGAAGGTACAAACAACAAATATTAAATGACAAGTTATACATACTCCAGGTAGTACAACAACTTGATCTCCTACACAGAGGCTGTTAGATGGAACTTCCACTATTGTTTCCGACTCTTTAACACCATCATTGACAAGAAGACGAGCTTTTGCCGGTAAAATACTAAGAAGCTCAGTCATATCACTGCTTGCTTTGATTTTAGCTCTTTGTTCAAGATTCCTCCCCAGCAGTACGAATGCTATCAACATAATTGGTTCTTCAAAGAAAGTCTTCCAACCCTGCATCGAGAAGCTTCCATTGAGCATCACAAAAGACGCAACAAGAAGAGTACAGATATGTTCCTAGGCATCTGTATTAATTAAGTAAACAAAAAGGTAGAATAGTGAATTACGAATATGGAATCAATGAAGTAAAAAGATAAAGAAGACGCAATTTAAACGTGAGCAAGTCAAACTATTGTATCTACGCCACCCAGAATTTTTTCATCACAGCACATCTCCGAATATTCTCAGTCATATCACCATTATAGCAACACATGTGATTAATGAGTATCATATTTTAGTTGTATGGGCATTAACATAAAAGATGTCAGGTACAGAAAAAAATACACCAACTGATAAAATAATAAAAATACAAAACATTTGTTCACCTGCATCCTAACCGCTGAAGCTTTTAAGAATAGTAGTAAACAAATAAACTTTAAATGGAACCACTTAGGCTGTTAGGGGATCCCCAACTTGAATACTTGCAATTGCTTCCTATATGTAAGTTTAACTCCACATGTAGGAGAGACCGACATATGGAGGGGAGTCCCACGTTAATTACAAAGTGGGAAGGAGTGGGGAGGGAGGGAGGGGGAGATTTAAAACATGGGACCTCTCCCAACAATTTGTTGGAGAAAATGTGAGGAGTCCTAGGAAAGCAAACCAATTGTTGTTCACCATCTTAACAATTAGGAATCCAATTTTTTCATCCAGCATTATTAATTAGAACTTCATAAACGGACATGATCCATAATGAAGAACATGATTAGAACCAACCAGTTTTGGTATAAGGGCAGCTAATGAACTGACTGCAAATGAAGATAAAGCGCCAAGACCAACTAAAGTGTTCATGTTTGGAGCCCCTTTAACAAGACTCTTCAAACCATCAAGGATAAGCTGACGCCCAGGACCAACCAATGTGAATAAAGATAGAGACATATGGAATCCTGTTGAATGAAAAGCATGGATCCACGAAGCCATAGGTCCAAAGAAATGAGAAAGATGACCAACTAGGCAGACAGCACAAAGAGCCCAAGAGAAAGCGAGCTCATGACCTAACCAAAGAAACAAGACAAATAGCAATTAGATGCACCAAGCAACGCATAAAAATGAAAAGTAAAAGAATACATATAAAAATAAAACATCAGTAGTAAGAGCTTTGAAGCAGTGTACAAGTGAGCTGGACAAACCGATATAATTCAGTATACTAGAGATGCTCACTACTTAGAGATGTCTACCACTTTCTTTCAGGCGTTTGTGCTTATCTTCCATTTTCCCTTCGAAAATTTTAAGAAAACTGTTTCTTCCTGAATCTGCACATAAGGAATAACCAATTAGTACAGACATTCAAGATATAGTTCATAAGGATGCAAATTATTGAAATAAAAAAAAAGGAAATAAAAAAGTCTGCGAGCAGTGGAAATCGAAGAACTCGGTAATAATGTATACACATAAAAATCCAAAAAAAAAAAAAAAAAAAAAAAAAAAAAAACCCTACGTCACGTTCGCACAAAGAAAACCTCAACAAAAACTGTTTTATCAGGACTCCTTACAAAAGGCTACAAAATCCAGGCTCACAGATTAATGGCATATTTGATGAATTGTGAACCAAATAATAACCAACCTAAGCAATGAATACGAATAACGAATGAGTTTAAGTTACTTAGTTGAAATTTGGTTTCCATGAGAAGTGCCATTAATATACAGAACTTTAATTTTGGGAAAGACAGAAAAACAGAGGAGAGAGAGGGAGACAGGGAGAGAGAGATGCAAAAGATTGACAGGCAGTTTAGAAAAGTTAAAAATGCTAAGCCTGTGAGATGAGTAGAAACACTTGCCAAATAATGTTAACTAACTATAAGAAATAAGCTTAAAATGCTTGAATAAGACTCTTAAAGAAAGAAATGTATTTTTCTGTCCTAATTAAAACCATCACTTAGTCTCCAATAGTGACAAGTCTTGTGTTCCTCTTGATCTAGATGGTTTCCGATAAGTAGCCAGAACTGCATGATGCAATAAAAGAACAGCCTTCTCATTTGACCCAGAACTCAAAAACACTATAACTCTTAAAGATAGCAGTTTATAGACATAACCGAGACTACACAAGGAGCAATTCTAAAATTAATATATACATATATAGAAGGCCCTCCCACTAAGGGATCCCCATTTTTTGACTATTTGAGGAATCGCAGGTAGAACTCACAATTTAATCTCATTGCTATGATCCAAATTTTGCATTTTTAAGGTCATGGCTTGTAGATCACCTCTGCAAATATCAGCCAAATGGGAGGTATCATGATCAGCAAAGAAGGATCCCCACTTAGTGCACATACCATAAAGTATCATGATCTTAATGAACAGTTTTCAACTGTGTTCGTCTATTTGTTTGATCCTTTTCCAACTTGATCCTTCTTTGCTTTCAATTGGATCTAACAAATGAATGATGTCTGGACCAGAATTTGCCAGAACTTTTCTAGTGAGTACTCCTATGTTACCAAAGATTATCCCTACAGGAAAAAAGATGGATTTTCGTAATGTACCGAAACCCCATCAGAGTTGCTATCCAACTAAATTCTTTGGATGACGACAGCTATGATCTTGGTAGATGCGGTAAAATCAGGCAGTGAGAAAGGAGGAGGCTCCAACAGAGTTGCCAATCTGAGACTGGATTAAATTCATGGGAGTGACACAAAACGAACTCAAGCTTGGAGCTTCAGAAGTGAATCAGTAATGGAACCAAGCTTGAGGTTGTAGACTCAAGACCGGGCGCAAAATGTTTGATCTTTTCTTGTTTCTTAGATGGAGCTTTATAGCTAGAAGTTTCAGCTATACCTAGAGCATTCTCTAAAACAACGTCCTGACTACATATTGCATGGAAGAGAAGATACTATGTCTTAGATATTTGTGGACAAAAAACAAATAGAGTATATTCCAAGATCAACTATGACCATATGGACAAACCATCAGTCTAAGTCTCAAATACATAATACAACAAAATATTTGAAAATATGGAGCCCTATATTCCCTATATTCCTAATGACAACTAAGAGATCTCTAAGCTCAAGTGGAACTGCACATTCTCCAAAACAAATTGGTGCTCTGCATAGAATTGCTCTCAAACCAATCCCCCAAACAGTTGAGACTACCTAAAGAAGCAAGTGATTTGTATCAATAACACAGTTTACGCGTCTATGTTTACATCTAAAAAAATTGGAGAAGTAAAACATTATTTGCATATACACATCATGGAAATTAAATCCAATGATATGTGGACATACCATAAAGAATTATGGTTGATCCTGAAAAGAAATGTTTTGGTTCTATGGTGATATATCTCCTTGTGTAGCGCCCCGACCTGCCACTTAACCCAGAACACTTCACATAATCAATTAAGAACCCTAAACATATGATTATATCTACTGTGATTTCCTATATTAACTTGGCAAACAGAAGTATATATATATAAGTATCATCAAGAAATATATACATTAGGATCTTGCATAGTGAAAGGACCAGAGAAACCGTTTTCATGCAATGTTTGTTGACATAAAACAAATAAAGGAATTTGGGTATTAATCAGAAACGGAAGCATGTTCAGGACTGAATATGAACGGAGCTCTATAGCCTTTCAGATCCAAGAGGAGAACACAAATAGGACGCAAAGTATGCTTGTCAGTGTGATTGAATGTCAAACTCTTATGGTCCAGAAGTTAATTAAGTAAAGATCAGCTGCAAAGAAACCTCAAGTATTTGTCTAATGATAAAGCTATTTTATAAATCCAAGTAGAGAAGCCAAATTCATTTTATAGGCAGTCCAATTTAATAAAACGACTAGTAGACCATAGACACAGAATAATGCGGTTTAACAAATTATTACTGTAGTTTCAAATGCGGAAATTTATGTCATTGAAATTTCAAAAGTCAATCTGAAGCATGATTGTGGACTTAAACCCAAAGACCCTCATATAGGTAATAGGTTTTGTTCTTTCTATTCAGAAAAGAAAAATGCAGTGTGCAAAAGAAGAAACATTAGTCAGGATTGTACTGTGATATCAAAGTAGTGATATTTTCTGTTTGTGATGAGCTTGCAGTAGGTTGTTGGTTAGAGACATAGAAATGGTAAGACCAAGTTCTCATTCTTTGCATTCTATAAAATTTAGTGAGTAAGATTTAACTGGAAAGTCTATAGACCAGTGCTTTCAAACCTTCTGTGTACCACTAGCAATATTTGAGGCTTTTAGATTCTACATTTCAACTCGGTCAATCTGAAGTAGTCCCACACCCCTGAGGAACTGAGAAAAGTATATGAGCCTCCACCAATTGCCAGTTGCATTTGGATGTGATTCTTTAATTCATAGATGGTATGGGAGACAAGTGAACTGCAGGCAGGGTCAAGTTCATGACTCCAGCTCTGGAGTGTAGGATAAGTGCCAAGTGACTACAACACGGACGATCTTGGAGCATTTTCATATTCCCATATTACCTACGTATGTTTTTTTTTTTAAAGGCATTATGATGGAGCAGCCATAAGCTGGCTGGAACAGATATATCCTATTTGGAAGCCAAAGACTAAACCCAACCCTTTTTGGTCAAAAGGAAAGTCTCCATGGTAGTTTAAGGGTCTTGTAAGTTAATTTTCAGTTTAGGGAAGAATAATTATGAGTCTAGTGATTTTTAAGATTCTATTAAAGTCTGAGTACTCAAGGGTTTTGAGTGTGTCTTTTATGCCTATTTAAGTCTTTAAGTATTTAAGAGTCTTATTATTAATAAGTTGTATTAGTCTTATGGTATTCTAGGAGTCTAAAAGGGTTGTATTTGAAGCCTATAAATATGGCTTTCTAATGTAATCCGAATATCAGATTGGAATGAATTGAGATTTTACCTTACTGAAGGCTTGGCCTTGTTTCCTCTCCCCTAACCTCCCTCATTTTTCTCCCTTCTACAGCTAAGAAACCTCTGTTTCTACTAATACGCTTCTGTTTTCTTAATCTCTCAACATTCTCCACCCCACCCTATTCACTCTCTCACCATCTTCTGTTCCTCCCTGCATCAGTTTGGTACCAGAGCAAAACATCTTATTTTTTTCATTCTCCTTACCTTTAGGCAATCTCTAATGGATGGTTCTAAACCAAAGTATAGAAACTTTTAGTCTAATTGATCGAATAGAACATAACAGTTTCCTTTTAAAGTTCTAAAATACTAAAGTTTCAAATTAGGAACATGAAATAGAACATTTGCTACATTGTTTGGAAGACTTCAAATGGCATCAGTAGGCGGAGGAGCGAAAGTTCTATTTTGCAGAAGCTAGGGAACAGCTAAAAATACCAACAGACTTATTTTGCAGTTATTAGAACTTGGGAAGACATGAAGATGACTTTGACACGTTTCTTTGTGCCACCTAATTACAAGCAATGGGTCCACTTACAATTTGTGGAATTTTTGGCTGCAAAATCTGATTTTCCATGGAATGAAGACATCATGATATCGATGTACCACAAGGGTTTGAATCCTCATATTTCTTCGGGAAAGCAGCATGTTGATGTCGAATCTATACTATGAATGATGCTGTCCAGAGAGCATACCAAATGGAGGAAGAATATATCAAGAAATTGTCCATGTCATTCTCAAACAAAGGGAAGACACTAGATATATCATCTGTAGGATTCACACCTACATCTAGTGATTCTGATGAGGACATCACAGTCAAACATTTTAAGGTTTATGAGGAAAAGAAATGGAAAAAGAGAGCCCCTAATCATTCCCTTTGCAGATGGCCTCATTAATGCTCTCAACATAATCTTCCCAGCTTGGAGTGAAAGCCAAGTCTGATTCTAGAAGTCTCTAAGCTTCTTGTGTCTTTTCACATTTCCATTTCAGTTTAGAAGTTCTAGGATATCGGGAAATCTAACAGTTCTAAGGAGTCTTTAATGCTAGTTAATGTCAGTTATCTGCTCTAGTATAAATAAGTGTAAGTGCCTAATGGCTGGTCATGTTATGTTATGTGATATGAGTAATATTATCATAGCGTTTCTGAGTTTTCCAGTGATGGGATTGGCGTGAAGCCTAGTTTTGGGTGAGAAGCCTAGTTGTGGGTGAGAAACCTAGTTTTGGTTGAGAACTTAGTTTTGGGTGAGTAACCTAAGTCCTAATAAATACACTAATGAACCAATGTACATTATGTACACTGCATTGTATGTATATGATGTTCCTAAAACTTGAACCTCATTAATAATAATAATAATAATAATAATAATAATAATAATAATAAAAAATTAAATGAAAAAAAAACAAGGGACCAGCATTGCTGTGTGCATGAACCTACCTATGTCATCTGAGAACACTAACATGAAATTTTTACCAAGCATACAATTTTCGAATAAATAAAATGAGATTCATACCCAAATATGAGCAACAAAAAATAAAAAATACTAACCAATAAATTGTTGACGGTAATGAAATTTGAAATGCTTACCACGGACGTTAGAATTGAAACCACAATTAGTCAAATGCTTTGCAAGTGTCTCTCCCAACTGCTGTTGCCAGTTTGGTGTAAGCTTGGCTTCAGACACAGGCCAGACAATTGCCACCTCAGTCGTAAGATTTACACTAGCAGATGACACCTGTGGCTGCCATAAAATAAAAGATTCTGTTCAGTTAGCAAAATAGGGCAAAAGCTGATCATCTAACCAAACTGGCATTCCCCCAAACCATATAATGATAAGCAAAAGAGAGAAACTTTGTAGCTTCTTCTTTTCAAGATCTCTAAAACTTGAGAACACCGACAACAACCAAAAGGAAAATCTGAATTCTAACATTACCCATCCTACTTGGTTAATTGGTCTATATCTCCATTTCATGCTCATTTCTTATATCATTTGGTACAGAACACAGTCCATAACTCCTCTTCGAAACAAGAATGTCTACATGACATTCAATTAAACACTTCATCATATACAGCCGAATCAAAGAGCATTAAACTAAACAGAAGAGGCATTTGAGAAAGAAAATGAAAAAGTGAAATCATTACTCACTTGGCTTTCTAGAATTCGCTTCACACTTGCTGCACATCCTCCGCATGTCATTCCCTATTGGAAATTGAGCACCTCCAAGAGTCAGACACAAACAAGCAATGAAAGAGAGAGGAATGAGAATGAGAATGGATTGCATACTCCAACATCGAGCATTATGACGTCAGTCGAGACAGCCGAGGCCTCATCGCAGCCAGAAGCAACGACATTCGACTTGGCATCGCCACCGTCGGAACCACCACCACCATCGCCGCCGCTGCCACCACTCTCTCCGCCAAAGCCGCCATTTCCACCGCCGGAAGCAAACGACGCTTGGTTGCTCGCAACGCAGTGTAAACGACGCCGTGTGGGAGGATCGACGAGGCAGAGGCTCCTCCTCAGGGTGGATGAAGAGAGAGGAGGGCTCTGCCGCTGCCTATGGAAGCCGGCGTAGTTGCAAGTGAGCCGGCGAGCTATCAATCGAGTCGCGAGGGGTTGAGCAGGAAAGATCTTGCAGAGCCGGCGGTTCAGGGCTTTGGTGACGGTGAGCAGAGCCAATGTGGTCGATGTGGTCGCGTTCAGTGTTGACTCCATTGCAGAGAGACGCCTAAATCTCTATCCCTCTTATCTGCTTTATTATATGCTATGCTGCTACGAAAAACAAAACCAACAACAAAAAAGGTGAGATGGTTTTTTTTTTTTTAGGTGAAATTTGCACGACCTAGATTACAATCCAAACCTCATATCTCATATTTTTATATGAAAATATCAAACATATTCATCTTTTAATCTGTCCATGATTTAGACATTTTTAACATTTTCATATAAAAAGTGGGGGTGTGTGCATTGTAATTTATGGTGTGTAAATTTCACTTTTTTCTTTTTTTACGATAGTTTAGTCGGATTGAGTTTCTCCTAATTTCTTGGTTACGATACTTTACTTTTTCCTATATTTAAAACTTGATCATCTATACTTAGGAGTTGATAGCATGATTAGTGTAGTCGGTAGTCGATAAATACCTCCTCCGGCTCGTGATGCTACGAAGCCCAGCAAGAGGCAGATCGGACAGGCCTCATCCCGGATGCTATAGCAGTCTTGGCCGGGAGAGGGGGGACTCCACAGGAGGCCCAATTAACAAGCCTCAATGATATACTTGTCCCACATCGAAGAACATTCAAAGCACAAGTCGACCCGGGGCTATAAATATAATGGTGGAGTCAACCAAAATGGTAAGAAAACATCTCCTAGCATTTAATACTTCCCTACTGATAAACTAACTTTATCATCAGAGAGATAAAGACTGGAAAGTCCCGGTCGGTATCCTTTTGCAGGCAAGAAGGAACATATCCTGAAGACAGATCCAGTACGATAGTTTCTTCAAGGTCTACGGGATCTAGCAGAAACAATTAGCGTTGTCTGTGGGAAACCTTACAAAAAGCCAGTGTTATGATGACCGAGACAAATGAAGCAGAAGTCGGGAGCAGGATAATGACGGAAGATCACAGTGGCCTCAGTGGAGATGGGACACCGGGAAGCAATACTAGGACGGGAGGAACGGATGAGAGACTGGAACGCGCACTAGCGACAAACGATCCGCAAAGGACCTCGGACGGGACGATGCGCGATCTCACGCAGGAAGAAATGGAGGACATGGTGGAGAGGTTAAGAGCGGACGTGGTACGTATGGAGAGAGAGGGCGCGGGACCGCTTAGAAGCAGCCGCTCGGGAGAAAAAGCTGGAAAGAGATAACGCGACGATAATGGGCGTGTTATCAAGAAGACTGGAGAGAGACGAGGCGATTGAGCGGGCCGCCGCCACCACCCGCGAGGCGCAGGGCGAGGGAGGAGGTTCACCGATGACACCACCGATGATCACCCGCAAGACGGTCGTTGTCGGGGCAAACCTGTTCCTAGAAGCTATGGAAAGAGAAGGCCCACCGCCGCCTCCAACGCCCATCGAGGATGGAAGGTTGGAAACGACGGGAGTAGAGGCGGCCCTGATGGCCATGCGGGACAGTGTGGTGAACCTGACTACGAGGGTAGACGAAGCGGAGAGACGGGCGGCCCACAACTCGCCCGGTGTGGGATTCGAAGAAAGAAGGGGACCATTGACACTGACCATCACGTAGACCGTACGTTCTCATGCAGCAAAACCTCTCAAGTTGAACTACGGGGGAGAAGGGGACCCGCATCTCTTCCTCGACAGCTTTAAATCTCATACAAACGCAAAGGGTTATTCGGATGCCGCGTGCTGCAACATGTTTCAGGAGACGTTGTCGGGAGAGGCACTGAGCTGGTTCTATGAGCTCCCGGCCGGCTCGATAGATTGCTTTAGGAAGCTCGCGGACAGATTCGTGAACCGATTCATACTGCGTACGGACGGGCAGAATACCACCCAACTGTTCAAGGTAAAACAAGGGCACGCCAAGGGATTAAAAACCTTTGTAAATCGTTGGCAGGGGGCCACAACCAAAGTCAGGAGTTTCGACAAGAAGGTGGCGGAGGAAGCCTTCGTCTAGGCCCTATTGCCCAGGAAATTCTTATACGCAGTACGAATTGAAAACCCCCGAGGCTATGATGAGTTAATGGAAATGGCGATCAGACATGCCCAAGCAGACCATGACACGTACGGGGATCGACACGCGAGCAAGAGAAAGGAAGGTAGGAGGACCGAACCCCGAGGACAATCGATCCAAGAAGTAAGAACCTGGCAAGGGGACCCAGAGGGACAAGCTTGCACCCCTAGCAAGAAGTTCAAGGACGGGGGCAGGAAGCAAACCAAGCCAATGGGGGGTCCACAGGGGACAAGCAGAGGGAGCTCTCGGGACAGTGGGTTTAGAACAGCAGTTCCTGTAGCCAGGGAGAGCTTCACCCCATTAACGGCAACCCCCGAGGTAGTGTGGAACGAGAACAAGGAAGCGATCCCGGGACCAGCAACCAGAAAGTTTTCGCCGTCCCGATTAACGCGGGAAGATATCGGAAAGTACTGCGGATACCACGGAGAAGCGACGCTCGCGATAAATAACTGTGTTGAGCTAAAAAAGACAATCGAGAGCCAACTAAAAGCAGGAAAGCTTCAGCAGTACATGTCAGGCCAACGACAAGCACCCGGGGAATCCGTGTACGGGACGATCAACACGATCCGCGAGGGAGCACCGATAGACCAGAGGAGTAACAGGGCCAAGAAACAATGCCCCGGGATCAGAGATGGGCGGGAGGTATACGCCTTCGGGAGCTGTAGCGCTCAGAATGTCAACGTGTGGTGGAAATCCGTGAGGTTCGAAGAAGAAGAGGAGCAAGGGACAAGACTGCCTCACAAGGATCCCTTCCTGATCACTGCACAGTTGGATCATTATCTCTGTAAGAAAATTCTGATCGACACCGGGGCGTCCGTGAATGTGTTGTTCAGAAATGCTTGGCGGGCGCTAAAGAGGGGAAGCAGCAAGCTTACGCAGGATAATGAGCCGTTGATAAGCTTCTCCGGGGACGTGGTGCAATCTCTTGGATCTGACTACATACCTATGCTCCTCGGAGGTTCAGAGGGGAGCACGCTGAGATCAACGGTAGATTTCATAATAGTCGACTGTGACTCGTCGTACAACGGGATACTTGGGAGACTGGCCCTTTGGAAAGTCAAGGCGTTCATCGCCGGTCACATGCTGATGATGAAACTACCATCCCTCACGGGTATCGTTACCATCCGTGGCGATCAAGTGGCTGCAAGAGGATGCTACGCTATCGACCAGGATACTGGCAGGAAAAGAGCAAAGGTATTGGCCTCCGGGAGCACGAATAGACTCATATCGGACGTTTACGAGGTTCCCAGAATTAATGCTGCAACGGAAGGAACTGAATCCGAGCGACCTGGGTCAGTTGAGGAAATAGAGCTCATTTGCATCTCGGACCAGTTCCCAGCCCGAACCACGAGGATCGGGACCGGGTTGCCAGTCATCGTACGGGAGGAGCTCGTCCGTTTTCTGAAGGCCAACAACAAAGCATTTGCCTGGTCGTACGCTGACGTGCCCGGTATCTCGGGTGATATAGTCACGCACAAGTTGGGAGTCCGTAAAGGCATACCTCCGGTGCGACAGAAGCGGAGGTCGTTTGATGTGGCCAAGTATGACGTCATCAAGGGAGAGGTACAAAGGCTGCTGGATATCCAGTTTATCAAGGAAGCGAAATACCCGCAATGGTTGGCCAACGTGGTCATGGTCCCCAAGAAGGCGGTAGGGCAATGGAGGATGTGCGTGGACTACACCAGTCTTAATAGGGCGTGTCCTAAAGATAGCTTCCCGTTGCCCCGAATCGATCAGCTTGTTGATTCCACCTCCGGGTTCGAAATGCTGAGCTTTATGGACGCTTACGCGGGCTACAACCAAATCATGATGGACCCAGCGGACGAGGAACATACTGCCTTCACGACTGACAAAGGAATCTACTATTACAAGAGGATGCCGTTCGGACTAAAGAACGCGGGAGCAACCTACCAGCACCTGATGAACAAGATGTTCGCTAAGCAGCTGGGGATCACCATGGAAGTGTATGTGGACGATATGCTAGTGAAGAGTCTCACTGCGGCCGAGCACGTTAGCGACCTGCAAGCAACTTTCGATATTATACTCGCGTACAGTATGAGGTTGAACCCCGAAAAATGCTTGTTCGGGGTCGTCAAGGGGAAGTTCTTGGGCCACGTGATTAGCTGGCAGGGAATCGAAGCAAACCCGGAAAAGGTCCAAGCCATAATGGATATGGTGGTCCCGAAAGTCCGGAGCGACGTGCAGTCCCTGACGGGCAAGATAGCAGCTCTCGCTAGGTTTGTCTCCAGACTCACGGACAAGTGTGCACCGTTTTTCAAACTCCTCAAGAGCCAGCATTGCAAGCTGATCAATTGGGGGCCGGAGCAAGATGAGGCTTTTAGGAATATCAAGGAATATTTGGCATCCATGCCAAAGCTTTCCAAACCAATTCCCGGGGAGATGCTATATCTTTATTTGGCAGCATCTAGTACGGCAGTAAGCTCGGCTTTGATCAGGAAAGATGACACCGTGGAGCTTCCGGTGTATTATGTAGGCAAGGGCTACACGCTGGCTGAAAGCAGGTACCCGGACTTAGAAAAGTTGACCCTAGCACTCATCGTGACCGCTCGGAAGCTGCGACATTACTTTCAAGCTCATTCCATCACCTTGTTCACCAACTACGCCCCCAGGCAAGTCCTCTAAAAGCCAGAGACCAGCGGGAGACTGGCCAAATGGGCGATAGAATTGGGAGAGTTCGACATCCACTACATGCCGAGAGTAGCCATCAAGGGGCAAGCAGCTGCGGATTTTATCTCCGAATTGACCCCCATGAAAAGAGTCGTGGAGTGAGAGGCAGAGCAAAAGGATACGGAGGCTCCGCATGAAGTCCAGCCGTGTTGGAAGTTATTCGTAGACGGCTCCGTCACTAAAGAGAAGAGCGGAGCGGGAATAATACTGGTTAGCCCGGACGGGTTCATATACACACACGCCCAGGAGTTTAATTTCTCCGCGTCCAATAATACAGCCGAGTACGAGGCATTGATCGGGGGACTACAGCTGGCCCTAGAGATTGGGGTAAAAAGAGTCGAAGTGTTCAGTGACTCGCAGCTTGTGGTGAACCAAGTCGGCAGGACATTTGAAGTTAAAGAGCCTCACCTCAATTCCTATCGGGCACTCGCAAAGGCTCTCATGTGCGGATTCGAGTCGGCAACTGTGGCCCAGATCCCTAGGAAGGAAAATAGCCATGTCGATGCTTTGGCTCGACTTGCCACCGGTACCCGCCAGAAAAGGCGCGAAAAGGTGAAGGTGGAGATCCTAAACCGACCGAGTATCAACAAGACGATCTCAGAGATATTCACCATTACTACCAGTCCCACAGAACCGACGTGGATGGACCCCATCATTGAGTTCATCAAAGAGGGTGTCCGCCCGGAGAATCGGCAACAGGCAAGGAAGTTGCAATCAAGATGCGCCAGATACACACTAATCAACGGTACACTATACCGTAGGGGTTACTGCTTTCCCAACTTAAAGTGTGTATCAGTACAAGACGGTGAGACGATCCTCCAGGACATCCACGAGGGCATTTGCGGCAATCATTCCGGATCGAGATCCCTGTCGTTCAAGGCACTCAGAACGGGGTATTTTTGGCCCAATATGGGGAAGATGGCAGACCAAGTGTCAGCACGATGCCATAAATGCCACCAACACGCGAACGAGGTCCATTCCTCGCCCATTGCACTCTCAATCCTGCTGTCTCCGTGGCCCTTCGCGCAGTGGGGTCTGGATTTGATCGGGCCATTTCCTACTGCTCCAGGACAGTACAAGTATATCATAGTAGCAGTGGATTACTACACAAAATGGGTTGAAGCAGAACCGCTTCGTCGGATAACCACTGACAGTGTGATGGGGTTCCTCATGAAAAATATCTACTGCAGATTCGGTGTCCCGGAGACTATCATAACCGACAATGACACGCAGTTCAACAACCCAAAGCTCATTGAGTTCACCCAGGACATGGGAACCCGGATGGTGTTTGCATCGGTAGCTCACCCAAAGCCAATGGGCAAGTGGAGGCGGTCAACAAGATTGTAAAGAAACTACTAAAGAAGAAGTTGGACGCCGCTAAAGGCTTGTGACGTGCTCGTAACCGAGCGCGTAATATAAAAACTCTTTTGTTATCAGAGTGTAGTATTGGTAAATAGGGTTTGATCAATCCGGGGACTTAAAAGGCGCTTCTGCAGTCACGGTTACACTAAAGAATCAGTAACTAAAAGTATTTACAAGTATTTAGTTACAAATATACACATGGTACAATAGATAAGGGGGATTCTTTTGAATGTTTGTTCTACGTTCCTACTAAAACAGAAAATAAAATATATACAAGTGATCGACTTCAAACACACACAAACATATAAAATCATGTAATTAAATTGTCTCAATCTACACAACCTAAAACCATGTCAATCAAGAATGATGAAACGAATTCAGAATTACACACCGTAGCGGTCATGCAACCTATAATAATCTGCTTAAGTATCCAATGTTTGCCTTAGCGGTTTAACACAGAAAATTCCATGCAATATGTCATGTTAATACTTAGCGCAACCATACAACATATAACATGAATCATTAAGTTCACAGAAGAATTCGAACATGTAAACAAGTTTATCTTAGCGCTTAAACAGTTCACATGCAACTCATGATCAAAACCTGACCCATTCCCATGAATCTAAGCTCTTGCCACTTAATCAATCTATGTTTGCCTTAGCGGTTTAACACAGATCAATGGCACTACCAACCCTGCAGAAGTTAGTAATTCATAAACCGGATCACAAGTTTTCAACATCAAGAATGACAAGAAAATAAGTCAAGTAAATCTCATTGTCGATTCAAAAACACAACTTTATAAATCTGATAATTAATATAACCATATTCTCAACATCAGTCTCAATCCAGAAAGCAAGAGTTCTAAAAATCTAACAAAAGAAAATACTACAGAACATAGAGAAATCGATTGAGGCATTGTTACACTTTTTATTCTCTGAAGTGACGTTCGGAAGAACACCAAGGTATAGCAAGCTTCAATGGATGGAGGTTCTGCTGTCTTGGAACGAGAATAATAGAGAGAAGGCTGTTGTGATGTTAGGGCAGGAGTTTGTGCGTGAGAAGTGATGCCCAAAACGTTGCTCCTTTGCTCCTCTTTATACTGTCTTGGCCGAACCCTAGCTATCCTCCTAGCCCTTGATTAATTTCTGATCCAACGGTGATGAATTATTGCTTTAAATCCTGATTTAGACATCCCTAGAATTCTCTGGAATGTCTTGTGCAGTAATCCATTGCGTGAGGCTTGAATACGGACCAGGTACACTCCTTGTTCTCCAAAGGAAATTCCAGCGATTAAGAACTTTCCCTCTTCTGCTATCAATCAGGCTTTTGACGAAAATTTCCTTCCTTTATTTGTGCACAATTAGGGTTCCTGCAAGGGAAATAAAGTCAGATACATATGGTAAGGAATAACAGAATTCAAATGACGAAATTAAGGAAAGAATCCCTTGATTACTGCAGAATTCGTTCTCCCCCTTTTTTATACACATTCACAGATTCCTATTCCAAGTTGGATTAGGTTCCCTGACTTCAAATGGATTCCCTGTCTCATAAGAAAAGAAAGTTTCCTAAATATTTTAGGGAAGTCATAATAGGAAAGATTCTGAAATAGTAAGTTTCCTAAATCAAAATAAGAAAGTTTCTTAAAATGAAATAGGCAACTTTCCCTTTTCAAAACAGGAAAGTTTCCTAAACGACTTATCCTCAGTTTTTGTGACTTAATGAGACTCCTTGCTGCACAAGGAATCCTTCTTCGATTAGAATTTCTCTTAAATTGTCAGTTTTAGCTTCCTTTTCTTCTTTTCTGCTCTTTTGCCTTCACACTCACAAAACATGTTAGAGATGTCATTATTACAAGAATAACATAGCTAAATAGGGCTGGAAACACATTATAAACATAGCACTTTGTGCTCGTATCAGCTTGTGGGCAGAAACGGTCCCGGAAGTTCTGTGGGCCATCCGAACTACTGCTACGGCGTCAACGGGAGAGACGCCCTTCAGCTTGGCTTTCGGCACGGAGGCTATCATTCCCATTGAGGTGACGGTACCGACTGGAAGAGTCGAGGGATACGACGAGCAAACCAACACAGAGAGGCTACAGTTAAACATGGATCTCATTGAGGAGAGAAGGGACAGGGCTGACATACACAACCAAGTTTTCAAGCAGCGCGTCACCCGGCATTATGACTCCAAGGTCAGACCACGAACCTTGGGTCTCGGGGATTGGGTGATGAAGCGGGTGATGGCCCAACCAATGGCCCTTGATCCAACCTGGGAGGGCCCTTACGAGATCGTAGAGGAAGTCGGCCCTGCAACATTCTTTCTAAGAGACAAGGACGGCATCGTCACCGGGCACCCGTGGAACACCGAACACCTTAGGTTCTACCCCGTCTAATCGAGGTTAGGAATTGTAAATCATGCCCACCGGGTTTGGCCAGGTCGACCCGGGAGGATGCCTTCATTTGTTTTGTTAACAACTTACAGAAATGAAGTAGTTAAATTCGCAACACTTGTGAAGTTAAACTCGTAACACTGGAGTAAAACTGTCGGTGTGGTACACCGGATTCAAAAGGGCAAAACAAGTAGAGGCAAAACACAGAATTCAAAGGCACAAAAATGAGAATTCAACATGGACACTTGAAACACATCACGAGTATACCAACCGGACCCCCGGGCAAGCACAAAGCCATTCCAAAGCAAAATCAAAAAAAAATTACAGTCCAGTTGCGCACAGCTCAACGCCCTATACTATGTCATTCTCGACCGAGTCAATTGTATCTTGTTCGCCCTCACTCTCGGACACATGCACCTCGGCCCCGACACATTCAGGATTGGCCTCGGCAGGACCCTCCGGGTGGATAGCCTAGGAGTCTTGTGCTTTGCCCTTCTCCTGCGCAGCAAGCAGATCCGCGAGCATCCGGGGTTTGTCAAGGTACCCATGCACACTCCACTCCGTGAACTTCTAGGTGATAGCCTCATCCCGAGCAGACTGGAGCAGATCTTTGAGCTCCTGCGACTCCTTGAAAGCTGCAACAGCCTGCTCACAACGCGCGGGAACCAAGCTCTCCCACTCCGCTATCTCGGCTTCTTTCTCACGAAGCCTACCCTCCAGCGGGCGATATTTTTCCACCTCCACCCTCAAGGACTGCAGTTCAGCTTCGAGCTCCGGGACCCGATCAGCTTTGCTTTCCACCTCCCGGACATGCTATTGAGTCATGGCCAGCTTCTCGGCTAAAACGTGTTTCTCCCTTTCGAGAGACCCCTTCTCAGTCTGAAGGTAGCTCATATGTCCACTGAGCTTGGCCACCTGCTCTTTCAGTACGGCAGTGTCCTCGCTGGCGTCAATGGAGTACACCGCGAACAGAGCCTACAAATAACGGCAAAAATAAGCAAGTCCCCAAGAACAATTCACAATAAAACACAAGCGTCTCGTACACATACCTTCATCAGGTGTTCCCGTGCTATCTTTCGGGACTCGGAGGGAGAACTTTCCTTGAATCTCACCCAGTCGAGATCAATCCCCTTCAGGTCACTAACCATTGCACGGACGAACTTCTCGTCCGCATAACCACACTCATCAAGAACCTGCCTCATCGGAGTCTTCGAAATCTTAGGAACTGCAGAGGCGAGTATGGACAGCGTGGGAGTCGACGTAGATCCCCCGGGAGTCGCCTTCTGCTTCTTCCATTTTGGTGCTTGACTCCCGGACACGACCTTGCCGGTGTTTGTCACCTGGGGCTCTTCAGCACCTTGAGTTCTATGACGTGCTCGTAACCGGGCGCGTAATTTAAAAACCCTTTTGTTATCAGAGTGTAGTATTCGTAAATAGGGTTCGATCAATCCGGGGACTTAAAGGGCGCTCCTGCAGTCACGGTTACACTAAAGAATCAGTAACTAAAAGTATTTACAAGTATTCAATTACAGATATGCACATGGTACAATAGATAAAAGGTGGGGGGGGGAGGTTTTGAATGTTTGTTCTACGTTCCTACTAAAACAGAAAATAAAATATATACAAGTGATCGACTTCAAACACACACAAACATATAAAATCATGTAATTAAATTGTCTCAATCTACACAACCTAAAACCATGCCAATCAAAAATGATGAAACGAATTCAGAATTACACACCGTAGCGGTCATGCAACTTATAATAATCTGCTTAAGTATCCAATGTTTGCCTTAGCGGTTTAACACAGAAAATTCCATGCAATATGTCATGTTAATACTTAGCGCAACCATACAACATATAACATGAATCATTAAGTTCACAGAAGAATTCGAACATGTAAACAAGTTTATCTTAGCGCTTAAACAGTTCACATGCAACTCATGATCAAAACCTGACCCATTCCCATGAATCTAAGCTCTTGCCACTTAATCAATCTATGTTTGCCTTAGCGGTTTAACACAGATCAATGGCACTACCAACCCTGCAGAAGTTAGTAATTCATAAACCGGATCACAAGTTTTCAACATCAAGAATGACAAGAAAATAAGTCAAGTAAATCTCATAGTCGATTCAAAAACACAACTTTATAAATCTGATAATTAATATAACCATATTCTCAACATCAGTCTCAATCCAGAAAGCAAGAGTTCTAAAAATCTAACAAAAGAAAATACTACAGAACATAGAGAAATCGATTGAGGCATTGTTACACTTTTTATTCTCTGAAGTGACGTTCGGAAGAACACCAAGGTATAGCAGCTTCAATGGATGGAGGTTCTGCTGTCTTGGAACGAGAATAATAGAGAGAAGGCTGTTGTGATGTTAGGGCAGGAGTTTGTGCGTGAGAAGTGATGCCCAAAACGTTGCTCCTTTACTCCTTTTTATACTGTCTTGGCTGAACCCTAGCTATCCTCCTAGCCCTTGATTAATTTCTGATCCAACGGTGATGAATTATTGCTTTAAATCCTGATTTAGACCTCCCCAGAATTCTCTGGAATGTCTTGTGCAGTAATCCATTGCATGAGGCTTGAATACGGACCAGGTACACTCCTTGTTCTCCAAAGGAAATCCCAACGATTAAGAACTTTCCCTCTTCTGCTATCAATCAGGCTTTTGACGAAAATTTCCTTCCTTTATTTGTGCACAATTAGGGTTCCTGCAAGGGAAATAAAGTCAGATACATATGGTAGGGAATAACAGAATTCAAATGACGAAATTAAGGAAAGAAACCCTTGATTACTGCAGAATTCGTTCTCCCCCTTTTTTATACACATTCACAAATTCCTATTCCAAGTTGGATTAGGTTCCCTGACTTCAAATGGATTCCCTGTCTCATAAGAAAAGAAAGTTTTCTAAATATTTTAGGGAAGTCATAATAGGAAAGATTCTGAAATAGTAAGTTTCCTAAATCAAAATAAGAAAGTTTCTTAAAATGAAATAGGCAACTTTCCCTTTTTAAAACAGGAAAGTTTCCTAAACGACTTATCCTCAGTTTTTGTGACTTAATAAGACTCCTTGCTGCACAAGGAATCCTTCTTCGATTAGGATTTCTCTTAAATTGCCAGTTTTCGCTTCCTTTTCTTCTTTTCTGCTCTTTTGCCTTCACACTCACAAAACATGTTAGAGATGGCATTATTACAAGAATAACATAGCTAAATAGGGCTGGAAACACATTATAAACATAGCACTTTGTGCTCGTATCAAATTCCCCCACACTTAGCTTTTGCTAGTCCCATAGCAAAACCAAAACGATTACAAGACTCAAAAACAATTACAATAAAAACGTCACAAACACTTACAACAAGTGACAAATAAACTCTAATGCCCTTAACTATTGTCTCAGATTCTCTGATCTCATGGCTCCCAAATTAGCACTCAATCAAGAATTATTCCATGAATTATTCCTAAAATATTTAGAAAACTTTCTTTTCTTATGAGACAGGGAATCCATTTGAAGTCAGGGAACCTAATCCAACTTGGAATAGGAATTTGTGAATGTGTATAAAAAAGGGGGAGAACGAATTCTGCAGTAATCAAGGGTTTCTTTCCTTAATTTCGTCATTTGAATTCTGTTATTCCCTACCATATGTATCTGACTTTATTTCCCTTGCAGGAACCCTAATTGTGCACAAATAAAGGAAGGAAATTTTCGTCAAAAGCCTGATTGATAGCAGAAGAGGGAAAGTTCTTAATCGCTGGGATTTCCTTTGGAGAACAAGGAGTGTACCTGGTCCGTATTCAAGCCTCATGCAATGGATTACTGCACAAGACATTCCAGAGAATTCTGGGGAGGTCTAAATCAGGATTTAAAGCAATAATTCATCACCGTTGGATCAGAAATTAATCAAGGGCTAGGAGGATAGCTAGGGTTCAGCCAAGACAGTATAAAAAGGAGTAAAGGAGCAACGTTTTGGGCATCACTTCTCACGCACAAACTCCTGCCCTAACATCACAACAGCCTTCTCTCTATTATTCTCGTTCCAAGACAGCAGAACCTCCATCCATTGAAGCTGCTATACCTTGGTGTTCTTCCGAACGTCACTTCAGAGAATAAAAAGTGTAACAATGCCTCAATCGATTTCTCTATGTTCTGTAGTATTTTCTTTTGTTAGATTTTTAGAACTCTTGCTTTCTGGATTGAGACTGATGTTGAGAATATGGTTATATTAATTATCAGATTTATAAAGTTGTGTTTTTGAATCGACTATGAGATTTACTTGACTTATTTTCTTGTCATTCTTGATGTTGAAAACTTGTGATCCGGTTTATGAATTACTAACTTCTGCAGGGTTGGTAGTGCCATTGATCTGTGTTAAACCGCTAAGGCAAACATAGATTGATTAAGTGGCAAGAGCTTAGATTCATGGGAATGGGTCAGGTTTTGATCATGAGTTGCATGTGAACTGTTTAAGCGCTAAGATAAACTTGTTTACATGTTCGAATTCTTCTGTGAACTTAATGATTCATGTTATATGTTGTATGGTTGCGCTAAGTATTAACATGACATATTGCATGGAATTTTCTGTGTTAAACCGCTAAGGCAAACATTGGATACTTTAGCATATTATTATAGGTTGCATGACCGCTACGGTGTGTAATTCTGAATTCGTTTCATCATTCTTGATTGGCATGGTTTTAGGTTGTGTAGATTGAGACAATTTAATTACATGATTTTATATGTTTGTGTGTGTTTGAAGTCGATCACTTGTACATAGTAGTTTAGTATTATGTAGGAATGTTAGAACAAACTCTCAAAATCCCCCCCTGAAATCATGTAAATGTAATTGCTGTTTATATTCTGTGATTAACTCTTCTAGTTTTGTAAACGCAGGAGCACCCTAAAGTCCCCGGATTGATCGAACCTTATTTACCAATACTACAATTGTCAAAAAGGGTTCATAATTGTCGCACCCTGGTTTCGGAACACGTCAATTTTGGCGCCGTTGCCGGGGACTTTTAAAGTCTCCTACGGTTTTCTTTTAGTTTAATTTTTCAGTTTACTTAATTAATTGTAGTACTGATTGTTCATTATATTTTCTTTTCAGGTTTATATCTCATTTGGTAAACTGCTCAGTCAAGGCCGCAAAGCAGATTTGGGCCTTAACCCTTCGTGAGTTCCTATCTGAGGTCTCTCGAGGTTGAGGGCGGCCCATATTGTGCTCTTGTCGGACCATCGAAGATATAAGTAGTTCTTAGCTGAGTAAGGGGCACTTTGAGTGGTGCCAAGGCCCGAGTAAACGACTGGGACCAAAATTGGGTTTCAAAGGGCTATAGATTGTGCGTAAGCACGATAGGGGTTTCGACCTCCGTAGCCCACCAAAAACGAAACCCTACCAGCCCGTTTCACTTCAGCCTTGCCATTCAAGCCTTCTGAAACCACGGAGTTGCTTGTGTTTAGATGTCAATACCTCTGTTCTTTTCAATACAGTTTACAACTTGAGATATGAATTTGAAAGGTGAATAAAATTTAGAATCAGCAATGTTGTATTAGTTTAACTTTGTTATGTGTCGCACTAAGGTATATTGGACTAAACATGACTATGGATTGGGTAGCTGTTTCAGTCCCATTGCACACCACTGTCCTCTGTTCCCGTACCTAAGTCTAGAGTTGAAATAAACATAAGCATAGGATAATGCAGACGTGTAGTGTCTTATGTGTTTATGGAAACTCATTCTTGTTTCACTTTTCTTATTTTAATTCTAACTTCTATAAACTGTATGTCTTTCCATCAGCAAGATCAACAAAAGAATGGATGCTATGAACTCCAAGATCATAGGACTCGTTGCGGAAGTCTTTGGTGGATATTTTGAACCTGCACCTAAAGCACAAACTGTTCGTAAAAGGAGGATGTCTGGGATGGATTCAGATGCAGAGGACGACTCAGAGAATGATTCTATTTATAGCTATGGCAGCCATGGCAACTCAAGGAAGTCTTACTCTCCCCCAGATTCTCGCTCTGCTGCAGAAAGCTGGATGAACAATGTTGATGAAGAAACCCTGTTTGCTGATGAGGATTGAGGATGGAAGTAATCCGTTTAGCTCATGGACGTTAACCGAGGCGCTCTAGGGAGGCAGCCCTACATCAAGTCGCACACTTGTGCAATTTTGAGACTTTCTGTTTTTATTTTTATTCAAGTTTTGGGATATTGTATTAGACTTATTAGTGTTTTGTTGCACCTTTCGCAACTATTTTTGCACAACTTTTTCCTTATTTGTATTTCCGTATTTTTATTTTTATTTTTATTCATTTCATTTTGTGAAAGTAGATTAATCTCTTGTTTTTGAAATGCAGTTTCCGGACTTTGCAGCAACTCCAGTCAGGAATTTGCACGGAAATCACAAGTGTTTCTCCATTCTCTGGACACCCTACATCTACTTTGAAGTATCGATTGCAAGGAGCTTTTATTTGAAGGTCAAGGTCTTGTACCTTGAGGCAGGGGCCTAAATTTCAATCCTACCCGAAGGCCGTGAGTATGGGATGTCTACAAGGGGGAGCTTTCTCAACTTTAATCTCTTACTGTTTGTTAATTAGTTTTTGTTTAGTTTGTTTTGTTGTGAATCCATGTTTCCATGCTTTATTCTATGTTGCATGCTATATTCTGTTCTACATTGAGGGCAATGTAGAGTTTAAGTGTGGGGGAAGGATTTACATGTTTATTGCGTCATTTATTGAAAAATACATAAAAATTGAAAAATGTCAAAATCTTTTAAAAAAAATCGTTTGCTTTTTGAGTCTTTTGTTTGTTTTTGAGTCTTAGGAGCCCTTAACTGTCTTTGATGATTATAATCTCTGAAATTATGGATAAGATCACAAGATGATTTCCAACTGATATTCTGAAGTTAATTGAAATGAATGGAAATCATGTGAAATGTAGTGGATATGATTTGAATCTCTGGTACAGAAATGAGTATGGTAAGACAAGTTTTTGATTCATATGACCCTAAATGTGAGCTTTTAAGCCTTTATATGTGCTATTGTTTCTGAGTGATCATTGAAATATTCTTCTTCATTTTCTTGGCTATAAATTGTTGAAAACCTCATTATTCTTTCAATTTGATTGATTGCTCACCATAGCTGTTAATGAACTAGAGATGACTAGAACTCACTCTTGTGAACTTTCGAAACTTTTAATCATAAAACACTCTGATTTTAGAGAGGATAAATAGAACTTTTTAGGATGATCACCATTGCTAAATAAACTTGTGTCCCTATTTGTGTGCGCTGCACACCCCTTAGTTTGAGCCCCTTTGAGCCTACATTAAGCCTTTTATTTCATCACCTATGTAATTTTTACCTGAACTTAGTATAGCATATCTCTACCCTTGTCCTTTGGACCTAGTAGAGCATTTTGTGTGAAGACTACTAGAGGTGACGATGAAGAGCAAGTGTGGGGGGAGGAGCTGCTGAAATGTCCTTGTTGTTTGAAAATTAAAGAAAATGTCGTGAAAAGAATAAAAAGGAAATAAAGAATAAAATTTCGGCAGAAAAAGAAAAGAAATATTGGACATACTCTTTGTTTGTGAATCAGGAGTTGTGATGTAAATGGAAGGCTTAAAAATCGAAATATTTGGCCTTTGTTCTGTTTCATGTTGTGTAAGGAGGTGCAGTGACGTTTTTGGAGGACAAATGTTATTTTGGTCTTTGTTTTGGCGACATAAGGCATTGGATAATGCGCTGCTAGGTCCTTAGGAATTCTGCAATTCCTTACTCTTAAATTCATACCCCTAGCCTAAGCCCATTAACACCTTTTATAGTTCCATTTGATCTAAAAGATGAGTAAAACTTGATCTGTGGAGTTTGTTCCAAGAGTTGAGCATATGGTATGGATCATTTGTGTGAGTAATCATATTCTTTCTTGAGGTTTATATCTATTCTATTGGGCTTCTGTTCATATAAATGCGAGCTTTCTGATTCTGTCTTGCATACTTATTGAGTGATTTAGCCAGAAAATCTGAGTGAAGATTGAGTGCATACCTTGTGAGAATGAATCATACTTGTTTGAAACATGCTAAGCTTAAATATCACCTTTGTTCTATCAGGTCCTACGTGTAAATATGCTATCTGTGCATGGCAATTAGCTTCTCAAACTTCATGGAATGATTCTTGGTTAAATGCTAATTTTGATGCCATGAGAGTTGAGATTCTGAGACAATAGTTATGGGCATTAGAGTTTAAGTATTTGTTGTTTTATGAATTTTCATTTGTGTTTGTTTTTGTTAGAGTCTGTTTGTTAGTTTGGTTTTGCTAAGGGACTAGCAAAAGCTAAGTGTGGGGGAATTTGATACACGCATTTTATGTTATATTCTTAATGTATTTTTGATCTTCTTTAGCTTTGTTATTTCTTTAATAATGTCATTTCTAGCTTGTTTCTATTTTATAGGTCGAAAGAGGCAGTTTTACACAAAAGAAGGCTAAAACGCAAGATTTGAGAGAAATCCTAATCAAAGAAGGATTCCTGGTGCAGCAAGGAGTCTCATTAAGTCGCAAAATCTGAGGATAAGTCATTTAGGAAACTTTCCTGTTTTGAAAAGGGAAAGTTGCCTATTTCATTTTAAGAAACTTTCTTATTTTGATTTAGGAAACTTACTATTTCTGAATCTTTCCTATTATGAATTTCCTAAAATATTTAGGAAACTTTCTTTTCTAATGAGACATGGAAACTGTTTGAAGTCAGGAAACCTAATCCAACTTGGAATAGGAATGGTTTGAACGGGTATAAAAGGGAAGAACGAATTCTGCAGTAATCAAGGAGTTATCTGTGCTAATATAAATCAGAAATTAAGGGAGATTCTTTCCTTTAATTTCATGGTTTGAATTATGTTATTCCCTACCATATTTATCTGACTTTATTTCTTTTCCAGGAACCCTAATTGCGCACAAATAAAGGAAGGAAAATCATGGATTTTCGTCAGAAGTCTGATTGAAGGCAGAAGAGGGAAAGTTCTTAATCGTTGGGATTTCCTTTGGAGAACAAGGAACGTACCTGGTCTCTATTCAAGTCTCATGCAATGAATTACTGCACAAGACATTCCAGAGAATTCTGGGGAAGATTTTGTGCAATATTCTTTACCGTTGGATCAGAAGTTCATCAAGGGCTGAGAAAAGAGCTAGGGTTCGGCAAGACTACTATATAAAAGAGCAGAGAGCAACAGAATTGGTATCACTTCTTCCACCAAAAATTCAGAAAAACGTTCTGTCTCTTCCGTTCTCTAATCTGTGTGAGTGCCAAGCCGCAAAGGAGCAAACACGCAGCCACAAGAGTTGCCTCACGCTGCCAAGGTTCTTCCTGCACTAGTTCGTCACCCCTTTGAAGCTTCAAGGCCAAGAAGACTCAAAAGTGTAAAACTATGCTCTGGATTTATTATTTGGTTCCTACTGCCTTTGTATTCCTAATCGCATGGATTATGATTTCTGTTGTTGACAATATGTTTTATGCATGAATTTTATAAAGTTTTGTTCTTAGATTGTTAATGAAATTTGCGTAACTTATTCCTGTGCCATTCTTGATGTTGAAAACTTGTGATCCGGTTTATGAATTACTAACTTCTGCAGGGTTGGTAGTGCCATCAATCCGTGTTAAACCGCTAAGGCAAACATCGATTGATTAAGTGGCAAAAGCTTAGATTCATGGGAATGGGTCAGGCTTTGATCATGAGTTGTATGTGAACTGTTTAAGCGCTAAGATAGATGTGTTTACATGTTCGAATTCTTCTGTGAACTTAATGATTCATGTTATATATGTTGTATGGTTGCGCTAAGTATTAACATGACATATTGCATGGAATTTTCTGTGTTAAACCGCTAAGGCAAATATTTGATACTTAAGTAGATTATTATAGGTTGCATGACCGCTACGGTGTGTAATTCTGAATTCGTTTCATCACTCTTGATTGGCATGATTTTAAGTTGTGTAGATTGAAGCAATCTGTTACATGATTTTATATGTTTGAGTGGAATGAAGTTGATCACTTGTACATAGTAGTTTAGTATTATGTAGGAATGTTAGAACAAACTCTCAAAATCCCCCCCCCCCTGAAATCATGTAAATGTAATTGCTGTTTATATTCTGTGATTAACTCTTCTAGTTTTGTAAACGCAGGAACACCCTAAAGTCCCCGGATTGATCGAACCTTATTTACCAATACTACAATTGTCAAAAAGGGTTCATAATTGTCACACCCCGGTTTCGGAGCACGTCAATTTTGGCGCCGTTGCCGGGGACTTTTAAAGTCTCCTACGGTTTTCTTTTAGTTTAATTAAACGATGTTGGCCTCTTCTCGGAAGGTGAATGAAGTAAAATCGAGCTCCACTCTGGAAAGTAAGATCGACACATTGTTATCTCATCTTGTGCTTGGAAAAAGCCAAGAGGTGAAAGCTTGTGGTGTGTGCTCGAATCAAGGGCATCATTCTGATCAGTGCCCTCAATTGTCTGAAAATGGTGGATGGGAGACTCTCAATGCTATGGGACAACAAAGGTACAATCCTTTCTCCAACACCTACAATCCTGGAACAAGGGATCATCCAAATTTCCGATGGAGCAATACGGAGAATGCACTGAATCCACCCCAATATTCTGGAGGCCCGTTTCCACGTCCACAAGGCTTCTTTCAGAAGCCCCAGGTTCCTCCAAACTTTGCTTCTAATTCTAATTCTACTAATGCTACTCCTTCGTCATATGATAAGATGCTTGAAGCCCTGTTTCAAGGGCAGCAAAATTTAACAAATTCTACTCAAGCTCTTGTTCAAGGTCAAACGAATAATACGAAGGATATAGCTAAGCTCAAGAACCAAGTGGGGAAAATAGTGGATTTCATGGGAAAATTTTCTGAAAGTGGAAAGCTTCCACCAAGCACTGTTCCAAATCCAAATTTTGAGTCTGCAAAAATAGTGGCAACAAGGAGTGGGCGTGTGTTCAATGAAGTCCCAAAGAAAATCCAAAAGAAGGCTCAAGTTGTCGAAGAATAGGAGGAGGAAGTTGAAATTTCCAAGAATGATTTGGAGGCAGATCCTGCCACTTCCAAAGTTGAGGCTAAACTGCCCCAACCAACTGAACCGCATAAAGGTAATGATACTAACTTTAAAAGTTTAGTTATTACTAATCCTCCGTATGCGCGTGTGCCATTTCCAAGCAGGTTTCAAAAGTCCAAGAAAGAAGAATCTGATCAAGCCATCTTGGAGGTTTTTATGAAAGTGCAAGTGAATATTCCCATGATTGACTACATTACTCAAGCTCCCAAATATGCAAAATTTTTGAAGGAGTTGTGCACCACAAGGAGGCAAACACGTGAGAAAGAAGTTGTGAAAATGAATGCGACTGTTTCTGCAGTCCTCCAAAGAAAGTTACCACCTAAGCTAAAGGATCCAGGGAGTTTTTCTATCCCTTGTGTAATTGGTGATACTACTTTTGAAAATGTCATGCTTGATCTAGGTGC
Organism: Fragaria iinumae; assembly: GCA_009720345.1. Lineage (NCBI taxonomy): Eukaryota > Viridiplantae > Streptophyta > Magnoliopsida > Rosales > Rosaceae > Fragaria > Fragaria iinumae. Next base: position 12,720,562 of record CM019118.1, on the reverse strand, counting down.
ATCCATTAATGTTATGCCATTTAGTTTATATGCATCTATGGAATTAGGTGAACTGAAGAAAGATAATGTCATAATTCAATTGGCAGATAGGTCTAACAAATACCCTAAGGGGTATGTGGAGGATGTTCTTGTGCAAGTTAATCATTTGATTTTCCCTGCAGATTTCTACATCATTGATATGGAAGACTCACCCTCAAGTTCAACTCCTATACTTTTAGGGCGTCCTTTCATGAGAACTGCAAGAACAAAGATTGATGTGTACGCTAGTGCATTAACAATGGAGTTTGATGGAGAAGTTATAGGCTTCAACATTTTTGAAGCCATGAGGTATCCTTTATCTGAGCTTAAGCCGTGCTATTCTGTTGATATCGTTGACTCTCTTGCGCAGGAACTCCTACATTCAATGATTGATGATAAGTTGGAGTACACTATTGCTCAAGGAGTGGGATACAATGTTGATGGTACAGATGTGTCGAAGGCAGAATTAGAGGAAATATGGGATGACGTTGTGCTTGAAACCGTCGCTGCTCTTGAAGGCCTACCAGGTAGTTCTAATCCTCTATTGTCTCTTCCCATTTCCACTAACAAATTGTTGCCATCTGTAGAGCAGGCACCCAAGTTGGAATTGAAAGCACTGCCTGATCATTTGAAGTATGTGTATTTGGGAGAAAGTGAGACTTTGCCAGCAATTGTGTCCTCCAAGCTAGATGAAGAACAAGAAAAGAGATTGGTGGAAGTATTGAAGAAATACAAGACTGCTATTGGATGGACTTTAGCAGATATCAAGGGAATCAGCCCAACCACTTGTGTCCATCGAATTTTGTTGGAAGATGGAGCAAAACCCACCAGAGAAGCTCAAAGACGTCTACACCAACCAATGATGAAGGTGGTTCAAGACGAAGTCATCAAGTTGCTGGATTGTGGAGTAATCTACCCCATATCCGATAGTAAATGGGTCTCTCCTGTTCAAGTTGTTCCAAAGAAATCTGGTGTGACTGTTGTGAAGAATGCTGAGAATGAGCTAGTGCCCCAACGAGTTGTGACTGGACATGGAGTCTGCATTGACTATAGAAAGCTCAACGCCACCACAAGGAAGGATCATTTTCCCCTACCATTCATTGATCAAATGGTTGAGAGGTTAGCTGGTCATGAATTCTACTGTTTTCTGGATGGATATAGTGGGTACAACCAGATTTGCATAGCCCAAGAAGATCAAGAGAAGACCACATTCACATGTCCCTTTGGCACTTTTGCCTATAGGCGCATGCCCTTCGGTTTATGCAATGCCCCAGGTACATTTCAAAGATGCATGATGTCTATTTTCTCTGATTATATTGAAAATATAATTGAGGTCTTTATGGATGACTTTAGTGTCTTTGGTAAGGATTTTGATTCATGTTTGAGAAATTTAGAACTCATTTTGAAAAGGTGTGTTGAAACTAATCTGGTTTTGAATTGGGAAAAATGTCATTTCATGGTTACACAAGGAATAGTTTTGGGACATATCATATCTGCTAGGGGAATTGAAGTTGATAAGGCCAAGATTGATGTTATTCGTTACTTACCATACCCCACAACTGTGAGGGAGATACGTTCATTTCTTGGCCATGCAGGTTTTTATCGCAGGTTTATCAAGGACTTTTCCAAGATAGCCAGACCCCTAAGTCGCCTCCTTCAAAAGGAGGTAGTTTTTGCCTTTGACGATGAATGCAAGGAGGCATTTGAGAAGTTGAAGGAATTGTTGACAACAGCACCGGTGATGTTACCCCCAAACTGGGACGAGCCCTTTGAGCTGATGTGTGATGCATCCGACTATGCTGTTGGAGCTGTGCTAGGGCAGAGGAAGGACAAGAAGCCCTATGCCATTTATTATGCCTCAAGAACGCTCAACGATGCACAATTGAACTACTCTACCACTGAAAAAGAGCTTCTTGCTGTTGTATTTGCTTTAGATAAATTCCGTTCTTATTTGCTTCAATCTAAAGTAACTGTTTATACTGATCATGCAGCATTGAGGTACTTGTTTACAAAGAAGGAGGCAAAGCCGAGGCTTATACGATGGTTGTTGTTACTCCAAGAATTCGACGTTGAAATTAAAGACAAGAAAGGGAGTGACAACGTGGTTGCAGACCACCTGAGCAGATTAGTGCGTGAAGAGGACGCCTTACCCTTGTGTGAGACGTTTCCGGATGAACAACTCTTCGGAATTGAGGTAAGTGAACCATGGTACGCTGATATTGTGAACTATCTTGTGACTAAGACTTTTCCGGACACTTTACCTCGTTTTCAAAAAGAAAAACTTAAGAAATTGGCTAGGCACTACATTTGGGATGACCCTTATTTGTGGAAACATTGTCAAGATCAAATCATTAGGAGATGTGTCCCTGAAAATGAACATCCTTCTATTCTTGCCTTTTGCCATTCTGAAGTATGTGGAGGTCATTTTGGATCTCGTAGAACTGCCCTTAAAGTGTTGGATGCAGGTTTCTTTTGGCCTACAATTTTCAAAGATGCCTACTTGTTTTGCAAGACTTGTGATAGATGTCAGAGAATAGGAAACCTAAGACCTAAGGATCAAATGCCTTTACACCATCTTATAACTGTGGAAATTTTTGATGTGTGGGGTATTGATTTTATGGGACATTTTCCTTCATCCAATGGTTATTTATATATTCTTGTGGCAGTTGATTATGTATCGAAATGGGTGGAAGCGATAGCCACCAAAACTAATGATTCCAAAGTTGTTGCAGATTTCCTTCGCTCTCACATCTTTTGCAGGTTTGGAATGCCGCGAGTTATCATAAGCGATGGAGGATCACATTTCTGCAACAAATCAATTGAAGCTCTGCTGAAGAAGTACAATGTGACGCACAAGGTTTCCACACCTTACCATCCGCAGACGAGTGGACAAGCAGAAATTTCTAACCGCGAGATAAAGAGAATTCTGGAGAAGACGGTGGGTCCAACACGGAAGGATTGGAGCCAAAAGCTAAACGATGCATTGTGGGCTTACCGTACAGCTTACAAGACCCCCATTGGGACATCCCCTTTTCGGCTGGTCTATGGGAAGGCATGTCACCTTCCAGTGGAGCTTGAACATAGAGCATGGTGGGCAGTAAAGACTTTCAACATGAACCTTGATGATGCTGGCCTACACAGGAAGCTCCAATTGAATGAACTTGAAGAGCTCAGAAATGATGCCTACGACAACGCATGGATCTACAAAGAGAGGACTAAAGCTTACCATGATAAAATGATCCGTGGAAAATCTTTTGTTGTTGGCCAGAAAGTGTTGTTGTTTCATTCTAGACTTAGACTTTTTCCTGGTAAGTTACGTTCTAGATGGATCGGTCCTTTTATTGTTACTAATGTTTTTCCCCATGGTGCTGTTCAGATACGAAGTGACACAACGGGGAGTGAATTCAAGGTGAATGGCCATAGATTAAAGCCATACTATGAGGCTTTCAAGGAATATAATGTGGAGGAAGTACCCCTTCAAGAAACCCCATTCACACAGACCTAATGTGTGGTACGATCGTCTGGCTCATAGACGTTAAACGTGGCGCTAATTGGGAGGCAACCCAACTCAACTGAAGATGTGGATGAGCCATCAACGCAGATTTGTTTCTCTCCCTTCTTCTCTTTTACATTTTGTTTTCATTTTGTTTTGTTTGTTGTGTCGTAAGTTCCTATTCCCTGCTTTAATTCTACACATTATATTTGTGAACATTGAGGACAATGTAGAGTTTGAGTGTGGGGGAGGGATTTACATGTTTGTTGAATTTTTATTCGAAAAATTTGAAAAATCCAAAAACAGTTTTTGTTGCTCTTGAGTCTTTTGTTTTATTTTTGAGTCTTAGGAGCTCTTAACTGTCAATGATGAGTGTAATTCTGTAAATGTATAAAGGAAGATCACAAGATTGAGATGATTTCCAACTGATATTCTGAAGTTAATTGCATTGAATGGAAATCGTATGAAATGTAGTGGATGTGGTTTTGGAACTTTGGTACAGAAATGAGCATGTTAAGTCAAATTTTGATTCATATGACCCTAAATGTGAGCTTTTAAGCCTTTATATGTGCTATTCTTTCTGAGTGTTCATTGAAATATTCTTATTCATTTTCTTGGCTATAAATTGTTGAAAACCTCATTATTCTTTCAATTTGATTGATTGCTCACCATAGCTGTTAATGAACTAGAGATGACTAAAACTCACTCTTGTGAACTTTCGAAACTTTTAATCATAAAACACTCTGATTTTAGACAGGATAAATGGAACTTTTTAGGATGATCACCATTGCCAAATAAGCTTGTGTCCCTATTTGTGTGCGCTGCACACCCCTTAGCTGAAACCCCTTTGAGCCTACATTGAGCCTTTTCTTTCACCACCCATGAATTTTTTTACCTTGAGCTTAGTACAGTGTATATCTACCCTTGTCCTTTGGGCCTAGTAGAGCATTTTGTGAAGAATCTTGTGGAAGTGATGATTAGAAACAAGTGTGAGGGAAATCACTTATCCTTGTGTAAAAGAAAAGAAAATACAGTAAACAGTAACAGGAAGCAAAATAAAATTTCGGCAGGAAAAGAAGAAGAAATATGGATATTGTCTTTATGCTGTGAAATGGGAGTTTTTTGTTGTAAATGGAAGGCCTAAAAACGAAATTATTTGGCCTTTGTTCTGTTTCATGATGTTGTAAGGTGAGTAATGACAAAGGGCCCAACAAGATGGTATTTGGCCCTTGATTTGGCGACATAAGGCGTGTTTGATGCACTGCTAGGTCCTTAGGAATTTTGCAACACTTGTTCTTAAATTCATACCCCTAGCCTAGCCCCATTAACAGCTTTTAAAGTTCCTTTTGATCTTAAAGATGAGTAAACTTTGATATGTGGAGTTTGTCTCAAGAGTTGAGCCTATGGTATGGTTCATTTGTGTGAGTAATTGATTCTTTCCTGAGGTTTTATTTCTTTTTAACATGTGCTTTCTGTTCATATAAATGCAAGCTTTTTGAATGCCTCAAAATACTTTCTCTTGCATAGTTTTGAGTAACTTAGCCAGAAAATCTGTGTGAAAAATGAGTGCGTACCTTGTGAGATTGAATCATATTTGTCTGAAACATGCTGAACTTAACCATCACCACTGTTCTTTCGTGTCCTACATGTAAATATGTGATCTATCAATGACAATTAGCTTCTGAAACTTCATGGAATAATTCTTGATTGAGTGCTAATTTGGGTGCCATGAGATCAGAGAATCTGAGACAATAGTTAAGGGCATTAGAGTTTAAGTATTTGTTGTTTTATGAATTTTCGTTTGTGTTTGTTTTGTTAGAATCTGTTTGTTAGTTTGGTTTTGCTATGGGACTAGCAAAAGTTAAGTGTGGGGGAATTTGATAGGAGCACAAAGTGCTATGTTTATAATGTGTTTCCTGCCTTATTTAGCTATGTTATTCTTGTAATAATGCCATCTCTAACATGTTTTGTGAGTGTGAAGGCAAAAGAGCAGAAAAGAAGAAAAGGAAGCTAAAACTGGCAATTTAAGATTTGCCTTCACACTCACAAAACATGTTAGAGATGGCATTACTACAAGAATAACATAGCTAAATAGGGCATGAAACACATTCGTATCAAGTTCCTTTTGATCTTAAAGATGAGTAAAATTTGATATGTGGAGTTTGTCCCAAGAGTTGAGCCTATGATAAGGTTCATTTGTGTGAGTAATTAATTCTTACATGAGGTTTTATTTCTGTTTAACATGTGCTTTCTGTTCATATAAATGCAAGCTTTTGAATGCCTCAAAATCCTTTCTCTTGCATAATTTTGAGTGTTTAAGCCCGAAAATCTGTGTGAAAAATGAGTGCATATCTTGTGAGATTGAATCATATTTGTCTGAATCATGCTAAGCTTAATCATCACCACTGTTCTTATGTGTCCTACATGTAAATATGTGATCTATCAATGGCAATTAGCTTCTGAAACTTCATGGAATAATTCTTGATTGAGTGCTAATTCGGGTGCCATGAGATCAAAGAATCTGAGACAATAGTTAAGGGCATTAGAATTTATTCGTCACTTGTTGTAATTGTTTGTGACGTTTTTATTGTAATTGTTTTTGAGTCTTGTTGTTTTGGTTTTGCTATGGGACTAGCAAAAGCTAAGTGTGGGGGAGTTTGATACAAGCATAAAGTGTTATGTTTATAATGTGTTTCCTGCCCTATTTAGCTATGTTATTCTTGTAATAATGTCATTTCTAACATGTTTTGTGAGTGGGAAGGCAAAAGAGCAGAAAAGAAGAAAAGGAAGCTAAAACTGGCAATTTAAGAGAAATCCTAATCAAAGAAGGATTCCTGGTGCAGCAAGGAGTCTCATTAAGTCGTAAAAACTGAGGATAAGTCTGATACACGCATTTTATGCTATATATTTAATGTATTTTCGACCTTCTTTAGCTTTGTTATTTCCTTAATAATGTCATTTCTAGCTTGTTTCTGTTTTATAGGTCGAAAGAGGCAGTTTTACACAAAAGAAGGCTAAAACGCAAGAGTTGAGAGAAATCCTAATCAAAGAAGGATTCCTGGTGCAGCAAGGAGTCTCATTAAGTCGCAAAATCTGAGGATAAGTTATTCTTTTCACGGCATTTTCTTTAATTTTTAAACAACAAGGACATTTCAACAGCTCCTCCCCCCCACACTTGCTCTTCATCGTTACCTCTAGTAGTCTTCACACAAAATGCTCTACTAGGTCCAAAGAACAAGGGTAGAGATATGCTATCTTATCCTCAGATTTTGCAACTTAATGAGACTCCTTGCTGCACCAGGAATCCTTCTTTGATTAGGATTTCTCTCAACTCTTGCGTTTTAGCCTTCTTTTGTGTAAAACTGTCTCTTTCGACCTATAAAACAGAAACAAGCTAGAAATGGCATTATTAAGAAAATAACAAAGCTAAAGAATGTCGGAAATACATTAAGAATATAGCATAAAATGCGTGTATCAGTGAGTAGGTTATTATTTATTATTTACAGTAGTTTTTTTTTTGATGAGAATGATATTACTTGCAAGAGTTTGTGGAAATTAGTAATTTTGGTGTGTGTGTGTTTGTGTGTGTGAGAGAGAGAGAGAGAGAGAGAGAGAGAGAGAGAGAGAGAGAGAGAGAGAGAGAGAGGAGAAATTGGTGTCTTAGGAATATAAGAAGAACAATTCAGGTCTGCATCTTTTATGTTCTTGATCAATTGGTTATTCCTTTGTGAACCATGTTAGTCACTTGGTTAATTCTTGCAGAAAAGATGAGTTTCTATAGAGTTGTTAGGTATTTGTTTATGAAATGATAAATTGTTTTGTTTGTCAACGTATATGTTGTGTTTATTAATTAGGTATATTGTAATAGTATAGATAATTCTTTCTGGTTTCAATGTTGGATTGTAACTTCTGTATTTATGCTTCTTGTTATGGAGGATCATCTTGGTAGGAAGTAAAGGTTCAGGATTGGATTTTTCTTTGTTGTTACCTACTAGGAATCATCTTTAAAAGAGGAAACTTGATTCGAGTCAAAATCAGTGATTTTCCTAATGCATATCTTCAACTTCGAAAAATCATAAGTAATTGTAAGAAAATCTTTTTTGTGCGATTCCAGTTCCAGATTGATCTTTAGGATGTCTATTTAAAATGTCATAAGACACCAAGCTTTAATTCCCAATTGAACCATATCGTTTTTAACCAAAGACTTTTTTTGGTCAGAATTTCAGTTATAGGCATTTTTCTGATTTTGTACCTTTGCTTTTAGTCTTATTGTTTGCCTATGATTCTTACTCTTTTTGGTATGATATTATATAGATATATAGATTAGACTATAAGGTTCTTATACATGTAATTTGTTTCTCAAATTGAAGTTAGAGATGAAGGTTTTGGTATGCTTAAAGTTGGTTGAACATTAGTAGTGTAGAACTTTTTTTACTTGTTATCTTCTGTTAGGTGTCGTTGTGGTAATCTAATTTAGCTACTTAAGTTGCAAGTTTTTTGTGTTTCCTTTTTGAAACATTGGAGTGGTTGCTAGAAGTTTAATTGTGTTGGAAATGTCTTGTTGAATTGTGAAGCCAAATGTGGTTCTTGAATTGTGTTGGAAATGTCTTGTTTGTGTTCCACAGGTCCAAAGGGCACCAGCCCCACCCAAGGAATCAAAACCTATCAAGGACCAGGTCATAAAGTCTAGAAAAGGATGGAAGAAAATGAAGTTGGTAATGGAGGGTAGTTCTGTTGGAAATGGTAATGCATCAGCCGACCTCAACACAACCTCCTACTCAAAGCAGCTAAAATCATGGAGCAAGGGGTGCTAAAAAAGTGAATGTGCTGACTTTTAAATTAGAGAAACATAATGTGTACTTCATCATGTTTTGGAATCAATTTTTTGCAAACAATCTGGTTCCTTGAGTTTTTGGAAACCAATTAAGCTTGAATTCTAATGCATAGTATGTTTCTCATGTTGAACTGATGTTGGTTTTAATGGTTTTAATTCAGTGATATTGGTAGCCTTTTTTAGTTCTATGTTTGAATTTCTATGTTACATTTTCAGCAATTGTATAGTATTTATTGACAGCAGATAAACACAACAGCAGTGCCTAAACTTTACTGAACTGATCAATGTGATACCCAGGATGAAAACCCAAGATTCAATTTTAAAGATTTTGGAAGGAAAACGGTTATGGAGAATTAGAAGGTTATTTTTGTCATTGCACCTTTTTTTGGTGAGCCCCATGCCGGCCACGTCAGCAAACTAACGGCACAGTTACGGAAATTGGCCTCAAACCTTTCCTTGGTAGCGAAATAGAAGTTTGGGTACCACATTGATAGTTTTTAAAGTATGAGTACCACTTTGACCGTGCCACAAAAGTTGGGGTACTGATACACGCATTTTATGCTATATTCTTAATGTATTTCCGACCTTCTTTAGCTTTGCTATTTCCTTAATAATGTCATTTCTAGCTTGTTTCTGTTTTATAGGTCGAAAGAGGCAGTTTTACACAAAAGAAGGCTAAAACGCAAGAGTTGAGAGAAATCCTAATCAAAGAAGGATTCCTGGTGCAGCAAGGAGTCTCATTAAGTCGCAAAATCTGAGGATAAGTCGTTTAGGAAACTTTCCTGTTTTCATTTTAAGAAACTTTCTTATTTTGATTTAGGAAACTTACTATTTCTGAATCTTTCCTATTATGACTTTCCTAAAATATTTAGGAAACTTTCTTTTCTAGTGAGACAGGGAAACCATTTGAAGTCAGGAAACCTAATCCAACTTGGAATAGGAATCTGTGAACGTGTATAAAAGGAAGGACAAATTCTGCAGCAATCAAGGGATTTATGTGTGCTAATATAAATCAGAAATTAAGGGAGATTCTTTCCTTTAATTTCGTCATTTGAATTATGTTATTCCCTACCATATGTATCTAACTTTATTTCCCTTGCAGGAACCCTAATTGTTCACAAATAAAGGAAGGAAATTTTCGTCAAAAGCCTGATTGATAGCAGAAGAGGGAAAGTTCTTAATCGCTGGGATTTCCTTTGGAGAACAAGGAGTGTACCTGGTCCGTATTCAAGCCTCATGCAATGGATTACTGCACAAGACATTCCAGAGAATTCTGGGGAGGTCTAAATCAGGATTTAAAGCAATAATTCATCACCGTTGGATCAGAAATTAATCAAGGGCTAGGAGGATAGCTAGGGTTCGGCCAAGACAGTATAAAGAGGAGCAAAGGAGCAACGTTTTGGTATCACTTCTTCCACTAGAAATTCAGAAAAAAAAACGTTTTATGTCTTCTGTTCTCTAATCTGTGCGAGTGCCAAGCCGCAAAGGAGCAAACCCGCAGCCCTCACGCTGCCAAGGTTCTTCCCGCACTAGTTCGTCACCCCTTTGAAGCTTCAAGGCCAAGAAGACTCTAAAGTGTAAAACTATGCTCTGGATTTATTATTTTGTTGCTACTGCCTTTGTATTCCTAATCGCATGGATTATGATTTATGTTGTTGACAATATGTTTTATGCATGAATTTTATAAAGTTTTGTTCTTAGATTGTTAATGAAATTTGCGTAACTTATTCCTGTGCCATTCTTGATGTTGAAAACTTGTGATCCGGTTTATGAATTACTAACTTCTGCAGGGTTGGTAGTGCCATTTTTCTGTGTTAAACCGCTAAGGCAAACATAGATTGATTAAGTGGCAAAAGCTTAGATTCATGGGAATGGGTCAGGTTTTGATCATGAGTTGCATGTGAACTGTTTAAGCGCTAAGATAAACTTGTTTACATGTTCGAATTCTTCTGTGAACTTAATGATTCATGTTATATGTTGTACGGTTGCGCTAAGTATTAACATGACATATTTCATGGAATTTTCTGTGTTAAACCGCTAAGGCAAACATTGGATACTTAAGCAGATTATTATAGGTTGCATGACCGCTACGGTGTGCAATTCTGAATTCGTTTCATCACTCTTGATTGGCATGATTTTAAGTTGTGTAGATTGAAGCAATCTGTTACATGATTTTATATGTTTGAGTGGAATGAAGTTGATCACTTGTACATACTAGTTTTGTATTATGTAGGAATGTTAGAACAAACTCTCAAAATCCCCCCCTGAAATCATGTAAATGTAATTGCTGTTTATATTCTGTGATTAACTCTTCTAGTTTTGTAAACGCAGGAGCACCCTAAAGTCCCCGGATTGATCGAACCTTATTTACCAATACTACAATTGTCAAAAAGGGTTCATAATTGTCGCACCCCGGTTTCGAGGCCACGTCAATTTTGGCGCCGTTGCCGGGGACTTTTAAAGTCTCCTACGGTTTTCTTTTAGTTTAATTTTTTAGTTTACTTAATTAATTGTAGTACTGATTGTTTATTATATTTTCTTTTCAGGTTTATATCTCATTTGGTAAACTGTTCAGTCAAGGCCGCAAAGCAGATTTGGGCCTTAACCCTTCGTGAGTTCCTTTCTAAGGTCTCTCGCGGTTGAGGGCGGCCCATATTGTGCTCTTGTCGGACCATCGAAGATATAAGTAGTTCTTAGCTGAGTAAGGGGCACTTTGAGTAGTGCCAAGGCCCGAGTAAACGACTGGAACCAAAATTGGGTTTCAAAGGCCTATAGACTGTGCGTAAGCACGATAGGGGTTTCGACCTCCGTAGCCCACCAAAAACGAAACCCTACCAGCCCGTTTCACTTCGGCCTTGCCATTCAAGCCTTCTGAAACCACGGAATTGCTTGTGTTTAGATGTCAATGCCTCTGTTCTATTCAATACAGTTTACAACTTGAGATATGAATTTGAAGGGTGAATAAAATTTAGAATCAGCAGTGTTGTATTAGTGTTATTTTAACTTTGTTATGTGTCGCACTAAGGTATATTGGACTAAACATGACTATGGATTGGGTAGCTGTTTCAGTCCCATTGCACACTACTGTCCTCTGTTCCCGTACCTAAGTGTAGAGTTGAAATAAACTTAAGCATAGGATAATGCAGACGTGTAGTGTCTTATGTGTTTATGGAAACTCATTCTTGTTTCACTTTTCTTATTTTAATTCTAACTTCTGTAAACTGTATGTCTTTCTATCAGCAAGATCAACAAAAGAATGGATGCTATGAACTCCAAGATCATTAGACTCTTTGCGGAAGTCTTTGGTGGATACTTAGAACTTGCACCTAAAGCACAAACTGTTCGGAATAGGAGGATGTCTGGGATGGATTCAGATGCAGAGGACGACTCAGAGAATGATTCTATTTATAGCTATGGCAGCCATGACAACTCAAGGAAGTCTTACTCTCCCCCAGATTCTCGCTCTGCTGCAGAAGGTTGGATGAACAATGTTGATGAAGAAACCCTGTTTGCTGATGAGGATTGAGGATGGAAGTATTCAGTCTAGCTCATGAACGTTAAACGAGGCGCTCTAGGGAGGCAGCCCTACATCAAGTCGCACACTTGTGCAATTTTGAGACTTTCTGTTTTTATTTTTATTCAAGTTTTGGGATATTGTATTAGACTTATTAGTGTTTTGTTGCACCTTTTTGCAACTATTTTTGCACAACTTTTTCCTTATTTGTATTTCCGTATTTTTATTTTTATTTTTATTCATTTCATTTTGTGAAAGTAGATTAATCTCTTGTTTTTGAAATGCAGTTTACTGACTTTACAGCAACTCAAGTCAGGCATTTGCACGGAAATCACAAGTGTTTCTCCATTCTCTGGACACCCTACATCTACTTTGAAGTATCGATTGCAAGGAGCTTTCATTTGAAGGTCAAGGTCTTGTACCTTTCAATCCTACCCGAAGGCCGTGAGTATGGGATGTCTACAAGGGGGAGCTTTCTCAAACTTTTATCTCTTACTGTTTGTTAATTAGTTTTTGTTTAGTTTGTTTTGTTGTGAATCCATGTTTCCATGCTTTATTCTATGTTGCATGCTATATTCTGTTCTACATTGAGGGCAATGTAGAGTTTAAGTATGGGGGAAGGATTTACATGTTTATTGCGTCATTTATTGAAAAATACATAAAAATTGAAAAATGTCAAAATTTAAAAGAAAAAATTCGTTTGCTTTTTGAGTCTTTTGTTTGTTTTTGAGTCTTAGGAGCCCTTAACTGTCTTTGATGATTATAATCTCTGAAATTATGGATAAGATCACAAGATGATTTCCAGCTGATATTCTGAAGTTAATTGAAATGAATGGAAATCATGTGAAATGTAGTGGATATGATTTGAATCTCTGGTACAGAAATGAGTATGCTAAGACAAGTTTTTGATTCATATGACCCTAAATGTGAGCTTTTAAGCCTTTATATGTGCTATTCTTTCTGAGTGTTCATTGAAATATTCTTCTTCATTTTCTTGGCTATAAATTGTTGAAAACCTCATTATTCTTTCAATTTGATTGATTGCTCACCATAGCTGTTAATGAACTAGAGATGACTAGAACTCACTCTTGTGAACTTTCAAAACTTTTAATCATAAAACACTCTGATTTTAGAGAGGATAAATGGAACTTTTTAGGATAATCACCATTGCCAAATAAACTTGTGTCCCTATTTGTGTGCGCTGCACACCCCTTAGTTTGAGCCCCTTTGAGCCTACATTAAGCCTTTCATTTCATCACCTATGTAATTTTTACCTGAACTTAGTATAGCATATCTCTACCCTTGTCCTTTGGACCTAGTAGAGCATTTTTTGTGAAGACTATTAGAGGTGACGATGAAGAGCAAGTGTGGGGGAGGAGCTGCTGAAATGTCCTTGTTGTTTGAAAATTAAAGAAAATGCCGTGAAAAGAATAAAAAGAAAATAGAGAATAAAATTTCGGCAGAAAAAGAAAAGAAATATTGGACATACTCTTTATTTGTGAATCAGGAGTCGTGATGTAAATGGAAGGCTTAAAAATCGAAATATTTGGCCTTTGTTCTGTTTCATGAGGTGCGGTGACGTTTTTGGAGGACAAATGATATCTTGGCCCTTGTTTTGGCGACATAAGGCATTGGATAATGCTCTGCTAGGTCCTTAGGAATTCTGCAATTCCTTACTCTTAAATTCATACCCCTAGCCTAGCCCCATTAACACCTTTCAGAGTTCCTTTTGATCTAAAAGATGAGTAAAACTTGATCTGTGGAGTTTGTTCCAAGAGTTGAGCCTATGGTATGGTTCATTTGTGTGAGTAATCATATTCATTCTTGAGGTTTATATCTGTTCTATTGGGATTCTGTTCATATAAATGCAAGCTTTCTGATTCTGTCTTGCATACTATTGAGTGATTTAGCCAGAAAATCTGAGTGAAGATTGAGTGCATACCTTGTGAGAATGAATCATACTTGTTTGAAACATGCTGAGCTTAAATATCACCATTGTTCTATCAGGTCCTACGTGTAAATATGCGATCTGTGCTTGACAATTAGCTTCTGAAACTTCATGGAATAATTCTTGGTTAAATGCTAATTTTGATGCCATGAGAGTTGAGATTCTGAGACAATAGTTATGGGCATTAGAGTTTAAGTATTTGTTGTTTTATGAATTTTCGTTTGTGTTAGTTTTTGTTAGAGTCTGTTTGTTAGTTTGGTTTTGCTAAGGGACTAGCAAAAGCTAAGTGTGGGGGAATTTGATACACGCATTTTATGCTATATTCTTAATGTATTTCCGACCTTCTTTAGCTTTGCTATTTCCTTAATAATGTCATTTCTAGCTTGTTTCTGTTTTATAGGTCGAAAGAGGCAGTTTTACACAAAAGAAGGCTAAAACGCAAGAGTTGAGAGAAATCCTAATCAAAGAAGGATTCCTGGTGCAGCAAGGAGTCTCATTAAGTCGCAAAATCTGAGGATAAGTCGTTTAGGAAACTTTCCTGTTTTCATTTTAAGAAACTTTCTTATTTTGATTTAGGAAACTTACTATTTCTGAATCTTTCCTATTATGACTTTCCTAAAATATTTAGGAAACTTTCTTTTCTAGTGAGACAGGGAAACCATTTGAAGTCAGGAAACCTAATCCAACTTGGAATAGGAATCTGTGAACGTGTATAAAAGGAAGGACAAATTCTGCAGCAATCAAGGGATTTATGTGTGCTAATATAAATCAGAAATTAAGGGAGATTCTTTCCTTTAATTTCGTCATTTGAATTATGTTATTCCCTACCATATGTATCTAACTTTATTTCCCTTGCAGGAACCCTAATTGTTCACAAATAAAGGAAGGAAATTTTCGTCAAAAGCCTGATTGATAGCAGAAGAGGGAAAGTTCTTAATCGCTGGGATTTCCTTTGGAGAACAAGGAGTGTACCTGGTCCGTATTCAAGCCTCATGCAATGGATTACTGCACAAGACATTCCAGAGAATTCTGGGGAGGTCTAAATCAGGATTTAAAGCAATAATTCATCACCGTTGGATCAGAAATTAATCAAGGGCTAGGAGGATAGCTAGGGTTCGGCCAAGACAGTATAAAGAGGAGCAAAGGAGCAACGTTTTGGTATCACTTCTTCCACTAGAAATTCAGAAAAAAAACGTTTTATGTCTTCTGTTCTCTAATCTGTGCGAGTGCCAAGCCGCAAAGGAGCAAACCCGCAGCCCTCACGCTGCCAAGGTTCTTCCCGCACTAGTTCGTCACCCCTTTGAAGCTTCAAGGCCAAGAAGACTCTAAAGTGTAAAACTATGCTCTGGATTTATTATTTTGTTGCTACTGCCTTTGTATTCCTAATCGCATGGATTATGATTTATGTTGTTGACAATATGTTTTATGCATGAATTTTATAAAGTTTTGTTCTTAGATTGTTAATGAAATTTGCGTAACTTATTCCTGTGCCATTCTTGATGTTGAAAACTTGTGATCCGGTTTATGAATTACTAACTTCTGCAGGGTTGGTAGTGCCATTTTTCTGTGTTAAACCGCTAAGGCAAACATAGATTGATTAAGTGGCAAAAGCTTAGATTCATGGGAATGGGTCAGGTTTTGATCATGAGTTGCATGTGAACTGTTTAAGCGCTAAGATAAACTTGTTTACATGTTCGAATTCTTCTGTGAACTTAATGATTCATGTTATATGTTGTATGGTTGCGCTAAGTATTAACATGACATATTTCATGGAATTTTCTGTGTTAAACCGCTAAGACAAACATTGGATACTTAAGCAGATTATTATAGGTTGCATGACCGCTACGGTGTGCAATTCTGAATTCGTTTCATCACTCTTGATTGGCATGATTTTAAGTTGTGTAGATTGAAGCAATCTGTTACATGATTTTATATGTTTGAGTGGAATGAAGTTGATCACTTGTACATACTAGTTTTGTATTATGTAGGAATGTTAGAACAAACTCTCAAAATCCCCCCCTGAAATCATGTAAATGTAATTGATGTTTATATTCTGTGATTAACTCTTCTAGTTTTATAAACGCAGGAGCACCCTAAAGTCCCCGGATTGATCGAACCTTATTTACCAATACTACAATTGTCAAAAAGGGTTCATAATTGTCGCACCCCGGTTTCGAGGCCACGTCAGGTACCGGCGGTGCATTTTCCTCTTAGAATAATCGTGACTGCAAGAGTGCCCTTTAAGTCCCCGGATTGATCGAACCTTATTTGCCACTACATTCTGATAAGAAAAGGGTTCTTAATTGTCGCACGCCCGGTAACGGGATGTCAATGGTTCTCATTCTTTTCTTTCTTTCCCTCTTCTTTTACTAATTTTTATTTCCTTTATTTCTTTTGTTTTTTCATTACGCTACAAGACATATAATATATATATATATATATATATATATATATATATATGTGACCCTTCTAATGAGGGATCATTTTTTTATTCATTTCTTGGGATAAACCCACAGAATTGGATGTGTTTTTTATGAGCTTGAATGACTGAGATTAAAAAAAAATATAAACATTTTATATCAAACCTGAACCGTTCAAGATCATTAAAAATAAATCAAAATTTTTGATGACTTAAGGATCACTAAATTATCTGAAAATTTGTATAAATGATCTACTTATATAACCCAACGAACTGAACGGTTGAGATTTGATTTTGTGATCAAAAATAAGGATTCCTCATTAGAAGAATTACACCTTTGAAAAGTAATTACGGGAGACGATAGTGAAGAAATTTTGTTGATCTTTTTTTTTTTTTTTTTTTTACTTTGCTCCACTAATAATTAAGGTTTTTTAACTGCTCCCTTCAAAAAAAACATATCAGTACATGTAGATACCATTTTCGTACACAATGTTAACTTCTCCTTAAAGTTGTCAAATAAATACAGGCAAAATGGTAATTTGAGTATTGCTACCCTATCTTTATCCTTTTTTGTTGACATATCTAACATCGTTTTAAAACAAAAAAAAAATACAGATTTTCCATCGTTTTTCATTCGGGACAAAAAATTTCTACTATTATTCTGACTAAGCCCGAGTTATTCCATCGATTTTCCATCGTTTTTCATCCATAATAGTGTACCGCTGTTGCATTTGGGATCCATAAATCAGCCTATGTGGATGAAGTTGAATTCGCCAGCGCCTTCCAGATCCAAAACTCAGCATATGAACTTCAAACTCAACTACTTGATTCACCCAAAGGTTGGAAGGAAAAACCAGATCTCTGTCAAAACTTCGAGCAGTCATGATCCAAGCCAGAAGACCCATTTTGTCCTCGTCCGGTAGAAAATGTCACACGACGGCGACGGTCAAGAGACCTGCTGCCTTGGGCCACCATTGGACAAGAAGAAATTAATGAAAAATTCTCGGAAAATTTCATTTCCCTTCTTTTTTTCTGTCCCGAGTGAATTAGTTTCCTTTCCGCGAACCAAACGAGGCTTAAGTTCTACACTTTTACTTCACCTAAAAAAAAACCCTTATATGTACATACAAATGGAGTCCAAAATATCTTAGGTCATTTCAGATAGTTGGAGTAATTTTCCCTTTACCCAAAATAGGAAAAAAAAAAAAGAGAAGGTGTTGAAATTTGCACACCTAAATTTACAAACCACGCACCCTCTAACTTGTTTAATAATATTCTATCTCACTTACCCTAAGTTGTTTTTTTTTTTGTTACAATAGAACCTAAAAGGCCCGGTAGAAAGGAAAGAAAGACAACCAAAAGTTAGAGT
Source organism: Fragaria iinumae (assembly GCA_009720345.1). Lineage (NCBI taxonomy): Eukaryota > Viridiplantae > Streptophyta > Magnoliopsida > Rosales > Rosaceae > Fragaria > Fragaria iinumae. The sequence continues at coordinate 12,702,967 of CM019118.1, read as the reverse complement.
AGGAGACTCTCCTAGCTCGAAATACAAAAGCAAGGTCATCAATGAAAGCATTAACAACATGAGGAGGAAGCTTGCCAAAGATAATGTGCCCCATGACATGATCCACACATTGCTTGGCAAGCGCATTAGCAGTTATATATTGGCTTTTCAAAATATGTGAGAGACCTGGTTAACTCCCATGGCCTCCATGAGGTTCAAATCCCTTAATAATAGAACCAAGAGGATGAGTGAAGAGATCAGACTTCTGCATCAGTTGAACAAGCACTGCAGGATCAGATTCAACAACTAAATTCCTTATATCCATATCAGAGGCAACCTTCAGACCGTAAAATAAGCCCCAAGCTTCAGCATCAAGAATTTCTCCAATGTCAAGATTGATTTGTAATCCAGATATCCAACTTCCTTTAGATCCAATTTATAACACCTCCGGATCCAATTTTACCATTGTGAGAATTTCTAGTACAATCAATGTTAAGCTTAAAAGTATTAACACTAGGCATAGACCGAGGAACTTGTAACCATACACTAAATCATAATTTTTCTTTGCATTTGCTCTGGACCACTCATCAACATAGTTCCAAATCTCCAATTTAGGAACGAAAGGCATTGTGAACTGAGGATCAAAAACAGACTTGTTTCTCCATCTTCAAATAAACCAACATATAAACACAAACTGGTTTCACCATTTAACATCATTCTTGACCAAAATATGACAATGAAATTGAGCAACAATCTAGCTATCCCAATCCAAAGTTAAAGAGTTGCAAATAGTACCTGGCTTTAAAAAATTCCTCCATAAGGCAATGACTCGAGGGCAATCTCTAAAAAGATGGATGAGGGTTTCAACAGCAGAATTACAAATGGGGCAAGTAGTCTTGATCGTTGTAAAATTTCTTCTAGCTCTCTCAACTTCTTATTCAATAAGGACCAACGTAACATTTTTAACTTGGGAGGAACATTCAGCTTCCACAAAGAATTATTTGCATTGGACAAATCAAACTTGAGATTGTATGCAGACTCAGAGAAATAACCATTAGATGTTGCTCCCCAAATTTGAGTATCATTACCACAACCATCAAAACCTGTAGTAACATTAATAATCCGCTGCATAATTGGAACAAGAACAACAGAAGAAAGCAAGTCCAAATTCCATCCAGATTCATCCCAAATAAATCACTAATAGTAGCGGCCAAATCAATATGCACATGAGGAAGAACATGATTAAGTAAGGGAGTTGAGAGAAGCCAATAATCAATCCAGAACTTGATGGTTTTCCCATCACCAATTTGCCATTTGAGACCGTTCTTTAGAACAGACACACCATGAAATATGCCTCTCCAATTATTGGAACAGTCAGCAGGCATTTTTAGATTCTCAACACCAATGCTGTTGGAACTTGTGTGGTATTTATCCCACATTGAAGAGCATTAAATATGTGAGTCTTTATATGGAAACACTCATGTGACTCATTAAATGGATGATAGACCTAATATGGGCTTGATGAGTTTTCTATTGGGTTTTTCAATAAAAATAAATATTAATATACATATATATTAATATTTAATAAAAGTCAAAGATTGGGCCTTAGGCCTTGGGCCTCTTGGGCTCTGTTGATTAAATCCGAATTTAATTTTTGAAAATTAATATCATTTAATTTAAATTATTAATTCGGATAAATATCAAAAGACATAACTGTCCGAGCAGTTGTGTCTGTTCGAACAGTTATACCTGTTCGAATTGACTTTTATATAAAGACGACTTCTGTCGTTGTTTTAATTATCGATTCATTCTTTTTCTTCCTTCCCAAAACTATTTCTTCTGAAGCATAAAGTAAATTCGCCAGGGTCAAGTTCTTGTGCATGAACTTGAACCAGATAGTTGAATCCTCTAGATAGACGTCCGAATCTGCAGCACAAGCGGGGACGAATTTCTGTCTTAGGTCACTGCAAGGCAGGTCTCTATCTGATCAATCAAGTTAGTGTTATTCATTTTATTTTGTTGTATTTTTCAGTTTCGTTTTAATTTTGTTGTTATATATATATACTGTTTGAACGGATATTGGATTGGTTATAACAAATGCTACCATTATAGAGGTACTTGTGAGAATGAATAGAAGGCCACAACCCTTTATCTTGTTTAAAAATTCTCCAACTAGCTTTCGTTATAGAATGATTCATATCATCAACTTTTTTAATTCCCAAGCCACCAATTTGTTTAGGTTGACAAACAACATCCCAATTAACCGAATGAACTTTCGTTTTCTCAGTAGAATCACCCCACTGAAAATCTCTATTAAGCTTATCAATCTTAATCGCATAGGGAAACTGAGAGTTTAGCAGTTTGCATTGCATATATAGGAATAGAGGAGGTCACAGACTGCACTAGGGTGAGTCTACATGCCATGCTAAGCACTTTAATTTTCCAACTTAGTCTATTATGAACTTTATCAATGAATTAGAGGAATACCAAGATACTTACCAAGATCATTAGCTAAGGGGGATCCACATGTTCTACTGATCAGATTAGCAAGGTTGTTGCAAGTATTGGGAGAGCAGAAGATGAGAGACTTCTCAATGCTAACAGCTTGACCTAAGAGAGAGCAAAATTGATCTAGACATCTCTTAATCACAATTGCATGAGAGGGAGAGGCTTCAGCAAAAAACATCAAATCATCAGCAAAGAACAAATGAGAAACCTTAGGTCCAGACTGTGAGGCTCTTATAGCTTTCCAATATCCCAAATCTACATTAGACTGAATGAGATGAGAGAGTTTCTCCATGCATAGAACAAAGATATATGGAGACAAAGGATCTCCCTGCCTAACACCTCGTTGAGCATGAAAATAAGAGGATAATTCCCCATTTCATTTCCTTTCCCTTTCTCCTTCCTTTCCGCGATCCAAATGGAGTCCAAAATATCTTCAGACAATTTCAGATAGTTGGAGTAATTTTCCCTTTACCCAAAATAGCTTAAAACTAGTTTAAAACTAATAGAATTGTTTTTTTCTTTCTTTTTATGTGAAGAAAATAACAAAAATAAAAACTCAAAGGTAAATGGGTCATTTCAAGATTAAAACATGTATGCCGTCAGTTATTTTAACAGAGATAATGATTCCAGATACCAATCTTCAATCGGGTTAAGAATGTGAGATACCGTTTTGAAGTTTTCTAAAATTGAGATACCAAACATTTATTATTTCTCTAAAAGGTCGGACCATTTTTCCCTTAAAAAAATAATAATAATCTCTCCATACTACTACAAGAAATGGAGCTAATTTGGTCTAAGCTTTCATATGCATTCAGCAAATAGTGAAAGTCAATCTAAAATACTAGGGCTATTAAGGATCTTTGGAAAAGGGTAAATACTAGCCAATACCATAAACCGGTGTGTGTGTGTATACAGGCCCGCTATGAAGCGGACGTCCGCCCTAGGCTTAAAGTGCGGACGTCCCTCCGTTCTTCCTTCGTCCGGCGTCGACGACGGCGCTTCTCCACCTGAGCGGACACCAGCGGCATCCCAGCAGCATCTCCGATCACTATCTCTTGCCGGCGAGATCGATTTGAAGGTTTGGGCAGCAACCTCCACCCAAAACTTCAGACAAGGTCGATCTCGCCGGCAAACTGGAATTCGGCGAACTCGTCGGGAAGAGAAATTGATTGGGAACGCCTCAGGTGTCCGCTTGGAAGGAGGCGCGCTGTCGTCAGCGCCGGACGGAGAAGAACGGAAGGACGTCTGCACTTTAAGCCTAGTGCAGACGTTCGCTTCATATCGTTTTCGTATATATGTATATATACAAGACCCTTCCATTGAGAGATCCATTTTTTTGTTACACACACACAAGACCCTTCCATTAAGGGATCCATTTTTTTTTTTCAAATTTAGGGATAAGGTAATTCACAAACTTACCGATCATAAAATCACATCTCCACCGTTCAATTTACAGTTTAATGTGTAGATCACTTCTACAAATGTTCATAAAATTTGGTCAAACATATATATCTCTATTAATAAAGCCAGAAGGCTTTTTTGACTTTGTCAACGGTTAAAATTTTGAATTTAAAAATTTAAAACTTTAAAATATGTCTTCTAACAGATGAACGATAAATTAGTAATTGCAATTGTTGGAAACAAGAAAAATAGAAAAACAGAAAGAAAGAAGCTTAAAACGTAGGAGGTGGGAGAGAAAAGTGGGGAGGGAAATCAGATTTTTTATTTTTTATCTAGAATGAGAAGGAAATCAGACTTTGAGCATAACTATAATAGTTAAAAAAGAAATTCACACACGCAGATAGTGGGGGTCAAGATGCTAGTATATTATAATGTCATAAGACGAACACACAGGATAAAAGGAAAAAATACATAAACAATCAGGGCTACATAAACAGGAATTACTGTCGTCAGGGAAATATCTTGATCCTTACAGGGACCCCTTTCTTTTCTCACTCATTCACGTTCAGAAATATTTGCCTTGCACACTGGACACATAAAGCCAACAGAACCGTGTTGTACCTCGTAATCCACAGCCTCATGTTTGAACTCTACTCCACACCAGACGCAAGCAGTTGTAAGCTGATGATTGCTGCCAGCCATGTTTAGCATGACTTCAACTGATCTCTGCATCTCTGAACTATTTGTCATATCCATCGATACCTCCTCCAGTGTAAGAGATTCTTGCACAGAAGCAGAACCATGCTTCAGATGTTCTATCTCATTTTGTTGCAGATCTTCTAGACCCATTACATGGTCATCTCTCTGGTCAACACCAATAACATGTTCATCTCCCTGTCAAAAGAATAAACCAAGATAGTAAAGTAAAAAAGAATGAGTCATCTTTAGTACCACTGCATGCTGCCATGTGTTCCATCTCTCATTAAAATGATCAACTTACGTTACATGATTATAGGACTCCATACCGCGGGATAAACTAATCATGGAAATTTGTTAAAAAAGTTCATAAAATTTTCAATATGATGACTGACGCAAATTCTATTACGTTGTGTTTGGATGAGACAACTATAAATTATCAAGCAAATTTGAAATGATGAAATCTACTTATTATCCATCAATTAGTTTTCCAGTAATTGCAACTCTCATTGTCTGCTTGTAAACTATTTATAATTTAAAATGTGTAATAATAAAGAAAGTTTAAAACAAATCAAAATATAACAAAAACAACTTTTTCTGGAAACTAATAAACTGATAGGAATAAACTAGGCAAGAAAATTCAAAAAGACACATAGGTTGATTGAAACTCAAGTGAGGAATTTGGACAATCAATTCCTTCATTTTCTCTTACAAAGAAATTCACAATTTCCAAGTTTGGAACGCAACTCATGTTAAGAAAGTAAGAATCCCCCATTTTCATTTAAATTTTCATTTGAGAGAGAGAGAGATTAAAACAGGTTCTTTTGTTTGTTAAATTAATAAATGAAGTGGCAGGAGAAGATCATGAAGAGTTTTTTGAACACTTGATGATAATCTGATATCATGCCATAATTTTGCAGGAGGTTTTTTTTTTTTTTTTGGATGAGAAAGGGTGGAGAAGAGATTTAAAAATTTACAAAAGAGGCAGTATGTGTATTAAACAAATTGAATTGTGAAATAAGATTACTCCATTAGGTTTCACTTCCGAAGAAAAAAAAAATGTACATGGGATTAAAATCATTAAATGTATTTGGGGACATAAAGAAACAAATCATTGTTACCTTTTGCAGAATTGTATTGGATGTGGGAGGACAGAGCAAAGGTGGCACCAGTGACATTGAGGTGTCACAAATCCCAGTTTGTAGTTCATTTCTGTTAGAGGCATGAAACCCCAAGGAACAATTATTAGCTGGACAAGGTTGATTGAAGCTACCAATTGATTCAGTATGCTTTTGTTTATTGACTTCAACTGGACTGGGATGCTCTAATGCACTTGCATATTTTACATTGTCTGCAACATCACTAGCAGATTGATTACTTGAAGGACCATGTACATGTTGACATACAGAAACATTCTCTTGCTTGGTGCCAGACATCTCTAATTCACCAGAAGTGGATGCTAAACCATTTTTCTCCACAGAAGTTTCAGATGTCTTCCCGTTATTTGCAACTTCCATAGCATCGACAACTTCCGTAGCATCGACAGCTTCTGCAGCATCCACAGCTTCCTCCATACTTCCATCAGTCATTGTATGATCACTCTCCAGCTCATCTTCATTAATTCCTTCGATCATAAGATCTTCCATGTTGTGTTCTGTCAGTTTAGATTCTATATTCATTTCTCTGTGAGAAGGGGAAGCAGGAATTTCTGAACTAATATTGATGGATGGATCTGGTGTAGTACAACCTTTTAATTCCTTACTGGATCCAGCAGTGGAGGTTTCAAGGATAGAGTTTTGAGCAATTTCAATCAAAGCATCCATTTTAGAATTCCTTGATGGCAAATCTTCCCTTGTTGGAGACTCTATTTTCTTTTGAAGAGTTGTTGGACCTGGTGACTCTTCGACCCTCCTCACATAATTTCGAACATGAATTCCTACATGCCCATTATAGCGACGCCTTTCCAGAAATACCTTATGGCAGAACTGGCACTCATATTTCCCATCCTTAATAATCACACCATCCCCAACTGTCGAACCAAGTCTATACCTCCTTGTAGTCCTCTGGTGAAAGGACAATAGATGCTGCAAATATGAATCCTTATCGGCAAAAGTCATACTGCATTTGTGACATTCAAAAAGGTTATGTATCTGAACGTCAGCAAGATTCTCCATTTCCGATATGCTAACTTTCTTCTCGGGCTCATTAGATTGCTCATTAGATATAGATGACACCAGTATACCAGAGTTAAAGCTCACATCTTGCCTTTTTTCTCCATCTCTATCAGCATGCTGCTGCAACCAAATAAAGCTCATTGAAGAATATTTGTTACCCAATGTATAAAAAAACAAATAAATGCACAAATAATACTCACATTTTCGGTAGCCACTATGCGGTCCTCCTGAATGTTCTCGCCACCATCACCATCATGCCTATCAGCATTATTAAGACTGAAGAAGGACTCCAAAAAAGAAGCAACTTCCTTGCAGGACAGAAATTGTTGTCCAGTAGGGCTGGAGATTATCAAGTGACATGCAAGTATAAAACCATGAGACGAGAGACCAGAAAAAGGAATCATCAAAGTAGGCAGAATCAAACTATTTTATTTATTTGCAGCAGAAGAAAACGTGAACAAGAAGTCTACCACTGAACAAAGAGAGATGGTAAAAGAACACACAAGCAAGTAACAAAATAAGATATAACAGAGATTCTGCAGCTTCCAAATCACAAATAGAAAAAACCATCCCATCAAAAGTTATGCATGCTGTGATGAGGTTATAAACAAGATGGTGATGCAGGAAACAAGTAAGAGCAAGCACCACCAGCAAAGAAATGCCAAATGAAACATGAAATATACTCTACTGTATGTGTGTAAAATGTAAAGCAGTGAAGAGAGCACCTAATATATCGGCGGCAGTAAATCCAAGCGCGACGTTCCTTGCGCTTGAGGCCGAGCAAGAGCTTCCAACCGAGGGGCAAGGCATCTCCGAATTCAGTGGCGTCAACAATCTTCCTCTTCTTCCTCCTGCTCCCCCACTGGCCACCCAAGTCCCTCATGAAACCCAACAACTCCTCCTCAGTCTCCAAACCCAATGTCCTCCTCCTCAACTCATCCCCAAAGGGGTTCTCCGAATTCTGCAGAGCCCAGATGTCGACTGCAGCGCCATTCTTGTTCACAATGTGCATGCTCCCCAGCCCCTCACCACCACTCGACCCTTTCGCTTTGGGCTTCCTCCCCCGCTTCCTCTTCCTCCTTTCTAATTCCGCCATTCCAGACAAGGATGCCTTCATCGTCGTCGGGCTGGGCTCCAAGTCGATTTGTTCGAATTTGGGATCCTGGGAAATGAAGCGCTTCAGGTGGCCGATGATGGCCTGGTTCTCGTTGCGTTCCGGGTCGTCAGGCTGGGCCGGGGGTGGTGATACTTTCGGAGTAGAGAGCAGGCCCGCCACGCGCCGCCGAGACTGGGGGCGCCGGACTCTAGAGTAGGTCTGGCGGCGGGAACCGGCACTCTCATTGAATTGAGATCGGTCGATTTTGGGGACCACCAGGTGGTCGATGGCGCCGTTTGAGCGGGTCAAGGAGAAGAGAGATAGAGCGAGGAGCTCCGACTGAGACAGGGTGCTTATGTCTATATGCGTTACACACTCTAAGGGAAGCATTGTGCTTCCCTGAGGTAGCGCCATAGCCGCCATTGTGGTCTAGACGAGTGTATTTCTCTTTCGGCGTGTTTTCTATTTGTACTTGGATTTGAGCACAAGACACCATGTCATCCTCTTAAGTAAATTTAGATCTTTTTTCTATACCTCTAATTTCAGTATTTAAATCTCCTCTCGTAACTTTTTTTTTTTAAACTTCCAAATTTATCCACATCTTTTTTCTTTTTTCTTTTTTGCAATCAAAAGAAACATGAACTTGAACAACCATTCGTCATTATATATTATGGGTCTTGCCTTATTCTTACTTCGCTTTATAATTTACATGCGAATATTCTTATTTCGCTCGTTTTTCGGTCAAATTTTTCAATCATAACCAATCAATATCTATATATATATATATATATATATATATGATTTGATCATATGTATAAAATTTTAGCTAATTTGGTGATCGTTAAGGTGTCAAAATTACATTAATTAAATCAATAAACGAGCGGAAATTGTCCAACCGTTCATGTAAATCATTATTACGAAAACTCACAATCATTAAACTGGATGAAACTTTGGATATTGATTGGCGATGATCGAAAAGATTGAAGGCCTTTTTGAGCGCTTAGAACCGAATCAAGATATCAAATGACATTAAATTATGAGTAGTGCTAGAGACACCAAAAACTTATACCAAATTTTCTCAAATCTTATGTAAATTATTCAATTTATATCCATGACGTGCTCGTAACCGGGCGTGTAATTTAAAAACTCTTTTGTTATCAGAGTGTAGTATTGGTAAATAGGGTTCGATCAATCCGAGGACTTAAAAGGCGCTCCTGCAGTCACGGTTACACTAAAGAATCATTAACTAAAAGTATTTACAAGTATTCAATTACAGATATGCACATGGTACAATAGATAAAAGGTGGGGGGGTTTTGAATGTTTGTTATACGTTCCTACTAAAACAGAAAATAAAATATATACAAGTGATCGACTTCAAACACACACAAACATATAAAATCATGTAATTAAATTGTCTCAATCTACACAACCTAAAATCACGCCAATCAAGAATGATGAAACGAATTCAGAATTACACACCGTAGCGGTCATGCAACCTATAATAATCTGCTTAAGTATCCAATGTTTGCCCTAGCGGTTTAATACAGAAAATTCCATGCAATATGTCATGTTAATACTTAGCGCAACCATACAACATATAACATGAATCATTAAGTTCACAGAAGAATTCGAACATGTAAACAAGTTTATCTTAGCGCTTAAACAGTTCACATGCAACTCATGATCAAAACCTGACCCATTCCCATGAATCTAAGCTCTTGCCACTTAATCAATCTATGTTTGCCTTAGCGGTTTAACACAGATCAATGGCACTACCAACCCTGCAGAAGTTAGTAATTCATAAACCGGATCACAAGTTTTCAACATCAAGAATGACAAGAAAATAAGTCAAGTAAATCTCATAGTCGATTCAAAAACACAACTTTATAAATCTGATAATTAATATAACCATATTCTCAACATCAGTCTCAATCCAGAAAGCAAGAGTTCTAAAAATCTAACAAAAGAAAATACTACAGAACAGAGAGAAATCGATTGAGGCATTGTTACACTTTTTATTCTCTGAAGTGACGTTCAGAAGAACACCAAGGTATAGCAAGCTTCAATGGATGGAGGTTCTGCTGTCTTGGAACGAGAATAATAGAGAGAAGGCTGTTGTGATGTTAGGGCAGGAGTTTGTGCGTGAGAAGGGATGCCCAAAACGTTGCTCCTTTGCTCCTTTTTATACTGTCTTGGCCGAACCCTAGCTATCCTCCTAGCCCTTGATTAATTTCTGATCCAACGGTGATGAATTATTGCTTTAAATCCTGATTTAGACCTCCCCAGAATTCTCTGGAATGTCTTGTGCAGTAATCCATTGCATGAGGCTTGAATACGGACCAAGTACACTCCTTGTTCTCCAAAGGAAATCCCAGCGATTAAGAACTTTCCCTCTTCTGCTATCAATCAGGCTTTTGACGAAAATTTCCTTCCTTTATTTGTGCACAATTAGGGTTCCTGCAAGGGAAATAAAGTCAGATACATATGGTAGGGAATAACAGAATTCAAATAACGAAATTAAGGAAAGAATCCCTTGATTACTGCAGAATTCGTTCTCCCCCTTTTTTACACATTCACAGATTCCTATTCCAAGTTGGATTAGGTTCCCTGACTTCAAATGAATTCCCTGTCTCATAAGAAAAGAAAGTTTCCTAAATATTTTAGGGAAGTCATAATTAGAAAGATTCTGAAATAGTAAGTTTCCTAAATCAAAATAAGAAAGTTTCTTAAAATGAAATAGGCAACTTTCCCTTTTCAAAACAGGAAAGTTTCCTAAACGACTTATCCTCAGTTTTTGTGACTTAATGAGACTCCTTGCTGCACAAGAAATCCTTCTTCGATTAGGATTTCTCTTAGATTGCCAGTTTTAGCTTCCTTTTCTTTTTTTCTGCTCTTTTGCCTTCACACTCACAAAACATGTTAGAGATGGCATTATTACAAGAATAACATAGCTAAATAGGGCTGGAAACACATTATAAACATAGCACTTTGTGCTCGTATCAAATTCCCCCACACTTAGCTTTTGCTAGTCCCATAGCAAAACCAAAACAACAAGACTCAAAAACAATTACAATAAAAACGTCACAAACAATTACAACAAGTGACGAATAAACTCTAATGCCCTTAACTATTGTCTCAGATTCTCTGATCTCATGGCACCCGAATTAGCACTCAATCAAGAATTATTCCATGAAGTTTCAGAAGCTAATTGCCATTGATAGATCACATATTTACATGTAGGACACGGAAGAACAGTGGTGATGGTTAAGCTCAGCATGATTCAGACAAATATGATTCAATCTCACAAGATATGCACTCATTTTCCACACAGATTTTCAGGCTTAAACACTCAAAATTATGCAAGAGAAAGGATTTTGAGGCATTCAAAAAGCTTGCATTTATATGAATAGAAAGCACATGTTAAACAGAAATAAAACCTCATGTAAGAATCAATTACTCACACAAATGAACCATACCATAGGCTCAACTCTTGGGACAAACTCCACATATCAAATTTTACTCATCTTTAAGATCAAAAAGAACTTTAAAAGGTGTTAATGGGGCTAGGCTAGGGGTATGAATTTAAGAACAAGTGTTGCAAAATTCCTAAGGACCTAACAGAGCATCAAACACGCCTTATGTCGCCAAATCAAGGGCCAAATACCATCTTGTTGGGCCCTTCGTCATTTTACCCACCTTACAACATCATGAAACAGAACAAAGGCCAAATAATTTCGTTTTTAGGCCTTCTATTTACAACAATAACTCCCATTTCACAGCAAAAAGACACTGCCCAGATTTCTTCTTCTTTTCCTGCCGAAATTTTTTTTTTCTTTTCTTTTAGACAAGCACAAGTCATTTCCCCCACACTTGTTTCTGATCATCACTTCGACAAAATTCTTCACAAAATGCTCTACTAGGCCCAAAGGATAAGGGTAGAGATACACTGTACTAAGCTCAAGGTAAAAAAATTTATGGGTGATGAAAGAAAAGGCTCAATGTAGGCTCAAAGGGGTTTCAGCTAAGGGGTGTGCAACGCACACAAATAGGAACACAAGCTTATTTGGCAATGGTGTTTATCCTAAAAAGTTCAATTTATCCTTTCAAAAATCAGAGCGTTTTATGACAAAAAAGTTTCGAAAGTCCATAAGAGTGAGTTCTAGTCATCTCTAGTTCATTAAAAGCTATGGTGAGCAATTAATCAAGTTGAAAGAATAATGAGATTTTCAACAATTATAGCCAAGAAAACGAATCAGAATAGTTCAGTAAGCACTCAGAAAGAATGGCACATATAAAGGCTCAAAAGCTCACATTAGGGTTCAAATAAATCAAAATTTGACTTAACATGCTCATTTCTGTACCAAAGTTCCAAAACCACATCCACTACATTTCATACGATTTCCATTCATTGCAATTAACTTCAGAATATCAGTTGGAAATCATCTCAATCTTGTGATCTTCCTTTATGTATTTACAGAATTACACTCATCATTGACAGTTAAGGGCTCCTAAGACTCAAAAGACTCAAAAACAACAAAAACTGTTTTTGGATTTTTCAAATTTTTCGGATAAAAATTCAACAAACATGTAAATCCCTCCCCCACACTCAAACTCTACATTGTCCTCAATGTTCACAAATATAATGTGTAGAATTAAAGCAGGGAATAGGAACTTACGACACAACAAACAAAACAAAATGTAAAAGAGAAGAAGGGAGAGAAACAAATCTGCGTTGATGGCTCCTCCACATCTTCAGTTGAGTTGGGTTGCCTCCCAATTAGCGCCTCGTTTAACGTCTATGAGCCAGACGATCGTACCACACATTAGGTCTGTGTGAATGGAGCTTTTTGAAGGGGTACGTTCTCCACATTGTATTCCTTGAAAGTCTCATAGTAAGGCTTCAATCTATGGCCATTCACCTTGAATTCACTCCCAGTTGTGTCACTTCGTATCTGAACAGCACCATGGGGAAAAACATTAGTAACAATAAAAGGACCAATCCATCTAGAACGTAACTTACCGAGAAAAAGTTTAAGTCTAGAATGAAACAACAACACTTTCTGGCTAGTAACAAAAGATTTGCCACGGATCATTTTATCATGGTAAGCTTTAGTCCTCTCTTTGTAGATCCATGCGTTGTCGTAGGCATCATTTCTGATCTCTTCAAGTTCATTCAATTGGAGCTTCCTGTGTAGGCCAGCATCATCAAGGTTCATATTAAAAGTCTTTACTGCCCACCATGCTCTATGTTCAAGCTCCACTGGAAGGTGACATGCCTTCCCATAGACCAGCCGAAAAGGGGATGTCCCAATGGGGGTCTTGTAAGCTGTACGGTAAGCCCACAATGCATCGTTTAACTTTTGGCTCCAATCCTTCCGTGTTGGACCCACCGTCTTCTCTAGAATTCTCTTTATCTCGCGGTTAGAAATTTCTGCTTGTCCACTCGTCTGCGGATGGTAAGGTGTGGAAACCTTGTGCGTCACATTGTACTTCTTCAGCAGAGCCTCAATTGATTTTGTCAAGACCCACCCCAAATTTCACCTTGAAACCCGAGGTAAGTCCTGCGGGGACCACCTCCAAGGAAAATTTACCGAAGGACTCGGCAAACCTCCCTTGAAAATGGACAACCCTAACCCGAAAAAAATATAGAACACCCTCTTAACCCAAAATATTAAACTTCACTTTAATCCAAATAACTAAATAAAATAATACACAATTATTTTTCCGAAAGTTTTCAGAGCTACTACAAGAAAGACAACGGAAGCTGAAGAAAATCCTAGTGGGTTTGAACAAATGACCTATTGGCGAACAGTAGTGGAAATGTGGGTGACTATGCCTCGGCGCCTCCTCCTAGACCCCACCCGAACTCTGCAGACTGGGCGATTAAAACGAAGGAAAAGCCCAGGGGAAAATATTTAATCACGTCAGGGTGAGTGAACAAAATAATCTCGACAAGCAATAAAATATTTCCCCAAGAAACACTTTCAAGGACTCGACTAGTTCTGGCTAGTCCCCAAATATTAAACAATACAGCCTCTCAGGCTAAATTATATAATTATATCAGTATGTATTCACACCCGTCTACTCCATGTATGCTATCTATGAATAAGCTTGAAGGTAGATAGTCATACTAGGCTAGGACGCTCGCGTCTAACGCGCACGTCACCCCATAGTGGCATTTATCCTCAGTATGGGGGTGGGACCGGGTGGTATTTATACGTGTATACTCCCTGTACGAATTCTATGAATGAATCTAAAAACATAGAATGAACTCAGAAAGTAGAAAGTCGTACAGGGTTAGACGCTGGCGTCTAACGCTCACGTCACCTCATAATGGCATTTTTCCTCATTATGAGGGGAGCACGTATTGCTAGCTAGCTTTCTCTCATATACATACTATATTCATAAACGTTAAATAAAGTGAGTAAAATCACTGAAATACTCAACTCAGGATAAATTCCAACAAAGGAAAATATTCAACAATAAAACATTATTTAAAAACAAAGTCCACTCACTACTTAGGCCTAAGCCTGACGTCGGCCGGAGGTCTCCTCTGCTCGAGCCTCCTCGTGTCCTGTTCCAATACATAAATAATTCCTTAAATAAAATCCCAACGTTCAAAGAAAAATAGGCATAATTAAATATGAGCTTCCCGCGCTCAACCATGCCTATCGTCCTAAATCTTAACTTCACTGCCAACCACAAATCTCCAAAAAAATACCGACATCCTCAAAATCATCTTCCAACGTCCTAATCACAAAAATAATCCAATGGCCAGATTTTAACTTATTAATCCGCCAAAAATACCAAACTTAACAAATTCCAAAACCTATCCAAAACTCCTCCAAAAATTCTAAAACTCATTCCATTAAACTCCTCATAAAATTCTCCACCAAAAACATTTTCTCGGCGGCCGGCGACCAACTCCGGCGACCTGCAAATGCTACCAAAATTTGCCAGCACCTTCCTCTCAACCTCCTCTACAACATTCCTAACTACCACAAACTCAAATTCTAAGCCTAACCATGTCAATCGAACACAAACACACAATAAAGCCCTAGAATTTCAAATACCGATTTCTCCTTACCTAGCTCGAGATGGAAGGAGCCCTTTGGAGGGATTGAAGCAAGGGAGGAGGGCTTCCTTTTGAGCCAAGGCTCGCCGGATATGGCGGCCGGAGGAAGGAGTTCTGGCGAAAAGAAGTTTCCGGCAGTCGGGGCTTTCGGCGTCGATTCCTCCTTCACGGCGGCGCTAGGGAGGCTGCCACCGGTCTAGAAATGTAGCTGGGTTGGAGACCGATCGTTTGGGACCGGTGCGGCGGTCTGGCGCGGCCGGACGGCGGCGGTCGGGCGGTCGGAAAGTCGGCAGGGAGGAGGAACTCGGGTGCGTGACGTGCTCCGAAACCGGGGTGCGACAATTATGAACCCTTTTTGACAATTGTAGTATTGGTAAATAAGGTTCGATCAATCCGGGGACTTTAGGGTGCTCCTGCGTTTACAAAACTAGAAGAGTTAATCACAGAATATAAACAGTAATTACATTTACATGATTTCAAGGGGGGGGAATTTTGAGAGTTTGTTCTAACATTCCTACAAAAACAGAGAATAAAATATATACAAGTGATCGATTCATTCAACATCGCAAACAGAGGCAAACTCGAATTCTACCTAATCTCATTCCAGCAATCTGATTATCATGCAAGTTTTTAACAAGAGAAACAATCTCGGAACACAAGCCTGAAGAGGACATGAATTCCTTTAATTCTACTTACTTTATCACCTAAGCACAGAGAAGTCTAGAACTTTGATTATTTCATGTAAATTGCTGCATTCAATACTGAAGAGTACTTGTCCACAATAAACACAAATCATTAAGAAATAAAGAATTGAGATTGAACAGCAAGGCACACCCGAGAAATCGTGATATGCATTTACTGCAGTTTACGTTTTCAACTATTATTACATAGTTTTCACCACTTAGAGAAACATACTTACTTGAAGAAGCTTAGCACAAATCATGGCAATAGTTAGCATGCATTCTAACTCTTTTATTTAAACATAAACGCAAACTTTCAATCATTAAAACTCACGAGATCGGATCGCCAGAAAATTATTAACGAAACATCAATACGTTTTATAAAATTCTGAATCTATTGAATACAAGAACAAACAAAACATGCTTACAAATCCAAAGGTTAACATCCGAAACATGCTTTCAAGTTGTAAAGAAAATCAAAACAAAGTAAAGGCAGTGTTTACACTTTTTCAGTTTCCAAGGAAGCTTGGCGACGTCAAAAGGGATGATTGGCTTCGGTGCTTCAAGTCTCCAACTCTGCTACCTTCGTGGAGAAGTCCTTCAAGGTCTGGCAAGAGAGGATGAACTCGGCAAAAGAGGAAAAAACGGCCTGCTGCTGCTCTCGTATCTCTCTGTTTTTAACGTGAATGAATGATGAAAATTGTGAAGCAGAGAGCCTCTATTTATAGTGAACACACCAAACCCTAGGTCGTCTCCTAGCCCTTGATCAACTTCTGATCCAATGGTAGTGAATTATTGCTTCAAATCTTGATTTAGAACTCCCCAGAATTCTCTGGAATATCTTGCGCGATTATATCTCGAATGGAGCTTGAATGAAGACCAGGTTCGTTACTTGTTCTCCAAAGAAACTAACAGCAGTGAATAACTTTCCTTCTTCTGCCTTCAATCAGACCCTTGACGAAAATCCTTGATTTTCCTTCCTTTCCTGGTGTGCAATTAGGGTTCCTGAAAGAGAAATAAAGTCAGATAAATATGGTAGGGAATAACATAATTCAAACCATGAAATTAAAGGAAAGAATCTCCCTTAATTTCTGATTTATATTAACACAGATAACTCCTTGATTACTGCAGAATTCGTCCTTCCCTTTTATACCCGTTCAAACCATTCCTATTCCAAGTTGGATTGGGTTTCCTGACTTCAAACGGTTTCCCTGTCTCACTAGAAAAGAAAGTTTCCTAAATATTTTAGGGAAGTCATAATAGGAAAGATTCCAAGATAGTAAGTTTCCTAAATCAAAATAAGAAAGTTTCTTAAAATGAAATAGGCAACTTTCCCTTTTCAAAACAGGAAAGTTTCCTAAACGACTTATCCTCAGTTTTTGCGACTTAATGAGACTCCTTGCTGCACCAGGAATCCTTCTTTGATTAGGATTTCTCTTAAATTGCCAGTTTTAGCTTCCTTTTCTTCTTTTCTGCTCTTTTGCCTTCACACTCACAAAACATGTTAGAGATGACATTATTACAAGAATAACATAGCTAAATAGGGCAGGAAACACATTATAAACATAGCACTTTGTGCTCCTATCAAATTCCCCCACACTTAGCTTTTGCTAGTCCCATAGCAAAACCAAAACAACAAACAGACTCTAACAAAAACTAACACAAACGAAAATTCATAAAACAACAAACACTTAAACTCTAATGCCCATAACTATTGTCTCAGAATCTCAACTCTCATGGCATCAAAATTAGCATTTAACCAAGAATTATTCCATGAAGTTTCAGAAGCTAATTGTCAAGCACAGATCGCATATTTACACGTAGGACCTGATAGAACAATGGTGATATTTAAGCTCAGCATGTTTCAAACAAGTATGATTCATTCTCACAAGGTATGCACTCAATCCTCACTCAGATTTTCTGGCTAAATCACTCAATAGTATGCAAGACAGAATCAGAAAGCTTGCATTTATATGAACAGAATCCCAATAGAACAGATATAAACCTCAAGAAAGAATATGATTACTCACACAAATGAACCATACCATAGGCTCAACTCTTGGAACAAACTCCACAGATCAAGTTTTACTCATCTTTTAGATCAAAAGGAACTCTGAAAGGTGTTAATGGGGCTAGGCTAGGGGTATGAATTTAAGAGTAAGGAATTGCAGAATTCCTAAGGACCTAGCAGAGCATTATCCAATGCCTTATGTCGCCAAAACAAGGACCAAGATATCATTTGTCCTCCAAAAACGTCACTGCACCTCCTTACGCAACATGAAACAGAACAAAGGCCAAATATTTAGATTTTTAGGCCTTCCATTTACATCACAACTCCTGATTCACAAACAAAGAGTATGTCCAATATTTCTTTTCTTTTTGCCGAAATTTTATTGTTTATTTCCTTTTTATTCTTTTCACGGCATTTTCTTTAATTTTCAAACAACAAGGACATTTCAGCAGCTCCTCCCCCACACATGCTCTTCATCGTCACCTCTAATAGTCTTCACAAAAAATGCTCTACTAGGTCCAAAGGACAAGGGTAGAGATATGCTATACTAAGTTCAGGTAAAAATTACATAGGTGATGAAATGAAAGGCTTAATGTAGGCTCAAAGGGGCTCAAACTAAGGGGTGTGCAGCGCACACAAATAGGGACACAAGTTTATTTGGCAATGGTGATTATCCTAAAAAGTTCCATTTATCCTCTCTAAAATCAGAGTGTTTTATGATTAAAAGTTTCGAAAGTTCACAAGAGTGAGTTCTAGTCATCTCTAGTTCATTAACAGCTATGGTGAGCAATCAATCAAATTGAAAGAATAATGAGGTTTTCAACAATTTATAGCCAAGAAAATGAAGAAGAATATTTCAATGATCACTCAGAAACAATAGCACATATAAAGGCTTAAAAGCTCACATTTAGGGTCATATGAATCAAAAACTTGTCTTACCATACTCATTTCTGTACCAGAGATTCAAATCATATCCACTACATTTCACATGATTTCCATTCATTTCAATTAACTTCAGAATATCAGTTGGAAATCATATTGTGATCTTATCCATAATTTCAGAGATTATAATCATCAAAGACAGTTAAGGGCTCCTAAGACTCAAAAACAAACGATTTTTTTTTTTAAAAGATTTTGACATTTTTCAATTTTTATGTATTTTTCAATAAATGACGCAATAAACATGTAAATCCTTCCCCCACACTTAAACTCTACATTGCCCTCAATGTAGAACAGAATATAGCATGCAACATAGAATAAAGCATGGAAACATGGATTCACAACAAAACAAATTAAACAAAAACTAATTAACAAACAGTAAGAGATTAAAGTTGAGAAAGCTCCCCCTTGTAGACATCCCATACTCACGGCCTTCGGGTAGGATTGAAATTTAGGCCCCTGCCTCAAGGTACAAGACCTTGACCTTCAAATGAAAGCTCCTTGCAATCGATACTTCAAAGTAGATGTAGGGTGTCCAGAGAATGGAGAAACACTTGTGATTTCGGTGCAAATTCCTGACTTGAGTTGCTGCAAAGTCAGTAAACTGCATTTCA
Organism: Fragaria iinumae; assembly: GCA_009720345.1. Classification (NCBI taxonomy): domain Eukaryota; kingdom Viridiplantae; phylum Streptophyta; class Magnoliopsida; order Rosales; family Rosaceae; genus Fragaria; species Fragaria iinumae. Next base: position 12,683,793 of record CM019118.1, on the reverse strand, counting down.
AAAAACAAGAGATTAATCCACTTTCACAAAATGAAATGAATAAAAATAAAAATAAAAATACAGAAATACAAATAAGGAAAAAGTTGTCCAAAAATAGTTGCAAAAAGGTGCAACAAACCACTAATAAGTCTAATACAATATCCAAAAACTTGAATAAAAATAAAAACAGAAAGTCTCAAAATTGCACAAGTGTGCGACTTGATGTAGGGCTGCCTCCCTAGAGCGCCTCGGTTAACGTCCATGAGCTAAACGGATTACTTCCATCCTCAATCCTCATCAGCAAACAGGGTTTCTTCATCAACATTGTTCATCCAGCCTTCTGCAGCAGAGCGAGAATCTGGGGGAGAGTAAGACTTCCTTGAGTTGCCATGGCTGCCATAGCTATAAATAGAATCATTCTCTGAGTCGTCCTCTGCATCTGAATCCATCCCAGACATCCTCCTATTCCGAACAGTTTGTGCTTTAGGTGCAGGTTCAAAGTATCCACCAAAGACTTCTGCAACGAGTCCTATGATCTTGGAGTTCATAGCATCCATTCTTTTGTTGATCTTTCTGATTGAGAAAAAGACATACAGTTTGCAGAAGTTAGAATTAAAGTAAGAAAAGTTAAACAAGAATGAGTTTCCATAAACACATAAGACACTACACGTCTGCATTATCCTATGCTTAAGTTTATTTTAACTCTACACTTAGGTACGGGAACAGAGGACAGTGGTGTGCAATGGGACTGAAACAGCTACCCAATCCATAGTCATGTTTGGTCCAATATACCTTAGTGCGACACATAACAAAGTTAAAATAACACTAATACAACACTGCTGATTCTAAATTTTATTCACCCTTCAAAATCATATCTCAAGTTGTAAACTGTATTGAAAGGAACAGAGGCATTGACATCTAAAAACAAGCAATTCCGTGGTTTCAGAAGGCTTGAATGGCAAGGCCGAAGTGAAACGGGCTGGTAGGGTTTCGTTTTTGGTGGGCTACGGAGGTCGAAACCCCTATCGTGCTTACGCACAGTCTATAGCCCTTTGAAACCCAATTTTGGTCCCAGTCGTTTACTCGGGCCTTGGCACCACTCAAAGTGCCCCTTACTCAGCTAAGAACTACTTATATCTTCGATGGTCCGACAAGAGCACAATATGGGCCGCCCTCAACCTCGAGAGACCTCAGAAAGGAACTCACGAAGGGTTAAGGCCCAAATCTGCTTTGCGGCCTTGACTGAACAGTTTACCAAATGAGATATAAACCTGAAAAGAAAATAAAATAAACAATCAGTACTACAATTAATTAAGTAAACTGAAAAATTAAACTAAAAGAAAACCGTAGGAGACTTAAAAAGTTCCCCGGCAACGGCGCCAAAATTGACGTGCCCGAAACCGAGGTGCGACAATTATGAACCCTTTTTGACAATTGTAGTATTGGTAAATAAGGTTCGATCAATCCGGGGACTTTAGAATAAACTCAACGGCGCCAAAATTGACGTGGCCTCGAAAACTGGGTGCGACAATTATGAACCCTTTTGACAATTGTAGTATTGGTAAATAAGGTTCGATCAATCCGGGGACTTTAGGGTGCTCCTGCGTTTACAAAACTAGAAGAGTTAATCACAGAATATAAACAGCAATTACATTTACATGATTTCAGGGGGGGATTTTGAGAGTTTGTTCTAACATTCCTACAAAATACTAAACTACTATGTACAAGTGATCAACTTCATTCCATTCAAACATATAAAATCATGTAATTAAATTGTCTCAATCTACACAACCTAAAACCATGCCAATCAAGAGTGATGAAACGAATTCAGAATTACACACCGTAGCGGTCATGCAACCTATGATAATCTGCTTAAGTATCCAATGTTTGCCTTAGCGGTTTAACACAGAAAATTCCATGCAATATGTCATGTTAATACTTAGCGCAACCATACAACATATAACATGAATCATTAAGTTCACAGAAGAATTCGAACATGTAAACACATCTATCTTAGCGCTTAAACAGTTCACATGCAACTCATGATCAAAGCCTGACCCATTCCCATGAATCTAAGCTTTTGCCACTTAATCAATCGATGTTTGCCTTAGCGGTTTAACACAGATCGATGGCACTACCAACCCTGCAGAAGTCAGTTATTCATAAACCGGATCACAAGTTTTCAACATCAAGAATGGCACAGGAATAAGTTACGCAAATTTCATTAACAATCTAAGAACAAAACATTATAAAATTCATGCATAAAACATATTGTCAACAACAGAAATCATAATCCATGCTGTTAGGAATACAAAGGCAGTAGGAACCAAATAATAAATCCAGAGCATAGTTTTACACTTTTGAGTCTTCTTGGCCTTGAAGCTTCAAAGGGGTGACGAACTAGTGCAGGAAGAACCTTGGCAGCGTGAGGCAACTCTTGTGGCTGCGTGCTTGCTCCGTTGCGGCTTGGCACTCACATAGATTAGAGAACGGAAGAGACAGAACGTTTTTCTGAATTTTTGGTGGAAGAAGTGATAAGTATGAACCCTTTTGACAATTGTAGTATTGGTAAATAAGGTTCGATCAATCCGGGGACTTTAGGGTGCTCCTGCGTTTACAAAACTAGAAGAGTTAATCACAGAATATAAACAGCAATTACATTTACATGATTTCAGGGGGGGATTTTGAGAGTTTGTTCTAACATTCCTACAAAATACTAAACTACTATGTACAAGTGATCAACTTCATTCCATTCAAACATATAAAATCATGTAATTAAATTGTCTCAATCTACACAACCTAAAACCATGCCAATCAAGAGTGATGAAACGAATTCAGAATTACACACCGTAGCGGTCATGCAACCTATGATAATCTGCTTAAGTATCCAATGTTTGCCTTAGCGGTTTAACACAGAAAATTCCATGCAATATGTCATGTTAATACTTAGCGCAACCATACAACATATAACATGAATCATTAAGTTCACAGAAGAATTCGAACATGTAAACACATCTATCTTAGCGCTTAAACAGTTCACATGCAACTCATGATCAAAGCCTGACCCATTCCCATGAATCTAAGCTTTTGCCACTTAATCAATCGATGTTTGCCTTAGCGGTTTAACACAGATCGATGGCACTACCAACCCTGCAGAAGTCAGTTATTCATAAACCGGATCACAAGTTTTCAACATCAAGAATGGCACAGGAATAAGTTACGCAAATTTCATTAACAATCTAAGAACAAAACATTATAAAATTCATGCATAAAACATATTGTCAACAACAGAAATCATAATCCATGCTGTTAGGAATACAAAGGCAGTAGGAACCAAATAATAAATCCAGAGCATAGTTTTACACTTTTGAGTCTTCTTGGCCTTGAAGCTTCAAAGGGGTGACGAACTAGTGCAGGAAGAACCTTGGCAGCGTGAGGCAACTCTTGTGGCTGCGTGCTTGCTCCGTTGCGGCTTGGCACTCACATAGATTAGAGAACGGAAGAGACAGAACGTTTTTCTGAATTTTTGGTGGAAGAAGTGATACCAAAACGTTGCTCCTTTGCACCTCTTTATACTGTCTTGGCCGAACCCTAGCTATCCTCCTAGCCCTTGATCAATTTCTGATCCAACGGTGATGAATTATTGCTTTAAATCCTGATTTAGACCTCCCCAGAATTCTCTGGAATGTCTTGTGCAGTAATCCATTGCATGAGGCTTGAATACGGACCAGGTACACTCCTTGTTCTCCAAAGGAAATCCCAGCGATTAAGAACTTTCCCTCTTCTGCTATTAATCAGGCTTTTGACGAAAATTTCCTTCCTTTATTTGTGAACAATTAGGGTTCCTACAAGGGAAATAAAGTTAGATACATATGGTAGGGAATAACAGAATTCAAATGACGAAATTAAAGGAAAGAATCTCCCTTAAGTTCTGATTTATATTAGCACACATAAATCCCTTGATTGCTGCAGAATTTGTCCTTCCTTTTATACACGTTCACAGATTCCTATTTCAAGTTGGATTAGGTTTCCTCACTTCAAATGGTTTCCCTGTCTCACTAGAAAAGAAAGTTTCCTAAATATTTTAGGAAAGTCATAATAGGAAAGATTCTGAAATAGTAAGTTTCCTAAATCAAAATAAGAAAGTTTCTTAAAATGAAATAGGCAACTTTCCCTTTTCAAAACAGGAAAGTTTCCTAAACGACTTATCCTCAGATTTTGCGACTTAATGAGACTCCTTGCTGCACCAGGAATCCTTCTTTGATTAGGATTTCTCTCAACTCTTGCGTTTTAGCCTTCTTTTGTGTAAAACTGCCTCTTTCGACCTATAAAACAGAAACAAGCTAGAAATGACATTATTAAGGAAATAACAAAGCTAAAGAAGGTCGGAAATACAATAAGAATATAGCATAAAATGCGTGTATCAAATTCCCCCACACTTAGCTTTTGCTAGTCCCTTAGCAAAACCAAACTAACAAACAGACTCTAACAAAAACTAACACAAACGAAAATTCATAGAACAACAAACACTTAAACTCTAATGCCCATAACTATTGTCTCAGAATCTCAACTCTCATGGCATCAAAATTAGCATTTAACCAAGAATTATTCCATGAAGTTTCAGAAGCTAATTGTCAAGCACAGATCACATATTTACACGTAGGACCAGATAGAACAATAGTGATATTTAAGCTCAGCATGTTTCAAACAAGTATGATTCATTCTCACAAGGTATGCACTCAATCTTCACTCAGATTTTCTGGCTAAATCACTCAATAGTATGCAAGACAGAATCAGAAAGCTTGCATTTATATGAACAGAATCCCAATAGAACAGATATAAACCTCAAGAAAGAATATGATTACTCACACAAATGAACCATACCATAGGCTCAACTCTTGGAACAAACTCCACAGATCAAGTTTTACTCATCTTTTAGATCAAAAGGAACTCTAAAAGGTGTTAATGGGGCTAGGCTAGGGGTATGAATTAAGGAATTGCAAAATTACTAAGGACCTAGCAGAGCATTATCCAATGTCTTATGTCGCCAAAACAAGGACCAAGATATCATTTGTCCACAAAAAACGTCACTGCACCTCCTTACGCAACATGAAACAGAACAAAGGCCAAATATTTCGATTTTTAGGCCTTCCATTTACATCACCACTCCTGATTCACAAACAAAGAGTATGTCCAATATTTCTTTTCTTTTTCTGCCGAAATTTTATTGTTTATTTCCTTTTTATTCTTTTCACGGCATTTTCTTTAATTTTCAAACAACAAGGACATTTCAGCAGCTCCTCCCCCGACACTTGCTCTTCATCGTCACCTCTAGTAGTCTTCACACAAAATGCTCTACTAGGTCCAAAGGACAAGGGTAGAGATATGCTATACTAAGTTCAGGTAAAAATTACATAGGTGATGAAATAAAAGGCTTAATGTAGGCTCAAAGGGGCTCAAACTAAGGGGTGTGCAGCGCACACAAATAGGGACACAAGTTTATTTGGCAATGGTGATCATCCTAAAAAGTTCTATTTATCCTCTCTAAAATCAGAGTGTTTTATGATTAAAAGTTTCGAAAGTTCACAAGAGTGAGTTCTAGTCATCTCTAGTTCATTAACAGCTATGGTGAGCAATCAATCAAATTGAAAGAATAATGAGGTTTTCAACAATTTATAGCCAAGAAAATGAAGAAGAATATTTCAATGAACACTCAGAAAGAATAGCACATGTAAAGGCTTAAAAGCTCACATTTAGGATCATATGAATCAAAAACTTGTCTTACCATACTCATTTCTGTACCAGAGATTCAAATCATATCCACTACATTTCACATGATTTCCATTCATTTCAATTAACTTCAGAATATCAGTTGGAAATCATCTTGTGATCTTATCCATAATTTCAGAGATTATAATCATCAAAGACAGTTAAGGGCTCCTAAGACTCAAAAACAAACGATTTTTTTTTTAAAAGATTTTGACATTTTTCAATTTTTATGTATTTTTCAATAAATGACGCAATAAACATGTAAATCCTTCCCCCACACTTAAACTCTACATTGCCCTCAATGTAGAACAGAATATAGCATGCAACATAGAATAAAGCATGGAAACATGGATTCACAACAAAACAAATTAAACAAAAACTAATTAACAAACAGTAAGAGATTAAAGTTGAGAAAGCTCCCCCTTGTAGACATCCCATACTCACGGCCTTCGGGTAGGATTGAAATTTAGGCCCCTGCCTCAAGGTACAAGACCTTGACCTTCAAATGAAAGCTCCTTGCAATCGATACTTCAAAGTAGATGTAGGGTGTCCAGAGAATGGAGAAACACTTGTGATTTCGGTGCAAATTCCTGACTTGAGTTGCTGCAAAGTCAGTAAACTGCATTTCAAAAAACAAGAGATTAATCCACTTTCACAAAATGAAATGAATAAAAATAAAAATAAAAATACAGAAATACAAATAAGGAAAAAGTTGTCCAAAAATAGTTGCAAAAAGGTGCAACAAACCACTAATAAGTCTAATACAATATCCAAAAACTTGAATAAAAATAAAAACAGAAAGTCTCAAAATTGCACAAGTGTGCGACTTGATGTAGGGCTGCCTCCCTAGAGCGCCTCGGTTAACGTCCATGAGCTAAACGGATTACTTCCATCCTCAATCCTCATCAGCAAACAGGGTTTCTTCATCAACATTGTTCATCCAGCCTTCTGCAGCAGAGCGAGAATCTGGGGGATAGTAAGACTTCCTTGAGTTGCCATGGCTGCCATAGCTATAAATAGAATCATTCTCTGAGTCGTCCTCTGCATCTGAATCCATCCCAGACATCCTCCTATTCCGAACAGTTTGTGCTTTAGGTGCAGGTTCAAAGTATCCACCAAAGACTTCTGCAACGAGTCCTATGATCTTGGAGTTCATAGCATCCATTCTTTTGTTGATCTTGCTGATTGAGAAAAAGACATACAGTTTGCACTTGTTCTGCCTCATGTTTGACTTGCTCTTTTCCAGCTCCTCCTCCTCTTGTGAATCTTCAAGAACAGCTCCTTGCATGTGTCCCAAGTGACATTGTGATCAAGCTGGTTGAGAAAAAGACATACAGTTTACAGAAGTTAGAATTAAAGTAAGAAAAGTTAAACAAGAATGAGTTTCCATAAACACATAAGACACTACACGTCTGCATTATCCTATGCTTAAGTTTATTTTAACTCCACACTTAGGTACGGGAACAGAGGACAGTGGTGTGCAATGGGACTGAAACAGCTACCCAATCCATAGTCATGTTTGGTCCAATATACCTTAGTGCGACACATAACAAAGTTAAAATGACACTAATACAACACTGCTGATTCTAAATTTTATTCACCCTTCAAATTCATATCTCAAGTTGTAAACTGTATTGAAAGGAACAGAGGCTTTGACATCTAAACACAAGCAATTCCGTGGTTTCAGAAGGCTTGAATGGCAAGGCCGAAGTGAAACGGGCTGGTAGGGTTTCGTTTTTGGTGGGCTACGGAGGTCGAAACACCTATCGTGCTTACGCACAGTCTATAGCCCTTTGAAACCCAATTTTGGTCCCAGTCATTTACTCGGGCCTTGGCACCACTCAAAGTGCCCCTTACTCAGCTAAGAACTACTTATATCTTCGATGGTCCGACAAGAGCACAATATGGGCCGCCCTCAACCTCGAGAGACCTCAGAAAGGAACTCACGAAGGGTTAAGGCCCAAATCTGCTTTGCGGCCTTGACTGAGCAGTTTACCAAATGAGATATAAACCTGAAAAGAAAATAAAATAAACAATCAGTACTACAATTAATTAAGTAAACTGAAAAATTAAACTAAAAGAAAACCGTAGGAGACTTTAAAAGTCCCCGGCAACGGCGCCAAAATTGACGTGCTCCGAAACCGGGGTGCGACAATTATGAACCCTTTTTGACAATTGTAGTATTGGTAAATAAGGTTCGATCAATCCGGGGACTTTAGGGTGCTCCTGCGTTTACAAAACTAGAAGAGTTAATCACAGAATATAAACAGCAATTACATTTACATGATTTCAAGGGGGGGGAATTTTGAGAGTTTGTTCTAACATTCCTACAAAAACAGAGAATAAAATATATACAAGTGATCGATTCATTCAACATCGCAAACAGAGGCAAACTCGAATTCTACCTAATCTCATTCCAGCAATCTGATTATCATGCAAGTTTTTAACAAGAGAAACAATCTCGGAACACAAGCCTGAAGAGGACATGAATTCCTTTAATTCTACTTACTTTATCACCTAAGCACAGAGAAGTCTAGAACTTTGATTATTTCATGTAAATTGCTGCATTCAATACTGAAGAGTACTTGTCCACAATAAACACAAATCATTAAGAAATAAAGAATTGAGATTGAACAGCAAGGCACACCCGAGAAATCGTGATATGCATTTACTGCAGTTTACGTTTTCAACTATTATTACATAGTTTTCACCACTTAGAGAAACATACTTACTTGAAGAAGCTTAGCACAAATCATGGCAATAGTTAGCATGCATTCTAACTCTTTTATTTAAACATAAACGCAAACTTTCAATCATTAAAACTCATGAGATCGGATTGCCAGAAAATCATTAACGAAACATCAATACGTTTTATAAAATTCTGAATCTATTGAATACAAGAACAAACAAAACATGCTTACAAATCCAAAGGTGAACATCCGAAACATGCTTTCAAGTTGTAAAGAAAATCAAAACAAAGTAAAGGCAGTGTTTACACTTTTTCAGATTCCAAGGAAGCTTGGCGACGTCAAAAGGGATGATTGGCTTCAGTGCTTCAAGTCTGCAACTCTGCTACCTTCGTGGAGAAGTCCTTCAAGGTCTGGCAAGAGAGGATGAACTCGGCAAAAGAGGAAAAAAAACGGCCTGCTGCTGCTCTCGTATCTCTCTGTTTTTAACGTGAATGAATGATGAAAATTGTGAAGCAGAGAGCCTCTATTTATAGTGAACACACCAAACCCTAGGTCGTCTCCTAGCCCTTGATCAACTTCTGATCCAATGGTAGTGAATTATTGCTTCAAATCTTGATTTAGAACTCCCCAGAATTCTCTGGAATATCTTGCGCGATTATATCTCGAATGGAGCTTGAATGAAGACCAGGTTCGTTACTTGTTCTCCAAAGAAACTAACAGCAGTGAATAACTTTCCTTCTTCTGCCTTCAATCAGACCCTTGACGAAAATCCTTGATTTTCCTTCCTTTCCTGGTGTGCAATTAGGGTTCCTGAAAGAGAAATAAAGTCAGATAAATATGGTAGGGAATAACATAATTCAAACCATGAAATTAAAGGAAAGAATCTCCCTTAATTTCTGATTTATATTAACACAGATAACTCCTTGATTACTGCAGAATTCGTCCTTCCCTTTTATACCCGTTCAAACCATTCCTATTCCAAGTTGGATTGGGTTTCCTGACTTCAAACGGTTTCCCTGTCTCACTAGAAAAGAAAGTTTCCTAAATATTTTAGGGAAGTCATAATAGGAAAGATTCCAAGATAGTAAGTTTCCTAAATCAAAATAAGAAAGTTTCTTAAAATGAAATAGGCAACTTTCCCTTTTCAAAACAGGAAAGTTTCCTAAACGACTTATCCTCAGTTTTTGCGACTTAATGAGACTCCTTGCTGCACCAGGAATCCTTCTTTGATTAGGATTTCTCTTAAATTGCCAGTTTTAGCTTCCTTTTCTTCTTTTCTGCTCTTTTGCCTTCACACTCACAAAACATGTTAGAGATGACATTATTACAAGAATAACATAGCTAAATAGGGCAGGAAACACATTATAAACATAGCACTTTGTGCTCCTATCAGTGCGGGAGAAAAACCGGGAAGAGAGAGAGAGAAATACACGGGCTTTGACCAAAAACAAAGCCCGGTCCAACTTAAACCAAAAACCCAATCCAAAAATTCAACACCCCCAAAAATAATACCCCAATAAAAATTACCTTTTACTAGCTAAAATTTAAAATTTTTACCGTCGTCACATTTTCTTCCTTCGAATAATTCTTTCGAAATATTCGTCCCTCAACACCTCTAGGGACGTTAGGACTATAAATTCAATGACGAAGACGGTAAAATTCTTATTACCACAATGCTAGTAATTAAGGTAAATTTATGAGTCGGGGCGTGATAGATTTGTTGCAGAAATGTGATCCACCATCGCTTATGATGACTCACGGCATTCCAAACCTGCAAAAGATATGAGAGCGAAGGAAATCTGCAACAACGTTGGAATCATTAGTTTTGGTGGGTATCGCTTCCACCCATTTTGACACATAATCAACTGCCACAAGAATATACAAATATCCATTGGATGAAGGAAAAAGTCCCATAAAATCAATACCCCATACATCAAAAATTTCCACAGTTATAACAGGAGTTAAGGGCATTTGATCTCGATCACCTAGGTTTCCTAATCTCTGACACCTATCACAAGTTTTGCAAAACAAATAGGCATCTTTAAATATTGTAGGCCAAAAGAAACCTGCATCCAACACTGTAAGGGCAGTTCTTTGAGATCCAAAATGACCTCCACATACTTCAGAATGGCAAAAGGCAAGAATAGAAGGATGTTCATTTTCAGGGACACATCTCCTAATGATTTGATCTTGACAATGTTTCCACAAATAAGGGTCATCCCAAATGTAGTGCCTAGCCAATTTCTTAAGTTTTTCTTTTTGAAAACGAGGTAAAGTGTCCGGAAAAGTCTTAGTCACAAGATAGTTCACAATATCAGCATACCATGGTTCACTTACCTCGATTCCGAAGAGTTGTTCATCCGGAAACGTCTCACACAAGGGCAAGGCGTCCTCTTCACGCACTAATCTGCTCAGGTGGTCTGCGACCACGTTGTCACTCCCTTTCTTGTCTTTAATTTCAACGTCGAATTCTTGGAGTAACAACATCCATCGTATAAGCCTTGGCTTTGCCTCCTTCTTTGTAAACAAGTACCTCAATGCTGCATGATCAGTATAAACAGTTACTTTAGATTGAAGCAAATAAGAACGGAATTTATCTAAAGCAAATACAACAGCAAGAAGCTCTTTTTCAGTGGTAGAGTAGTTCAATTGTGCATCGTTGAGCGTTCTTGAGGCATGATAAATGGCATAAGGCTTCTTGTCCTTCCTCTGCCCTAGCACAGCTCCAACAGCATAGTCGGATGCATCACACATCAGCTCAAAGGGCTCGTCCCAGTTTGGGGGTAACATCACCTGTGCTGTGGTTAACAATTCCTTCAACTTCACAAATGCCTCCTTGCATTCATCGTCAAAGGCAAAAGCTACCTCCTTTTGAAGGAGGCGAGTTAGGGGTCTGGCTATCTTGGAAAAGTCCTTGATAAACCTGCGATAAAAACCTGCATGGCCAAGAAATGAACGTATCTCCCTCACAGTTGTGGGGTATGGTAAGTAACGAATAACATCAATCTTGGCCTTATCAACTTCAATTCCCCTAGCAGATATGATATGTCCCAAAACTATTCCTTGTGTAACCATGAAATGACATTTTTCCCAATTCAAAACCAGATTAGTTTCAACACACCTTTTCAAAATGAGTTCTAAATTTCTCAAACATGAATCAAAATCCTTACCAAATACACTAAAGTCATCCATAAAGACCTCAATTATATTTTCAATATAATCAGAGAAAATAGACATCATGCAACGTTGAAATCTACTTGGGGCATTGCATAAACCAAAGGGCATGCGCCTATAGGCAAAAGTGCCAAAGGGACATGTGAATGTGGTCTTCTCTTGATCTTCTTGGGCTATGCAAATCTGGTTGTACCCACTATATCCATCCAAGAAACAGTAGAACTCATGACCAGCTAACCTCTCAAGCATTTGATCAATGAATAGTAGGGGGAAATGGTCCTTCCTTGTGGTGGCGTTGAGCTTCCTATAGTCAATGCAGACTCTATGTCCAGTCACAACTCGTTGGGGCATCAGCTCATTCTCAGCATTCTTCACAACCGTCACTCCAGATTTCTTTGGAACAACTTGAACAGGAGAGACCCATCTACTATCGGATATGGGGTAGATCACTCCACAATCCAGCAATTTGATGACTTCGTCTTGAACCACCTTCATCATTGGTTGGTGTAGACGTCTTTGAGCTTCTCTGGTGGGTTTTGCTCCATCTTCCAACAAAATTCGATGGACACATGTGGTTGGGCTGATTCCCTTGATATCTGCTAAAGTCCATCCAATAGCAGTCTTGTATTTCTTCAATACTTCCACCAATCTCTTTTCTTGTTCTTCATCTAGCTTGGAGGACACAATTGCTGGCAAAGTCTCACTTTCTCCCAAGTACACATACTTCAAATGATCAGGCAGTGCTTTCAATTCCAACTTGGGTGCCTGCTCTACAGATGGCAACAATTTGTTAGTGGAAATGGGAAGAGACAATAGAGGATTAGAACTACCTGGTAGGCCTTCAAGAGCAGCGACGGTTTCAAGCACAACGTCATCCCATATTTCCTCTAATTCTGCCTTCGACACATCTGTACCATCAACATTGTATCCCACTCCTTGAGCAATAGTGTACTCCAACTTATCATCAATCATTGAATTTAGGAGTTCCTGCGCAAGAGAGTCAACGATATCAATAGAATAGCACGGTTTAAGCTCAAATAAAGGATACCTCATGGCTTCAAAAATGTTGAAGCCTATAACTTCTCCATCAAACTCCATTGTTAATGCACCAGCGTACACATCAATCTTTGTTCTTGCAGTTCTCATGAAAGGACGCCCTAAAAGTATAGGAGTTGAACTTGAGGGTGAGTCTTCCATATCAATGATGTAAAAATCTGCAGGGAAAATCAAATGATTAACTTGCACAAGAACATCCTCCACATACCCCTTAGGGTATTTGTTAGACCTATCTGCCAATTGAATTATGACATTGTCTTTCTTTAGTTCACCTAATTCCATAGATGCATATAAACTAAATGGCATAACATTAATGGATGCACCTAGATCAAGCATGACATTTTCAAAAGTAGTACCACCAATTACACAAGGGATAGAAAAACTCCCTGGATCCTTTAGCTTAGGTGGTAACTTTCTTTGGAGGACTGCAGAAACAGTCGCATTCATTTTCACAACTTCTTTCTCACGTGTTTGCCTCCTTGTGGTGCACAACTCCTTCAAAAATTTTGCATATTTGAGAGCTTGAGTAATGTAGTCAATCATGGGAATATTCACTTGCACTTTCTTAAAAACCTCCAAGATGGCTTCATCAGAATCTTCTTTCTTCGATTTTTGAAACTTACTTGGAAATGGCACACGCGTATAGGGAGGATTAGTAATAACTGAACTTTGAAAGTTATTATCATTACCTTTATGCGGTTCAGTTGGTTGGGGCAGTTTTGCCTCAACTTTGGAAGTGGCAGGATCTGCCTCCAAATCATTCTTGGAAATTTCAACTTCCTCCTCCTCTTCTTCGACAGCTTGGGCCTTCTTTTGGACTTTTTTTGGGACCTCATTGAATACACGCCCACTCCTTTTTGCCACTATTTTTGCAGACTCAAAATTTAGATTTGGAACGGTGCTTGGTGGAAGCTTTCCACTTTCAGAAAATTTTCCCATGAAATCCACTATTTTCCCCACTTGATTTTTGAGCTCAGCTATATCCTTCGTATTATTCGTTTGACCCTGCACAAGAGCTTGAGTAGAATTTGTTAAATTTTGCTGCCCTTGAAACAAGGCTTCAAGCATCTTATCATATGAAGAAGGAGTAGCATTAGTAGAATTATAATTAGAAGCAAAGTTTGGAGGAACCTGGGGCTTCTGAAAGAAGCCTTGTGGACGTGGAAACGGGCCTCCAGAATATTGGGGTGGATTCAGTGCATTCTCCGTATTGCTCCATCGGAAATTTGGATGATCCCTTGTTCCAAAATTGTAGGTGTTGGAGAAAGGATTGTACCTTTGCTGTCCCATAGCATTGAGAGTCTCCCATCCACCATTTTCAGACAATTGAGGGCACTGATCAGAATGATGCCCTTGATTCGTGCACACCCCACAAGCTTTCACCTCTTGGCTTTTTCCAAGCACAAGATGAGATAACAATGTGTCGATCTTACTTTCCAGAGTGGAGCTCGATTTTACTTCATTCACATTCCGAGAAGAGGCCAACGCTCCAGCGTATTGCTGATCATTTAGGGCACGATTGTCTAGCAATGCCCATGCTTCTCTAGGTGTTTTGTCAAGGAAGGACCCTCCAGATGCAGCATCCAACAGTTGGCGCTCCAAAGATGAAAGCCCTACATAAAAGTACTACAGCAGGTTATTTTCCTTGAATCCATGAGAGGGACAAGCTGCAACAAGGGCTTTGAATCTTTCATAATAAGCAGAGAATGTTTCTTCTGCCCCTTGCTGAATTCCGGTGATTTGTTTTCTCATCACCGTGATTTTTGACGCTGGGAAGTACTTGGTCAGGAACTCACTCATCATCTTTTCCCATGAGTCAATGTGTCCAGCAGGTAGATCAATGAGCCATGACTTGGCCCGGTCCTCCAATGAGAACGGAAATGCCTTCAATTTCAGAATGTTAATATCCACATTTCTAGGGCACATGCTCACACAAACAAATTGAAAAGACTTCAGATGCTTGTTGGGATCTTCGTTGCTAAGCCCATGGAATTTTGGAATCTGATGCAGAAGCCCACTCTTCCATTCGAATTCTCCTTCCTTAGTGGCTGCCGGTTCAGGATAAGTGATACATGAAGGTGCATTACCTCCGGCTCCTGGTACAACCGAATTTGATAATTGTCTAATAGTCTGCTGTTCCATTTGTGGAATATCTTCCTCAGAATCTGAAGGTAGTGGTGAGACTATAGACCTTGTGTGTGCTTCTTCCTTTGCTTCCGATTCTGCTTCACTTCCAAAATCTAGCTGTCTGAATGTGTTGGGGGTTTGAACAGGAAGATCAAGAATCTGGGAAGACTCTCCTCCTTGCTTAATGCGCTGTAATCGCCTCTCCAAGTTTGTGAAAAACTCGTTGGTCAATCCGGGGATACGAATTCCATCATCGGACATTCATAACCCTACAGAAATGAAAGAACAGAATAAGAAACAAAATAAAAATTAAATGAAAAAACTAAAAATTCTAAACTGAGCTCAAACATAAAAGGCCTTAGAACTAAGTAATTGTTACATTTTACAAAGGTTCTAAATTACAGCAATCTGTTTGAGTTAATAGTTATAAGTTTTATAGATTTTCAAACTCGAATCTTAAGTGGTAAACCAATGATAAATAGGTATGAACGTCTTGATACAAATGTTTCCGTGGTTTCAGAAGACTTGGATGGCCAGGCCGAAGTGAAGCGGGCTGGTAGGACTTCGTTTTTAATGGATTACGGAGGTCAAGAACCCCTATCGTGCTTACGCATAGTCTATAACCCTTTGAAGTCCAATTTTGGTCCCAGGCGCTTACTCGGGCCTAGACACCATCCAAAATGTCCCTTACTCAGTTAGGAAACACTTGTATGTTTGACAGTCGTACAAGAGTTAATATGATGCGCCCTCAACTCCAACAGACCTTTAAAAAGGTACTGATGAAGGGTTTAGGATTCTATTAACTAAAGTAACCTTCAATGGTTTACAAAACAAGATACTACCTGAAAATAAATAAAACAAACAACAATTAGTCAGACTTGTTACAGCAGTATAAATGAAAGTAACCGAAAACCGTTAGAGACTTATTTAGTCCCCTGCAACGGCGCCAAAAATTGACGTTCTCGTAACCGGGCGCGTAATTTAAAAACCCTTTTGTTATCAGAGTGTAGTATTGGTAAATAGGGTTCGATCAATCCGGGGACTTAAAGGGCGCTCCTGCAGTCACGGTTACACTAAAGAATCAGTAACTAAAAGTATTTACAAGTATTCAATTACAGATATGCACATGGTACAATAGATAAAAGGTGGGGGGGGGGGTTTGAATGTTTGTTCTACGTTCCTACTAAAACAGAAAATAAAATATATACAAGTGATCGACTTCAAACACACACAAACATATAAAATCATGTAATTAAATTGTCTCAATCTACACAACCTAAAATCACGCCAATCAAGAATGATGAAACGAATTCAGAATTACACACCATAGCGGTCATGCAACCTATAATAATCTGCTTAAGTATACAATGTTTGCCTTAGCGGTTTAACACAGAAAATTCCATGCAATATGTCATGTTAATACTTAGCGCAACCATACAACATATAACATGAATCATTAAGTTCACAGAAGAATTCGAACATGTAAACAAGTTTATCTTAGCGCTTAAACAGTTCACATGCAACTCATGATCAAAACCTGACACATTCCCATGAATCTAAGCTCTTGCCACTTAATCAATCTATGTTTGCCTTAGCGGTTTAACACAGATCAATGACACTACCAACCCTGCAGAAGTTAGTAATTCATAAACCGGATCACAAGTTTTCAACATCAAGAATGACAAGAAAATAAGTCAAGTAAATCTCATAGTCGATTCAAAAACACAACTTTATAAATCTGATAATTAATATAACCATATTCTCAACATCAGTCTCAATCCAGAAAGCAAGAGTTCTAAAAATCTAACAAAAGAAAATACTACAGAACAGAGAGAAATCGATTGAGGCATTGTTACACTTTTTATTCTCTGAAGTGACGTTCAGAAGAACACCAAGATATAGCAAGCTTCAATGGATGGAGGTTCTGCTGTCTTGGAACGAGAATAATAGAGAGAAGGCTGTTGTGATGTTAGGGCAGGAGTTTGTGCGTGAGAAGGGATGCCCAAAACGTTGCTCCTTTGCTCCTTTTTATACTGTCTTGGCCGAACCCTAGCTATCCTCCTAGCCCTTGATTAATTTCTGATCCAACGGTGATGAATTATTGCTTTAAATCCTGATTTAGACCTCCCCAGAATTCTCTGGAATGTCTTGTGCAGTAATCCATTGCATGAGGCTTGAATACGGACCAGGTACACTTCTTGTTCTCTAAAGGAAATCCCAGCGATTAAGAACTTTCCCTCTTCTGCTATCAATCAGGCTTTTGACGAAAATTTCCTTCCTTTATTTGTGCACAATTAGGGTTCCTGCAAGGGAAATAAAGTCAGATACATATGGTAGGGAATAACAGAATTCAAATGACGAAATTAAGGAAAGAATCCCTTGAGTACTGCAGAATTCGTTCTCCCCCTTTTTTACATATTCACAGTTTCCTATTCCAAGTTGGATTAGGTTCCCTGACTTCAAATGGATTCCCTGTCTCATAAGAAAAGAAAGTTTCCTAAATATTTTAGGGAAGTTATAATTAGAAAGATTCTGAAATAGTAAGTTTCCTAAATCAAAATAAGAAAGTTTCTTAAAATGAAATAGGCAACTTTCCCTTTTCAAAACAGGAAAGTTTCCTAAACGACTTATCCTCAGTTTTTGTGACTTAATGAGACTCCTTGCTGCACAAGGAATCCTTCTTCGATTAGGATTTCTCTTAAATTGCCAGTTTTAGCTTCCTTTTCTTCTTTTCTGCTCTTTTGCCTTCACACTCACAAAACATGTTAGAGATGACATTATTACAAGAATAACATAGCTAAATAGGGCTGGAAACACATTATAAACATAGCACTTTGTGCTCGTATCAATCCAGGAATTGGTATATCACATTCTTTCCAAAGAAAAAAAAAACCCAGAAAAGTCTCATGTTTCTCTCTAAGGTTTCTCTGAAAAACTTTAGTGCAGCCTTACCTTTTGTGATAGTGGAGGAGGTCTCATCAAGGATGGCGACGGCTCTCACGTTCAAGGAGAACGGGCACATCTCGTTTGGGTTGGTTGGCTCGTCTGCGATTTCCGGACAGTCTTTTGTAGTGGTGCGGCTATTGAATCAGAAACAGTTGGATACCAAGGGTTTCATGGCAACAATGACATTTGTTTGGGATCTTCGCTA
This sequence comes from Fragaria iinumae, assembly GCA_009720345.1. NCBI lineage: Eukaryota > Viridiplantae > Streptophyta > Magnoliopsida > Rosales > Rosaceae > Fragaria > Fragaria iinumae. Next base: position 12,665,847 of record CM019118.1, on the reverse strand, counting down.
CCTCTCCATCCGCCCGGTTGGTGATCGTTTTATGTTGACTTTCTCAGGGGAGGCTGACTATGGTTTTATGGATGCTCTATGTTCCCTCTCGCTCCTTACGATGGCAAAGAAGATCCAACCAAGGTCGTCATTCTAGGAGATTAACAGTCGATCCCCCATCTATCATGATTCTTGTTATCTCCAATCCATTAAGGTATCCTGAAATGAACAAAGGCCTGTTATGTTTAATGAGTCCTGGTTGCAAGTAATCGTCCGTAAACGTGATCAAAGCCAAACACTCAGCATAAGTTGTGACTTTCCCACCTGGGTGGAGATTCTTGGTCTCCCACCGAGATTGATGACTGAAGAGGCAGTTGAAAAGATTGGTTCAAATCTTGGTGACGTGATTCATCCGGACAAGAACAATATCCGGCTAGGACTGAAAGCTAGGGTTTGTCTTTTCCACCATTTGGACTCGCCTATGAAGCAAGCTTATCCACCCTTGGATTTTGAGTTCGGAGTTGGCAGTGAAATGGTGGTGGCGACTGTCACCTTCAAGTACAAGAATTTTTAGTTTCTGTAAGGTCTGCAGCTATGACTGTGGTGATGCCGAGAGACCCTAACCCTGTAGGGTTTCGGTGTAAAAACCTAACTTGGGCAGCGGCATAGCATTGATTTCTAACCCTATTTTAGATCCTAAGGTTTCGGTGGGGGTGAACCCAATGCTACTGACCGGGATGGTGAATCGTTTACTCCTCCAGGTATAATCTTATTTATGCTTGGGATTTCATCAGCAGAGCTTGCTAGAAAACTGGAAAGCTTTCGAACCACTCATGTGTGCAATCTATGTCCTCCAGCTTCTTTAATGGCTCAGCAAATGAGTGAGGCAGATATGCAGATTTTTTCTGTATTACCACAGGTGACTGGGGTGAAGCGCAATGTTCACTCCATGCAGGCCCGGACCTGAGGTGAGGTCCAAGAGGCGGCCGCCTCAGGCCCAAAATAATGAGGGGCACCAAATTTTTTTTTTTTACCTTAACTTTTCCACTTCTTCCGCAACTTCTCTATACTCAATAGTCATATTTTACAAAAATTTGGGATCTCCGAATTTTCATCGGTTATCAAGCAAATCAATTGGTTTTTAAATTATACAAAATCTTAACTGTCTTCATTCATAGAATTGGGTTTTAGAATTTGAGAATTGGGTTTTTTTTCTTCCTTTTCTTGCTGTTATAGATTCTTGGTAATGGTATTGTAGATGGATAGTTGAGGATTAACATCTTCAAGCTCATGATGTTCAAGTTGGCATTCTTAATTTCTTATCCCAGCTTGTGTATTTCTGCTGAGAGTTGGTTGACTTGGTTTGATCAAGCAATAATTGAAGTTGAACACATTGCAAATGAGATGGGAATTGAAGCTGTTTTTCGAGAAAAACGCATCATTCGAAGGAAGAGGCAATTTGATGAGACCAACAGTGGTGAAGAGGTAACCCAATCTTCTAAAGAATCTTTTCGGGTTAACAACTTTATATTTATAGTTGATCAAGCTCTTTCTTCACTTCAATCTCGGTTTAGGCAATTCCAAATATATGAGGAAATCTTTGGCTTTTTGTTTACTGTGGAGAAGTTAAAGTCTACTGATGATAATAGTCTATTGAGCTCATTTGTCAAACTTCAACAATTTCTAACACATAATGAGCACTCTGATATTGATGCAACAAATTTGTGTCTAGAATTGTAGTTGTTAAGATACCTACTACCAGCAGAAACAATTAGAGCAATAGATGTGTTGAACTTTTTGAGGAAGATGGATGGATGTTATCCCAATGCATATGTTGCTTACCAAATTTTGTTGACTATACCAGTTATAGTAGCTTATGCTGAAAAGAGTTTTTCTAAGTTGAAGTTGATAAAGACTTATCTCCGGTCAACTATGTCACAAGAGAGACTAAATGGCTTGGCTATGTTATCCATTGAGAAAAAGGTGGTTGAGAAAGTTGATTATGCAAAGTTAATTGATACTTTTGCCTCCAAGACTGCGAGATGAGTAGTATTTAAGTAACTTTGTGATGCATTTGTGGTAACTTGAGGATTGTTTTCAGTTTATATTGGTTTGGAATCTTTTTTGTTTTGTATGGCAGATTGGCCGGCTGAACCATAACTGAAGCATTTCCTTCATGTATTGTACTGTATTGGATCTTCTCATCTTCAGTTTATATTAATTTGGAATCTCTTTGGAATTTTTTTTTTGGTATAACTATGACAGGGCACCATTTTTCGGACTCGCCTCAGGCCCAGAAATCTCAGGTCCGGGCCTGGCTCCATGGAACAGTCTATGGGTAAGAGGGTGGGAGTAAAAGGCTATGTTTCAATGCCTAACGATTTGCAGTTGATTTCATGCCAGAGCTCTCCTTACCTCATCATGCTGGTACTCTACTTGTCTCTCCTCGTAAGAAATGTAAGTTGGGGCGCCCAGTTGGTTTGAAGCTTGCAACTTCAAGCATGAAAAAGACGAAGACTCAACACTTCTCAACTCGGTGTTCATTGGAGATGGGGGATGGTTCATTTGGTACCATCTCGAGTGTTGAGGATACTTCCGGCAGGTCTGCTACTGCGGACTCTAGGGAGTAGGGACCCTAAATCCATGCAAGTACCCTAGTGCTTTTTGCTCTAATAAGCTGGTATGCTAGCATGGTTTTTGTTAGATTTTTTTTCCCGAACTTTGTTAGTTTTTCTTTTGGTTTTGGTCACTTGGACTTGTTCTTGATGATTGCAATTAGTTGTTTTAGGTCATTCTCATGGCTTGATTCTTACATGGCCCATCTAGGGTAGGTCATTTGTAATCTCTTTCTTTACTTCATAAAAGGTTGTAGGTCATTCCTTCTAAAAAAAATAATCATTTTCATTTATAATTTCTACAATAACTCCTAAGAAAATATAGACTGTTGTAAATGTTGTAAATATTATAAATAATGTGGCTGTGCACTCAATTTCTCATTTGTTATGTTCTTAGATGTATGAGTCCAATGAGAATGAATAACATACACCTCTCTACATTTCCTCTTATTCATCTCTTCTATTCTCTATCTCTTACTAACGTAAGTTTCTACTTTATAACACATTATCAGCACGAATTTGCTCTTTATTTTTTTTCTTCTTCTTCTTCTTCTTCTTCTATGAACTCCATGATGATCTACAAACCTATGGTGCAACATGATTGCTTATGACTAAAGCTAATGATCTATGAGTTTTTCTTTTCTTATGAACATCAAATTTATTTATGTGTTCATTTTATACATGTTTATAGATACGACTTTGAGAACTACATGTTCCAATAGTCAAGAATCGAGTCCGCTGACCGAGTAGATCTATGGCTCTACAGACATGATCACACAAATGTTTTTCTCGTGTTTTCCTTATGGGAATATAGAATTCATTGTTTATATTCATGAACACTTTGAAACTTTAGTTTCGAATATGATACTTGATCATATTCAAAGAACATACAATTCTAATATAGATATTAACCAAGAGATTTATGTTCAATCATGTAAGGATTGAAAATACAATTTTACTTAAAATAGTTATACCCACTATTGGATCTAAATGGTAATTGAGCTTGGTTAGTTAGTGATCAGGTGAATATGGTTATATGTACTTACTGAAATTGTAAAAGTTTGCACTCTATTCACTACATAGACCGACCAAGAGGTACTCAGCTGTGCCTTGTGAGTTACAACATATTTAACATTATACTATTTTTCGTGGCACTGTACTGTTCAAAGCACTGTTTAGGAAACTCAGTGCGCTGGCAATTTTGTCCCCGCTGTGGTGCTCCATAATTACGTTTCTGCCCTCCGTACTCCTCTCACCCGATCTCTCTCCAGCTCTCTGTATCTCTCTAATCTCTCTGCTTCGAGAACCTGTTGTCGCGTCAGACCCGATCTCTCTATCCCTCTCGAATCTCTAGCTCACTTCTACTGAAACTTTATAACCGACTTCGCTCCTTTCTCTCTAGAAGCTGTCTCCGATCAAGTTTTTTTACTTTCATCGGCGTTTCCTCCCTTTGAGATCTGAATCACCATGCGTAACCCTAATTTTTCCAGTCTCCATGCTCAGCTTTCAAAGTTCAATTGGTTTTTAAAGAAAGCCCAAAGATTTGCAATTCAACAATTAGATTTCAGTTGATGAAAGTTGTAAACCTATGTATTGCAAAGCTAATCGAGAGAAGAAAGAAGAAGATGTATCTGGGTATTTGGATTTGAATCCGAACAAGAGAGGAAGATGAATCTGGGTAACATTTTTCAATTTTTTTTCCAATTACGACTAATGGATTATATAGTAATACATAATCCAGAGTAATGCTCAAATCGATTTCCCAGGTTTCAAACTCTGCATGTGTAATATTTTGTGTGTGTTATTTATTCCCAGTCTCAGTAAATAAGGTTTGAGGCTCATTTGAATGATATGAGTAGGGCTGGGCACGATCCCAGACCGGCACCCATATATCAAAACCCGGGCCCGGACCGATAGGTGTGAAGACGGGCCGGTCTCAGCCTCAAAAATTTCTGGGACCAGCTAAATCCCGGATCGCCATAAATCGGGCCGGTCTTGCCGGTTTTCGGTTTTTCTTCCGATGAAGTACAACTCATCGACGTTCTGGACTTCTGACTTTTCAAACAGAAATCGAAAGGCTCATCATCTCAAGTCGATCGACATGACTGATTGAAAGCTTCATCTCTTCATATTCAAGTCATCCAACCAACTCTTCTATCTCTTAGTCTGATACACCTCCCTCTCCAGCCACTGATAATTGAAAACAAACCAAAAATCAAACAAACTACAGATCGAGGAGATGGAAGGCCACCACAAAGGAGATGGAAACTAAGATGGGTTATGGAAAACTGAAGCGGAGAGGGAATGAGAGATCAAAAATCATACCGGAGGGGTGGGCAACTTGGTGATTGTGGTCGGAGGTGGACAATGGAGAGGTGTCGATGGCTAGGAAGAGGCGATGACGTAGAGATAGACTAGAGAGGCAGAGGTGACGACGTATAGATTAGAGAGGTTGGGGCGACTTGGAATTACCTGTCTGAGAAAGAGTGTGAGGTGACGAGGTAGTTCTGATTCTATGGTTAAGGTCGAGTATGAGATGTTTAGGTTTAGGTGTTTAGTTTTAGTCTTTAAGGTTTTGATTCTTGTATGGTTGGGTGTAGGAATAGGATAGCTATAATTATACAAGTATACAACAATTGTATGACTTCGGGCTTTCAACTTTTTCTACATTTGAGGGACCGGGACCGGCCCGTGTGTAACAAGGCCCGGCTCGGACCTAAACATACAAGGGCCCGTTAAAGAGCCCGGCCCGACCCGGTCGGGCCGGCCGGTCCGGTTCGGGTTTTTTTTGTTCTTCGGTTTTTATGCCCACCCCTAGATATGACTCAATCCCAACTGATGCTTGGATGCTTCAATATGGTGTAAGTTGTTGCAGCTACTACCTCACATTCAAACCAGAATGTGGAATTCAAGGTTAGCATAATTTCAATGATTGACAACACAATAATGTTGTAGTTATGTTTCTTAATTAGAATGTGAACTTATTTTGAGAACAAAGGAAGGGATTATTTTTCTTTGATTCAAGTTGACAATTGAGCTGCACAAATAACACAAAATCACCTCAATATAGTTTATAAGGGAGCTACACAAATAACACATAATTGTCTAATGTAATTGACAGTTGAGCTGCACAATTGAATTTGGATCGAATAAGGTTTACAAATGTGGTTCCTAAATAATTATCAATCAGTAGGTTTCTGTGTGTCATGATATCATTATCTCTGGAAAGCAGGGAAATTTACACGGGTATATAAGAATGTTTAGTTACTTGCTAAATTATCGAGAGGAAAAGACACAAAATGAATATCTTTGTTGTGTTTTCCATGCTCAAATCCTATCTCTTCATATTATCTTCTTTCTGCATTTAAGTGAATTGATAAATCCCTCTCTATAATTATATTTTTACTCTGAACTTTAGGTATGTATGGAGCAAGCTTGGCATTTTTTTCATTTTTACTTATTTCAAATTCTCTGAATATACCATGGATTACTGAAATATTATGTTTATCTTTTTTACAATAGAAAGATCCAAGTATTTCTATTCTACTATTTCTGAGAAATTGGCTGGCTGCAACAGATCTGTATTTCAGATTTGCTGTGACAGTCAAAAGACATTGATTAGATTTGTTCGGTACCCTAAGTTAAATGCAATTCTTTGCTATAGGTTCCTTCCTTAGTTTCTGTGCACATGTTGTGTTCTTTAAGAAAATACAACCACCGGATTGACAAATATTAGGAATAGATAATTTTGGGAACCTATTATTAGAATGTTGTTGTTCTCTCTGTACTCCTGAAGTTCCAACCACATTAGTTTACTGTCCATTTTCAATGTCATGCTCCCTCAACTAGATTGTGTAAACATTGAAATCGTTGCTGCTTCTGTTAGCCAAATTGCAGAAGACCTCTTGGCTTCTTTAATTCAGAATTGATACCTTCGCGCTTTGCAAAACTCTGAAGTCAACAAAGTACTAATCTAACATTTTCAGGTACTGATGGCTGGAAAGTTCATGGAGGTGAATGATACTATCAATAATACAAGCATGTTTGGTTCAGACATACTGTGTTATTCTTCTCATAAAAAATTGGATTGATATAAGGAGCTCTGAAGCCGGATATATAGATAGTGTTGGCAATTGGAATATCGTATTTGTTATCACCGTGAAACAACATATTCAAGTTTACATGACTATCTTTGGCAAGTGGAAGTTTTCAATGTGAAACATAATTCATCTATGTTTATGATTATAACGAAACCATTTATATCGTTAATTTCAACAGATGTGGATTTGATTATCATCCAATAGCACAGTATCTAAACGTGAAATAGTTGGTCTTTATACGTTGTAGACTCCAGAAAAGCAATTACACTACAACAATATTGGGCTATAGTGACCAAATTATAGTGGTCGCTAATAACATGGATTTAGTGACTAAAAAAAAGTACTAGTGACTGAACTTCTGCTTGATTAGAAGTTGAGCGCCTTCAACTAGCCTCTTTACCACTTCTGCTGCAGGTAATATTTCCTTGATAAGGCCTACACTTTGGCCAGCATAGAAAACCATGCTTTCAATGTCACCAGTTGTGGTTACATTTGGAACTGTCCCGGCAAGACGACGGATTTCTATTTCCTGTTGGTCAGTACACCAGAAAAATGTCAAGGGTTCATGATAAAAATTCATAATTTCCAATTAATTCTCAGTTGGGCATGAAACAAAAGTTATCATATAAAAGAAGCCTACAGAACTGAAGATGAAATCATTAGAAAAAATGGAGAAAAAAATTAATAAATGGAGATTTCCATGGAGGCCTCGAGTTGCCTAGTACGACAACATGGACTCTTACCCTGTCATGTATTCTTGTTCGACCAATGACTGGCTGATCGGCTTCTGTTTCATGATCAGGAAGAGACTTCCACTCATTGAAGAAAGGTGTCTCCAAAACACGATGTGGTGCTCCGGGCCATCTTGCACGGCCAAATATATCAGTGTACGCAGTTCTGTCATACTCAACCAACTTCCTCTTGTATATGGGATGAGCATAACTTTCCTCGGTTGCAAGAAACCTGTAAAATGTCTGAATATCAAAACATAGAGTTTGCAACTACAGATTATCATCTATATATTTCAAATTCAGCAGTAATAAAGTTCAGCAGTGAACAAAAATAACCAAAATTCTATTAGGAAAAAAAAAACCAATGACTATAAACTAAAGTCAAATAATATGGAAACGTTTTCATCTCCAGAATCTAACATGAAAAACTTAATCATAACGGTAACCAATTATCCCAAAATGATTATGAAGTTCACATATATATGCTCAATAATGAGAGTGGACGGGGCAACAAACCTAGTGCCTAGGCAGATTCCTTGTGCACCAAGGGCAAGGGCGGCGACATACCCACTAGCATCCACAATACCACCTGCTGCAATGATGGTTATATTTCGATCTCCGACAAGATTGACTACCTTTGGCAACAATGAAATCAAAGCATCCTGCAATTTTAAGAATAGTAAAAAGTAGACGGATGTTAACACTCGAGTAATTTCAACTCATGAGTATCAGGGAATAGAGAAGAAAGGGAAAAGAGAATAATTATCTACTGGTCCTCCCCTAAACATATATAATATAGAAGCAGCATTTCTTCATTGTCCATTTACCCCTATATCTGTGCCATATCAGAAAGTATAGAGCATCAAATGATGACACTACATAGACAAACAACTCCCAAACAGTATCTCCTAAGCTTCAAAGAGTATTTAAAGTACATTATTTTTTTAAAATATTTAGTTATTTTATAAATGTATTGTACGTCCACCCTTGTGGAATTGAACACGAGGGATGTACTCCATCTATAAGACGACGGCTGCTACAATTGCTTTAGTGAAGCACCGGTAGAAAACTGGTGTCAGCCCCCAAACACTGTCGTAAAGATAGATGTTCAGTCTTCATTATATTACATTGAAATATCTTGTTCGTACATCTCCTAATTACTTAAGCTTTTGGGACTTGGCTGTGTTCCACAGTATACATGAATGTGTGAACCCAATTTTGAATGCTACTAATTACAAGAAGTAGCTGGTACTTTCTTCGACGTGAAAAGGTGGTGTATTCTGAGTAGCACATGTCTTTAATAGACTCAAAACTTTTATTCAATAACGTAATATAAAATTGATGACAAAACTTATCATCCATCGTATTTACTCAAAAAAACAATTCCTGGCTATATATTCTTAATCTTGTACAACGACTGAAAGGTGAGCTACACATACAAATCTTAATCCGGTACCTAAATGATCTTCAAATTGGATGAAACTTTGCAGAGATGATCTACACACTAGGTTCTAGATACTAAAAACTAGGGATGAGAGAGAGAGGCGCCGGGGGGTGGGATCCAGAGTGGACGTCCTTAAACTTAAAAGGTGAGCATGTTTTTATTTTTAGCATGTATTTTGACAATAAAGACCACTCATTCCCTAGGTACCTAAGTGCAAAACGTTTAATCATTTGATTAGCACAATAATCGTTTTAATTTTATTACTACAATTGTTTACACAATTTTGAATGACCAAACGATTATGGAATTGGGATGAGGACATCATAGTCAAACCTTTCAAGGTTTATGAGCAAAAAAAGTGGAAGGAGAGAGCACCTAATCATTCAGGATAATTATTGCAATTGGGAGGGAAACGAAGTATGATTCTAGAAGTCTCTAAGCCTAGTGTCCTTTTATGTGTCTTTTCAGATTTATCTTTCAGTTTAAAAGTTTTAAGGTTTCTTTTATTCAATTTTAAATGCTTCAGTTTTAGAATAGGAGTCCTAATGAGTCTTTAATGCTTTAGTTCTAGAAGAGTCTTTTATGCAGTCAATGTGAGCATCTGCTAAAGTATAAATAAGTGTAAAGGCCTAATGCCCAGGTACGTTATGTTATATGAATAAAATTATCAGTGTTTCAAAGTTTTCCTCTGATGGGATTGACGTGAAGCCGAGTTTTGGGTGAGAAAGTTGGGAGTGATTCCTAAAATCAAAGTGTCATGTGTAAGTTTAAGGTCCTAAGCTTTAGAGTTTGTCGATCCTGGTATCTAGGCAGTTTGTATACTGCATCAGTTGATTTACTGTAAACACGCTTCTTGCATATGAATATAAAAGATCAAAGGTTGAAATCGTTGAATTAATTTATCTATTAGTGTAAAATGGTGAACAGCCTCATATTCTTATAGTAAGGATGTCCTCTATTGATCCTCCCTCCCTCATTATGTATATATATATACAATCTTTATCAGGTCCAAATATCCTTATTTATTCAAAAGGTACGGATTTTGCCAATAGAACCACTTTTCGGTCATAGCCAACTAGTATCTAGATATATATGACATGATCATCTCTGAAAAATTTCAACTAAATTGGTGATCGTTAAGGTGTCGAAACTATATGATTACAATGCGAAACAAATCTGATCAACCAGAACCGTTCGTATAATTCACAGTTTTGAATACCTTAATGATTATCAATTTGGCTGAAATTTTGTAGAGATGATCTACTCATATATACCTAAAAGATGAACGGTTGAGATGAGAAAATATGATCGAAAAGTAGGTTAATTAAGGAAATCTGTACCTTTGGAATAAATAAGGAGGTTTGTATCTAAAAAGGCTTGATAATATATATATATATAGAAACGTTCCAAAGCGGATGTTCGCACTCGGCTTAAAGTGCGGACGTTCCTCCGTTCGCCACCGGACGGCGCCGACGACTGCGCGCCTCCACCCCAGCGGACTCCAGTAGTGTCGCTGACCACTTTCCCTCCCTGGCGAGTCCGCCGAATTCCAGTTTTCCAGCAAGATCGATCTTGTTTGATGTTTTGGGTGATCTCGCTGGAAAACTGGAATTCGGCGGCCTCGCCGGGGAGGGAAAGTGGTCGGGGACACTGCTGGAGTCCGCTGGGGTGGAGGCGCGCCGTCGTCGGTGGCGAACGGAGGGGCGTCCGCATTTTAAGCCAAGTGCGGATGTCCACACCAAAACGGGCCTGTATATATATATACACACACACCTGTGTTTATCCGTGTGTGTGGTGGCAGCAAGTGTTCGAAGATACAAGATAATCGTGAGAGTGTCACAAGTTGCAACAGATAATTAGAACGTAAATTATCTGATGAGATACTACTCTTTCTAGCACGATATCATCATATGCACATTTTAAAAGGTGAAGTACATCGTCCCCTGACCCAAATTTACATTTGCTTACTATTTATCAAACAAAAAGAATCTATTACCATTGATTTTGCGTAACTACAAACTTTTGGATCTAGTAAGCACACTCTTACCTGACTGATCACGTGTCCTCCTGCTTCACATCCTTGGACAATAATTGCATCTATACCAGCAGAGATTGCTTTTTTGGCCTCCTCCAAACTCCCCACCTGCCTCATATATGTACAAGTGATTAAAGAGTTTCAGCATGTAAAAAAAATAGAAAAAAAATGGAATCAAGCTAGAGCCTTAAAACTGTGCTGCATCCAGCATATGTCTCTGTTACTCCATACAAAATGGAACAATGTTGCTAGTTTCACTCAGTAAGGGATTCCGCTCCTCTTATTTTCCCTGGACATCCAATCTTCAAAAAACATTATTTCAAATTTCGAATAGACCAGCATCTCTTATGCATATGACTTTACTATGATTAAGTGTCAATTCAAATATAGCACAAACCATATACATGGCCTAATCCATATCTTTGTCAAATTCACTTTAATTAACTAGGAAATAACTACAGCTCTTTTTCTTGAAGTGCAAGAAGAATATCCAAAATATAGTTTTTGTCCACCTGGTTATAATATGACTTCTTTAATAGAGTTTGGCTGATACATGGTATAAAACTCTTAGTCCAAGCTTCTTTACTAATCAGAACATGTGCAGTCAATTTTATTGGCATACAGAACAATTTTAAATATAGCAGATATTAAATTATTAATGATTGTATGAGTAACAAAAAAAGCCAGCACATACAATGCTGTTCCTCTTTCTTTTTTTCTTTTTTCTTGGGCCTTTGTGCCCCTATTGTAACCAAAAAAAAAAATGCCAGCACATAACTTTCTATTTCAAAATATTAATGAGGCAATATTAAGAGGAACACTCACTTGAGGAACAATCTTAACCCCAGAACGATGAGCTTTCATCACAAGCTCCACAGAACAATCACCCCAGTATACCTGCAGAACTGCTACCTTTTCCTCCAATATGACGTTTATATTTTTCTCATGTGGAAATGCCAGGACAACAGCAACCCCAAATGGTTTGTCCGTTAAGCTTCGAGTCTTGCTTATAAGCTCCCGGAGATAGTCTGGTGATTCCTGGTTAAGCAAGATCCATGATATGAACAATTTAAATCATCTTTTCAAGGGTCCATGTAGAAAAGGGTCATATACATATACATACTTTTATTCTCCAATTAAAAATCATTGAAAGAAGATGGAGAGAAAATCATCATCGCAAACTATTGAGAAACCTGGACATTTATACACTTGTCCACACAAAGGCATCTTATTCTTTCACATCAAAAGTGAGATCCAAGTCCTCATTAGATGTTCATAACATAATCCTACATCTATACACACACATTCGAAGATTAACACTTGTAACCAGTGGGTTCAATAGAATGAGATATTTGCTAGAAGTGTCACCTAGCTTGATATTGCTGATCGATCATGATGTTAGAGAAGTGAAGGAGTATAGAGGACTTTCTGGGGGACTGGGAGAAGCCAAAAAGCAATATCGGAAGGGTGATTCGAAAGTAACAATTGAAAAGGTAGGACATCCATTACTTCATCCCATGATATGAGTTCATTACTCAAAGTGATTTCAGTAAGGAAAAAAGAGAGAGTTGCAAAGTTTGAGCTGTACGTTGCTACTGTCCCATCAAAGTTGATCCCTTAAAATGAAAACCAAAAACTATCTTGTTCTACTAAGCAGTTCTATGTTTATTTATTAAGATCATGTTTAGCTATGAAAAGTATTGAGTAAAGAATAAGAAATTTTATGCTATGTAAAAGAAAGGAATCTAGAACGCGTGAAGAAGCAAATAGTAGATGAAAGATACCCAATCAGGAGACCTGAGGAAAGCTAGTCCGCCAGCATTAGCAACAGCAGCAACAAGCTCAGGTCCAGAAATATCAGGTCCCAAAGGTGCCTGAACTATTCCATACTCATAACCGAGAATCCCACGCCAACCCATCTCTCTTTCGCTCGCACTTATTACCCAAAGAGCCAACCCTTATATAATCCATGATTCGTAGTGGCCCGGCTGCTCGCGTTTATTTTATTTTCCCAGAACCACGTAAGCGAGGACGTCAAACATTTTTTTTTTTTTCTGTTTTAAAATATTTTGTATCTTTATAGATATTTTTTATATATGTATTAGCCTTATGCCGATAGGATACGTAGTTTGACTAGATCTATGTATTCATTTTCCTTACCTAATTGGTATTGTGTAATTCCCTATATAAAGGACTCTTATCAATGAATAATATACATCATCTTTCACGATTCTCTATTTTTAGATCTCTTTCACTTCATCACGTTATCAGCTCTTGGCTCAACCCTTGAGCTAATAGTTTTCCCAAACTCTAAAAACTAAAACCGAAGGTTCTCGGCCCTGCCTCAGCCGCCACAGCCGCCGCCGCCGTCGCTCCCCGACTGCCGCTTCTCGGTCGTCCGCTCCGCTGTTTTCTTTTCATCCGATCAAGCATCTAAATTTTTACGGTATGTTTACTTTACAACCCTAAAACTCTTCCGATTTCAATAATCTCGGGGGAGATAAAATGTTTTCTCCCCTTCTTCTACTCCATTCTATGATTGGGTCAGTGTATTTGCAGGTTTAAAATCCCCGTTTTCCTCTCCAGGTCCAAAGTTGTGTTTGATCAACTTTGGTTATTTCTTTTTGAAGGTGTGTTTGATCACCTTCACACAAGTTTTCCGGGTCGTGTTTGATCGACTCCGGACACTTAGGGTTGTGTATGATCAACACTAGAGAGACAAACCAAAAATAAAAGCATCGTATTTGAGTATCCTTTGGGTCTCTAACAGAAAACTAATACGATTTGTTCTCTCTTGTATGTAGATGGACAAAGGCATCGAATTCGACGTCCTCGACACCTATGGTACTGAGTACCATCGCTGGGTCTCGGATATATAGCAGACCTTCATTGTTAAGGACCGAGACCATATTCCCCGATCCAACTCAGGAACCGCCTCACAAGAGAACAAAATCTCAGGCGCTCATGTTCCTTCGTAAGCATATCGATCCCACACTGCGCAGACAGTATCAATTGAAGCATGATCCAAAAGATCTATGAGATGCACTTGCCGAACGTTTCGGCAATATTCATTCAACTTTGCTCCCAGAATTAATTGCTCGCTGGGATGAAATCCGACTTTTGGATTACAAAAAGGTTGATGACTTCAACAGGGATATGCTTTCCCTACAAGCTCAACTGAGCTCATATGGAGTCGAGAAAAGTGATGCAGACATGATTGAAAAAAAATTTCTCGACCTTCCCTTCTGTTGTTAAGATCATAATGAACCAGTATCGACTTGAGTTCCAAAATAAGAGGATTATAACATTTAGCGGCTTAATGACGCAACTCCTTATGTAAGAAAATAACAACATGATCAATGATTAGCATAATTTGCGTCCTGTAGGCACCCGAAAAATTCCGGAATCTAATTACAAGAGCAAACAGAGTAAGAAAGCTCTCAAACGCAAGGATCACCATCGGAATGAACCTTATGCACGTGGGTATCAGCACCACCATGCCTTTGGTTCTCGAGGACAAGGTAGTGGCTTTAGTGGCCGTACCAACACATGGCGCCGAGACACCGGTGCCGCCGGCCCCAAGGGCGACGCCGCTCCTCCTCGGAAGCACTCACGAAGGGTTAAGGCCCAAATCTGCTTTGCGGCCTTGACTGAGCAGTTTACCAAATGAGATATAAACCTGAAAAGAAAATAAAATAAACAATCAGTACTACAATTAATTAAGTAAACTGAAAAATTAAACTAAAAGAAAACCGTAGGAGACTTTAAAAGTCCCCGGCAACGGCGCCAAAATTGACGTGGCCTCGAAACCGGGGTGCGACAATTATGAACCCTTTTTGACAATTGTAGTATTGGTAAATAAGGTTCGATCAATCCGGGGACTTTAGGGTGCTCCTGCGTTTACAAAACTAGAAGAGTTAATCACAGAATATAAACAACAATTACATTTACATGATTTCAGGGGGGGATTTTGAGAGTTTGTTCTAACATTCCTACATAATACTAAACTACTATGTACAAGTGATCAACTTCATTCCACTCAAACATATAAATCATGTAACAGATTGCTTCAATCTACACAACTTAAAATCATGCCAATCAAGAGTGATGAAACGAATTCAGAATTACACACCGTTGCGGTCATGCAACCTATAATAATATGCTTAAGTATCCAATGTTTGCCTTAGCGGTTTAACACAGAAAATTCCATGCAATATGTCATGTTAATACTTAACGCAACCATACAACATATAACATGAATCATTTAGTTCACAGAAGAATTCAAACATGTAAACAAGTTTATCTTAGCGCTTAAACAGTTCACATGCAACTCGCGATCAAAACCTGACCCATTCCCATGAATCTAAGCTTTTGCCACTTAATCAATCTATGTTTGCCTTAGCGGTTTAACACAAATTGATGACACTACCAACCCTGCAGAAGTTAGTAATTCATAAACCGGATCACAAGTTTTCAACATCAAGAATGGCACAGGAATAAGTTACGCAAATTTCATTAACAATCTAAGAACAAAACTTTATAAAATTCATGCATAAAACATATTGTCAACAACAGTTGATAGGAGCATAAAATGCGACGTTCTTAATATCTTTTTACCTCCATTTATACTTTGCTTAACCCTTATTGTTGTAATATTGAGTCATTTTGTCAAGTTAAGAGTTTATGGTGGAGTCGGTTGTTGATACACGCATTTTATGCTATATTCTCAATGTATTTCTGACCTTCTTTTGCTTTGTTATTTCCTTAATAATGTCACTTCTAGCTTGTTTCTGTTTTATAGGTCGAAAGAGGAAGTTTTACATAAAAGAAGGCTAAAACGCAAGAGTTGAGAGAAATCCTAATCAAAGTAGGATTCCTGGTGCAGCAAGGAGTCTCATTAAGTCGCAAAATCTGAGGATAAGTCATTTAGGAAACTTTCCTGTTTTGAAAAGGGAAAGTTGCCTATTTCATTTTAAGAAACTTTCTTATTTTGATTTAGGAAACTTACTATTTCTGAATCTTTCCTATTATGACTTTCCTAAAATATTTAGGAAACTTTCTTTTCTAATGAGACAGGGAAACCGTTTGAAGTCAGGAAACCTAATTCAACTTGGAATAGCAATGGTTTGAACGGGTATAAAAGGGAAGGATGAATTCTGCAGTAATCAAGGAGTTATCTGTGCTAATATAAATAAGAAATTAAGGGAGATTCTTTCCTTTAATTTCGTTGTTAGAATTATGTTATTCCCTACCATATTTATCTGACTTTATTTCTTTTCCAGGAACCCTAATTGCGCACAAATAAAGGAAGGAAAATCATGGAGTTTCGTCAAAAGTCTGATTGAAGGCAGAAGAGGGAAAGTTCTTAATCGCTGGGATTTCCTTTGGAGAACAAGGAACGTACCTGGTCTCTATTCAAGCCTCATGCAATGAATTACTGCACAAGACATTCCAGAGAATTCTGGGGAAGATTTTGTGCAATATTCTTTACCGTTGGATCAGAAGTTCATCAAGGGCTGAGAAAAGAGCTAGGGTTCGGCCAAGATAGTATAAAGAGGAGCAGAGAAGCAACGTTTTGGGCATCACATCTTCCATACAAACACAAGCCGGAATTCTACCAAATTCTCACCATAAACCCTATACAGAAACTAGACTAGCCGAACCACCACCATCTCCCTTTTGCTTTGTATAATTCCATCACCAATTCCACCACCTTTGCAGCCACCATTCAAGGTTTCTACAAAGTGTGATCCATTCTTCTCATGGCTGTTTATGTTTCTGTAATTTTACAATACTTTGTCTATGAAGATTGTATGTTTTTATGGTTGCCGATTTAGTTTTGTAACATGTTTAGATTTTCTGATATTTATAACTAATGTATGACGATTGTTACAAACTTGATCATGTGATATTTTCTGTGTTAGATTTAGGGCAGCATGTTTCAATGTGTTCTTGATTGTATTCGATTAGTTTTCTGAATCGAGCAGGCAAAATCAATGGTTGCATACAGCCTAAGGCCATGGTTGTTATGTGGGTTGCGATTTCATCTACCAAAGTGATATATGATTTAGTCATACGCGAAGTTGTCTAGGTCTTTGTTGCTTAAAAGTGGTTAAGTATAATTCTGAAAACTTGCATGTTAATAGGATGAGTGACGCCATACCTTGTGCATGTTTCTGATTCGGCTTACTATGCTTATGTGTTTTCTTGTTTAATTTCTACGCGAAGTGTCTTTAAATGAGTTAGCATACTATTTAGGATTACACGCGAAGTTGATTCTAAATACTTATGAAGTCTTAACGATTGGAGTAACCGCGAAGGGCTCTAAATCAGAATCGGAATTGAAGTAGAGTCTAGGATGTGTTGAAACTGCTGTACCAAATGTCTTGCATAATTTGTTACATGTTCTTGAGTGTTTTCGTTTCTTGTTTTGTGTGAAGTTGTCGATCACATGTATATATGTTAGTTTAGGTTTTATTTCAGCAGTAGTTTTAGTTAGATAAATCTTTCCAAAACCCCCCCAATTTCTATGTGTATTATGTGAATATGTATTAGCACTTATAAGTTCAATTCACCCTTTGACATCCCCAGACTGAACGATCCCTACTTATTCTATACTAACGATGACATTTGCAGGGTAATAATTGTGTGAGGTTGCATTGTTTACTTTGTAGTCGATGTAGTCTCCATCAATTTTGGCGCCGTTGCCGGGGATGCCAAGAAGAAATTGTTTTATGAAGTGTTAACTTTGTATATATTGTGTTTGTAATTGTTTTTTATTTGTTTCGGGTTGTATAATTTTTCTTATAAGTTTCCGATTTGTTTGTATTTTCGAATGTGTGCTGTAATAACTTAGTTAAATTTCTAAGAAGTTATAGATTTCTTTATGTTTAGTTTATTGTAGGTTCTAAAGTGAACGGAATAGGTGAAGTCCCTTTTGTTAATATTAGCCTAAACCCTTCATGTTATCTTTTAAAGGTCTCATGAGGTTGAGGGCGGCTTATATTAACACTTGGAGAACTGTCTAACACATGAGTTTGTTCTTAACTGAGTAAGGGGCATGCTATTTTCATTACCCTGGTTCAAGGTTTACAAAATTGGATCTCAGAGGCCCACAGACTGATGTTCCTTCTCGGTGAGGGAGTCGATATGGAGTTCGCTCTCCGTGGTTACCAACAAATGAGTCCTGCCTTGTGACTATCTTTTGATCTAGCATGCAATGCCTTCTGAAAACACGGAACACGCTTATGTCTAGGCGACTATACTTGGGCCGCACGTCCACCTGGCTTTAGAACTTGGAATAAATTTTGCATAAATAGATTTATAAAACTTCAACAAAATTTGTCTTTAATTTTCGAGGTATATCGGATGAAGCAAGACCTTACCGTGGGCTGCACAAGTCCATTGCACAGTTTGCTCCTCTGCTCCACGTACCTTGAAACTTAAAGTTGTGTGAATAAAATCAACTAGAAACTAACTAGGTTCGGCAACATCATTTGTGTATACTTGAAATCGTGTGAATTTTTTTTTTTGAATGTATCCCATAATTAGATAGAATTGAATGTGTTGTATGAGTATTGTAACCGATTGTATGAAATGTGTATGTGCTAAACTTATTTTCTCTTTTGTTTTTATTTTGTATTCGACGTCACTAACTTTCTTTTGCTTGTGACAGGAATGAATGTCCGATTTTAATACTTGGTCACAAGCAGTTAGGGAACGTTTAGATCGACTTCGAGAAGAAGGAGGTTTTGACGTACCAGAACCGAGTTCACCACCTACTGAGCAGATCATTGTTCCACCACATTCACCTTTTCCATCAACAGCATCTAGCGAGTTCAATCCATTGTTTCACGAAGATCCTAAGTTTGAGTTGTTACAAAGTCCGTTTCCTACCGACTTTGTGAATTTTGATTTACCTGATCCTAAAGCGAAGATGACTACCATCAGAGAGCAGAATGGACAAGTTCACGGAGCAACAGGAGGAACGGCACCAAGCAATATCACATATCCTGCCGTAGCTGAAGGAAAGTCGAGTGAGTTTGAGTTGAAGAGTGGATTTTTGCATCAATTGCCGAAATTCCATAGACTTTCAGGGGAGGATCCGAACCAACACTTGACACATTTTCAATTTACTTGTGAGTCAATGTGTCCTAGAGGAGCTGATTTGCAACATGTGAAGATGAAAGCGTTTCCGTTTTCACTAGAGGACCGAGCTAGGAAGTGGTTGTTTGAGGTACCTGTTGGTCGTATTACCTCATGGACTACTATGGTGAATGAATTTTTGCTTAAGTACTTTCCATCGTCGAGGGTGACGCATATCAGGAAGCAAATCACTGGGATTAAGCAAGGAGGTGACGAGTCTTTTTGTGTTTACTATGAGAGGTTCAAGTCTCTTGTCGCTTCATGTCCATCTCATGGGATTCGAGAGGGGCTCTTGCTTCAATACTTTTACGAAGGGCTGCGTACTATGGAGAGAGAATTCTTGGATTCAGCAGCCGGAGGATCATTCTTAGACAAGAGTGCCGAGGAGGCTAAGACACTCTTGGAGATTCGAGCTCTTAACAATCAGCAATTTGGAACAACTATTGGTTCCACGAGGCAAGTCAATGAGACGAGTTCAAATTCAGCTCTTGAGGAGAAAGTTGATAAGCTGTCTCAAATGATGGCTAATATGATGAAGTTCAAAGGAGCTCAAGTTTGTGGAGTGTGTACCGAAGGCCATGCAACTGATCAATGTCCACAGATTGCTTCGAATGAGTCTTATGAGGAGGTCAATGCCGTAGGATATCAAGGAGGGCAGAAGTATAATCCGTTTTCGAACACTTATAATCCTGGCATTCGTGATCATCCTAACTTTCGATGGGCGAACAATGATAATGTGCTTAGACCTCAGCCGAATGCAACACAAGCTCAGCCGAATGCAATGCAATTTCCACCTAGGCCGGTTGGACAGTTTATAAGACCACAAGCACCTTTCATGCCTAGTGTTCCTATGCCTATGGCGAATGCTCCCAATTATGATGAACTTTTGAAGTCTTTAGCTGTGGGACAAACTCAGTTGAACACCGCTACACAAGCGTTGTTAGTGGGGCAGCAAACGAACAGCAAGGACATTGTCGAGCTCAAGACGCAAATGGGACAAGTTGTTGACTTCATGGGACGTTTCAACGAGCAAGGAAAACTGCCGGGAGGAGTGATACCGAACCCTAAGAAGGAGCAAGCTCAAGCTATCACCACAAGGAGTGGTAAAGTGTTGGAGGAGCAACCGAGAATGCTGAAGAAGAAGAAAGGTGTCGAGCCAAATAATGAAGACAAGCATGTAGCTCACGACAATGAGGTTGTGGAAGCAATGGAGGAGGATAACTTAGAGAAAGATCCAGCAACTTCCAAGAAGGAGAGTGTGCCGATTCATGAGGCATCTAAGGGTATAAATTCTAACTATAATGGTTTTGTGACGACTAACCAATCTTCGTGTTTACCCTTTCCTTCTAGGTTCGCTAAGTCCAAGAAGGACAAATCTGATGAGGAAGTGTTGGAAGTCTTTAGAAAGGTGGAAGTAAACATCCCTTTGTTAGAGTGCGTTAGACAAATTCCAAAGTATGCTAAGTTCTTGAAAGAGCTATGCACTACACGAAGGCAAACAAGGGAAGTACAGGTAGTGAAGATGAGCGAGACGGTGTCGGCTGTAATTCAAAGGAAGCTACCACCGAAGATGAAGGATCCGGGCAGCTTTAATGTGCCATGTGTAATTGGAAATACATGATTTGAGAATGTAATGCTAGACTTAGGTGCTTCGATAAATGTAATGACCTATAATGTGTATCAATCCCTAAGTCTAGGACCCCTCAAAAAGGACAATGTAATTATCCAATTAGCAGATCGCTCTAACAAGTATCCCGAGGGATACGTTGAAGATGTTCTTGTGCAGGTGAATCACTTAATCTTCCCTGCCGATTTCTATGTGCTAGAGATGGAGGACTCGCCCGTGAATTCTACTCAACTACTTTTGGGGAGACCTTTCATGAGGACCGCACGCACGAGGATTGACGTCGCCAAAGGAAATTTGACAATGGAGTTCGATGGCGACGTGATCAGCTTTAATATTTTTGAAGCGATGAGACATCCAGTTTCTGAGTTGAACCCGTGCTACACTATTGATGATGTTGATTCTTTTGCACAGGTTTTCTCAGCAACTACAGATCAATAGCAACGAGCTATTGAGCTCGGGGCCGGATATGACAAAGAAGGGGAGTATGTGAAAGAGGAAGCACAGGCTGAATTTGAACCAGAAATACTTGAAGTCATTGCCGAACTCGAGGCAGTCCCTATAGTGAGCTTTCCTTTCTTGTCAATATCGAATTCCACTAACAAAATGTTATCATCTGTGGTGAAGGCCCCGAAGCTAGAGTTGAAGGTGCTTCCGGAACATTTGAAGTATGTATATCTTGGAGAAGAAGATACCTTACCGGTTATTGTATCTTCAAAGCTGAGTGAGCAGCAAGAAAAGAGATTGATTGATGTGCTGAAGAGACACAAGACCACCATTGGTTGGACTTTGGCTGATATCAAGGGAATTAGCCCTACTACATGTGTTCACCGAATCTTGTTGGAAGACGGTGCGAAATCTATAAGGGAGGGGCAGTGCCGGTTGCACCCTCCAATGATGAAAGTTGTCAAGGACGAGGTGATCAAGCTGAAAGATTGTGGAGTGATTTATCCAATCTCGGATAGTCAATGGATCTCACCCGTTCACGTTGTGCCAAAGAAGTCGGGTGTCACGGTTGTAAAGAATGACAAGAATGAGCTTGTGCCGCAACGTTTGGTGACCGGTTATAGGATGTGCATCGATTATAGGAAGCTTAATGCAGCAACAAGGAAGGACCACATGCCTTTGCCGTTCATGGATCAAATGCTTGAGAGGTTAGCCGGCCATGAGTTCTATTGTTTTCTTGACGGATACAGCGGTTACAACCAAATCATGATCCACCCGGACGATCAAGAGAGACAACGTTTACATGTCCCTTTGGTACGTATGCCTATCGACGAATGCCTTTTGGATTATGCAACGCACCAGGTACGTTTCAACGATGTATGTACTCTATATTCTCGGATTTCATTGAAAATATTATTGAGGTCTTTATGGATGACTTTAGCGTATATGGAAAAGACTTTGATACATGTTTAAAGAATCTAGAGTTAATTTTGGAGAGGTGTGTCGAAACTAACCTTGTACTTAATTGGGAAAAATGTCACTTCATGGTTCATCAAGGTATAGTTTTAGGACACATAGTTTCAGCAAGGGAAATAGAAGTTGATAAGGCTAAAGTGGATATTGTGCAACACTTACCTTCTCCCACAACTGTGAGGGAGGTTCGTTCATTTCTTGGCCATGCAGGTTTTTACAGGAGGTTCATCAAGGATTTTTCCATGGTGGCAAAACCACTTAGTTCCCTATTGCAAAAAGACGTTCCATTTGTGTGGGATGAAGCATGTGAGCAAGCATTTGTGCGGTTGAAGGAGCTCTTGACATCGGCACCTATCATATCACCGCCGGATTGGACTTGCCGTTTGAGCTCATATGTGATGCATCAGATTATGCTGTGGGAGCTGTGCTCGGCCAAAGGAAGGAGAAGAATCCGTGTGCTATCTATTATGCATCACGAACTCTCAACGATGCTCAGCTGAATTATTCCACAACTGAAAAAGAACTCTTAGCTGTGATTTTTGCTTTAGAAAAATTTCGATCTTATCTTTTACAATCTAAAGTTGTATATTCTGATCATGCAGCTTTGAGATATCTCATGACAAAGAAAGATGCCAAGCCGAGGCTCATTCGATGGATTCTCTTACTTCAAGAGTTTGACATCGAAATCAAGGACAAGAAGGGAAGTGAAAACGTAGTGGCGGACCATTTGAGCCGAATCTTGCAAGAGGAGGAGCCGACACAACTACAAGAAACTTTCCCGGATGAACAACTCTTTCGGATGGATGCAAAGGAGCCTTGGTATGCTGATATAGTGAATTATCTTGTGTCTAGGAAATTTCCTAGCACAATGCCGAACTCAAGGAAGATACGGATTAAGAAGGCAGCTCGACACTTCATTTGGGACGAACCATACTTGTGGAAGCAATGTAGTGATCAAGTCATTCGACGATATGTTTCCGAAGACGAGCATAAATCCATCCTAGCATTCTGCGATAGTGAGGCGTGTGGAGGTCATTTTGGACCAAAGAGGACAGCCTTGAAGGTTTTAGAGAGTGGTTTCTTTTGGCCGACAATCTTCAAAGATGCGTACATAACGTGCATTACATGTGATAGATGCCAAAGGACAGGTAACATTGGTAAGAGAGATCAAATGCCCCTTTCTCCTATTATTGTGGTTGAAATTTTTGATGTTTGGGGTATAGATTTCATGGGACCTTTTCCTTCATCTAGAGGCTTCCTCTATATTTTATTGGCTGTCGATTATGTGTCAAAATGGGTGGAAGCCAAAGCCACCAGGACTAATGATTCTAAAGTGGTTGCAGGATTCTTGAGAACTAACATCTTTTGTAGGTTTGGAGTTCCACGCGTTTTGATCAGCGATGGAGGTTCTCACTTTTGCAACCGAACCATAGAGGCTTTGCTAAGGAAATATGGTGTCACTCACAAGGTGTCGACACCTTATCACCCTCAAACAAATGGAATGGCTGAAGTTTCGAATCGAGAGATCAAGCAGATTTTGGAGAAGACCGTAGGTCCAACGAGGAAGGATTGGAGTGATCGTTTACACGATGCATTATGGGCCTACAGGACAGCGTATAAGACGCCAATTGGGATGTCACCGTTTAGGCTAACATATGGGAAGCCATGTCACTTACCCGTGGAGCTAGAGCACAAAGCATGGTGGGCGGTGAAGACATTCAACATGGAGATAGATGCTGCCGGCACTCATAGGAAGCTACAACTCAACGAGCTGGAGGAGATAAGGAATGAAGCCTATGATGCTGCATGGATTTACAAGGAGAAGACACGAGCTTATCATGACAAGATGATTCGAGGGAAGAAGTTTGAAGTTGGACAGAAAGTTCTCTTATTCCACACAAGACTTAAACTTTTTCCAGGAAAATTACGTTCTCGTTGGGTTGGTCCATATATTTTTACTAACGTGTTTGCTCATGGTGCTATTGAAATTCAAAGTGTTGTCACAGGTAAAGCGTTTAAGATGAATGGTCATCGACTTAAGCCTTATTACGAGCCTTTTGAGGAGCACACAATTGAGGAAACACAGCTAGAGGACGCACCACAAGCCAAGTGAACACATGAAGAGTCTAGGCTGATGAGACTATAAACATTAAGCGCTGCATGGGATGCAACCCATTTCAACCGTAGCTGTGGAGGAGCCATCAACGGGAGTTTGCGTTTTCTATCCCTTCACTTTTATGTTTGAATTGTATATGTGTGAATTTAGAAGCATGCTTAGGAATTACATGATTATTTTCGGGCTTACATTGAGGACAATGTAATTTTCTAAGTGTGGGGTAGGTTTACATGTTAACATGTTAGTTTAATTTTAGTTCTTGCGTTTATAAAAACCAAAAAGAAAATAAAAAATCGGAAAATCAGAAAATTGTTCCACAAAAATATGTGTGTTTTTGTTTTTGTTTGAGTCTTAGGATGCCCTTAAAGTCTAGGATGATTATATCTTTGGATGCATAGATGATGGTTTTGCATTTACTTAAGAAAATTTGTGAGTTTCATGAATAATGTGGATCGGTATGAACATTTGAGATTTGATCGATTATGGAAGCATGCATGTCTTGGTTAATTTGTGTTCATAACAACCTATGTGAGCTTTTGAGCCTAAATGCTTTCTTCATGAGTGACTTAAGGAAGAAAATTTCGGCAATTTCAGTTTTGAAACCTCATCATTCTTTGCATATTCTATGACTATGTGCTACAGCTTTCTAATGGACTATAGAATTTACTAGAACTTACTCTTGATGATTTTCGAAACTTTTATATCAAAAAAATGCCTTGATTGCGAAAAGGATTGAAAAAGATCTCTTTAGGATGACCACCAAAGCCAAAGAAAGCATGTGCCGTATTTGTGCCCGTCGTGGGACTCCTTAGTTTAACCCCTTTGAGCCTACATTGAGCCTTTCTTTCATCACCCTCATAAACATCCTTTGCTTAGAACAGTTATGTCCTTTACCCTTGTCGTCGAGACTTGGCAAAGCTTACATTCGATATGGAGATATGATGGAGTGATGCATGAAATAAGTGTGGGGTGGACTTATTCAAGTATAAAAAATATTTAGGAAACTTTCTTTTCTAATGAGACAGGGAAACCGTTTGAAGTCAGGAAACCTAATTCAACTTGGAATAGCAATGGTTTGAACGGGTATAAAAGGGAAGGACGAATTCTGCAGTAATCAAGGAGTTATCTGTGCTAATATAAATAAGAAATTAAGGGAGATTCTTTGCTTTAATTTCGTTGTTAGAATTATGTTATTCCCTACCATATTTATCTGACTTTATTTTTTTCCAGGAACCCTAATTGCGCACAAATAAAGGAAGGAAAATCATGGATTTTCGTCAAAAGTCTGATTGAAGGCAGAAGAGGGAAAGTTCTTAATCGCTGGGATTTCCTTTGGAGAACAAGGAACGTACCTAGTCTCTATTCAAGCCTCATGCAATGAATTACTGCACAAGACATTCCAGAGAATTCTGGGGAAGATTTTGTGCAATATTCTTTACCGTTGGATCAGAAGTTCATCAAGGGCTGAGAAAAGAGCTAGGGTTCGGCCAAGATAGTATAAAGAGGAGCAGAGAAGCAACGTTTTGGGCATCACATCTTCCATACAAACACAAGCCGGAATTCTACCAAATTCTCACCATAAACCCTATACAGATACTAGACTAGCCGAACCACCACCATCTCCCTTTTGCTTTGTATAATTCCATCACCAATTCCACCACCTTTGCAGCCACCATTCAAGGTTTCTACAAAGTGTGATCCATTCTTCTCATGGCTGTTTATGTTTCTGTAATTTTACAATACTTTGTCTATGAAGATTGTATGTTTTTATGGTTGCCGATTTGGTTTTGTAACATGTTTAGATTTTCTGATATTTATAACTAATGTATGACGATTGTTACAAACTTGATCATGTGATATTTTCTGTGTTAGATTTAGGGCAGCATGTTTCAATGTGTTCTTGATTGTATTCGATTAGTTTTCTGAATCGAGCAGGCAAAATCAATGGTTGCATACAGCCTAAGGCCATGGTTGTTATGTGGGTTGCGATTTCATCTACCAAAGTGATACATGATTTAGTCATACGCGAAGTTGTCTAGGTCTTTGTTGCTTAAAAGTGGTTAAGTATAATTCTGAAAACTTGCATGTTAATAGGATGAGTGACGCCATACCTTGTGCATGTTTCTGATTTGGCTTACTATGCTTATGTGTTTTCTTGTTTAATTTCTACGCGAAGTGTCTTTAAATGAGTTAGCATACTATTTAGGATTACACGCGAAGTTGATTCTAAATACTTATGAAGTCTTAACAATTGGAGTAACCGCGAAGGGCTCTAAATCAGAATCGGAATTGAAGTAGAGTCTAGGATGTGTTGAAACTGCTGTACCAAATGGCTTGCATAATTTGTTACATGTTCTTGAGTGTTTTCGTTTCTTGTTTTGTGTGAAGTTGTCGATCACATGTATATATGTTAGTTTAGGTTTTATTTCAGCAGTAGTTTTAGTTAGATAAATCTTTCCAAAACCCCCCCAATTTCTATGTGTATTATGTGAATATGTATTAGCACTTATAAGTTCAATTCACCCTTTGACATCCCCGGACTGAACGATCCCTACTTATTCTATACTAACGATTGACATTTGCAGGGTAATAATTGTGTGAGGTTGCATTGTTTACTTTGTAGTCGATGTAGTCTCCATCAATTTTGCAGTAATCATAATCCATGCGATTAGGAATACAAAGGCAGTAGGAACAAAATAATAAATCCAGAGCATAGTTTTACACTTTTGAGTCTTCTTGGCCTTGAAGCTTCAAAGGGGTGACGAACTAGTGCAGGAAGAACTTTGGCAGCGTGAGGAAACTCTTGTGGCTGCGTGCTTGCTCCTTTGCGGCTTGGCACTCACACAGATTAGAGAACGGAAGAGACAGAACGTTTTTCTGAATTTTTGGTGGAAGAAGTGATACCAATTATGTTGCTCTCTGCTCTTTTATATAGTAGTTTGGCCGAACCCTAGCTATTTTCTTAGCCCTTAATGAACTTCTGATCCAACGGTAAAGAATATTGCACAAAATCTTCCCCAGAATTCTCTGGAATGTCTTGTGCAGTAATTCATTGCATGAGACTTGAATAGAGACCAGGTACGTTCCTTGTTCTCCAAAGGAAATCCCAGCGATTAAGAACTTTCCCTCTTCTGCCTTCAATCAGATTTCTGACGAAAATCCATAATTTTCCTTCCTTTATTTGTGCGCAATTAGGGTTCTTGGAAAAGAAATAAAGTCAAATAAATATGGTATGGAATAACATAATTCAAACCATGAAATTAAAGGAAAGAATCTCCCTTAATTTTTGATTTATATTAGCACAGATAACTCCTTCATTACTGCAGAATTCGTCCTTTCCTTTTATACCGGTTCAAACCATTCCTATTCCAAGTTGGATTAGGTTTCCTGACTTCAAACGGTTTCCCTGTCTCATTAGAAAAGAAAGTTTCCTAAATATTTTAGGAAAGTCATAATAGGAAGGATTCAGAAATAGTAAGTTTCCTAAATCAAAATAAGAAAGTTTCTTAAAATGAAATAGGCAACTTTCCCTTTTCAAAACAGGAAAGTTTCCTAAATGACTTATCCTCAGATTTTGCAACTTAATGTGACTCCTTGCTGCACCAGGAATCCTTTTTTGATTAGGATTTCTCTCAACTCTTGCGTTTTAGCCTTCTTTTGTGTAAAACTGCCTCTTTGACCTATAAAACAGAAACAAGCTAGAAATGACATTATTAAGGAAATAACAAAGCTAAAGAAGGTCGGAAATACATTAAGAATATAGCATAAAATGCGTGTATCAGAAGCAGCATGTTCGCTCTTCTTCTGCCTTTGATGGACAATGCAACAGATGTGGGTCCAAGGACAACTGGTTCAAAAGCTGTCGCGCTTCTGCAAATGTTGTTGTCGCATACAAGAAATACAAGGAATTGATGGAAGTCAATTCCACTGAAAACAATGGAGTTGAACATAATGTTACCTTCAAGGTCACAGACCCCAATGGACAATGTTCTGATTTAGATGCTACTGACTTTGACGTCATCGGCTAGATTGTTTTCCCTTTTTACAAGTCATGATGTAATAAGGCATCATTAGAATGCCATGCTTAGTTTTCTTCTCATTTCAGCGCATTAATAAAAGTTCTTTTTGGTTCTTCTTGTCTCTAAATGGTTCGAATTGATTTACATCTCCCTTAGAAAACATGGCATCAACACTGACTTTGGTCTCTCCCTTAGAGGAGGTGACGAACGGCACTGTGACTCTCAAGGAGGGTTACCAACGTGTCTTCCAGTTCAAGTCTTTTACCCTATAGCGGATATTCCTTCATCAATTGTTCAAGTAGGCTCACCCAAGTTAGTATGATGTCTTAGAATTGTCCGAAATTAAGGAGATAGTGGTTTTAAGTGTGCCTCGCACTACGACCCTCCACGGACATGCTTGGTCATACTTAATTTGGAGTTACAGAAAGTTTTTGATTTTGGATTCCTCTTACGCTATTACTCCAATTGCCGTCTTGTAAAAGATGTTAAAGACTTGGCAAAACCGGATCACCATCAAATCCTCTAGGTTCTCTGGCCTTGGATTTGATCATCTACACGTCCCTGTGGCTGAGCATATGCCTTCATGCCACCAGCAAGCTTCAAAAGCTTCGCTAATGCCAAATCTGCGAAAAACAATAATTTGTCCTCCCTGGATAGTCGACTTCGTTTGAGCTTTGTGAACAGCTCCTGACGAACCAGACAGTGAGATTTATATCATTGGAAAGCTCTACGATGGGGGAGTGTTCTAGGATATTCTGTATCTTTCTAGATATTCTTTATGTGTGTCTTGGCCTTATGCCGATAAGATATGTAGTTTGACTAGATCTATGTATTCTTTTTTCTTACCTAATTGGTATTATGTAATTCCCTATATAAAGAGCTCATATCAATGAATAATATACATCATATTTCATGATTCTCTATTCTCAAATCTCTTTTACTTCATCATTTTTCTTTTTTTTGAACAATTGGCTAGCGCAAGCTGCGTTTTTTTTTTAAACAAAAGTTAAACTTCATATAATACCAACAAAAGTTACAACCATGAGAGATCATAGTGGTGGACAACGAATCCCCACACTCCTCCCTACCAACATCAACGATTACAATGAGCATCAACGGAAAGGGTCTATGTAACCTACCCTTAACTCAATCCAAAAGCTTCGTTACAACCAATCTCAATAAGAAACAACCTCACCATATATGCAGGGGCAACCTCCCCATTGACAACAACAAAACACTGATGTTACAACCGATAGTCCCGGACATTGACATTCCCGTTACCGGGCGTGCGACAATTAAGAACCCTTTTCTTATCAGAATGTAGTATTGGCAAATAGGGTTTGATCAATCCGGGGACTTAAAGGGCACTCTTGCAGTCACGATTACTCTAAATAGTCAACAACTATAAGTATTTACAAACATTCATTTACAAATATACATATGGTACAAGGTAAACAGGGGGGTTTGAAGGTTTGTTCTATGTTCCTAAAAACAGAAAATAAGATATGTACAAGTGATCGATTCATTCAACATCGCAAACAGAGATAAACTCGAATTCTACCACACATCAAGATCAGTCTCATTCCAGGAATCCGATTATCATGCAAGTTCTTAACAAGAGAAACAATCTCAGAACACAAGCCTGAAGAGGACATGCATTCCTTTAATTCTACTTACTTTATCACCTAAGCACAGAGAAGTCTAGAACTTAGATTATTTCATGTAAATTGCTACATTCAATACTGAAGAGTACTTGTCCACAATAAACATAAATTATTAAGAATTATAGAATTGAGATTGAACAACAACGCACATCCGAGAAGTCGTAACATGCATTTGCTGTAGTTTACGTTTTCAACTATTATTACATAGTTTCCACCACTTAGAGAAACATACTTACTTAAAGAAGCTTAGCATGAATCATGGCAATAGCTAGCATGCATTCTAACTCTTTAATTTAAACAAAAACGCAAACTTTCAATCATTAAACTCTGAATCTATTGAATACAAGAACAAGCAAAACGTGCTTCCAATTCCTAAGTTTAGCACATGAAACATACCTATAAATTTGTAAAGAAAATCAAAACAAAGTAAAGGTAATGTTTACACTTTATCAAGTCTCCAAGGAAGCTTGTTGACATCAAAAGGATACTTGGCTTCAATGCTTCAAGTCTCCAACGTTGCTGCCTTGATGGAAAAGTCCTTCAAAGCTTAACAAAGGAGGAAGAAGTTTGACTAAGGAGAGAGAGAGGCTGTTGTTGCTCTCTTATCCCTCTGGTTTTTAATGTGAATGAATGATGCTCTTAGAAGTACCCAAAGCTGTCTTTATATAGAGGAAACCTTGGTGGAACTTGTCACGCCCCGGTTCTTAAGTTATTTTACGGTTATTTACTTTGGTAATATGTTGGTCTTTTACCGTTTTAAGTAACCGTTTACTATTTAAGACTCCAAAGTTGACTTTTTCTTCCATATGGAATTTGGGAAAACTTTCTTCATGAAAGTTGTAGGGGATGTTATTACGAGTTCGTAGACATGCTACGCGTTAAAATCGGAGTTAACATGTAAAAGTTATCAATTAAAAATGTAAGTTTTATTGGGGTATTATTTTGGGGTGTTAAATTTTGGAGTTGGGTTTTGTTTATTAAGTTGGACCGGATGGGTTTGGCCCATTTCAGTTTTCCCTCTCCTTTCTCTCTCCTCCCTCCCGTTTTCTTCCTCCCGTTTTCTCTCTTCACTGCCGCAAGTTTCCGGCCGCCCGACCGCCGCCGTCCGGCCACCACCGACCGCCAGACCGGTCTCATTCGGACCCCTGACATCTCCTCTTCATTTCTGGGTAGGTGGCCGATCCCCTAACGCCGCCGTGAAGGAGCAGCCGAGCCCGAAAGCCACGGTTGCCGTGGTTGCACCTTCGCCGGAGCTCCGTCTTCCGGCCACCATAGGTCGTGATTTTTGGCTCAACTTGTAGCCCTCATCTAGGTGAGTAATCCCTCAAAAGGATTCGGCTAAATTCGATTTCGTTAGGGTGGTTTGTATAATTGAAAGTTTTAGGGATTTATGGATGTTTTGATTCGATTACCATAGTTAGGCTTGGAATTGGTGTTTGTGCTAGTTAGGAAAGTTGTAGAGGAGATTGAGAGGAAGATTCTGTTAAAATTTGGTAGCATTTGCAGGTGGCCGGAGTTGGTCGCCGGCCGCCGCTGCTGTTTTGGGAAATTTTGTGGTTTTTGATGTAGAATATTAAGGGGATATTATTGATGTGAATTTAGGAATTTTTGGAGGATTTTTGGTTAGGTTTTGGAATTTGTAAAGTTTGGTATTTTTGGCGGATTAATAAGTTAAAATCCGGCCATTGGATTATTTTTTATGATTAGGACGTTGGAAGGTGATTTTTGAGGATGTCGGTATTTATGGAGATTTTTGGTTGGCAGTGAAGTTAAGATTTAGGACGATAGGCATGGTTGAGCACGAGAAGCTCATATTTAATTATGCCTATTTTCTTTAAACGTTGGGATTTTATTTAAGGAATTATTTATGTTTTGGAACAGGACGCGAGGAGGCTCGAGCAGAGGAGACCTCCGACTGACTTCAGGCTTAGGCCTAACTTGTGAGTGGACTTTTGTTTTAAATAATGTGCATGCAGTTGTTTATTTGGTTGGACCATTTGACGTCATTTTTATTTGACGATTTTACTCATTGTGATGAGTTACCGAAAATGGGATTTTCGGTAAATTATAATATATTTTTAAGGAGAGTATGTATATAAATGCTAGCTAGCGATATGTGTCTGTCCACCTTAATGACATAGTATATAACTGCATTATGGTGTGACGTGAGCGTTGGACGCAAGCGTAGTAGCCTTATATGAGTGTTTAATTCATATAAGGGGTATGGGTACATATTTATACACCCGTCTGTCCACCTTAATGACATAGTGTATCACCGCATTAAGGCGTGACGTGAGCGTTGGACGCGAGCGTAGTAGCCCTATATAGATTATTATTAATTTATATAGGGAGTATGGGCGAGTGTAAATATATACATGTATATATTTTAGCCTGAGAGGCTGTATTTTGATTTATATATATATATATATATATTTTAGCCTGAGAGGCTGTATTTGGATATATATATAGTTTTGAGCAGTAGAGGCTCGATATTTATAACGATAAGAGAATTATCGTTTAAGACATGCATTCGTTTTCTTGGAAATTAAATTGGGAAAACATAAATATTCTTTTTATTTATTTTTGTCCACTCACTCTAATTATTGCGAATGTTTTTCCCCTGGGCTCTTCGTTTTTAAAATGCCCAGTCTGCAGAGTTCGAGTTAGAACGAGTAGGAGACGACGAGGCATAGTTACCCATTTCTCAGCCACCATTCACCAGTAGGTTACCTGTTTAACCTACTAGAGTATTTTTCCTACTCCTCTAGTGTATAGTAGCTCTGAATACTCTTTGGGATTTATTGTAATGTTTCTGGTGGTGTGCTTAGACTTTTATTGTATTTTTGAATATACGAAGTTTGTAATTATTTACTCACTTTCGTATAATTGTGGGTTGATTTGGAGGATGCTCAAATTTATTTAAGAAAGTAACACTTTAGTTTTCTAGGTTAGGGTTGTCCATTTTCAAGGGAGGTTTGCTTATCAGTAAATTTTCCTTGGAGGTGGTCCCCGCAGGACTTACCTCGGGTTTCGGGTGAAATTCAGGGTGGGTCTTGACAGTTGGTATCAGAGCTTTAGGTTTCATTTCCTACCTCCTTGGTACTACCATATTTGCCTAAGAAGCACGTAGTTCCTATAGAGTGGTGATCCGACCGCGGCTGATTCACTAGCATTTTATGCTTTGGATGCTATGTGTTATTGGGTATGTGTGATAGTTCTGTTAGTCGTGTGTTCGTAGAAAGGAGAGATGGTTGGCATCTCTCCTGATAGGGACGGGAACAGTCTTCGGACTTACCTGTTACCACATCCTGTTAAGGCCGCTTCATCATCTGCTTCTGGATCTTCAGCGGGTAGTAGCAGTAGTGGAGGATCAGGTTCTAGTTCTCGGTTTAGGGCTAGAGGACGTAACAGGAGACCTTTCAGGAGCCAGTTGGGTAGGCAACAGACTGGTCAGTTTGGTTCTAGTGGCAGTTTCCAGGGTGGTCAGACTTTTTCTTTTGGTCGTCAGCAGCGGTTTTCTGGGTGCTTTGAGTGTGGTAGTCTGGACCATTTTAAGAGAGATTGTCCCTTGTTGGCTCAGAGAACCACCCCCACTCCTACTCAGCCAGCCGATCAGCCTGCAGCCAGAGGCTCCAGTATTGGTACTCGTGGCAGTTCAGCAGCCAGAGGTGGCTCTCAGCAGGGTAGTGGTCAACGTGGACGTCCCATGACTCGTGCCAGACTTCATGCTATGACTCAGCAGGAAGGTCGTACTTCTCCAGATGTCATCATTGGTACGTTATTAATTTTTGGCCAGCCAGCTTTTATTTTAATTGATCCCGGAGCCACGCATTCATTTATGTCTAGTAGATTTGCCCTCCATGCAAATGTGCCATCATCGTCTCTTCCAGGCGAGTGGCATGTGTCTCTACCCTCCGGTGAGGTGATGAGAATAAATTGGGTGTTTAGTGGTTGTGAAGTATTGGTGGAAGAAACTAAGTTTAAGGCGGATCTAATCCCTTTAGATATTGTGGAATTTGATGTGATTTTGGGAATGGATTTTTTAGAGGCTTATAGAGCTATGGTAGATTGTTTCTGAAAAGAAGTGGTGCTTCGAAGTCCAGATGGATTTGAAGTTGCATTTCAAGGAGAAAGAGATGTTATTTCGAGTTGCTTGATATCAGCTATTACTGCTAGGAAATTGTTAAGTAAAGGCTGTCAGGCATACTTAGCTCACATTGTGGATACAAGTATGAAAGTGTTGGAAGTAGAGGATATTCCTGTAGTAAGGGAGTTTCCAGATGTTTTTCCCGAGGAGTTGCCTGGTTTGCCTCCTGTAAGGGAGATAGATTTTTCTATCGAGTTATTTCCAGAAACTATGCCTATCTCACAGGCACCTTACAGAATGGCTCCAGCTGAATTGAAGGAGTTGAAGACTCAACTGCAGGAGTTGGTAGATAAGGGTTTTATTCGGCCTAGCAAGTCTCCATGGGGTGCTCCGGTGTTGTTTGTTAAGAAGAAAGATGGCACCATGAGACTATGCCTTGATTATAGGAAGCTAAATCAAGTCACGGTGAAGAATAAATATCCGTTACCCCGTATTGATGATTTATTTGATCAGTTAAAGGGTGCTACTGTTTTCTCAAAAATTGACTTGAGATCTGGTTATCATCAGTTGCGGATCCAAGAGAATGACATAGCCAAGACTGCTTTTCGATCATGCTATGGTCATTATGAGTTTGTGGTGATGCCTTTTGGACTTACTAATGCACCAGCTGCGTTCATGGATCTCATGAATAGGGTGTTTAGTCCATATCTTGACCGCTTCGTGATCGTATTCATAGATGACATTTTGGTTTACTCAAGAAGTAAAAAGGAGCATGCCAAACATCTAAGATTGATTTTGCGGACTTTGAGAAATGCTCAATTGTATGCCAAGTTCAGCAAATGTGAATTTTGGCTGGATAAAGTGGGATTCTTGGGTCATGTAATTTCGGCTGAAGGTGTTAGTGTGGATCCCCAAAAGGTGGAAGCAGTGTCAAATTGGAGAAGACCTACCACTGTGACGGAGATTCGTAGTTTCTTGGGATTAGCAGGTTATTATCGGCGATTTGTGCAAGATTTTTCAAAGATTGCTGTTCCACTTACAAGATTGACCAAGAAGGGAGTTAAGTTCGAATGGTCAGATCAGTGTGAGCAAAGTTTTCAAGAATTAAAGAATCGCCTGACCAGTGCTCCTGTTTTAGCACTTCCGGATGATAGTGGGGAATATGTGGTTTATTGTGATGCTTCTAAACGAGGTTTAGGCGGGGTATTGATGCAGCATGATCGAGTTATTGCCTATGCTTCTAGGCAATTGAAGCAGCATGAGGTAAATTATCCCACTCATGATTTAGAGCTTGCAGCAGTAGTTTTTACTCTCAAGTTGTGGAGACACTATCTTTACGGAGCCAAGTGTCAGATTTTTACCGATCACAAGAGTCTTCGGTACGTGTTCACTCAAAAAGAGTTAAATATGAGGTAGAGAAGGTGGATAGAATTAATCAATGATTATTATTGCACTATTGAGTATCATCCTGGAAAAGCTAATGTGGTAGCTGACGCTCTTAGTCGAAATCCCACCATATCCTTGTCTCACTTGAGGATGGTTAGAGTTCCTCTTCTTTTTGAGTTACGAGCTACTGGGGTGGATTTAGCGGTGGATAATGTTGGTGCCTTGGTAGCTAGTTTCCATGTCAGGCCAGTTTTGGTTGATAAAGTGCGGGAAGCGCAGTATCATGATCCTTCCATTGTTTAGTTGATAGAAAGAGTAGCGAATGGAGCCGCCGTGGATTTTTCGGTAAGAAGAGATGGAACTTTATTGTTCAAAAATAGACTTTGTGTTCCAAAGAGAAATGAAGAGTTAAAGATAGAGATAATGGAAGAAGCTCATAGTTCTGCATATGCTGCTCATCCGGGTAGTACAAAAATGTATCGAACTTTGAAAGATTATTATTGGTGGCCAAACATGAAGAGGGAAATGGCAGCTTTTGTAAGTAGATGTTTGATATGTCAGCAAGTGAAAGCTGAAAGGCAGAAACCTTCAGGATTGCTTGAGCCGTTGCCTATTCCAGTGTGGAAGTGGGACCACATCACCATGGATTTTGTTTTCAGTTTACCTCGTACCCGTGAGGGGCATGACGGTATTTGGGTGATTGTGGATAGACTCACCAAATCTGCACATTTCTTACCGATGGGAAAGAAGTATACAATGGATAAATTGGCGGAGCTTTATGTGAATGAGATCGTAAGACTTCATGGCTTACCTGAATCCATAGTGTCAGATCGGGATCCTAGATTTGTTTCGAAATTCTGGGGAGCTCTTCAAGCAGCATTAGGTACTCGACTACACTTCAGTACTGCTTTTCATCCTCAGACTGATGGGCAATCAGAGAGGACTATCCAGACTTTGGAGGATATGTTGAGATCATGTGCCTTGCAGTTCAGAGGGAGTTGAGATAAGAACCTATCTTTGATGGAATTTGCTTACCACAACAGTTTCCATTCGAGTATTGGCATGGCACCGTTTGAGGCACTGTATGGGAAACAATGTCGTACACCTTTATGTTGGAATGAAGTCGGAGAAAGAGAGCTTTGTGGTCCTGAGATTATCCATGAGACTAATGAGAAGATTAAAGTGGTCAGAGATAGACTCAAGGCCGCTCAAAGTAGGCAGAAGAGTTATGCAGATGTTCGCAAGAAAGACCTTGAGTTTCAAGTAGGTGATTGGGTGTTTTTGAAATTATCCCCTTGGAAAGGGATAGTACGTTTTGGTAAGCGTGGGAAGCTTAGTCCGAGGTATATTGGGCCGTATGAGATAATAGAGCGAGTTGGCTCACTTGCTTATCGATTACTTTTGCCTCCAGAATTGTCCAGGATACATAATGTGTTTCATGTATCCATGCTTCGCAAGTATATGGCCGATCTCTCTCATGTGTTGCAAGAGCAGCCAATTAGTTTGACGAGAGATTTGACCTATGAAGAGGAACCGGTACAGATTCTTGACCGAAAGGAGCAAGTACTGAGGAACAAGACAATTCCACTTGTCAAGGTGCTTTGGAGAAGTCATCAAGTAGAGGAAGCTACTTGGGAATTAGAAGAACAAATGAGGCAGCAGTATCCCTACCTTTTTGTTTGATAGTTATGTAAATTTCGGGGACGAAATTTTTATAAGGAGGGGAGAATTGTCACGCCCCGGTTCTTAAATTATTTTACGGTTATTTACTTTGGTAATATGTTGGTCTTTTACCGTTTTAAGTAACCGTTTACTATTTAAGACTCCAAAGTTGACTTTTTCTTCCGTATGGAATTTGGGAAAACTTTCTTCATGAAAGTTGTAGGGGATGTTATTACGAGTTCGTAGACATGCTACGCGTTAAAATCGGAGTTAACATGTAAAAGTTATCAATTAAAAATGTAAGTTTTATTGGGGTATTATTTTGGGGTGTTAAATTTTGGAGTTGGGTTTTGTTTATTAAGTTGGACCGGATGGGTTTGGCCCATTTCAGTTTTCCCTCTCCTTTCTCTCTCCTCCCTCCCGTTTTCTTCCTCCCGTTTTCTCTCTTCACTGCCGCAAGTTTCCGGCCGCCCGACCGCCGCCGTCCGGCCACCACCGACCGCCAGACCGGTCTCATTCGGACCCCTGACATCTCCTCTTCATTTCTGGGTAGGTGGCCGATCCCCTAACGCCGCCGTGAAGGAGCAGCCGAGCCCGAAAGCCACGGTTGCCGTGGTTGCACCTTCGCCGGAGCTCCGTCTTCCGGCCACCATAGGTCGTGATTTTTGGCTCAACTTGTAGCCCTCATCTAGGTGAGTAATCCCTCAAAAGGATTCGGCTAAATTCGATTTCGTTAGGGTGGTTTGTATAATTGAAAGTTTTAGGGATTTATGGATGTTTTGATTCGATTACCATAGTTAGGCTTGGAATTGGTGTTTGTGCTAGTTAGGAAAGTTGTAGAGGAGATTGAGAGGAAGATTCTGTTAAAATTTGGTAGCATTTGCAGGTGGCCGGAGTTGGTCGCCGGCCGCCGCTGCTGTTTTGGGAAATTTTGTGGTTTTTGATGTAGAATATTAAGGGGATATTATTGATGTGAATTTAGGAATTTTTGGAGGATTTTTGGTTAGGTTTTGGAATTTGTAAAGTTTGGTATTTTTGGCGGATTAATAAGTTAAAATCCGGCCATTGGATTATTTTTTATGATTAGGACGTTGGAAGGTGATTTTTGAGGATGTCGGTATTTATGGAGATTTTTGGTTGGCAGTGAAGTTAAGATTTAGGACGATAGGCATGGTTGAGCACGAGAAGCTCATATTTAATTATGCCTATTTTCTTTAAACGTTGGGATTTTATTTAAGGAATTATTTATGTTTTGGAACAGGACGCGAGGAGGCTCGAGCAGAGGAGACCTCCGACTGACTTCAGGCTTAGGCCTAACTTGTGAGTGGACTTTTGTTTTAAATAATGTGCATGCAGTTGTTTATTTGGTTGGACCATTTGACGTCATTTTTATTTGACGATTTTACTCATTGTGATGAGTTACCGAAAATGGGATTTTCGGTAAATTATAATATATTTTTAAGGAGAGTATGTATATAAATGCTAGCTAGCGATATGTGTCTGTCCACCTTAATGACATAGTATATAACTGCATTATGGTGTGACGTGAGCGTTGGACGCAAGCGTAGTAGCCTTATATGAGTGTTTAATTCATATAAGGGGTATGGGTACATATTTATACACCCGTCTGTCCACCTTAATGACATAGTGTATCACCGCATTAAGGCGTGACGTGAGCGTTGGACGCGAGCGTAGTAGCCCTATATAGATTATTATTAATTTATATAGGGAGTATGGGCGAGTGTAAATATATACATGTATATATTTTAGCCTGAGAGGCTGTATTTTGATTTATATATATATATATATATATATTTTAGCCTGAGAGGCTGTATTTGGATATATATATAGTTTTGAGCAGTAGAGGCTCGATATTTATAACGATAAGAGAATTATCGTTTAAGACATGCATTCGTTTTCTTGGAAATTAAATTGGGAAAACATAAATATTCTTTTTATTTATTTTTGTCCACTCACTCTAATTATTGCGAATGTTTTTCCCCTGGGCTCTTCGTTTTTAAAATGCCCAGTCTGCAGAGTTCGAGTTAGAACGAGTAGGAGACGACGAGGCATAGTTACCCATTTCTCAGCCACCATTCACCAGTAGGTTACCTGTTTAACCTACTAGAGTATTTTTCCTACTCCTCTAGTGTATAGTAGCTCTGAATACTCTTTGGGATTTATTGTAATGTTTCTGGTGGTGTGCTTAGACTTTTATTGTATTTTTGAATATACGAAGTTTGTAATTATTTACTCACTTTCGTATAATTGTGGGTTGATTTGGAGGATGCTCAAATTTATTTAAGAAAGTAACACTTTAGTTTTCTAGGTTAGGGTTGTCCATTTTCAAGGCAGGTTTGCTTATCAGTAAATTTTCCTTAGAGGTGGTCCCTGCAGGACTTACCTCGGGTTTCGGGTGAAATTCGGGGTGGGTCTTGACAGAACTTCTCTTCAAAAATGATTTGGGACTAGCTGAAATGTTTGACTTTTCTCCTTCCTTTTTGGTCTTGGGCCTTCTTTTGGGCTTTCTGCATTTTCTCTTCCATTCTTGGACTTGGGCTTTCTTTCCCCAATTAAGCTTTTTTGTCCCTCTATAATCACAAAACATGTCAGAAATGGTATTATTAAGGGAAATAACATGGGCAAATAGGGTAGGAAACACATTAAACACATAGCACTTTATGCTCATATCAAATTCCCCCACACATAGCACTTTGTGCTCAAAATTGATGGAGACTACATCGACTACAAAGTAAACAATGCAACCTCACACAATTATTACCCTGCAAATGTCATCGTTAGTATAGAATAAGTAGGGATCGTTCAGTCCGGGGATGTCAAAGGGTGAATTGAACTTATAAGTGCTAATACATATTCACATATTCACATAATACACATAGAAATTGGGGGGGGGGGGTTTTGGAAAGATTTATCTAACTAAAACTACTGCTGAAATAAAACCTAAACTAACATATATACATGTGATCGACAACTTCACACAAAACAAGAAACGAAAACACTCAAGAACATGTAACAAATTATGCAAGCCATTTGGTACAGCAGTTTCAACACATCCTAGACTCTACTTCAATTCCGATTCTGATTTAGAGCCCTTCGCGGTTACTCGAATCGTTAAGACTTCATAAGTATTTAGAATCAACTTCGCGTGTTATCCTAAATTGTATGCTAACTCATTTAAAGACACTTCGCGTAGAAATTAAACAAGAAAACATATAAGCATAGTAAGCCGAATCAGAAACATGCACAAGGTATGGCGTCACTCATCCTATTAACATGCAACTTTTCAGAATTATACCTAACCACTTTTAAGCAACAAAGACCTAGACAACTTCGCGTATGACTAAATCATATATCACTTTAGTAGATGAAATCGCAACCCACATAACAACCATGGCCTTAGGCTGTATGCAACCATTGATTTTGCCTACTCGATTCAGAAAACTAATCGAATACAATCAAGAACACATTGAAACATGCTGCCCTAAATCTAACACAGAAAATATCACATGAACAAGTTTGTAACAATCGTCATACATAAGTTATAAATATCAGAAAATCTAAACATGTTACAAAACCAAATCAGCAACCATAAAAACATACAATCTTC
Source organism: Fragaria iinumae (assembly GCA_009720345.1). NCBI lineage: Eukaryota > Viridiplantae > Streptophyta > Magnoliopsida > Rosales > Rosaceae > Fragaria > Fragaria iinumae. The sequence continues at coordinate 12,625,193 of CM019118.1, read as the reverse complement.
ATAGACAAAGTATTGTAAAATTACAGAAACATAAACAGCTATGAGAAGAGTGGATCACACTTTATAGAAACCTTGAATGGTGGCTGCAAAGGTGGTGGAATTGGTGATGGAATTATACAAAGCAAAAGGGAGATGGTGGTGGTTCGGCTAATCTAGTTTCTGTATAGGGTTTATGGTGAGAATTTGGTAGAGTTCCGGCTTGTTTTTGTATGGAAGATGTGATGATCAGTTTGTTGATGAAGCCTCCTATTTATAGAGGGAGAGCAGCCTTGAACTTTAATCCTAGCCATTCGTCAATTTCTAATCCAATGGCTCTTATTAAGTCACACTTTAAACCTGATTTCTTCCCTTGAGTAAAAGAAGACATTTTCCTTGTATTTCTCCTCAATTTGGCGTCATAGCTTTCTCTTCTTTTCCCAAAATGATGACCAGGTTCATTCTTTTATTTCCTTGAATTATGCAAGCTAAAAGACATCATAAAATCTGATTTGATTTCCCAGCAATTGTCATGGCATTTGCAAAAAGTTTGCATGATAGATTTCCATGAATCTTTCTAATCAATGCCAATGTTTCCTTTTTCTTCTCCTTGGTTTGCTCCTCTTTCTCTTTTCTCCCTTCCTGAATTATCTCCTTGTTTAATCCTCAATTTGCGCTACATTATCTCTTCTTTAATTTCTGAAAATAAGAAAGAAGAAATAAAATAAAGACAAGGTAATTATCACAAATGTTAGAGAATCGTCGAATAATGAAGACTCTTAATCCAACTAGGTTTCCTAGTTGCACAAGGAATCCTACTATAAATAAAACTCTTGACAAATTCTTTGTTTTCAGCTCGTTTTAGCACAATATACAACCGACTCTACCATAAACTCTTAACTTGACAAAATGACTCAATATTACAACAATAAGGGTTAAGCAAAGTATAAATGGAGGTAAAAAGATATTAAGAACGTCGCATTTTATGCTCCTATCAAGTTTAGCACATGAAACATACCTATAAATTTGTAAAGAAAATCAAAACAAAGTAAAGGTAATGTTTATACTTTATCAAGTCTCCAAGGAAGCTTGTTGACATCAAAAGGATACTTGGCTTCAATGCTTCAAGTCTCCAACGTTGCTGCCTTGATGGAAAAGTCCTTCAAAGCTTAACAAAGGAGGAAGAAGCTTGACTAAGGAGAGAGAGAGGCTGATGTTGCTCTCTTATCCCTCTGGTTTTTAATGTGAATGAATGATGCTCTTAGAAGTACCCAAAGCTGTCTTTATATAGAGGAAACCTTGGTAAAACTTCTCTTTAAAAATGATGTGGGACTAGCTGAAATGTTTGACTTTTCTCCTTCATTTTTGGACTTGGGCCTTCTTTTGGGCTTTCTGCATTTTCTCTTCCATTCTTGGACTTGGGCCTTCTTTCCTCAATTAAGCTTTTTTGTCCGTCTATAATCACAAAACATGTCAGAAATGGTATTATTAAGGGAAATAACATGGCCAAATAGGGTAGGAAACACATTAAACATGATAGGAGCACAAAGTGCTATGTTTATAATGTGTTTCCTGCCCTATTTAGCTATGTTATTCTTGTAATAATGCCATCTCTAACATGTTTTGTGAGTGTGAAGGCAAAAGAGCAGAAAAGAAGAAAAAGGAAGCTAAAACTGGCAATTTAAGAGAAATCCTAATCAAAGAAGGATTCCTGGTGCAGCAAGGAGTCTCATTAAGTCACAAAAACTGAGGATAAGTCGTTTAGGAAACTTTCCTGTTTTGAAAAGGGAAAGTTGCCTATTTTATTTTAAGAAACTTTCTTATTTTGATTTAGGAAACTTACTATCTTGGAATCTTTCCTATTATGACTTCCCTAAAATATTTAGGAAACTTTCTTTTCTAGTGAGACAGGGAAACCGTTTGAAGTCAGGAAACCTAATCCAACTTGGAATAGGAATGGTTTGAACGGGTATAAAAGGGAAGGACAAATTCTGCAGTAATCAAGGAGTTATCTGTGTTAATATAAATCAGAAATTAAGGGAGATTCTTTCCTTTAATTTCATGGTTTGAATTATGTTATTCCCTACCATATTTATCTGACTTTATTTCTCTATCAGGAACCCTAATTGCACACCAGGAAAGGAAGGAAAATCAAGGATTTTGGTCAAGGGTCTGATTAAAGGCAGAAGAAGGAAAGTTATTCACTGCTGTTAGTTTCTTTGGAGAACAAGTAACGAACCTGGTCTTCATTCAAGCTCCATTCGAGATATAATTGCGCAAGATATTCCAGAGAATTCTGGGGAGTTCTAAATCAAGATTTGAAGCAATAATTCACTACCATTGGATCAGAAGTTGATCAAGGGCTAGGAGACGACCTAGGGTTTGGAGTGTTCACTATAAATAGAGGCTCTCTGCTTCACAATTTTCATCATTCATTCACGTTAAAACCAGAGAGATACGAGAGCAGCAGCAGGCCGTCTTTTCCTCTTTTGCTGAGTTCATCCTCTCTTGCCAGACCTTGAAGGACTTCTCCACGAAGGTAGCAGAGTTGGAGACTTGAAGCACTGAAGCCAAGCATCGCTTTTGTCGTCGCCAAGCTTCCTTGGAAACTGAAAAAAAAGTGTAAACACTGCCTTTACTTTGTTTTGATTTTCTTTACAACTTGAAAGCATGTTTCGGATGTTAACCTTTGGATTTGTAAGCATGTTTTGTTTGTTCTTGTATTCAATAGATTCAGAATTTTATAAAACGTATTGATGTTTCGTTAATGATTTTCTGGCGATCCGATCTCGTGAGTTTTAATGATTGAAAGTTTGCGTTTATGTTTAAATAAAATAGTTAGAATGCATGCTAACTATTGCCATGATTCGTGCTAAGCTTCTTCAAGTAAGTATGTTTCTCTAAGTGGTGAAAACTATGTAATAATAGTTGAAAACGTAAACTGCAGTAAATGCATATCACGACTTCTCGGGTGTCCCTTGCTGTTCAATCTCAATTCTTTATTTCTTAATGATTTGTGTTTATTGTGGACAAGTACTCTTCAGTATTGAATGCAGCAATTTACATGAAATAATCAAAGTTCTAGACTTCTCTGTGCTTAGGTGATAAAGTAAGTAGAATTAAAGGAATTCATGTCCTCTTCAGGCTTGTGTTCCGAGATTGTTTCTCTTGTTAAAAACTTGCATGATAATCAGATTGCTGGAATGAGATTAGGTAGAATTCGAGTTTGCCTCTGTTTGCGATGTTGAATGAATCGATCACTTGTATATATTTTATTCTCTGTTTTTGTAGGAATGTTAGAACAAACTCTCAAAATTCCCCCCCCCTGAAATCATGTAAATGTAATTGCTGTTTATATTCTGTGATTAACTCTTCTAGTTTTGTAAACACAGGAGCACCCTAAAGTCCCCGGATTGATCGAACCTTATTTACCAATACTACAATTGTCAAAAAGGGTTCATAGTTGTCGCACCCCGGTTTCGGAGCACGTCATTGTGTTCCGAGATTGTTTCTCTTGTTGAAAAACTTGCATGATAATCAGATTGCTGGAATGAGATTCAATAGAATTCGAGTTTGCCTCTGTTTGCGATGTTGAATGAATCGATCACTTGTATATATTTTATTTTCTGTTTTAGTAGGAACGTAGAACAAACATTCAAAAGAATCCCCCTTATCTATTGTACCATGTGCATATTTGTAACTAAATACTTGTAAATACTTTTAGTTACTGATTCTTTAGTGTAACCGTGACTGCAAGATCGCCCTTTAAGTCCCCGGATTGATCGAACCCTATTTACCAATACTACACTCAGATAACAAAAGGGTTTTTAAATTACGCGCTCGGTTACGAGTACGTCAATTTTTGGCGCCGTTGCCGGGGACTAAATAAGTCTCTAACGGTTTTCGGTTATTTTTATTTATATTGCTGTAACAAGTCTGACTAATTGTTGTTTGTTTTATTTATTTTCAGGTACTTATCTTGTTTTGTAAACCATTGAAGGTTACTTTAGTTAATAGAATCCTAAACCCTTCATCAGTACCTTTTTAAAGGTCTTTTGGAGTTGAGGGCGGATCATATTAACTCTTGTACGACTGTCAAACATACAAGTGTTTCCTAACTGAGTAAGGGACATTTTGGATGGTGTCTAGGCCCGAGTAAGCGCCTGGGACCAAAATTGGACTTCAAAGGGTTATAGACTGTGCGTAAGCACGATAGGGGTTCTTGACCTCCGTAATCCATTAAAAACGAAGTCCTACCAGCCCGCTTCACTTCGGCCTGGCCATCCAAGTCTTCTGAAACCACGAAAACATTTGTATCAAGACGTTCATACCTATTTATCATTCGTTTACCACTTAAGATTCGAGTTTGAAAATCTATAAAACTTATACCTATTAACTCAAACAGATTGCTGTAATTTAGAACCTTTGTAAAATGTAACAATTACTTAGTTCTAAGGCCTTTTATGTGTGAGCTCAGTTTAGAATTTTTAGTTACTTCATTTAATTTTTATTTTGTTTCTTATTCTGTTCTTTCGTTTCTGTAGGGTTATGAATGTCCGATGATGGAATTCGTATCCCTGGATTGACCAACGAGTTTTTCAAAAACTTGGAGAGGCGATTACAGCGCATTAAGCAAGGAGGAGAGTCTTCCCAGATTCTTGATCTTCCTGTTCAAACCCCCAACACATTCAGACAGCTAGATTTTGGAAGTGAAGCAGAATCGGAAGCAAAGGAAGAAGCACACACAAGGTCTATAGTCTCACCACTACCTTCAGATTCTGAGGAAGATATTCCACAAATGGAACAGCAGACTATTAGACAATTATCAAATTCGGTTGTACCAGGAGCCGGAGGTAATGCACCTTCATGTATCACTTATCCTGAACCGGCAGCCACTAAGGAAGGAGAATTCGAATTGAAGAGTGGGCTTCTGCATCAGATTCCAAAATTCCATGGGCTTAGCAACGAAGATCCCAACAAGCATCTGAAGTCTTTTCAATTTGTTTGTGTGAGCATGTGCCCTAGAAATGCGGATATTAACATTCTGAAATTGAAGGCATTTCCGTTCTCATTGGAGGACCGGGCCAAGTCATGGCTCATTGATCTACCTGCTAGACACATTGACTCATGGGAAAAGATGATGAGTGAGTTCCTGACCAAGTACTTCCCAGCGTCAAAAATCACGATGATGAGAAAACAAATCACCGGAATTCAGCAAGGGGCAGAAGAAACATTCTGTGATTATTATGAAAGATTCAAAGCCCTTGTTGCAGCTTGTCCCTCTCATGGATTCAAGGAAAATAACCTGCTGCAGTACTTTTATGAAGGGCTTTCATCTTTGGAGCGCCAACTGTTGGATGCTGCATCTGGAGGGTCCTTCCTTGACAAAACACCTAGAGAAGCATGGGCATTGCTAGACAATCGTGCCCTAAATGATCAGCAATATGCTGGAGCGTTGGCCTCTTCTCGGAAGGTGAATGAAGTAAAATCGAGCTCCACTCTGGAAAGTAAGATCGACACATTGTTATCTCATCTTGTGCTTGGAAAAAGCCAAGAGGTGAAAGCTTGTGGTGTGTGCTCAAATCAAGGGCATCATTCTGATCAGTGCCCTCAATTGTCTGAAAATGGTGGATGGGAGACTCTCAATGCTATGGGATAGCAAAGGTACAATCCTTTCTCCAACACCTACAATCTTGGAACAAGGGATCATCCAAATTTCCGATGGAGCAATACGGAGAATGCGCAGAACCCACCCCAATATTCTGGAGGCCCATTTCCACGTCCACAAGGCTTCATTCAGAAGCCCCAGGTTCCTTAAAATTTTGCTTCAAATTCTAATTCTAATAATGCTACTCCTTCTTCATATGATAAGATGCTTGAAGCCCTGTTTCAAGGGCAGCAAAATTTAACAAATTCTACTCAAACTCTTGTGCAAGGTCAAACGAATAATACGAAGGACATAGCTGAGCTAAAGAACCAAGTGGGGAAAATAGTGGATTTCATGGGAAAATTTTCTGAAAGTGGAAAGCTCCCACCAAACACCGTTCCAAATCCAAATTTTGAGTCTGCAAAAATAGTGGCAACAAGGAGTGGGCGTGTGTTCAATGAGGTCCCAAAGAAAGTCCAAAAGAAGGCCCAAGTTGTCCAAGAAGAGGAGGAGGAAGTTGAAATTTCCAAGAATGATTTGGAGGCAGATCTTGCCACTTCCAAAGTTGAGGCTAAACTGCCCCAACCAACTGAACCGGATAAAGGTAATGATACTAATTTTCAAAGTTCAGTTATTACTAATCCTCCCTATGCGCGTGTGCCATTTCCAAGCAGGTTTCAAAAATCGAAGAAAGAAGAATCTGATGAAGCCATCTTGGAGGTTTTTAAGAAAGTGCAAGAGAATATTCCCTTGATTGACTGCATTACTCAAGTTCCCAAATATGCAAAAATTTTGAAGGAGTTGTGCACCACAAGGAGGCAAACACGTGAGAAAGAAGTTGTGAAAATGAATGCGACTATTTATGCAGTCCTCCAAAGAAAGTTACCACCTAAGCTAAAGGATCCAGGGAGTTTTTCTATCCCTTGTGTAATTGGTGGTACTATTTTTGAAAATGTCATGCTTGATCTAGGTGCACCCATTAATGTTATGCCATTTAGTTTATATGCATCTATGGACTTAGGTGAACTAAAGAAAGACAATGTCATAATTCAATTGGCAGATAGGTCTAACAAATACCCTAAGGGGTATGTGGAGGATGTTCTTGTGCAAGTTAATCATTTGATTTTCCCTGCAGATTTCTACATCATTGATATGGAAGACTCACCCTCAAGTTCAACTCCTATACTTTTAGGGCGTCCTTTCATGAGAACTGCAAGAACAAAGATTGATGTGTACGCTGGTGCATTAACAATGGAGTTTGATGGAGAAGTTATAGGCTTCAACATTTTCGAAGCCATGAGGTATCCTTTATCCGAGCTTAAACTGTGCTATTCTATTGATATCGTTGACTCTCTTGCGCAGGAACTTTTAAATGTAATGATTGATGATAAGTTGGAGTACACTATTGCTCAAGGAATGGGATACAATGTTGATGGTACAGATGTGTCGAAGGCAGAATTAGAGGAAATATGGGATAACGTTGTGCTTGAAACCGTCGCTGCTCTTGAAGGCCTACCAGGTAGTTCTAATCCTCTATTGTCTCTTCCCATTTCCACTAACAAATTGTTGCCATCTGTAGAGCAGGCACCCAAGTTGGAATTGAAAGCACTGCCTGATCATTTGAAGTATGTGTATTTAGGAGAAAGTGAGACTTTGCCAGCAATTGTGTCCTCCAAGCTAGATGAAGAACAAGAAAAGACATTGGTGGAAGTATTGAAGAAATACAAGACTGCTATTGGATGGACTTTAGCAGATATCAAGGGAATCAGCCCAACCACTTGTGTCCATCGAATTTTGTTGGAAGATGGAGCAAAACCCACCAGAGAAGCTCAAAGACGTCTACACCAACCAATGATGAAGGTGGTTCAAGACGAAGTCATCAAGTTGCTGGATTGTGGAGTAATCTACCCCATATCCGATAGTAAATGGGTCTCTCCTGTTCAAGTTGTTCCAAAGAAATCTGGTGTGACTGTTGTGAAGAATACTGAGAATGAGCTAGTGCCCCAACGAGTTGTGACTGGACATAGAGTCTGCATTGACTATAGAAAGCTCAACGCCACCACAAGAAAGGATCATTTTCCCCTACCATTCATTGATCAAATGCTTGAGAGGTTAGCTGGTCATGAGTTCTACTGTTTCTTGGATGGATATAGTGGGTACAACCAGATTTGCATAGCCCAAGAAGATCAAGAGAAGACCACATTCACATGTCCCTTTGGCACTTTTGCCTATAGGCGCATGCCCTTCGGTTTATGCAATGCACCAGGTACATTTCAAAGATGCATGATGTCTATTTTCTCTGATTATATTGAAAATATAATCGAGGTCTTTATGGATGACTTTAGTGTCTTTGGTAAGGATTTTCATTCATGTTTGAGAAATTTAGAACTCATTTTGAAAAGGTGTGTTGAAACTAATGATATGAGCACAAAGTGCTATGTTTTTAATGTGTTTCCTACCCTATTTGGCCATGTTATTTCCTTAATAATACCATTTCTGACATGTTTTGTGATTGTAGAGGGAAAAAGAGCTTAATTGAGAAAAGAAGACCCAAGTCCAAGGATGGAAGAGAAAAAAATGCAGAAAGCCCAAAAGAAGGCCCAAGTAGTCCAAGGAAAGAAGGCCCAAGTCCAAAAAGGAAGGAGAAAAGTCAAACATTTCAGCTAGTCCCACATCATTTTTGAAGAGAAGTTCCACCAAGGTTTCCTCTATATAAAGACAACCTTGGGTACTTCTAAGAGCATCATTCATTCACATTAAAAACCAGAGGGATAAGAGAGCAGTAGCAGCCTCTCCCTCTCCTTGGTCAAGCTTCTTTCTCCTTTGTTAAGCCTGGAAGGACTTCTCCATCAAGGCAGCAACGTTGGAGACTTCAAGCATTGAAGGCAAGCTTCATTTTGATGTCAACAAGCTTACTTGGAGACTTGATAAAGTGTAAACATTACCTTTACTTTGTTTTGATTTTCTTTACAAATTTATAGGTATGTTTCCTGTGCTAAACTTAGAAATTGGAAGCATGTTTTGCTTGTTCTTGTATTTAATAGATTCAGAATTTTATAAAACATATTGATGTTTCGTTAATGATTTTCTGGCGATCCGATCTTGTGAGTTTAATGATTGAAAGTTTGCGTTTTTGTTTAAATTAAAGAGTTAGAATGCATGCTAGCTATTGCCATGATTCATGCTAAGCTTCTTCAAGTAAGTATGTTTCTTTAAGTGGTGGAAACTATGTAATAATAGTTGAAAACGTAAACTACAGCAAATGCATGTTACGACCTCTCGGATGCGCGTTGTTGTTCAATTTCAATTCTATAATTCTTATGATTCATGTTTATTGTGGACAAGTACTCTTCAGTATTGAATGCAGCAATTTACATGAAATAATCTAAGTTCTAGACTTCTCTATGCTTAGGTGATAAAGTAAGTAGAATTAAAGGAATGCATGTCCTCTTCAAGCTTGTGTTCTGAGATTGTTTCTCTTGTTAAGAACTTGCATGATAATCGGATTGCTGGAATGAGACTGATCTTGATGTGTGGTAGAATTCGAGTTTATCTCTGTTTGCGATGTTGAATGAATCGATCACTTGTACATATCTTATTTTCTGTTTTTAGGAACATAGAACAAACCTTCAAAATCCCCCCCTGTTTACCTTGTACCATATGTATACCATTTGTAAATGAATGCTTATAAATACTTATAGTTGCTGACTATTTAATGTAATCGTGACTGCAAGAGTGCCCTTAAGTCCCCGGATTGATCGAACCCTATTTGCCAATACTATATTCTGATAAGAAAAGGGTTCTTAATTGTCGCACGCCCGGTAACGAGCATGTCAATTTTGGCGCCGTTGCCGGGGACTTGATAATTCTCTAACGGTTTTTCGGTTACTTTTATTTATAAATATTTATACTACTTTAACAAATCTGACTAATTGTTGTTTGTTTTATTTATTTGCAGGAGCTTATCTTGTTTTGTAAACCATTGGAGGTTACTTTGGTTAATAGGATCCTAAACCCTTCATTAGTACCTTATCAAAGGTCTTTTGGAGTTGAGGGCGGACCTTATTAACTCTTGTAGAACTGTCAACCATACATGTGTTTCTTAGCTAAGTAAGGGACATTTTGGGTGGTATCTAGGCCCGAGTAAGCGCCTGGGACCAAAATTGGACTTCAAAGGGTTACAGACTGTGCGTAAGCACGATAGGGGTTTCAACCTCCGTAGCCCATTACAAACGAAGTCCTACCAGCCCGTTTCACTTCGGCTTGACCATCCAAGTCTTCTGAAACCACCGAAACATTTGTACCAAGACGTTCATACCTATTTACCAATGGTTTACCATTTAAGATTAAGCTTGAAATTAATACAACTTATGCTGTTTAAACAGATTGTTGTAATTTAGAACCCTTCTAAAATGTAAAGTGTTCACTTATTTCTATGGCCATTTGTGTTTCAGCTCATTCTACAATTTTAGTTATTTTGGTTTTGTTTAATTTTTATTTTGTTTCTTATTTTGTTCTTTTGTTTCTGTAGGGTTATGAATGTCCGATGAGGGAATTCGTATTCCTGGATTAACCAACGAGTTTTTAACTAACTTGGAGAGGCGATTAGAGCGGATTAAGCAAGGAGGAGAACCTTCCCAAATTCTTGATCTTCAAAGTGGCGCAGACTCGGAAGAAGAGGAAGAAGTACAAACAAGGTCTATAGTCTCATCACAACCTTCAGATCCTGAGGAAGACATTCCACAAATGGAACAGCAGACTATTAGACAGTTATCTAATTCGGTAGTTCCAGGAGCCGGAGGTAATGCACCTTCATGTATCACTTATCCTGAACCGGCACTCACTAAGGAAGGAGAATTTGAGTTGAAGAGTGGGTTTCTACATCAAATTCCAAAATTCCATGGGCTTAGCAACGAAGTCCCCAACAAGCATCTGAAGGCATTTCAATTTGTGTGTGTGAGCATGTGCCCTAGAAATGCAGATATTAACATTCTAAAGCTGAAGGTATTTCCGTTCTCACTGGAGGACCGGGCCAAGTCATGGCTTATTGATCTACCTGCTGGACACATTGACTCATGGGAAAAGATGATGAGTAAGTTCCTGACCAAGTACTTTCTAGCGTCAAAGATCACGGTGATGAGAAAGCAAATCACCGGTATTCAACAAGGACCAGAAGAAACATTTAGTGCCTATTATGAGCGGTTTAAGGCCCTTGTTGCAGCGTGCCCCTCCCACGGATTCAAGGAGAACAACCTTCTGCAATACTTCTATGAAGGACTTTCATCTTTGGAGCGCCAGCTGCTGGACGCCGCATCTGGGGGTTCCTTCCTTGACAAAACACCTAGAGAAGCATGGGCATTGTTAGACAATCGTGCCCTAAATGATCAGCAATATGCTGGTGCATTGGCATCTTCTCGGAAGGTGAATGAAGTAAAATCGAGCACCACTCTTGAAAGTAAGATTGATGCATTATTAGCTCATCTTGTGCTGGGGAAAAATCAAGAGGTGAAAGCTTATGGTGTGTGCTCAAATCAAGGGCATCCAACTGATCAGTGCCCTCAATTGTCTGAAAATGGTGGATGGGAGACTCTCAATGCTATTGGACAGCAAAGATATAATCCTTTTTCCAACACCTACAATCCTGGACTAAGGGATCATCCAAATTTTCGATGGAGCAATGCGGAGAATGTCCAGAACCCAACCCAATATTCTGGAGGCCCATTCCCACGTCCACAAGGCTTCTTTCAGAAGCCCCAGGTTCCTCAAAACTTTCCTTCTACTTCTAATTCTAATAATGCTACTCCTTCTTCATATGATAAGATGCTTGAAGCCCTTTTTCAAGGGCAGCAAAATTTAACAAATTCTACTCAAGCTCTTGTGTAGGGTCAAACGAATAATACGAAAGATATAGCTGAGCTCAAGAACCAAGTGGGGAAAATAATGGATTTCATGGGAAAAATTTCTAAAAGTGGAAAGCTTCCACCAAGCACCGTTCCAAATCCAAACTCAAATTTTGAGTCCGCAAAAATAGTGGCAACAAGGAGTGGACGTGTGTTCAATGAGGTCCCAAAGAAAGTCCGAAAGAAGACCCCAGGAGAGGAGGATGAAGTTGAAATGACCAAGAATGATGTGGAGGCAGATCCTGCCACTTCCAAGGTTGAGTCAAAACTACCCCAACCAACTAAACCACAAAAAGGTGATGATTCTAACTTTCAAAGTTCAGTTATTACTAATCCTCCCTATGCGCGTGTGCCATTTCCAAGCAGATTTCAAAAGTCCAAGAAAGAAGAATATGATCAAGCCATCCTGGAGGTTTTTACAAAAGTACAAGTGAACATGCCCTTGATTGACTGCATTACTCAAGTTCCCAAATATGCAAAATTTTTGAAGGAGTTGTGCACCACAAGGAGGCAGACACATGAGAAAGAAGTTGTGAAAATGAGTGAGACTGTTTCTGCAGTTCTCCAACGAAAATTACCACCCAAGCTAAAGGATCCAGGAAGTTTTTCTATTCCTTGTGTAATTGGTGATACTGCTTTTGACAGTGTGATGCTTGATCTAGGTGCATCCATTAATATTATGCCATACAGCTTATATGCATCTATGGACTTAGATTTCTACATCATTGACATGGAAGACTCACCCTCCAGTTCAACTCCTATACTTTTAGGGCGTCCTTTCATGAGAACTGCAAGAACAAAGATTGATGTGCATGCTGGCACCTTGACAATGGAGTTTGATGGAGAAGTTATTGGCTTCAACATCTTTGAAGCCATGAGGTATCCCTTATCTGAGCTTAAACCATGCTATTCTATTGATATCGTTGACTCTCTTGCGCAGAATTTCCTAAATTCAATGATCGATGACAAATTGGAATACACCATTTCTCAAGGAGTAGGATACAATGCAGATGGTACCCAGGTGTCGACGGCAGAATTAGAGGAAATATGGGATGACGCTGTGCTTGAAACCGTCGCCGCTCTTGAAAGCCTACCAATTAGGTCTGATCCTCTATTGTCTCTTCCCATTTCCACTAACAAGTTATTACCATCTGTGGAACAGGCACCCAAGTTGGAATTGAAAGCACTACCTGATCATTTAAAGTATGTCTACTTGGGAGAAAATGAGACTTTGCCAGCAATTGTGTCCTCCAAACTAGAAAAAGAACAAGAAAAGAGATTGGTGGAAGTATTGAAGAAATACAAGACTGCTATCGGATGGACTTTAGCAGACATCAAGGGAATAAGCCCAACCACATGTGTCCATCGAATTCTGCTGGAAGAGGGAGCAAAACCCACCAGAGAGGCCCAAAGACGTCTACACCAACCAATGATGAAGGTGGTTCAAGACGAAGTCATCAAGCTGCTGGATTGTGGAGTGATCTACCCCATATCTGATAGTAAGTGGGTCTCTCCTGTTCAAGTTGTGCCAAAGAAATCCGGAGTGACTGTTGTAAAGAATGCTGAGAATGAGCTAGTGCCCCAACGAGTTGTGACTGGACATCGAGTCTGCATTGACTATAGGAAGCTCAATGCCACCACAAGAAATGACCATTTTCCCCTACCATTCATTGATCAAATGCTTGAGCGGTTAGCTGGTCATGAGTTTTATTGCTTCTTGGATGGATATAGTGGCTACAACCAGATTTGCATTGCCCAAGAAGATCAAGAAAAGACTACATTCACATGTCCCTTTGGCACTTTTGCCTATAGGCGTATGCCCTTCAGTTTGTGCAATGCACCAGGTACATTTCAAAGATGCATGATGTCTATTTTCTCTGATTATATTGAAAATATAATTGAGGTCTTTATGGATGACTTTAGTGTCTTTGGTAAGGATTTTGATTTATGTTTGGGAAATTTAGAACTCATTTTAAAAAGGTGTGTTGAAACTAATCTGGTTTTGAATTGGGAAAAATGTCATTTCATGGTGACACAAGGAATTGTTTTGGGACATATAATATCTGCCAGGGGCATTGAAGTTGATAAGGCCAAGATTGATCTTATTCGTTACTTACCATACCCCACTACTGTGAGGGAGATACGTTCGTTTCTTGGCCATGCAGGTTTTTATCGCAGGTTTATCAAGGACTTTTCCAAGATAGCCAGACCCCTAACTCGCCTCCTTCAAAAGGAGGTAGCCTTTGACTTTGACGATGAATGCAAGGAGGCATTTGAGAAGTTGAAGGAATTGTTGACAACAGCACCAGTGATGCTACCCCCAAACTGGGACGAGCCCTTTGAGTTGATGTGTGATGCATCCGATTATGCTGTTGGAGCTGTGCTAGGGCAGCGGAAGGATAAGAAGCCCTATGCCATTTACTATGCCTCAAGAACACTCAATGATGCACAATTAAACTACTCTACCACTGAAAAAGAGCTTCTTGCTGTTGTATTTGCTTTAGATAAATTCCGTTCTTATTTGCTTCAATCTAAAGTAATTGTTTATACTGATCATGCAGCTTTGAGGTATTTGTTTACAAAGAAAGAGGCAAAGCCAAGGCTTATTCGATGGATGTTGTTACTCCAAGAATTCGATATTGAGATTAAAGACAAGAAGGGGAGTGACAACGTGGTTGCTGACCACTTGAGCAGATTAGTACGCGAAGAGGACGCCTTGCCCTTGTGTGAGACGTTTCTAGATGAACAACTCTTCGGAATTGAGGTAAGTGAACCATGGTATGCTGATATTGTGAACTATCTTGTAACTAAGACTTTTCCGGACACTTTACCTCGTTCTCAAAAAGAAAAGCTTAAGAAATTGTCTAGGAATTACATTTGGGATGACCCTTATTTGTGGAAACATTGTCAAGATCAAATAGTTAGGAGGTGTGTCCCTGAAAATGAACATCAATCTATTCTTACCTTTTGCCATTCTGAAGTATGTGGAGGTCATTTTGGAACTCGAAAAACTGCCCTTAAAGTGTTGGATGCAGGTTTCTTTTGGCCTACGATTTTTAGAGATGCCTATATGTATTGCAAGACTTGTGATAGGTGTCAGAGATTAGGAAACCTAGGACCCAAAGATCAAATGCCTTTACACCATATTATAACTATGGAAATTTTTGATGTGTGGGGTATTGATTTTATGGGACCTTTTCCTTCATCAAATGGCTATTTGTATATTCTTGTGGCAGTTGATTATGTTTCCAAATGGGTGGAAGCAATAGCCACCAAAACTAATGATTCCAAAGTTGTTGCAGATTTCCTTCGCTCTCACATTTTTTGCAGGTTTGGAATGCCGCGAGTTATCATAAGCGATGGAGGATCACATTTCTGCAACAAATCAATTGAGGCTTTGCTGAAGAAGTACAATGTCACACACAAGGTTTCCACACCTTACCATCCTCAGACCAGTGGACAAGCAGAGATCTCTAACCGGGAGATTAAGAGAATTTTGGAGAAGACAGTGGGCCCAACACGGAAGGATTGGAGCCAAAAGTTAAACGATGCATTGTGGGCTTACCGCACAGCTTACAAGACCCCCATTGAAACATCTCCATTTCGGCTGGTCTATGGGAAGGCATGTCACCTTCCAGTGGAGCTTGAACATAGAGCATGGTGGGCAGTAAAGACTTTCAACATGAACCTTGATGATGCTGGCCTACACAGGAAGCTCCAATTGAATGAACTTAAAGATATCAGAAACGATGCCTACGACAATGCATGGATCTACAAAGAGAGGACTAAAGCTTACCATGATAAAATGATCCGTGGCAAATCTTTTGTTGTTGGCCAGAAAGTGTTGTTGTTTCATTCTAGACCTAAACTTTTTCCCGGTAAGTTACGTTCTAGATGGATCGGTCCTTTCATAGTTACTTATGTTTTTCCACATGGTGCTGTGCAGATTAAGAGTGAAAAGACCGGAGAAAAATTCAAGGTGAATGGACATCGGTTGAAGCCATACTATGAGGCGTTCAAGGAATACAATGTGGAGGAAGTACCACTCCAAGAGGCACCATTCACACAGAACTGATGTGTGGTACAATCGTCTAGCTCATGGACGATAAACGAGGCCCTAATTGGGAGGCAACCCAACTCAGATGTGGCGGAATCGTCAACGCAGATTTGTTTTCCATTCCTTCTTCTCTTTTACTTTTCTGTTTTTATTTGTTTTGTTTTTGTTTGTTGGGTCGTGAGTTCCTACTTCTTGCTTTGATTCTACACATTATTTTGTGAACATTGAGGACAATGTAGAGTTTGAGTGTGGGGGAGGGATTTACATGTTTGTTGAATTTTTATTCAAAAAATATGAAAAATCCGAAAACAGTTTGTGTTGCTTTTGAGTCTTTTGTTTTTTTGAGTCTTAGGAGCCTTTAACTGTCGATGATGAGTGGAATCCTCTGCATTATGGATAAAGAATCATCACAAGATTGACATGATTTCCAACTGATATTCTGTGGTTAATTGAAATGAATAGAAACCATATGAAATGTAGTGGATGTGGTTTTGAAACTTTGGTACAGAAATGAGCATGTTAATTCAAATTTTGATCCATATGAACCCTAGTGTGAGCTTTTGAGCCATTATATGTTCCATTTTTTCTGAGTGCTTATTGAAATATTCTGATTTGTTTTCTTGGCTATAATTGTTCGGAACCCTCATTATTCTTTCAATTTGATTGATTGCACACCATAGCTTTTAATGAACTCTAGATGACTAGAACTCACTCTTGTGGACTTTCAAAACTTTTATCATAAAACACTCTGATTTTGGAAAGGATAAATGGAACTTTTTAGGATGAACACCATTGCCAAACAAGCTTGTGTCCGTATTTGTGTGCGCTGCACACCCCTTAGCTGAAACCCCTTTGAGCCTACATTGAGCCTTTTCTTTCACCACCCATGAATTTTTTACCTTGAGCTTAGTACAGTGTATCTCTACCCTTGTCCTTTGGGCCTAGTAGAGCATTTTGTGAAGAATTTTGTGGATGTGATGATCAGAAACAAGTTTGGGGGAAATGACTTGTCCTTGTGTAAAAGAAAAGAAAATGCCGTAAACAGTAAAAGAAAGAAAAAAATAAAATTTCGGCAGGAAAAGAAGAAGAAATCTGGACATTGTCTTTATGTTGTGAAATGGGAGTTTTTGTTGTAAATGGAAGGCCCAAAAACGAAATTATTTGGCCTTTGTTCTGTTTCATGATGTTGTAAGGTGGTTCGAATGACGAAGGGCCCAACAAGATGGTATCTGGCCCTTGATTTGGCAACATAAGGCATGTTTATGCTCTGCTAGGTCCTTAGAACGTTTGCAACACTTGTTCTTAAATTCATACCCCTAGCCCAGCCCCATTAACACCTTTTTAAAGCTCCTTTTGATCTAAAAGATGTGTAAAATTTGATCTGTAGAGTTTGTCCCAAGAGTTGAGCCTATGGTATGGTTCATTTGTGTGAGTAATTGATTCCTTCATGAGGTTTTATTTATATTTAACATGTGCTTTCTATTCATATAAATGCAAGCTTTTTGAATGCCTCAAAATACTTTCTCTTGCATACATTTTCAGTGTTTTAAGCTAGAAAATCTGAGTGAAAAATGAGTGCATACCTTGTACTTGCACATGATCATCCATATGTGTAATAGGAGGTTTCTTGCACATGATCATCCATATAGGTACAACAAAACTTGGTTTGATGGAACTGAGGAACATAGAGTGAGGCCTAGAAAGCTGACCGGTTCAGCGGTATTTCAGGTAGTTAAGAATATTAGAAATGAATGGGGTAAGAAGGTTGGGTCTTGCACAAGAAAAAAGAAAAAAAAGGTCGGTATTAGTAATAACAGAAAAAGGAGAAGAAATGGAGTTAAGAAAAGTTTAGCCAATGAAATAGATGCTGATTCATGTGAAAAATCGGATGATGATGGTGATGATGACAGTGATGATCCTTTGAAGCCTTCAAAGAGATGGAAGAAGAAATCAATATTCTTTGAGTTACCATATTGGGAGGTACGTTTTACAAGTTTCTATTTCATTAAAATAGAATTGAATTGTTAAGTTGGTTTGAGATGAGCGAAGGTGTTGTTGCAATTGCAAAACTTGATTCTAAAGATCCAAATGCTATGGTTCATCATGTGCCCCTTGGTCCTGAATGCTGGAAAGTTTGGGTGCTTGATGTTTTTGATGATATAGCTTTATATCGACCAACCAAGGAGTTTGGAACACTGAGCGAGGCTACAGGAAGTACAATTGCATGGCCTATCAAGTACATCAGACAAATTTAATCTATTAACAAGATATAGCAGGTAACCTACTCTTAACATATAACCTCAATATTTGTTTTCAGTATTGTACTCTATATTCATTCATTAAATTAAATTTAGTATATATTCATCCATATTCTATGTTAATTCTGGTTTGTTCTTGTAGATAGTGCAACCACTCAATTTGCTTATAAATTAATTACTTTGGCGTAGTTGTAGATTTAATTAAGTTATATGAGGACTGCCACATTCTTGTCTGGATACCTGAACTCAATTTTACATGTGCTAGGAGACCATAACTCATCGTATTTGGAGATATGAACTCATTTTTTTTTTCTTGAGTATTGCCTTATGTATGCAATTATTTGGATTCTTATGATCCTTAGATGAACCAATGTATAATATGTATATTTTCAAACTTGTTTCTAGCAGGTAATGTGAAGTTTTGAGGTGAATGAAGATTAATGCTTATGTGGCTACTGTTGGGACATTTTGTGGTTGGATAATGGAGTTTGAAAGCTTCCAATTAGTACTCTGAATTGTAATGTTATTTTTTGATGGAATTTGTAGCGACATATGCAGTTGTTGTTGAGATACATACTAAATTTCTAGATTGTTCAGATATGAATGTGTGTGTATATATATATATATATATATATATATATATATATATATGATGTTAGTTCACCTTTGCTAGCTCTAAAATTAGATTGTTGTTCTTGTATAAGGTTTTGAAGTTAATTATTGTTAACTGTGATTTGAGCAGCCATTGAAATGTAGTACTATGAATCTGGAATATGATCAGCAGATCATATATAATTGTGGAAACAAGAAATGCAAAAAGCAGCATGCATAGCAGATAGGTTATTACGGCATGCATGTGCGCCGTAAATGTCTTTAAACTAAAACTCTTTTACGGCATGCTAGAGTGCCGTGAAAACATTCTAATCCAAGTCTTTTACGGCGTTCTTTTGGATCATTTACGGCGCACAAAATGCTCATTTGGATGTTATACCGTTGGCGGGATCAATTTTACGGCGTGTAATTATCTATTTTTATGGCTCACATTGGCGCGCCGTTAATGTAATGTGTCTTTTACGGCGCAGGCATTTATTGCTTATTTTTGTGCGCCGTAAATAGTCTTTTACGGCGCGCATTGCTGGCCGTAAAAACCTTTTTTTGGCTTAGTGATGACCCTTATTTATGGAAACATTGTCAAGATCAAATCATTAGGAGATGTGTCCCTGAAAATGAACATCCTTCTATTCTTGCCTTTTGCCATTCTGAAGTATGTGGAG
Source organism: Fragaria iinumae (assembly GCA_009720345.1). Classification (NCBI taxonomy): domain Eukaryota; kingdom Viridiplantae; phylum Streptophyta; class Magnoliopsida; order Rosales; family Rosaceae; genus Fragaria; species Fragaria iinumae. The sequence goes on along the minus strand of CM019118.1, from coordinate 12,606,081 downwards.
GTCATTTTGGATCTCGTAGAACTGCCCTTAAAGTGTTGGATGCAGGTTTCTTTTGGCCTACAATTTTCAAAGATGCCTACTTGTTTTGCAAGACTTGTGATAGATGTCAGAGAATAGGAAACCTAGGACCTAAGGATCAAATGCCTTTACACCATCTTATAACTGTGGAAATTTTTGATGTGTGGGGTATTGATTTTATGGGACCTTTTCCTTCATCCAATGGTTATTTATATATTCTTGTGGCAGTTGATTATGTATCGAAATGGGTGGAAGCGATAGCCACCAAAACTAATGATTCCAAAGTTGTTGCAGATTTCCTTCGCACTCACATCTTTTGCAGGTTTGGAATGCCGCGAGTTATCATAAGCGATGGAGGATCACATTTCTGCAACAAATCAATTGAAGCTCTGCTGAAGAAGTACAATGTGACGCACAAGGTTTCCACACCTTACCATCCGCAGATGAGTGGACAAGCAGAAATTTCTAACCGCGAGATAAAGAGAATTCTGGAGAAGACGGTGGGTCCAACACGGAAGGATTGGAGCCAAAAGTTAAACGATGCATTGTGGGCTTACCATACAGCTTACAAGACCCCCATTGGGACATCCCCTTTTCGGCTGGTCTATGGGAAGGCATGTCACCTTCCAGTGGAGCTTGAACATAGAGCATGGTGGGCAGTAAAGACTTTCAACATGAACCTTGATGATGCTGGCCTACACAGGAAGCTCCAATTGAATGAACTTGAAGAGATCAGAAATGATGCCTACGACAACGCATGGATCTACAAAGAGAGGACTAAAGCTTACCATGATAAATTGATCCATGGAAAATCTTTTGTTGTTGGCCAGAAAGTGTTGTTGTTTCATTCTAGACTTACACTTTTTCCTGGTAAGTTACGTTCTAGATGGATCTGTCCTTTTATTGTTACTAATGTTTTTCCCCATGGTGCTGTTCAGATACGAAGTGACACAACTGGGAGTGAATTCAAGGTGAATGGCCATAGATTAAAGCCATACTATGAGGCTTTCAAGGAATATAATGTGGAGGAAGTACCCCTTCAAGAAACCCCATTCACACAGACCTAATGTGTGGTACGATCGTCTGGCTCATAGACGTTAAACGAGGCGCTAATTGGGAGGCAACCCAACTCAACTGAAGATGTGGAGGAGCCATCAACGCAGATTTGTTTCTCTCCCTTCTTCTCTTTTACATTTTGTTTTCATTTTGTTTTGTTTGTTGTGTCGTAAGTTCCTATTCCCTGCTTTAATTCTACACATTATATTTGTGAACATTGAGGACAATGTAGAGTTTGAGTGTGGGGGAGGGATTTACATGTTTGTTGAATTTTTATTCGAAAAATTTGAAAAATCCAAAAACAGTTTTTGTTTCTCTTGAGTCTTTTGTTTTATTTTTGAGTCTTAGGAGCCCTTAACTGTCAATGATGAGTGTTATTCTGTAAATGTATAAAGGAAGATCACAAGATTGAGATGATTTCCAACTGATATTCTGAAGTTAATTGCAATGAATGGAAATCGTATGAAATGTAGTGGATGTGGTTTTGGAACTTTGGTACAGAAATGAGCATGTTAAGTCAAATTTTGATTCATTTGAACCCTAATGTGAGCTTTTGAGCCTTTATATGTGCCATTCTTCCTGAGTGCTTACTGAACTATTCTGATTCGTTTTCTTGACTATAATTGTTGAAAACCTCATTATTCTTTCAACTTGATTGATTGCTCACCATAGCTTTTAATGCACTAGAGATGACTAGAACTCACTCTTATGGACTTTCGAAACTTTTTTGTCATAAAACGCTCTGATTTTTGAAAGGATAAATGGAACTTTTTAGGATGAACACCATTGCCAAATAAGCTTGTGTCCCTGATGGAGACTACATCGACTACAAAGTAAACAATGCAACCTCACACAATTATTACCCTGCAAATGTCATCGTTAGTATAGAATAAGTAGGGATCGTTCAGTCCGGGGATGTCAAAGGGTGAATTGAACTTATAAGTGCTAATACATATTCACATAATACACATAGAAATTGGGGGGGTTTTGGAAAGATTTATCTAACTAAAACTACTGCTGAAATAAAACCTAAACTAACATATATACATGTGATCGACAACTTCACACAAAACAAGAAACGAAAACACTCAAGAACATGTAACAAATTATGCAAGACATTTGGTACAGCAGTTTCAACACATCCTAGACTCTACTTCAATTCCGATTCTGATTTAGAGCCCTTCGCGGTTACTCCAATCGTTAAGACTTCATAAGTATTTAGAATCAACTTCGCGTGTAATCCTAAATAGTATGCTAACTCATTTAAAGACACTTCGCGTAGAAATTAAACAAGAAAACACATAAGCATAGTAAGCCGAATCAGAAACATGCACAAGGTATGGCGTCACTCATCCTATTAACATGCAAGTTTTCAGAATTATACCTAACCACTTTTCAGCAACAAAGACCTAGACAACTTCGCGTATGACTAAATCATATATCACTTTGGTAGATGAAATCGCAACCCACATAACAACCATGGCCTTAGGCTGTATGCAACCATTGATTTTGCCTGCTCGATTCAGAAAACTAATCGAATACAATCAAGAACACATTGAAACATGCTGCCCTAAATCTAACCCAGAAAATATCACATGATCAAGTTTGTAACAATCGTCATACATTAGTTATAAATATCAGAAAATCTAAACATGTTACAAAACCAAATCGGCAACCATAAAAACATACAATCTTCATAGACAAAGTATTGTAAAATTACAGAAACATAAACAGCCATGAGAAGAATGGATCACACTTTGTAGAAACCTTGAATGGTGGCTGCAAAGGTGGTGGAATTAGTGATGGAATTATACAAAGCAAAAGGGAGATGGTGGTGGTTCGGCTAGTCTAGTTTCTGTATAGGGTTTATGGTGAGAATTTGGTAGAATTCCGGCTTGTGTTTGTATGGAAGATGTGATGCCCAAAACGTTGCTTCTCTGCTCCTCTTTATACTATCTTGGCCGAACCCTAGCTCTTTTCTAAGCCCCTGATGAACTTCTGATCCAACGGTAAAGAATATTGCACAAAATCTTCCCCAGAATTCTCTGGAATGTCTTGTGCAGTAATTCATTGCATGAGGCTTGAATAGAGACCAGGTACGTTCCTTGTTCTCCAAAGGAAATCCCAGCGATTAAGAACTTTCCCTCTTCTGCCTTCAATCAGACTTTTGACGAAAATCCATGATTTTCCTTCCTTTATTTGTGCGCAATTAGGGTTCCTGGAAAAGAAATAAAGTCAGATAAATATGGTAGGGAATAGCATAATTCTAACAACGAAATTAAAGGAAAGAATCTCCCTTAATTTCTTATTTATATTAGCACAGATAACTCCTTGATTACTGCAGAATTCGTCCTTCCCTTTTATACCCGTTCAAACCATTGCTATTCCAAGTTGGATTAGGTTTCCTGACTTCAAACGGTTTCCCTGTCTCATTAGAAAAGAAAGTTTCCTAAATATTTTAGGAAAGTCATAATAGGAGAGATTCAGAAATAGTAAGTTTCCTAAATCAAAATAAGAAAGTTTCTTAAAATGAAATAGGCAACTTTCCCTTTTCAAAACAGGAAAGTTTCCTAAATGACTTATCCTCAGATTTTGCGACTTAATGAGACTCCTTGCTGCACCAGGAATCCTACTTTGATTAGGATTTCTCTCAACTCTTGCGTTTTAGCCTTCTTTTGTGTAAAACTTCCTCTTTCGACCTATAAAACAGAAACAAACTAGAAATGACATTATTAAGGAAATAACAAAGCAAAAGAAGGTCGGAAATACATTGAGAATATAGCATAAAATGCGTGTATCAACAACCGACTCTACCATAAACTCTTAACTTGACAAAATGACTCAATATTACAACAATAAGGGTTAAGCAAAGTATAAATGGAGGTAAAAAGATATTAAGAACGTCGCATTTTATGCTCCTATCAACTACCCCACACTTATCTTTTGCTAGTCCCTTAGCAAAACTAAATAAAAGACTATACCACTACTGCCCTTAAATGATTTGTCTCAGAATCTTTAAACACATAGCTTTCAAGTTTTGGCATTAGAATGTAAACACATTAATTTCAAGTTTCACAAACATGCTTCAAAATATGAATAAGTAAGAAGAGAGAAAAATAAGCATATAGCACATCCAGTTAATTCGATTCTCCTCACAAGGCATATTCTCTTCTTTTCACTCGATCATGGCATTCACTCATAAGTATATGCAAGAGAAAAGATAGTAAGGCAACAAATAGCTTGCATATTTCATCAAACAAAAGCACTTTGTGAATTTTCTTTTGGAAAAACCTCATTTAACAACTATATGCCGAATGGACCAAAATCATATGCTTAACTCTTGAGAAAATCTCCACAAATCAAAGTTCACCTATCTTAAGAATCATGAAAAGATCTCAAACAAAGGTTGTAATGGGGCTCGGCTAAGGGTGGGATCATTACGAATTTTTCTGAGTTTTAAAACATCACCAAGACTTAGCAAGCTCCATAAACCTTATAACTTCACTCCAAGGGTCTGATTCCTTCATGTTAGACCCCAAACCGTCATTCTTCACTCCTCCAATATTATGAAAACGAACAAAGGTCAAGTATAACAATGCTAGACCTTCCAATACATACAAACTCCAAATTCACAAATTTTTTCAAAGGACTTAATCCATGCACATTTTTTTTTTTTTCTGCCGAACCTATATATATTTCTTTTTATTGTTTTTTTTTTTTTTTTCTTCTTTTGGTTCGGCACACATAAAATTTTTTATACTTGAATAAGTCCACCCCACACTTATTTCATGCATCACTCCATCATATCTCCATATCGAATGTAAGCTTTGCCAAGTCTCGACGACAAGGGTAAAGGACATAACTGTTCTAAGCAAAGGATGTTTATGAGGGTGATGAAAGAAAGGCTCAATGTAGGCTCAAAGGGGTTAAACTAAGGAGTCCCACGACGGGCACAAATAGGGCACATGCTTTCTTTGGCTTTGGTGGTCATCCTAAAGAGATCTTTTTCAATCCTTTTCGCAATCAAGGCATTTTTTTGATATAAAAGTTTCGAAAATCATCAAGAGTAAGTTCTAGTAAATTCTATAGTCCATTAGAAAGCTGTAGCACATAGTCATAGAATATGCAAAGAATGATGAGGTTTCAAAACTGAAATTGCCGAAATTTTCTTCCTTAAGTCACTCATGAAGAAAGCATTTAGGCTCAAAAGCTCACATAGGTTGTTATGAACACAAATTAACCAAGACATGCATGCTTCCATAATCGATCAAATCTCAAATGTTCATACCGATCCACATTATTCATGAAACTCACAAATTTTCTTAAGTAAATGCAAAACCATCATCTATGCATCCAAAGATATAATCATCCTAGACTTTAAGGGCATCCTAAGACTCAAACAAAAACAAAAACACACATATTTTTGTGGAACAATTTTCTGATTTTCCGATTTTTTATTTTCTTTTTGGTTTTTATAAACGCAAGAACTAAAATTAAACTAACATGTTAACATGTAAACCTACCCCACACTTAGAAAATTACATTGTCCTCAATGTAAGCCCGAAAATAATCATGTAATTCCTAAGCATGCTTCTAAATTCACACATATACAATTCAAACATAAAAGTGAAGGGATAGAAAACGCAAACTCCCGTTGATGGCTCCTCCACAGCTACGGTTGAAATGGGTTGCCTCCCATGCAGCGCTTAATGTTTATAGTCTCATCAGCCTAGACTCCTCATGTGTTCACTTGGCTTGTGGTGCGTCCTCTAGCTGTGTTTCCTCAATTGTGTGCTCCTCAAAAGGCTCGTAATAAGGCTTAAGTCGATGACCATTCACCTTAAACGCTTTACCTGTGACAACACTTTGAATTTCAATAGCACCATGAGCAAACACGTTAGTAACAATATATGGACCAACCCAACGAGAACGTAATTTTCCTGGAAAAAGTTTAAGTCTTGTGTGGAATAAGAGAACTTTCTGTCCAACTTCAAACTTCTTCCCTCGAATCATCTTGTCATGATAAGCTCGTGTCTTCTCCTTGTAAATCCATGCAGCATCATAGGCTTCATTCCTTATCTCCTCCAGCTCGTTGAGTTGTAGCTTCCTATGAGTGCCGGCAGCATCTATCTCCATGTTGAATGTCTTCACCGCCCACCATGCTTTGTGCTCTAGCTCCACGGGTAAGTGACATGGCTTCCCATATGTTAGCCTAAATGGTGACATCCCAATTGGCGTCTTATACGCTGTCCTGTAGGCCCATAATGCATCGTGTAAACGATCACTCCAATCCTTCCTCGTTGGACCTACGGTCTTCTCCAAAATCTGCTTGATCTCTCGATTCGAAACTTCAGCCATTCCATTTGTTTGAGGGTGATAAGGTGTCGACACCTTGTGAGTGACACCATATTTCCTTAGCAAAGCCTCTATGGTTCGGTTGCAAAAGTGAGAACCTCCATCGCTGATCAAAACGCGTGGAACTCCAAACCTACAAAAGATGTTAGTTCTCAAGAATCCTGCAACCACTTTAGAATCATTAGTCCTGGTGGCTTTGGCTTCCACCCATTTTGACACATAATCGACAGCCAATAAAATATAGAGGAAGCCTCTAGATGAAGGAAAAGGTCCCATGAAATCTATACCCCAAACATCAAAAATTTCAACCACAATAATAGGAGAAAGGGGCATTTGATCTCTCTTACCAATGTTACCTGTCCTTTGGCATCTATCACATGTAATGCACGTTATGTACGCATCTTTGAAGATTGTCGGCCAAAAGAAACCACTCTCTAAAACCTTCAAGGCTGTCCTCTTTGGTCCAAAATGACCTCCACACGCCTCACTATGGCAGAATGCTAGGATGGATTTATGCTCGTCTTTCCTTGATCTTCTTGGGCTATGCAAATTTGGTTGTAGCCACTATATCCATCCAAGAAGCAATAAAACTCATGACCAACTAACCTTGAAAGCATTTGATCAATGAATGGTAGGGGGAAATGGTCTTTCCTTGTGGTGGCATTGAGCTTTCTATAATCAATGCAGACTCTATGTCCACTCACAACTCGTTGGGGCACTAGCTCATTCTCAGCATTTTCCACAACCGTCACTACATATTTCTTTAGTACAACTTGAACTGGAGAGACCCATTTACTATCAGATATGGGGTAGATCACTCCACAATCTAGCAGCTTCATGACTTCATCTTGAACCACCTTCATCATTGGTTGGTGTAGACGTCTTTGGGCCTCTCTGGTGAGTTTTGCTCCATTTTACAACAGAATTCGATGGACACATGTGGTTGGGCTTATTCCCTTGATATCTGCTAAAGTCCATCCGATAGCAGTCTTGTATTTCTTCAATACCTCCACCAATCTCTTTTCTTGTTCCTTGTCTAGTTTGGAGGACACAATTGCTGGCAAAGTCTCACTTTCTCCCAAGTATACATACTTTAAATTATTAGGTAGTGCTTTCAATTCCAACTTAGGTGCCTATTCCACATATGGTAATAACTTGTTAGTGGAAATGGGTAGAGACAATAAAGGATCAGACCTAATTGTAGGCTTTCAAGAGCGGCGACGGTTTCAAGCACAGCGTCATCCCATATTTCCTCTAATTCTACTGTCGACACAGAGGTACCATCAGCATTGTATCCCACTCCTTGAGAAATGGTGTTTTCCAATTTATCATCGATCATTGAATTTAGGAAATTCTGGGCATGAAAGTCAACGATATCAATAGAATAGCATGGTTTAAGCTCAAACAAGGGATACCTCATGGCTTCAAAGATGTTGAAGCCAATAATTTCTCCATCAAACTTCCAAGATGGCTTGATCAGATTCTTCTTTCTTCGACTTTTGAAACCTGCTTGGAATGGCACACGCGCATAGGGAGGATTAGTAATAACTGAACTTTGAAAGTTAGAATCATTACCTTTTTGTAGTTCAGTTGGTTGGGGCAGTTTTTTCTCAACTTTGGAAGTGGCAAGATCTGCCTCCAAATCATTCTTGGTCATTTCAACTTCATCCTCCTCTCCTTGGGTCTTCTTTCGGACTTTCTTTGGGACCTCATTGAACACACGTCCACTCTTTGTTGCCACTATTTTTGCGAACTCAAAATTTGAGTTTGGATTTGGAACGGTGGTTGGTGGAAGCTTTCCACTTTCAAAAAATTTGTCCGGCAGGTAGATCAATGAGCCATGACTTGGCCCGTTCCTCCAATGAGAACGGAAATGCTTTCAACTTCAGAATGTTAATATCCGCATTTCTAGGGCACATGCTCACACACACAAATTGAAAAGCCTTCAGATGCTTGTTGGGGTCTTCGTTGCTAAGCCCATGGAATTTTGGGATTTGATGTAGAAACCCACTTTTCAACTCAAATTATCCTTCCTTAGTGAGTGTCGGTTCAGGATAAGAGATACATGAAGGTGCATTACCTCCGGCTCCTGGTACTACTGAATTAGATAACTGTCTAATAGTTTGCTGTTCCATTTGTGGAATGTCTTCCTTAGGATCTGAAGGTTGTGATGAGACTATAAACCTTGTTTGTACTTCTTCTTCTTCTTCCCACTCTGCGCCACTTTGAAGATCAAGAATTTGGGAAGGTTCTCCTCCTTGCTTAATCCGCTCTAATCGCCTCTCCAAGTTAGTTAAAAACTTGTTGGTTAATCCAGGAATACGAATTCCCTCATCGGACATTCATAACCCTACAGAAACAAAAGAACAAAATAAGAAACAAAATAAAAATTAAACAAAACCAAAATAACTAAAGTTGTAGAATGAGCTCAAACACAAAAGGCCTTAGAAATAAGTGAACACTTTACATTTTACAAGGGTTCTAAATTACAACAATCTGTTAAACAGTTATAAGTTGTATTAATTTTGAAGCTCAAATCTTAAATGGTAAACAATTGGTAAATAGGTATGAACGTCTTGCTACAAATGTTTCCGTGGTTTCAGAAGACTTGGATGGTCAAGCCAAAGTGAAACGGGCTAGTAGGTCTTCGTTTGTAATGGGCTACGGAGGTCGAAACCCCTATCGTGCTTACGCACAGTCTGTAACCCTTTGAAGTCCAATTTTGGTCCCAGGCGCTTACTTGGGCCTAGATACCACCCAAAATGTCTCTTACTTAGCTAAGAAACACATGTATGGTTGACAGTTCTATAAGAGTTAATAAGGTCCGCCCTCAACTCCAAAAGACCTTTGATAAGGTACTAATGAAGGGTTTAGGATCCTATTAACCAAAGTAACCTCCAATGGTTTACAAAACAAGATAAGCTCCTGAAAATAAATAAAACAATCAACAATTAGTCAGATTTGTTAAAGTAGTATAAATATTTATAAATAAAAGTAACCGAAAAACCGTTAGAGAATTATCAAGTCCCCGGCAACGGCGCCAAAATTAACATGCCCGTTACCGGGCGTGCGACAATTAAGAACCCTTTTCTTATCAGAATGTAGTATTGGCAAATAGGGTTCGATCAATCCGGAGACTTAAAGGGCACTCTTGCAGTCACGATTACTCTAAATAGTCAGCAACTAAAAGTATTTACAAGCATTCATTTACAAATATACATATGGTACAAGGTAAACAGGGGGGTTTTGAAGGTTTGTTCTATGTTCCTAAAAACAGAAAATAAGATATGTACAAGTGATCAATTCATTCAACATCGCAAACAGAGGCAAACTCGAATTCTACCACACATTAAGATCAGTCTCATTCCAGCAATCCGATTATCATGCAAGTTCTTAACAGGAGAAACAATCTCAAAACACAAACCTGAAGAAGACATGCATTCCTTTAATTCTACTTACTTTATCACCTAAGCACAGAGAAGTCTAGAACTTAGATTATTTCATGTAAATTGCTACATTCAATACTGAAGAGTACTTGTCCACAATAAACATGAATCATTAAGAATTATAGAATTGAGATTGAACAACAACGCACATCCGAGAAGTCGTAACATGCATTTGCTGTAGTTTACGTTTTCAACTATTATTACATAGTTTCCACCACTTAGAGAAATATACTTACTTGAAGAAGCTTAGCATGTGTCAAGACCCACCCCGAATTTCACCCTGAAACCCGAAGTAAGTCTTGCGGGGTCCACCTCCAAGGAAAATTTACTGAAGCACTCGGTAAACCTCCCTTGAAAATTGACAACCCTAATCCGTAAAATCCATGAATTACCCATAAAAATAATCCAAATAATATAACATGAATCTTAGTACACTCCACTTAAAATATTATACAATAATCCCAAGAGTATTCAGAGCTACTAAAAATAACGGAAGCAGGAAACTACCCTAGTAGGTTAAGCAGGTAACCTAGTGGTGAAAAGTGGCTGAAAGATGGGTGATTATGCCTCGTCTCCTCCTACTAGTACCGACCCGTACTCTACAGACTGGGCATTTTAAAAACGAAGAGCCCAGGGGAAAACATTTGAAACTGTTAGAGTGAGTGGACAAAAATGAATTTGATGAAAATATTTATGTTTCCCCAATTTAATTTCCATAGAAATTATGCTGCATGCGACAGCTCAAAAACGGACAAGTATATGACTAGCTCCGGCTAGTCTCCAAAACTTAATAAAATACAACCTCTCAGGCTAAAATATATATATATATATATATATATACATATATATATATATATATGTATTTACACTCCTCATACTCCTTTTATGATTTCTTATGAAGAAATATAAGAAAATAGAAATTCATATAAGGCTACTACGCTTGCGTCTCACGCTCACGTCACAGCATAATGGAATTTTACCTCATTATGCCGAAAAGACGAGTGTATTTATATACGTGCATACTCCCTATATAAATCATTATTATATTCATATAGGGCTACTACGATTGCGTCTAACGCTTACGTCACACCATAATGGTATTTTATCTCATTATGGCGGAAAAACACGTATAGCTAGCTAGCATTTATATATATATACTATCCTCATAAACATCCATATATAAATATATAATCACCGAAATTCTCAATTTCGGTTATTCTCCAACATAATATTTAAAACAAAGGTCCACTCATAACTTAGACCTAAACCTGATGTCGGTCCGAGGCCTCTTCTACTCGAGCCTCCTCATCCAAATATAAAATTGACGTGCTCCGAAACCGGGGTGCGACAATTATGAACCCTTTTTGACAATTGTAGTATTGGTAAATAAGGTTCGATCAATCCGGGGACTTTAGGGTGCTCCTGCGTTTACAAAACTAGAAGAGTTAATCACAGAATATAAACAGCAATTACATTTACATGATTTCAGGGGGGGGAATTTTGAGAGTTTGTTCTAACATTCCTACAAAAACAGAGAATAAAATATATACAAGTGATCAATTCATTCAACATCGCAAACAGAGGCAAACTCGAATTCTACCTAATCTCATTCCAGCAATCTGATTATCATGCAAGTTTTTAACAAGAGAAACAATCTCGGAACACAAGCCTGAAGAGGACATGAATTCCTTTAATTCTACTTACTTTATCACCTAAGAACAGAGAAGTCTAGAACTTTGATTATTTCATGTAAATTGCTGCATTCAATACTGAAGAGTACTTGTCCACAATAAACACAAATCATTAAGAAATAAAGAATTGAGATTGAACAGCAAGGCACACCCGAGAAGTCGTGATATGCATTTACTGCAGTTTACGTTTTCAACTATTATTACATAGTTTTCACCACTTAGAGAAACATACTTACTTGAAGAAGCTTAGCACGAATCATGGCAATAGTTAGCATGCATTCTAACTATTTTATTTAAACATAAACGCAAACTTTCAATCATTAAAACTCACGAGATCGGATTGCCAGAAAATCATTAACGAAACATCAATACGTTTTATAAATTCTGAATCTATTGAATACAAGAACAAACAAAACATGCTTACAAATCCAAAGGTTAACATCCGAAACATGCTTTCAAGTTGTAAAGAAAATCAAAACAAAGTAAAGGCAGTGTTTACACTTTTTCAGTTTTCAAGGAAGCTTGGCGACGTGAAAAGGGATGATTGGCTTCAGTGCTTCAAGTCTCCAACTCTGCTACCTTCGTGGAGAAGTCCTTCAAGGTCTGGCAAGAGAGGATGAACTCGGCAAAAGAGGAAAAAACGGCCTGCTGCTGCTCTCGTATCTCTCTGTTTTTAACGTGAATGAATGATGAAAATTGTGAAGCAGAGAGCCTCTATTTATAGTGAACACACCAAACCCTAGGTCGTCTCCTAGCCCTAGATCAACTTCTGATCCAATGGTAGTGAATTATTGCTTCAAATCTTGATTTAGAACTCCCCAGAATTCTCTGGAATATCTTGTGCAATCATATCTCGAATGGAGCTTGAATGAAGACCAGGTTCGTTACTTGTTCTCCAAAGAAGATAACAACAGTGAATAACTTTCCTTCTTCTGCCTTCAATCAGACCCTTGACGAAAATCTTTGATTTTCCTTCCTTTCCTGGTGTGCAATTAGGGTTCCTGGAAAAGAAATAAAGTCAGATAAATATGGTAGGGAATAACAGAATTCAAACCATGAAATTAAAGGAAAGAATCTCCTTTAATTTCTGATTTATATTAGCACAGATAACTCCTTGATTACTGCAGAATTCGTCCGTCCCTTTCATACCCATTCAAACCATTCCTATTCCAAGTTGGATTAGGTTTCCTGACTTCAAACGGTTTCCCTGTCTCATTAGAAAAGAAAGTTTCCTAAATATTTTAGGAAAGTCATAATAGGAAAGATTCAGAAATTGTAAGTTTCCTAAATCAAAATAAGAAAGTTTCTTAAAATGAAATAGGCAACTTTCCCTTTTCAAAACAGGAAAGTTTCCTAAATGACTTATCCTCAGATTTTGCGACTTAATGAGACTCCTTGCTGCACCAGGAATCCTTCTTTGATTAGAATTTCTCTCAAATCTTGCGTTTTAGCCTTCTTTTGTGTAAAACTGCCTCTTTCGACCTATAAAATAGAAACAAGGTAGAAATGATATTATTAAGGAAATAACAAAGCTAAAGAAGGTCGAAAATACATTAAGAATATAGCATAAAATGCGTGTATCAATAATTAATTTCACAGCTTAAAAAATCCAATATTTAATCAAAATAGGCAAAATTAACTATGAGCCTTAACCACGCTCATCCTTGCCTAACTTCGCCACTTAACTCAATATTATCCAACCTCACCGGAAAAATAACGGCAGCCTTAACGCAACCTTCCATAGTCTAAACAACATCAAACCAATGGCCGGATTCTACTCTATTAATCCGTCAAAATTACCAAACTTTAACAATTTTCACACCTATCCAAAACTCCTCCAAAAATCCCAAAATTCACATCATTAACCTCCCCTTAATATTCCACATCTAAAACCATAAAAATCCCTTAAACAGTGGCGGCGCCGGCACCTGCTCCGCCGGCAGCGGCGACCTCTAATGTCTACCAAATTTTGACAGCATATTCCTCTCAACTTCCTCTACAACTTTCCTAATTAGCATAAACACCAATTCCAAGCCTAACTATCTCAATCGAATGAAAACAGTAATTAGAACCTTAGAATTTCAATCACTGATTTCTCCTTACCTAACTCAAGGGGGAGCGAATCCTTTGGAGGGATGAACGTACCGGAGGAGGGCTTCCTTTTGAGCCTAGCAGCTCTGGCTATGGCGGCCGTAGGAGAAAGTTCCGGCGACAGGAAGCTTTGGACAGTCGGACCTTTTGGGCCCGATATCTCTCCCATGGCGGCGCTAGGGAGCCTCTCACCGGTCTAGGATGGAAGCTGGGTCGGAGGCCGACCGTTTGGGACCGGTGCAGCGGCGAACAGTGGCCAGACGGCGGCGGACGGCCGAGAAGGAAATCCGGTAGGGAGAGGGAACTCGGGAGAGGGAGAAAGAGAGAGAAGAAAGAGAGGAGAGAAATGGTTTAGGCCTCCCCAAACCGGTCCAACACTAATATACCCAACTCCAAAATTAACACCACAAAATAATACCCCAATAAAAATTACCTTTTACTAGCCAAAATTTACAATTTTTACTGTCATCACATTTTTTCTCCTACGAATAATTCTTTCGAAATAGTCGTCCTCCAAAACCCCTCTGAGGACCAATTAAACTATAATTTCATTTATGAAGACGGTAAAACTATTATTAACTCCAAGCCAATAAATAAGGTAAAATTTAAGAGTCGGAGTGTGACAGCATGAATCATGGCAATAGCTAGTATGCATTCTAACTCTTTAATTTAAACAAAAACGCAAACTTTCAATCATTAAACTCAAAAGATCGGATCGCCAGAAAATCATTAACGAAACATCAATGTCACTCTGTTTTTTTTTTTTTTTTTTTTTTTTGCTGCTGTTGTTCTATCTTCTGCTAGGTAATCTAGTTGATAGAGCACAATGTATTTTTATTTGTTTCTGGGCCTTGGGCTCTTTGGGCTTTGCCTTCTTCAATGAATTACTCATTTCCACAAAAAAAAAAAAAAAAAAAAAAAAAAAAAAAAAAAAAGAAGAAGAAGTAAATGGAAGCAATTTCAGCATCATCAAACCCGAGATCATCTATCAGTTTCAAAATACGTTTATGGGATTTTCGAATGAGCGCTTGTGATTTTATTTTTATCCCGTAGAGAGAGCCAATTAGCTCTAGCACGCTGGGACCAGAACACTTCCTCAGCTGCACAAGCATTAGCTAAGCTGCACAACACTACATGGTTGTATAGTTTAATAACCGTACAAACAAGCAAGATGGTTGGACCACCCTATGGTAATGTGTCAAAATTTGTTGCTTCAATTTGAGTGCAAATAAAAAAGAGCGATCATTGTGCCTGATTTGTGATTATTTATGGGCTTCCCGCCAATACAATCATTCACCTCTCAGTATAAAGCTAATATAAATTTGGAATAAAATCTGGAAACTTTGTTTGCAATCAAATAATAAGCTCAATTGTTCCCTGAAAGTAAGAGCAGGGAAGAGCATAACCTACTTAAAAAGAAACAGGAATCAGTACAGGCCCAAAAATTTCCACCAGAATAACCCTACTAACGTCCAGATGACAGCATTAACAAGAGCCATGATAAACCCGACTTTGAACACATCAGGAAGATCAAGATAACCAGCTGTTGGGAAAGAAAGAAAAAAAACAGATAATCTCAGTTGCTACACAAAATAGATATCTTATGAAGATCAAATTCATTAGTTTCATCGTTGTTCACGTTCACAATGCTTTTGTAAAAATGAAAAACCGGAAAGAGGAAAGAATAAAGAATAAAGAATAAAAGGATCAAGCAGGATAGAACAGGAAAAAAAAATTAACGGGATCAGCATTCTTTTGATGATTGATAATTTTTAACTGTAATTAAAAGAAATAGAACCCAAAAAACAGCGTAAATTGCAAAATTTGGGTGAGGGAGAATTGAACATACCTCCATAGTACACGGCAGCCTGACCGCTGCTATAGTGTGTTAAAGCCCCAAAAAGATTTGTGTTGTAAGCTAAAGCCAATGCTGCCAAAATACCAGGTACCCCAGCAGCCAAGTTCATGGCAAGAAATGCAGAGTACAAAGCTCCCACATGACCAGTTTGACTTGCAAAGAGGTAGTGGATGCAGAAGTAAGCTGCCTGGAGAACACCAAACGCAGCTGGCCAGCTCAAGGAGTAAGACTGTAGCGTCTTTGCAACACAACTAGACATCCACGTAACAATACCGGAGTTTGTCAACTGGCCAGCCATACCTACTAGAACAGCAAACCAAGCCAAAGTGTCCCATGCTGATTTTTCACTTAAGCAGTCATCCCAATCAAGGACACCTAACAAAAGGAGTATAGATAAGCCAATCATTGCCGCTACAACACTTGGTATACCAAGAGCCTCTCTACAGGGGAACAAAAAAAAGCAGTTGGTGAATCAAGCACAAGTATAGCAAAACGCTTTTCACAAACTATGAAAGCATAATATAGGCTAGCAACTGTCAACAACTGGACAAATATATCTTTCCTGGGTTGCAAATGTTGCACTAAGCACAAAGTTTTGTGTACAACATATGATCAAATAATAACCAACTGTGGTGTAGCTCTACAAGAACTAAAGACAACGCATTTCCAGGCATCAGCATTGAGGAATAATCCTGTATGTATAAATGCTAAAAGATCCTAGGCTGTCATCCTCAAACTGACAATCTTACTTCCCTTCTGAGGAGCAACCAAAGTATCATTTCATACATGTGTTCTTGATATGTTGTAGTCCTGTATGCGTGGATGCAAAGAACAAAAGTAAAGCATATGCCTACTGTATAAAGATAGCAGAAAACTAAAATGGATACACAGATATTGATAATGAGGGATCTGTCCCTAAAAGAAGTGTGATGAGGACATCATAGTCAAACCTTCCAAGGTTGAGTGAAAGAAATGGAAAGAGAGCGCACCTAATCATTCAAGATAATTATTGCAACTGGGAGGGAGATGAAGTATGATTCTAGAAGTCTCTAAGCCTAGTGTCCATTTCAGGTCTTTTCAGATTTATGTTTCAGTTTAGAAGTTTTAAGGTCTCTTTTATTACGTCTTAAATGTTTTAGTTTTAGAAGCCTTTAATGCAGTCAATGTGAGCTATCTGCTCAAGTATAAATAAGTGTAAGAGCTAATGCCCATGTATATTATGTGTGATGAATAAAATTATCAGAGTGGCGTGAAGCCTAGTTTGGCGTGAAGCCTAGTTTGGCGTGAAGCCTAGTTTGGCGTGAAGCCTAGATTTCAGAGAGAAACCTGGTAGTGAAACCTAAATCATAGTGTTCTGTGTGAGTTTAAAGCCTTAAGCTTTAGAGTTTGTCGACTGGTATCTAGGCAGTTTGTATACTGCATCCATTTTGGTATCAGAGCTGGACAAAATCTAGTGTCCAAGCTCCAGACAAGAGAAACTTATTCAGCCATGGATCTTGAAACCTTGGCAAAAACTTTAGAACGCATAGCCGCTCAAATTGGTCATCTTGAGACCAGAATAGTGCATGAATTGGAGCGCTACTTGAAGACCCCTACAACCACGTGAATAGGTGATTTGACGAGCAAAATCCTGAATTACATCCCAGCTCATCCAGAACAACACCATCTTCATTTTACAATGGCTCCAGTAATGCCAATTCCTGATGAAAGCTGATAAAGGAAAGGGAGTACAATCTGGTATTCGAGGCGGGGTCTATAAGGTGCTACAAGTGTGAAGGCTATGGTTATCATGCTGGTCAATGCCCAACCAAAGAGCAACCTCGAAGTCCGTTTGCAGCAAACACAAAAGAGGTTGATGCTCAAGAGAATTGGAGGATGATGTTTATGTCCCTGAAATTACAACTTGGAGGGTGAGCCTTTAAACATTACTCAAATGGCTGTGGTCAGGTGCACTTTGACTAAACCCAAGGGTACTACTGAAGACTGGTCATCATTGACAGTGGAAGCTGCATCAATGTTGTTTCACCTCGAACAATCTCTAACCTGAGGTTGATTATCCTCAACCTCATCGTGTGGCATGGATTGATGACTCTTCTATTTCCATAACACAGCAGTGTCAGGTTCCTAATTCAGTTTTAATCAAAGGATATTGTCAAGTGTGATGTGGTGCCAATGGATGTGGGGCACGTTCTTTTGCGCAGACCATGGTTGTATAATCATGATGTAACCATTTCAAGTCGTGTCAACTCATGCTCCTTTATTCATGAAGGAAAGGACATCAAGCTGAAACCAATCCAACCCAAACCGGTACCGCAACCATTTTGCAAGGGAGTCAATCAAAATCCCTTAACTTCATCAGTCCAAGAGATGTGGTAGAAAACATTGTGGATAAGCAGGTGGTTTCAACACGACACGGAAACTACCAGGAGTATTATATTATATGTAAGGAAAAACCATACTCTGACAAGGAGGAGCTGCAGCACATCGATCCATACATCATGGAGAGATACTACAGTTATATCTCGCCGAAGGCGAGCTTCTCAGCCTAGGAGAATTGATGAGGACATCATAGTCAAACCAATCAATGTTTAAGAGCGAAAGAAGTGGAAGGAGAGAGCACCAAATCATTTAAGATAAATATTGCAACTGAGAGGGAAACGAAGTATAATTCTAGAAGACTCGAAGCCTAGTGTCCTTTTAAGTGTCTTTTCAGATTTATGTTTCAGTTTAGAAGTTTCAAAGTCTCTTTTATTAAGTCTTAAATGTTTCCTAATGAGTCTTCTATCTGCTCAAATGTAAATGTGTAAGGAATGCTCAGAGTTTCCCGGTGATGGGATAGGTGTGAAGCCTAGTTTTGGGTGAGAAACCTGGGAGTGAATCCTAAATCAAATTGTTATGTGTAAGTTAAAAGCCTTCAGCTTTAGAGTTGATCCTGGTATCTAGGTAGTTTGTATACTGCATCTAAGTGCCTATGCATAAGTGTAATGGTCCAGGTCCCACATGATGAAGAAATCTTATCCTTCTGCTGTTGATAACCAAGTCCACAATGGTATTGCGCTGGGAATATTATGGTACTTAGAGCTAGGCCTAGTATCCCGAAAGTAATTTCAGCTCGCACTTAGGGATAAAGCCTTTGGTTGTTACAAGTAACACTCTTAGAAAAGAAAAATAAAGCACTGTTAAAGGAATATAATATGGTGAGGTTTTAAACCTATTAAGAAAATCACATGAAAGAAGGATCATAAAAAATCATTTATTTAGAGGGGCTGGTTATACGGACCACAAATATTACGTAACCTTAGCATTTTCACTTAGTTTTTACTCTATCCATGGATATGACTACTCTATGGTTAACGAAACAAGTGATCTCAACTATGGTAATGCTGTCAGTAGAATGATTATAAGAGCTAGAGCTTTTAATAAAAAGAAACATTTGATGTTCATATCATTCAGTCCATGAAACCATACCAAAGCAAAGTGCTGGAAGTGCAAATAACTTAATAAATACAAGAAACATGATATGTTTATTTATGCAATAATGGCTACAGGACATGTATTAAATATTGCAAAGCAAATACGTACCCGCAGACCCATAAAGTGACAGCAAGAAGCATTGTACCGACCATAATGAATTCATTTTTTGTGACAGGGCCCATACTCTCCAGTTTCTTTGTAGCCATGGCAGGGGCATCAGGTGTGTCCTTTGTTTCAGGCGGAAAAAGCTTGTACAAGACTAGTGGAGTAGCAAGTAGCGAAACAAGTGCTGGTAAGCTAGCAGCCTTGAACCAAGAAACCCAAGGGCTTGAAATTATCACCCCAAGTTCCTCCGCTAATTTAAGGCACAGCAGATTTTGAGCTGCAGCCGTTAAGAAAAGAGCACTAGAGTTACCAGCGGACTGTCATGTATCACACAAGACCAATGCATAAGTCACATAATACTTGCATTATGACATAAATAACAAATGTAAATAATTAGTATCTGAAAATTGAATCGCAAATGAATCAGCTCTTGTAATAAATGTACAGTGATTATCCTCTGTGGAACCAAAATATGGATAAGATGCCGAAATATTTTTTATCCATTGTTTAGTTCACAATCCAGGTTTAAAACTAAATATCTAGAAACTAGAGAGAGAGACTTCTTTGCACTTTGCCTATAACTGCTGCCTAAAAACTATAGAATTTTAGTTTCTCTTCAAACAAACAAACACACCTTTGGTCTAGTAATTTTAAAATTTCCCAGATGAAAATGTCAGACCAGGAAAGTTCACCTCAAAGGTCTATCTTCAGTGTAATCCGGTACTAGCCAGATTAAATTATGCAGGTGCTTGTTTGAGGGTAATTTGATAGTAATCAGTGTCAAAGGATGGGTGTTTATTACTAGAGAAAAAACTAAAGGCAAATGCAAAGAAAAAAAAAAAACTTGAGCAACAAGCCAGAAACCTTAATAGTGATCAAATTGGAATTGCTTTAACCAAGAATCAAATGCGAAATGTAAGAAAAGAGAGGACCTGAAACTGAGACATAAGGAGATAAGAACCGAGCTTTGATTTGGAGGCGTGACCAGGTAAACTCCCTGCAGAGAGTGACAAAGACTTAATAATGGGCAAGAAAACACCGCCGGCCCTTGCAGTAGTACTGGGCATTGCCGGAGCAATAAGGGCCTCGCTGATGGTCAATCCATAAGACAAGCCCAGAGTGCTCTTCCCCAACCACTTGACAAAGTAGGTGGCAATGCGATCACCCAAACCCGTCTTCACGAAGCCGCGAGCGAAGAAGAAGGAAATCACAATGAGCCATATTACTTCACTGGTAAAAGCGCTGAAGGCCGCCGGAAACGTCAGAGTTCCGGAGACAATGGAGGTTGTGAGGCCCAGAAAAGCCCAAGCGCCGACGGGCAGGGGGCTGAGAACGAGGCCGGCGATGGTGGATAAGAAAATGGCGAGCAATTGCCAGGCTTGCGGGGTGACTTGGACGGGTTTGGGGACCAGGAACCGGACGGCGAGGCCTATGGCGACGGAGAGGATGAAGGGGGCGATTTTGGCGCCTTGAGGCGGTGGCGATGGCGGTGGCGGTGGCGGAGGTGTGGTTTGAGAGGCATGGATTCGGAAATGGGAGGTCTTTTTATTTGGGGGTGTGATCCATGCCTTACAATTAGGGCGATGGAGGGCGATGGAGGGCGGGGATCTCAGGATTGGTGTGGAGCGGCGGACTAGGGTAGAGCCCTTGTGAATGAACAAGGACGAGGAGGTGGAGAGTGCAAAGCTCTCCATTGTGAATCAGAGAATTCAGGAGCAACAGTTTTGTCTACTTTATGGGAGATGGAGCGGAGAATGCCAAGACCGGAAGAGAAACAGACAGACACACTCGACTCGATTCAATTAACTTATTCTAATTAATTTCACTTTAAGGAGTCGCCAGCAGTTAATTTTCATTTATCAGTTTTCGTGTTTATTTATCTGTTAATCTTCTGATCCCACTTTCGCCTTCTACCGGTGCAATTTCTCTATGATAAATCTCTATGATAAATTGTAAAATAAATAAACTGAATTTTCTTAAATTTTGAATCAACTATTTTAAATAGCCTACTATAGACTCTTTTATTAAAAGAAAAATGGTTGGATTTAATATATAGTTTTCTCCATTCTACCCGTTTTACAGCCAACTTTACTAACATTAGCCTAGGTTTACATGTAACCACCAACTAAATTTGCACAAAAAAGACAAACATTGCTTTCATGGGCAAGGAGCTAGAAAATCTCCACCACTCAATTCCCTTGGTTTTCGGATGAATTTGTTTCATCTATTAACTGAGTTCCTTTATAAAAGTTCCCTCTTTATACTCCTC
Organism: Fragaria iinumae; assembly: GCA_009720345.1. Lineage (NCBI taxonomy): Eukaryota > Viridiplantae > Streptophyta > Magnoliopsida > Rosales > Rosaceae > Fragaria > Fragaria iinumae. Next base: position 12,584,718 of record CM019118.1, on the reverse strand, counting down.
GATCCATCATTCACTTTTTACCTCTTTAATTCTCAAACCCCCTAATAGTCCCTAGAGGTCTCTCTCTCTAAACTCTAATGGCAATGGCACGGTCTGTTGTGGCGGTTCTGATGGCTGCACTATTGGTAGCCTTCACGAACGCAGCCTCCTCCGGCACACAATCTCAATCATCATCAAGACCAGCTGCATCACCTGATAATGAGGGTGCTAAACCACCTACTTCAGCAACTCCAGCACTTGCACCTGCTGCACCAACAAAAACTCCTCCACCTTCTCATGGGAACAATGCTCCAGAGCCTACTCCTGCTTCTAAGACTGCACCTTCTAGCTCCAAGACATCACCAGAAGCTGCTCCAAAAACTTCCTTGGAGTCTCCACCATCCCCAACATTACCTACCTCTGAGGTAGTTCCTCCCACTACAGCCTCTGCACCTGGCCCATCGAGTGAAGGTGTTGTTTTGAACAAGATCAACGTAGCCGGCTCGGTTGCCCTTGGAGTTGTTGCCGCTGTCTTGGTTATGTAAATATTAGAATGAGAGTTACGCACGTATCGGGGGTTTGTTAATTTTTCAATGATCTATTCATAATTTAAATTAAATTAATTTAATATATTTATATTGGACCACTACTCTATTCGATGTTCTATAGTCCTACAAATAATCAAGAAGTCAACCAATTTTAAACCTCAGCGGACACGGGAGGAAGAAAACACTTATTAGGGCCGACAAAACACTTATTAGAGTCGACAAACACGGCTAGAAAAAAAGGTTTAGGCGATGAAAATATAGTAAAGAAATCTTTTTCGTCGACTAAGTTCAGAGTAAGACGTCGAAAATGTGATTTCAAATGATTATGTTGTGTGTTGAATGTAAGAATGGTAAAATTCTTTCATTCATCAATGTTTAGTTAGTTTAGATATCTCATCTCAATGATAGAGTTCTTGAGGAGGTCCGAGAGCAGGCCCGACAAGCCCAAGAGGAGGCCTGACAAGCTCAGGAGGAGGCAGCACAAGACCAGGAGCAGATCCTTGATTACAAGCATCGTCTTCGGATGGTGGAGGAGTTTACGCAGTTGCAGCCGGGCTGACGAGAATGGCAACAGTCAGAGGTTGATGGTTGAAGCTAACCTATGTCTATGGCTTTTTGCTTTTGTGGAACTTCGGATATTTGCCTCTTCTTTTGTTGAACTTTGTGTATATATATAGGACTATGGGAGACTAGGGTATTAGGGAGGGTTGAACTATGAACATTGAACTTGCTTTCTTTTGTTTGTCTGTACCTCCTGGAACTTGGTTTAATTTGATCTTTTGTTTCAGTTTGAACTTGCATTCTTCTATATTATGATTTTGATTTGCTCCACAGATTTTTGAACTTTAAACTTTAAACGGGCATTTAAAAATTGGCTGCATAATTACAGGAATCAATAATAGTTAGAATTTTTCAATAATATATAAATATAATTTACAGCATTGAAACAAAATATTGAATTAAAGTATCACCGTCGCCTGAGTTGGATCTCTGGTGACGAAAGATAATTATTCTGTCTCCTTAGTAATTAAGAATCAGGCGACGAAATAATTGTAATCGTCGCAATATTGTTAGTGACAATAATTTCGACGCCTTAGTGTGTTAGTTTTTTTTTTTCAGGCGACGATAAGTGAATATATAGTCACCTAAACGAAGACTCAGGTGACCATTATTTTAGTTCGTCGTCTAAGTTCTTACTCCACCACGTTCAGGCTACGACTATTGGGCGACGAATGCTTTAACGTGACAAAAATTGGCACTTAGGCGACAAATTTTGTTCACTGCCTAAGTCCTTTATTTTAGTAGTATGACTACTAAAACACTTATCTGCAACTAAGATCCTAATTAACAATCAAAAGTACATTTGCTTTCTCAAGAAAGTTAATTTAATGTTTATAAAGACACGCACTAGAATTGGACACATCCTCTTCTTCCTCCAAAACCCGACGTCGGATTACATGATATGCATATTTGACAATAAAACGACCTTTACGATCCTCTCTCCAATTTCATCTGTCATCATAATCACGGTTCCTAACCGGTAAAGCCAAAATACGCTCCACAATATTGGCCGGAAAGATAACAGAGGAATATTCTAACATCCTAGAGAAATAAACAAATCCAACACAATAGAGACCCTGGTTGCGTGATGCAGGAGCATATAAGGCAATATTATATTATAGATTCATAATATTTGATATTTCGTTATGGAGATAGTTTTAAGAAATTATTTTATAATTATTAGGATTTACGTTTAATTAACTTTTCTTTTTAGCTTTAGCCTACTTATTCTCCAAGTATTATAAACCATATAAATATGGGTATTGTAATAGTTGTTAGGGAGCTTATGTTTTATAAATTAAATCAGTTTATTTGCGGCATAGATTTGCTCTTTTATACGAGTTTGCTACTTCTTATTTCTGGTGTCTATTGAGTGATTGTTGGAGGCATGTTCTAGATACCTGATCCGCATCAGTTGGTATCAGAGCTCTGGCGAGAGCTTGGTGGATTCCATGTCTCAGGTCGGGCGAAGAGGCGGAGGTTTCAGAATGGAGGGTCGTGAAGTCAACAACTACATAACTGAAATCAAAAGGATGCTTCAGCAACTTGCGGTACTTATCGATCGCATCGAAGCTCGACGACGGGGTCGTAAGAGTTCCGATGGGGAGAGAGACGTTACCACCTATCATCAACGTATTGATCGCATCGAAACTTTCAAAAAAGATGGTTGATACGAGCATAAAGTGCTATGTTTATAATGTGTTTCCAGCCCTATTTAGCTATGTTATTCTTGTAATAATGTCATCTCTAACATGTTTTGTGAGTGTGAAGGCAAAAGAGCAGAAAAGAAGAAAAGGAAGCTAAAACTGGCAATTTAAGAGAAATCCTAATCGAAGAAGGATTCCTTGTGCAGCAAGGAGTCTCATTAAGTCACAAAAACTGAGGATAAGTCGTTTAGGAAACTTTCCTGTTTTGAAAAGGGAAAGTTGCCTATTTCATTTTAATAAACTTTCTTATTTTGATTTAGGAAACTTACTATTTCAGAATCTTTCCTATTATGACTTCCCTAAAATATTTAGGAAACTTTCTTTTCTTATGAGACAGGGAATCCATTTGAAGTCAGGGAACCTAATCCAACTTGGAATAGGAATCTGTGAATGTGTATAAAAAAGGGGGAGAACGAATTCTGCAGTAATAAAGGGATTCTTTCCTTAATTTCGTCATTTGAATTCTGTTATTCCCTACCATATGTATCTGACTTTATTTCCCTTGCAGGAACCCTAATTGTGCACAAATAAAGGAAGGAAATTTTCGTCAAAAGCCTGATTGATAGCAGAAGAGAGAAAGTTCTTAATCGCTGGGATTTCCTTTGGAGAACAAGGAGTGTACATGGTCCGTATTCAAGCCTCATGCAATGGATTACTGCACAAGACATTCCAGAGAATTCTGGGGAGGTCTAAATCAGGATTTAAAGCAATAATTCATCACCATTGGATCAGAAATTAATCAAGGGCTAGGAGGACAGCTAGGGTTCGGCCAAGACAGTATAAAGAGGAGCAAAGGAGCAACGTTTTGGGCATCACTTCTCATGCACAAACTCCTGCCCTAACATCACAACAGCCTTCTCTCTATTATTCTCGTTCCAAGACAGCAGAACCTCCATCCATTGAAGCTTGCTATACCTTGGTGTTCTTCAGAACATCATTTCAGAGAATAAAAAGTGTAACAATGCCTCAATCGATTTCTCTCTGTTCTGTAGTATTTTCTTTTGTTAGATTTTTAGAACTCTTGCTTTCTGGATTGAGACTGATATTGAGAATATGGTTATATTAATTATCAGATTTATAAAGTGTGTTTTTGAATCGACTATGAGATTTACTTGACTTATTTTCGTGTCATTCTTGATGTTGAAAACTTGTGATCCGGTTTATGAATTACTAACTTCTGCAGGGTTGGTAGTGCCATTGATCTGTGTTAAACCGCTAAGGCAAACATAGATTGATTAAGTGGCAAAAGCTTAGATTCATGAGAATGGGTCAGGTTTTGATCATGAGTTGCATGTGAACTATTTAAGCGCAAAGATAAACTTGTTTACATGTTCGAATTCTTCCCTAAACTTAATGATTCATGTTATATGTTGTATGGTTGCGCTAAGTATTAACATGACATATTGCATGAAATTTTCTGTGTTAAACCGCTAAGGCAAACATTGGATACTTAAGCAGATTATTATAGGTTGCATGACCGCTACGGTGTGTAATTTTGAATTCGTTTCATCATTCTTAATTGGCTTGGTTTTAGGTTGTGTAGATTGAGACAATTTAATTACATGATTTTATATGTTTGTGTGTGTTTGAAGTCGATCACTTGTATATATTTTATTTTCTGTTTTAGTAGGAATGTAGAACAAACCTTCAAAACCCTCCCACCTTTTATCTATTGTATCATGTGTATATCTGTAATTGAATACTTGTAAATACTTTTAGTTACTAATTCTTTAGTGTAATCGTGACTGCAGGAGCGCCCTTTAGGTCCCCGGATTGATCGAACCCTATTTACCAATACTACATTCTGATAAAAAAAAGGTTTTTAAATTGTGCGCCCGGTAACGAGCACGGTTCTGACGGGGAGATATGCGTTGGCCCATTTCATTGCTGTGCTTCGTTGTGTGAGTCGGATGAAAGGAAAGAGCCTGATAGTTTTGACTATGAAGGTTCAAATTCTATCTTTACTTTTTCAGTCAATAATAATTCAGAAAAAGAAAAAAAAGATAGTGTTGTGGATTTTAGTAAGCCACCGATTTATGATGATTGTTTTTGTGAGGCTTGCTGTGGCAATTGTGGTATGGAAGAAGATGAAGACACCAATAAGGATGTGATCAAGGCATTGAAGAATGATACTGACCATAATTTTGTTGATTTTCTTGGAGTTAATGTCTTCATTATGCATATTCCCAAAGTCGTAGTTAATATTGTCAATCACATCAATGATGGTGAAGGAAATTTTGGGATTGCGAGATTGAAGTTGAAGAGAAAATTTATTGAATCAGGATCAAATATTTATTCCAAATATCTATTTATTTGGAAAGGAAGAATTCAATTGCAAACGAATCTGTCAAAAGAAGATTTAAAGCAGTGGAAGATTTTGTCTAGATTTTCTACAATCAATGGTTCAAATTCGAGGACGAATTCTTTCCACCAAGGGAGTCTGATACAGGAGCATATAAGGTAATATTATATTATATATTCATAATATTTGATATTTCGTTATGGAGATATTTTTAAGAAATTATTTAATAATTATTAGGATTTACGTTTAATTAGCTTTCCTTTTTAGCTTTAGCCTACTTATTCTCCAAGTATTGTAAACCATATAAATATGGGTATTGTAATAGTTGTTAGGGAGCTTATGTTTTATAAATTAAATCAGTTTATTTGCGGCATAGATTTGCCATTTTATACGAGTTTGCTACTCCTTATTTCTAGTGTCTGTTAAGTGAATGTTGGAGGCCTGTTTATATCAGCTTGCAAAAATGTATCTACCCTGATTATAAGTACTTTATGCTCAAACAATATAATTAATATGCATGATTACAAACCTGGTTAAACAATAACAACGCATGTCTAATTTACATATCAAATGGCCGGGGTTCCAAATTAAGACATAAAGTCACCCACAGATGCAGCCAGTAAAGTTTACACCCTTTCCTGCTTCTTCCATGTTCCTTCTCTTTACTTGATTAAGTGTAATTCTACCCCACTCAGAAAAATATGTCTCATTGATTCCAATTTTTCCGTTCTTGTAGAGGGACATGCAACGGCGATCATCTTCACTGTACTGGCAAATCTCGCCGTTCGGGTCTCGCCATGCACCTTGGTGTCTCATACCGGACCAGCTTGCGATCCAGTGATACACGAATTGCCCTACACCGGCTAGTTTTAGCCAACCTTTTGGGAAGAACTCCATCACACTACTGTTTCTGTCCATTAAGAACATGTTGGTTAACTGCGCGCCGTGTGGGGATATCAATATGTCTGTCCTGCTCATTAGCTTCACCTGGAATAAGACTGACATATATTATTCAACAATGTACGTACGTACGTGAGTTAACATATATTGTACTCTTGTCTTGTATGTACTTTATCACATCTGCGACAATATATAAGAGCTTGATCAATCATATATAAAGATGGATCATGTAATAAGGATGCCCAAATGGAAAATACCGAGTCTTCTATGACATGATAATATGGCATGCGCACCTGGTCACAGAAAGTGAGGTTATTGGAGTGAGCGACCATGAAGCGGCAACCATGGACCTTGGCACACTCTTTCTCAAAGATCCCGACCACTGCACTCTCGTTCTGGAAGGATCGCGGCCCCGTCCTCATGAACAACGTCATCCCAATCTCCCTGCTCCGACGGTCTGAGCTGATCACCTTACAGTAAGCCCTTGCCTTACACCTCATTAGATCATAGACCTCCATTCTCTGATCCCTAGACATCCCACCTTCGTTGTGCCTCATCACCACCGCCTTCTCGAAACAGACCGCCGTCCCTTCCTCAACCCCATCAAACACTTCCACGAGAGGCGGCCCCCCGAAAGTAGCCTCCATGAGACTAGTCAGCCACAGTGCCATCCCGGACCTAATCTCCCCCCAGTGGTACAAAATCCACCGCTCGGGTGAATTGGCGCATGAGTGCTTCTTGTGCCACGCGACGAAGGGCATGAGGGCGGACAGGCCATGCCATATGTTGTCGTAGTCGTAGTGGTTGTAGGAAATGAAGGAGAGGCCGGTCATTAGGGTTGCGTTGTGGGGAAGCGCGTCGGGCCACGCGAGGGCGTACGAGTTCCAGGAGCCGTCGTGGCTGTCGCGGCCTTTGAGGCAGAGGAGTCTGTTGCTGGAGGAATGTGAAGGGAAGTGCTGGTACTGGACCTCGCCTTCTTGGTCACTCGAGTCGTACATGGAGCTCATGAACCACGTGTGCCCGACGAGTGCCGCGTTGGCGTAACGTAAGTCCTTGAGCGGGAGAAACGTGACTGATTGCCGGAGTCTGTCTCTTAGTGAGTTCAGCGAGTCGGTGTAGTTGTTCTCCTTTTCCGCCGTGGTGGTGGTGTTGATGACTCTCTGCATGAGATTATTGAGAGACCATGAAGGCAGCGACGATGTGGAATCAGGAGGAGTTTGAAGGGACTGGATGTGGAAGATGACAAAGAGGGCGACGCAGGCAGAGATGATGTAGATGGAGAGTTTTGGGGAGAAGAAAGACGACGACATAGAATTAGTAGAACTAGGGCGCTGGTGATGATGATGATGATGAGCTACTTTGCTGCTGGCTGCTATGGCCATGGGGGATCTCTCTACTGCTAGTTCTGGAGGAGGTGCTTTCGCCATTGCCAAAAAACGTACTACGCTCAATGAACTCGAGGTTCTAATTATTATATGCGTTGCTCGGTCGAATTTAATTGATTTGGGGGGTCAAAAGTTGTGTGGCTTGGATTTGTTTCAGCGGAAAAAAAATACATATACTGTATATAAAAGCTATGTCCCAATACAAAACCGAATGAACAGCTCGTTCACTTATTATTATTATCATTATTATTTTTCTTCGTTTGGTCTCATAAAATGAAAAGTAAAAGAAGAAAGAAAAACCAATGCCCAATGCTCTTGTTAATCACGCAACCAAAGTCCAAACCAGCTGCTAGGTGACTACAATAGATCGCAGATTTTGAAGCTAGCTGACCTTGAGAGCAGCACCTGCATGCGGAAAACTGAAGTAACTTGTGACTTTTTGTTCATACGTACTCTATAAACTACACACTTCGATGTCATTTTTCGATTCCAATAAAAGGTGTTGCATGGAAATCAAATCAATAATAAGATCCAAGTCCATTTTAAAGTGGGTGCACGAATCTGGAAGCAATAGATTCGAATGCAAGTGGATACTAAACTTCTCTCATTTGTATGATACTGAAATTCTTCATCTTCAACGTGTCGTAATAGTTTTCGAGAACTAATCTGTATTTTGCAATGATAAATTGATTGGAAACATCCAAATCTGATTATTCCTTATCGTCAGTTTTTTTTTTTTTTTTTTTTTTTTTGGAAAGTCTTAACAGAAGAACTCTGGGAAGAATACCAATTTTGCCAGGAAAATAAGAAACAAATCAAACATGCAAATTTTGGGCAACTGTTTATTATTCCATCGGGATGGTGCAGACGCCACAAAATGGGCTCCTTTTTCGTTCAATTATCTCAAACAAAACTCATTTTCAAGGTCTACTCTCATGAACTCAAAGGATCACAATTATTCTGAATCAGAAGTGTGCGGAAGTCTTGGGCTCTTTCTGTCAACCCAATGTCTCTGAATGCATTCCAAATTCTCGTAGAGGCTGAAACAACAAAATCTTCAGCGGTTGAAAGCTTCCATTGATCAATAACCTCTCCCACTTCTTTCAACTGCCCAAGCATTATATATGAGGAAATAATGCAAGTATAATTTCTACTTGTCATCTTTTGTTTCGTCATTATCAAGGATTTCCATATCTGATCGATTCTACCTTTGTTTCCTAAACCAGCATGCAGAATAATGAGAAAGTCGTACGTTATCCATTCGCTTTGTGTGATTCCTTTCTCAGTTTCAACCAGGGAGTTGGATTCTGCATTCACTAGATGACCAATATTGATATACAGATTGGCCAGGTTAATGTATCTCTCCCAGCCTTCAGTAAAACCAGGATCAGATCTCATTTCATCTAATATCCATCTAACTTGATCAATCTTTAGCATTGCGGCGCATGAACTTATCCAAAGATTGTAAGTGAAGATATCTGGGGCAACCTGCCGCCGTTTTAGTTCTTCAATAACTAAAGGGACCTTCTCCACTTGTCCAACTGACATGTACATAGTCATCATCTCATTGTAAGTAAGGGCACTAAGGGACAGCTTAGAATCCTTGATTCCCTCATAGAGGTCCTCAGCCTTTTCAGTCAATTTCGCTGCAGCATAGCAGTGAAGGAGAGCAGTATATGTCTCACTAGTTTTTGCAGTAGGAGGTAAACCTTCAAAGTACCGTTCTGCAGCATCAATACCAAAGACTTTTGTCATCAAGACAATGCGGACTGCATAATCCGAATCTAATAACTCAAACTCATTATGGGCGAGCATCCACTCAGATACCTGCAACATTTGTACTAATTACAAAACAGAAATTCACTTATTTTTAGGAAAATTTTGATTGCTACTGTAAATTGAAAGAGACATATGATGATTACAGTTACTGTTCCAATTTTGATTGTTGTTTGAAAAGAAACAAAACAAAACACAAAAAAAGGAGATAAAATTTTTGTTTCCGAAAACATAGTTTGAATTATGAAAACTCCTGCACACTATGAAACTGCAAACCAAAACCAATTGCTCAATGCCTCGGGTCAATACTGGAGATGTCCTTCATGCAGGCTCCCCATGTAATGGTGCTGCCATTTTTTTTTCGAAAAGATATGAAAACAACAAACCTCTAGTTCCAGAATTTTTTGAATCTTTTGCGAACTTTAAAAGAATAAATCAAAAATCAAAAACAGAATACAAGAATGCAGCATAACTAAATATAACAATGAACAACTGTCATATATAACTCAAAATTATAACATTTAGAATGACATATCCCAAAAAGTAACCAGGACCAGCCTACCTGTGTTTTTTTTTTGGGGGCCAAAACTCATTACTTACCCATAATATGGAGACAAAAATTCTTCCCAGACATCAAAGAACTCACTAACAAAGTATTATCACAGCAGCAACTAGTCATAAGATTTGAATTCATTACTTGATCATCTTTATTTGATACATTTACCAACATAAACTCTTACAAATTGAGGCAGTTGAGCAACTGATCATAGTTTCCCTTTTAACTGTAATCCAATGGTAAGGAATTCATGGGGTTGGTATTTCAACATGGATTTCTCAATGATTAGCCTGTGGCTTAACATGATACTTGAAAGTCACCCTTGAATTTTCAAGAATGGTTAAACCAGCTGCTGCACTAACCCCATTTCCTAAGCACTAAGTAGACAGAGTTTCACTCCTTCATCATTTTCATAACCATCTGAGTACTATTGGTTATGTTCTAGCTAAAAAATCCTAACGGTTTTGATATGAGAGAAAAATAAAACTCCACCAAATTAGCATTATATATGCCCTAAAATATTGAAGACAATCAATTTGCTAAGGAAGAATACAGAGTACAAACCTCGAGAGCGTGCTTGTGACGCTGAGACATCCTAAGCTCCTTGGAGATCTGGCGAAGCTCTGAGATGGTGATTTGGTTGCCTTGATGGACCCATCTCTCAAGAACGTTGGTCACACTTCTCTTGGGCAGCCTCACCCTCAAGATTCTGGACTTGAGGTCGTCAATTTCCTGGTCATCGACAGATTCACTCAGAGCACCTGAACAAAACGATCTTGAAATACAAGTGTTGCTCGCACTGCATTTTCTAACAGAAACTCAGATTCGGTACAAATTCTTCGAGCTTCCAAATTAAGATTATCGATTTCCATGTTCAGGTAACCAAACCGAGAAATGGGAATATATAGATAATGGAATTGATGTTGCTTACCGTCTGAGATTAACGAAAAGTGACCGAGACGCCATCGCCGCTCAACTATAGTGTCCGGCTGCGGTATGTACCACAATATCAAGTAAGTGAAATTTACCCAACCTGGTTGTGACCCCACTGCTATTTCCTTTCATGTCAAATTTTGACACGAGGTTAAAAAACATGTAGACAAAAAGGAGAGGTCAAAGGGGCGTTGAGGGCTGACCCTCGTTCGAATTGAGAAGTTAGAAGGATGTCGATCGTATAAGGGAGAGAGAGAGAGTCTAATATGGTTTTGAAATTGAAACACAATCCTTACAGTTCGTCATGAAAAGAAACACAAAAGCCGACTTCTATAGCATTTTGGGCTAGGCACGGAACATGATGGAATGAGATTGTGTGAATCCTGGTCCCGTCCTGGAAATAAAAATCGGGACGAGAGACAGGACAAGACGGTCGTTTTGAGAATTAATCCCCTGAGGCCCGATCTCGATCGGTATCGGGATGGCTCGAAACAATCGCAAAACAAAACAAAAAACATGTAGTCAAGGACATAAATCCAAAGCCCGGAATGAAGGAAACAACCTCTGATTGGCAACCTCCAACACCGCATAAACATTTTTACTCTTTTTTGCTAATTGTCACATAAGAGATTGTCCCATAATAGAATGAATATTCTATTTCAAAATCTAAAAAAAGACTCGGTTACTTGATGAATCAGACATATGCAAGGTATAGCAAAATCACCAACTCTATCTGTTCACTGTACTCACTAAATCCACGAGCATCCACATATACATGTATAGCAACCCCTAAATCAAGCAAGCAACTGATGGCTCAGAAAACACTACAACAGGTACACTTGCCAATGATCTTACTCCAATTTCGCTGATCATACGCACCCTATCAGAATAAATGCTTTATAATTTTCAGAAACGCCAAAACTTGACAAATTATTTCATATCAGGTACAGTTTCAGCTGATCCATGGTGCAGAATAGACTGAACAATGCCATACTTACCAATATTTGAATATAACATTTTACTTTCATATAAATTGCACATGTCCATGGAAAAGCAGGCTACTTAGGATATCACATCAAATGGAATTGCAGATATTTCCACTCTTCCCTGATGTCACTCCAAGCTTAGGACTTCAATCTCAAAAACCAAAACTGAATTAGGTTGTATCCCCCATGCAGGAAATCCGCCAGATCCATATGCATAGTCTGGAGAGCACTGCAAAATCATAATCGTTATGTTGGAGTTTTATTCTATACCTGACATACAAGATGCACGCCAATGAAATGAAAAGATCATACATCTTAAAGCAATTAGTTTTGGAAATGGCATGAGACAACAAAAATATAATAATAAAAACAAAGACAGCAGAAAAATAATAGAAACCAAAAGTTATAAAATCAGATTCTCGAAACCAAGAGATGCTGGTATCAGCTATTACAGATAAAATTGTAGAAACATAGATAGAGGCAACATCAATTCTATAGATACATTGAGTGATAGTATATGTTGGTTAGTTGATTGGTACTTTGGGCTAAAATAATTCCTGTTCAGGAGGTGCTTTCAGTTATATTATCCTTTTTCTTTTCACCCGGAAGTTCAATAACTTATAGTGCAGACTGTTCTTACATGGCATTCGTCTTTTTGTGCTGGGGGTGAATTATGCAGATACAATTCCTGATTGTTGGGGTGAAAAAAAGGAATTGAATTCATGATTTTGTCTCTTTTCCGAAATGAAAAATATATTAAGTTTTAAAAAAAAATCTTTCAATTCCCAATGAGAAGAGTATTCTAATCCTAAAGAGGATTCTGAGTACGTCACTAGCAACAAACCAAATGATTTTTTCTACATTCACTGTACTCATTGGATGTAAATCTGAATAAACTCAAATAAGAACAGAAGATGAATAATACCCGCAGGCGAGCAACTTCTCCAACTTGCATTCCAAGGACACCTTCATCCCACCCTACAAATTGGTTCCCCAAAAAAAAAAATTTAAACAGATGAATAGATATTGGGTACTTTTTCTTTTCTTTTTGGTCTGAATCTCTAACTAGCTGTACACCCATTTGTTTACATCTACATATATAAAGGAAACAAGAGAGTTACCTTTTATAACAGCACCTTGGCCAATTTTGAAGCTGAAAGGCTGCTGACCAGGGTCCTTAGTGCTACAGAAAACAAGAAAGACGAAACACAATATAATTTAACCAAAAAGGACAAGTCTGAGAGATTCCAAATGAAGTCTTTCCTTGACATAAAACACCCTCACCTCCAAAACTTGAGATTGAGATCACCATTTTTTCCTACAAAGCAGCAGCAGCACAGTAAAAATCAAACCACAAAAGCGGAATCAAAGCACAGAATCAAATTAGGACGAAGACATTGAACAACTAACCATAACCAGTGCAGTGAACGGTGACCTTTTGACCTGGTACCGGTTTGGGACCAGTTCCAGCGCTCAGAACTTCCTTCTCCACTCCCATCTTCTTTTCTCGGTGCGGTGCTGCTTCGATTTAGGGTTGAGTGATTCCAAAGAAAGTTAAAATAGGCCTCCACCATGGGTATGGGCCTTAAAATATGGGCCATGCTAAACAAGTCACAAACCCAGTGATTCTCACAACTTTTACCCTGCTTATTCCTAATTGTGCTTTATCTCTACAGAGATATATGAGAGCACAGTGGGTGTAGTACTAATCATCTTAGTATGACACTGAATCATGCTTCCCACCCTAAAAGAGCCACAAACAAACAAAACCTATGACACTGTAAATCTGTAATCATGGTTTTTATGTTTTTGCTTACAATCCAACAGAATGAATTAGCAACAGTAACGTATTTTGAGCTTCAAAATGATAGCAATCATTACAAATAGACAGATCCCTTAAATCAAGCAACACAAGAGTTGTAGCTATTTAATTCCTATTACAATTGCATGTGAAGAAGACATTGCTTTTTGTTAGTCTATCATGTAGACTCTTTTATTCCGAAAGCATCAGCCAAATTAAAATTCAAATTGCGAGAAGCAGTTCCGTGCCTCCCTATAGTACCATGATCACCACCCTTTCTCATCATTGCAGCAAATTCCCCATAGTCAATACGCCCATCCTGTAACAAGTGAAACGATACAATTAGACTGTAACTATTTTGATGACGTTCTATCGCTTGTATGTATCTAATGTGCCTCGTATGAATGTTTATAAGATAACTTTGAGAAATATGGCATGGGAATTCCAAGAGTGGAAGACAGAATGTTTTCTACTTCAAATTACTAGGCTTTAACACACAAAAACTGAATCACATATTATACCACATTTGAACTTATAGTTCATGATCTCACGCAGCACCAAACATAATGCATGTATTCTAAAATGTATAATTGCATACACAAGATGACAAGAAATAAGTAATGTTAAAGATGCAGGTTTCATTCGACTACCACTTTAACTTCTTATATTAACTCAAACATGTCTGCAATAATGTGGAATTTAGCGCAACAAAAGCTTATTTGCATATGCTCGTTATTTCTCTCCGTCTTCCTATTTTGTAGTAGTTATTAAAGGCTGCTAAGAAATAGAATTGTAGAACTAGAAGTTGTAACTGTTGTGTTGCAGTTAACTGCGGTGATGGTGGTTGATACATATATAGCGAATGGACATGAAAAAAAATTAGCAACAGACTTACATTATCCTGATCAATTTCTTTGATCATATCATCAAGATGAACATCACCTAGACCAAAGTCTTTGCAAGCTTGTTGAAGCTCATCAATGGTAATGTAACCACTGGCGTCTTTGTCAAAAAAGGAAAAGGCTGCAATCAAATTCTCCTCTCTTTCCATCTTATTCATGTGTAATGTAGCAGCAAGAAATTCACCATAATCTATTGTTCCACTGTTATCTATATCAGCCTGTCAACAATGAGGAAGTAAAGAGTTTAGTAGGGTAATCCAAAATATGAAAGGAAGAATGGATATAAATATTATTGCTAATATAAGTTTATTGTGATCTATTAACTGCTTCCATAAGAGACTTGATTTCAGATTCCATTAGGTCTGAGCCCACTTTTTTCAATCCCACTTTAAGTTCCTCAAATGTTATTGTCCCACTATTATCAGTGTCAATCATCTTGAACAACTCCTTTAAACCTCCAATTTCTTCCTCTGAAAGTCTTTCTGCAATAACCTGCAAACAATAAAACGAAATAAGAACATGGAAATTCAAATTAATATATTGACCAGCAATTACATATATATTTTTTTAAATAAGTTATAGAAGATGTGAGGAGGATATCGAAATCAAGCCAATGTATTTTTGACTGGGAAAATTACAGAACATGTACAATTGTGAACTGATCGATTATAGGACTTACACGAAGAGCCATCTTTTTTAGCTTATTCATTGCAGAAAACTGCTTGAGTCGAGATAAAACTGCAGAGTCTAGCGGTTTGTCTGGGGCAACCCTATCATCAACAATCCATGGGTGACCTGATCAACAAAAGAAACCCGTTGATGAGTTTAACAAAGCTAGCTACTGTATGGATATAACCTTTCCTGTTTAGCATATGATACTGTTTTTTTTTACATAATAGCTACTCACATAAGACTTCATGGGCAGTTATTCTTCTTCTTGGGTCTCTCTCAAGCATTTTTAGCATCAAATCTTTTGCACTTTCTGAAATACTAGGCCAAGGCTCGGAGTCAAAGTCTATTTTGCCTTGCATAATTTGTCGAAAGATCCCTGCTTCAGTTTCTGAAAAATATAAGGAATTGTTAGTACTTTGATATGCTAAGGAGCCAACAGAGACAATATATGATATTTGACTAATACTTTTAACAGTCTGTATTGTATAATTGTAACTCATCAGGATAACTACCTGCCCAGAAAGGAGGCACCCCACTCAATAGAATGTAAAGTATAACGCCAGCACTCCACACATCCACTTCAGGTCCATAAATCTTTGACAACACCTCTGGTGCGACATAATAGGGACTTCCAACGACATCATGAAATACTTGTCCTGGAGCAGTAGAGAAACGAAAAATGTAAAACAAAATAAGCTAGTCATGTTGTATGTTTTATCACATATCAAACAAAACCTAATAATGTTTCATACTTTCAGACCAATTTCATGAAAATATTAATTCAACATAAGAAAGGTGACAGTGATGAAAATTAAGGATCAATAACAGAAACTTGAATCTATATCAAACCATATGATTAACCAGCCCAAAGAATTAAAGAAAAAAAATCATCCAACTCATATGAAGATTACAGCTTGCATTTGGATAAAGAATAAAATCAGATCTAATAAGAATTAAAATAAGAAAGGAAAGACCTGGCTTATAGAAGATAGACAAGCCAAAATCGGTGGCTTTGAGCTTGGCATCATCAGAAGGATTATCAAACAAGAAATTCTCAGGCTTGAGATCCCTGTGCATGACCCCAAGAGAGTGACATGCCTCGACAACCCCAACAATTGTCTTTATGAGCTTCGCGGCCTCTCTTTCACTGTAATGACCCTTTTTAACAATCCTATCAAACAACTCACCACCAGCGCAAAGCTCCATGACCAAATGCACAAACACAGCATCCTCATATGTTCCTTTGATCTGAACCACAAATGGGTGTTCAGACAAGTGGTGCATGATCTGAATCTCCCGCCAAACGTCATCGTAGTCTTCTCTGCAAATGAGCTTACGCTTTGGGATGGATTTGCAAGCATACATTTCCCCTGTAGTTTTGTGTGTACATAGATATGTGGTTCCGAATTGGCCTTGCCCAAGCTTCTTGCCCATCAGGTAATGGTCTCTCAGTTTTGGGGTTTCATAAGGTAATACTGTATGAGTGCTCGCTTTCTTCATTGTTATTGCTACCAGAATCAACCCAGATTGATATTCTAAATGACGTCCTCCTCTTCCCTACCCTTGTCTTTCTCATTCATTTCAAGGATTGGAGAGAGAAATTGTTTATCATAGTCTCTATGCATCACATGTGGATAGCTATATTGCTACATCTTTACCTACTTATATTGTCTCTGCATTACGATTCTAAAAATACGTTAGACTAGGAACCACTATCCCATTTTTTCTCTTCTACCTTCTTTTTTTTTTTTTTTTTTTTTTTTCTTCTATTCAATCCCCTAAAATTTCGGGAGGAAATCCTCTGTCTCAGTTTTCCTGTCTCCTTCCCTGTCTCTCCACTCGTCTGTTGACAACTGTCTATTCTGTCCAACTCATCTAACAGCCCTCTAAACTCCGTTAACTATACAAAAAACGAAATGTCCAAGTGAAAAAGAAATTAAAGTTTAAATTGGAAACCCAGAAATTCTAGACGCAAAGTTCAAACCCAGAAACTGCTGCAGACTTGCACAGTTGAACTCATTCCCCTATCCATGAAAAGATGACATCCAGAGATCGAGAATTCGGTCCCAGCGTCCCATTCTTCATTGCCAAGAAATAAAAATAAAATCGAATCGGTTCTAGGCCTCTAGCAATAGATCCAGCGTCGGAAAAGAAATCGAACTACAAATTAAAGAATACTCACCCCCTTGGATGGCTCCGGAATTGAAGTCATCATAATCTTGATCGAAAGGACTACGAAAGCTGGGTTCATGATGATGAAACGGGGGAGGATTTGATATGCATGGGTTCGTCCAGATCTTGTTTTTCATCCTTATCTGGGTAACTGGGTTCGTCTCTCATGGGTTTATAGTTTAATTGATTATTATCAGAAAATAATGTGATTTTCCCGACCCCAACTCTGTCAAGTGTTGTTAAGTCTGATGACATGGAGGAACAGATGTCAGTATTCAAGTGGGTTACAGGGTAAGTCATAAGGAAAAAGTTCTCATTTCATATACATAAGCCAGCTGAACAAAGAATTCGTTATCGAGGCCCCTTCAAATTCGTTCGTTTTAACTACATTTTATTTTGAGTTATTGAATGATACACATAATGATTATCAAAGACAATAATTATAAAAAATAAATAATATATTTATTTTTTTACATTTTTTAATTCAATAATAATATATTGTATTTTTCTTATTTTCCTTATATATTTTTATTTTTTTATTACTTCATATTATTAAAGCATTTATATATCTAATAAAAGCAAAAACTATGATCAATATCGATCATATGACATAAAAATTTATATATTATCATACATATACAAGGTGAAAGAATATATATATATATATATATATATATATATACAGCCCTTCTCAGCTGCGGACGTCCGCACCAATGGCTTTGGTGCGGATTTTCATTTTTGCACCATTTTCGATCGAATTTCCTCATCTTCGTCGTCTAGTATCTAGATAATATTGTATAGATCATCTCTGCAAAATTTCAGCCAATTTGGTAATCGTTAAGGCCCTCAAAATGGTGTTTTTCTGTTACAAACATGAACGGTTCATTTTTGACATAATTCAGTCCGTCCATTGGTTTTTCGAGTTTGAGGGTCTTAACGATTACCAAATTAGCTGAAATTTTACAGAGATGATCTACACAATATTATATAGATACTAGACGGTGGAGATGAGGAAATTCGATCGAAAAGTGATGCAAAAATGAAAATCCGAACTAAAACCATTGGTGCGGACATCCGCACCTGAGAAAAATCCTATATATATATATATATATATATATGCAAAAAAAAAACGATTATGAAAGCAAAATAACTATTTAAATAATCTATAATGAGTTACATAAAAAAAACATACATAGAGAAAAATAGTTATCCTTGATCATTATTTAGCACAATTAAAATAGAAAAAGAAAATCTAATTCATGTTAGTAAATTTTGTTGATAAAAATAATTTTTGAAACCGAATACCTTGTGTTATTTGACTTTAAAAGATATATGTGTTTTTTTTGGGGATCAAGTAAAAGATAGATGCTCTTAAATTAAGGAATGAAATTATAATTGAAATATGTAGAGTGAAAAGTAATTATTTTAGAGATAATGAGTTTTTGATGATCGATAAAGAAAAAATAAAGAATTAGAGGTCTAGTGAGTGAATAAGATGTGTAATAAGTAATATATTGAAATATATGTGAATTATATAAACAATGTTATTTTAGAAATTTAAATGGAGGTCTAGTGGGTAAATGCTTGTATTTAAAAATAAAATGGAGGTGTGGAGAGCATGAGAGGTATACTAAGATAATTTAAGCAGGTTGTAATCACAGTTCATTACCACTTTGGCCTTAACAGCAGGAGAATTGAGAATTTCATTCAACAACAACACTTAAAATAATTTTTCCAGGATTAGAAGGAAACACAAAGCTGGTATAAAAAATTCTTTTATTCCTCCACTTCCATAAAAACCAACAAACTCCAATGAAGAAATCACACCACTTAATTCCTTTGAGTAATGAGCTTACAATTAAGCTGAGCATGCAACCAACTTTGCCAATCAAGAGTGAAATATTAGAGATAGAAGCAGGCTTTGAGATAGTATTCCAAACCAACTGAGCTTGAGGACAATCTCTAGGGAATAGTTTCAGCACCACCATTACAAATGGATTAGGAGGAGACACTGGTGAAACCTCTTCTAGCCCTTTGAACATTAGTCAACAATTTTTTATGCAGAATCACCCACAAAAAAAGTCTTTTGCTTAGGAGGGATATACTCCAAATCTTTTTCCACTGAGGATCAGTGGCTTGATTAAAATCAAAGATTGAGTTGTAGGCAGATTTAACACTAAAACAGCCATTTAAAGTGGCAGCCCAAATTTTAGTATCATATTCACAACCCTCAAAACCAGTTGGAATATTAATAATAACATCAACAACATGACTAGGGAGAGAGGCAGCTAAGAGATCAAGATTCCAACCAAAATCATCCCAAAACTCACATACAATGGCAACATGATTAATAGAAATATTTGGGAGAGCATGAGAAATTAGAGCAGTAGGAAGAGCCCACCAGAACTTGGTTGTTTTTCCATCTCCAATGCGCCAAGAAAGACCTTTCCTTAGCAAGGCAGCACCATGTGACGCGAGCTCGTTACTAGGCGTGCGACAATTAAGAACCCTTTTTTGACAATTGTAGTATAAGGAAAATAAGGTTCGATCAATCCGGGAACTTTAGGGTGCTCCTGCGTTTACAAAACTAAAACATATTAGACTAATTTAAGAGTTATTTACAGAATATAAACAGCAATTACATTTACATGATTTCAGGGGAGATTTTAGGGTTTGTTTACTAAATTCCTACGAAAACAGTAAAGAAAAGATATTAAACTAATATATACAGGTGATCGACTTCATTCCACACAAACATATAAAATCATGTAACAGATTGCTTCAATCTACATAACTTTAAATCATGCCAATTAAGTATGAAGAAACAAATTCAGAATTACACACCTCAGCGGTCATGTAACCTATAATAATCTTCTTAAGTATCCTATGCTTTGATCAGCTCCAAACACAGAAAATTCCATGCAATATGTCATGTTAATACTCATACAACATATAACATGAATCATTAAGTTGACAGAAGAATTCGAACATGTAAACACGTCTATCTCAGCGTTTAAACAGTTCACATGCAACTCATGATCAAAACCTGACCCATTCCCATGAATCTAAGCTTTTGCCACTTATTCAATCTATGTTTGCCTCAATGGTTTAACACAGATCAATGGCACTACCAACCCTGCAGAAGTTAGTCATTTAAATAAACCAGATCATAAGTTTTCAACAACAAGAGTGGCACAAGAATAAGTTACGAAAATTTCATCAACAATCTAAGAACAAAACTTTATAAAATTCACGCATAACCAATTTAGATAACTACTAACTCATGTCTTCATACCAAGCAATTCGAAATCCAACATAAAACAAACTACGCAAAGTTTATGAAACATAGTTACACTTTTATTGATCTTTGGAAGGCCTTTCTGAGATCGTAGAGTGCAACTACATGTCAAGACTTCAAGGTAGCAACTTGAGGAAGCTCCAAGGGGTGCTGTCGGTTTGCTTCTTCTTGTGAGGATGCACGGCTTGGGAGGACATTGAGAGCAAGAGTTTTCTGAATTTTTGGTGAAAGAAGTGATAATGAAAACGTTGCTCTCTGCTCCTTTATATAGTAGTCTGGCCGAACCCTAGCTATCATCCTAGCCCTTGATTGTTTCCTGATCCAACGGCCTTGAATATTGCACAAAACCTTCCATAGAATTCTATTGCGCAATCATATCTCGAATGGAGCTTGAATGAGGACCAGGTACGTTACTTGTTCTCCAAAGGAAATCACAACAGTTAAAAACTTTCCTTCTTCTGCCTTCAATCAGACCTTTGACGAAAATCATTGATTTTCCTTCCTTTATTGGTGTGCAATTAGGGTTCCTGAAAGAATATAAAATCAGATAAATAAGGTAGAGAATAACATAATTCAAATGATGAAATTAAAGGAAATAATCTCCCTTAATTCTCTGATTTATGCCTACACACACAATTCCCTTGATCAGCCGTCCTTCTCCTTTTATACACGTTCACAGATTCCTATTCTAAGTTGGATTAAGTTTCCTGACTTCAAATGGTTTTCCTGTCTCATAAAGAAAGAAAATTTCCTAAATAGTTTAGGAAAGTCAGAATAGGAAAGATTCAGAAATAGTAAGTTTCCTAAATCAAAATAAGAAAGTTTCTTAAAATGAAATAGGAAAGTTTTCTGTTTCAAAACAGGAAAGTTTCCTAAACGACTTATCCTTAGATTTTGCGACTTAATGAGACTCTTTGCTACACCATGAATCCTCCTTTGATTAGGATTTCGCTCAATTCTTGCTTTTTAGCCTTCTTTTGTGTACAACTGCCTCTTTTGACCTACAAAACATAAACAAGCTAGAAATGACATTATTAAGGAATTAACTAAGCTAAATAGGGTCAGAAATACATTAAGAATATAGCATAAAATGCGTCTATCACCATGCATAACACTCCTTCAGGTATTAGAACAATCAGAAGGAGGTATAAAATGCTCATCGACAAGACTTTGATTTTTCAGATACTTAGAAGGAGGATAATCGAGCCGGACCGGTCAGTCAAACCGGGTTGGGCTAGGCTTTATATGGCTATTTCTATTTTTCGTTAACGGACCGGGTCGAGCCGGAATTGCATTCAGATAAGATTTTTCAGCGGTCCGATCCGGGTCCAGTAACAGCCGGGTCAGGCCCGGTCTTTGATATTAAAAAAAAATTATGGCCCGGGAGCCCCCCTTATGTTAGAGCCAAGAATGTCCAACTATTCAGATAAGATTATGGGCTCATTTCGAAATTTGATTCTAAAATCTAGATTAGTTTTTATCTACTCTAGTTCATGTTCTAATTTATGAGTGTTTGGATTTGGATAGCTAGTGGACAAGGATCCACAGTATTCCTTTATTTTGGGCTGCCATTAATTCTGGTGATGAGGAAAATTTGATGATGATATGATGAAGATCTTTGGTTGATTTGATGGGTATTGTGCCACAACTCCAAGACATAATTACTAGCTTTATGACAGACGTTGGCCAATTAGGGAAGAGAAAGAACAAAAAATGAGAAGAAAAAGATGAACTGGAAACGTGAAAGAAGGATAAAATCGATCGAAGCAAAAAAGACTTGAGTGAGAGAAGGTGAGAGAAGAAGGAAACGAGATATGGGCATTTGCTAAGTTTTAATCTTTGAACTAAGACGCGAATATTGTAGTTTTGTACTGAAATAACAAAAATAACAAGTTAGCATATTTCTTCCGTATTGCATAATACAACTGAATATATAAAAGCTTTGTACTATACTAATTAGAAGCGCAAGTTGATCTAGTGGTTCTTGCTTTGGAGCTCATGTGGGAGGTGAGAGGTTCGAATCCTCTCTTTCCCATATTTTCGACATTATTTTGTCCGATTTCTACGACCCACAAACCCGGCCCGGTTCTTACCGGTTCGGGCTCTTGCCGGTCTTAAGAATTCTTAACAAAAATGAGCCCCGATGGAAGATTGGAAGATTGACCGGTCCGGGCCCAGTCCTTGTAAAGTTGGTCTAGTGGTTCTTGCCTTGGAGCTCATGTGGGAGGTGAGAGGTTCAAATCCACTCTTTCCCATATTTTTGACATTATTTTGTCCGATTTCTACAGCCCACAAACCAAGCCCAACAAGACCGAAGGCCCGGCGGGACCGGCCCGGTTCTTGCCGGATCTAAGAATTCTTGACAAAAAATGGGCCCAATGGAAGATTGACCGGCCCGGACCCAGTCCTTGTAAAATTGGTGCCGGTATGGGCCCGAGCCCAGCCCTACAGAAAACAATCTGTTCAGTATTATTTTAATTACACAAATAGATAGTGTCAATTGATTAGAATAACATTAGTGGACAGACCAAGTGAATGAATCAAGCACGGGGTATCAAGTTGCAAAGAAGTTTATATAAGCCTCTCCCCGAGCTGTGGATGTAGGTCTTGCAAAAGATGTAGCTTTTGGGCGCCTAAATAAAATCTATTATGACCAAGCAGCTTTGTGCTAGTAAATTTCACTATGCAATTGTAGTGAAGCAAATATCCACCATATGTATGAACTTTGATAAAACAACAGCAAAATGGCAAGGTAAAATGATATAGAGGTGAAAAGGCAGCAAGTATTGTTTTCAAAGAATTATGGTAGCGTGTCACCTGCAAGGCTTCTGCGCATCATGGATTCACTATCCGGCTTTTTACTCATCTGCTTGCTGTATTTAGGCGCCTTCTGTACCATCATCCTTGTTCAGCAACAAACCTGGTCAAGAGTGGCTTTGGAATGCAACAATTTATCCTGCAACTCAAAGAAACTCATGTTTAGATTGCAATTTTAACTGCAATATAACTGCATAGTTGTTATAGTGCAGATTATTTATAACCAGTAGTCTTTACCTCGTCAACTGTGGGATCAGGTATGTTTCAATCCATAATGGTTATCTTCTCAATAAACTTCATAGTCTTCTGGCTCCTTAATGATCAAGATTCCATAGCAAAGCTGTTGTTGCCCCTGAAACTGTAAAAGTGCATTAGGAAAGGAAAAATACAAGTAAAAAGAGTAGCTCACTGGCTTGACTTTTTGGGTAAGAGATACAAATATTAATCCTAAAAGCTTACTGGAAAATGTATCATGTCAATTTTGTACCAAAACTAACCAACAATATCCTTTCCAAACCCTTTCATTCTTTCAAATTAAAATTTAAATAACAGTTAAGATAGTATATAATATGTTCGAAGAAAATGCTCCAGTGTTAGCAGGTAAAGTTCTTCCCAGCAACAATTATTCTATCAAATCCCTCGCATGATTAAACATACTAAGAGGCAGTAATTTCCATTTGAAACTAATCAGGACCAAAATATATTCTTATCAAATGTCAATGAAATTGGTGCACATACACATGTATGCAGCCAAACCAAATTAAAAAAAAAAGGGAAAAGGTATATACTGTATATAAAAGAAAACAGATCAAAATCAAATTGGAAGAGGCTAACTGATAGTTCACCTGTCAAAACATAGCTCAAACCCTTTGGAGTATAAGGTATTCACAATTCCTATAATTTGATTAAGATCCTTTTGGAGTCATCGCGCCTTGCGCATCAGATCAAACTGAAAGTAGAGTAAACCGTTAATATAAGAATAACTTTCCTATTCAAATATCCAACACAAAGAATAGAAGAGTCTCTGCAAGGGAAACTTTAATCAATTGACAACTTATAATAATCACCCATTATTTCAAGTAAAGCTTTGCAGCTTAAAATGTTAAATTTCTAATACATGAACACCTAATTTTACCTCTCTCTTTTTGATGTCAAATCCCCTCACTTGTTTTCCCAAGCAAGTGGTTGCAGGTTTGTTATATGCCTATAATTTATCAGTAAATGCAGAGATATTAGATCTTTAGCCATGCTACCCTACTGCTAAAGTAAATGTGGAGATGTTCAATCAGATATCTCAAATCAACACACTGCAGGAATGATAAACTGACATCTTACTACAGCAAACATAAAAATACTTACAAAAAGACGTTCTGATTTTTCTAGTATCACGTCATCTCAAATAGAGGCATCAGCCAAGAATTTTCCTAGCTGAGTTGCTTTTAGTTACTCTGTTGCAGATGTTGCTTGAAATAAATGACCAGATTTGAGCTCATTACCTATTCAAAAATCAAACCCAGCAATCAAAACATGCACATCTCACATCTGGATGTGGTTTATGTCAACTACATCTAATTTTGAAATCTTAATATAACAGTACCCGAGTTAAAAAGATAAGCGTGCCATGTTCCTGTGACTTTTTTCTGCTGAGATTCCTATGTAATCCACTGTCCAATCTTTGGTGTTACATAATCATCTTCTGCAATGGGTTCAACCCTCCCATCTTTTGTGTACACATCATCTTCTCCCAGCAACTTTACACTGTGTCAAGCCCTAAAACTTTTCCGGCTCTGGGTTTCAAACACGTCAAGACCATTCAAGCTATGTAAACAAAGGATATTACTGAAACTTTGGATGACAACGAAGTCAGTGATTTTCTGGAATGGATGGATAACATCTTGGGTTGTTCAGATGAGGCAAGCTAGCTAGGTAGAGATAACCATGGCAGTTCCGTAATAAACATGAAAGAGGGAGAAAAGCTCATTTGCGGAACCCGATGAACAGTAAATGAACCAAGGTGTGCATAGCTCTGCTTCTACTTTAATATATTGTAATTATGAATTAGTTCCCACCTTAAGAGGTCCACAAGGTGTGCATAGCACCCAACTGACTCAACTCCGTGCACTTGAGAGATATTTTGTAAAGCTCCCTGAGCTTTTCAGCATCCCCAGATCTGTTGGATATAGTCTGCAGTTGCCGAGGCTGAGAAACAGAAAATTTGTTGCCACCTGCTGAAAGTGTCACCGCCAGCATCTTCTTCAAAACCATCTGCAACTGATTCCAAAATTTGGCATGTACCTCCATGTCGACACTTTTCAAAAAGTTTGAATCTGTTTCTGACGACACATACCGTCCTTCAAGCAAACAAGACACAGCTGATTCCAGCATCTGGAAAATAAAAAAATGACACAGGCAAATGAAAACGTTAATAGCTTACTTGATACCGGATAACATAAACAGTTTACCAAGTACACCTGAAATAGGTTAACATCCGGTTGTTTCGGTCCATTGCATCCCCAAATTAACTGCTTACTTTTCTCCTTTAAAACCCAATTTTTGCCCACATTTTATCACAAAATTCTGCCCTCAAAAGACTAATAGCCATAGTACAATCATTTTCCCCACATATTATCAAATCATATAACTTCCAACTAAAATAAAATTACCAGTAAGCTCATTATCATTACCCATGAAGATAAACAGGATAGTAAGCAAATGAGTCATCAAAACGAATGAATAATTGTTTAAAAAGGCATAAAGATCACTTAAACTTATAGATAGATGGTATGTACACGAGCAGTTCTCGAATTATGTTATGACATAATTTCCTCATCTATTGTAATGATCATAAGAGTTGTATAAGGGCAACCACATGCAGTTTTATGGAAAGGACATCATGCGATGGAAAAGTTACAATGGTGTTCAAATGTATGTGCAGAGTTCTCCTTAAAGAATGTATTACAACAAAAGACATCATGCGATGGAAAAGTTATAATGGTGTTCAAACGTATATGAAGAGTTCTTTAAAGAATGTATTACAAGTTTATAGCAAAGGCTTCACATTCAATTGACTAATCAAATCCTTTTTATTTTCATTTTGATCTTTTAGATAGGAAAAAGTTCACAGTAGTATAGAAATGTACAGAGCAGTGGATAAAAGTTCCAGTAATATAAACGAAAAGCTTAAGAAGCACCAACAAAGCCAACAATGAACAAAGACACTAACCAACAACAGCATTTCAATTTAAGAAAATGCAATAAAAAAGGACCAACCCTCAATTACAAGGAAATTGATGCCCAGAACAGACAGGACTGTATCACAGAAGTTCTTGAAATATTCTTCCCTCAAATCTTTGAAATTGTTGTTTCTTTTTCTTTTTTTTGAAATATCCTAAACCAAAAAATAGCCACCATGGAACAACTTCCCAACACCATTCCTTTCTTATCCCCACTGATACTCTTTTTCTTTCATTCAAAAGGGCCACCCCACACAATAGTCTCCTGAAACAGCCTTTCAAGAAAGCTAAAGCAATTTAACAAGGAAAAACAGGTGATTCCCACTCTCCTCTCCAGCTTTGCAAAAAGCGAAAACCTTCTCCTCTAAATCATAGCAGAGGACCTCCAAAGAGAAATGAATGCCAACCCCACATGGTGATTCCCTTGGGAGGTACTCCAGCCTTCCAAATTTACACGAGAGAGTGAGTAAACAGAGCAAGAGTGGGGTAGTCCATCAATTATTTCGGACAAGATCAACACAAATAACATTCCCAAAAGAGTAACAACCACCTTCTCCCAACTGACCCAGATCGAACTAGCACTACACTCTCAACTACAGTTGAGAAAGAAATTGTTTCCTCGACTTCCAGGTTGTTAAGGGTGCTTCAAACCCCGGAATGTAACTCAGGTGACACAAGAGTTGATACACTATCCCCGCCAAAAAAAAGGACTTTGAGATCATTTATACAAACGATGGAAAAGAAAAAAGGGTGAGACATGTCACTCTCTTCCCAAACCAAACACCCCTTTCCCCACTTCCTAACCTGATACTGCAACAAGCCGTAATCAAATCCCTAATTCTCTCCCATTAAAATACAAGCCGTAATCAAATCCCTAATTCTCTCCCATTAAAATCCCTAAACTTAGCACAAATTCCAAAAAACTTCAATGCACAAATATCCATATGCATGTTTCCTAGTAACCTATTTAACTAAAAACTTCACACTAGTGTACTTAGTGTACATACTATCAGAATTCAATACTGTATAATAAACCACCACATGAAAAAAAAGAAAAAAAGAAAAGGAAAAAAAAAAAAAAAAAAAAAAAAAAGAGTGAAGACTTGTTTACTGTTAATTTCAGTAAAGAGCTAATTAATTTCAGTTTTCAAAACTGATAACTTACTGATAGATAGATGTATAGTGCGTCAGATAGATACAGTAATATATGGATCAATATATACGATCACATTACTCAGTTGACCAGTAACTGCATGTTATTTTCTTGACACAAATACTTTATATCTTATGATACGTATAAATAAAAATCATCTTGACGTATAAATAAAAATCATAAAAGGAATAACTGCATGTTATTTTCTTGACACAAATACTTTATATCTTATGATACTGTACACTTCTAGATGGGGTGCAACAAAGGCCTGCTCACATGCGGGATGGAATTTAAGGGACAAAACGGGACACATGCATCACTGCCGTTAGATCATGATTGAACTGATCAAATGGATAGAATAGAAAATCCACTAAAACCCAGTTTTGTTTACTCCCTTACCCAATCTTATTCCCATCTTCTTCTCCCTCGTATCAGACTCTCAATTCACACCATCATATGAATGGCAAAATACTCTTTCTTGAGAAAATGTCTACCAATGAAGACGACAACACCTCTTTCTTGAGGATCCTCCATGTAAAAAACCTTTGGTAAAAAACTGATATGCACAAAACCCCTTTGGGATCCTGAATTGAGTGACACCTCAAAAGGAAGGGTCACACCCGAACTTGAGAATCCTGTAAAAAACTCAATGGCATCCCCAATTAGATTGGCACCGCCGTAGAATTTGATCAGACTGGCGAAAATTGATTCGGGTGGGTGGACTTTTTCGATGGATTCAAGGCGGTCAAGAACAGATGGGATCTGGGTTAGTTGGGAGGTTTAGTTTGGGTTTTGTGGACAAAGTTGTAAGCTTCAGGAATTGGGTCATAGTTGAAGGTTTTGAAGGATTGGATGAGTGCGGAGTTAAGATCTTGGGGCGGGTCTAGTCGGGACTGTTTGAGGGTTCATAATGCTTGGTGTCGATTGAAGAGTTTGTGCATTTTGTGTTGTAGGGTGAGACATGTCATTTTCTGTGTTTTCTTAAGAGTTTGCTTCTGGGTTTTGAAGAATCTACATGAGGTTCATATGAGCCATGGGAGAGTCTGAGATGAGACGAGGGAAGGAGAAGATGGGGAATATGATTGGGTAAGGGTGTAAACAAAACTGGGTTTTAGTGGATTTTCTATTTCATCCATTTGATTAGTTCAGACATGATCTAATGGCTGTAATGTATGTATCCCATTTTGTCCCTTAAATTTCATCCCGCATGTGAGCAGGCCTCGGGTGCGACATATAACTGAATACTAAATTGTAACCACTAGTAAAACTCAATGCACTACCTTGAAGTTGAAAATGGAAATATAAACGCAGAAACATGAGAAAATATAATATTCCCATGCCGTGCAGATATGGTTCAAGAAACTTAAGAACTAACATGACAAAGCAGAAAATTGTTCCAGAATGAGGGCTGTACATTCCCATTTCATGTAAATATCATTTTGTGAAAGAGTATGACTCAAATAAGTTAATAAAAGGGCCTAAAGAACAGAAGTAGGCTTGAACTACAATATAAATGTCTAGATTGGAGAAACGACTATACTACATGAAGGATTAAATGGTTAATGTAATTAGCAAGAACTCAATATTTTTCAGAAATAGTCATGTATGTGCAGAGTTCAAGAACATACCAGATTTGAATGTAAGAGGCTTGAAAGTCTCAATGAGAGCTCTGATCTCTCTATAAGAATAGTTAGGTACATTGTAGGATGTGTTTTTGGGCTATAGAAACCCATGGCCTTTTGCCAGTTCCTGTCTGCCAGAGATGCATATTGCTTGACCCGCTGAAGAATACTGTTTTCAACATTGGATAAGTTGCTTCTGTTATGCTCTGGCCCCAAGAACTTAAAACAACAATCCCTTTGGTAGCAAGCCAGCTGATAATAAGCATATGCTGCCTCCTGTTTCCGTAGTTCACCTAATGATTCATAAACAGACAGAGCCTTCCTAATGGCATCATTTGCTGAAATTTCATGCTTTCTTGATTCTTTTCTTGATTTTTTTCCAGTAGGACTAGTGGACCCTGCATGCATGTCTTCCAACACTCCTGTTCCATAAACTTCCACTGTAATATCTTCTCTTGCCAAGAGCATTCCGAGCCTCAGATATGTATGAGCAAACTGTGTACATACCTCAGTCCTCAAATCATTTAACACAGAGCCAGCCTCTTCAACGAAAGCACTCAGCTCTGCCTTTGCTGCTCCATAAAATTTGAGTGATTCGCTATATTCCAATTTTGCAGTCTCCAATGCATGAACATATGCATTAGGAAATGTGGAATGTATCTTAAGACCATCAATCTTTGATACCACCTCTTCTGCCACTGCTCGTCTTCCATGGCCCAAGTTGCAGTTTATTAATATGATGTTGGTATGATCAGAAACTTCTCTGAATGATTTTATAGCATCTACAAATGCAGATTCAGCTTTGCTCAGTTCTTTCCTCTCGAGTCTATTGCGGCCCAATTCATTGCATACCCACCCTTTCTTTTTCATTACAGATTGTAGCTCTTCTGAGCTATATGGAAAACCACCTAATGCCTTTCTAGCTTCTTCATAACAGCATAGGGCTGCTGAAAGATTGTGTTCAACATCTCCAATTACCGGACCTCCAAGGTACTTGAATATTCCCCCAGCTTTTTTCAAAGCAACATCGCACCGAGAAACCGCTGTCGACTCAACATCCAGTATGTTTTTATTCTCCACTTCAAAACAATGACTGTCATCCTCCAGGTCTCTCAAACGTGGGGAGGTGTTACTCTTAGGATATGGTCTTTTAATGTATTTCCTGCCATAACTTACTGAGCGTGTATCACCACTTGGTCCACTACTGCTACTTGCACTGCTACCACTGCTTGCCCTATCACTTTGACAGCTGCAGTTTACTAAAGAACATGAAGTGCAGTTTTGCACATGCTGCCCCAGCTTCTTCTTAAGCCTTTTAACTTCTTTCACAACCTCAGATGATACTTTTACCTCTGAAGTAGAATGTTTTCTCTCTTCTAGTTCAGAGATGATACTATCCTTAGCTTTATGGAACTCAACATACACGTCTCCCACTAACATCCATGCCTTGGACCAGAAGAGGTAAATGGATGAGAATTGCTCAAAAGTAAGACAATCACCATTTGAGCTCTTTAAAAATTCCCGTTCACGGATACATAATCTTGTCCTTTTATTTCTATTATTATTTTTTGCCTGTGAAGACCAGCAACTGTTCATTGAAGAAATGAATTTTGTATCTTCAAGATGCTGAGGCATTGATCCATAGACAGAGCATGCTAATTCTACAACCTTCAAAGCTTGATGTAACTGGTCATCCTCTAAATAAGCTTGTCCAAGTGCCAAATAAGATTCCCCAAGCAAAAGAACCAGCTTCCATAACTTATGGTCCAACTTGGATGTGGGAAGCCATTCCCGAATGTCACAAACTTCGATACAGTCAGCATCACCGCATGCACAAACAGAAAGATCAACAGATGAAGATGACCTACTAGTTTCAACTTCAGTTTCACTATCCTGGCCTGTTAACTTGGGTTCCCTAATATGAAGTTGCCGCATCCATCTGAGAGATTTAATAGCTTGAGAAACATGGTGTATTGCAGCAAGTTTTGTGGAAATTGGTTCAGCAATACTCTGAACTACATCTGTGGTTGTTGGAGGCAATTTGGTAACTGTAGATCTTTCATCAAAAGAGAAACTTGGTACAGAATCTGACAAATCTCCAGAGTCCATGTCACCTGCTGTTATCAATTTTCTGGGAGGATATGCATTTGCTTCCAGAGTCATGTTCACAGATGCACCCACTACTAAATCTTGAAAACGTGGTCCATCTTCACATGACATTTCCTCTCCAACTAGAGATAATAACTTATCATGGACTAACGATTCAGAATTACCACTTAAAAATTCTATAGATTTTTCTTGAGCATTGCAAACTGTAAGCTCACATTCTGCGGGCAGAACATCAGATGTTAATTCCAGCTCGTCATCATTGTTCAAAATAAGCCTAGCAAATTGCTCATGGGCAGATGCACGGACAACCTGTTCAGCAATGCAGTAATTATAGTTATCATTTTTAGTAAAGTCCGGACGCAATAAACAAACAAAATAAATAATCGAGTAGCACTGCTACCAGATGATTTGGCTCATCTAGAAGTTCCAAACATTTTCTGAAGAACTTCGCACACTTTGCTACATTGTTTGGAGCCTGCTGCAATTCAAACAAACAAAAAATTATTTGTAAGAAATAAGTACGTGAACAGGGTACGTACAGACTACAATAGAAATGTCTTACACACCATTGAAAGTGAGAGCCTGTGAGCACTTCGATACAAGAGAGTCCCCAATGAATACAAGGAATCACTTCTCCGTCTATGCAATAGAGAGGGCAGAGAGCTTGAGCTATCATCGCAATCATTAGAAGAATGGTTCTTTGGAATAACAGAAAGATCGAACAGTTGAATGTCATTTTCCCCAGCACTTTTATATAGCTGAAAGATTATAGAAAGGATGAATCTCATGGAAATGCACCAATAAAGATTGTTGAAAAAACAAATAGAAACAAATACCAATTTCAAATAAATAAATCACATCCTTACCCAATAAGCTCCAGGATCTTGCTTGCAGTTTTCCTGAAGGAACCTTAAAACAGCCAGGCCATTTTGCTGTACCACATAAGGATGAAAAGCAGGAGTGCCATCATCAGATATTCCTTTCAGCAGAAATATATCATCTGTTTTCAAAAGCTCGTAACTATGGACCACACCGTTTTTATGATAACAGATGGCCATCTCCGGCACGCTAGCCATGACATTGTCTAGCCAGGCTTCAAGCCAAGTTATAGGTTTAACCTGTCATGAGATGCAGATAAACAAGAAAGTCAATATGACAAAAGAATAGGAGGGAAAAGGAAAAAAAGAAAGAGGAAACAGAAAAAGTATAGAGTAGTTCACTTTCACCTCTCGGGAAACGTCCCATAGATGCAGGCTAACTGCAACATATTTTTCATTACTGAACAGAAGCAGGTCACTTCCTAGCAGCATGCGGAAATTGTGAAATTGCCAAAACAAAACCCGTAAAAACCCATCATCACCAACTCGTTTATGTTTTTCAGACTCTCGCATTGAAGACACGGGCTTGCCACCAACTTGGGAGGCCTTTTTCACAGCACTGTTTCCGGCGTTCTTACTTGCCCAAAGGAATTCATCTTGTTTAACTCGTGCGTACTCGGAACCATGCTTGGTTTCTTCGCCCTGAGCCACAGAAGCATTGGAGCGGTCATGTGATGTAACAGGATGAGTTGGCGGGCAATCACAAGCTTCCATTCGAACCGAATGCATGGCGAAGTTCAAAAACAAAGACTGATCTGCACAATTTTGACGTCTTCTGATCAACTTTTCTCCCTCTTCAACATCGGGCCTGCACCCAAAAAGAAAAACACATGTGACAACTGATAAGGTAGTACATAGAGAGACAATGATGGCGTATACAAACCCAGCATTAAGAACAAGCGTGTGGCCAATTCGCTGAACGGCAATGGAAAGGCGAGCCTTGGAATATGGCATTTTGAAAATCTGCTTGAGAATGTCGGCGGGAGCAATCACATCAATCTCATCTCCATGGTCGACCAACCCAGAAACGGCAAGGGCCTCGGATTTCCTGGCGAGATTTGATTCCGAAAATTCAAGTTGGGAATGGAAGGGGGTGTCGAGAAGGGGAGGGGTGTTGAGGTCAGTCTCAGTGGGGAGCATGCGATAACGAGGAGGAGCTGTGGTAACCGAGGAGGAGGGAGGCTTGGAGGCGGAGGAGGGAACGAGAGCGGAATGAAAGGGTTTGTCGGTGGGAACAGGGATGGAGCCGCACAGGAACCCTACCGGCTTTGCCCTCTCTATTTCTAATTTCCCCACACATCGTAGCTCTCGCGACCCCGATTTCTCCATAATCTGATATCAACCTTGAGTGAGATAGTTGCAGACTTGCGATGACTCTTGTGATTTATGGTCGCTGGCTGGCCCAATTATGCTCCTTATTTTGGAATTTGGGGGTCAACTTTTTCTTTTTTTTCTTTTTTGAGAATGGAAAACAGATCACAAGCTTTCTTCAACACCATTGCAACTAGAACATGCAGCAACATTAGTAAAACCACGCTTCACTCTCTGGACATTAGTCAACAATTTTCTATGCAAAATCACCCAAACAAAAGTTTTCTGCTCAGGAGGAATATACATGCATGCTCCAAATCTTCTTCCACTGCGGGTCAACGGGCTGATCAAACTCAAAAATTGAATTATAAAGAACAAAATATTTATTTCGATTACTAAGAAATATTTCACGTGTGAATAGAAAAAATGAAATGTCAATAATACCATCCAAGAATAAAAAATAAAAAGATTAATGTCTCAAACTTTCAAGAGAAAAAAGATCGTGATGAGCGTCGAGAAAAGAGAGGAGGAGGTTGGTGAAAACGCCGCAGATTCACTTACTTCAATAGATTATGGTGTTCGTGCTTTTACATTGTAGAGAGAAATACGGTTTCGGAGACTCGTGTTTCAGGTTTGATTGGTCTCGAAGCGCCAGTGACTGAGTTCTTTGGTTTGACGTCATTGATCTAACGTCAAACTACACATGCTCGAATCCAAATCTAAAACTAACATCAGGAAATAAATATCATATTCATGCACTGATCAAATTGTAAAATTCAAGAAAACAAAATACCTCACCAACCTTAATATCGAAATGCTGGGCAAATCATATTAGGTATGAGATTGAGAGAAATATGAGAAATTTCGAAGAGAAATAGGTTTGCATTTGTTTTAAGTTTCAACACTACAAGATGTAGATTTCTTCCTTTGTTTGTCTTGTTATAGTATCTCTCAAATCACCCTTCTTCCTCTCGATCTCATGACCCGTTTCCATTTCTCATGAAAATTTAACATTCTTTTTTTAAGGAAAAAAAAAATTTAACATTTTGATTCCTTATGTTTTTTTTCCGATGCGGACTAAAAAGTACAACAATTCCAAAGTAAAACCACAAACACACCCTAATAAGCTATGGAAGTCAAAATTAAAAGCCGACGAAGTAGATCGATGTAAGCTCTAAGTCCAACCACCAACAGTTGTAGAATGGCTAAGGTTAGCAAGTGCATCCGCAAGAAAATTTGTCTCACGCTAAACATGTTAAAATTCCACATTTTGAAAACGACCAGCAAGAATTTTAATGTCTTGAGCAACGATGAAAATGTGCCAAGGAGTGTCAACTTTAATTTTTTTAGTCTTTTGTAATAGTTGGTATTAATCGCAAGGGAGTGTTGGACAGATGGGCACAAAAGTTCTTATTTCTTAAGCTTCCACTTCACAATTAAAGTTGTTGTATGTGTGATAGATATCGTTTGGGTTCCACTAGGAAATTCTGATTGGTATCTAGCAGTGAGAACTACCTTACTGATCCAGTGAAACAAAAATGTCATATTTGTGAGCTCTAGTTGAGATTGTAGTTAGTGCCTGCAAGTGTTTCAACCTTAACCTTTAATCATAAACCGAACTGATTTTAAACTTTATACCGTCGACTGTCAGTAATTCTGCTCTTCTGGCGGTTTAGAGTCTTTCGACTAGCAGTCCTTGCAACATGATATTATGTTTTTTTTTATTGTATTTTCTTATCTATCATTCTTAATTCCCCGTGAAGACACAAAATTCGCGTATTTGGAAAGGTTCTATATCATGCCATGATTAGCAAGAGATCAAAATCCAGGAGAGGAACCATGTCCCAGTTGTTGGGGCCATCCCGCGCTCAATTCCCGTTATTCTTAAAGACGATCTTGTTGACATTGTTAAAGCTGGAGGTACCCAAACTTTTAATTTTTGTTGTTTTCCTTAAATTTATCAGCTTAATTTGGAGCTTTCAATTTGCAATAGATCCCAATGTTTCAGTAATTTTTGTTAATCTACTAGTTTATGATTATTTTGGTTGAGTTGTTTGGTTAAATTCTTCTATGCACCAAGGTTCAAGTGAAACGAGTGTTATAATTTAATCTCAGTCGTTCATATGATCTTGTCCCTTAGATGACACTAACACCAATACTAACACCGTTAAATACTTAGAAAAAAAGAAAAAACACAAGTTATTGTGGTAAAAACCACATAAAGATGATTCAATTTATCAAATTAACCCAAATGAAATATTAATATATATATATATATATATATATATATTTTTTTTTTTTTTTTTCCGATCAATTCTTCTTCTCTTTAGTTTCTGGGTTTAAGCCTTTCAGAACAAAAACTTAAGCTCCACGACCAGTTCACCGCCATCACACACCTTAACCGCCACCACCACAACCACCATCATCATACCGGCTTTCGATATCCCCGCTAACCCGACACAAATTGCTTCCATTGGCGTCAGAAACGAAAGGTCCAGCCCTTCAACCCGAAACCATAACCCCGCGATTCGAGACTCTTCGTCAGGTTTTATAACGGCGACGACCACAACCTTTTGCTTCTTGGAGTCCTTGATGACGATGGCGGCAGAGTCGGAGGAAAAGGGTTTCATGTGAGATTAGGGATTATTGCAGTTATTGGGTTAAAGGACCCCATGAGTAGACATTGTAACCAATATTTTTACTTGTGGCTGAATGTGTTAACGGGTTCTTAGTTTGCATATTTATAATGCGGTATAAAGTATGATAGACTTCAGCAGTGCAAAAATAGTGTTTTATGGACTATTATAGCTTGATGGTTTGCATTTGAATATGATAGAAAAACTAGTACAGAGGTCTACTTGAGCTAGGATAGATCCTGAACTTTTCTACTGTAGTTTGTTGAAATCTAACTTGGTTATGGATGTATGATTATATTTCTCACTTGGGATATTGATTTTATACTTACCTTCCCTCTTATCGCTCCTTTGCAGAAGTTCATCCTTGGCTGAAGGTTGATATTTGGGCCAGATGCCAGGTTACTGCTAGTCACATTGCTCTAGTTATTACTGTTAATAGTTCTCCGGAACATGAAATGGAATCTTGTATGAGCACTATTAGTGAATATGTGGTATGTGATACGTGGTGTTGTAGTGGTGTGTAAAGTTCATGTTAGGTGATGATATTGTAGTTGCGTGTAAAGTTCATGTTAGGTGATGGTATTTCATTGTTAACGTTTTTTTATTTTCAAACTCTAAGAGACATATGTTTAGTTTGTTTTTTTCTTCCTTTCTTTTTTGGAAACTCAGGTTGATACAAAATTATTTATATTCTGCTAGTTACGGCCATGGTAAATGAATTCTTCTTTCTCCATTGATTATAAGGCATTGGTTCAGATTCATGTATATTTGGAACGTAATTTCTTATAATTGAATTTTATACTAAACATTCACTTGCAGACTATGTTTTCATCAGCATCTGAATACTGTATCAAATTTTGGTGTCTTTTGTCTTCATTATTTTTTCTTATTTAATCTGTTTTGAGTGTTGTTTTTCTGCCATTCTCTATTTTTTTTGGGGGGGGGGGGGGGGGCATGACCAGAGTGTGAGAACTAATTCCGATCCTTAGGTGTCTCACACGCTCTTGATGAAATTGGCAAGGATATAGCATTTTGTTATCACATAATTATTGTTGAAGTAACTGCAACTACACACTTATTAGTAGTGAGGCCACATATAGTTGAAGCACATGACACTAGAATACTAGATGGATCAGAAAAAAGACTAACTGTAGTCTTTTCCTTTTCCCTTTTTTTTTTGTGTGTGTGTGTGTGTGTTGCTATGTGGATGTTGAGGTGTTAGATTTTAGTCTGTGTGGTGGTTTGAATGATTGCTTGTACACAAAAGCACTCAACTAACAGTTGGGGTTGTGCTTTTTGATGGAGGTGCACCAGCGCTTCTTTTACAGATTGTACAATGTCCGGTAAACAAATTACGTCTTTGATCTAAATAGGTCAAGTTTTTAGTGTATTATTCAGATAGCTAAATAATACCATTCTGGTAAAGTGTATGCATTTGGGATATGATTGAAGTTATGCAAAGCAGGACTGCAGTTAATTTAGGATGTGTTTAGCGGAGGTATCCAACTATTCATTGTCTTGCAAATTGTATGACCCCCTGAGAAGAAATCCATTCCCTCATTGTACAATGCAAATGTACAGTTTGCTAATGCAACACGTATTAAACGTGTGGGAATTTTACTGATTAACATGCACTTGTGCTTGGTTGATATCATTCCATGTGGGGGCAATGGCTGAAGGTATATGCTTCCCCCACCCCAATGGAGAAAAGGAACAGGGCAGTCGGAGGGACCTGGCAATACTTTTTACTTCTGGGGGGGGGGAAGTGTCTGTGGATACTTTAAGTGGCTTCCTTGGGTGTATGAAAAGTATAATGAGCCCTTGGTTAACAATTTTAATAGTTCAATCATTGCTTTGACCCTTTTTTTGTTATACCATACACATTTCTTTCATGCTACTGATACAGTGATACCATTTCTATTTTTTGCAGAAAAGAGCGGACAACAGGATCAATGTTTACAACTGTGGTTGCGTTAATAACTTTCTTGAAGTGTTTTGCACGGAATGACTTCGTGAGGAAGTGCAAAGGCCTCCCCCTTTGCCCGCTGCAGGGGAAGCATAACCAGATGATTAGGGTGGGATCCACAGTCGAAGGTAGATGATGATTTGGATATTGGTGAAGATCTGTTGAAGATCTCACAGAGTCGTAATATTGAAGGGATTGACAAGGACATACGCAGTAGAGGGAGCAACGGACCGCATAATGCCTGAGAGGCCTCTTGGTTCAGATCAAACCGCTCCCACCATTCGAGCTGATGCTGGACACTCAAGATGGGTGGGAGCTGGGGAATTGCACCAGACCAGACATCCTTGCTAGCGAAAATGTCACTGAAAGTTTGAGATGGCATGTCATCGAATGAGTAGTTTGAGATGGCATGCATTTAGTGACATGTGACTGAGTATTCTCATGTTCATTTCCAGGGTTGGAGTTGGGACTGAAATGCCATTGAGACTTTAAATTGATGTACACGTGACTTTAAAATGGCCATTTATGTAGGTGTAAAATGTAGTTGACTTGATTTTTTGTTGTGGGATAGCGTCATGGCCATTTTTCATATAATTTTCACTCACTGTTGATTTCCAAGGTAAAGTTGAAGCCTATGCCATTGTAAAGTTGTCTCTCACCTAGTAAAAAGAAAAAGAAAAAGAAAAAGAAAAAATAAAAAATAAAAAACAAGTTGCTAGGAGTAGGAGGACTGAAGGGAGTGTGGGCGGTAACGATACAATGCGAGAATGGGTCAGTACAGACAGTCAGGGATGGAGAGGCTCGGATTGCTACGTGGCAACGGCTCCGACGTCGCTATCGGGATCCGAACGCCGGGTCGGAGTCGCCGATCGGGGCGATCCCAAGTTAGAATCTCCACCACCTCTGCTCTCGTTGTTGTCCTTGTCTCCTCAGTTCTCCTCCTTACTCTTCTGGCCTACTTTTACCTCTCCCTCACCAGCCCCTCCTCCTCAGGTATTTGATTCGGATCTGTTTTTACCCTAGTTTCAGTTGGAGCATCAATCAAGCGGTTGCTTTTCTATGCAGGTGAAGATGCTCAGGAAGATGATTCAGACTTCCTCACAAATGTGACGCGCACCCAGACTTCTAAGGTCCTTGGGTTTGGCAAGGGTTCGGTAACGCATGGCCGAGACTCTAGGTATTGGGATAAAGATGATAGGAGAAGGGACGAAGACTATAACGAGGATAGTAGTCATGTTCCCGTGGAAGTTAACAAGGAAGCAGAGTATGAGGCGTCTTTGAACAGCAATCAACAATCTAATCATGAATATCTCGAAAAGGGACATGATGTACTTGATGCTGATGATGAGTATGATGACGGGCTTGATTCTCAACAAACTCAGACGGATGAATATGATGATTCTAATGCTCACCATTTTAGTGAAAATGTTTCCAACAAGGTCCCCACTCACAACTCTCGCAACCTTGATCAAGTTGACACAAATTCTAGGCATCCTTCAAAAAGGTCGCGCTCAGATTCAAAAAGGAAAGCAAAGCGCCGTAAGTTTTCTGGTAACATATCCTTATCCATCAATTGCTGCAAATGTGTGATATTTTTCTGCTCGTGTTGATATTGTCTCTTTCTGTTTGCAAATTATTGTTCGTTCACAACATTATTACAATATAGAATACAAGTTTCTACCACAGACAAGGCTATTTACTTCCACGTTCTTGATGTGTTCCCAACCAGTGATTAGTGTAGTGCCGAACAACTTAGTTAATTTCAAAGGAACTTGTATGTTGATTTTACTTTAACAAATTGCTTTGGAAGTATCCCTGATTAAAAACTATAAACTTATTGCCAAAGGTCCTACGTACGCTAGGAATCAATGGGAAGATCCAAACAGAGAGCGCGTGATGATGTTGTATA
Source organism: Fragaria iinumae (assembly GCA_009720345.1). Taxonomy (NCBI): domain Eukaryota; kingdom Viridiplantae; phylum Streptophyta; class Magnoliopsida; order Rosales; family Rosaceae; genus Fragaria; species Fragaria iinumae. Next base: position 12,544,607 of record CM019118.1, on the reverse strand, counting down.
TATATATTGGTTTTCTGTTGTAATGTCATGGTATTTTAGGTGAATATGTTATCTGTTTCAGCATCTCTTTCTGAAAGAACAAATTTTAGGTGTTGTGTCTGCCGCTTTAATTACTTGTATAAATCTTAGAATTAGTCTGTAGGAGTAGATGATTTTGAGTAGCCCGTCACTGGTTGGAGAAGATGAATTAATTTGGTTGGTCTGGCTTGGGTATGAAGGATATTCCTACATATGATCTTGTATATCATGGTATGAGTTTTGGCATGTCTTTCTTGCTACTTTGATAGAGGCTGTTACTTCTTACTATTGTAGTGTGCTTGAACAATTATTTAATAAATCTGCAGGTTCTTGTGAGATGAAGTTCTTAAACTCCACTGCACAGCTTATAGAGCCTTTGGAAAGTAGAAAGTTTGCGAGATTTTCCCTGCTGTATACTGAAATAGAAGACAAGCCCGAAGGACAAGAGCAATGGAAACCTAGATTTGCGGGGCATCAAAATTTGCAAGAACGGGAAAGTTCATTTTTGGCATGCGATCAAAAGATTAACTGTGGCTTTATCAAAGGTCCTAAAGGATCTCCAAGTACTGGATTTGACTTGGTGGAAGATGACACAAATTATATCAGCAGATGCCATATTGCTGTTATCTCTTGCATCTTTGGGAATTCAGATCGCTTGAGAATGCCTTACGGTAAAACGGTAAGGAAATTCTCTTTAATGTGGTAGAGGCGTAGAGCTTATTGTAATATAATTTCTTTCAAGCCAGTTTTCAAATCATCTTTCTTATCAGAAATATGAAAAATCTTATGATTGTCAAGTTTCCAACATCTGTTTACACTGGTGATCCCATCTTTTCATGTTTGAATGGGTCAATGATGCATGATATAGAGGAAAACCTGAAGAACAAGGTTATCTCTGTACATATTTGGGGACTGTTAGGCTGTTAAGGTTCTAGCATCACACCTAGGCCTCGTTTGGTTGATGGAAAGGAAATTGGTTCCTTGGTCTTTCCTATGCACATGGGAAAATAAATTTCCCACTAGTTTCCCTACGAGGTGTTTGGGAACGTCGGGAAAGTAACTATATTTTACTTTCCCTTCCAATGTTTGGTTTATGCATGGATAGGAAAGCAAGTAACATTAAGTAACCAATTATATCCTTTGTATTAAAATATAAAATATTTAAGATTCAAAAGTTTTGTGGATAATTTGGTAATAACATCCATTAAAATAATATTTAAAAGATGCAATTAATGTTGGGTAAGTATGAAGGAAATTGAATCTCATGGTATGTGGGAGGATCCAATTTCCCATCTATTTTCCCTAATAGCAGTAAAGTCTTTCCTTTCTTTATAGGTGTGCCAAACAAAGGAAATGAACAACTTTCCCTTTCCAATCCGTGAACCAAACGAGGCCCTAGGGTTACATTACGTCATGCAAATGCAAAATATTACAAGGCCTCTATATTTAAAGAGGCCAAGCTAGTTTTAGAACAACTAGAATAAAATAATTACCCTAATGAAATCCAAAAACCAGGAAAAATCCTACAGAAATCTAGTAGTAAATCGTAATCATATCATCACTTTCTGCAGCACGCCAAATTGGCTCTTGGAACTGTGTACAAGGCCTTGGATAAACCCTAGTGGTCTTCCACTTGTGTTCTTTATCAGCAACTTGCTAAAGAAGAGAATTAAAGTAAAATAGATGGAGTGGTAATGCAATTGTTTAGAATTATCCAACCATTGGATTTACTCTTTGAGTTATTACATAAACGTTAAGTTAAGTCAACGCTAAGACCAAAGTCTATCAATATGTACTTTTATATAAACAGCAAATGACACTTTTGGCCTGCAAAGGTCTGAAGCTTTTATCAGTCCTATGAAAGTACTTGATTTTTAAAACCGCGAAATGCTAGGATACCTCTGCTCAATAATCATTGTGATTATGTAGATGAAAGGCTGTAGGTCTTTAAGATGCCCAAAGTCCAATTTTTGTAACTGTGGGAAGTAAAGAGAGTATATTTCTTTGAATGAACTCTGGATACCTTATATAGTTAATGACTTCTTTCTTTTGTCAATCTATTGCACAAATGAAGATTTGTCCTGTCAGATAACCCAAAAAATAAATATACTCTCTTTACTTCCCAAAAAATATACTCTGGATACCTTATATAGTTAATGTCTTCTTTCTTTTGTCTATCTATCTATATCAGATAGCCCAAAAAATAAATTAAATGGTGATTAAATTGATGTTTTCTTAATTTCAGGTCTCTCGTTTTTCAAGGAAGAATGTTTGCTTTGTTATGTTCATCGACGAGGTTACTTTGCGTACCCTTTCTTCAGAAGGGCAAACTCTAGATAGAATGGGTTTTATTGGTTTGTGGAAGATTGTTGTGGTGAAGAACCTTCCATATGCTGATATGCGGAGAGTGGGAAAGATACCAAAGTTTTTGCCTCACAGGCTTTTTCCTTCTGCAAGGTGAGTAGGAATAGTAACATGTACTGAATTTTGGCCTTCTAGGCAGATAATATACTTAGTAGCATAGTTTAAAGCTTGTAGGAATGCTAACTGGAGCACGTATTCATTTTCAACTGATTTTAGAACAATATGTATGCTAAAAGTGTATATTAGATTATGCATCATTTAGGTACCCGTATATGTAGTGATGTGAAGGATATTTGGGTGTCTTTTTGAGTGGTTATTTTGGCTGATAGATTAGAATTGTAAGCTAGCTATCCAAAATTTTAAAGAACATGGTAGAGAGAGAGAGACTTCAAAAGAACTTGAATCTTTACTCAAAATTTCAAATTTTAGTGATTGGAGTATATCTTTTAATAGTAGGATGTATGTGGGTTCCCACCATCATAATTATCTCTCAAGCACGTATTGGACTTACTAAGAACCTGGACAAATAAGGTACCAAACCTCTAAGATCTTCTAGAGCTAGACCCTGACACCATTTATAATTTTCTTTTACATGAATTTCAAGTGCTCCTGTTTCTGCCGGAGCAAAAGTGGCTCATGCACTTAAAAAATCTTGGATCTTAGTTTTATCCCCCTTGTATACTGCTCGTTACATATATCAAACATGAACCCACCTTAAAGTACAGAATTTTAATACTTGACCTGCATTTGATACAATAGTTGTTACTGATGTCAAACATGAGCCCTGCTAGCTAACTACGGAATAGCAAAAACGAATCTCAAATTTAAGTTCGAATTGCAGTAAAAAGAAAAAGTCTTGTTCAGACCACAGAGAAATAGTTCGAGTTAAATGCAGTTGCTTAGGTAGTTGGTTTGTTATTTATCTTTTGAGAACATTTACTTCATTTTGATCTTATTGTTGTGTCCCTGTTTGATATAATATGACTACTGCAACAAGCTTTTTCAGATTTTCTAAAGTTCCACTGAAAGTTATTTGAGTCCCGTTAGAAATTTCCTGGAGGTGAACTGGTAATTTGGTAGCCTCTCTCTCTTTGTCGGAGGCACCAAAATTCTCCAGCTCAAATATTTAATTTCATTTGGAATGACACTATCAATGATGGGAACAATTTGTGAGGATTTCTCAATTTCTTAGTAGCATGCTTTTTAAGAGATTATTCTTTACTTTAGCAGCTGTAGCTCTGTCATGCGTTATCTAATTTAATTTGACATTTCTGTGGATGAAAGCAAAGCTTGTGATGTGCACAAACATGGTCTGGTTTCTGCTTGACCTTGTCGTACACTTTATATATAGCGCTTGAGAATCATTTTGTTAATTGCTTATTTCATTGTGGAACAAAACAAAAACATGCTGCTCTTGGGTCAAACTCTCCCCCAGCATAGCCTGTTGGACTCGTTAGTATTGAGTGGTCAAAATCAGCCTTTTAATTTTATTTTTTTATTTTATTTTAAATTTCCCTATTGTCTTACACTTTTAATCTTTAAGCACCATAGTAGTAGAAGATGGACGAGAATTTTCTTTACAGCCTTGGTATATCTTAACTCTGTGTTATGTGAGTTTATCTTCTATTCAAATACGCTTATTTTCGACCCTATAAGTGCTTTGATTTTTTTTTTCTTATAGAGTACCAGCTAGATGCATATATGAGTTTGTAGTGCCATGTTCTGTTTGAATCACATGTTAGCTTTGTGTGTTTTCCACAGAAGCATATTACTATAATGGGACTTGTCTATTTCTTTGATTGATTTTTAACACAAACAAGCTCTATTCTAAAATACTGCAAAACCTTCAGGTATTCAATTTGGTTGGACAGCAAGTTGCGTCTTCAACTTGACCCCTTACTCATATTGGAGTACTTTTTGTGGCGAAAAGGTCATGAGTATGCAATTTCGAATCACTACGATCGACACTGTGTATGGGAAGAGGTTGCCCAGAATAAAAAATTGAACAAGTATAACCATACCATCATAGATGAACAGTTTGCATTTTACAAGGATGATGGTCTTACAAGATTTAACGCATTGGATCCGAACAAGCTTCTTCCCAGCAGTATGAACTTTTGTTTTTTGGACAAAGCAGTGGGAATTTTTTAAAGAGTACATTTTCATTATAAACCATGGATGCAACAGTCTTATATAGATTTTTTTTCTCACATCTGCAGATGTACCAGAAGGTTCTTTTATCATCAGGGCACACACTCCAATGTCAAATTTGTTTTCCTGTCTTTGGTTCAATGAGGTTGAGCGGTTTACTCCTCGGGATCAGCTAAGTTTTGCCTATACATACCAGAAATTAAGAAGGATGAATCCTGAAAAACCTTTTCGTCTTAATATGTTCAAGGTGAGAATCTCTGTGGAATCGTTCTTACAGCATATAAATGGGAACTAAGTGGAGAAATTAGACTCAAGTAAACCCACTGTAGGAATTACTGCTCCTCAACAAGGAATGAATAGTAGGAATAGTGGTTGGTTCCTAATGGATAAGGACCTTTAATGCTGAGGTGGTAAATCAAATCTTGTGAAAAAAGTTGTGTCGATTTAATTCAGGTTGTAAGGTGGAATGGCTGTTCATGGTTAACCAAGTTTATACATTCACATGGATAGTCCGTGCATAATACTGTTTTGAATCATGAACTGCATTCAACAATTTTGTTTGTTCCCCAATATTGCAGGATTGTGAGAGAAGAGCCATAGCTAAGTTGTTTCGCCACAGGTCGGAAGAGAAGTCGAGTACTAGGCAAAGAGCTACCGAGTAGAATGTCTTCAAGATTTGCCTTTGCTGAGTTCTATTCTATGGCCGGTGTTTTGCCAGTGTAGCAGATTGCTGACCTTCAATGTGCTAAACATGGGGATTTTGTGGTCTTAATTCTGTTGTTGCTGACCTTCTATGTACCATCGCTGCAGTTGCTTCTACCACCGAGACGTACCTATTTCGAGAAGAACCTTAACTCTGTTGTATTCATCCCATTTTTTCATTCATTGTCCTCCAGGATGCAAGTGAAGTAGCCAATACCATAGCACAACTACCACTATATCCCAATCATAGTTCTCTACGTTGCCTTTTGTTCTGATTTGATCCTTATCACCCCTTTCCCTTTTCTCCTACACAGGAATTGGATATTGAGGTTATGTTGTTTTTGTAACGAGTCATTCTACCATGTACTATATATTCGGACAAGCGAGAAAGCATGTACTATATAAAAATTCTCAGTAATTGGTACTGTATACAATTTTAGCTAATGCATTATGATTATTGATTCTCCATTTTTACAACTTCAAATGCTATGGTTCTGAAACAGAAAATATACAAGGCACAAATATATAGAATATATGATGACAGAGTGAGGTAGATGTGATCACCGTTTTGCAGGTTTGTTGAGGTTGTGATGATGGGAGTTGTGGAGGAAGAATAGCCTTTTCAAGACTCTGACGATCAGGACCGTACCTGTGTTTGTGATAGCACTACCAGGTGTAGCGGCATTAGATTTGGACACGTAGTTGTACTCCAATGTCGTTGTTGACCTTGCCGGATACAATTCCTCATTGAAATCCTCCCACAGCATGTCCATTTTGTCGTCCTGACTATTATCTGATCATCATCAACCCCCTCAACTATTATCTGAAGAGTAGAGTGATCTTCTTCATCTTCATGGCATGAATCTGTGCAGGGAGATTTTCGCCACAAAGGAGGGAAATCGATGCTTCTAGTACTACTGCATTTATGTACTGTGGGGAAGCTGAAATCTTCTTTGGTCATGGAACACAAACACTGAAACGATACTCGCTACACGTAGTGAAATTCTTTGTCGTTTCAGATATCTCTAACGCTGCCTAATATTGTCGTTCATCATAACCAAGTGTTATTAAACAAATTTACCAAAACACGAGTGTTTGAAAAACCCCAAATGCACGACAAATTCCATCCAAATAACAGATCCCACCTCGAGGGCCATCACATGACGCCACGTGCACTCGCCACTCTCTGCTCTCTTCTTCCTGAGACCAATATCATGGTGTTGGGCTAGAAGATAACATCCAATTGGTGTTCCTCAATACTTGAACTCGCTTTTTCCTCAACTGTTATCAATGGGTAATTGAGTTTCGAATTCCTGACTTTTAGTTTGTTTTTGTTTTCTGTTCTGATCGATTCTTCTCGAGGGGAGAGTTTCATAAGGCTGACAAAAGCTATTGCCTCTTTCTTTCTCTGGGTAATTGATTTTCAATTCGTTTGTTGCTTGCATGTCTACACGATTTGTTTACATTTTATCACTCTTGCTAAAGAAAAAAAAAATCATATTTCTTTGTTCTCAATTGGTAAATTTAGCTGTTGAAAATCATTTCAATCTTTTGACATGAGATCTATTGTCCTGCCACTAATAGGCTTAGAGGAGTGCAAGAGATTTTCCTATGTATCGGAGTTCTTCAGGTAACATCTTTTATGAATCATTATTTGTACAGTGAAAGTGTCATATATATATATGTGTGTGTGTGTGTGTGTGTGTGAATTATAATGTGAGTGGTGTTATAACATAATTGAAGCTGGGTATTTGGATTTGGAGCTGGGAAAGAAGAAGATGGATATGCGTAATACATTTTCAATTCAAGTGATTTTATTTTTCCAGTTACATCTAATGGATTGAAAGTTCGTGTGATTGGCTTTTGTGTGTCATGGTTTAATATGCAATGCTTTTTCACGTCTTAGAAGTAATCGATTTTCCAGAAGGACTTCTCTAAACACTCATGCGCTCATAGGTCTCAGCAAAGATTAAATTGAAGATGGAATAAGCAAAGGAAGGTACTACCTTTTACTGTATAAATTAGCGCTCTGGGTTGCTAAACTACGCGTTTTACTGTGTGGTATGGTTTCTGAATCTAATTTAACTCCATGTTCTGTACCAGATACCAAATTGTTAATGTATCCAGAGGAAAGCTCAATATAGGTAATTTTGTTCTTCACCTGCTTATTTTTTATTTTTGGAAAAATTCAACTGCATTGAAGATTTAGTGCTAGATAGGTTTTTTGGAAAAACCATATTCTCAAATGGCATGTATAGTTATATACTTTTTCAGACTTTGAGGAAGTGTGAATATATACTTTTATTTTGTGAATAAGGTTCCATCCTATATGCTTTGATTTGAGCTTTGTCAGACAAGCACTCTGAACAGTTGAATAGGTAGTTGAGTTAGTAGTGGAGGTAGTTGAGCTAGGAATATTTTCAAATTCTGGGAGATTTTGTGTTTATAGATATGTTTTTTGGTATCCCAAATCCTTTAGTTATAGGCATGTTAATAATCTATGATTAACTTTCAAACTCTGTTAGGTCATATTTTGATGGTTTCTTTTCAGGAGATTAGGTGAAATCATACTCAATTTTATAGAAAGTTTGCTGCAAATTAAGTATTTTTGGTCCTCCGTTTTACAACGGTCACTTTGGTGGACTTTTATTGGGTTGAATAACGTTGGCTGAACACTTAAATCCACTATATTCTTTAATATTTGTTTGCAGGGTTTAGAAAATAACAGAAGAAAAAAAAAATTCTGATCCTTCAAAAAGTTTCACAATTGCAAAGGTAAATTTTCTAGATCCTAAATTTTGAACTTCTGAGTATGAGTATCCACATCTTCTGTCTTCCTACCATCCTATTACCAATTAATCATTTGTAGTTGGTAAACCTACAGAAGAAAGAAATGTGCCTGCAAATTTCGACAGTAGGAATGACAGTAGCTGACTGCCTGATTTTATTTGTCAATAGGGAAAGGCGTACTGATCTTATTGAGGCAGCAAAACCGCTTAGGTAATTAACCTATTGGATTATCTCAGAAAATAGATTAAAATGATCAATCTCTGAACATTTGGTCCTTTTTGGTTTGTCCTAACATTGTTAATATCATTCCCATCGGCAATCCACTTCTTGCATTTTCTTATATCATAGTTGTTAATAATATCCAAACCTCCATATTAGCAGTTTCAATGTTATGACTCAATTTGGTCTGTGATATACCTTATATGTCATTTATTTACATGAATGTAAGTTCTTTTTTACACCTGCAATTGGACTGCAAAAGGATGTGAGATACTGTACTATGAATTAATGCAGATACAACTTTAGCAAATTTACCATTGTGTGTATGAAAGGTGTGAATTAGCATGCATCACCTTTGTACTGTTTCTATAGAGAATATGAGTTCAGGAACTTTGTCTTCTGTTCGCAACGATTTTGTTTTTGTCTCTTACTCTCCATCTTACAACTCTGTGTAGTGACAATATGACAGGAAATTTAACTATATACTATTTTTCGTCGAACCGCCTTACAACTCTATGTTGTTCTTGATTATAATATCTCTATCGTACACTTCTGACTTTATGTTATTTGTTAACAGGACAAGAAAGAAGGAAGGTGAGAGAGATGGAGATCTTGGAGAAGGATCTCGAGACCCCGAAGGAGCAGATTGATAAGTTGAATTTACAGAGTAAGTTCACCTGATGCTTCATGTTTAAAGTCATCAATCGACTCTCATCTGTCCCAAACGAACAGGTCATTAATAGAATGGTCATAAATACTAGATCCAGTACACATGCTTATCTTTAACTCTATTGCACATCCGGCTTAGTTATGAACTCAACATCTAATTACCTTTTAATACTTTACGTTAATGAAGAGCTATGAATATACTTTGTTAATCTGATTTTATATTGCAGTTTTTATATTTCATCTGATTATGAATTTGTAAGAGAATTGTGATTTACTGTTATATATGCATGCATGTCTGCTTATATGTACAAGCAAGAGCTACAAATAGTAGTTGGAACTTGGTTATTATCAAAGTAACTCTAAAATCAGTAGGGAACTTTAAATCGTACCTTCACCAAATCCATGGCGCATAGCATCTCTGTATCCCCAACTATGTATCTTAAACTTTTTGCAATATCAGCATCCCTCTTTTATTTGCCATTAATTCTTAAATTTCGTATGTTACTGTTCTAAATATTGCCATCCTTTGAATTTCATTGTTTAATGATACATTACTGTTTCCTTATCTTGCTACCCAGTTTTTCAGTGCCAGCCAACAGCATCCAGATCAACACTGACAGAAAACTATCTAACATTTGAAACAGTAAGGAACTTATGTAAAAGTCATTAGTTCGAAATAAAAGACCGCAGCAGCGCGCGGGAAGAGAAGAGGTGCGAGTCCAGTTCTATAATATGACATTGGGGGTTTCTTTTAGTTGTGTAGTGTAACAATGAAATGATCAGTGTATAGTGATATTATTAGGAAGCTTACTTTAAAAATAGGCGCATATCTATTACACAACCCGCTGCAACGCGCGGGCATACATCCTAGTTTAACTATATACTATTTTGCGTGCTGACGTCATGAACGGGTTACTGTTCCTAAGGAACAGTTTTGGGCTTGGGCTTGCATCTCGCCGCTTTCTATTTCTTTCTCTCTCTCGATCTCTCTCGAAACTTCGCCGCTATCCCTTTCTTGCTCTCTCTCGATCTCTCTCGAAACTCCACTGAATCATCTCTATCAAGATCTCAAGCTCTCCTTCCCTCTCTTTCGTCACTTCATCTCTCGCTCGGCACACCTCTGGAAGAGTCAGAGTCTGGACTCCTTTTTTTCCTCTCTTATCCTTCTGCTCTCTCTATTTCCTCTGTTCTGGTAACGTCGGACGTACACCAAACTGAAAGAGAGAGGGAGACCAGAGACTGAAAGAGAGAATTTGGCTAAGCATCCTGGGTTTTGATGAATTCAGGTTTGGGTAAGCTTCCTCTTTTCTGAAATTTTTCTTTTTCTATGTGGGATTCTTCTGGGCTTATGAGTTCCTTTCGTTTTGGTTTTGTTTTGAGGTCAAGTATTTTTCTTTTGGCTCTATTTTAAGGGTGTTGAAAGTCTTTGACGGTTCCATTTGATGATACATTTGCAAGAACAACTTTGTTAACAATTCGTATGTTTCAGATCTCGACTTCGCTATTGTGGAGATGAATCCTTTTGCATTGGTTGATGGAAAGCCGTATCCTTTAGATATGAGAGGTAAGCTGGATGACAATGGTGCTTTCAAGAACTTCACTAAGTGCATTCAATTTCTGTTGTTATTACCCTCGCTGCTCACTGCTCAGTTAGTTGACAAAAGCCATATGATACTATCTAATGTTTCTTCTATTTTAGTGTACCGTTTTCAACACCATCTTACATGCTATTATTGTTTCAGGTGGGATAATATTAAATTTCCAATGCCGGAAGAGTTACGAGTCCAACACAGAAGTTTATTCATGGACTAGATGAGAAAGTACAAACAGATGCCTTACCTTATCAATGATTGTTTTCAGGCTTTTAAGCCAATTTGCTACCCTAACTTTTACTATGGTGTCAGTTTGCTACCCCAACTTTTTTTCCTGCCATTTTCCTACCCTAACTTCCGTAAATTAGCCGAATTGCTACCCAACTGTCAAATCGTCCAATTTCTGTTATGTTTTCCGTCCAGTGGCTACATGTGCTTATCACGTGAGGGGCATTTTCATCATTTAATTAGACTTCCTTTAAACCCTCACACATCTCCTTCGATCCAGTCTCTGTTTTTGAATCGTATTCTTCATCTCCTTTGATTCAGTCTTTGTTTTTGATACAGATGAGAGAATCAAACAGATGAAACAAAAGATGGAAATCTAGCAAGGAAGAGATAGGATAATTAAGAAAACTTCGGTACTCCAACATCGAAAATCAAATCCCAAATTGATTTTGGTAGTCTGGGTTCAATTTGGAAACCTAAGAGCTTTGACGACGTAGTCGCGGGATTTCGTTTTCTATCAATATGGGGGACAACGGAAACTCCTACACTCTGTAAGTGCTCAAATTTTCAATTTGTAAGTCTATATATTTCTCCCAATTGGGGGAATTTCAAATTAGGGTTTATATGTAAGTTTGTGTATTCTCTTGTTTAGATTTCCGCTGGTCCCATATTTTTGTGTTGTTCGAACTAGATTTCATGAAAGTGATATAGGTTAATACTAGATTTCAATGTTTTTTTTCTTTTTCTTTTTACCTTACAGCTCTTCATGATGTGTCTGGTGGTGTTTTGGAAGAGTCTGGTATTTATGATGTTGATTATACTGAATACACTAATGATGAATCGAATGAAAATGAAGACAATGATGAGATAGATGAGGACCTTGATGATAGAGATTCTTGGATTGATGAGCATTATGTACAAAATGTAGAAGAAGATTTGAGGCAATTTGAGAAGATTGTCGTAGATGAAAGACCATATGATCATCATGTAGAATTTGGAGAAGATTCATCTGATTATGAAGGTAGTGATGACCTAGGAAGTGTTGATAGCTCCTCTGTTGATGAAACTCAAGTGAGAAGGTTCAAAAGTAACACTCCGAAGTTCAAAACATATAGGAGGGAAATTGATTTGAGGCATCCCCAAATTACATTGGGATTAGAGTTTCCTAGTATGAAGGAATGCAGAGAGGCTATAAGAGAGTATGCAATATGCATTGGGAAGGCCTTAACATTTGCAAAAAACTTCCCATATAGGGTGAAGGTAAAATTTAAAGGTGTTGCTGCAACAAAATGCCCATTCGTATTGTGTGCAGGCTTTGTGGGGAAAAAAGGTCCTACTGTGAGGGTAAAAGAATTTGTACCAGAACATTCGTCTGGAAGAATCACCAGCAATTGCTTTGCCTCTTCTACTTGGTTAGCTTCTAGGTTTGATCAGGAGATTAGATTGAACCCTAAGATGAAGGTTAGTGATTTTATTACTACAGTGAAGGACAAGTATGGCATTATAGTGACCAAAGATCAAGTCTACAAAGCAAGACAAAAGGCTGGAAAGAGTATTCAAGGAAGCATTAAAGAGCAATATGGGCTGCTTCGAGATTATGGAGAAGAATTAATGAGAGTTAATCCTGGAACTACTGTGAAGTTCAAAACTGAGTTGAGGAATGACGAACCTGTTTTTCTAAGGATGTATGTGTGTTATGGAGCGCTTAAGACAGGTTTCCTTGAAGGGTGTAGAACTGTTGTTGGTCTTGATGGGTGTCACATTAAAGGTCCGCACAAAGGACAGCTTTTGAGTGCTGTTGGTATTGATGCTAACAATGGCATGTTTCCAATAGCATTTGCTGTTGCTGAAATAGAGAACCGAGATAGTTGGACCTGGTTTCTTGAAATTTTCATTGCTGATATGGGGATCCAAGATGGTGGAGCTGGTTGGGTGTTCATAAGTGATAAACAGAAGGGCTTAGAGGCAGCAATTAAAGATTTGGTGCCAAATGCTGAGCACAGACATTGTGTCAGGCACTTATATAACAATTTCAAAAATGATGGTCATGGTGGGCTTGCATTAAAGCAAACAGTGTGGGGAGCTGCAAAGGCAACAACTATTCCCTGGTTTGAAGAACAAATGGATGTTTTGTTGAAGCAATCAAAAGACGCATGAGATTGGTTCCAGAAACCTGGCAGGGCACCAAATCATTGGAGTAGATCACCTTTTACAACTCACCCAAAATGTGATATTCTTCTTAACAATTTATGTGAAGCATTTAATTCTGCAATCGTACCTGCAAGGGATCAGCCAATATTGACCATGCTTGAGAGGTTAAGGATTTATTTGATGCTGAGGATGGCAAAACAAAGAGAGAAAAGGTGGACACAGGAAGTAGGCCCAAGAATATTTGATATTGTTGAAAAAAACAAGAAGGATAGTGACTCATGCATCGTTGAAATTTCAATTAGAGGACATTATGAAGTCACTCATCTTTATGGAAGGAAGTTTTATGTAGACTTGGAGAGGCACACTTGGTCATGTCGGAAATGGGATCTTTGTGGCATTCCTTGTTCACATGCAATGGCATCAATATGTTGGATGCAGAGGAATCCATTGGATTATGTTCACAGCCTTTACAAGAGAGCAGCATATGATAGAGCGTATGCTCACTATATATGCCCCATGTCTAGTCAAGATCTATGGCCTAAAACTAGACAGCGAGCCATTAGACCTCCAAAATATCACAAACAACCTGGAAGACCAAAGAAAAGCAGGATTAGAGAGGCAGGTGAGATCCGCAGGGGTGCAACCAAGTTGCCAAAATACAATGTTATTATCATTTGTCGGAGATGTGGGGTTGAAGGCCACAATAGAGCAACATGTCCTCAGGTTAGTCATTTGCACTATATTATATATCTATGTTTATATGTATAGTTATATATGAACACATCTAATTACTGTGTACTTTTTTTGTGGGGTTTAAAAGTTTCTGATATGGCTTTATAATTATATGCTAATTTCATGCATGTTCAGAATTTAGTTGAACAAGTTCAAGGTAATCTCTCCTCACAGACATCAACTCAAGCGAGCACGTCAACACCAGCCAACACACCAATTCAAGCTAATGTGACCTTAAGAACACAAACTCAAGTGAGTACACCAACTGAAGCCAACCAAATTTCTTTCTATAATAATGCATGTTTAGAAACGTTTATTTGATCTTTGTAAAAAAAAAAAAAATTGTATATTTGTGGGCAGGGTATGTGTGGAGGTAGAGTTGGCAGAGGAGGTGCGTGAGGAGGTGGAGCTGGCATAGGAGGTGCGCGAGGAGGTAGAGGCAAACACTCTTCAGTAGGTACACCATCAGGGCCGTGGAGGCCGTAGAGTTCATGAAACTTCAGAATCTAGTTATAGGGTGACCATTTTTGTGATATCCAAGTTGGGATAAAAACATATAATTATAGGCCTCTTATGTAGAGACTATTTTGTGTAGGTTCATTGATCTTATTCTCAAACATGTAAGATAAAACTATGTGATGTTTTTGTTTAATTTGAGTATGATCATGGATTGAATTGAATGATATCAGTTTTTTTTTTCTCGTCCCATGTGCAAGTGTTTTTTTTTTTTTTTTGATTAGGGTCTCATCCATAACTTGAAAATATAGATATATCAATTTATTTAATTAAATGACGAAAATGCCCCTCACTGGACGGAAAACATAACAAAAATTGGAGGATTTGACAGTTGGGTAGCAATTCGGCTAATTTACGAAAGTTAGGGTAGGAAAATGGCAGGAAAAAAAGTTAGGGTAGCAAACTGACACCATATTAAAAGTTAGGGTAACAAATTGGTTAAAAAGCCTTGTTTTCATGCAGGATTTGGGTTATATGCAATTTTAATTTCTTTCAATGTTCAAAAGGCAATAACCCCATGTTCATAGGGAAATACCTCTCATTAATTAGATAATATCTGTTTAGTATCCCGCCTGTCAATTGCTTGGAGACATGTGCATCTTTGAAATTTACAGTTCTGATGGTTGCTGGAGGAGGTGCAAGAGTTATATACACAGACATGGTGTGTTTAATTAAGATTCAGAAATTTAACTGGATTTGAAGTAATTTACCTCAACAACTGTATCAGTTGGTCATACTTTGAAGTAAAATCAAGAGCAAGGAGATGAAGAACAATAATACTAGCTCCTGGTCCTCAAGTGCATAACGTCTATAGAATTCAGCACAGGTTTCTGGACATCTTGGTTCGCATTCTTCTTAACTTTTCTTGCTTGCACATTTTACGTAATTTTATCTACAAAACGTTTCTTTTGCATGAATATTATTATACCTACAAATATCTGAAACAGTATGTTCTGCGCACAGATTTATTCGAACTATATCTTGCATTGTGCAATCTTCTGGTGCAATAACCCGTGACTAAACCATTATGCAGTCTTCTTATGTAACATGGGATCAGAAATGACTTGGGGCTCAAAATCTGGCTTCAAATAACGGTCAAGCAGATCCGCGTACAACTCATAACGAGCAGTCATTCGGAATCCCCACTTGTCTTTTATCTGTCTACAGAGGTTGAGGTCCATGTCTGACATCAACAACCCATCACAATGGCGGGAAAGAGAAGGGGTGCATGAGGCATCTGGGGCAGAAAAATAACTTGACCCGTAGAAATGACCAAAGTCTGAATGTTGTGGCTTGCCATCACCAGAAGTAAATGGATTTGGGAAAACCTCTGTCCCCACACGGTTGATTGATCCAACGAAGTAACTATTTGCAATTGCAGCATTACGAGCCTACGGAACAAAACAGTCCAATGTTATGTAACTTATGTCAACTGACAACTGGGAGTAGTACAAAGAAAACCTCATCCAGCACTTGAACACAAATATACAGCCTAGGACCATTATTTGAATTTTAAAAAATAGCTACTATAGAAAAGTCAAGCAGCAGCTCAAACAGCCTAAGATAGACATGCAAATTCACACATTTCATAAGTTTGAGCACAAGCAAATTAAAATTAAGAAACCTAGCTTTGAAGGAAAAAGACTTGTTCTCTAGTTTTGTAGAAAACCTTGGTTCTTTAGCTTTTAATAAAGATATTTCTTATCCATTCATGCTGTGCCTAATGTGCATTTCAATTTAATTTGTCAGTGGAATTTAAGGCATGAGCAAAAAAAATCTAGAAGCTTTTCTGTTGGTCATTTTATTGGAACTATATCCCAAGAAGAAGGCTCTTTATTCGTGAGATTGACCTAAGGTAGTTTAAAATTTGCAGGTCAAAACACCACAGATGTGTGATTTTTTTTTAATCAATAAACAGTACTTGAGCCGTAAAAAAGAACAGAGAAGAATAAGCACTTCCCTGCAAGCATTCCCTCCATTTTAAGTTTGTGAAAAGCTAAAGCAAACTAGTCATAAATCTTTGCCGAAGGTCAATAACTTTGAGTTCAAATGTTTTCCTAGCAGTGACAATGTGAGAATAAATAGTATGCATTTTTTAGCTATTTTTGCCGTGTGATTATGAAATGAAAGTGAGCAAAATATCATCACAAAGCAATGATCCATGAAAACAAGGAAAAGATCAAAAGATAACCTCAATGGGCCACATTGGTTCACTGAGTTCACCAACAGTGGCAGATGGGTTGAAGACAATCTCTGCACCATTCAAGCCAAATGCCAACCAATTCAAAGGATGATGCCTTCCGTAACATATATTTACCGCAATTTTTCCATATGCAGTCTCGAAAACTGGATGCCCGGTATTTCCTTCCATATAATAGGTACTCTCATTGAAGTCCCCAACTCTTGGTATATGGTTCTGTCCACTATCATTGGTCAATGCGCATTCAACAGAAACGTATACAACTCACATATCAGTATATTACCCAACAGGAGATATACCAACTTATTTACCTTTCGATGCTTGCCAATTATGTTGCCATGATTTCCTATTATGACAGCAGTATTCCAGAGAGTCTCCCCATGATTGACATCCCTCTCAAGAATTGGACTTATGATGACCATGTTATATTTCCGGGCAAGATCCTGAAGAAATTGTGTTGATTCCCCATCTACAGGCTCCGCAAATTCACACCACCTCTTCTCCCGCGTACAAAAGGCAAACGGCATTGTCCATGCTTCCTGGATGACATTTACATGGATGAGCTTGAATTTATCAGATACCAGGTAAAAATTAAATCAAAAAATGAGGGGCAAGGCATACTGGCAAACCTGCAAGCATAAAATGTTTACTCCTGAAACACCTGCAGCATCAATTATTGGCTTTAATTTCCCAAATATTGCCCTCTTCTGGTCCATAAAGTGGGCAGTAGTTGGAACAGCTATAGAGTTTTGAATGAGACCAACCCTCACAATTCGAGGTTCCCTTAACAACTCTTTGTCCGCGTGAAAGCAGAAAGCCTGAAAGAGTATACAGAAGAACAATTCAGAAAAACAGCAGAGCAAACAATGATTTAGGAATTAAGCGCAGATATTAAAATGTCATTACATTAAACAGGTAAATGAAACCAAAAAGGAACAAAGAAACGGAAAATGGGCTTGTATGAAAGGAAATATGTCGCTTTTCTCATACACATTAAACAGAAATTAAAATGAGCTATAAGGGACCTTCCTATCAGAATTCCCTTGATCGTGAACTGTTGCATGGTAATTATGCAAGAGTTACCTGGAGGTCAAAATCATGTTGCGACGAGAGCCCTTTAGCAGATTCTGGAACAGAAATTGTTTCTAGTGCCTTGCCACAATTCAGACCTAACAGAATACGGTTGACTTCCTGAAAAGCATCAACAAATGACACAATATATGATCAATGATGACAACAAGTAACACCATCTAGAACCAGTATTTTAGTTCATGGTTTTTGATTGAAACAGCTAGTCTTTCAATGTTTCTTAACTCTCATGATCTATGGAAGTGAAATCCAGTCTAGTTCTAGGTACCCAGTAAGCAAAGCAAAATACTAAAAAATCGGAAGGAACCTGGAAGATATGGGGTTTGAGATTTGCGCTCAGGAGGTGGTGAAGTGAGTCGTAGCCACAGACGGAGCCATCGACTTGCCCATTTTTCTCTTCCATTTCTCTCTTCTTCCCTGCCTCTTCTGTTTCAGGACACTATATGTTGGTCATATCCAACTATATGCTTCACGACTTTGGGCCCCATTTTGTTAAAGAATCTCATATTCTTTAACAAGCACAACAGTATCCCTTCATTTACAACATAAACGAGGGACCTTATTGCAGTGAGATGATTAAACAAACAAAATTTTACTTTGATGATTAGAGTTTGAATCCACTTGATGTGACCTCCAAAAAATGAAAAAGAACAAACTCCATCCCAAGATACAGTTCTTATACCTTGGCCAAAATACAGTTCTTATACCTTGGCCAAAAAACAGCCTCATGCAAGTCGTATGAAAGTTAAGCAGAATTGATATCTTGGGGTACCAAAGTGATGATTTCCAAGCTTAAGATACGAATGTGTCAAATGTTCTTAAATTTGGGTACTGCTTGTGCCTTTTTTCCTTAGTTTTTTGCAAGGTGGGTGACTTTTTATAAAAATCGTTTTTGATGTAAATGTTTTGTTTGGTAAAATCCGCTTCTACTGACTTATAATTTTTTTTATTTTTAAAAAAAACTGTTTTTGTTTAGTTTACTAAACACAATAAAATCTAAAAATTTAGACAAAAACTGATTATTGTTTTTTCTAAAAACGAAGTTGTACTAAATATGTACATATAGGACACAGTTGTTTTATAAAAACGAAGCTATAGCTGTGTTTAATTTTTACAAAACTTGACTCCTACATTTGGGCGGGCTTGGGACACAATAGCCATACATTTAATTTAGTCATTATATAGCACGGAAACTTGTATTAAGGGCTAGTTTAGTATTGCTGTGACTTTAAAAAAAAAAAAAAACTGTTACTGCTGTACTGCGAAAATAATCAGCTGTGAATTAAAACAGTTTTATGTTTGGTAAATATTAGTTGCTGCCAAGATAAAATTTATTAATTTCTAGTGTTTTTACTTTTTAGTGACAACTGCTTTTAAAAGTAATCTTCATGTTGCTTTTAAAAGCTGATGTTAGGTGATTTGTAATTTTCAAAAAAAAAAAAAAACTGATTTTCTTTCATTTACCAAACACCATAAAATCTAAAAGTTCGAATAAAAGTTGATTTTTTTTTAAAAACGAAGTTGTACACTTGTACCAAACTAGGTCTAACACCGTTGGGATATCTAAAACAAAAAAAGTTATTACCATAGTAAAACCACTTAAAGGTTGTAATTCACTCTATCAAATTAACCCAAAGAAATATCAATTTTTTCTTCTCTCTTTTTTTCGATGACAATTTTTTCTTAAAGGTGGGTTTACATAAGCACTGGAATCAAGATTGAAGAAGAAGAAGTAGGACTGGAAGAAAGGTTGAGGTCTTGAGGAGGAGGAAGATGAAGATATGGGTTTTGGGGGAGATGAGAGAGGCAGATAAATACGTTGTTTCATGGGTTTTTACTGCTATTCAATTTTTGAACAAAATACTGGTCACTCATTTTATTTTTAAGGTTTCGACAGTTTAGTCCTTTTTTTCTCAATTTCGACAGGTCAGTCCCGTTATTTTTCAATGTTATACAATTAGGTCCAACGTCTACTTTCCATCCAATTTCACCGTTATGTTGTTGAACTGTTATTTTCTCTCTCATGCCAAGTCAGCAGAATAAATGGTAAAATCACTGTAACACCCTTTGGCATAGAGACGATCTTCTCTTATAAGCTGTTCAAGTGCAGCGTGATGGAACCCGGCGCGTGCTATTTGATGAGGAAGCATAGAGACGATCTTCTCTAAAACTAACAAGAGCATAGAGTTTTATTTTAGATGCTCTAATAATTTGGAGGACCGGGTACTGTTACCGCCACGTGGCACATAGAGTTGGTTGGTTGGTCGAGTAGAATAGTAGAGAAGAAGAAGAAGATCGATCCCTCATCATGGAGGGAGGAGGAGGAGGAGGAGAGAGCAGTGAACGGAGTCCGTCAGGTAGCGGGACCAGGCTGAGAGTGAGACCCGACCCTTTCTTGGTGGTCTGTCGCTGCTTCAGCGTCGTCACTGCTCTCACCGCCATTCTCTGTATCGTCGTCAACGTCCTCTCCGCCATCCGATCCTTCAAGGACGGATCTGATGTACTCTCTCTTACCCTCTTTCTCTATTTCTAGATAGATATAGATATAGATATTGATGGGTGGTGGTTCACTGTAGATTTTCAATGGTATATTCCGGTGTTATGCTGTTCTCATTGCCATTTTTGTGGCTGTGGCCGAGACCGAGTGGGGATTCGTTACCAAGTTCTGGAAGGTATTGGAGTACTGGGTTGGTAGGGGGATGCTGCAGATCTTGTAAGTCTTCAAATTCACTAACAAATTTCTTGTGTCTTCTATTTCTCATGTATACTTTATATGGTTTCTCAACTTGTAGTGTTGCGGTCATGACAAGAGCTTTTCCTGACTATACTGGTGCTAATGAGGAGCTTATTCTTCTTCAGAACATAGCCAGCTATATGCTTCTTGCTTGTGGTGTGCTCTATGTTATTTCTGTAAGTCAAACTACTAGAATCAGCCAATAATTCAAGCATCCTTTCCTTTCTGCTTCCTCCAGTATACTCAAGCATGCTTATTTGCGCCTTTGCCGCATTTTGTCTTTTTGGTTGAATTTACTAAACTTAGTCGGTATCTATTTGGATTGACTTAACTCATCAACCCCTTTTTTACTTTTCCTCTTTCTTTTTGGCTCCTTGAGTATATCCTAACTAAACAACTAATCTTTCGCATTTGATTGTTCAAGGGAATTCTATGTATCGGCTTCCTCAAACGTTCTCGCCAGCAGAAAGAAATTTCAAGGGATCAAGCAATTAAGGATCTTGAGGTAAGCTATTGTATTGGTAGATACCCAAAATGATGTGTTGTTGTGTGGGGAAGTCCATTCATAGTTTTCAATGTGTCTTTTTGCTTTTGGTATCACATCTCTGCTATAATGCTTAGGATTCAGGGTTTAAGAGCTCTTAATAAGTTAAAAGCTGTTGGTCTTTCGGCTTTTTCTATATATTCTGTTTTATCAGATGAAGTTACTGAGCTATGTCAATTTGCTTATGTCTTGTTCGAATGCTAAATCTATATTGAAGTTTGATTGTATCACCTGCTTATAAAAATCATAGGAGTTAGAGCGGCGAAGGGAAGAACTTGAACACTTACTTGTTGAGGAAAGAGCTTAACACAAGACAGCCTAGGCAAGAAAAGTGATCTGTGAACC
Source organism: Fragaria iinumae (assembly GCA_009720345.1). Lineage (NCBI taxonomy): Eukaryota > Viridiplantae > Streptophyta > Magnoliopsida > Rosales > Rosaceae > Fragaria > Fragaria iinumae. Next base: position 12,523,563 of record CM019118.1, on the reverse strand, counting down.
CTTTCAATCTATTCATTTTGTATGGACTGTCCTTCCATTGTTTGATTCTCCTTGTGAGTTTCCTCAACTTGTTGTTCACAGGAGCTGATTTCTTTGTATAGTTAATGTTAAAGGTGCGCATTACTCTTGTTTTGTTAGTTCAGATGTTGAATATGTTCCCTGCAGCTTCAATCAAATACTAGCTTCTGCAAAGTAAATTTTGGATGCAGCTCCTTGAGTTTTTATTCTGTTAATTTGATACAAGTATGCTACTCCTTTTTCTCTCGGTTTATTATCTGTTGGGCCATTTGGGAGCAAATTTTTGTCATTAAGTTCGAAACAAAATAAAGATAAATGTTTCCAACCCCAGCAAACATCTATAATAGAAAACCAAACTGAGCCAAGACTAACTGTATGGGATTTTTGTTCCTTTTAAGATGAAAAGCAAAACCCTCCTAACCTTTGCTTTCTGGGATATGATAATGGATTCCAAAACTGGTTCAGATGGAAATTTTATGATGGTGAAAACTTTGTTCTGGGAGCACGATGAGGACACTAGGATTTTAAGTTGGTAAAGTTAGACAGCTTGCACCCTCTGAGAGTCGGAGTTTGATCAAGTCGGTGAGTAGCAGATAGTGTGTGCTTTTCCAATTCAAAAGCGTTTTTTCCTTATAAATTACGGACCTCTCTCTAGAACCCTGATCCCATAACACAAGCCAAAATACCTACAGGCGTGCGTTACTCTCTATGTCACAAACTCTACTCTATCTCTTACCATGAAAAGCTTTCTAGAGATGGTCAGATGGAGAATGACTTCGACGAAGATCAAGATAATCAAAGTAGGAGACAGAATAGTAGTTAATTAGTAGGGTCATGTCTGTAAGGTATGTGGCAAGAGATTCGAGACTGGAAACGGTTTAGGAGGTCACAAAAGAATTCACAGTCTTCTTCTCCCCAATAAGAAGATCAACAAGTTTAAGGCCGGCGAGCAACTATAGTACTATACCATTCTTCTCCCCGGGAGTACTGGAATGATGTAAGACAGCTTCAAGCTCTATCTGTTAGTCCTTTTGTTCTTCTACATCCTCTGCTTCGTGCGAGTCATCATCCTCGGATCTTACAGACTCGGACAGTGATCTAGAAAAGTGCTTACCAATTTGGGGAAGGAAAGATGTCAGAGGCAGAAGGAGCACTTGCACTAGTAGCACATCCAGTCTAATTGCTAACCAAACATTCCTAATAAACCCAGGGAGATCGCTATACTGGAGTGATAAGATCACGAAGCAAAACAAGAAGATGATGATGAGGTCAACTTTGGAGAAAAGTAGAAAACATATATGTGACATATGCTACAAGGCGTTTCCGACTGGGCAGGCTTTTGGCGGTTACCTCCAAGAGTCACTCAACAGACACCAGAAATAAGGAGTAGCAAACTCGTAGAAAAGGACAAATCTATGCCGATTTAATTCATAAAACATAAGCTTCCTAACAACTATTACAATACCCATATTTATATGGGTTACAATACTTAGAAAATAAGTAGCCTCAAGCTAAAAGGAAAGCTAATTAAACGTAAATCCTAATAATTATAAAATAACTCCCTAAAACTATATCAATAATAAAATATCAGAGATTACGAATCTATAATTAAATATTATCTTATATGCTCCTGCATCAAACTCCCTTGGTTGGAAAAAATTCGTCCTCGAATTTGAACCATTGATGTTAAAAATGCAGACAAAATCTTCCACTGCTTCAAATTTTCTTTTGATAGATTCGCTTGCAATTGAATTCTTCCTTTCAATTGCTTGATCTTGATCCAATAAATTTTCTCTTTAACTTCAATCTCGCAATCCCAAAATTTCCTTCACCATTCTTGATCTGATTGATAAGATTAACTATCGATTTGGGAGTCTGCATAAGGAAGGTATTAACTCCAAGAAAATCAATAAAATTATTGTCAATATCCTTCTTCAATGCCTTGATCGCTCCCTTATTGGCATCTTCATCTTCTTCAACACCACAATTGCCACAACAAGCCTCATAAAAACAATCATCATAACTCGGTGGCTTACTAAAATCCACAACACCATTTTTTTTTCTTTTTCTGAATTATTATTAACTGAAAAAGTAAAGATAGAATTTGAACCTCCATAGTCGAAACTAACAGGTTCTCCCTTTTCACCTGACTCACACAACGGAACACATCGATGAAATGAGCCAACGCATATCTCCATGTCGGAACCGTCACTGTCTCGGTTGAAAGTTTCGATGCAATCAATACGTTGATGATAGGTGGTAACGTCTCTCTCCCCGTCGGAACTTTTACGACCCCGTTGTCGAGCTTCGATGCGATCGATACGTACCGCAAGTTGCTGAAGCATCTATTTAATTTTAGCCATGTCGTTGTTGACGTCACGACCCTCCAGTTTACATCTCAATTTGTTGTTGTTTATATGCTATGTATCAGATAATAAGATAATCATAAACAAGCTTGTTCTTATCAAAACTTTCTCCTTAGACTCGCGCTCTCTTGTTTTGTCTACTATATTATACTAGATGATTTGCTAACCAGTTTTACCATGAGCAGTCAATTAGAAAACACAATCATTACTTCTAAAAAAACAAAAAATTATATCATGACGAGTTTAAAAGAAAACAATCAAACTAGTGACGAGTCAAGCGGGAACCTAAATAATTAACAAATTGTTAAAGGTTGACAAATTGTTGAATATAACCATAATAACGGTCTACTCATTTATTGATAGAAAAGCCTATTTATAGGCATTACATAGAGTCTCCTGAAAAATCTAAAAGTTCTATCAATACTGTAACCTATTCTAATAAGGAAACAGATTAACCAATCATACGTGTATTAGTAAAAAACACATAACAGAAGGACGGAACATAATTTCCTTAAACACAAATAAATTAATAATTGAGTCCAACAAGAGAAGGCCAAAATTTATATCTTAATAGTAAAATGGGGTGTGTTTACCACAACCATACCTTAAAAAGTAAAAAGAAATAAATCAGACCCCGCCATATATTATTTTAGCTGTTACTGCACTTGTTGGAATATTGTTGCTACTACACTTCCAATAAATGCAATAACAGATTTTTAGTGGTTCAGCTAGTGAAGTAGCAGCTTCAGCAACTGCAGTAGCAGGTTTTCAGTGGCCCAACTAATGTAGTAACATATTTTGCTGGAAAGATAGCTACTACTACACTTCCAACAAATCTAGTAGCAGGGTTTTAGTGGCTCAGCTAATGTAGCAGCAGCTATTTTCAGTACGTGCAGTAGTAGCATGTTTTCTGTGGTTCAGCTAATTTAGTAACAGCTTTAGTAAGTGCAATATTGATAGAAAAATTTATTTATGACTACTACTATTGATAGGGAAATTCATTTATGAATTCTAGTATTGCACCCTTGTTTGGTTCTACTACATCACTTGTCATTGTCTCTGCTATTGTAAAGCACTCATACTAGTTTTTTTTTTTTTTTTTTTTCCTGTTCTGCTACTACACTCGCTATACTATCATTATAGTTATGCTATTGCACTCATGTTTTTCAAGTTTCTGCTACTACATGAAGATTGAGACTCATCCAATTCTACAGTTCTACGCATTCATCCATCTACTGTCATCACCCCATAAACATCGACAACATTTCTAAATCACTAAGACCCAAACTAAGCAGAAGCTCTCCGCCCAACCCATGCCCCGACAGAGAAAACATTCCACTTCTTTGTGTCAGTACCAAAGACGAAGCTAAACCATTCTTCCTCTTCCATTTTAGACTCATCGGAGATCAACGAACCAACCTTTCAACCGCATCTTCTCGGTTCACCAGATCTATTTCCAATTAGGGAAGAGCTGTTCGGCGGAAAATTCGTTTCAATTTCTCAAATTCTGCCAAATCCGAAATTCAAAACTAAAAATAAAATAAAAAATCATACAACATGGCTAGGAGAATAAAAAAAGGCTGTGAAATCCACACCCTAAATTGAAATTTACACACTTTTTTTCCTTTTTAGTAAGTTAAATTTGGTCTTTTAGTGACTTAAACTTTTTTTTTTAATGTGTTTGTTACCTAAAAAAAGTAAAAGGGTGTGTGGATTTCACATCTCATAACAAATCATACCACTGCAAAAAATCATACCCTAAACTCTAAATATTTTGAAAGATGGATTTTTTGTGTTCTGCAACTATTTAAGGTAGTTGTATGTCATTCTCTCAAGAAATAATCTATTTATAATTAGAATGATGTAGTAACTTTTATTTATTTATTTATTTATCAAAATATATAAGGAAGTTAATAATAATAATAAATAATGGTTAGTATTTTTAACACACCATTTTATGATAAGAGCCAATCATGAAACATATTTAAGTGATAAGTTTGTAAATAAAATTAAAATGTGTGAATAAGAAAATAGATGAGACGTGTTAAAAATAAAATTTCCCATATTTAGGTGCGAAAAACTTGATTTTGAAATGTAGAAAAGAGAGAGGCTGGTTGCCCGCTTAGCCAAAAAACAACAAATCCCAGATTCCGCCCAGTCGCAGGTACTAGAATCAATCTCTTGCTTTCTTCAATCCTTTTGTTTAACTTAGAGTTCCAGCTAATCTCTAATTTCTCGGCAAAGACCTGCAATTTGTATTTTCTAGGGTTTCCTCTTGATAATAATTCATTCATCGCATTTGGCCGATTCACCTACATCTCAACACTGGGTATTTCATTGCTTTGTTTTCATGTTGAAGCAGTTAATTGAAAATCTGAAACGTGAACTCAACTTACATCTCAACAATACCCACTTAGCCATTTGCAAGACTTAGTTGGCAATTGTGGTTTTTTGCATCTGAAATTCTCTAGTCTTATTACTTGAGAAAGATAATATATCAGGATTTTGTTTAGGCAAATAGTCACTTTGAAATCGTTGTCATGTTTCAGATTAGTGGAAATCCGAAATCTGGAGGAAATGGAGAATGTTTATAAAGAACTGGACAATGTCAAAGCAGAGATGGAGAGGCTCCAGGCTGAGCTTCGGGTTGAGAAGGGAATTTCCGAGACTCTCAAGATATCTCACAGTGAGCAGTTGATCAAGTTTCAAGAAGCTAAGCAGGAGGTTGAGAAACTAGATCAACAACTCAATCTCAAGCTTGAGGAGATTTCTCGAGTAAGGAAAGTCTCTGAAACCCTCCAATCTTGTTTGCATGAAAAAGAATCGTCTCTTAGGCATTTGAGTTCTTTGCATGAAAAACTCCGAGCCGATTGTGATCTGAAACTGAGAAAACTGGAAGGAGAGAATAAAGAGCTGGCATATGCGTTCGATCAAGTTTCAGAAAAGAATAAAGAACTGGAGCAGAATGCTTGTGCCAGTAGTCGGGAGGTCGAGGGCCTTAAGAGACGCTTATTGACTACAGAGAAAAAGAGTTTCGAGGCAGAGCAAAAGGCTCAAGCAGCCAAACATCTGAGGTGGAGAGATGATGTAATAATGAATTTAGAGGAGGAAAAAAGAAATGCTCAACATCAATTGAAATGGAAGAAGGAACAGTTTGAACATCTAGAAGAAGCACATAAAAGGCTCCAAGATCAGATTGAGTTGGATAAACAGGAGTGGGAGAAAGGCAAATCGGCCCTGCTTGAAAACATTTCTTTGTTGCAGACAAGCTTGGATTCCAAAACTAGAATTCTTGAAGATGTTCAGAAACGTTTAGAGATGTGCAACCAAGCTTTAGCTCATGAAGAAAGTAAGAGGAAGTTTTTGGAGGTTCAAGTATCAGAATTCAAATCACGTTATGAGGATGTCTTTACTCAGTGCCAACAAGAAAGGTCAAAGTTTGAAAGCTTGAGTGTTTGCAGGGATGAAGAGATTGCAAAGCTAAGAATCTCAATTGGAACAAGAGATACATCAACGAAAGAATTGGAAACCAGAATTGCTAACCTTGAGCAAGAGAATCAGGAATTATACGAATCTATTAAAGAGCTGCAGGAATCCCAGATCAGAAATGCTGGGGCTACTAAACTCACAAAGCTGAAGAACAAGCTGAGGGGTTTGGAGCAGGAACACAGCAACTGTTACAGAAATTTGAAAGCAAAAGAATCTGAATGGAGTTCCCAAATAGAGAAGTTGAAAGGAGATATAAATGGGTATAACTCTGAGTTGAAGGGTAAAGAGAAAAAAATACAGGAAACTCAGTTGGAGCTACAGAGATGCAATTCTATGATCGAGGTATTAAGCGAAGAGATTTCGATAATACTTGCAATCTTCAAATCAGAATTCATGGAGGCTTTCTCCACAAAATCTGATGCAAAAGCTGAAGTGGTGCTGTGTGGTGAAATGGATAACAAGATCTCTGTGCTTACTACACAGTTGGAGATGAAAGACTGTGATTTAAGAAAAGTTCTTCTTGAACTTGAACAAGAACATGAGCAAGTAGAGTTATTGATGAAGAGGGTAAGGTCCTTGGAACTTGCTGAACAGAGGCAGAATAAGATGGAGGAAGAGAAAAGAGATATTTCGGGGACTTTAGAAAAGGTCAATCTGCAATTGGCTGAGAAAATTTGTGAAATAGGTCAATTAGACGATGAATTAAATAGTTGGAAGTCTACTGCTGAAAGCTTGAAAATTTGTTGCAAAGAAAATCAAGAAAAATGTAGACAATTGGAGAATTCAATTCTCATACAAACAAAGAGTGCAGAAATCCTTAAGAATGAGAGAGAAAGCCTCAAAGAGAAAAATAAGACACTTGAAGTTCTGGAGCAGCAGATAGTCCTATTAGCAGCTGCAGTAGCAGCAAAGAATGAGGAAGTGGAAGACTGCACACAAGACAAAGAGAACCTAATCCAAAATGCAAAGGACAAGGATAGCTGCATAGAAAATCTCCACAAAAATATCACCTGGCTGGAACAAGAGTGCTTCAGAAGAGAAATGGAAGCGACAATTCTTGCAAGGTTTGATGCAGAGAAATGTGCTGGACGAGATAAAGAGATGCTTTTCAAGGTTATCAATGAGAAAGATCAGAAAATGTTAAGTCTTGAGGTATATACAGTATCATTAGAGCAAGACTTAACTACTGTTTTAACTTCCTCTTTTGCTGAAGTTGTAAAAAATCTGGTTACAATTGATGTGCTTACTGAAGCTTTGAAGAAGGCCAGTCATATGTCGAAGCTACAGATTGAAGAAAGGAACATAAGAATTATTGATTTGGAGAAAGAAGTAACTGGTTCATGCCAAAGATCGATACATCAGGAGGAAGCCACGTTTCATCTGAAACAAAAGGTAGAGGAAGTTGAAGCATTATTGGAAGCCAAGAAACTGGAAACCAATAAGTTGACGGATGATCAGAGGATTTCGGAATGCATGGTCAAGCAGCTTGAGTATGAAAAAGCTGTACTGTTTCAAGACACCACAAAGCTATCAAAAGAAAGAGGGCAAATTTTGGTTCATGTTGAAGAATTTTGTGATCGTATTGGTGAGCTCAATTATGAAGATACAGTAATGATGGATGTTTTAGAAACGATGCTGCAAGGATTTAAGGAAGAGGGTGGACCACCGATGGGTTTAGTGGCTGGTAATTCACTTTATGATTCTACCCAAGAGAATGGAAGCACTACAGTTTCTGCGTCAGCAAGAAAAATTGAAGCAAGTGCTGGAAGATCACCGCTAAAAGAAATGAATCATCGGCAGCTATACTGAAGAGAAGAAATACACTTCTCACTGAAGTACATGGTAAAAGGTAATTTTGATCATCAGTACTTATTTAAAATGTCTTTATCCCCATCCCGCATAAATTTTCATAAAATTTTATCAAAATAATTACTAGCTTACATGAGGGATTCGATGCATATATGTAAGTAATTGTTTCATGGAACCTTTCCCTGAATATGGTTATTATGCATCAACTAGAATGATTCAGAGACGTGATGGACAACATGTTGTGATTAAGGGGTTTTGCTTTTAAGTTCAGTGAAAAGCCCTTCATGAACTTCATTCTCGTATCCTTGAATTTTGTAATCAGTATCAGGTGTTAGCAACTTTTAGTAAGTGCCACAATGTATTGAAGAACTTGGCAAGCCTGGGGAACATGAAATTGATGTAACCATATAGGTGCACAGACTTTGTCATTATAACTGCATAATGAAGTTAACACAGTCAATGATGTTGAGGCCTTGAGGGATGTCACACATATTCCTTGTGGGGAAAAGTAAGAGTACTAGCTGTATAGGTCTACTTAGATAAAGAAGATGACAAAACGCATCATCTTTTTTTTTTTTTTTAAAAAAAAAAAAAAAAACTAGCATAATACATTCGGGAAATAGGTGTATAATACTCTTACTCACTCCACAATTGAGTTCTCAGGATGAACAGATTCTCATGCATGTGTTTTGCATTTTTGCTTATATTTTAATCCAGAATTTTATATCAACAATATATTTGTGTACCCTTTTTGTTGGGAATGTACTGTAATAGCTTTCTGTGGTATGCAGTTGCCGGGAAAGAAGTAGAAGCAATACAAACATTGAAATTGGAGAGGGCATGAGAGCTGATTGAGCTTGAACCAGTGGCAAGGAAAGTTAATCAAATAGTTTGTGATTTCCTACTGTGTTATATGACAGTGTTCTGCGTGAGCTGTGTAAGATTTTGTTTTAGTGTGCAACGGTGTTCAGATTCTATATTTCCTGAGGCATGCACTTGTAATTCAGTGCAATAGTTCAAATGAAATTAGACAGTCAATGTGATTTGCTGAAAATTTCAGTTTGTATGGAGGACATATTTTTTTATTCTATAGATTCACTGAGAAACTGAAATTCTATGAAATGGCTGAAGGCTCGAGGAAAACAGTATTCATGAAGCAACGACTGGACCACCAATTGGTCTGTTGCCTTATCATCTCATCAGACAATTTTCCGTCCGTCCCAATAAAGAACAGTTCTTGAAACCCAGGATTTAACATGACCTGCTTATCTCTTCATGTTACGGATTTCAGTTCTTGAACCCCTTTCATGAACTATATGTGGCAACTCCGTCCTTTTTACACCATGATCTTACAACCTGGACTTGTTTATTACATGAAAAACGCTTTTATGTATTGTTCACCAAACAAATCCCTAAAGGACTGACATACTGCTCTAGGATGCCATCAAATTTCTACCTGGTTGAAAATATAGTGTCTGGTTTATTACACAACCTTTTCTGTGAAAAAAGGGAAAAAAAAAAAAAAAAAACCTATTCCACTACGTCTAAGAAAATTGTTGGTATTTTTTTATACAACAAATCAGTAGCCATACCAAATAAGCAGTTGTACAGAATGTCCCTTAACAATACAGGGAACCATTTCATAAGTTTCAAGTAGTTGGTATATAATCCACATCTAACGCGGACTCAATTATCTTCACTCTCATTCTTCTCTGATGAATTTGAACTTTTCTCTGATACATTTGAATTCTGGGAGAACTTTGTGCGCCATTTCTGCTTGTTCCTTTCCGATATGTTCACATTTTCAGAGTATTTTGTAAGACCTTGTCTCAATGCTCCAACAGTTACTCCTTTGTTTACCAACATGCTCGTTACACCCATCTTTGAAACCTGTAAATACCATAACACTTATTTGATGTACAGGTGAAAAATTGCACACTACATTAAACATAAGTATAAATATACGATCACAATACAGGTATTGTATGGATATATAGTTTCTTGCTATAGACTTTCTCACACATTTTATGGACAACCAACAGTGATTACTGATATGAAGCAGAAGCATGAAGAAAATAGGGCGCTCATATTTCACACCCCTCAAGTGCTGGGACAAATTTGGTCTCCTTTATTCTGTGACCTGCTCCTTTTCAGCTTCCCTAAAGGGGATAAAGTGACAAAGGTTTCACACTTCAATGTCACTTTAACGGTTTAACCAATACCTGTATACGTATCCATTTGAGACTTTTTTATATACATTTTGCCAAAAATATATTCAAGGGTCCATAAAATTCCAAAATTTATGGATATAAGTATTTGATTCATTCCATTTCAGAAAATATAAGAAAGCTATATAAAAAAATATATATATATATATATTGATACTTGAATTGGTGAGAACCATTCTTTTAAGGGTGCCAAAGGGCCAACCATAAAGGACAAACTTACCGCTTGAATGTTCCTGTTCTCATCATCAAAGAAAAGCATTGAATTAAAGGGTACATCAGTCCTCGAGTGAATTTTCTGGAAATGATCGGTCTTGTGTGTCCAACTTGAAAAGATCTCCTGCACAATCAGATAAGAGAAAGAGAAGACAAAATTTATACAAAATTTTGGGAAAAGGTATACAAATTCATAAAAAATATTATACAGAGGGGGGAAGAATGGCGGACTACCATCTCACCTGAGCTACAAACATTGACTTGATACTTAATTTGTCAAGAAAGGTCTTTGCTATATCTGCAGTTGGTGACCTAGAAGCAATGGCAAGATCGATCCCCTTTTCCTTCAATGCGTACAATATGCCTCTAGCATGGGGATACAATGACGGCATTTCACGTTTGGAGCGACATTCGCTGAAAAAAAAAGAGATTATTAATTTTTTTTTTAAATAAAGAGATTAAATTTAGTCTCAGCCAAAAATATAAAACTAAAAGATCGCAAACATAGCACTTTACTGCACTCCATTAGAGCATCTCCAGCAGTGTAACTAAAACAATAGTTAAATTTAGCAATAATTATGAGATTTAGCTATTGATATAAGAATTTTGTTTCAGCAGTTATTGTTATGTGCAAGTAATATTTTTAACGAATTATAAACTGACACGTGGAGAAAAAAAGGAGGGAAATATATATGTATTCCTTTAGCAATTCATTGCTCAGTTGACAAATTTATCAATTTTGTTTAGCAATCCTTAAATTTAGGAACCATTTAGGTATACTGTTGGAGGTCATATTCATCCGAAAAGTGACCAATTTCAAAACAAAATTGATTTAGCAATACTGCTGGAGATGCTCTTAGGGTGTAGGAATTCCCAAACCTCATGTTTATATAGATGAACTACAATGGTCCATCTACCACACTTAAATGTGTTGTCAATTTCTTCCGATGGTTGACCTCTGCTAATTAAATGTTCAGTTCCAACCAAAAGAATAATAATAATAATAATAAAATGCACTCATGTTAAACATGTATCCCAAATCAAAGAATTTGTTGGTGTTCGCTATAAGTCTCGCCAAATGGATCCTAATGTAGTATGACTGTCATAAGACATCGAACTAAGGAACCCATGTCAACCCAGTAATTGTGTTGGATTCAGTCGACAATTATGGTTCAGTAAACAATGAAACAATCCTAAATCATTGTTGCAACCCAGAGAATCATTCAATTCAATCATATGTGGGTCAAATGAATGAAACAAGACGAAAAAAGGAGGAGAAATACCAATAGAAAGGCCAAAGAGTGTAATCAAGATCAAAGACAACCAATCTGGGAAGCGCTTGGAACATTCCCAGTAACTCTAAAGCCTCTGCCTTCACCTTCTCGTCCCCCATCGCTCTTTCTCACCGTTTCATTATCTCGTGTCCCCTCTTCTTATAGCCCAACCACCAAGGGTACAACCGTCCTTCTTCGTATTTTAATATATATTCTTTTAATATTCTTTTTTTGTTTAATAAACTGTAACCCAAGTATCTTTTAACTCAAGTGTGATCAATTATGAAGTATGGGTTGATGAGAACTGCAAATCCACTTATGGCTTGGCTTGTGAAAAATTACAGTGGCGTTTTTGTAGCGGGAACATGTTCTTAATGTCACTTCTGACTTGGCTTGTGAAAATTTACATGTTGGTGAAGTTCTAAATAAATGACTTGTAAACAACCCTACTGAAAAACAGTAACTAGAAAAAGGCCTCTACTTTAATATAACAAAGTTTCACAACGAGTTCATATGATAACAAAACCCAAATCACAAATGCAAGGCTTTCATGAGGCTTCTTGTAGGCCGTCTTCTACCTATATGATGCGTAAGCCTTGCTCTTTTTGGAGTCTGCTGGTCATCAGATTCGGATGCTTGATCCTCACTACTTGATAGGATATTAATCTCTTTAAGATTAATTTTTCCAGTAGAGTTAGCTTGTTGGTTTGCTAGAGACGATGATATATATATATAACCTCAGTGCCATCTTGCGTCTCATTTTCCTCTTCAGAATCCTGCACAACACAAGCAGTGAGATCCCAACTTGAAGACGATTCAGATTTCTCCACTTTCCTCGGACAGTTAAACACCTCAGCTTCCAAAAGCGAGTCATCTTCTTCTACCCCTACCACTGAAAAAATCTCTGATCCACTACTAGATGTATCAGAAATTGAGTTCAGATCAGCATTAACTCCAATGTTCCTTGAGAACCCATGGCTCCCAGATGTATCCCAGGGTAGTAAATCAGAAGGTAATGCAGTGTCTTTCTGACAAGCTTCAATGTAGACTGGTGAATCAGCCATCTGTTCCTCTTCCTGTTTTCAAGCAGGATAAAGTACATATGTATCAGTTTTGAACATACTCTAAAACCATAGTGTGAACTAACAATATGGTTCTCCGACTACAACAGAGATATGAGATTGGGATAATATTCTAGGAATTACTAGCATTAATGCTGACATTACCCTTCTATAAAGGCTATTGTGAAGGACTTAAGAAGCTTTGAGCCCACTTTGCTAGTATTTTAGATGTAATATGCTGGAAACAAGTCTCATAAGTATAAAAGTGCACCCCGTAAGTTTTAGACATAATAGAGATATGAAAAGTGAATAGGCAGATGCTCCAACAAATTTGGACACTAACAAAAGTTCTCCATCATCAATCACGGAATGTACCTAGATTTCATAACAAACATTGGGGAGGTTACTTTTCCGCAATGGGTCATGGTGGTTTATAAATAAATACTTCTCTACCAAATTAACTATATCAGTTTCTTTTATATCATGTTGGAAAAGAGTCACTTTCATGCAATTACAGCTTTCTCCAAGAATGTCAAATGTCTTTGACACCGTTGGGAGTGTACTGGTTAAGTGCATGGGTACATTGAATGATTTGACCAAGTGCAGAAGTGGAAATGGAATATGACATGGTCAAACTTGTATAGAATGAGTTGTGATTTTGGGGGTCTAATTTCTAGTGCCCATTTGACAGTAAGTTTCATTAAAAGACCCTTTAGACATATGGAACTAGCAACCCAGTAGTGGCAACCATTGCTTCAGACATGCACAATGCCAAAAATCAACGGAAATTACCTGTATAGGTGACATAGAACTCCTCGTATTATTGGCAGTTGACGGCAGATAACTCGTATCAGCAACCCGTCCCCATTCACTAGAGCACTGTATATGGCTAGGAGAAGAATAAGCTCCTGGTGATGCATGTGCACCAGCACTATAACAATTCCCGTAAAAATTCTTTATGCCAGGTTCTTCATTGTCTGTATTTTTGAGTGCTCGAGGGGATTCATCTAAGTTAATACAATCAACTATAACAGCTTCCTGAGATTGCTCGATGATATCATATAGCAACTTTCTAATCTGATGGCGTTTAAGAGAAGCCTCTGCAGGAGGGAACCAATTTTTCTTTAGCTGAAATTAGATAATAAAGAAAAGTCAAACAAGTGAGCAAAAAAGGATGACAGAACACATGGTGCAAGGGAAAGTTTGGCATACAACTAAAGAAACTTTTAGATAATGCCTGTAGGGATAACTGGATAGGAGGCGGAAAAGAGATGGATGACAAAACTAACAGAGAGGTTAGTGTGTCATCCCTACAGGTCTTGGACACAAACACACAGCATAGTTCTAAGTTTGGGGTATGATGAAAGGCAGATCACTTACAAAGTTGGAGAGCTTTGTGTTCTTCAAAGGGCTAGAATAAACAGGAGCTTCCTCCAAAAAACGCTCCACATAATGAAGCAAAAAGAGTCCACAATCAGATAAATTTTCCTGCTGTGGTAGCTGTTATCATTATGGAAAAAAAAAAAAAAAAAAAAGTTAACTAAAAGTTAACAAATGATACTGTAATATTTTTCATAAGCAAAACTTTATTGATGAACGCAAAAAAGGACAAAAGAAAAAAAAACTGACTAAAAACTAACTGCATATTGACCAATAAATCATGGTAGCATCTAATCACAATAAACCATACAAAAAATTTTATCTAATGATTTTGTCAAGTATTTATATAAGAAAGCAAGGTGTATTACCTCCAGTTCAAGAAATCTCATTTGTAAAAATCTCAAAGAATCACCTTCTGCCGTGTCACCATTCCTCTCTTTCCACTCTTCACAGAGGTATCTGTCATATCATTTTAACATGAAAGATTTGACCACATATATACAGCTGCAAATCTAGGAGAAAATTAAAAAAACTTAAATATAATTCTTGCTGTATAATATTTTTATCAAACAAAATAGACCTAAATTCTAGACCATAAATTCATTAAGAAACGGGGCTACTAGCGTGTATTGACAATGGAGAATGAGATTCCCAGTTCACAGAATCAACCTATGAGTAAAATTTCTAAATACTGAATAGTATTTACGTTGACCTTCTTATCCTTATCCAGAGAGTATACATTATATGTAGGTATTTAGAAATTAAATATATATTTTTTTTTTTATCTTTTTCACAATATAGACTTTTGAAGTGAGCAACTTCCAGAACTTAAGATCTGAGAACGTGGAGCAAACTGAGTTTGAGACACATGATAACCAGTGACGTGCAAGTAACTAAATACTGACAGTTTGATAATGATGCCAAATTTGACATATAATGTTTTTGTCTCTCTCATCTTTTTCAGAATGAAGTTTCTATTTTTCCTCATTTATTAAATTGTAAACGAATTGAGAACACTAATAGATATACAAACCACTAAAATGGAAGCATAAATACGAAGCACCTTTTGTTAAAACCTAAAAGGAAAAATGCAGCAGACCGAATAGACTACCAGAAGAGTGTACAATAAAGTATTGGCGCATAAGCAGACTGATCAAGAATTTAGATATCAAGCCACCTTTGAACAAGATTCTTCAGGTCCCTGTGGCTTCCTTTAATTGAGTCCATATGCAAGATGCATGGCCCCCTGGGTAAGCTTTCCATTCCCTTGTCTGCAAGGTAAAGTGCAGGAGAATAAGAAAACAGAAAGATTATAACAACCAAATAAACAAATAAACAAATGGAGATAACCACAATACATATAGCAGTGATGAAACAAAATCATAAAAATGGCTTGCCTTCACAATTGGCCACTTGACCGGGATGACAAATGACAATCAAACTCCAGTGAAGCCTATTAACAAGTTGCAGTAAAATTCATATTAAAAGGGTGAAAACATAGGATTATTCTCCAGTGCTTCAAGTAGCAAGCAGAATGAGGCAAGAAACTTTATCACCTGTAGTTTATAGGAATGAAGATGTAATCCTTTTCAAAAAGATTCACTTTCCTAGTCCATTTACGAACACGCTGAAAAGCTGCCTTGCGTTCACAGGAACTTGATGGGTCTTTCTCAAGATCAGCAAGTTTCCGAAAGAAGAAACTATTGAAGAAGTGAAACCTATGCTTTTCCTCGGGTTGAATGTTGCTTTTCAAGTATCTGCCAATCAATAAAAATCAGAATGTGTAAAACATAATTTTAGCTAGTAGAAGTAGGAGGCACAATCAGACCAAAAGACAAGCATGAGTATGATTTCCGATTTGGCATGTCATAGGTAAAGGTAAATTACCTAGGAAAAAACAAACAAAAACTCTACGATTCCAAAGAAGGGAATGTCCTTTTGATCCCTCCTACAACTTATAGCTTTACATTAATATATGTATCTGTTTTGCTAAAAAAAAAAAAAAAACACTTGAACTGTAGTTCAGATGTAAACTACTTAACTAGTGTCTAATTTATAGATAAAAATTGTAACTGAACGGTTAGATAAATTTAAGATAAAGTTATCGAGAAGAATGTAGGTGTAGTGTATGCAAGCATTGTGGTGTCAATAGATAATGGGAACTCTGGACAATACGGTCATTCACACCTAAAGGCGCTCAAAATTGTGAAACCCCAGACAAATAGGGCAAGAATGAAGCAACTACGGGAAGTCTGCACAACTTTAGACCAAACAGAAAAGAGAAATGTCACGAGCAGTCCCAAATTCATGTTTAGGACAAAGAATGGGAAGTATCAAAACAAAGGCCCAGAACGACACCTCCTCACATTTATCTCACAAGAAACTAACTTCATCGCAGCTTTACCCTCGAGTAACATCAATTCCTTTCCAACTAAATAATAGACCCCCCATATTACATAAACGACAACCTGCCATCCCCAAAGACTGTAGCAAGCAACCTTCCTCGAGCTAACAGAGGCTAATCCACAAATCTTATCAACCCAAACTCAAAAGAATTGCAAGGCAGTTTTTACTGCCCGTTTTTGCAAACTTTTTGTAGATATGAAATATACAGCTTTAAGGAATGTTATGCAGGGGAACTGTCCACTGGACTAACTAGGATACTCATCTACAGCTACAAAGAAACAAAACATACAAAAATGTAAAACCATTTAACAACATAAGAGGCCAATACCTCTCGGTGATTCTTCATTACAAACCTATAAGCCCACAATGTTGCCCACTTGCCCACAAGCCCATTAGAGTAACTTTTCATGGCTACGCATCTTTTCTATATTGTAAGTTTGTGAAGAGTAATGAAGAGGGTAGATTTTGGGGGAACCCAATAGGTTGGACAAGTTCAACAGTAATTTTTTCCTCTTCAAAACTTCTGAAAATAAAAACCACATGCCTACCATAAAAGTTGACTCCTTTGCTGTGTAACTGTATTATACGAAATGCATCTTGACACAGTAAAATTAAAGGGACAGAAAGAACCAACACGCAAGACATATTGATGAAGAATGTATACATCTACATGAATGTGGATGGGAGCCAGAAAAGAAATGAAGTTCTAATGCTTCCATGCAATATATTTCAAAGGTGTCAGGCCAAACTTACAGAATATAGAAGTCAATTATGGTGTCATTAATGAATATCTCTGGCTCAAGAAGCTCCAGGTCTCGCTTACTTATAGTAACTGCATCATGATCCCCTTTTGGATAGATAACATCTTCAAAAGACTTATCAGAACTGCAATGAACAACCAAAATCAATGCCAAGAAAAAAAAAGATGCAAAAATTAGTGAAATTGAGTAATATAGAAGACAATGAACTCAGAAGTTGTGCTAGGGTAGAAATATATTGAGAGATACATATTTTAAAAGAGACAAACACATTAGAGTGGTACTTGAAAAGCCGTAAACTGAGTGCAATGGAGCACCATGATATGTTTGACCGTATTATAATCGTTATGCAAAGAACAGCAAATGTGTGATGCTAGGATTTAGTACAATGTTTTTGATGGCTTACAGGCAATAGTATGTAGTAAAAGATACATCAAGAAATAAAGAAAAACAGAATGGCAATTACAATTTTGCCCAATAATAATGTGTCCAGTTCAAGTTCAACTATCCAGTCAACAAACAAGGACAACATAAATAGAAAGGTTACTGCTGGGCAGATTACAACCAAAATATGAACAAATGACTAGATTAAAATGAATCAAGTACAAAGTAATCTATTTTAAGCCCTATAGGAGAGCTTAAGTTCTAGACATATGAACCAGCAGTTGGGAGCCAAGCGAATTTCGACTATATCATGGCCAAAAACCCACAAACATGAAATGTTCATATGAACTAGCTATAATTGGGTGGGGGGTGACTTGCATATTTCATTGTGAATACTGAACTACTATATTTGAATACAAAACTGATACATAGTAAATGGACTACCACCACCCTATGTAAGTTGTGAGTTACAGAACTCTAGAACAACTGAACTGTCAGTGAGTGAAAAAACATAAAGTATATATCAAACATGTTAAAGCACTCACTCAAATTTAACGTTCCATGTATCACCATATCTGATATCTAATGATTTATTTTCCTCCTGTCTTTTGGACCAATGAGGGTCATAAACTGCACCTCTCAGCTGTTTAAGACCTGCATGAAATAGTGGACGGTAAACATTCTGATAGAAGACAGATGAGAATAAAAAGAAAATGCCAGGTCTGATCAAACAATAACTTTTCTACTTAATTTCATTGATAAGTATAACCCAACAAAACACAAAGCAAGTTCATCTTCAAGTTCCTAGTTACAAGCTGCAATCTTAACATTTTATAGAAAAGGAGTATCAAGGAGAAAAAAAAACAGGTGATTCAATATGTTATGAAAGAGAAGATAGGTCCATGAACACCAAAGCCAAGTAGGGCCTTACCTGATTTTTTGTTTCTCTTTCCAGCTGTTTTAGAAGTATTTGATTCAAGACGAAGATTACTTAAAGCAGTTTCCACCTACAGCAAGCAAGTTGTCACAAGTTCCACGTAGCCCAAAAGGAATGCCCTCTTTGATGCTTTCAAGGCCCAGAGCTATTACTGTCTTGTTCTAATTTCTACATGAAAAATGATTCAAGGAAGGACACACTCACATTGTCATCTCCGCTAGAAGCTGGGTCTGATGATGTAGCTGCTAAATTTATAAGAAAACCCATTGGGTGAGAGTGAGATAAATGAAATACACAAACTGTAAGCCAAGAAAAATACAAGACCTTGAGTGCATATCAAAGAGCGGCAATCGTCATCATCTGGAACGTGCTTATTATTCTGCAGCAATTTTGGAGTTTGGAGGCTAATTTCAAGGAAAAGACAAGGAGGAGGAATTTGAGAAGGACTACTTACATTGCTAATTTCCTTGAGGGGAGTCTTTGAGGAGGAGGAGACTGCACACGACACACGAGGGTTTAGGGGTAAGGCCAAATAGAGAGAGAGAGAGAGAGAGAGAGAGAGAGAGAGAGAGAGAGAGAGAGAGAGAGAGAGAGAGAGTGACACAACTCACAGTATCGGAGAAACGTGTACTTGGTGATGGGGCTCGCCTTCTTCCTGTATTTGGCGTTCGATTCAGCGGACTCAATCTCGACCACGTCGTCTTCGTCCAAGTCGAACACGGCCAACCGCCGAGGATCCATCGAGACAAGTCTTTTCCTTCCTTCGTCCCTCTATTTTCAATTCTCGCTTTTTCTTCCATGTACGTGGACCGTCGTCCGTGTTTTTTTTTCAAGGCCTAAACAGAAACAAAGCATAATAACAGCAACGAGTTGATCAATGTAAAATACTCCTTCACTTGTCACTACTCGTCGCCTCAAAGTCGAGCTTCTCACAAATGGTACAAATTGAATTCCCCACTCACCACTGAAGCAGCATATGCTCCGGAAGTCATGATCAAATTTCATGCACTAACATACACTTCCACCACTAATGTGCAAGTTATCTGATTGGAGATGCGAAAATAGCACTAGTAACCCTCAATTTCTTTCTCTGGACTTGTCATTTTTGATCCAATCAGATAACACACTAATAACTTCTTCGGTCTCGGGTTCTTACCTCGTGTGTTTGGAACACTTGGACCAACTTTTTGTTAAATGTGTTCACGTATATACATGGTAGTGTCACATAAATGGTTGGATCGAATAAAAAGCTGAAATCACGTATTGTCACCTTGGTGCGTACAACAATTTTGGTTGAAAATCTAGAGCATGTTTATTTACACAAGCCTGAATACATGGTTTCATTAACTCAACAAAATGTTTGCACGCAAAGCCGTTCGATCTTTGTAACACTTGTTTGCAGATGAAAGTCCCTTAAAGCATCTCCGACAACTTTTCTATTTTCTCAATTTTTTCCATTTAGGTATTATTGTTTTTTTTTTTTCAAGTCTAACAGCTTTCCTATCTCATTTCTTAAATATTAGATAGAGAAGAAAGAGAAGGAGTGCTTTCGCAAATTTGCAGCAAATGTCAAATTTCCTAAATTTGTATCGTCATAAAGTCTTCAATACTCTAAGAAGGAAATAAATATAGAATATTTTATTGAATCTTTGTATTGTTATATAAAAAATATAATATTTTATTGTTATAATAAATAAGGATACAAAATATTTTATTATTGTAATAAATATAAAAATCGAGAATATAAAAGCTGATATTTGGAGCAAACTTTTTTTTTAGAGATTTTAACTTTTGCTTTCTCATTTTACAAAAATTTTGAGGAAGCTTGCTCTTAGACGCCCAGTACTATTTGGTCTAGTGACATCAGTATCCTTTCTATATGTGGCAGGTCGTGAGTTCGACTCACAAAAGACTCATTATAGCATTTCAGTTTGTTTGCTTAATAAAAAAAAAAACTTGCTCTTAAATGCGTGTGTGTCACATAAAGATGGCAAACAGGTCACTAAGCACGACACTAGCTCGGCACGGCCCAAGCCCGTTAACGGCCTTGCCCGGCCCAAGCACGTTATTCTAACGGGCTAAGTTGGGTCTAGAAAAATGAGCCCATGGGCCCTTCCAGCCCGAGTCTGTTTTCGGCACGAAACGGACCCAACACGACCCGTTCATGGACCCGGCCGGAGCCGAGGAAATGGGTTGGTCCAAACCCGTACCGGTTAAAAAGTGGTCCGTCGTGAGCTATCCCAAACCCGGCCCGTTTGCGACCTTGTCACACACACCGTTGGCAAAACCAATGAGATAAAAATGGTGGCAGGTATCTCTCAGATCAGACTCGCTGAGAAAGCCAAGTCCTGTTTGGTCAAGGGCAGAGAGCGAGTGGTGGAGGTGAAATGGAGTTCCATAACCATTTCAACCAGAGAGCGGAAGCGGAGCGGTGGCTGAGCACCGCCGTGAAGCTACTGACATCACGTGACCTGCAGGGGACCAAGTCCTTGGCGATCCGCGCCCGAGAGTCGGACCCAAGGCTGGGCTCCGCCGACCAACTAATCGCCGTGGCCGACACGCTCCTGGGCGGCGAGTCCCGGATCAACAACCAGCCCGACTATTACGCGATTCTGCAACTGGCGCGGCGCACTCACAGCCTGGAGCTGGTGGCGACTCAGTACCGTCGCCTCGCCCTTCTCCTCAGCCCTCAGGCTAATCGCTTTCCTTTCGCTGATGAGGCCTTCCGCCTCGTCTCCGATGCCTGGACCGTGCTCTCCAACCCCTCCAAGAAGGCCTCGTACGACCAGTTGTTCGACGCGCCGCCGCAGCAGGCAGTGAGGAAAAGCCCAAGGAACAAGGACAATGTGGCCAGCAATGAGCCGGAGGCATCCGATTCTGGTAATTTCTGGACGGCATGCCCCTACTGTTTTCATCTCTTTGAGTACTCTAGAGTGTATGAGGAGTGTATGCTTCGCTGTCAAAGCTGCAAGAGGGCCTTCCATGCGGTGGTGATATCGTCACCGCCTGTGATGGACAGCGGGGACGCTAATTTCTGCTGCTGGGCGTATTTCCCCATGGGCTTGTCACCCGCTAGCGCTAAAGATACCTCCAACTGGTCGCCCTTTTCAACTATGTATGCTGTTCCTTTACCCCCTACTACTACTAAGAAGAAGCCTGCTTTGGGGCCAAGGGTATACCAGGACGATGATGACCCCTTCCTCAACCACATTTCCGATCCCAGTGAGGATTCCGATGATGAGTGGCACAATGATAAGAGGAGGAACAAGAAAGCAGCAAGACCAAAAGGAAAATCTTATGTTTCTGCAACCCCTGCAAGAGCTTCCGATAGAATAAGGAAGGCGACTCGAAATGTCATGCCATCCAATGGGGATTCCAGTAACAAGACCAGTGCTGGTGCAAGAAAGCGAGGTGCTGCTGCGTTGGGGAAATTGGATTTGAATGTGGAGTTTAGTAATAATGAGGTAGAGGAGCCTGCTGCTCAGACAACGAGTGCAAATGGGGAGGAGGATAATATTGAAGGGATTAGCTTCTTCGAAGGTCTTGATGAGTTCTTGAGCAGTCTGCCCATACTCAATGTCGTTGCCGATGACAAGGTGAAGGCTAATTAGCAAAACCGTAAGACTCTTTACTTTTTCTCATTGCTCTTTTAGCTGTTCTAGTTGCGTTTCGGATGCATGCTGTAATGAATGGTGAAGAGCTTCTTAGTGTTTTGTTTAATGGCTCTCTTATTTTGACGTGTAATCTGCAGCAATGTAAACTTAATCTAGCTTTAGCTCTTGTAATGGTAGTTCGGTTTCTGTATATAGATATCTTGTGATGCGAGCATGGATCTAAAATTTGGACTTTAGAACCATATTAGACAAACATAGGGTATCGGTTGTTGTGATAAAGTATGCTGATGCTTTTAAATCTAGGATTTTGTTTGTGAGACAACTAGCAATACTTCACTTTCAGGTATTATAATTTTATAGTCCTTGAGCAAACTGTAGGATATTTTGGTCTGATGGAAAACACGAGATGAGGTGGAAAAGATTCAATACAACTTCATGGGATTGCATAGATTTGGTTCTCCACGGAAAATTCTGCTCAAACCCGCTCTCCACAGCATCCTTTATTGCTAGTGTCCCTTGAAATCATAAAGGTTTACATCCCCTAGACAATTAGGAGCAAATGCTCGCACTTACCATATTGATGTCTGTTCTTTGTCATAGCTGCCCAGTAAACCTGTGCTTGTGGCACAGATTGAGTCAAACTGCAGTTAATTCTTGAGTTTGCGTGTACATCTTTCTAGGTAACATGCAAACTTAGCCCTTTTACTATTTTGCGGCATGGTTCCTTTCTTTGCTAGAGGCTGTATTGAAGGTTTGATGGAGTGATAAGAATTCTTTCCTTTTGTCAAAATTTATATTGGAAGGTTTGATGGAGCGTATGGCTCTCTACTCATCGTGTTTAATATATATGCCATATGTGTGTGTATCGACCGATCAGAGTCTTTGATTAGGAGGCGTCGAATCCAACAAGAAAGGACGAGATACAAGCGTGTGACGCTACCGGAGGACATCCCAGCCGGACATGATGGATGTTCTACGATGAGTAGAGAGCCATACGCTCATGACCCAACATATTTAGGCAGTCACGGTGTGAGGATTAATCCGCTCCATCTCCCTCCCCTCCTCGAGGATCTTTGTGGCATCAGATGGTAGAAGCGAGAAGCCCAGCTCTTCTTCTTCTTCCCACCAGCGGTCTCTGCCTTGTACATCGCCTCAAGCGCTTGAGAGATCGGATCCTTGAGAATTTTTAACTGCAATCGCGATTGCACAATCAGTATGTATTCAACAATAATTCAAAACTAAAGTCACCAAGGCAAAATACTTGCTCCCTCACTATCGCTCGACAAGGTTACAACGTTCACAACCATCTCTCTAAACACCTAAAGAAAGGAA
Source organism: Fragaria iinumae (assembly GCA_009720345.1). Taxonomy (NCBI): domain Eukaryota; kingdom Viridiplantae; phylum Streptophyta; class Magnoliopsida; order Rosales; family Rosaceae; genus Fragaria; species Fragaria iinumae. The sequence goes on along the minus strand of CM019118.1, from coordinate 12,500,294 downwards.
AGGGGCTATCTGATTCAAATCTAGCCTACCCGTCCAAAAGAAATTTAAAATAAAGGTTCAAGAACACCAAAAACAGGTGCCGAGAACTAAAGAGCAAAATCCTAGATTCCTAGACATGCTTTCTAAGCGTCCTAACACAGTTCTTTGGCTACCCAACAACGTAAACATGCATCCCAGAAACCCAGAAAAGCAAGAACACAGAAAGCATGCAAAACATAAAACTCAAAAGCGCTTTTGGTAAAATCTCACAAAGCTTTCAAATAAGCACACAAAAGGATCAAGATGTTGGGGAACAATCATATATATGATCTTTTAATATAATAGAAATCTCAATAAAGAATGTAACAAACAAAACAATGTATGACTAGGATTGCAAGTAGTCAAGTAATTGTTCAATCCTAAAATATGATCACAACGACATATGAATTATATATAAGAAGTACAAGAAAAGAAATAATTGACTTGATTTTCCGATTGAGGCATGCATAAAATACTTGACTAAAGACAGATTTCGCCCCTATCCTTATGTTTGTAGACTTGTAGTTCGATAGGCGTCCGCCTTATAGAATACAACAATCGATGATCCAAAATAGAAGCACCGCAATTTTGGATTCTAGCGAACTATAAATTGTATTTTGTACTTGTTTCTGCTAGATCCCGTAGACCTTGAAGAAACTCGTCCTGGATCCGTCTTCTTGCCTGCAAAAGGATACTGACCGGGACTTTCCGGTCTTTATCTCTCCGATGGTAAAGTTAGTTTATCGGTAGGAGTGTATTTAAGTGTAAGGAGATGTTTTCTTACCCTTTTGGTTGACTTCACCATTATACTTATAGCCCCGGGTCGTCTTGTATTTCAAACATTCTTCGATGTGGGACAAGTGTGACTCCTGTATAGTTGTCCTCCCTCCCGGGCGGGACCGTTACAACTGTTTCTGCTTCGTAGCATCACGGGCCGGGGGAGGTATTTGTCGACTACCGACTACAAGTCCCCCTAAGTTCCCGTTCAAGACACGTCTTGAGTGGGGACTTGAAGAAATGGTCCGTGATGCCGAATTGTTAACGGGTACCCGATCATAGTCCCCCCAAGTTCGTACTCAGGACATGTTTGAACGGGTTGCCGTTGGGATGGAAGGTAGCGAACCATTCCACGTTAGTTGTTGCTCGAGCGCGGGGTATGATCCCCGTGTGGGTTATCAGGCCACTATTCTCCGTGTGAAGGGAATGATACAGGCATGCCCAACTCCCGTGTTTCCGGAGTCGTACAAGGGGCTTACAGCTCTCAAGGTTTGGTTGTTTCAACCTTGCATTCAACCGGTGGTACGCGCGGGGCGACCACAGCTCGCGTGTCAGTTATGTATGCGGCGCGAACTTTTCAGCCCGCGTGAAAGTGTTGCCTACGGAGTGAACGCAGCTCGCGTGTAAGTTAGGTACGCGGAGCGAACTCCAGCCGGTGGTTCGCGCGGGGCGACCGCAGCGCGCGTGTCAGTTATATACGCGACGCGAACTCTTCAGTTTGCGTGGTCACTGGCACGCGGAGCGAACCCAGCTCGCGTAAAAGTATTGCACGCGGAGCGAACCCCATAGCTCGCGTGGTAGTCATGGCACGCGGAGCGAAGTCAACAGCTCGCGGGGAAGTCGTGGCACGCTGAGCGAACTCGTGTGTAAATATTGAACGCGGAGCGACGTACTCAGCTCACGTGACTTGTTCAGTCGTTTTGCGCGGGGTGAACTCCTCACCTTGCGTGGAGTGGACCCTGGTGGCTTGATTGACGGGTCTACGTAATCCCTGGGAGCTCGGGGACCACTGGCGAGTGCTACCGGGTAGTGTTGTTGTGCAATAATGGTATGTCCGCCAGGTGGCGCTGTGGGGAGGGTGAAGGGATGTGCATTTAATGCGAGGCGTGTCACGCCTGTCGTGTTGGAGAAGCTACTCGGTAGTGGGGCACGTGTCTGGATCCTATGGAGGGCGCGATCGGTTGGATTGCTTTGATGGGAGGGGAAAAACGAGGCGTCCCTTCCCCGGCTTCGTATATAAGGAAGCGCTGCCTTATCTCCATTCTCGTCTTGCCGTTGAAGCGTGGAGGAAGAAAAGGAAATTCGTACGCTTGGGGGAGTGTTGCTGCTCTGCTACAGTCGATCTTTCGATTGCGAGGTGCTATCCGTTTGCTGCTCTTGTGTGTCGTCGGCCTTCACTATCTGGTTAGTTTCCCTTCTCTAGCGTGTAGTTGTGTGGCTTTGAGTATCTAGTAGGGTGTGGATTGGTAGATGTTTCTGGGTTTCTAGGTGTCGTCGGGTGGCGGAAACGGGTGGTGTCAAAACTTCCCGGCGGCGGTACGCGGTGTAGGTATCTGACAGGGGTTTTTTTATAGGGTTAAAATGGAGTCAAGGGGTTCCGATGCGAGCATTTCTGATTCGTTTTGGCTGGCCCGTGCGGATGAGGACGAGAGGATGGAGGGGTATCTGCGCCGGGAGACTAATAGGGATGCCGAGCGGGCAAAATCAAATTCTGGGGTCTCCAGCTCGAGCACCGAGTACCCGGTGATGGAAGCCATCCCGATCCCTCGCGTCCTTCACCGTTTGGAGGACGGGAGGGTGTGTGATGAGCCCATATGCAGTTACACGCCTGAGGAGATTGAACAGTTGAGGGAGGAGTGGAACATTCCTCCCGAGATCCCTATGCGTGGCTTGTACCCGGGAGAGCTTGCGTGCGCTCCGAGAGATAAGTATGTAGCGGTGCATGACAACATGTTCAGGAATGGGTTCTCCGTACCGCTACCCCAATGTGTGCAGTACATACTGAGTATGCTGCAGCTCGCTCCCGGCCAGGTTCCGCCGAACCAGTGGCGTCAATTGCTGGGACTAGGATGTCTGTATTTCCTTTTGAACTTGGGCTGGCCGACAATCAATGAATTTCGCGCGCTCTACAGGCTATCATACTCGAAGAAGGTGGGAAGCTCCGGGTGTGTAGGCTTTACCGCACGGGACTATAAGTCAGTGATCACCGATCTCCCTTCTTCGATAAATAAGGAGTGGAGGGCGAAGGTAGTTCTGGTGGGGGGGTCCTGGCAAAGAAAGACGAGGCGGCACACGGTTCCCAACTACTTCCGGGCTATTGGGGATCAGAGCTACTCGTTGACAGCGATCGAGCGGGAGCGGATTGCCCGTATATTCGCTGCGTGGCCCCACGACGAGGATCGTAGCTCGTATCATTTGACGCGGTGGGCCGTTCTCGCATACTGTGAGATGGGTAGAGTGCCCGGTGGGTTCATCTTGATTTCCGCTTTATATCTGAAGTCTTTAGTATGCCCAGTGTAATTAATGTCGTCCTTTGGTGTGCAGGAAAGATCCCTAGGCGTGTTCCGCGCCCGAATCATCCTCTTGACATGGAGAAAGATCAAGCTCTCTTGAAGAGGCTCCTGACCAAAGGGGATATGGCGTCGCGCACTGAGGTGGACGTGGACACGCATACGGTACGTGTCTTGAATAAACAGAAGGTGCTGGATGTTCCCGAAGAAGTATACGGGTCAACGGAGACTCCGCCGGTACCTCTTCCTGCAGGCTCGCCGATCACTTTGGGTGAAAGGAAAAGGCGCCATCATCACTCGAGGAGAACTCAAGGTGTCGAGCCCCTGGTGACCGACACCGGGAGGGTCGTGTCCGGGAGTCATGTACCAAAGCTGAAGAAGCATAAGGCGGCTCCCGGGGCATCTACGTCGACTCCCACGCTGTCCATACTTGCCTCTGCGGTTCCGAAGATTTCGAAAACTCCGATCAGGCAGGTGCTTGATGAGTATGGGTATGCGGACGAGAAGTTCGTCCGGGCGATGGTTGGTGACCTGAAGGGGATTGATCTGGACCGGGTGAGATTCAAGGAGAGCTCTCCCTCCGAGTCCCGAAGGATAGCACGGGAGCACCTGATGAAGGTAAGCGTACGGGACGCTTGTGTTTTGTTGTGAATTGTGTTTGGGGACTGATATTTTGTAGGCTCATTTTTTGTACTTGTAGGCTTTGTTCGCGGTGTATTCCATTGACGCCAGCGAGGACACTGCTGTACTGAAAGAGCAGGTGGCGAAGCTCAGCGGGCACGTAAGCTACCTTCAGACTGAGAAGGGGTCTCTCGAAAGGGAGAAACAAGCTTTGGTCGAGAAGCTGGCCATGACTCAACAACATGTCCGGGAGGCGGAAAGCAAAGCGGATCGGGTCCCGGAGCTCGAAGCCGAATTGCAGTCCTTAAGGGCGGAGGTGGAAAAATATCGCCCGCTGGAGGATAGGCTTCGTGAGAAAGAGGCCGAGATAGCGGAGTGGGAGAGCTTGGTGCCCGCGCGTTGTGAGCAAGCTGTTGCGGCGTTCAAAGAGTCGCATGAGTTCAAAGGTCTGCTCCAGTCTGCTCCAGTCTGCTCAGGATGAGGCCATCACGGAGAAGTTCACAGAGGGGAGTGTGCACGGGTACCTCGACAAACCCCGGATGCTCGCGGATCTGCTGGCTGCGCAGGAGAAGGACGAAGCACAGGGCTCCCAGGCTATCCACCCGGAGGGTCTTGTCGAGGCCGAGCCTGAATGCGCTGAGGCCGAGGTGCATGTGTCCGAGAGTGAGGGCGAAGAAGATACACCCGACTCGGTCGAGAATGACATGGTATAGGGTGTTGAGCTGAGCGCAACTGGACTAATTTTTTGATTTTGCTGTGGAATGGCTGTGTCGGCCCGTGGTCCGGTTGGTATATTTGTAATATGTTTCAAGTGTCCATGTTGAATTCTCATTGTTATGCCTTTGAATTGTGTGTTGCCTCTTTGTTTTGCCCGTTGGAATCCGGGGTACCACACCCACAGTTTTACTCTAAGTGTTACGAGTTTAACTGTACAAATGTTGTGAATTTAACTTCTTCATTTCTGTAAGTTGTTAACAAAACAAATGAAGGCATCTTCTTGGGTCGACTTAACCAGACCCGGTAGGCATGATTTACAATTCCTGACCTCGATTAAACGGGGTAGAATTTAAGGTGTTCGGTGTTCCACGGGTGCCCGGTGATGATGACGTCCCTGTCTCTTAGAAAGAATGTTGCAGGGCCGACTTCCTCCACGATCTCGTAAGGGCCCTCCCAGGTCGGATCAAGGGCCATTGGTTGGGCCATCACCCGCTTCATTACCCAGTCTCCGAGACCCAAGGTGCGTGGTCTGACCTTGGAGTCGTAATGCCGGGCGACGCGCTGCTTGTAAACTTGGTTGTGTATGTCGGCCCGTCCCTTCTCTCCTCAATGAGATCCATGTTTAACTGTAGCCCCTCTGTGTTGGTTTGTTCATCGTATCCCTCGACTCTTCCAGTCGGTATCGTCACTTCGATGGGAATGACAGCCTCCGTGCCGAAAGCCAAGCTGAAGGGTGTCTCTCCCGTTGATGCCGTAGCAGTAGTTCGGATGGCCCACAGAACCTCCGGGAGGGTTTCCGCCCACAAGCCTTTAGCGGCGTCTAACTTCTTCTTCAGCAGTTTCTTGATAATCTTGTTGATCGCCTCCACCTGCCCATTGGTCTTTGGGTGTGCTACCGATGCGAACACCATCGGGGTTCCCATGTCCTTGGTGAACTCAATGAGCCTTGGGTTGTTGAACTGCGTGCCATTGTCGGTTATGATAGTCTCCGGGACACCGAATCTGCAGTAGACATTTTTCATGAGGAACCCCATCACGCTGTCGGTGGTTATCCGACGAAGCGGTTCTGCTTCGACCCACTTTGTGTAGTAATCCACCGCTACGATGGCATACTTGTACTGTCCGGGAGCGGTAGGAAACAACCCGATCAAGTCCAAGCCCCACTGTGCGAAGGGCCATGGAGACAGCAGGATTGAGAGTGCAATGGGCGGGGAATGGACCGCGTTAGCGTGTTGGTGGCATTTATGGCATCTTGCTGCTACTTGGTCCGCCATCTTCCCCATGTTGGGCCAAAAATACCCCGTTCTGAGTGCCTTGAACGACATGGATCTCGATCCGGAATGATTGCCACAAACGCCCTCGTGGATGTCCCAGAGGATCGTTTCACCGTTTTGTACTGATACACATTTTAAGTTGGGAAAGCAGTAACCCTTGCGGTACAGTGTATCGTTGATGAGCGTGTATCTGGCGCATCTTGATTGTAACTTCCTTGCCTGTTGCCGATTCTCCGGGCGGACACCCTCTTTGAGGAACTCAATGATGGGGTCCATCCATGTCGGTTCTGCGAGACCGGTAGTGATGGCGAAGATTTCCGAGATCGTCTTGTCGATACTCGGCCGGTTCAGGATCTCCACTTTCATTTCTTCGTGTCTTTGCTGACGGGTGCCGGTGGCAAGCCGGGCCAAAGCATCGGCATGGCTGTTTTCCTCCCTAGGGATCTGGGCCATAGTCGCCGACTCGAATTCGCACATGAGAGCTTTTGCGAGTGCCCGATAAGAGTTGAGGTGCGGCTCTTTAACTTCAAATGTCCCGTCTACTTGGTTCACCACAAGCTGTTAGTCGCTGAACACCTCGACTCTTTTGACCCCAATCCCTAATGCCAGCTGTAATCCTCCGATCAATGCCTCGTATTCGGCTGTATTATTGGACGCAGGGAAATTAAACTCCTGGGCGTGTGTGTATGCGAACCCGTCCGGGCTAACCAGGATGATTCCCGCTCCGCTCTTCTCTTTAGTGACGGAGCCGTCTACGAACAACTTCCAACACGGCTGGACTTCACGGGGAGCCTCCGTGTCCTCTTGCTTTGCCGCTGAGCACTCCACGACTCTTTTCATGGGGGTCAATTCGGAGATAAAATCCGCCGCCGCTTGCCCCTTGATGGCTACTCTCGGCACTTAGTGGATGTCGAACTCTCCCAGTTCTATCGCCCATTTGGCCAGTCTCCCGCTGGTCTCTGGCTTCTGGAGGACTTGCCTGAGGGGGTAGTTGGTGAACAGGGTGATGGAATGAGCTTGGAAGTAATGCCGCAGCTTCCGGGCGGTCACGATGAGTGCTAGGGCCAACTTTTCTAAGTCCGGGTATCTGCTTTCAGCCAGTGTGTAGCCCTTGCCAACATAATACACCGGAAGCTCCACGGTGTCATCTTTTCTAATCAGAGCTGAGCTTACTGCCGTATTAGATGCTGCAAGATAAAGATATAGCATCTCCCCGGGAGTTGGTTTGGAAAGCTTCGGGACGGATGCCAAATATTCCTTGATATTCCTAAAAGCCTCGTCTTGCTCCGGCCCCCAATTGATCAGCTTGCAATGCTGGCTCTTGAGGAGTTTGAAAAACGGTGCACACTTGTCCGTGAGTCTGGATACAAACCTAGCGAGAGCTGCGATCTTACCCGTTAGGGACTGCACATCGCTTCGGACCTTCGGGACCACCATATCCATGATGGCTTGGACCTTCTCTGGGTTCGCTTCAATTCCCTGCCGGCTAATCACGTGGCCCAAGAACTTCCCTTTGACAACTCTGAACACGCATTTCTCCGGGTTCAGCCTCATACCGTACGCGAGTATAATATCGAAACTTGTTTGCAGGTCACTAACGTGCTCGACCGCAGTGAGACTCTTGACTAGCATGTCGTCCACGTACACTTCCATGGTGATCCCCAGTTGCTTAGCGAACATCTTGTTCATCAGGCGCTGGTAGGTCGCTCCCGCGTTCTTTAGTCCGAATGGCATCCTTTTGTAGTAGTAGACTCCCTTGTCGGTCGTGAAGGCAGTATGTTCCTCGTCCGCGGGGTCCATCATGATTTGGTTGTAGCCTGCATAAGCGTCCATAAAGCTCAGCATTTCGAACCCGGAGGTGGAATCGACAAGCTGGTCGATTCGAGGCAACGGGAAGCTATCTTTGGGGCACGCCCTATTAAGACTGGTGTAGTCCACGCACATCCTCCATTGCCCTACTGCCTTCTTGGGGACCATGACCACGTTGGCCAACCATTGCGGGTATTTCGCTTCCTTGATAAACTGGATATCCAGCAGCCTCTGCACCTCTCCCTTGATGATGTCACACTTGGCCACGTCGAATGACCTCCGTTTCTGCCGTATGGGGGGTACGCCTTTACGGACTCCCAACTTGTGCGTGACTATATCACTCGAGATACCGGGCACGTCAGCGTACGACCAGGCAAACGCTTTGCTGTTTGCCTTCAGAAAACGCACGAGTTCCTCCCGCACGGCGACAGGTAAACCGGTCCCAATCTTCGTGGTTCGGGCTGGGAACTGGTCCGAGATGCAAATGAGCTCTGTTTCCTCAACCGACCCTGGTCTCTCGGATTCAGTCCCTTCCGTTGCAGCATTAATTCTGGGATCCTCATAAACATCCGACATGAGTCTATTCGTACTTCCGGAGGTTAACACCTCTGCTCTTTTCCTGCCAGTATCCCGGTCGATAGCGTAACATCCTCGTGCAGCCACCTGATCGCCGCGGATGGTAACGATGCCCGTGGGGGATGGTAGTTTCATCATCAGCATGTGACCGGCGATGAACGCCTTGAGTTTCCACAAGGCCGGTCTCCCAAGTATCCCGTTGTATGATGAGTTACAGTCGACTATGATGAAGTCTACCGTTGATCGCAGCGTGCTCCCCTCTGAACCTTTGAGGAGCATAGGTATGTAGTCAGATCCGAGAGGTTGCACCACGTCTCCGGAGAAGCTTATTAGCAGTTCATTATCCTGTGTGAGCTTGCTGCTCCCCCTCTTTAGTGCCTGCCAAGCATTTCTGAACAGTACATTCACGGACGCCCCGGTGTCGATCAGAATTTTCTTACAGAGATAATGATCCAACTGTGCAGTGATCAAGAACGGATCCTCGTGAGGCAGCCTGGTCCCTTGCTCCTCTTCTTCGAACCTCACGGATTTCCACCTCAAGTTGACATTCTGAGCGCTACAGCTCCTGAAGGCGTATACCTCCCGCCCATCTCTGATCCCGGGGCATTGTTTCTTGGCCCTGTTACTTCTCTGGTCGATCGGCTCTCCCCCGTGGATCGTGTTGATCGTCCCGTACACGGATTCCGCAGGCGCTTGCCGTCGTCCTGACACGTACTGCTGAAGCTTTCCTGCTTTTAGCTAGCTTTCGATCGTCTTTTTTAGCTCAATGCAGTTATTTATCGCGTGCGTCGCTTCCTCGTGGTATCCGCAGTACTTTCCGGTATCTTCCCTCGTTAATCGGGACGGCGAAAACTTTCTGGTCGCCGGTCCCGGGATTGTTTCCTTGTTCTCGTTCCATACTACCTCGGGGGTTGCTGTTAATGTGGTGAAGCGTTCCCTGGCTACATGAATTGTCGCTCCCAGTCCGCCGTCCCGAGAGCTCCCTTTGCGTGGACCCCCCAATGGCTTGGTTTGTTTCCCGCCCCCGTCCTTGAACCTCTTGCTCGGGGTGCATGCTTGTCCCTCTGGGTCCCCTTGCCAGGTTCTTACTTCTTGGATCGATTGCCCTCGGGATTCGGCCCTCCTACCTTCCTTTCTTTTGTTCGCATGCCGATCCCCATATGTGTCGTGGTCTGCTTGGGCGTGTCTGATCGCCATTTCCATTAGCTCATCATAGCCCCGTGGGTTTTCAATCCGTACTGCGTATAAGAACTTCCCGGGCAGTAGGGCCTGGACGAAGGCTTCCTCCGCCACCTTCTTGTCGAAACTCCTAACCTTGGTCGTGGCCCCCTGCCAACGATTCACAAAGGTCTTTAACCCCTCGGCGTGCCCTTGTTTTACCTTGAAGAGTTGGGTGGTATTCTGCCCGTCCGTTCGCAGTATGAATCGGTTCACGAATCTGTCCGCGAGCTTCCTAAAGCAATCTATTGAGCCGGCCGGGAGCTCATAGAACCAGCTCAGCGCCTCACCCGATAGCGTCTGCTGAAACATGTTGCAGCACGCGGCATCCGAATAATCCTTTGCGTTTGTATGGGATTTAAAACTGTTGAGGAAGAGATGCGGGTCCCCTTCCCCCCCGTAGCTCAACTTCAGAGGCTTTGCTGCGTGAGAACGTACGGTCTGCGTAATGGTCCGCGTGAACGGTCCCCTTCTTTCTTCGAATCCCACACCGGGCGGGTTGTGGGCCGCCCGTCTCTCCGCCTCGTCTACCCTCATGGTTAGGTTCACCACACTGTCCCGTATTGCCATTAGGGCCGTCTCTATGCCTGTTGTTTCCGATCTCCCATCCTCGATAGGCGTTGGGGGCGGTGGTGGGCCCTCTCTCTCCATAACTTCTGGGAACAGGTTTGCCCCGACAACGACTGTCCTGCGGGCGATCATCGGCGGCGTCATCGGCGAACCCGACCCTTCGCCTTGCGCCTCGCGTGATATGGCGGCAGCCCGCTCGATTGCCTCGTCTCTCTCCAGTCTTCTTGATAACGCGCCCATTATCGTCGCGTTATCTTTCTCCAGCTTTTTCTCCCGAGCGGTGGCTTCTAAGCGGTCCCGCGCTCTCTCCCTTTCCATACGTGCCACGTCCGCTGTTAACCTCCCTACCATGTCCTCCATTTCTTCCTGCGTGGGATCGCGCATCACCCCGTTTGGGGTCCTTTGCCGATCGTTTATCGCCAGCGCGCGCTCCAGCCTCTCATCCGTTCCTCCCGCCCTAGTATTGCTTCCTGGTGTCCCATCTCTACTGAGGCCACTGTGGTCTCCTGTCGTCATCCTGCTCCCGACTCCTGCTTCATTTGTCTCGGTCATCATGACACTGGCTTTTCGTAAAGACTTCCCACAGACGGCGCCAATTGTTTCTGCTAGATCCCGTAGACCTTGAAGAAACTCGTCCTGGATCCGTCTTCTTGCCTGCAAAAGGATACTGACCGGGACTTTCCGGTCTTTATCTCTCCGATGGTAAAGTTAGTTTATCGGTAGGAGTGTATTTAAGTGTAAGGAGATGTTTTCTTACCCTTTTGGTTGACTTCACCATTATACTTATAGCCCCGGGTCGTCTTGTATTTCAAACATTCTTCGATGTGGGACAAGTGTGACTCCCGTATAGTCGTCCTCCCTCCCGGGCGGGACCGTTACAACTGTTTCTGCTTCGTAGCATCACGGGCTGGGGGAGGTATTTGTCGACTACCGACTACAGTACTCTTGTAGGAGAAATGTGAAATAACTTACGAATGATAGTCTTCACCAACTTCATGATCTTGAGGAGATGTGATTATGAGTTTATATAGAACCTCAAGTAAACCATCATGTCCGTTCACTTCTCCTTCAAAGAGACACATTAATTCTTAAAGACATCTAGTCACCTATTGAAAAAGACACTTTTTCAAATGAAAAGATCATGATTAATTTTATTTTCATTCATATTAGATATTATTACATAATTTCTAACACAAGAAACTTACGAAAGTGAAGCTCGAAGATTTCTCATCTCTTTGGAAAGCTCGAAAGGCTGCAGCAACACAGATTCAGGAAACTTCGAAGTTTTCGGAAGCTCTGAAAATCTCATCTCTCTTGAAAACTCAAAATGGCAAAAGTCTTCTTCACACTGACGTCGAAGTTTTATATACGACATCTGAACGATCGTAACCGTCGATGTCAAATCGATAAACGCTCATGATCAGGCTATGTGTCCATCAAGATACATGATGTAAAATGGTTCCTTAACCTAAGAAACTCGAACGTCAACCAAGCCTAGCATGCGCACGACCGACCACTCTTGGGGCACCACGTGTCTCATGTCTCATCAAAACTAATCATCATGAGGCATAAAACGAGGAGACATGCTTCCTCCCGTTACATGCTCATTAATGACGATCGTAAGTCTCATAAAGGCTGCTTCCTGACAGCCGAAGACGACGACTTGGGGAAAAAATGACTCCTTCTAGGTATTAAGATCTTCTTGAACACGAATGTCTATCATAACAGAGGTGTTGGGTGCTGATTATCGAATCCCTTATCAAAAAATCATAGCCACAAAAGACCAATCATTTGTCACTCTAGGCCATCGAGACCTACAAATCACCTGAAGGAGCGCAACACCAAAGATAAAATCACCAAAGCACAGCTTTATTATTTAAGGATCAAGAGAGACAAGATCTCAATCTAGCTCCACAAAAACAGCTCAATTCTACATCAAAACCATAAAGGAACTCCATCGTGCTTGCTATTGCTAGAATAGTTCAAGTCCTCAGCACCCTCAGGAAAGTTCCACTTAATGCCACATTTACAAAATATTGTTCCAACCATCTTATTACATTAATGTTCACAGTACACAAATCTTTTAGAACAATATATGAGAGGAAAGACTCCGAATTTTAGCTCCAAAGTAAATGATTTTTAACTGAGACTCTGCCATTTTTCTCTTTCAAATTGTTTTCCTTGTAATCGAGAGTCCATTTCTCAAATGTACAGTCAACAAAATCATAATAACCACCATGTACAGATAGAATGCCTTTCTTCACCTTTTCTTCTATCCAAGGGTAAGTGAGTAGATTTAACAACGAACGGTTAACTGATTCCTGCAAAATAATGCCCGCTCAACATTTCCTTTTTTTTTTTTTTTTTTTTTTTTTTTTATATCAAAGGAGCTTCTATTCATACATCCACAATTAGCACTTAGACCTCTCCTTTTTTTTCAAGTATTTGTTAACTTTGTCAACTCATATCAAATTACCGATAAAGACATACACAAAACTCTTTTTTTTTTTTTTTCACAGACAATGCACGTTCAAAGCCATATTAAGATTTCATTCTTAAAAAAAAACAATAAAGTAAGATTTTATTTAGATTTGAAATCGAGACATGATTTCAAATGAATTCAAATATGAGATCACAGAAAAAAATTGGTTTCATAGACGACGAGATGATGTATCTCAAAAAAATAAAAGATGATGGGATTTTGGTTTAATAAGATAAAACTACCAACAATGAAACGACTCAATTGATTGATAAGATTCAACATCTATATATATGAAGCACTTTATTTCTTTAGAGAATTTTTGAAATTTTTTTTTATCAAATTGAATTTAAGAATGGTTTGTTTTTTATTGATTTGGAGAATGAGTATTTTGGGAAAATTAGGGAGGTGTAAATAGCATTTTAGTTTTTTTGTAAAAGTGAAGTACAGGTCCATTAAGTAGGGAGGTCCAAGTGCCACGCATTATACAAAGAAGTGGACAAGAAATAAACAATAAAGACAGCTTAAGAAAAATATCAATATGCTGAACTGTAAGTCTGTAACTCAGTTGAAACCCCAGTCTATGCTCAACAAGAAAACTAAATCATTGATAATCTTCTGGTTAAAGTTTTGGGAGGAATCATCAAATCAAACTGTGTTGAACATTGTGGATAGCAATACTATGAGAATATCACTTTGGTACACACGCACATACAAACGAAATAAAGAAAATACAAACTGGCAATTGTTGTTCAACAGAAAGCTAGTGCATGGCACACATTTGTAATTGCATAGTATAAAACATTAGTTACCTTCTCACAGTGTTTGCATTGCTGGTCAAAGCTGAGATTGGAGGCAGCAATCTTTGTCCACAACCTTGCATCCTTTGCATTGACAACCCAACTTTGGATAAAGTTACTGATAAAATGAGTTTTAGACGTCAGAGACATAACTTGATAGAAGAAAAGATCATACAGCACAATCATAATCCACTACTTGTAAACTGAAAAGGTATACTTAACCTTTTGTCTACTTCATCATTCATACTCATAAGAGCACGAATGCCTCCACAGCAGCTATGACCAACAACCAATATGTTTTTGACCTGTAAAATAACTAAAGTCTATAACAATTTGAAAAAAAGGATTGCATAGTTCGGTAAGGTTGCATCTGTTTTCCATTTTACTACTAGGAAATGAATCATACTATGTCTGAATACTGCACTTTCCTGATGCAGATAAACTTGACACCTTCTCTTATTGCTGACATTGAGTAAATTTCAATTGCATCAAATATAAACTTATTAAAAAAAAAGATCTAAAGTTTATGAGGTACTTCTGTATACTGGTGCTTTCCTCACTCACTCCCTCTCAAATACTTAAGTTCCTATATCCAAAAAAGAAATTGCCCAAATATTTCCTACCTCACTATTGTTAATCAGTAAGCAGATGATGTACAACCAACAGATAAAAGACGTCCAGCATGGAAAGAAATGAGTGGATACTTACTTCAAGAGAATTTACAGAAAATTCCAGTGCAGCATTTGTTTCTGAGGGTCCACTCTGCAAAAAACATTAAAAAAAAAAATCAGATTTAAAAAAAAATGTTGGGAAAAGATATCTCGGTTCAGACCTTATGTAAAAAAAAATAAAAAAAAAAGGATATCTATTGTATGATATCTCATGTCATTGGTGAGTTTTCAATTTTTTTGGCATCACCAAGTTTACCTCAAAGGGTGGAACCAAATTTGCAATGTTGCGAACCATAAACGCTTCTCCTGGCTGGAATCCCAGAATTGTTGAGGGACAGACCCTAGAGTCTGCACAACCAATGACCAAGAACTGTTCCAGAAAACCATCAGTACACATGCATATTCTATTATTCTCCTCACTAAAATGCATCTATCTAACGATATACTTGATCCTTCAATTGCGAAAATTTAATATTACTACCTTTGGTGATTGGCCCTTGGCAAGATTTTGATAGTGTTCCAAGTTTTCCCTATTAAAAAATGAGAATCAAATAAGAAATCAGAATTTTTGAACTATTAAGTATTAACTTCAAGACCACAGTAAGACTCACAAATATTTCTGCCTTTTGAAGCTAAGAAACCGATGTTTCATATCTTCAAACAAATCGCTCCCATCCTCAGTTTCCACTACTCTCTCCAGTTTGTCGCTTTTCAGTTGTTGAGTCAGGCCTAAGGACTCTCTGGAAGCCTTTATGGTCAAACCCGAATAACTGGTTCATATAGAACAAAACAAAAAAATAACATTTCAACACTCAACCATTATGTTTGACATTTCAGGTTAAGTGGATCAGTTTGAGGCGATTTGAACATAAATAGAGACAGGCTTATCTCTTAGGATCAATCCGAAGGTTGCATGTAGTCTGTAACCTTATACTGTAAACATGTCCTATATACAAACCATGAGACGAAGAAAATCAGAATTTTGACAAGTAAATATAAGACCTCTATTTAATCCCATCATAGATCATATTTATATTGATCTCACTAATAAAAGGGGCAGTCCATGAATTTGCAGCTGACTATCTACTCCTCAATCTGAGTCAGAAGTATCAGAGTACACGACGACATCTGAATTGCAAAGCAGAAAGCAAATCAAGCAAAGCAGCAACTTACTTGGAACCACGGAATGACCTGAAACGGGTGTGCTGAGATTGGAGCTTAGAACCACGGATCTGTACATGTAGCAGAAGTTGTAAGAGTCTTACTGTGGAAGAAATGCTGGAGAGAAAGAGGGAATGGACTTACTGTGGATGAGACAGAGTACGAGTCTTTTGAAAGGGAGGAGGTCGGGGCCAGAAGTGCCATGGAAGAGAGAGATGTCAGATGAGGAAATGGGAAATAGAAGAAGACAGAGAGATCAAGAGAGATGGGAGTTTTTTAAAAGGTGGTTGCTGATGGTTGAGTTGGGTGGGCGGATCAAGAAAGAAACACTTGTCCGTCTCCCACAAAGACGGAGAAAACGAAGTCCAAGTCCATCATCAAGCTGTCATGACGTCCTCGGTCAAGAGTTAAACAGCATCAGGTGCTAACTTTCCCTTTCTTTTTTTGTGTGCGGAGATACGAGGGCCAAAATCTCAAACAAGAAAACAAAAACGAAACTAAGAAATAACAGTTAAAATCTTAACTTTAGTAGAATCATGCAAGTCATTAAAAGCAACTTCAACAACTTATGAAGGAGGTTGCTGGAATTATTGCACATCAAAATCATAGTCAATGCTGAACTTAGAGAGAATATAAGTCACCGTATTAACCTCTCTATAACAATGTGAAATTGCATAATAAAGAAATTGTTCTTCAAAAACTTGTAACTATTAAGAATACTATGCAGTGGATGCAGCTCGTGCACATCCTTGTTGATCATACTCACATGTACCTCAGAGTCGGTCTTCATAAGAACAGAATTGTAGTGGAGAGAACTAACAAGCTTCAAACCCAGTAGAAGACCCCAAGCTTCAGCTTCATTAACATAACTTTTTCCCATACTAGCGGTAAAACCAAAAACCCAACTACCATTATGATCCATCAAAATACCACCAGCTACAATACACCATTCTGAGTTTTAACACCATCAACATTCAGTTTCATCATGCCCACAGAAAGCTTGTACCGGCATAAACTTTCAACATTTCGAGATTGAGAAGCATGAGCATTGTTCCATTCAGTCACACTATTTATAATGATAGAAGTATTTCTTAAAAAAAAAATTAATAATAGAAGTAGGATCAAATACCTGAAATTCTGATAAATTTTTTTTCTTGCATCTTCATTTCCAAATATACCAACATATAAAAATAAAAATATCAACCCATTTGAGATCACCAAAAGCAATAAACATACAGTTAGCATGCAGCCAATCATTTCAGTCCAGAGTCCGAGTTCTGAAAATTGAAATAGAGAAAATATCTTTACTCCAAATACCTCTAGCCATTTTGTAGTCCCTGAGAAGATGAATGAGAGTTTCAAAATAATTAGGGCAACAAAGACAACTAGAATTAGTTGTAAGATATATTTTGAACCGCTCTGCATTAGACAAAAGTCTTCAATGACACACAAGTCAAAAGAAGGTCCTCGATTTGAGGGGAATGGAGAGTTTATAGATATACTGCCATGGGAAATGGACAAGATTTTCCTTCTTCACGACGCACAAATAAGAAGTTTTCACAGATATTTTCCCATTAGAAGTAGCACGCCAAATAAACTTAGCATCAGAAGCACTCAATATCAACATCCAACACTGAATGGAAAAAATTTAAGTTTCAACCATCATCATTTCCACATTAATTCATAGTAATGTCGGGATCCCTGATAATGGAAGTTGGCACCCTCAAACAAAGGGGCCGGTCCAGATCCTAACCAGTTGTCTTTCAAAAAATTAATGCAGGAGCCGTCCCCATCCTCCAATAGAGACCATGAACATCAACTTAATCCCATGAACCACTCCTCTCCAAGTATTAGAACAACTAGAGGGCTATGAATGATCACCAGATTCCAAGGACTTTTTTTTTCTTCTTTTGATCAGTAATCATGTCACTCCCCAAGGGAAGCGGACATAGATGTTATTTTTTCGTTTGCAAGGTTTTCAACATTTGTTAAGTAGTCGAGAAAAGAAAGTTTAAGATACATACATCTGTAGCCCGAGTAAAGGCTTAAAAATTGCATAACTGAACTCTTGTTGCAGAAAACAAGGACTTTGACTTCGCATATTTCTTGCAAAAAAAAAAAAAAAATCACACAAAGGCTCTTGTTATTTTGAAACATTAGCTGATTTTGGCTAACATAGCTTGGTTCATATGAATAGTTTTCTTCAAACCCAATCCACCATTAGATTTAGATTTACAAATCATATCCCAATAAACAAGATGAACTTTCTTCTTCTCATCCCAATCTCCCCATAAAAAATCCCAAGAAAGCTTATCCAAAGAATTATAAATAGCAATAGGGAGCTTAACAGTTTGCATAACATAGATGGGTATAGTTAAGGTTTCAACTTGGACCAAAGTGAGTCTTGCAACCTATGTTGCACGAACTTTGTATTGTTTGTATGCATTTTGAGTGATTCCAGATCCTTTTGAGTTTTATCTATAGAAACAGTGCATCAGTTTCGTAAAATATTTAACTTTTAATTTGAACTAAGAAATGATTATATAAAAGTTTTATATAAAATTAATTAGATGCGCGAGCTGGTCTGGTGGATCTCGTCTTGGATTGTTCGTTAGAGATGAGGGGTTCGAATCCTCTCTCTTGCATGTTTTGCATATTCTTTATGTTTATCTCATTAGCGTATATGCAATTCTCGTTTGCAATAGTTTGATCAAAAACCTTGTTGGTAATTCTAAGAGAGTAAACTCTATAACTAGTTAGTAAACTACCTGACAAGAACATAAATCAACTTGAAGGGCCTAAAGAACTTGATAATGATCGAATTCGCTAAAGATGTCACAAAATATCATCAACAATATGTAGTCAAATAAGTGGTAATTAATCCATGTGACTAGTAACTCAACAAGTTGACTTAGATAGACGTTTTAAAAAACGCTCCATAAGTGCATTCCATATTATTTTGTAGTCATTACTTTTTGCACATATTGTCGTTGAAGGCTTTTGTTGATGTGAAAACTTAAGCGCTATAGAGAATTACAACTTGGTAACCTATCTACTCGGAGAAGAATTCTTTCTTTGACTAGCATTAGATCAAAGCACACACAAGTGAATATTCTAGAACAAATAGCAGATTTTCATTTATGCATCGAACTATACATGGACTATCCTTTTTATGTACAGCTTAATAGTACACTACGTACGGATTAACACATTATCACTGTCCTAGAGAAAAAAAAAGGATCAACACATTATAATCTCACTGGTTGGGGAAAATTCGCAGAATGCATAAACTCGTGAAATTTGACAAATTTAGAAGCCACTATACGCAAGATGCTTTTGGGACTAGGGAATAAAATGAAGGGTGGCATCACAACCAAGCTCCCCATCCTGGGAATAGTTGACATAGGCGCTCAGGGTCAATAGCATCTTGTACAAGTTGTTGCACCTGCAAAAGTCAGATTTATCGTACGTTAGATATCAGAGCTGTTAAACCTGATTGCTTGAACTAGCTTATCATTTTCTAACCTAGGGTTCAATTCCATGATGTTTAGTTTTTTTTGGGGGGAGGGGGGGCTAACTAATGGAGATATTTTAGGATTATGAAAACATCTTGTGAATGATGCTTCATGAAACAGTATGTCAAAACATCTTGTTTCCAGGTCGCCACTGGCCTTGTCAACATGTATGACCCTGGTGCTACTTGTTACTTAAAATATAAAGACCTTCAACCTTATTCATCATATAGCTATAAGAAATACAATAAATTTTAGATGTATAGGATCGATGTAGCTATGGCACTTGGAAATTACCTGCCCGTGAATGCTTCTCATTTCTCCTTCTTCATATCCATCTAATTTTTGTTTGACACGCATCAATGCACGTGCAGCATCCTTGTTACCTTCATATTCATCTTGAGAGTCCTCTAAGCTTGTCTCCAATTCATAATCCGTTTCCTAATCATGGAGATGAATAAAATGCACTGTAAGTGAAAAAAAAAAAAAAAAAAAAACGCATGCTGCAGGAGATTTTACAACTGTTCCATGTGAAATATCAACATAATCCTAAGCTGATGGTGGCATAGTCTAAGAAGTTTCTTTCTTCAAATTGGCTAACATAATCCTGACAGCTTTCCACAACACCATCACAAATTGATATTTTTTTCTTCAGAATTCTGAGCTGGTGAAAGATACACCAATAAGAAAATACATCACGACCAACAACAGATGATTAGAAGAACCTTCCTTTTGTTATGTACCGTTCGAAGTTTAAGTTGCTGACTGTTCTAGCATGCCAATACCGTTTTTGTTCACAATTGAACTGAGCTTTCGATTTATTATATTCTCCAATAGATTTTATCAGATTGCATATTCATAACAACCAACAAAAAGAAAAAAGCAATTAAGTTTCGAATACCTTTTGACGCTGCAATGCTTTCAGAGGTGATAGAGCCCATTTATATAGCGGATCATGGATAAAAACCTGCATAGAAGTCCCAACCAATATCATTAGAAAACCGAAGTTGCATGATTTGCATTTTAAATAAATAAACCGAGTCAAGTAACATACTTCAATGATGGTCAGTAGTGCTTCTTTATTTGTTCTCATAACAGAAAGAGTTTCCTCACAACATCGCCTGTAAACCCCTTCTATTCCAGTGACACCCATACCATCAATTATGTCCCTTGTAAGTCGGAATGGAACCTGAAAAAGTATGTTAATATCAGAACCCAAAGTTACCAAAAGTCACTAACCTACGCAACATAGATTATCAGGGGATAAGTCGCAAAATGGAAATACAAACCCGTTCTGGTGTCTTAAGCATCAACCCTTGTTCGAAGGCAACACCAAGATCTATATGAACAACTTCTGCAGTAGTCTGATCGATTAAGATATTCATAGCATGTCGATCCCCAAGGCCAACAATATAACCAACCTGCACAGAGAAAAATTGTCAATGTTATCTTGATAATTTGAAAATAAGAAGTCACATTGAGAGATAATTTCTTGGTAAAAGGACTGGAAAATTAATAAACATGTTTGACAAAGGAGGGAACTTGTACTTTATATAAATGTTAAGTGATTGATAAGTTCCACAACTACAATTAAATAAAGCGTTAACAAGATAACTTTGGACGGCGTCAAGCACTACTGAACTTGATATTCAATCCAATATATTATTGGAACAATAAAATGCAAGTCTGGAAATTGTAACTATGAGTGTTTCTATGTATATTAAACAGACCATGTCCAGTTTGAGTTTAAATGACACACCATTGAACTTGCAGCAACACTTCGGGTGTATGCAAGCCTCTTTTCAAACCAGTCAGCTGGTTGTAAGAATCTCTCCAAGAAAAAATGATGCATGACAGGCCTGCATGAGGTGTTTTGGTCAAATTAGGAGTTTACCAATCAAGTGTTGGGAAAATTAAGTGCCCAACGAAATACCTGAACTTGCCACAAACTTCCTGAAATGCCTTGCGCTTGTCCTTTCCCTATCAAACATCAAGGCACTTTATATAAGTTTATGTTAAGAGCAAACTCATGCTTTTGGACGATTGGAAAAGCATATGGGAGGACTGCTCATCATCTTTGCTGTAAATTCTATCTCCAAGACAATTATTAAGTATATAATGTTGGAGCTATAATTAAACCATAGTGATCGTAAGAATAGCCACATAAGAATAGCCAGTGCATGGCTAGATTACAGAGAATATATAGCTAGATTACAGAGAATATATAGCTAGATTACAGAGAATATAAAGCCCACTAACAGAAACAATGTAAGGAAAAATCTAGTATCAGAACCTTCAAGAAACTATAACAATTTTTCTGGACAATCCCCATTAACCCTAATTTTAAGAATTTTATTCCCACAAACAAAATCAGATTTTAAAATTCCCAAGAGCCAACTTAAACAGGAAAAAGACAATTATACCCTTAATGATTTAAATAAACTACAATAGACCATTGTAAAAACAATAGGTGTATTTTGAAATAAATATCTATGACCGAATCCCGCAACCGATTACCGTTGACCGTGACTCCGGCGACCGTTGACCGGGATCTACGACGTTGACAAGACTCCGGCGACCGGGGTTTCGTCGGGGGTCTATTGGGGACAGTAGGACCTATTGGGGGCAGTAGGACTACCTACTAGGGGCAGTAGGACCTCCTACTAGGGGCAGTATACATGAAAAGATGGGAGATGCTCTTAAGATGCCTATACATTTCCATCCATTTCTCCTTTGACAATTTCCAGTATGTGCACTTATGAAAGATAAAATCGGTAGGTGCACAATTGAGAATCCAGTATGTATAATTAACACAAATCTATTCCAATACTTGGATTCATGCAACAGTTTTACCAAATCTATCTGAAATCACAAAAACACATCTAAGTCCTTATCGTATGCGGATTGGCTATAACCACAGCACTAGAAACTAAAAATCTCATTTCTAAATCAATCAAAGACATCCCTGTTCAAAAAAAATAAAATAAAAATTCAATCAAAGACATCTGATCTAGCCGAATCAGAAACACTAATTCAAAACCCTAACCAGCCAAATCAACGCTACAAACATCAAA
The DNA here is from genome assembly GCA_009720345.1 of Fragaria iinumae. NCBI lineage: Eukaryota > Viridiplantae > Streptophyta > Magnoliopsida > Rosales > Rosaceae > Fragaria > Fragaria iinumae. The sequence continues at coordinate 12,478,507 of CM019118.1, read as the reverse complement.
TCGAAACCTGCTAAGAAGTGGAGTGGCGGCGGCCCTCACAGGCCGGACTGTCAATGAAGTTCTTAGACGGATACCTCGCTGTCACCATGCCAACCTCAAACACCAGATTCTCGCTGCTGGACCTGATTCCGGTGATGGACCACCACTGGTAGAAAGCGTGGTCGACGCTGATATCGTCGGCGACCGAAGGCTTCTAGTTGCCTAGCATCCCCTCTCGTGGACGAAACCAGATCTGGTGCAGTTGGTGATTACAAGGGAGGAGGCGGCCAAACAAGTCGAGGTCGCGGCGGAGGACACCAGCTGGTGACACAGATGTCGGTAAGTGAAGTCGGCCGAGGTCGTGGTGGACGACGCCAATTGGTGGACCCGAGGCTTTCATCTAGTTGGAGTGATCTGACTCGGATAATCTCAAGGATGAAGACGGCGGCGTCAATCGAGCGGTGACGTTGATCCAGCGACCGCATCCATGTTTTGTACTCCAGGCGTCGTGTTGTGGAGAGAGAGAGAGAGAGAGAGAGAGAGAGAGAGAGAGAGAGAGCAAATTTGGAGATGAGGCAGAGAAGATATTGAGGGAGGGGTATTTTAGACAACAAAAATAAGGAAAAAGCTGACAATTTTGTTAGTGGGAATAACACTTAAAAGTGTATAGGGTTGATGGGAATTATGAAATCTTATTTTGTTAGTGGGAAATATTTTCTTAAAATTAAGGCTAATGGGAATTTTCTTTTTTAGTTATCAGAAAATCTAGGGCACCCTTCCTAGATTATTACAGTAAGGAGTTCCAGTAGTGACCAAGTGAAATCTAATGATTTGATGTAGCTAGTCCAGTAAATCATGAGAACAAGAGCCACATGAGACTGGCACGTTCCAGTCGACGACGCTGTTTCTTCTTGCCAGACGCACACCAGTCCTTGATACTGAGCTTCTCCTTGCCGCTGGGCTCGCCTAGCAAGAGAAGCGCCGTAGTCGGCACCTGATGGTTGAGAACGCAGAGACGTCCGCACTTTAAGGGCGGTGGGGACGTCTGTCTCTGAACGGCCCTTGATGAAACTTTGTAGGAGTGATCTATACATCAGTATATCAATATACTGAACGATGGAGATTTGAATATAAGACCGAAAAGTGAGTCAAATGAGGAACTTCGCACTTTAATTTCAAAGCGAAGCTTTGCTCTAGATAGGAACTGATATAAGGATATCTTTATTATTCTTACGGTGCGGATTTCCACTTTAGACTAACTTTTTGTTCGAATTATTACATCTCCACCGTCTAGTCTTTAAGTACTAACATGTAGATCATCTTTGCAAATTTTCAGCTCATTTGATAAGAGTTAAGGCACTCAAAACTGCGTTTTTCTGTTATAAACATGAACGGTTCAAATTCGACAGAATTCAGTTCATCCATTGGTTTGATCAAGTTTGAGTGCCTTAATGATAACCAATTTGGCAGAGATGATCTACACGTTAATACCTAAAGACTAGATGGTGGAGATGTGAAAATTCGAATGAAAAATGAGTCTAAAGTGGAAATCCGTAAGAACAAATAAGGATGTCCTTACCTGAGAAAATCTCTCTCTCTCTCTCTCTCTATATATATATATATATATATATATACAGGCCGGATGTGGAGCGGACGTCCGCACTGTCCTTAAAGTGTGGACGTCCCTCCGTTCGCCACCGTACGGTGCCGGCGAGGGCGCGCCTCCACCCCAGCGGACTCCAGCAGCGTCCCCGACATCTTTCCATCCCCGGCGAGATCACCCAAAACTTCAAACAAGATCGATCTGGCCGGAAAACTGGAATTCGCCGGGGATGGAAAGAGGTCGGGGACGCTGCTGGAGTCCGCTGGGGTGGAGGCGCGCCCTCGCCGGCGCCGTACGGTGACGAACGGAGGGACGTCCGCACTTTAAGGACCGTGCCGACGTCCGCTCCACATCCTTTTCGTATATATATATATACAGTCTTTCTCAGGTGCGGAGGTCCGCACCAATGGTTTTGGTGCGGATTTCCATTTTTGCACCACTTTTTGATCAAATTTCCTCATCTCCACCGTGTAGTATCTAGATAATATTCTGTAGATCATCTTTGCAAAATTTCAGCCAATTTGGTAATCGTTAAGGCCCTCAAACTCGAAAAACAAATTGACGGACTGAATTTTGTCAAACATGAACCGTTCATGTTTAAAATAGAAAAACGCAATTTTGAGGGCCTTAACGATTACCAAATTGGCTGAAATTTTGCAGAGATGATCTACACAATATTATCTAGATACTAGACGGTGGAGATGAAGAAATTCGATCGAAAAGTGGTGCAAAAATGGAAATCCGCACCAAAACCAGAAATTCGATCGAAAAGTGGTTCAAAAATGGAAATCCGCACCAAAACCATTGGTGCGGACCTCCGCAGCTGAGAAGGCCTGTATATATATATATATATATATATATATATATATATATGCAACTTTGGTTTCTTCAATTAGAATACAAAGTGTGCCAAATAGGGAGCCCCACACTTTAATTTCAAAGCGGAGCCCAGCTCTGGATAGGGACTGTATATATATAAAGCCTGCTAGCAGAAATGTATCCACTATCTAAATTCATTTAAAAATCAAAACACCATAAGGGCACCCTTCCTAGATTCTTATAGTAAGGAGTTCTAATTATTAACTTAAGCACCAGAACTTACATTTGTCATGTGTTCTCGGCATTTGAGAAATGACCAGTCCCCAATTCCATAGCGACCATGTGCACCTCCATTTCTCATGCTGAAAATTTCAAAAGAAAAGAAAATCGAGACAAACATATTAATCTTTTTTTCTTTCTCCACCTGACCACAACCAAATTATTCAGTCATTCGAAAATCACAGGTAGTTCAAAGTTGGCGACGTTACCTTCCTATAAGGTATTCGCCAAGAGGAAGAGTGCCATTAACCCATTCAAGGACCCCAGCACTTGGAGTAAATGGAACTACCTATGTCATGAACAACAATGTGGTATTTCAATTTCGTAAAAGAAGAAAACACTTAAACAAAATCGAGTGATATTTCCATATATCCTGTAGTGAATCGGTCAGTAAGTATGATGAAAAACCCAAACAAGCACATCACACCAAGAGAAACAACCAGAGCAAAAAGAACCCACAAGAACACAGATTTAAGGTGGTTCAGCAACACTTTTCCCGATGTTCACTGGGCATAAAACACTCTTCCACTATATATTTATATATTGGGTGCAACCAGAAAGACTAAGAAAACAAGGACTCTCTTCTCTTCTAATGTCTCTCCACTCTGCCCTGTCTGACCCTCTAACCGAGAATGGATTCCACTTTGCTCTCTTTCTTTACCATGCAAAACCAACAGCAGAAGGATATTAATTTTCTTAACCAATTAAGGATCCTATTCTTATTAGAGGTAGACAACAATGCCTTCTCATTCTCTGTAAATAACAAGGATTACAGGTACTCCATCATCATTCTTTCCTTATTGGAACACTATTCATCAGTAGGAAACTAAAACCTACTGGAAACAATTTTCATACTTTGAGATACTTGTCTTAGGAAAAGCTCATGGGAGGAAACCCATCGTACACAGCTTGAATCAATAATTCAATTTTAAATCCAGAAGATCTCATCTATTACAAAAAATAAATAAATAAAAAAAAAAATCCTACTTGCAACAGAATCAAAGGTCATTCCTGTTGTCTTAATGGCATGAATACTTGGGCAGAATTGATAAAGCGGAGATAAAATGAATGGAATATCTCTGATGGAAATTGCAAGACCTAAGATTTCAAATAGAAGGAAAATAAATAAGAAAAACAAAAACAATTTTCCAAATGGCACTAGAACATAATCCAAGAGATAATTATGTGTAATGATGTGATATTGAAGATATATACCTTGTACGTGCGTACTCCTAATCTTCTTTTCCATGTATCACGGTGGTTCCGTAAAAAGGTGTTGACCAAGGCAAAAAATTGTTCCATTACCTGTACGACAAGAAGAATTTTACGCAAGTGATGAAAATATATGAGAAGCACCAAAGGAAGAAAAGATATGCCCAAAGCAGAGCCAAGTTAAAGTAATACAATTGCAGAATATTAGTACACAAATGTCCAAAATAGTTATTTAATTCACAGTTTCAAAGTTGGAGTTGACATTTGGGAATGTCTCCAAGCCCTCTTCAAAAAACTTCACATGTTAATCTCTAGAAGCTACGGCTTCTATATAACACAGGCATGAATGCAGGCCTTCATGCCTACCCACCTAGGGCACACAAACACACCCACCCTGAGGTTACAAACAAGTTGAGACTCTTACAGCATCTTGTCTTAGATCATCGTTTCCAGATTTTGCCAGCTGTCTGTATCTGAGACCATCAGAACCTAGGCATTCGACCACCTTTGGAGCATTGATACCATTCATTACCCTGCATATACACCAATAAACACCAGGATTAAAATACAAACAAATATCAGAAACATAAGTTGACACGGAATTGTCTGAAATTGCCAAGCCATACATAACTGAATCTGCTAACCCCTTGAAGTATGGGAAGGAGCCTTCATCATATTGACAACTTCGGTCAATAGGAAAGGTAGCTGTCACAACTGGCACCTGAAAGTTTTATCACAAGTGAAAAATATTAATTTTTTAGTAAATTAAAGAAGTTTTACAAACTTGACAGGCACAATATCATTTCAAAAACCATGTAAAATGTTAAATCACATAATCAGTCTAAACTTAGTATCAATTATAAAATGAGTAAGCATAGCGGGTACAATATCAAATCAAGTACTTTACTTACAAGTTCCAGCTGTTTAAGATTACGCAACTCTCTTGGTAGCAATAGTTTTCTATTGGTATCCTGTTAAGACAATCTAGTTAGGTGGTAGTAGATAAATTTTTTTTTTTTTTGGTTACAATAAAACAATTTTTCTTCATCACAGAATAAAACAAAGGTTTAGGGACTTGATCATCATGATTAGGAACAATACTGGAAAATCAAAGAAGAAAATCTTCACATTAAGCTATTTGACTAACCTCTCTTTTCGTTTCTAGTTCTGCTAGTTTGATATAGATCTCCACCATTTGTTTCATCTTGTACGATATGTCATATATAAAGATTAGATTTATCCATGTTGTGCATACGAAAAAAAAATGAGCAAAAATTGTGTAATCTGGGAAAAGATGGAAAGTACTTGATTTATTATAGCACCATGATACGAGGTTAACTCTCGTAAAAGATTCTCTGCTGCAAGCTTTTTATCCATGTCTACCACAAATGAATTCTTACTCCGCTGCTTGTCCTTAATACGGTCACCATTTGCAAGTGCTAGAAGCTGGTGCACCAACAAATGGGATGGTAAATATTGAAAAGCTTATAACAAATAAAAAAAAAAAAAGAAGCCATTTCTAGTGGTCATTCACTTCTTCTTTAATTTTTACATTTTTTTAATCAAACAACCATTTTTGGCAAAATGATGATTTGGATTTTTGTTTTTGTGTTTGTGTTTGTGAAGGTGAGGGTGTTTAGGGTCCTAAAAATTAATGTCTCTGGCTTAAAATGAAGTTGTAAAAAAAAAAAAAAACACTATGTTCAGTCATATCCTCAGTGTGTAATATAACTGCTGACTCCCTTGCCAAGATGAGCATTGATCATGCTTCCGGCCTGATCACTTTTGATGAGCCCCCTATTCTTGCCAAGATGGTGTTGCTAGAGTTAGGAAATCTGGGAACTTTGCTGTTCCTTAGTTTTTCTGGTTTTTGTTTTTTTCTTGGGCCTTAGTGCCCCCACTGTAACGAAAAGGAAAATAAGTTGAAAAAAAAAAGACATATTTGGCTTTGGTTAGCTCTTCGCGAAAAAATATTTTTCAAAGGAACTAAAACATAAAATGCTCAGTATAGTATCAGGTTCACGTTTTGGGCTTTTTGCCAATTGGGCATATATATTATAACATAAAACAATTGCAGGAACCACAATGCTAAAGAGTAAAATATAAAAGAAATATTATTTGCAAGTTGCAGTCGTATGAATCCCTAGTTTGCAGTTCAGTAAATAACAAAACAGACATCTGATATCATATTTTTCAAAAGCGAATTGAATACAACTTGAATACCTGAAATACAGTATGGTACGGATGGTCGATAGCCATTTTCTTCACAAGAGAAACTAAAGCAAACTGCAAATCCAAATATGATAATCAACATAAACCTTAATTTCCTTAGAAACTAAAGTATGACCTGAATTTGAACCTGGAAATTATGAGAACACTGGCTATCCTTCAAGCTACCCATTCTGGAAGCAATTTGATACACCAACGGGATGAATTTGTAAGACTGAACCTGTATACATTTTATTAAAATTAAAACAAAAAGGACCAAATCTTATTGGGTAATACGAGCAATACATACACACATAACTTCCACAAATTTCGGCCACCAATGCATTTAATTCAATGATCGGAAATTCAAGCTACTCATTCTTTAGGTTCCTATGGAAGGATCATTGTGGTACAAAATCTATTGGGCCATCTAAACCATGCAACCAAATATGCTCTATCGGATAAGAGGCATTAGTGAAACATTTCCCATTTAGCCTGTTTTTCCACTGGAATTGTGCTTGCAGAGGGAACTAGAGAAAAAATGGTTGTGGTCATTGAATTAATGCCGGATATATGAGACTACCAAAAACAAGTTATTATATGTGGACTCTAATATTATATACTTATTCAGATATTTGGCATTTAAGATGAAATTCAATTCCAAAAATGCCAACATTGATCAACAGTATCACTCATCTTTTATGTACCTCAGTGATTGTGGTAAGCATGCTATCAACAACACTTTTTCTAGAGGAGAGAGAAAACCACAGAGAAACCAGTCGAAAAACCTGAAAGCACATAGGTTAGTTCCTCAAAGGACACACATATTGCACAAATAGAACTGACCTCAGGTAAAATATTCATGTGAAAATTTCGGCTTTTATAATCAAGTTGCGGTAAAACATCAGCTCATTTGCAAAAGAAGTATTAAAAACAAAGGGTTTCAAACATTATTGAGGAGTCAAAAACTTCACTACATAATTACGTGTTCATCCTGTTCTCTTGAACATAGATGTTGACAGTGAGTTCATACCACTCTGACATCATACTTGTCACCAACAACCAAACAATGTTTATACCCATCCAATGCTAGGCTAAGAAATGTTTCTCTGTCATCCTGAAAAGTTGAACGAAGATGAATGTAGTGGTTATAATTGGGTCAAAACAAAGGACAATTTATATTCCAGAAGATAATCTCGAAAATATTTAACTCTCAAATCCAACAGAAAAAGTCTGTCATTTACTAACTTATTTAAAGGTTTCACAAAAGAAACTAGTAGGTTGTTGTTTTGGTCGCAGTTCAGAATGGTTTTGGTTGGTACCATTTATTAAATCGACTAAACTTATCTGATCTGTTAATAAAGGTGATTCAAACGCTTTAAGGGGAAAAAAAAAAAGAACTAATAGGTTAGATCCAAATTACCACCTAAATTTGATTGTGTTCAACATTGTTCCCCCACCACAAGTGGTAAGGGCACGATTACCAAATTTCCAACAAGCAAAACCAATGTATAAAAACAACCTGAAGCTTTTCAGCCTCCTCCTTGTCCATTGCAAGCTGCTTTTGCAACTCTTGAATTTTGATAGAGTAATCAGTCTTCTCCCCCTGAAAGTGTACATGCGGTGAAAAAATATAAAAAAATCCATGGAAAAGCATCTTGGCATGTTATAGCACAAAAGTCGAGGAAACATATCTATAGCTGGAGTTTTACCTTTGTTGAACATTTTAACCGTCGAATAAGTGCTTCCAACTCCGTAGTCTGTGAACTCAACATGCACAAGAAAAAATTTGTTCATAAACACTAAATAATGTTTCAGTTCCTTGATGTAGATTATTCTCCATTACCTTATGTTTCCTCAGTCGCATGGCTGCTTGCCACTCACTGGAGGCAAGTCTTTCCTCATAACTCCTAAACAAAGCATCCGTATAATGTGCAAGATGAAAATGAGTTTGGCTTTGTCTATCTCTCGATCTCTTGTCTGTAGCCTTCTGATCCTCGACAAGTGAAACAGCAGGTTTCAAATACTTTTCCAAAATAGTTCTTGAGCTGAATTTCCATTACGAGATGGTATAAGAGATATATCAGTATATAATCTGTAAAAATCTAAAATAGGATTAATTTCAGTTTACCCCCATGAGGTTTGGGGTTAACATCATTTCAGATCCCATACTCTTAATTTTGAAATTTACCCCCTAAAGTTTCCAATTTGCATAATCATGTATTGCTGAAATTTCGTCCAATTTAGACGTTAAATGCTAGCATGGAATCTTAGAAAAATGGTCCTAAAAGGCAAATTTTGTTGTTATATAACTATTTTAGCCCTTAAAGTGAGTTAAAAAGTCAAAATTAACGTCCAAATTAGACGGAATTTTAGCATTTGGGCATGATTTATGAAAATTGGAAACTTCAGGGGTAAATTTTCAAAATTGAGAGAAACGGGGACTGAAATGAAGTTAACCCCAAACCTAAGGGGGTTAAAATGAATTTAATCCTCAAAAATAATATCAAGACTTGAGTTTTGTCAATAACTTGCTAGATCTAGTCTCTGCCAGCCACTTCCCAACCAAGCGATGTACATCTGAAGACTCTTCATTTGACAGGGAATATTCTGCTACATACTTTGCAAGGCTGATAGCCATCTCATGTTGACCTTGGCTACGCAAAAGCTTTGCTTCTTCAACCTGACAACATAGAACATACTAAAGTTTACTATATTGCTATTTCCAACTTTTGAAAAAAAAAAAAAAAAAAAACTTGGATATTTGGAATCTCTAGCATAGGATTTTAAAATTATTAACAAAGGGTAAAATGAATATACTATGTACCCTTCCAAGCCAATAGAGAGATGAATCTTGCTCCCCTGATTCAACACAAAGAAATTTAAACTCATGCAAGGCTGCAGCTGCTTGTGAATATCTACATCCCTGAATAAAAAAGAAAGGAAAACGGTTAGTTAATGGGTTTAAATCCCAAAGAAAGTAAGAACTGCTTCAGTGTCTCCAGCATTTAGGGTATCATTTCTATTATTTGTTATGGCATTGGGGAGTAAGTGAGTAACTATAGGGGAGATAATGATACATCATGGGTAAATACAACTACAAATCTTACAGGTTACATAACAAAATCAGATAGTAACGTTTGTTACTCATAACAGTTGTGCGAAACACTGGTTCAACCACGATGGACACCTTTTTTGTTTTTTTTTTTCTTTTGAAAGGTTTTTGATTTACTTTTAGATCCTTATGGATTTAGAAAACCTGATTCTTTAATTATTAGGACTCATGTCCATAGGATTCTTATCAAACAAAAAGAAAAGATTTACTACTCCTATTGCTATAGCCAATAACTTTGGTTCCAATAATCCTGATTACTGCAAGGGTATTGGAGTGCCTTTATAAGGAGGTACAGGGCTCTTTGCAATGGCTGACAGGAGAAGTACTCAGAAATGCTATCCCCACTCAGACTGAGACACAACTTTCACTTGTTCAAATAACAATTAATGTAAAGCAGCGTCAGGAACAATGTCTCTTTATGATAAAGGGATTCATTTTGCAGCTGACAGGAAAAGTATGAAGCAAGAGGGAATTCCACTCTAAGGCAAGAGTGAGGAAGAAGACAGTGTACGTAGCTCGTGAGTGAGTAAGTACCCCTCAAGGGTTGAATGAAGGTATTTTGAAGGAGGAAATAAAAAGATACTTTTAAATGCAGGGAGAGGAAAGACTATTCCATTGCAGAGAGAGAATGTTCTCTTATTCTGGTATGTTCATTAAGTGTGGTGCTAAAAGCTTGGTAAGATCATGTACCCATTATACATATAGTGGAAAGCAGACTTAAGCTTTTGATACAGTAATTATCAGTACTTGAGAGTTGTTGTTTTGTCTATTAAATGTTGTTTAGAAGTTTAAGAGGTTCATTGTTTGCTAGCTGTTAGGCATTTAATGTAATCTAGGAATTAGGAGTGTTTAATGCTGGGAGTCTCTAGAAGAGTCTAGGGAATGTTTGGAAAGGTATTTTTAAAAAAAGGGTTTAGATCAGACCTGTAAACTCAGTTCTGAAGCATATTTTATCAAAGTATTCCCTAATTGAAATAAGTTGAAGTCTTTCCCTTGATTTCCCTTAGAAATCTAGGCTCCAACGGTGATTGGAGTATTTATACCCTACTTGATTTGCATCAGCTTTCCAGCTTCCCTGTGGGACGTTGGCAATTCGCCTAACAGTATTTTTATTATTGGTATAGTTGTGTTCTTTATCTCTGTGTGTTATTATTGGACCCATTGTAATCAATCACACACAAAAAAAAAATGCTAATAATACCTTACGGAGAGTACATGTGGATTGCAGGAGATGTTGCACCATGGAGTCCTTACAATTTAAGACTTGAAGAAGAACTCGCCTGAACGCTATAAAAGGCTCTAATAAACTCATGTGTAACTGTGTTCGCTCCAAAATGGAGCTCCAATCCAAGTTCAGCCAGGATAACTGATGGAAATCAAAAGGTTATGTCAGGCAACCAGAAAGACAGGTTTGTGTCAACAAAGTGACCAATAGCTAGTGGTGCATACCTTGAGACATTTATTTGAAATTATTTTTAAACAGATAATTTGATATCATATCATATCACATTATATCATATCAAATTATAGCTACTTGTACTCATCATCCACCATCAAATGAAAGGCGATGCTCAATTTCTTCATTCCGTTATCATAATACCTGATCCATGGTAGGGATTAAAGGTTCCGAATTCACTTCTTCCATCTGTGGATAGAAATTCATACTCTCAGATTGGGATGATCTCCAACGTAAATCCCACGCTGTGCCAAGATGATAGAGGATCTGCGAACGGATACAAAAAGTACAAATTTTGAAGATTTCTTTTTTGGACATAAAATTTGGAAGCCATAAAAGGCTTTAGGTTTTCGTAGCAGTTCAACATGTATTCAAGGCATATATAATTAACCAACTTAAATCAATAAAAAATTAAACCATTGGACAGGAAATGAGATATCCAAAGAAAGCTGAAATTTGTGAAATGAAGGAAAGCTTTGTTGTGAATTCGGTCAATAAGTGTGTCGAAATACCCAAACATGCACATGAAACCAAGAGAAACAACCACAAAGATAGAAGCACAAAAACACAGATTTAAGGTGGTTCAGCAAAAATGCTGCCTACGTACCAGGCAGAAAACACTCTTCTACTATATTAATAATGGGTACACCGGAATGAATAAGAAAACATGGACTCTCTTCTCTTCATATCTCCCTAATCTCTCCTCTCTGCCCTCTCTCACTCTCTAACCCTGAGAATGGAACAAACTATGCTCTTTCTCTCTGTGATGATAAACCAAGAGCAGAACCCCGCCTTATATAGCCATAAGGATAGCAGCTTTCTTCACAAATTAGGAATCCTGTTCCTATAAGTGGTAGGCAATATTGCCTCCTCCTTCACTGTTATTTTTATTCTTTTGGTCAAAGTAAATTGTATTAGAAAAACCAAAAGGTCCATCACCATACAATCACTAGAGATACAAAAGACACCAGCAAAAGGGGACACATAGGTCCCAGAAATAAGAGGCACTTAGGCCCAGCGATAGGAGCACAGGCCCAGCATAAGCAAACAAAAACCCATAGTGGGATTGGCTAAAAAACAAGACAAGCCCGAAAAACAGAAAATACAACCCTAAATTTCCTAGCAGCCTCCATAGCATCTTCTCTAGCTGCCGAGAACTTCTGCCGGAATATTCAATTCGCGCTCGGCGTGATTGAGATACAAACCAGGCCCAAAAGTAACCAAGTAACCGAAGTAATTGAAGCACCCTCTGTAAATTTAACAAAAATCCGCCAACCGGTGAAAGTTTGTTTAGGAGTGGTAGAGTATGGAACAGATCTGGACTCTTAAGGATGCCAAATCCATCAAGGGAGAACAAAAACAAATGATGAAGTTCTGTGCTAAAAGGTAGATGAAAGGTTGATGCGAAAAGGGTCTGGGGTTGTGGTGACGAGCTGAAGAAATCAAGAGTTGATGAGAATGGTGGGGACGAAAGCTTTTCTTGTCAAGGAAAAGCTTCAGGTGGCAGCAACGAGTGGGTAGAAGGGAAAATTGGAAGAAATAGAGGGCAAGGAAGGGGAGAGAAAAGGAGACTGGGAATGGGCAGATCTGGTCTAGATATAGCCTGGGTAGCTGTTACAACCTTAGTGTCGAGGATGCTTGGGCAGGGTGTGAGCCTTGTGCCATGCCCAAGCGAGGCACGCGCATAATCCGCATATGTCGACGACATGGGCAAGAATGCAAGGCAAGTCAGTGCAAGGATGCGCAGCAGGGTGCACACTCAAGGTGCATAGCACTTAGGCACCCCAGGGTCCGTCAAGGGTCCATCAGGGTGCGCGGCCGGGTGCACAGCAGGGTGCACAACACTCATGCACCCCAGGGTCCAGCAAGGGTCCAGCAGGGTGCGCGGCAGGATGCGCGGCACCTATGCACCCCAGGGTCCAGCAAGGGTCCAGCAGGGTGTGCTGCACGGGTCTGTCTATGGCTCGGCAGCATGCGAGCCTCGGTGGTCGCAAGGTGCAAGCACTGATGACTAAGACCCATGTGTTGGGAGTAGGCAACACAATGGCACGGCGTGGGCTGCATGAAGGACGGCACGCGTGATGGTTAAAGGGCAGGCAAGGTGCAGCAAGCTAGCACCACGTGCGCACAGGTGCATGGGCGTCATGGCAAGTCGGGTGCGCGAGCATGCGACGACGAGATTCCTACATGCATGGTATGTGTGACCCTTGGGCAACGGTTACCAAGTAGTGAGAGTCATCCACACTAGTGCGGTGGTTACTCACAAAAGGTAGTTACCAAGTAGTGGGTGGTTATCCAAGAAGCACTACGCATGGTGGTTACCACATTGTGGGAAGCATCATGCGCGGCGGTTACCATGTAGTGAGAGACATCCACACATGTAGTGGGTGGTTACTTACACAAGGTGGTTGCCAAAGTAGTGGGAGGCTACTTATGCAAAGAAGTTACCAATGAGGATAAGATCATGCGTTTACTTGGAGAAGTAGTGGGCTGCACAAGGGAAGTTGCATAATTGCTTGGCAAGCATGCATGCTGCCACATAACCCTCGGCGGTTGGGGGTGTCAACCGCCATGCACACTTGTTGTGCATATAAACCTAGTCCAATGGGGTTGTCATGAACACGAGGGTAGAAAGCCAAGAGAGGAACTAGTGAGTGATTAGTGTAAAACTACACTAAGTGAGTGGCCAGAGGTACTCTTTGTACTCGTTGTTGTACTCTTGTATTCCTTTAGTTGAGTTAAAGGTTGGGAGGGGGCCTCCCGTAAACACTTGTGTGTTGGGTTGTGTGTGTGTGAGCTTACTCAATGCTCATTAGTTGAAAGTCTTCCGCTGTGTACTAAGCAATTGAGTGAAAGGGTTGGCTAGTCAAGTAGGAAGGGCTACTTGGCGCCATCACAAGGGAGAAAAATTTAGGGAAAACCTATAACCTTGTGACAGTAGCCATGGTGGGGGTGGAGGTGAGGGAGGAGGTGGTGGTGGTGGAGCGGATTGTGGTCGTGTGAATCTCAAAATGATGGATTGGGTTGAGAAAATTTCTAGAGAAGGAGGGACTCTCTCTCTCTCCAGAAACTCTATCTCATTGTACAGTAATATCTTCACCTCCTCCTCTGTAATCAAGGATTACAGGTACTTTAATCATGAATAGGGATATCCTTTCCTTATTGGAACACCATTCATCAGCAGGAACCTAAACCTACCGGGTAAACTTTGTCATACACTAAGAAAACCATCTTAGGAAAAACACATGAGCTGGAAACCCAACAAGCTGTTCCTATAGCTCCTATTCAGTACATGTCTTGCAAATAAAAAGAACGCTAATTATCCAAAGAGAGACATGAAGCAGGATTTCAAAACCTTGAATATAATGTGTTTTCAATTCCATTTCATTTTTTTTTTATTTGCCTTTTTCTTTGGGTAGGAAGTTCATTTGAGGCCAATCAATGTAATAGCTATGGGTTGAGGTTTTCTGTTGTTTTTTTTTCCTCTTTTGGGCTCCATCTATCTAGAACAAAAACAATAACAAACTGATATCTAGACTAGATTCTAATAACAAACCCAATATGTGCTTAGAATGTAGTATACCTGCAGTTTTATTATTGCTGAGTATATATGTTCAGTACTTTCTTCACTTGCATGAGAAACAGACCACACAATCTCCTAACAAACATGAGACATTACATAAGTAATAGAGTAAAAACCCAAAATGGAACCGTAACTATTGCGAAAGGTGTTTTGGTACCTAGGAAATTTTCTACCTCAAATGGTACTTCAAGAATTGCGCCATTACCTAATATAGTAGGTCCGTTAGTTTTGCCGTAAAGTCGCATATGTGGCATGTGTTTAGATTGAGTAAATACAAGAAAAGGTACCCAAACTATTGTGAATGGCATTATTTGGTACCTATCAACTTTTATACTCCAAATATGACCTCTAAATTTAGTTTATGATTGATATATAACTACGCAAAAAAATATACTAATAAACTCATAAACATATTATTATTATTATTATGAGCAAAAGATATTTATGAATCATAGTGATCATATGCTTATGAATTTAATTATTATATCTCTGCCGTTTACATATCCATCATAAATTCAAATTCTGTGGTGCCATTTGAGGTAAAAAAAAACATAAAAAAAAAACAATAGGTTGCAATTCACAATAGTTCAGGTACCATTGCGGGTACCATGCCATATAGGCGACTTAAACGGAAAAACTAACAGATCTACGATATTGGGTAACGGCGCAATAAATGAAGTACTGTTTGAGAGAAAAATTTGTAGGTACCCAAAAATACCTTTTGAAATAGTTCAGGATCCCCACATTACCTGCTTTGTAGTGAAGACAAAAAGGAGCCGCACATTACCTGCTTTGAATCTTTCAGCTTTCTATGAAATTCACTGAAATCGCCCTCTTTTAGCGCCCTCAAACAACTGAGCATTCAACAAGCGGAAAGAAAGATGGTTTAGGATGCTTACACACTAAATAAATTGTGTATTTTATTTTTATTTTGTTGCCCAACTTCTCATTTGATGAGTTACCTATGCAAATTTTCATTAAAATGATTGGCTTTGATATGCAGAGTTGATGAAACACAATTATCTCCGGCATAGAGTAAGGAGAAATCCCAGTTCGCTGCACGCCAAGCAGCTTCATACTGTAATATAAACATTTTGAAGAAAATAAGTCCTTGTAACATAAACTAATAACATTTCCAAATCAGGATTCACGAAGCCAAATACATTGTTAATCAGGACTTTTAAACATCAAGAATGCTTCCACCAGCACACAGACAAAAAAAAAGTTTCAGAACCAAAACCTGCAATTCAGTAAACTCCAGATCCTGATGAAGCTGTCCCTTTCTAGATGTCAATCCTTGACAATAAAAGTCCAGGACATGCATACAACCAGTCTGCTGCAAAGATCTGATCAGACCTTTATATGGTTTCCTTTGCTTCATCAGATCATCCAGTGTGGAATTGGAAATATTATCAATTTGAGTCTGTTCCAGTGACAAATTCCTAGAACCAAAATACATTGGTACCAAAGCAGCTGAGCGTACTTGCAAATCATAATATTCAAGGGCCTTGCTCCAGTTTCCCTCATGTTCGAATGTAATGATTTGGGAGGTCAACTTTCAGTGCCATCACAACAAAACCAGAAACAAAGTACACTAATGTAAGAATATAGTCATATCCTGATTCTAATCTGACAAGGGTAAATAATTAGATAAAAAGTATAAAATAAAATTTAAAAAAATGTAGAAATGGGTGACGTGGATTAGCACTCTACTTCGCCTACTAATGCAAGGTGTTTATTTATAAATTTTTCTAATCTTGCCGTTTGCTGATTTAGAATAATTTATCTCTCTTGTGGCAGTTATCCTCTACTTCGCCTACTAATGCAAGGTGTTTATTTATAAATTTTTCTAATCTTGCCGTTTGCTGATTTAGAATAATTTACCTCTTGTGGCCATGGAGTTATCCTCAAAACTACGGCCTACTAAAATCCTTGCATATCGTATGCAGTTATATTCACTTTTACATATGTCATGATTGCTTTGGTCACTAGAAATTGTTTTGCTTCACTAAGAGAAGATAAGTGCAGCTGCACACTCCCATTAGGAGCAGCAAGAGCAAACACAAACAGACTTGAGGATAGTTATGGTAGGTTGAACATTAAGGTGGACTGCATTTATGGTCTATTGTGAAAAAAGAACCATCATCATTTAGCATCATTTTAGTAAGTCAGTTTGGATAACTTCAACTACCACATCCAAAACATCTATCTTGGAATTCATATTAACTCAAATGGCCGAAGTCATAGTGTCAACCCATCTATGCAGGAAGTAATGAATTAACTCAGTACAAAGAAACCAAACATATATACTAACCTTGTGTGACTGGATAATCCCATATAAGCTGTCAGGTTCATTGATCTGGGTAATTGCTGCAACAAGTATTTCAATGTGGCATGGCAACTGAAAAGTAGATGTTAAAAAAAACAGGAAAAAGATAAATAAAACACAGGCAGTTAAAAGAACCAATATAATCACAGAGCTGAAATAAAATCACAAGACCACAAATATTTTTCACATGGGGATGGAGATAAACCATACAGCCCACCCATAGTATAGCATATCAGCTCGCGAAAAAGAATGTACCATAAAGGCACACCACATCATTGCAACTAATTCTGATTCCCTAGGTATAGAACAAAACTAACCGTTTCGATGTGGGAGAAATCGGGGCTACCCAGTGTGAGGCTATTGAAATGTTCTTCGCACCAATGCTCCACGTACATCACGGCAGTAAAGTATGAGCCACAAACCTAAGAAGAATAAACATTCTTGTCAAACATGGTCATAGGAATACCAGCTAAAGAAGGTACGAAATGAAGTATCAGACAAAAGAAATGAAGTACGAAATGATTGGAACTCACAACTGCTGACTTAGCAACAACAAGATAATCAATAGAAAGCCAATAAACCTGCGAACAAATACTAACTATTAGGAAAATAACAATAAAGCAAGAACAATTGTTCATATTGAAACTGAGCTATTAAATATTTGAACTAAACTTAGAAACCATTTAAACATAGATAATTTGAAACAGTAAAGAAGCTCTATTGTATATAGCAGTATGTTTGTGAACATCATGTAGGAAAAAACATACCTTGTCCCATAATGATGTCGGCATTCCCGTTGCAGCAGCAGATTCTCTAGCCTTTACAGAGGTGGAGCGAGATTTAGAGCTATAACTAAAAGGTTTAGCACTCTGGAAAACCAAAAAGTAATAATCAGACTAGTAGAAACTATACGTTGTATATACAAGCTATTTTGGACAACATAAAAGAGAAACAGTAGACATGAGCAGCCAATTTGCATCAAAAAAATAAATGAGATCTACACTAAATCGAAACGAGGTTAACTACAGATACAGAATTTGCAGAAACAGAAAGTGCAAGGCCAAGGACTATCAAATATAAATTTTAAGCTACCTTAAACTCAAATCTTAGTTATCATTCTAATATAAGGATATCTTTTCCTCTACTGTCAATGTATCTGTATTAATATTTTCTTTCCTTACATGTTCGCATGCAAAAGAAAACCAAGACCATAGTTTCTCTTTTTTCTTTTTTCATTCCATTTCTTCTGTTATTTACAAGATTTTAGTAAGGAGATAGACCACTGAGACAGATATATGAAAACTTCAACAGAAGCATCAGAAGCAAGCGACTATGAAGTAATAGTTATAGTCACCTTAGAGCTTTCTTGCTTTAACGGCAATAAAGATCTTTCCATCACATGACACAATCGAAGTTCATTGAGGGCATTCAACCATACTTGAATTGACTTGATTAACTTATTAGAGTCTGTAAATACATGTTCCTGCACCTGCATTTGTAATAAAGACGATAGTCATACACTCAAACTTTATGCATAACAAGGAGACCTAAAAGACTGGAAATGTACATGCAAAGCTTTATATAGCTAGTTGTCGACATAGCCATTATCAACGGAATATGATCTTTTATATACGAACCAACTCGTTTTGTCTCGATGCTTGTTCTCTGAACAATACAACACATGAAACATAATAAACAGCGGTAAGGCATTCTTTACTTTAAGCATGCACTTAATCGTGTTGGATTAACTGCTTGTCCGTTGTAGATTTGTCCAAGATCTTTTTTAGTAAAATATGTTTTATTATCATAGAAAAATAAAAATAAATATAAAGAGGATAATAACATAAGAAGTCTAATAGCCAATGCACTGCCTATTCAATATCTCAGAATCTATGCGGACCCTGAGCACGTCGAAAAAATTAAAGATTCTTGCAATCTAAAGTTCACCTTTCATACAGGAAATTGGAATTCAACACATCAAAATCCCTACTTTCTTCTATATAGATGATCTCTTTCTGTTACCAATCACTTACAAATTACAATGACAACCTATTAAAGATGAAGCGCCGAGAAGTCAAATAAATGACCCTACTGGCTCTATTTCATTGTATAGGATGTTTCGGGGTGAAGTATGTGGTTCCACCAACATACAGTAGAGGGCAAAGAAAAGGGAATGCAAATCTAAAAGTGAAGAAGAACAACTATAAAGATAAAAAAGGAATAAAGATACAACCTGCATGGAGATCAACTTGTAGAAATTAACGTCCATGTCCTTCTTTCCAGCAAGATTGACAATAATACTTGCCAATATAAGCTCAGCAACTTCAGCTTTCATCAACACAATATCCTGACATAATCTGAAAGGACCCAAATAAGAAAACGGAAAAAAATTGATAAGCAAAAGCAAATCATTTTGGCGGCTTTGGCCGGCAACATGCATAATTGTAAATCAAAGAATTCCTAAATAATCTAGGAAATCAACGAATATACCTCAGAATAACATCACTGCATAAGCCAATAAGTGAGTAGACAAGTGGACAAATCCATGCATCAAAGGTTTTACCACGTGTTACCCATACAGAAGATTTCTCAAGTGGAATTGCTTCAGCTGAAAAGCAATTTAAAAGAACTATTACAAGTTGCAAACATCATTAGTGAAAACCTAACACAAACACAAATAAAGCAAAAAAAAATTAACAAAAAGCCAAAAAAAGAAAATGGCAAATAAACAAATTTTGAAAAATCAAATGAAAAGGTCCAATTAAGGTGTAAAACTAAATCGTGAATCTTTGGATGTAACAAGGAGAGCTGAAATAACTGACTATTGCATGATGAAGCAAAGAGAGAATGGAAATGCATGCATGCAGGGCATGGATATACAAAGGCACATGAAGTGGAAAGCAGGCAGCAAAAAACAAACAACCAAGTACTACTACTACTACCAACTTTAACTTATTCTTGAAATAAGTCAAATAACATATACCACCCTTTACAACCAAGAACTACTACTACCTACTTTAACTTATTCTTGAAATAAGTCAAATAACATATACCACCCTTTACATCTAGACAGAAAGCAACTCCTACTTACCTTTAAACTTAATTTCCAGATCCAAAAGGAGCTTTTCAACCAGCTCAATATTGACTCCCTTGGAGTGAACCTACAACATAGGCAGAGGAACTACATGATTCCTCCACTGTGGAAAGTGGAAAACATAATAATGGCACAACCATTGAAACATTATTAAAGGCTTCGACCCTTCTGAGAAGTATAGTTACCTCAATTAGAGACCTCTCATAAGAATCAAATGACAAGAGAGTACTCTGACCCCTTTGAGTAGAAAGAATTCCCTATCATAACACATGATCTATCAGATTATACCAAGTAAAGCCGAAAATGTGAAATAGCAGACAATAGATGTAAGTCTTCATCAGTACAATATGAACATCAATATCAAGAACTACTGCATATTACTTGTTTTCCTCTTTCCATTCTAAAAAAGAATAAAAGAAACAGCTTGTTACTGGGAAAAGAGAAGTAAACAACAAATGAAAATAAGAAGCAGACATGACTCCACAGAAAACAGTTAAAGAAGACAGCTACAGCAACAAATTGGCTCGACTCCCACAATAATCCTTGCCAATCTAGAATACAAACTCCCCAGGTACTGAGGCCCATAAATATACCTTAAATCTACTTATTAATTAAAAAAAACAGATATTCAATTTTCTCAAAACTCAATATCTTCCCCAGTCTTTGAATTTAAATACAGCACACTACAACAGCTAATATCAACAAGTTAATTATCCGTACTTACTTTTTGCCTATTATGCAGTGAATGGAAAGAACCTAGCCTAAGAAATTGTACAACGAATTCAGGTAACCACGCATCAATTATACTGAACTGGCCAAGATAGGAAATTAGGAGGGTGTGTGTGTGTGTGTGTGGGGGGGGGGGGGGGTGTGCGAAGACCAACAGATTTGGAAAGAGGGAAAAAAAAAAGCTCCAAAGACTCCTTGCTCACCCGAAGAGCTTGAGATGTCATATCTACTATTTTAACAGCATCATCCATCAGGTACTTCTTCAGGAGCTTCAAAAGTGCGACCAGAAGTTCTTCAGATAATCCACTATCAATCAGGAATGTGCCTTCCGTAGCAGAGCTTTGATTTATAGGTTCGCGGACATGGATGTTACTTGAATTTCCGGGCAGATGGAAAACAACACAATGTGGATCCCCAATACCAACCTGCATTTTTTTTATTAAAAAAAATTAAAAATAATGATTAAACAAATACATTGTAGAGCTTAGCGAGCGGAATAAGAAAAGAATAATTGCAATGCAAATGTCTAGCAGAGTACCCTAGATATGAAATCAGACACCAAAACTCTAATGCTATGTGCATCTTCATCTTCCGAGCCAGACATGCGAACCATAGTCCAGACAGCATTCATAGTTTCATTGTCGCAATGCCAGTATCTGTCTTCCACCAGATCTGCTGTATTTTTTTCAATTTGAAATGTTTCACCGAAAAGTAGCTTCTTGTGCAATGCTTGGAGACTGCAAGAACATATTAGCAGAGAGCATCTCATCAACTTAGAGAAATTGAAGAAAAGATAAGTAAAACTATGATCCAACGCAACGGACGCACGCACCCTGATGAGGACATTATAGTCAAACCTTTTAATGTTTATGGGCGAAAGAAATGAAAAAGGCATTCTCTTTTAATATGGCTTGATTAATTGTTCTCGATATAATTTCTGCAGCTTGGAGGGAAATCTGAGTCTGATTTTAGAAGTCTCTAAGCTTTCTGTTCTTTCAAATTTCTGCCTTGTGACTTTTCATTTTCCATTTCAGGTTTCCTTTATCAAGTTTTTTATGCTTCAGTTTTGGAGGTCTAAGAGTACTAAAGAGTCTTTAACACTAGTTAATGTGAGCTATCTGCTCTCAAGTATATATATGTGCAAGTGCCAAATGGTAAAAGGCATGTTTTGATGAATAAGAATTATCATCACAGTGTTCAGTGTGTATGTTTCAAGCCCTAAGTCTTAAGAGTTTGTTGATCCTGTTGTCCATGTTGTCCAAGCAGTGAGTTTACTGCTTCACTCCCCACACCCTCCAAAGAAAATAACAATGAAAAATAGATAAAAAGATATTGAGCTCAAACAAAAGCTTGTAAGTTTTATAAAAAGTTGTCAATCTAATTCAAAAACCAACAATGCGTTGCAATGTTAGCTTAACATCCAGTTTAATGAACTACAGCATCAAACTGATAAAAAAAAATTTAAAAAAAGAGAGATACCTCCAAAGAAGTAATCTTGGTGGAAGGTGACCGGATCTCCTAACAAACTGGAGAGAGAGAGAGAGAGAGAGAGAGAGAGAGAGAGAGAGAGAGAGAAGAGAGCACAGTATATGATCAGATTAGTCGGAACTTGTTAGGGTGTGAAGCAAATTTTAATTACACATACTAAACTCAAACAGTCAAACAGATGTACCTTCAGCAGATGATCTCTGGGAGAGTAAGCTTGGCACAAATCCTGATGGAACTTTCTAATCTCATTAAAGATTTCTATTTCAGGGAATGGTTCCAATTCCTAGGACAAAGAAAATACACAAATCAAAGGGTATTTAATAAAAAAATTCAGGACACTTTCACAAGAGGTAAAACTCCATTGCAGTGAAGTCAGAAAGGCTACTCTGATGTAATCATAAAGGGATGGATCAGCATGGACAGTAAGCTGAAACAGCAATGATGAAACTTGAGATGATCTGCAGCCAGAACGTTCCCCCTTAGTTTCAGAGGGAATGCAACATGCCACCAACTTTGATACTAAAAACTGCATGAAGACAAATGAGTTTAAAGACGTTTTCTTTTACTGAAGGGAAGGGAAGTGACGACGCAGAATAAGAGAAAGTGATAATAAGTTAACAAATGAACCCAACCCACCTGAAGTTGCTCACCTAAAACACTGATAATTTCTCTTGATGGATTACTTCTAAAAGTTCCCAGAAGCACAGATATGACACGACAGCATTGATCTTGTAAATCAAGGTAACCAATGAATTGCCCAATCAGATTGAAAAGATAGCTGCACAACACATCAAATAATGAAAACTGGTAATGTTCTCTTGAAACATCAAATAATATCAAGATTTAGATGTGAAGTGCAGATCAAAACATATTCCTCTGTTGTTTCATTTCTCAAGTAATTTTACTTTTTAATTACAAGAAAAAGAAAGAGGACGATGATTATATAGAAAAACATTGTTTTCTTCCTATTCGATTCCCCAACCACATTTCCACCTGTTGTTTTTTTCGTATTCTTTTTCTTAATATAAGATATAATTTCAAAATCGAAAAGTGTCCTCATTATATTCATATTGTGATTGTGTTCCTGTAGTAAACAAAGAAAAGGGGTAGTCAGTGTTGCAACCCCAAATTTGTTTCAAACAAAAAAAAAGGTATACAGTAGTTACAATAAGGAAAGTATTATTGCAGGAATAAAAAATTATTTTTCCAATGATTTTCACGGAACAGAAATAATAATTAGCTATAGGCGTTTCCTCTCATAAATATAATGGCATATACTCGCATCAGCACCAAATTAATAGGGGCACAAAACAATTACATAAGCACTCATTGTTCTAATTAGCTAATGAGACACTTACTTGGAAGTGCTCGCAATGGCAGCTCTATGCCCAAGGACATCTATCAGCACCTCAATTCCAGCCAGTCTGTGACATGCATGCCTATGATGGGTTGCTGCTGCAATTCTATAATGCATCTCAACTATAAACTGCACAACCAAAATATCAGTTCATTAACAGATTGTATTGAACATGCCAACTGAGCAGTGAATTAGGACGAATCTCTACGCTTTTAGCCTTTTATGTAAATTTTTAATTTAAAAAGAGCATTGTTACCATGAAAACCCTATCCGGGCGAAAAATGTTAATCTTGTCAACAACACACACAGTTGTAGCATAATCCTCCCTAGAGCTGAACAAGAAACCATATTATGTTAGGATCCTATAAGAGGTGAGCAGGACAATGAAAAGAAAGCTAAGAAAATAACCCACGTCTCTAAAAACCCATCAACAATTGTCAGAATTCCCTGTGCAATCGTATCCCGAGAAAAGAATGGAACTGTAGGGTTTGGTGCTGCTGATGCAAGAGACAGAATGTGGCTTACAATGGATACCTATAAAATTTTACAGGCAAGGCAACATGTTATAAAATTATAAAGCAATCCTATTAATTCTGATGAACAAAAATTATGAAATATGCGGTGTGTTTAAATTGAGCAGGCAACTCAAACCCTGATTGGGCATTGTGTATAGAACCATGGGGTTTACGTGTATCGAAGCACAGACTCAGAAACGAATGTAGGATTTGTTTCTAAACATACCCACTCGGAAATATGGACAAGCAGAATTAAAATATAGATGAATTATAATATGCAAGGGGCATATGATGCCGATATGGGAATGACACGTGGATGAGTTCCAAGCTCTGATGCATGTGCAATTTGAGCACTAATGAGAAACCATTTGGGAACCTAAAGATATTATAAAGTAATCTGGAGTTCACATCCAAAACCAGTTGGCATTAGATAAAGTGGCCCAACCCCTTATAAACACATAAACAAAGTCCCATTTTTCCCATGTGGGATGTATATACTCTCAACAAGATATACTTATTTTAACTTTTTATATGGCGGAAATCCAAAAGTTAGACTATGCGAAATTGGACTTTAAGTTCTGTAATATCTAACTGCCCATGATTAATAATCTAAATCTGAACAAGCAAGACTGCACATCAACACTAATCAATATCGGGTATAGGAGAGCATAATCATAATTGTGATCACGGACACATGCTAAAGACAGCTACCATAGCCTGAATTAAGAAAATGCAATGCACATACAGAGGTAATGAGTTCATAAACAAGAATTTGAAAAGTAAAATTAAATTTCATGAACTGCTATCAAACTTCAGACCTAGATAATTGAATATAAATTTAGTAGCAAACCATATGTTTCTTGATGAGTTTGTCCCGTTCATTCTCAGATATCTGAGCAAGAAACAAAATAGAATTCTGAAGCACATCTGCTCCCTTTTCCCACCCAGTCCTCCTGCTACAATGCAATCCCATACAAACAGAGAAGATCTGCACAAAGTGATTTTTCACCAGAACTGCCGGAGGTTGACAAGCAATCTGGATTAAAACAACAATATGATATAAGCAACAAACACCTTATCCATACAAAATAGGGACTATGAAAATCAGAGTCAATGATAAAATATACATTAAATCAGATGTCAAACAGGAAAATAATCAGCTAACATACTTGATATCGCAAGTCCCAACAACAGCTAAATTCATGAAAGTAATATTCAAGGGCTGAAAATAATTGGTTGCCAAAGAAATTAGAGAAACAAAAAATGAGTTCAATATGATTTTACTTTAGCAACCCAGCTGAGACTGGAGCTATCCCCATGCAAAACTAGAGCTGGGAGAAGCCAATTGCAACAATACTGCATGAAATAACTAGGTTCAGAATCTGATACAAATAACTGCCGTATCTGCAAAGAAGAAAGAATTCAACTCATCAGAAATTCCATAGAAAAATTGTCCTTTACAAAGATTCAGTGTATCAATTGCACCTTCTTCTTTTCTTTTGGATACAAGGGGGCCAAAGGCCCAAACAGAGAAACTAATTGCACCTATTTTTAGCAACACCCTACATTTATTTTTTTATTTTTGAAATAACCGAAGCTACAATACCTTAAAGTCGTTGACAGATTTCAAGATATAGAAAAGCGGACAAATGAGCAGAATACCTCTACAAGTGCAGCAAGGCTTACACCACAAGCAACCCAGCTAAAGAGAATTGATCCTAACAGCTCCTCCAAGTACTGCAAAAGAGATATTGAGGACCTCAAACATTTTATAATAGTTTCACACCAGGTGATGCCATTAACACTTTTTATTTATCAAGTATAACAAGTACCATAGGCCAATAATGAACAAAATAAGACTAACAAAATAAGGAGAACTAAATATACTACCTTAAACCTACTTGAATAGCGTAGCTGCCTTGAGAGATTGTCAAGTACTACAAAGATTAATTCCCTGAATCGAGGGAATAAGAAAATGAATAACGTTATTGTATCACACAAGCTTACTGTGACTACTCAAATATTGCAAGACAATGCAGAATATTGTACCTGTGGCAAGGATCTATAGCAGCAACCACACATATCATGAATATAGCCTGTATGTATCACATAGATCTCAAATTTAATACAAATCCACATCAAGACAGCTTTTTCAATGTAACAATTTTAAGTAATTTATCCATGCATTGTAAGAGAGCATTAACAGGATTGGAACAATTCTGACTACTATGCTCTGCTTCCTACTGAATCGAAACTAGCTGTAAATATTCTTATTTTGATATTAACTTCTTCAATTAAGTTTATCCAAGGAAAAATTAACAATATACCTCCAACTCAATTTTCTCACTTTGCAAAGCAAGATGCATGAGAGTAATAATGACAGTTTCCACTGTTGGCTGAGGCTGTGGACCACTAGCTAAGACCTCGCTTGCAGTAACAAGTTTTTCTTTCGAGGAAACCACCAACATCACACCAAAGTTGGAACTAGAAAACAACCAAAATTATAGATAGATATTAGCAAAACAGACCAGAGTGGTATTTTACACAGTAAAAGAAAATTGAGGGAAGCATATGTAGATCATCGACTAGGGTGTCTAGGACCACCAAGAATATCAACACAATAAAAACAAGAAAAATAACATGAACCAGAACAATTATAAAATCTAAGTAACTGATGTAATATGCTTATAAACAATGTTTGAGTTATAGCCAGGGAAAGAAATGTCGACACTCAAACAGGCCCATCAAAACTACAACAAATACGTAAATAAACCACACATAACGCTATGTACACCATTGATGTGAAAATAAGAACTTGAGACAGACAAGATTTATTATGAAGAATTCAAATAAGCTCTACAAATAGGTATAGTCAACAAGATATAAAAACTAAATGCAGTTAAAACCCACCATATATCGTGGAATAATTCCTCATGTCCATCCCACGTTTGGAAAAGAACACCAATCCTTCTAGCCAGGGAGAACCGAACTCGATAATCAGGATCTTGAAGCATTGTCAACAACCTTTCAATCAGTGTCTGATAAATAGTGCCACAACAGCAACCAATCAACATGCAAACAGAAGATGATTAGATTTGTTCCTCAAAAAAAAAAAAAAAAAAAAAAAACCAAATTATTTATACTCATTCATACCCTAAATCTTGAGATTACTACATAACAAGAATACATCAATAAATAAAAATAATTACAAGAGAAAAAAAACAGTCTATGGACACTTATACCTAGGAGCCATAGAATCCTCTGCACGTCTCTTCGTAAAAACAAATTTAAGCAAAATGATCATTTTTGTAGAACAACAATAGACACCATTTTCATCATGTTTTGCAACCTCAAACAGATATTTAAACATAAAACTTCAAAAATCCAAAGACATAAAAGCATGTAGAGCCATCATCTAAGAGTGCATTTTTCTCCCTTTTTTTTTTTTGCATCTCGAACATTTCAGCAAGTTCTCAATTTCTTTCCCCATGAGATATCATTTTTCGTTTTCAAAACAAATGAAAGTCTAGGAACAAGGAAAGAAAAGTACAACGTGGACAACAGATGCATGGCTAAAAGGAGATTTATTATATTGGGAACTAGCATCTAAATGCAAACTGATATTGTCCTTTTGAATTATATAGTTCACTACCATATGTTTTCTCTAATCTGTCACAATGAGTTGCCATTATAGTTTCCACTGAAAGAATCTGTTAGATGGTGACATCGCTAATGTGGGCTCCACCACCTTGCGGATGTAACCCCCATGTCGAAAATTATAATAGAAAACAAATTTAATATCAAAAACATTACAAATTTTCATTTAAAACCATTTATATAATGGTCTGTAACCATAACTGCCTACTACTGGTAACTATTATCAGAAAAAGCAAACACAAAAGCATTAGAAACCAAGAGTTGTATTTCATATTTTATTTTTGTATTTTAACAAAAATTATTATTTTCTTTACTCAATTTATGTGATATTTTGTCACTATGGCGCCCACATCAGTGAGGGCCGCACATCAGCTCTTGACAGAAGATTTGAGGGAAAACCTTACAGCTTGTATTGCAAAGAATTGAAAGTTATAGGGTATTGACCTGTTTAAATTGTATAATAGCTATCAGGTTACCTATTATTTGAGTATTAATATTGGTGCCTACAATTGCACAGTTCAATATAGCAGTATTTTCATTCTCGTGAGTTCTAGAATTGCAACCTTCATAGTTTTCTGTATTTGCTATCAAATGCCAATGTTTCTCCTTCTCATGCCCTAGATTTTAATCATTCAAATCAGTCTCATTTCTGATGCAAATAATCACCTGACCAATTTGAGGGCTGAGTAAAACAAAATTGCATATGCAATCGATGAGCTTAACACGTCCAAACCAGTCAAGACAATCACATTCGGCAACTGCATCTCGAAGATACATTAAGCTCTGAAATAAGAGATGAGTCTTCAATTAAAAAAGACTCTTGCAACAGCCATGAACTAGAAGGATATCACAAGACATCAATTTTCCTACAGAATTGAACAAGTATTGAATTAACCTGCTCAGGTCCCCTTTCACCTAAAGAGTTGGTGAAACCTTTATCTTTCCGGATAGTGTCGAGGGATGATAGTGTCCCCAGCAAAACATGGATGGTAGATAATAACTTACCACAATCAAGTTTAAGACTCACTTTTATCTTAACCATTTCAGTCAATAAACCGACCTGCAAACAAGGCAAGTAACTATGTATGATCCAACAGTATGACACCAAACAATTATGTAGCCTCTCATATACATACATATCTATATAACCACAAATAAAATGAGTTCTTAGTAAATTGTCCATTTATTCTCACATACCATTTCGTTGAAATTTTCAGCAGAGGACCAAAAGGGATGTTCACAAAGACTAAGCATAATTTTTTCCCTGATCTGAATTGAGATAAGAACAAAAAAACAACGCACTATTAGAAGCATAAATTTCGGACAACCAACAAATAAAATCAAGCATATGTGAACAATGTGTGATGTACCTTTTGATCACTTTCTTTTGACAGGAGCTTAAACAGGACATCCCAAGTTGCGTGTGAAACTAAGAAAAAATTAGAAATAAGAGATATCATGCCCAGCTTCCATCTCTCTACAGAAGATAATACACCAGCAGTTTTTCCACTATCGGGTAATGTGTCCATATCTCCCGTAGCCTCATTAACATCCAGTTCCATGTCCACAATCCTACTTTTATTGCTATCAGCAGGGAAAGAACATTGTATTGAGGAATCATATGCAGATAAACCTTGCAGGTTCATCTCAAACCTACGACCTCCTGGACCACTGGAATACTCTTCATACACATTAGACATTGCTTTTAAGAGCCTCTCCATCACTTGCATGATGGCACAATAAAGTTCAGCATCCACAGGATATCGATCACGCTGTAGCATAAAGATAGGAGAACAAGCAAAACATCTAAAGGAAGCAACAATAGAGGTCGTTCCATTAGATATGAGATCAGAACCGAGAGGTGGACAATCATTTCCCTGGGTGACAGTAACAGCACAATCCAGCAATTTTAACAGACATTGACCCAATTTTGAGATGAATGATGAAACTTCCTCTCTTTGCCTGATAAAGATCCAATAATACAAAGTAAAATAAACCAGCGCAGGTAAAACAACAAAAGTGGCTCACAATATGAATAAAAGATCAGATGTTTAGCATATCAAAATTGATATGTCAACTAATAGATTATGCAACAAAATTTTGAACATACTTCACAGTCCAGAAGTATACCGCTGCCCGTATGACCCACAAGTGGAACACTGACTCCAAAGATAAACGTATCCAGGATACAGGAAAGATATACATATTAAAAACAGGTATCAAACAGCCAGCATGAGCCAGCTGAAAAGGTAACATAATATAAGAAATAATACACATGTCAAATGTAGGAAAGAAAGGGTTCAAGACCAAATTAGATGTCTTCAGATGTAAGAATATATATTATCTCAAGCTCAACACATAATACTAAAATACGATACCAGTACATGATTACATATGTAAATATAATGTATGCTGTAGCACTTCCACCCAGTACAATGTTCATTTAAATTTGATATATTTTGTCTCGCTCCTCCCTCTTAGACATAACAAAGAAATAAATAAATAAAAAGATGAGACAAACCTTGTCAAGACTGAACCATATATCATGTTTGACAACATAGCACATAAACAGAATATATCTGACAAAGATCCCCTTCTCATCTCCTTCTCCACTAGAGATCCAAGAATTAGAGTCTCCATTTCAGAAAGCATTGGTTCTCTTAACTGCCTGGGAAGCCGTAGATTAGGATAGTGTTGGGATGGGAAAACCTGAAGACAAACATAATGTGTCAGATTCAGAAAACTAATCTAAGCCAAATATATTAGATGCCTATAAAGCTAACATGCAAATACCTCAACCTTGGGGCCTGGACCAATATTAGCAAGAACCTCCACAGTACAGTCAAATAGTCCATGCAGACAATTTTGCTCAGGCTTCTCTGTCTACAATAATGGTACTTTGTATCAGTAACATTACTTTTCATTCCAGAAAAATGAAGGGTACAAACATAGTGAATTATTGCATACCTTATTGACAGCATCAGTAACATCTAGAACAGTGTAAGATTGGGTTAGTCCAGTGTGGCATTGTGTGAAAGGAACACAACCAACACAAAGAGAAAAAACAGCTGCAGGCAATAATAACACCGAGTGCTGGTTAAATATGGAAATCTCCTGCGTAAAAACAAACATTCTGTAAATATATGACTGCTAGTTTAATTCATGAGAAGAGAACTTTTGTTAAGTTCAATTGACCAACAAAAGACGGTTCATGTGAAATCCAGGGTTAAAAACTCAAAATATTAAAATAAACAGTAGGAAGAAACAATTAGCAACAACAAAACAACCACACCACCACAACTGGGGAAGTCAGCAACACTTTGAGTTGAAAAATCCATAGACATTACACCATTACACGCAGAATCACTTGAGGGCATCACAAAAATCTCCCAACCTTCCAGCAGCAAAGTTCCTAGCAACAGCAACGCTAGCAGCTCATCCATTGTCGCCAACTGATTGGTCACATTCTGGATATTATTCAAGAAGTACACAGCAACACTAACATCTTCATTTAACTTCATGTTGACCATCTCTTTGATAATGAAAGCTTTCTTCAAAGCAGTCTTCTTCACAAAGATAAATTCCAATTTTTTCCAGAGTTCTTCCGCATCAGTTTCTTTCGACACATGGTGAAAGAGGGTATCATCAACCCATTTTCTTATCGTGCCAACGGCTTCCCGGTACAACTTTCGCCAATTGTTATCCGTCATATTGGTTGGCAGCCACACCTTCAATAGGCTCATGCAAATCCTTACAATTGATATCCTCCATTCTAGGCTGTCACCCAATTCATGTGGATGAGTTTGATCATTGTGCTTTTTGCTTCTCCCATTCTCACAACGCACCTGCTGGACCAAACCTGGATTCCCAGACAAACCTGGCTCTGACACCACTTGTTCGATTAGTGGAATCCAAACCAGATGAAACGAGATGGAAGCTGGAGTCAACTGGGAAATTCTCTTGCAAATCTTTTCATAGATTCTTAATTAGTAGTGGACTAGACCCAATCTTTGCGCCTGCAAAGTTTATTTGGAACTCCAAGGCCCCTACTACGGTAAAAAATTTGGGTTGGCTTGTGGCACATGGGAGGATGAAAACTTGTGATATTCTTCAAAGGAGAAGGCCAGGCTGTTGTTTTTCCCCTCATTGGTGCATTTTGTGCAAAGCTCAAAGGGAAAATGTTGATCATGTCTTTATGCATTGTGAAGTAATCTTTCAAGATCTGTTAGGATTTTGTCTACTAGGTTTAGGGTAAGATAGAGAGCGCATCCCCTTATTGTATCAGCAGCCCCTATTCACTATAAATAGAGCTGCAGGGAGTTTTCTAAGGGTAAGATAGAGAGCGCAGAAAACCGAGAGCAAAGGGTGATTATGAGATCTAGCAGGGAGTTGGGGATTGGCATAGGGATTTCAATAAGTACTTGTAATCATGTTGTTATTCCCATAGTGCTAGTGATTCTCTCAAGAGAGATCACAAAGTGGACGTAGGCCAGGGTTTTGGCTGAACCACTATAAAATTGTTGTGTGCTGTGTTTCTATCTTCAAGTTCATCTATCTACTTTGCTTAAGTCGTAAAGTACCAGTAAAGACCAGTAAAGATCCTAGGGCGCCAACCACTATAGAAAACACTCTTCCACAAGTTTCATAATAGGTACAACCAGAAAGAATAAGAAAACAAGGACTCTCTTCTCTTCTTATCTCTCTCCTCTTTGCCCTCTCTCACTCTCTATTTCTGAGAATCATATCAGTAAGGGTATTCATTCCTTGTTGGAACACTATCCATCAGTAGGGATCCAAAAACTACTGCGAAAACAATTAATATTATAAGACGCTTGTCTTAGTAAAAAAACTCATGGGCGGGAAACCCAACAAGAGCTTCATCTATTTAGCTTTGTCATTCTATTAGGGTTTAGTCGCCATGTACTTTAAAACCATAATATCTTCATTACTGGAAAATGTACAAGTTACTTCATTCTGGTCCTCCGTTAGATGCAGTATGCAATAGGTGAAAAATTGGTTCTGAACATAAAAGGAAACAAGGACTGTGTAGTATTTCATTTCAAGTTATTGAAGCAAACATACCGTTCCCTTAAGTTGACCCAAAACTGCTCTGAGGAGGTGTTTTCTCAGGTGTAAAATGTCTCGAACATCACCCTGCAAACACGTGTGTGTGTGTATTATAACACATTACAAGTTGCCTCAGTCTCCAAATTTATGCTTTGTAAATTATGGACTATCAGCATTACAAGCATCGAGTGATCAACTCTATATCCAATCACAAGAAACATCAACCTAGAATCAACTTTTCAACCATCTGATAAATGTCTAAGCGCGTACAGATACCCATAATTAGATGAAACATAGATATATCCGAGCTACTTCAGTCCAGACTAAATAAGCTCGTCACAAGGCAGCTTGTTGTAGGCGTTTATTGTTTATAAAACAGTTGGAATAAAAGTTAAATCTTATGATTCTTGTTCAGATATTCACTTAGATAATGAAGATATATCATTCGCTTTTTAAAACTAGATGAAATTAGGGAAAAAATGTTGCATTTTTAAAAATTAGAAGCAGGAATTAAGAGTAGACAAACGAGGCAGTAGTACAACAGAATATTTAGAAGATAAATGCAACTGAACAGAAAGTCAGAAGATAATATCAAATGCTAGGACTCACACTTACTTGCGAACCTTTCCTTGAGAAGTAACAGGATATAAAGTACAAGACAGACCTGTTACAAAATCATAATCGCGAATTTAGAGAGGTTTGGATGTCAGGACAAGTATCATAAGTATTTTACTCACACGGCCCAAGCGATTATGAAGCGCTAGTGCTTCATATTTAATGTTTACAGTTCAGTAATGCAAAATAGTGCCATTATGGAAGGCCATTACTTCACTTATTTTATACATTTTACAGCACATTCCTTCATCAGAAGGGTAAGAAATAATTGGCAAATTGTATGAAGACCATTCTTAATACTGTAGTAGAGTTTGCTTAGTTAAAATGACTTCAGTGGAGCATAAAGAAAGGATTATAGGGGTACATGTAAAGCTTTTTATACAATAACAAGATACTTATAGTATTATATGCAGTAATTTATTACAGGAAAATATTATGCTCTTACACTGATGGCATTTGTTTGAATATCCTAAGGTCCCACACATCCTGAGGTACGACACATACATGTACACGATCCTGAGAAAAAAAAATATTGTGATTTAAGAAATTTTGTAAAATAAAATACTGGAAAAGTATTGCATGAAAATATAACGAAATAGTCTAATAAGATATGCAGTCATACTCACACTTGAAATTATGTTTCCAAGAAGCACCAGAGCTGCATCTACCTGCACAAGGCGTTAAAATGAACCAAACACAGAATTCTTGACAGAAACTCAGAATTTCCAAAAAGTAAGTTGGCCATTGAGAATGCGGAACTTATAAATAAACAAAAACTTACAGATTCTTCAAAAGACTATAAATTCTTACTAAATTTACTTACAAATAGTAATACTAATGTTGTGATTGTCTTCAAGTAGCTGACGAAAGGCTTAAATTCATAACAGTATGCATGATGATGCAGTATACAAACTGCCTAAATACCAGGATCGACAAACTCAAAAGCATAGGGCATTAAACTCACACAGAACACTTTGATTTAGGAATGACTCCCAGGTTTCTCACCCGAAACTAGGCTTCTCACCCAAAACTAGGCCTATCTCATCACACGAAAACTCAAAAACACTGATAATTTTATTCATATAACATGACATACCTGGGCATTAGGCCCTTACACTTATTTATATTTGAGCAGATAGCTCACATTGATTGTATTAAAGACTCTTTAAAACTCTTCTAAAACTGAAGCACTAAAGACTCACTAGGACTCTCTTCTAAAACTAACACATTTAAGACTTAAAAGAGACCTTAGAACTTATAAACTGAAATGGAAATATGACAAGACACAGGCAGTTTCGAGACTTCTAGAATCAGACTTGGTTTCCCTCCCAGTTGCAGTAATTAACTTGAATGACTAGGTGCTCTCCTTCCATTTCTTTCGCTCATAAACCTTGAAAGGTTTGACTATGATGTCCTCATCACATGGTATATAAAACATAAAAGAATAGAATCACCATAGCAAAAGAAACAGCTTTCTATTGGCTAAACAAAAAGCATTATAAAAAGAAGCGGAAAAGAAGTCTGCAAAAGAAGACACTTTGAGCAAGAGGATAACATGCTCAACTGTCACTAAATCAGACTGGGCAAAGAACCTGGAGTACAACAGCTTGCCAATCTAGAATATAGATGAAAGAGTATAATCTTTAAACTTACCCTGTATAGATGTCAAAAGAGTAGATACTCTTCCGAACATTTAAAAAGTGAATATATATATATATAAAGACATACACACATATCATATTTATTTATTCATGTATTTATATCAATGCATGACTCTCTCCCAAACTCACTCCCAACAGTTGGAATGTTCGAGCACAACAAAACTTTCAACTGGCTTAGTTCAGCTTGATTAGATCATTAGGTGGAGTTGTGAGCCGCCTGTATTTTCTTTTAAAAATATGTTTGTAGATCATACAATTGATTCAATTCAAGAGACTCATGCTTATTTTTAATATTTATATTTAATTATACATTTGTGGTTCTACAATAGAGACAAAAACTTACAACTGCAGTTACATTACTGAACAACGGGAAGCCCTGCATAAGGCAGCTCCATACTAGTTGCCAACCACAATCAAACTGCAAAAGTTTGCCCAAAACCCAAGTCAATCAAATATCAACATAAGGTAACAATATTAAAGATAGCAGTACAATACAACTATAGATGAAGCTTTTGATCCTGCGTAACAAATGCAAGAACAGGAGACATTGCCTAAACATAAAGATAATCACCAAATAGTTTTCTGAACATATAATACTTTATAAAATTCAAACAAAATTTGATCAAAGGAAGTCAACTGTATCTTTCTATCAGTTACAGCAGTATTCTAATACAATACCAAATTCCTGTCATCTCAGTTCACAGAACTTCTACAAATTTTTTAAAACTGTAGCGTAAAATTGTTGTCATAAACCGAGAGAGAGAGAGAGAGAGAGAGAGACCTCATTCAAGGGAGAGGAGGTTGATGGTTTTTTCTGCTCTGGATCTGGAAGCAACAAGACAGACGAGAGTTCCAGCAGGCACCTGTAGATGCAAGTGAATATACAAATATAGCTCATATGAAGCAGGGACCAGATAGCCAGAGAATGATTCTCAATTTTCCATGTAAATATTATCGTGCAGCAGATAAAAGACTATCAAACTTAGGATATCACCATATATGGCAGTACAATATTTAAAAAAAAAAAAAGCAAAACAAAACAAAAATAAACAGCTCACATTGTTAGACAGAAGCTGTCTACATATAAGCAAATTATCATCTAAAGTCAATATGCTTAACGTAAATCAGAGCAGCATACCTCAGTGTCCACAGCAAACCATCATAAGCATGCCCCACATTTGCCTCATTCAAAATTCTGCAATATATTACATTCCATCAATACAATAAGATTCTCAGAACTTTACTTTGCGTGCTTACAAGGGTCAGGTGTGATATATTCTACACTATCCTGAAGCAATCTTGTAACAAGCATGCAGACATGCCCAACTTCTACGGTTTTCTATATTTTAGTAAAACAGAACTATTAATCCTCAGGGGTGGGGGGGTGGGGGAGACACTCAACCCAAAAGTATAATTTGAATTACATATACAAAAAGGCAACAAAGGAACTTTCACTATGCAGCTTTCATCCTAGAAGCAAGTGGGATAAATCTATCTTGATCCATCACAATTCAAATCCCCAGTTTCTAATTATTATTAGTGTGCTTTGTGTTAATGCAGTCGATTACAAAGCAGTACGATGATGCTTAAAAGAACAGGAGGCTGCTAAATAAACAATAGTTTGATCACAACCAGATTATGACACTCATAACTGACCATAACACTTTAAAAAATAATAATAATAATAATGTTATATGGCATTACTATTATTTATTACTATTCAAAAAACTATTGACAAAAAATTATTAAAAAGTATTTTAAAATTTTCAAAAAAAATAAAAATAAAATATAAATATAAATAACAAACACTTGAACTTTCAATACAGCATGCAGTACCTTTGAAAGCTTGTATATATGCCCTCGAACCAGTACATAAAAAGTTCTTTACCAATGCGTGTAAAGTACTTACGAGTAAGGCAACAAAATGAAGCATTCCTGGATTCAGAAAATAGACAGCAGGTTAAAAGTGCCATATCAAATGACTAAATATTTACGCAGAAAGTGCAGTGTCATCAACAAATTAGATCCTATATCACGCATGGAATTAGATTATAAACATAATCAGTATGCATACTTACCATAACCATTTCCCCTTCATGAGAGCCTCTCGTAAATGGGCAGCAACATGCTCTCTCTTGACCCTCTTTTCAGTCGATGGTGCTTTTGTCAAGTTAATACAAGCCTGAAGAGTAAGTAAAAATGGAGATCAGAGAGCAACCATCTCCAGTCTCAAGATTGCAAATGAATTAAGCAATAGCAAACTTCTCCCAGAGCATAAATAACTTTTAAGAAATAAAAGTAAATAACCTTTAACTAAAAACTTACTTCAACCCCAGTCCATCTACCTCATAGAGAAGGTAAAATAAAAAAATAAAAACACCAATCCACCTATAAATCACTTGAGCTAAAGTTACATTAGAAAGAGGTTGCGATAGAATATGACAGAATCAGTATATCAGGAAATTCAAAACAAACCAATAAAATCTAGCAGAATTTCTGCAATGCCAACAAGCTATTGAAAGGAATCCCAACACCCCAATAAAAAAAACAACCAAGTACTTTTCCAAATCACAAGAAATAAAAATTGCAAAATCCTAGTAATGGTAGTAAGATTTAAACAAGTGCCATAATGATAAGTAGGTACAGGCTACAGCATAGTAGAGCAGTTACCCTATAAATTACAGCAGCTGCAAGTTCAACCAAGGCACAATGAGAGCTGCTCAAAGTTCCAAACTTCTCATATTTAGCTGCATCACTCCTGCATATGCTGAGATATGTAAGACCATTTGAAACAGCCACAAATAAACTCCAGAGATGATATCAGAAGAGAATAAAAGATCAATTACAAAAAAGATTGAAAAAAGTGAGGTAAAAATGGGAGCTGAAGTAGAAAAAGCGCACCTGGGCACAATTGTATTGGATACAGCACTTTGATCTAACTGCTTGTACACCATGTCTATAAGTTGTTGTACCAAAAAACTCCCATCAGTAGCACCTCTAGTCATATTCAGTTGTAACCTTGCATATAAAATAAGGGCATCCTGCAAAGAAGCAAAATAGACACATGCTTACACACTTACTGATTCAGAATACATATTAAGCGATGAGGTTTCTTCAATAGCATTATTAATACCTTAAAAGTTTGATCATGGGTTGTCAGCAAACACCGGAAGACAAATTTATGCACAGCGTTGTGGATCTCCAAGGACTGACACCCTAAGTTGGGACCATCTTTTAACAAGTATGTATTAATACACTCCATAAGTTTGCGAGAAACCTTCCCCTCATCCCTGGACAAAAAACCAGTATGTACTATATTTTACCAAAACATAGAAAAGGGATGTTAAAGATCAACAGGATAGAGCCCCAAAAATGGGTTACCTGATACAACAGAAAATCCTAACAAAACCTTTAACAATGCCGTCCCTAAGATTATCTGGGAAATCTCCAGGGGGCTTCTCCAGAAGTGAACGCAGAGTATTTACGTCCTTGATAATATGTTGATTATCATTCCTACCACTCAAGCTTTCTTCTATATTGGCCATGTAAAGAAGCACTAGGCCTAACCAGTACAGGATTAAATAATTAATATAACAGAGCAATGACAGTGTGATCATCTAGTATAATAGAATCAGCGCTAGAGGCTTTAGAAAGAATGACTCACTACAATAGATTCGCTTTCTCATGTGAAATCGATAATCTCTGACAGCCAAAAGATCATGTAGAAGAAGTCCATATTCCGACTGCCACTGGTAGCTTGGATCATTGCTTAAGACCTCCCAAATATGGTTGAAAAGACTTTTAACCACGGGTAACAGTGGCAATATGTTACCTGATATGATGATAAAACAGTCATGATGAAAAATCATTCCTAGAATCAATTACTAAGTTGCCTGTGAGCATGTACCATGATGCTAAAACATAAACAACCATAAAACTCGGGTGAAAATGAATCTAGTACCATAAATATTATCATCCTGGGCCCGTTGCACAACGATCCTCAGGGTCTTTGCAAATACCAATTTCGGTGATCCACGCTTGGTTGGGGATATCTCCAGTGAAGCACACCGAATCAACATAGTAACAAAGAAAGGCCATGTTTCAGCTGCAAGAAGAGTAGAAACAGGTGAGGTAGCTTCCAAATTCATATGGTCAATGTGTGGTAATCTAGAATAAGAAGGTTCATCTTACAGTGAGGAATTTCATCTCCTTTAAGCTTGGCAGTTTTCTGTGCAATATATATACAGAAATCGTTCGATCTATCTCCTTCTAACCATGTATTCAGCAACTTTATCCCTTCCTATGAATTTATACACAAAAGACAAAAGGTTAGTGCCGAGATTACTTGAATTTCTTTTCAATTTTAGTTTTCCAGTCACCGGCAAATCAAACACAAGAGAGGAAAGAGGACATGCTTCTCGTGTCTTGGCTTTATCGGACGAGAGCTTTGCGACAATTTCTTGGACGTCTCGGGACTTGACCATCGCCTCCGCTAGGGTTTCGCCGTGGGCGGACTTTTTAGACTCCGGCGAGAATTTTAGGCACACATGATGTTGTGGACTTATGAGTACGGGAGGGAGCGGATCAGCTGTCCCGAATACATCTGAGCCAAACCTGTGTCATCCACTACTGTCTTGCCACGTTTCATCGCGCATAACCTTAGCAAACTCCGTTAAGCCAAGGGATGAAAAATGTGAAAGAATCAAAATAATATTCATTTTCTATTCAAAAAATAGATAGGAAAATTTTAATAACAATACACCTACTTTGCACCGCTCATAATTAAAATTTCTTAACTATCCAAAATAACACATTAGTACATAGACTAACAATCACAATAACACTTTTGTACATGACGTTAACTTCTCAATAACGGAGTCAAATAAATGAGGGCAAAATGGTACTTTAACTATCATAACTCTATTTATCCTTATATATTTTCTTATGGGAAGTGAAATTTACACACCCTTTTTCACAATCCACACACCCTTGCCCCACTTTTTATAAGAAAATGTCTAAATTATCCATGTTTTAATTTCTTCAAGTTGTCTATGATAGGGATATTTTAGACATTGTCTTATAAAAAGTGGGGCAGGGGTGTGTTGATTGTAAAATGGGGTCATTTCTTATTTCATCATATTAAAAAAAAATTAATTAGAAAGACATCTAATTAAATGTCATTGGATGAGAGAACTTAGGCTTCAATTTACTGCTTCTGCTATTTTGCCGGATGGGTTTAGGAATAAGATATAGAAATTGCAAACTCAATAGAAGCACTGCCAAGAATTTGGTGCTGAAGTGTTTCTCAAGTGAATTGGATGTCATCAATGAGTTTTCGGATGAATCACAGAGTTACATGGGTTCCAGTTTCATAAAAAGTTGGGTTCAATAAGATTTGGACTTGAAGAAAGAAGGGTTAATCAAAAGTGACGGTGGTCTAAGGGAGGTGTGGCCGCACGTGCCTACAACCTTCTTCTTGTTTTTAGAGAAGGATTTGTAGAGGAAGGAAATGGTGGAGTGGAAACGGTGGGCAAAAGTTTAACCGACTGATTTGCCCCCTAATTAGTACGAAAACAATGTCAGAATTGTTAGTACACGTACTAACGTGCTATTTTATAAAGTTGAGAAACATTAATTATCAGTGATCCAAAGTTGATTTACTGTTCTTAAAATTTTACCCAAAAAATAATAATATTTAGAGTGCGGTTATTGAGACCTCTAAATTTATTCAGTTGACCTCATTATATTTTGAATTATTAAATGACATATATATCATCTTACATAATGACTATATAGGACAATAATTATATAAAAATAAATATAATATTTATTCTCTTTAAACTTTCCAATTTAATAACAATGAATTGCCTTTTATTATTTTTCTTATTGATTGTCATTTTCTAATTCTACTCCATAATTATTATAGCATATATATATATATATATATATATATATATATTATAACAACTAAAACTATGAGTAATATCCATCATGCATGTGGACAGAAAAATTTATGTAATTATGGTCAAGAAAGAATTATTGAAAGAACAATAGATCGTAAAGAGAATGACGAACTGTATCTTATTTATTAATATAATAGCCCTTATATAGGGATTACATAGCAGTGATAACACCACCATATGGTGTTCTATAAGGAAAGATATCTTTGATATCATATCTCTATACGGAATCAAGATTCTTTATATGACTAGCATAGACCAAGACACACACATGTAGAATATTCATACAACATGTTATCTTATATATTGCAGTGTTGCACGCATATGCGTGAAATTTTTTTTTTTTAAATGATCTATAAATTATCAAGTTCATGTAAAAACATTCTTTTGATGATCGATATTGTCACACCTCAATTTTCGAAAGATAAATTTTCAAAAATTTGGGCATGATAAGTCACAAAATTACAATTCTCAAGACCTGATCAACAACTTAAAGAAAACCAATCTAAATTTCAGAAATGAAATGTCAACACAACTCAACATCGAGTTAATATTACATTTCATTATTTACATGAACTTGAAAATCAAGAAATGAAAACACTTGAATGAATTTAATGTTGCCTACAGTATAAAAATATCAAGTACACAACAAACTAAAAAAAAAACCCTGCAACTATGCCTCCGCCTCAACCTGCTGATCAACACATGCAGGTCTAACCCCTACACCATAAATTGGTGCACCGGGTTGTAAAATAACAAACCCGGTAAGCTAAAAAGCCCGTATGAGTAAACTAAAAAATAACACAACATCATCACATCCAACATTTCACAAGAGATATTTGATCAATAATTAAAAACCACAAATCTAACACATTAACAAAGAAAATGTACCCATGAGTCCCAGATATTTAATAAATATTTCTCATGATCTACAACAACAAATTGTGTACCCATGGGTCCCAGATACCATAAAGTATCTCCCATGACCTACACTGACAGACGGACTACAGCTCTATTCCTAACCGCAACCAATCACCCGGCCAAAGGATTGGAACCCGGTTTGACTGTCCAATATCAAACACAAAATAATAAATAGCATCAGAACCGTAACCAATCACCCGATTAAAGGCTTAGAACCCGGTTTGGCTATTTAATATCAAAACACAAAAATGATAAATAGCATCATAACCGCAACCAATCACCCGATTAAAGGCTTGGAACCCGGTTTGGCTATTTAATATCAAAACACAAAAATGATAAATAACATCATAACCGCAACCAATCACCCGATTAAAGGCTTAGAACCCGGTTTGGCTATTTATCCAACTATCACAATATCACAACATAAATTATATCCTTCCACATAGTTATATTTACCTGAACAATTATAGATATTCCACAAGAATAATCTATTCAATAACCAAAGACATTATGATCACATGAACCTTAAAAATAATCATAAAATAGGAAAACTTGTTTTAACTTACCTATGAGCCGTTGGCGATCAAGCTCATATATTTTAAAACAACAAAAACATAATTTTTAAATTATAATCATCATAATCATCATCAAAATCAATAACAAAAATCATTCATCATATCATCATAATCATTATCATCATCATCATCAAAATCATTAACAAAAATCATCAACAAACGACCATAATTAAACTTGGTTCAAAAGTGAACCTTGGTGAGATTTACTCACCTAAATACTCCCGCTGCGTCTTCACAAAAACGCAAGAGCCCAACTAACCACAACCTCACAAACCACCTAAAATTACACAATTAAAACCTTAGTAAAAACACAACAAGGATCAAAGTATCCTTAACTTAAAGGTTGCCCAAAGAAGGGCAATCCTTCCTCCAAGACCTCCCAAGGTCATTGGACACTCAACAACAACCACACTACCTCTAAGATCTAATTTTCCAAGTTTCCGACCTAACAAACACTAAGAACCAACTTAGCACCTACAATGCAAAAAAACTATCAACACTAAATCTTCACACACCAACACATCCTAGCAACAACAAGGACTAGCTAACACGGCAACCAAAGCCTTTACCCTGCCCGGACGCGCTCCCACGCACCGCCACAGGCGGCGGCGAGTGAG
Organism: Fragaria iinumae; assembly: GCA_009720345.1. Taxonomy (NCBI): domain Eukaryota; kingdom Viridiplantae; phylum Streptophyta; class Magnoliopsida; order Rosales; family Rosaceae; genus Fragaria; species Fragaria iinumae. The sequence continues at coordinate 12,435,668 of CM019118.1, read as the reverse complement.
CTTCACGCGCCTCCACCAAACTTCAAAATTTGGGGAAACTCAAAACATGAAACTTGTAGATTGAAGCAAGGTGAGTAACTTTAATACCTGGTGGTTCAACCCGTTCGGTCGGGATCGACTGGAAAACACCACGCAAAACCAACCCGGAAATCAAAATCCAAACCTACAAAACCGGCCCCAAAACTTGATTTCTAGATCACCAAAGGGGTAGAAACATCTCTAGAAGAGAGATGAGAGAAAGACTCACCTAAACTTGGCCGAAATCGGCGTCAAAATTGCCGACATTCCAGCGGAATAGCAGCAGCTCCGCCGCTTCGTGGCGGCGCGACGGCGAGCAAGGCTGCCCCAGCAGTGGAGAAGAGACCCGTGCCAACCCAACGGAGCAGGTGGTGTCCAATTTGGTGGCCGGATGAGGGAGAAAATGACCGGGGAAGAAAGAGGGTGTGGGAGGGTCGGGAGAGAGAAGAGAGAGGCTGAGAACTGGGCTGCTGCAATTATAGGGTTTCTGTCACGCCCCGACTCTTAAATTTTTACCTTAATTACTAGCATTGTGGTAATAAGAGTTTTACCGTCTTCGTCATTGAGTTTATAGTTCTAAGGTCCCTAGAGGTGTGTTGAGGGACGAATATTTCGAAAGAATTATTCGTAGGAGAAAAATGTGACGACGGTAAAAATAGTAAATTTTAGCTAGTAAAAGGTAATTTTTTTGGGGTATTATTTTGGGGTGTTAAATCTTGGAGTGGGTTTATATTTGGTGGTGTTGTGGACCGGTTTGGGCCAAGCCCAATCTTTCCTCTCTCTCCTTTCTCTCTCTTCCTCCCGATTCTCTCTCCCTGAGCCTCTCCCTGCCGGAAACTTTCGACCGCCCGTCCGCCGCCGTCCGGCCGCCCCAGACCGCCGCGCCGGTCCCAAACGATCGGTCTCCAACCCAGCTTCCATTCTAGACCGGTGGGAGCCGCCCTAGTGTCACCGTGTGAGAGAGAAGCCGCCCGAAAGGTCCGACTGCCGGAAGTGTTTTCTCGCCTGAACTTCCTCCTCCGGCCGCCATAGCCGGAGCCCCTTGGCTCAAAAGGAAGCCCTCCTCCCGTGCTCCAATCCCTCCAAAGGATTCGCTCCCTCTTGAGCTAGGTAAGGAGAAATCGGTAAAGGAAATTTTAGGGCTTTTATTGTTGAATAATTTCTTTTGTTGGAATTTAACCAGAAATTGAGAATTTCGGTGTTTATACTCATTTATTGACGTTATGAGAATAATATGTATATAAGTGAACGCTAGCTAGCTATACGTGATTTCCCCCCATAATGAGGAAAAATGCCATTATGGGGTGACATGAGCGTTAGACGCCAGCGTCGTAGCCTTGTACGACTTTCTATTTCCTTTCGTATTCATTCTTAGAATTCGTACAAGGAGTCAGCACGTATATATATATATATATATATATATGTATATATATATATATGTACCCACTCGTGCGGTTCCTCCATAATGAGGAAAAAAATGTCATTATGGGGTGACGTGAGCGTACAAGGAGTCAGCACGTATATATATATATATGTACCCACTCGTGCGATTCCTCCATAATGAGGAAAAAAATGTCATTATGGGGTGACGTGAGCGTTAAACGCGAGCGTAGTAGCCTTGTATGAATTTCTGTTTTTCTTATATTTCTTCAAAGAAATCATACAAGGAGTATGACGAGTGTATATACATACTGATATATTTATAATTCTAGCCTGAGAGGCCATTTTCTGAAGTTTGGGAGTCTAGCGAGACTAGACACCAGTTAGGAATTTTGAGTTAAGCTTTTAAGCTGTCGCTTGCATAGCGCTTTCCTTTAAAGTTTTCTTGGGGAAATATTATTGTTTGTCGAAATTACTTTTGTCTACTCAGTCTGACGTAATTAAATATTTTTCCCTTGGGCCTTTCCTTCGTTTTTAAATGCCCAGTCTGCAGAGTTCGGGTGGGGTCTAGAAGGAGGCGACGAGGCATAGTCACCCATCTTTCCGCTACTGTTCGCCAGTAGATTATCTGTTTAACCCACTAGGATTTTTATCAGCTTCCGTTGTCTTTCTTGTAGTAGCTCTGAATACTTTCGGAAAAATAATTGTGTATTATTTTATTCGGTTATTTGGATTGAGTTGAAGATTGATATTTTGGTTAAGAGGGTGTTCTATATTTTTTTTTTCCGGGTTAGGGTTGTCCATTTTCAAGGGAGGTTTGCCGAGTTCTTCGGTAAATTTTCCTTGGAGGTGGTCCCCGCAGGACTTACCTCGGGTTTCAGGGTGAAATTCGGGGTGGGTCTTGACAGTTTCTAAAAAAAAACTCCCCTACATTTTTCTACTTATAAACTTTCCAAACCCGGAAACTAACTTACTCTGACCATAACTTCTTCATCCGACGTCCGTTTCACGCGTGCCACATGTCTACGAACTCGTATTGACGAGCTCTACAACTTTCATGAAGGAAGTTTTCGAAGATAACTTACGGAAATTAAAGTCAACTTTTTGGTCTCTTAAACGTTAAAGCACCTTAAATAAACTCCCGACTTCAACTACGCATAACCCAATAATAAATTTTCATAAATAATCCTTCATTAAATATGAGAATAATACAAGGAAAAAATGATATGATAATCTAGGGTATAGATTAATTTTGAGGCATAATACCATGTTTTTTTTAAGATAAAAGTACTCTTCATGATTCGAATAAACTTTTCTCTAAAATTATGTCATTGAAATTCTTTCTTACAATTTGATAAAAAATTGAAGTCTAGTGACATTTTATGCAAAAATAAAAAATCAAGAAATGGAGGTCGGGAATGGATGTTTGCGTGAAAAAGAAAAAAAAGAAAAGAATGGATGTTCGCATGCGAAAAAAAAGAAAAGGAATGGGAGATCTAGTGAGTGAATAAGTGGTGCAATGAGTAATATATTGAAATATATGTGAATTACATAAACAAAGTTATTTTAGGAATTTAAATGGAGGTCTAGTGAGCAAATGTTTGTATTTAAAAGTTAAATGGAGGTGTAAAGAGAATGAGAGGTATACTGAGAAAATTTGGAGGTCTCAATAGTCGCACTCTAATATTTATCATTTCAAAAAAACAAGTGTAGTTTAGTGGACACAAAAAATTCATCCAAATTAGAAGTAATATTCTCTAGTCTTTTTTCTGGAACGCGCCTCACTCACTCTCCTTTTTGCGCCTAACCATTACTGAGTTTCTTCTCCGACCGTTATTGAGTTCATTCTTCGATCGGGCCAATCTCCGATCCTTTCTCCGGTGACTTCTCTGGTTGTCTCAACGTTATGGTGGCAATGTTAGGCTAACCAATAAGCGTTTTTTTACAGAAAACTTCCCACGCTTGTTATGATTCCATATCAATTTGTTCCTCTAATAAAGGTTGAGCACTTTAATGGGCAAATAAAAATGGTCGGCAAATTTGTATCCGCTAATTTTAGCTAGAATGGAGAGAGCAAATAGCTTACATGTTTGTTTGTTGGGACTAAATGAGACAGTGCTAAATAAAGAGTCTAGTTTGGTTAGTACTGTGTTTGGTGTCACTGGGTACTAAAATAAATGAGCTCACGTAACACCTTATTTTCAATTTGGCCTCCTTAGGTGGTGTTATTGTGGGTACTCAAATATGTCATTCTTAGATAGCACCATCATTCTAAACTATAAACAAAACAAACTACCACCTAATCTCATGTAACACTAAACAAGAGTTAATATTAGTACAACTTAATACATCTCATATAAGTCTAGAACAGTCTTAAAAAAATAAGGAGGTGTAACGTAGTGCCGTCCCGACTACCAAACGTGCAGTAACGGTTAAAGATCAAAGTTTGATATTTTTTTGGTTTTGAGATGCTGAGTGAGGATTAAGCGAAGCGGGTGAGAGCGGTGAGGCTTATCCCAAACTAGCAGCGTCTACTGGCCACACTGCATCCACAAGAGCGTCATGGCTTCCATCTCCGCTCCGACCTCAACTCCTCACAACCTCACCTTCCCCACCCCCAAATCCTACCCCTCCTCCGCGAAATCCCCATTCTACCCTTCCTCATCCTCCAGGTTCTGTCTCTGCCGCTGTCGCAACCCTTCGTCCGACTCCGTCCGGTGGAGGTGGGACTCGGCGCTTCAGGACCTCGTGAAAACCGCGATGAAGCGCCTCGATTCCTACGTCAATTCGAACCCACAGCCCGACGAGGAGCCTGACTGGGATTGGGATCGCTGGCGTCAGCATTTCCTGGAGGTGGAAGAAGAAGAGCGCCTTGTCTCCATTCTCAAGGCGCAGCTGGGTCGCGCTGTGAATGTGGAGGATTTTGAGGATGCTGCGAGGCTCAAGGTTGCCATTGCTGCCGCTTCCACAAACGACGTCGTCGGCAGAGTCATTTCTCGTCTCAATACAGCTCTACAGGAAGAGCGTTACCAGGAAGCTGCGTTTTTTCGAGATAATGCCGCAGCTGGATTGGTGAGTGAGTGAGTATGATTTTGTTTGTTCCATTCCTTCATTTGGTTAACTGCTAATTGGTTTCTGAGTGTTAGGTGGGTTGGTGGGCTGGCATTTCAAAGGATAACAAGGATCCTCACGGCCTCATTATACGAGTCACTGCAGAGCACGGACGATATGTCGCAACCAGTTATAGCCCTCGGTAAGTTTTCTATTTCTAGGATCGTATATCAGTTAATTTATCTGTTATTGATACTTGTCTTTTCTGCCAATGATGTATTTTTTTTCATCTTCTCTCAGGCAGCTCGCTACAGCTGCAGCTGGTATTCCACTGTTTGAGGTATTTTTAACAGTGAATAAAAAGGGTGAATACAGACAGCAGGTATTCTCCACTTTTTCTTTGGTATTATTGTAGTTTTATCTACTGTAACGATCACAAATTATCTAGTACTTGGGGATCATTTTGTGTCTTATTTGGTGTTTTGTGCAACTTTTCTTGTTAACAAAAATTAAAGGTTACAATAAACCAAGGAAAAAAGGAAAACAGCACATGCATATCCTGAGCATGAGCAAAGTCTGTTGGGAGCATGGTGACAAAACAATGTAGAGAAACATGCTAAAGTTTCTGAGATTCCTTAAGTTTTATGGACTATTGAATGCTAAGAACATCCTTAAACTTCAAAGCATCATTTCAAAGTGTAAAATATAGAGTTCACTAAGGCAAGGTTTCCGAGTTCCTTGACCAAAAAAGTTTATCTATGAATTTGAAAGGTTTAGTTTTCTTTATGAACAACCTGTCATCTTTACTCCTTATGTTGGTTAATCTGACTTCTTACCAGCTTTGGCCAGTTAGTAAGTAAATGAGGTATTGGTGGTGAGCTGAACCGGTAGATTAGCTAGGCTGCTCAACCTTTTAGTCCAAGTTGGTCTTATAGATGATGGTATCTGTTGAATAATAGATAACACTATGATTCTCTGGCATAACTGCATAACATTGAACTTGAACTCAGTTCACAAGTGAAATTTCTTGAAGTTCATCATTCTGATAATCAGTACAGAGGTTAGATGTATAATTACAGTGTCATCACTGGATGTACTCTTATTCTCGTTCATTATGTTTGACATACATTTCTTGTTTTGACTGTGAGCCTCTCCTTTTATATAGATTTGATCTTTCAGTCAAATAATTCATGTATACTTCGCACATAATTTGATCTCTTCCAAATGGATCTTCCCGAGTATTCTCACATGTAGATATATTTATATTGAGCCCCCAACCCTATGGCAAGTATTGTTCCTGATGTTTTCTTAATTCCATAATTTCAGGCTGTGTACTTAAAGCGGGGAGGAGTATTTCCAGATTTTCCACAAGGAAGCTCCAAAGCAATGGATACCTTGAATCCTTTAGATTCAACTGGAGAAAAAAACGATATATTTCTTGGAGGCAGTGCTGATACTGAAGATGGGGATGATATGGATGATGATTTGGATCTTTCTGAGGGGCTCTCTGGATTTCAGAGCATCTTGAGGGATATGATTCCTAATGTGAAGGTCAAGGTTTTGAAAGTAACCGCACCAGGAAAGGTAGATCGGGATTTAATATCTAAAGTGATTGAGCAGATCATTGAGGAAGATGATGAAGATAAGGATGATGAAATCGAGAATTCAGATGCTGAAGATGAGGACGAAGATGAAGAAAAGGTTGAAGGTGATCAAGAGATAGATGTGATTGAGCTGGATGCTGATCCTGCAATTATTCAAAATGCAGGGAGACAAGAAATTGCAGTTAAAGTTGTTTTTGGTGGTCTTGGGCAGAAAATATCTAACATCCCACCTAGTAAAAATTTACTCCGAGTCCCTGCGAAAATAGAGAAGAAGGGGCGTTCATCCTTTTCCTTTACTGTTGAGAAAGATATTAATCAACAGCATTCTCGTGACAAGGAACAAAGTTCAGGAGATAAAAAAGTGAAACTTGGAGGTCAACCTAGCATCGATAATGTTATGTTTGATCTTTCTAAGGTCATTGGAAGAGAGAAGATACCATTAAAGGTTGTCTTAAATATCATTGTAGAATGGGAACAACCTGTGACTTAGCAAATATCCTCCATTGCTTGATATTTAATCTTATCCTTTATTCCATAGGTACTCAAAGATGTTGGTGAGCTGATAAATCTCGCTCTCAGTCAAGTTCATAATCATCAACCATTGTCAGGATCCACTACTTTCAATCGCATTGAAATGCCTGTTTCTCAAGATCCATTAAATGGTGAGTTAGTAGAAACTGTTTTACTTTCATTTTGTGTCACCTATTTGATGCTATAAACACAAGGAAAATATGTGCTCAAAGCTGTTTCCTCATTTTCACCATGCTCTTTCTCAGATCATATCCTCCCATGTCCCACTCAAAGAAAAATGTATCCATACCATCAAATAGAAAAGTTCTGTGGTTTCCAAAAAAAAAAAAAAAAGTTATGTGGGCTTTTTACCTTCAAGGTCATTCGAAGGGATATTTTTCTATTCAGACCATATTTAATTATTTTTTTTTCAATTTAAATGGTCTGCTTGTAGAGCAGTAACTGTTTGCAAGTTTCTTTATGGTTTTCCACTTTTCGACTTGTTAAAAAAATATGAAATATATTTTCTTCTTGCATGCATTCCCTTCATTGGTATGCTTGTAACATGAACCAGATAGAAGGGAGCTGAAAACCTCGTCAATTTATGATTTAAAGAAAGTTATTGAAATGCAGTTACTCAGTCTGGGATTGCTGTAGAAGCAACATTATTTGCTTTCTTTCCGACAAAAACTATAAAATCCTGGGAATCTATTTGAGCCCGAGTCTATTCTCGAATAGAATCTCCACAAGTAGCTCTAAAGGAGCTCCTCATTCTCTTAACTAAACATCCCATCTTTAAATCGTTCTCTGGTTCATTCTTGTTTAAACATCCTATCTAATTGAGTGATTTTACTGTGTTCAATTTAGGGTACTTTTATACACTTTTTTTCCCTGTAGTGCTTGTCTTTGGAGCTTTATTTGTCTCTGCTTTCTCTTATATTTTTGTTAATAGAAGCTCAGATGTTTACTCTGAACAACGTGCATCTTGGGATCTTCACCTTGACCAGTTTGTTATCTTGTTTCTGGGTGATATGACACACACATACAGTATATATTTGTGACAAACAAAGTTCTTTTCGATGACAGTACATACGAATTGTTGATCATCCTGCTTGTTTGTAGAATACTGAAATGCATTTACTTATTCCATGCCAGACCATTAAGTCCGCCCTTACATTGAATGTATATATCAGGACTATACATTGGTGCACATGGGCTCTACACCTCAGAGGTTATTCACCTGAGACGTAAGTTTGGCCAATGGAAAGAAAATAATGGGACTAAGGAGGCCTCAAACCTCGAGTTTTATGAATATGTGGAAGCCTTAAAACTTACTGGGGATCCTTATGTACCAGCTGGCCAGGTAATCATTAAGACGTTACAAGTGTCTAGCTTCATACAAAATTGTTGAAATAAAACATCATCGGCGGTTCATGAAGGATCTGCGAGTAGTTATTTCCTTGCTTCTGAATCATGTAATTAAATTAAAGACTTAAGGAAACCAAACTAGATCTTCAAAGTACCAACCTGAGCTATGCTAAATTACTAGTTACTTAGTTTCTGTCATAAATTGGAGATCTCATTAATTTTTTTCTTCAGGTGGCATTCCGTGCAAAGATTGGCAAAAGATATCAGCTTCCTCATAAAGGGATCATACCAGAAGAGTTTGGAGTGGTATATTTTTAGCTGGTTGGAGTTAATTTTTTCCAATAATTTTTTGCTGGTATATTTTAATTTTCCTTTTCATTGAAGAGTGTTTTTGGTTGTTTTGGAAACTCAGGTTGCTCGATATAAAGGACAGGGGAGGCTTGCTGAGCCAGGGTTTCGTAATCCTCGATGGGTTGATGGTGAACTTGTTATTCTTGATGGAAAGGTCATAACAATTTTCTTCTGCCAATTTAAATTTCTTGGTAATCTGAATCAGTATTTTATTCACTATCCTTAGAATGAATAGTCACTGAGATACACCTTAAATGAAATGTTGCAGTACATTAAAGGAGGACCTGTTGTTGGGTTTGTTTATTGGGCCCCAGAGTATCATTTCTTGGTGTTCTTTAATCGACTGAGGCTTCAAGGCTAGGTTCATTGTACATAATGCTCAAGTTGTTGATATCTTTTCTTCGCAATTTTGTAGGGTAAGTTCCTTGGCATTTGAAAAAACTCTATGCAAGAATGTACAAATAATGTATATAATCTTTTGGAGTAATCTTGCAAATGTTATCCTCACACTAATTCACAAGTTGTTTAGGAATGTGATCCAAATGAAGTTATAAAAATAGAGAATAAGGCTCCGAGTGTCATTAAGTGAAGGGAGGGGTAGAGATCTGTGCTTCTTCTGTGTATATCTGTTCTTACCCAGACCCATAGTTTGATCCCATGGGTCTAGGGTTTGAACCCCGGATGGTACATATGTAGCTAATTGCTAGCTTTCCCGTCCCCTAATGACTGTAGGGAAAGAATAAACATAAACATCAGTATGTTTTCCTTTGTGCTTAAGTGTGGTATTCAGCTGTGTGGCCATAACTTCTGATAGAGGTTTCTTTTGTCCTTGTGGTGCAGTTTAGATATGAATTACATCTACAAAGGGCTACATATAATGCTTATTCAACTGACTGGTGCACATGCAAGCATGCCAACTCAAAAACGATTACTGAAAGCTTTGGACTGCAATAGATTAGATAATTGCCTTCTTTGATCCTGTTTCTGGAAAATTGTTTTCTGTCATTGTATGTCTAACCTCTGTTGTTTTGTCTCAAGTAAAATGCACTTCAGTGATGCTTTTGTGCTGTCTTTCTTCTAGTGCCGCTGTAGTAATTCTAATTTGGAGATGCTATTAGGACTTGATAAAAATTTAACCAATATATTGATGGGTTTCATTCCTGTATATATTAGGTTTGTATATATCTATGCATGTTATTAGAAACCAAAGTATTTTTTGGTTTATTGCATTGACATTATTCCTTTACTCTCTTTTTAATGGAATGTCTCGCTTTCGCTGTTACCAATATATGATTACGATTATGTCCATATTTCAGTATTTTGTGGTTTATAATATATTCACATAAATCAGAAACTGGAACAAAGTGTCGATTTATTACGAAAGGCCAAATTGACATGATCAAGAAATGGATTCATTTCCAGTCTAGTGAGGGACTTTTGTTAGAACCCTAATTGATACGATTTCAGTTGATAACTTGGGTATTCTTCTGTTTCTACCAAGTAATTAGTGTCTATGAATGTTGTTTTTGATTAAGAGTTGATGTCTGCGAGTGAGGGTGAGCTGGTAGCGATCGTAGAGTAGCTGTGATCGTCCCGGTTCAAAAATCATCATATATAATTTGCAATTTTTTTTTTGTTGCAAACGGAGCCTAAAAAAGGCTCGAACAATATAATTTGCAACTTTCATTTCTTTATTTTTATTTTTTTTCTTCATTTCTCTATTTTTGAATACTCTGATGAGGCTGATCTATAATGAACGGAGGACTTGGGAGACCTGGAGGTACTTTTTGCTGGTCTTTTCAATGACATTGATTTACTCCATATCTCATTTTTCATTTGGAGGTGGTTTCTAAAAATGTTGCAAGTGCACTTTGAAGATTTAGGAAAACCAAATCCGCTTTTGGTGCAAGTAAAGTTGAGTATCTTGGACTCTGATGTATTTGGAGATTGGAGTGCGGTTAGGGTGTGAGAAACCGTATTGCAGTCATGAGCAAACATTTTCCCAAATCCACAAGTCGGTTCAAGCCGCTCGTGTTCGGCTCGGTTTTTGGCTCCTTCGGCTCGTGCTCATAGGATAAATGAGCTAAGTTTGAGCTCAATATTATGCCTGACAAGGAAACGAGCCGAGCTTGAATAAGGAGGTATTTGCCGAGCTTGAATAAAGAGGTATTCGACTCGTTTAGCTCGTGAGTAGCTTGTCTTATAAATATATAAACAAAATATAATTTATTTATAAATTTTTCATTACCTTCCTATTTAATCAGAAGTTAATCTGAAATATTTAAGTAAAATGTATAATTAAAATTTATTTAGTCCTTGTAGACTTGTGGTTTAATCTCGTCCATGTTTTAGCCTCTGAGGTCTTATATTCATCTAAATAGGCTGTGAAGTTACAATTTTCCTCTCAAACTGTCGTCTATTTTCTCCCTCTATTTTCTCCCTCTAAATGGTGACGTGGCCGTTAAGAATTTTCTAGCTCACCGTAAAATTTTGTGAATTGACCTAAATACCCATGTTATGCTAATGCTAACATCTCGACTCTTTACTCTCTCTCTACTCCTCCTCCACCTCCTCATCGCAACCACATCACCCACCGGATCTTCATCGACTTCACCACCATAAACTAGGTCTGCCACCGCGGCCTGAACCACATACTCGAGTGCAAGAAAAACCTCCGGCCAGTATTCAACATCCCCATTTTCACCCTCCCTCCAAATCCCCACTCGCCTTGTCGACTTCACCCCGCAGCTCAACCCACAACTTCTCGACATCGACGTCAAGGAGCAACTCATGTACCAGAGCCACTAAACCCACTTACCCTGCATCTCTCTCTCGACGCTTAAAACTCAAACCCTCACCACAATCTTCTTCCTTCGCCGCCAACCATACCCTAAACACCACCGCCAATGAAGCCCCTCCTTTTTCCGGTTCAAACCCGAGCTAGATCTGCAATCTCAACAACTGCGACTCCCCAGTCAACAACCCCTTCTCGCCTCCCCTTCTTCTATCTGAAATTCAAAGCCATTTGGAAACATTTATGTTTCAATTTGATGGGAATTGACCACCTAATTGGGGATTTCAATCCCTAGAATTTCAGATTTAGGAACTGAAAGGTTGTTGGACGGTGAGCTCGGCGGCGCTGGTGGGTTTTGGAGGTGAAGAAAGAAAAGAAAAGAAAAGAAGCCGAGAAATGAAGTTGGAAGGAAAAAGAAAGAAGAAGAAAAAAATTGGTTAACAAAGCTAGGGTATTCTGTTAGTATACAATTTTTTTTTTTAGAAATTTTTTTAAGAACAATACATGATAAACGGTCCATTCTTAATTTTAGTGTTTTAAGTTTCAAAACAATAAAAATGATACATGACGTTTAAAAGCCGGCACATTTTTAGCATATGTCGTCGATAATACCGTTAACTCTATGTAATTTCTTATTTTCAAAATGTGGTTTCAGGTTTTCTCCATTCTCTTTTTATTTATATTATGTTTTCTTTTTCTTTTTTTCTATTTATATACTTTTTTAATCTTGTAAACTTAGATCATATATTCTCAAAGACTTTGTTGTTTTCCCCTTACTTGGTTTTTTTGCTTACTATTCGTTGTATTTGTAAGTTACCGGGTTTGGTTTTAATGAAAGACTCATACTCATAAAAAAAAAAAAAAAAAAAAAAAAAGACTTTGATGCTCGTCCAATCCAAGTAAAACTAGGACGTAGCTTTCCCGCTCTAAGTTTCCTTACTTAATACTCACCGATATATATTCAAACCTTTTCTTCCATAACTTACCAAATCAAATCATCTTCAAACTTCCTTCTACAGTCCTATCTCGATCACTATTTTTGTGTATGCTGGGTTTGAAAGGGGACGAAAAAGAGAGACAACAATACTTTTTCCTTTCTTATTTCCCTCTCCTTATTAATTTAATTATTTATTTTAATAATTTATTACTGCTAAATTAAGGAGTGACGAATTTACCCTTTAAAATTTAACGGAAAATACGTTAGATAATGGAGAATGTAACGGTATGTACATATTTTCGGTTGAGATTACAAGTTCATGTACCGTTATGATTATTTTGAAACTTGGAACACCAATATTAGAAGTGGACTATTTATCATGTACTGTTCTTAAATATATATATTTTTTTTGGAGTGTTTGACTGCCACATTATCATACTAACGGAGGAAATGACGGAATAGACCTTTAGGATCAAAAACTGTGACTTCAGGGACCATCGAGATTAAATTAAAAGAATGAGAACTAAATCGATGATGAACTCATACTACAAGGACTAAACAATATTTAGCCCTAAAATGTATTACAAACAACAATCAAATCAATTTGATTAGGCCTAGTACCATTTGGTCTAGCGGCATAGTTTTTCTTTAGTAAGTGAGAGGTTGTGAATTCGACTCACAGAACTTTAATACCTGAAATATTTGCTTGATGGTTAGACATCAAATTTGGATTATTATTTAATTTTTTTTTTAACTTTGTAAATTTAAAGTTAAATGAGCCAAGCCGACCCGATTTAAGCTTGAGCCGAACCTAGCTCGAGCTTAAAGAAAAATATTCAAGCCGAGCCGAGCTTGAACATGAAAAAAATTATTCAAGCTTTAGCCCGGCTCAAACTCGATAAAAAGTAAACAAGCCGAACATAAACATCTTAGTATTCGGCTCGACTCAACCCATTTTCACCCCTAGTCCCAAATAAATTCCAGATTAATTTGAAGGAAGAAAGAGTAACTAATTGCCTTTATCTACATTGTGCTGGTTTTAATGATACATAAATACAGTAACTTCCAAAGTCGAACTTCCATCTTCTTGTTCCTAGTGTAACTTGATAGATCCTAAAATCTCCAAGATTCAAGCCATGGCTACTGGATGGAATTGTTGAGGATGAACTTCTCTGCGTAAGTGCTTGTTTCACTTGCATGTGGATAGACGAACCAATGTGGTAAGTGGTAAGACATTAATTCATCGGAAAGTCCTCTTGAATGATTTTTTCTCATACATAGGACATGAGCTTCTGGCTTAAATTCTCGCATTCCAACCTGTAGAACATATCTACCTGTACAACAAGTAAAAAAGAAGAATGTAAACGATCAATCGCTTAAAGTTCCAACAAATGAATGAGTAGAAAAACAAAACAAAATGAAAAGTACCTGGAGATGTAAATTATAGAACACCCTCCCTCCAGAGGACTCGAAAGTAGAAGCATTCAGTATTTCAAGCCCATCCTCCTCCAGGCTCTGCAAAATCCGAGATATGATATTGTGGGTGGACTTAACCGTGGATATTTGAATGGCAACTTCAGTATCACTAAGACGACTTGTTGATACAGCAGATAGTGAGCTCCCACTCCTCCGAGCTGTGCTTTGTAGCTGCTTTTCCTCTTGTAATATTTCATTTTCTTGCTTGGACATTTTTGATAAAAGCTCGTCTCTTTTTTGAATTAGACCCTCTACTTGCTGTTGGAGCTCTGGAATGTATTTCAGCACCCGTGAAACTGTGGCAGGAATGCTTAATCTTTTCTGTATTAGAAAAAAAAAATTTGCATAGTGTAAGTAGGATTCAATACTTGCTATTGTGGAGTATGGAACTATGGATACTTTCAGGCTTATTATTGTGTCTCATGCTCTGAAACAAGACATTTAGGCTTATTTTTTAATTTTTTTTTCATGTTAAAGCAACACTAGAGAAGTTGATGGTATAGGAAAGAAACGTAGTCATACCGCATGATCAGCGGGAACGAGAGAACGCAGTGATGAGTACAAGTTGTTGATCTTCTTGCGGCGGTCACGCTCACTAGCATTGTGGTTGAGCTTCTTGACCATTGAAGATATGTTGGACTCGCCGCTGACTGCGGTGGATGGCGTGGAGTGATCTAGCTGATCAAACTGTGGCTGCAGAGTTGTTGGAAAATGAAGAAGCGATGATTCTGCTGAGTAATAGTTGTTGTGGTCATGACTTATGGAATGATCTTCCAAGGGCCATCCAATTGTTGAAAATAGAGGAGGAGGTAAAGCCAACATGGTATGAGATATGAGATTGCTGAATTGTTGAATTGAATTTGCTGGGATTTTGGTAGATCATGACATTCATATATATACAAACAGTCGTCATTTTCATGGTTCACCTCAGCATCATTAAGTTATTCAAAAGTTGAGGGAGTCCATGCAATCAAAATTTTCATTACAATAAGATGGTTAGGAAAGTGAGTGGCCAATTTATTCCCATGCCAAGCGTGTGTGTGCCCGTGTCCATCTGTTGCTTCCATAGATTTCCTCAAGTCTACAGAGACAATGTTCCTCAAGGTCTAAACAATTGTGTACATGTGGTCATTTCAAAACTCTAAACAATTTGGGGCAAGTGCAAATAGCGTGTGTTGTGCATAAAATACACGAGTTTGGAGAGACTTGGTCACTGATTCCACGTGCCTATGCTTCTGTTTCTCATGGAGACCTCAACTCTCTCTTATTTCATTACCAATATTCATGGTTTCCTTCCAGAGCTTATCAACTAATTAACAATTATACCTCTGTGTTTGTATGTGTTCATATCTATATACTATATAGATTCTGTTCTCCTTCTTGACATTTCTGTTTGTACTTGATAAATGATTAATTTCCTAACCAAAATGGATCTTCCCCTTGCTAGTTCATACGTTGGGATACAGGTTAGGAATATACGATCGAATCCTAAACATCTGAGGTAGGTTCTAGGTAGCCTCTGTCTCTCTAGTACTTCAATTTTTAACCTGTAGGATGAGTTTTTCGCTGTGAGAGTACATGCCTAAGGGCAAATACTGAGACTTGCGTTCAGCTGTTTGTGTGAATTGCTAATGTAACACATAACACATATAGTAAAAGGGACAATGCTCACTAGCCCTAATTTTAATAATTTTATTCCCACTAACAAAATCAGACTTTAAAATTCCTAAGAGCCAACTTAAATAACAGAAAGACAAATATACCCTTAATGAATTAAATAAACAATAATAAACCATTATAAGAGTCTATTATAAAATAAAGTTTTTATAACCGGATTCCCACGACCAATGACGTTGACCGGACTCCGACGACTGTTGACCAGGCTCCGGGGACCGTTGACCGGACTTTGGCGATTGTTGACCGGGATCCGGGGACCGTTGACCAGATTGCGGGGGCCGTTGACCGGATTCCAGCAATAAAGTGTCTATTGGGGGCAGTAGAGGCCCTAGTAGGACGTCTATTGAGGGCAATATGAAGTATGTCAGGAGGCCGTTGACCGGATTCCGGTGATAGGGTGTTTATTGGGGCAGTAGGGGGTATATTGAGGGGGGGGGGGTAGGGGGTCTATTCGGGGAAATATGAAGTTTGTCAGGAGGTCTATTGGGGGCAGTAGAAGATGTTGTTTTGGCCACGATCCTCAACATGGGGTAGAGAGATGGTAGCAGTCAATGCTTCTAAGGATGCGGGACGTGCCACCACGCGGACGCGGAATGTAGTAGAGTTGTTGCTATAGTGCGCTGACCTGTACTTCTAATCAAACGAAAGTAGGCTTCCGGTGCCACCTCGCGGACGACGAATTACAAGCACTAAGCGAATCGATACTCACGGTGTGTCGCGAGCAGAGCAACCAAGAGGGATCACGAGTGATCAGAGATGAGTCCGAAAGGACTTCGAGAACTAAGGCAATGTACGCTTAGAACTAGGGTTTCGAGAGGCTCGAAAGTATCAACTGGGTTGAAAGTTTGTTTGTATTGAGTTGTTGTTTTTTGAGAGAGAGGCTTTCTGTAAGTCTTCGAGCCCCTTTATATAGTAGCTTGCCTTCTGCCAGAAGAAAGATAATTATAGTCCAATTCGGACTCTGAAACCGAATATCATAAGGACACTGCTTCACTCGTGCGAACCAATCATCTGCATGACACGTGTCCAGCCGCGTGATTGACTCCGCCTAGGTCATTGCCTCTGCGCTGTGCAACTATAGACTCCTATGCGAACTCAAACAACAAGCATTCTATCCCGCGAGGTGCTATAGTCCTTGTGGAAACCTATCTCGCGCGCCATCGAGGTTTACGATACTTAACAGGTTTTATATTAAAAGGGCCACAGGTATTGGCCCAAATGTTATCTAAAACTTATTATGCAGTCTTGGACCAAAATATCCACTGGGCTCAAACATTGCCCCCTAGGCCTTGAGCTTTGGACTATCCAAAACGTCTAAGCGACAAGGCCTTATAGAGCATGTTACAGAAATTTGAAATTTGAAAGGCACTGACGTATCGGTGTCATCGCGGCCTTTCATTGTGATTGAAAAGACGTTACGGTTCGTCTCTTTTAAAACCACTACGCGGGTCCCAACATTTCGTCATCCCCATCCATCGCTTTTTCTCTTTCTGCAAACACAAACCCTCGCTGCCGTCCCCTCTCTACTCAGAAAACATGTCTCCCAAACCAATCGTCCGAGATCCGAACCTTAACATTACAGCGGCGATCGGCTGGTCTACCGATTTTGGTCGGCTCTTGTCTGCGAACCCCCCCCCCCAAGGAGCACCCATCTATTTCCTTGAGAACGGGGAAGCCCTACTCGGCCCGTCTCCTTCTCAGCCTTTCTCTGCCGCCGACCTCAATTCATACACCAACCCCGTGCGGCGCCCAATCTTTGCTCATCGTCGTGAACCTGGCGACTTCGCGACCTGGGCTCAGCAAGCTCGCTCCCATGTCAACATCCGAGTGGGAGAATGGCTGAACACCACCGGTGAAGAGCGAGCATGGTATGAGGCTCGCCTCCAGACCGATAGGCTGATCTGGGAGGCGGCGGGCATAGCTGAGGCTATCGCCTTGAGCTTTTCGCTGCGTTCCTCTACCGATAGGGCGCTGATCGCTGCAGCAGCGTGTCTATGGAACATCGCCACCAACACCTTCGACTTTCCTTTCGGGCAGATGAGCGTCTCTCTGTTGGATATTCTTGCTATCACGGGGCTGCCGATCCACGCGAAGCCATACGTGCCAGGTGATTTTGCGACAACTGAGTTCACCTACACCTGCAACCTAGGAGCACGCCGTGCCTTGAAGGGCTCATTCCCAGTCTGGAGGAACTATTTTATCCAGCATGCAGAGCGGCACGAATGAGGTATTGATTTCCTTGAGTACTGGCTAAATAAATTTATTTTCTGTGGTAGCGCTTACAAGCCTACGGACAAGTGGACGAAACTAGCCGAAGCACTCTACAATGGTATTGAGGTTAGGCTAGGGCAGCCCGTATTGGGTGCACTCTATCGGGCCTTGCACACCTTGAAACCTTTCCATCTACCGGCCGGCCCACTATGGATCATGGATCTATGGCTGCAGCTATATTTCCCCCTCTTCAGACGTTTACCGCTAGCCTTTCTACCAGAGGACCAACTGCTTGGGCTTGCAGTATGCAAGAGTCCTGCGAATCGCACTCCTTTGTCCTTCTTCGCCAGCCTATCCATCCTTTACAACCAATTGGAGCCTCCCCCCACCATAAACATGATGGTTAGTCGACGCCATCTTGAAGTCCTAGCAGAGGGCTTCTTTCCTTGCCCTGACTCAGGATCCGATACCAAGACGAGCTTTATGAGGGCGGTTTCATGCTGGGATCTTCATCTCGATGAGGAGGACCAAGGCTTTGAGGTGTACGCTCCCAATCACTTCGCCAGACAACTTGGTTTTATCCAAGGGGTTCCTTATCCACTCCTTCATTCAATGAACAAGTATACATCCTGGCGCAAGATTGGCGAGGCGAACTGAGTCACCCCACTGGCGAACATTTTTCCGCTCACTCCATGTCACGCCCCGGTTCTTAAGATATTTTACGGTTATTTACTTTGGTAATATTTTGGTCTTTTACCGTTTTAAGTAACCGTTTACTATTTAAGACTCCAAAGTTGTCTTTTGCTTCTGTTTGGAATTTGGGAAAACTTTTTTCATGAAAGTCGTAGAGGATGTTGTTACGAGTTCGTAGACATGTTATGTGTTAAAATCGGAGTTAGCATGGAAAAGTTATCAATTAAAAAGGTAAGTTTTATTGGGGTATTATTAAGGGGATGTTAATGATGTGAATTTAGGAATTTTTGAAGGAATTTTGGATAGGTTTGGGATTTTTCGAAGTTTGGTATTTTAGCCGTTAATTGGGATAGAATCCGGCCGTTAGATTATTTTTGTTTCGGCCGTAGAAGGTGGATTTAAGGCCGCTGGTATTTGTGGTGAAATTTGGACGATATCAATTTTAAGATTTGCAAAGTTGGGCAAGAATGAGAGTAGATAAGGCCACATTTAATTTTGCCTATTTTTATAAGCGTTGGTATATAGTTGAGGATTTAATTATGTTCTTGGATCAGGACGTGAGGAAACTCGAGCAGAAGAGGTTTCGGACCGACTTCAGGCTTAGGCCTAACTTGTGAGTGGACTTTTGGTTTAAATAATGTGCATGCAATTGTTTATTTGGTTTGACCATTTGACGTCATTTTTATTTGACGATTTTACTCATTGTGGTGAGTTACCGAAAATGAGATTTTCGGTAAATTATAATATATTTTTAAGGAGAGTATGTATATAAATGCTAGCTAGCGATATGTGTCTGTCTACCTTAATGACATAGTATATAACTGCATTATGGTGTGACGTAAGCGTTGGACGTAAATGTAGTAGTCTTATATGAGTGTTTAATTCATATAAGGGGTATGGACACATATTTATACACCCATCTATCCATCTTAATGGCGTAGTGTATCACCGCATTAAGGCGTGACGTGAGCGTTGGACGCGAGCGTAGTAACCCTATATAGATTATTATTAATTTATATACGGAGTATGGGCGAGTGTAAATACATACATATATATATTTTAGCCTGAGAGGCTGTATTTTATTAAGTTTTGGAGACTAGCCGGAGCTAGTCAGATACTTGACAGTTTTTGAGCTGTCGCATACAACATAATTTTTATGAAAATTAAATTGGGAAAACATAAATGTTAATAAATATTTTCTTTATTTATTTTTGTCCACTCACTCTAATTTTTGCGAATATTTTTCCCCTGGGCTCTTCGTTTTAAAAATGCCAGTCTGCAGAGTTCGGGTTAGTACGAGAAGGAGATGACGAGGCATAGTTACCCATTTCTCAGCCACCTTTCACCAGTAGGTTACATGTTTAACCTACTAGGGTATTTTCCTGCTCCTCTGGTGTATAGTAGCTCTGAATACTCTTGGGGTTTATCGTATAATTTTTCTGGTGGTGTACTAAGACTTATGTTTTATTTTAGAATATACGAAGTTTGTAATTATATTCTCACTTTCGTATAATTGTGGGTTTGATTTGGAGGTTGTTCATTATTATTTAGGAAAGTAACATTTTAGTTTTCTAAGTTAGGGTTGTCCATTTCCAAGGGAGGTTTGCTTATCGGTAAATTTTCCTTGGAGGTGGTCCCCGCAAGACTTACTTCTGGTTTTAGGGTGAAATTCGGGGTGGGTCTTGACAGTTGGTATCAGAGAGGACTATTCAGACTTGACCGAAAGGAGCAAGTGTTGAGGAACAAGACAATTCCACTTGACAAAGGTGGGGTAGCTTCACAAATGTTGATCAGCCCCCTCAAGTGGAAGAATAAAGCAATTCCCACCTGACAAATCTGGGTAGCATTTTTATAGACTTTTCTATCGAGTTACTTCCCGAAACTATGCCTATCTCTCAGGCACCTTACAGAATGGCTCCAGCAGAATTGAAAGAGTTGAAGACTCAACTGCAGGAGTTGGTAGATAAGAGTTTTATTCGGCCTAGCAGATCTCCATGGGGTGCTCCGGTGTTGTTTGTTAAGAAGAAAGATGGCACTATGAGACTATGCCTTGATTATAGGAAGCTAAATCAAGTCACGGTGAAGAATAAATATCCGTTACCCCGTATTGATGATTTATTTGATCAGTTGAGGGGTGCTTCTGTTTTCTCAAAAATTGACTTGAGATCTGGTTATCATCAGTTGCGGATCCGAGAGAATGACATAGCCAAGACTGCTTTTCGATCACGCTATGGTCATTATGAGTTTGTGGTGATGCCTTTTGGACTTACTAATGCACCAGCTGCGTTCATGAATTTTTTTTACGAATATTGTGATGACATGACTAGGTAAGCAAACTAGTAGGTGCATCCGTCCCACATCGCCCGGAGGAGACAAGTTGCTATGCTTATATGTGCAGAGCTAGCACCTTACATTGAGACGCGTTTTGGGGTGAAACCTCAAGAGCAAAACTGTGAGGGTCGTTGGGCCCAAAGTGGACAATATCTGAATGGACTGGGCCGGACTGCTACATTTGGTATCAGAGCTTGTCCTCGGCCGGAAGTGTACCGACGCGGACGTCGGGCCCTAAGGAGGGTGGATTGTGATGACCTGACTAGGCAAGCAAGCTAGTAGGTGCATTCGTCCCATATCGCCCGGGGGAGACAAGTTGCTATGCTTATATGTGCAGAGCTACCACCTTATATTGGGACGCGTTTTGGGGTGAAACCTCAAGAGCAAAACCGTGAGGGTTGTTGGGCCCAAAGCGGACAATATCTCAATGGACTGGGCCAGATTGTTACACTCCAGGCCTGCTTGAGATTGAGCCTGCGTTAGGTGTCGACCCCGCATACCTTTCCTGGTGGCGCTCCCTTTCTGATAATCATTGGGAGTATGCAGATGATGACATCTTTGCCGCCATCTTCTCTCCCCTGTACGACACATTGGGGGAATTAAACCGCGCCATCCTTGAAGCCCCGCTTGGACAAGCAAGGACACCACAGAGAGCAGAAACGAGGCCTAGGCTAGTAGTGCCCCTTGACGCCCAAGTGCCTCGTCGGCCAACTGGAATTGTCATCAGGGAACGCGATTCCGCTCCTCGCCTTAGATTCTCCAAGAGACTTGCGGCTACAACAGACAAAGGGAAAGCTACTGCGCAAGAGGAGTCCGCAGCAGACTCCGAAGATGAGCCTGTCCCGACCATCCCTCTATCGACAGGGGGCGAGAGCTCGCACAAGCGTCCTGCTGATGATGAAGAGGAAGTGGTGGAAGACTTGCGCTATCAGTAAGAGCACGGCTTGGTAAATGACCTTTTCTCTTGTAACCAATTTATCCAAGTCAGCAATGACTTGCTAACTCTCCATTTGTAGGTTCGACGCTGCCGCACTCGCCCCCGCCTCGACAACGCTGAAGGGGAAGTAAGTACAACTGAGACCCGTGTTCCGGAACCTGTGGTGGTTGTGGCTGAAGAGACAAGTGCTATTCTTGAGGATATTGAAGAGCAACCTCCTTCACCAACTGGTGCGCCGGACGACTCAGGCCTGATGCTGGTGTCCTCTCCTGGTCCTATTCAGGACCAAGGGCTCGGTCATCTAGTCCCAACTCCAGACTTGCTGCCTCTTCTGCAATTCCTTCAGAGGAGACTCAACCAGAGGTGATGCCTTCCCCACTGAGGCTGGAGCCGATCATTCAAGCGTTTGAAGAACGAGAGGTGTTAGCAGTGTCTACCGCCCCGCCACCTGTCTTGGAGGTTGAACCGGTCACTCCTTCCCCGGTGAAGCCAACCAGCGAAACAACTTCCTTTTTGGCCATCCGGACTGCCCGTCTCCGAGCTCGGGTAACTACACCGGCTGATCCAGAACCGGTTCGCCTGGCCCGAGACTTTCTTCATGGCCTAATATGACAAGGCCCTAACATGAATGTGTTTAAGTTGGTGTGATGCGCTCATGAGGCTCATGGTACCTTGGTTCGCCACCTCGCCTGCAGTAACCCCGCGTTGGACCATTCCTTAGAGTTGATCAATGCGGTTGAGCTGCAAGCCCGTCGCGTCAATGATGCGGAAGCCCAATCAGCTGCTCAAGAGAGAGTCCGCCAGGCCTTGGACAACAAAATGATGGTTCTTTTGAACCAGCTCGAAGATATGGAGGCTCCTTAGACAACCTCAGAAAACCCTTGTACCTTTTATGCTAGGCAAGTGGAGACTTTAGAAGCTCAGATAGCAGAGCTGCAGGTTCAGCTTGCTCAAGCTCGCCACAACCTCGCGCAAGCTGAAGGTGCCGAGGCGCGTGTACAAGCCGCAGAGGAAACTCAAGAGGCTCTGGACTCAGCCACTGCTGCTGCGGACGAAGCCCAAGCCCAGGCCGATGTTGAGGAGTTGGCCTTAGAAGGCCTTCTCCTAGACTTGTATAGGGCCTCTAGAAAGGTCTAGTTTCATTTTGCATGTAAAACTTTATTTAGGGCCTCTGGAATAGGCCACAATCCTGTACTGGTCTGTTGGTTAGACTTTGTACATTTCCAAAGAAATGATCTAATTATATGCTTCTCTCTCGGGTTGCCCTCTAGTGTGAGGCGGTGGAGCGCTAGCGCGATGGCGTGTAGCACTATTAACAGTGGTCGTGGGATCAGGAGGAGGTGGAAGATCCTCGCGCTCCCAAACACCAGTGATATGACGTTTTAAGAAACGACCATTAATAGGATTGCGGTGGATAGTGCCGTCAAGGTCGCGCAAGTGGTATGCCCCCTTGGGTAAGATGCGATGAATGATAAAGGGTCCTTCCCACCGAGCGGACCACTTGCCCCGGCTCTCGGTTTTCTCCCCAAGTGGTAGCACAGCGCGCCATACTGATTGGCCATCGGCATAACTCCGACCTCTGGTAATTTTATCATACGACCGCGCAACGCGCTGCTTCTTGAGGATGAGATTGTTGAAAGTAGTGATACGGTGTTTTTCGAGGTCTTCGAGCTCCTGGCACATTGCCTGAACGTAATCGTCACCAAGTAATTGGTGTTGTTCCTGGACGCGAAGCGAGGCGACGTGAATCTCAAGGGGTAGGACGGTGTCATGACCAAACATGAGAGCATATGGGGTGGTACTGTCGGACCGCGCTTGGAGGTGCGGTAGGCCCACAAAGTATGGTAAAGCTCTAGATGCCAGACGCGGGGGTTCAATTCTAGCATCTTGCGCAAGATACTGAGGATAACCTTATTGCTCGCCTCCGCTTGACCATTGGACTGTGCATAATATGGGGACGAATGCAAGAGCTTGATACCATAGCCGGTGAGGAACGTGACCACAGAATCAGCCATGAAAGCTGCCCCCCAGTCCGTCACGATGCACTCTGGAAGACCAAAGCGGGAGATAATGTTGCAGAAGATAAAGTTGCGGACCAAGGTCGCTGAGGCGACTTTGAGTGGTTCGGCTTCAACCCGCTTGGTAAATAAATCGGTGGCCACGATAATGAACTTGTGCTGCTCGGAGGAATGGGGGTGAATAATGCCGACGAAGTCTATCGCCCATCCTCGACCTGGCCATGGTTTAATAATCGACTGCAACAGAATATTGGGGATGTGTTGCACTGGTCCGTGAGCCTGGCAATCCTGACAAACTTTGGCGAATGCGATACAGTCCTTGAGAATGGTAGGCCAGTAATAGCCGTGGCGACGGATTAACCACCGCATTTTGGGCCCTGCCTGGTGCGAACCACAAACCCCGCAATGAACCTCGCGCATAAGCCGCTTAGCCTCGTTGCCATACACGCAGCGGAAGTCATTACCGTCTTCGCCTCGCCGGCGAAGCTCACCATTGCGAAGCACGAAGTTGAGGGCGAGAAACCTCATTTTCCGTGAATGAGTGGCGTCATGAGGGTTCTTGAGGTAGGCGATGAATGGTAGCCGCCAGTCCTCGTCGATAGGGTCTAAGGCAGCGACGTCAAGAGAGTCTGCCTTATATTGCCCCCTAGCAATAAAAGAAGGAAGACTGCGTCGTTCGACCTTGAGTAGTCGTTCGCGCACTCCGTCTCGCAAGCTAAGGCCGGAGGCAATCTGGGCTAGATCATTCGCCGTGAAGTTGAACTCGCGTGAAATGTGCTCGATGTGAACGTCATCGAACCGGTCCAATACGTCAAACGCTTTACGCAAGTAGGGCTCGATGGATGAACTCAGGCATTTAAACTTCGACACCAACTGGTTGACGACCAATAAGGAGTCGCCGAAGACTTGAACCTCGCGGACCCCTAAGTTTAGCAAAATTTCCAGTCCGATGATGAGCGCCTCGTATACCGCCTGATTATTTGTACATTTAAAATCCAACTGGAAGGAATAAGAAAACCGGTCTCCTGCAGGGTTCTCGATGGCGATCCCGGCAGCTGCAGCAAGTTCAGTACGTGATCCATCAAAATAAAGAGTCCATGGGGTGAGTGAAACAGCGGCGAACTCCAACTCGCGGAACGCTGTTAGTTCGGTTGGTGGGTGATGAGCGAGAAAGTCTGCTATGGCCTGTCCTTTTACTGCTTTCTACGGAACATATTGTAGGGATAACTCAGAAAAAGCCAATATCCATTTGCCTATGCGTCCCCGTAGCATAGGGCGGGAAAGCATGTATTTGTCGAGATCGGACTGAGCGATCACCACTGTGGTAAAGGCTAACATGTAGTGGCGTAGCTTGCAACCTGCAAAGAATAGGGCGAGACACAACTTCTCCATTGGAGAGTAGCGCGTCTCACAATCGGTTTACACCCTACTAAGGTAATAAATGGCGTGTTCCACTCCGTTCTCATCGCCTTGTGCAAAGAGTCCGCCAATGGACAAATCGGCAGCAGCAATG
This sequence comes from Fragaria iinumae, assembly GCA_009720345.1. Classification (NCBI taxonomy): domain Eukaryota; kingdom Viridiplantae; phylum Streptophyta; class Magnoliopsida; order Rosales; family Rosaceae; genus Fragaria; species Fragaria iinumae. The sequence continues at coordinate 12,410,799 of CM019118.1, read as the reverse complement.
TAGAGCTTAAGCGGAACGCCTGGGGGAGGTGGAACCAAAATAGGAGGGTTCGTAAGGTAGTTCTTGATACGATCGAAGGCTTCTTGGTGTTGTGGTTCCCATACGAACTCGGTTGCCCCCTGGAGCTTGAAGAGGGGTGAAAAGGGCTGAACCTTCCCTGCCACGTTTGAAATGAAACGGCGAAGGAAGTTGATGCGCCTGATCAATTGTTAGAGCTCCTTCTTAGTTGTAGGAGGCGAGGCGGTTATTACCGCTTGCGCCTTGTCTTTAGGGATCTCGATAGCCCTTTGATGGACCAGAAATCCTAGGAAGTCGCCTGCCTCTGCGAAGAACACACATTTGGCGGGGTTCATCTTTAGGTTATGTCGTCGCATCCGCGTGAAAATCTGTCGAAGGTCTTCAATGTGTGTCGCCCGCATTTTGGTCTTAACCACCATGTCATCGATATAAACTTCAATCAGCTTCCCCAAGATATCGTGAAAGATAAGGTTCATGGCACGCTGATACGTTGCCCCCGCGTTCTTGAGCCCGAAAGACATGACAATATATTCAAACGCACCTGCAAACCCTGGGCAGCGGAAGGCGGTCTTGTGACGATCCTCTTCAGCAACAGGAATCTGGTGGTATCCGGCGGTTCCGTCCATAAAGGATAGCACTTCATGCCCCGCAACTGCATCAACGAGGAGGTCGGCGACATGCATGGGGTATATATCCTTGGGCGTTGCGTTGTTAAGGTCCCGGTAGTCAACACAGACGCGCATTTTGCCGTTCTTCTTGCGGACGGGCACTACATTGGATAGCCATTCGTTGTACTTGGCCACGCGAATGATACCTGATCGATGCATGTTTTCAATTTCTTCCTTGACTACGATATGGGTCTCAGTTCGCATGAATCGGCCATCCTAGCGGACTGGACGTTGATCAGGATAAGTGGGTAGCCGATGACAAACTAAGTCCGGAGACAAACCAGGCATGTCTTTATACTTCTCGACGAAGCAATCCCTATATTCGCGTAGGAGGGTTAGAAGAGCTTCCCGTTCGTCCGCCGCCAGCTTAGCACTAATGGAAATGAGTAGGGGCTTCTCTGCAGTCCCTACGTCGACTTGCGAAATGGGGTCGCGCACTTGAGGTGGCTTATCGTCCAAAGCAGCGAGAGCTAACTGAAAAACTTCCTCTTTGGTATCGGTATACTCCACTATTTCGTCTACGAATTCCATAGTCGGGACCTTGTTGTAGGCTTCGCGTTCTGCCCAATATGAGAGGAGTCTCTCACATAAGGACTCGCCAGCCTCGCGTGCCTCTTCTGAGGAGGCACTATCCATCAGAGGGTTGTAGGGGATCCGCGATGGTGTGAGGACGTTGTAAGTCGTCCCTCGCCTGGGTGAGCCCCCATCGCGTTAAATTGGAGGCCGTGACCCCATAGGGGCGGCCTTTGGAATCGACACCTTGGATGTCCAATGGGCCCAAGTCAGTATTGTAATAGCGGGCGTCATTGAAGTTGGCGAAGATGGAGAAAGGATGCGGATCCGCTTTGATGAGGACCGCCTCGCGTTTCTTAGTATCCCAGATCATGAGTTCTTGGTGCATAGAGGAAGGCACACATAAACTTCTATGGATCCAGTCGCGGTGGCGAAAAAGGTATAGACCTGTGATGCCGGTCCTACCTTGACTCGTAAAAATAACAAGCCTAGAGTTCTAGAAACTTGTCCGGTGAAGTTCTTAACTGTCAGGGATGTGGTTTGAATCATTGAGCGCGGGATATCAAGGAGTCCCATGGTATGGGTTGTAATGACATTCACCGCAGCTCCGGTATCAACCATGACTTTATTGACCATGATCCCTTCAACTTCAGCCGTAATGTATAATGGCCTCATGTGAGTGGCCATGTCTAGGGTTGGTGTGGAGAAGGTTAGATTCTGCATGCGTGTGACGCTGCTCGCAGCTTCCAATTGTGGAGCGTCCTCAGGTTTCGCCAAGACTGGACCCATTTCGCTGCTACAAGGCGGGGACATGTCACAGACATTTTCGCTACTGTTTGGGATATCCGCCGCGTTGCATGTTATGTTTGGCGGGAGAGCATATCAGTCAGATATGAAAAACACCATCCCGACCTGAAAAGAGGATTGTTCGCGGACTGGGATCAGTGGAGTCTTAATGATCCCATGTTCTCCTTCGAGCATAGCGAATGCGCTCTCCGCTGGGTTGACCTCTTCGTCCTCAGGCCATGTAGAGACTTCAAGCATATTGCAGGTGAATGATTCCCCCTGCTATTCTGCTTGGTCTTTTTCTAAGTCAATGCGACGCTCGAAATGAGCCTCGTCGTTTAACGAATTCTTTCGGAAACACTGGGCCATCAACTCCGCGAAGTTAGGGCTGGAGGTAGTACTTTCGGCACCTGGTGATGCGTCAGTCTCCGTCCACTGTGGTCGCCACACTAGTTTGGTCGAGGGTTGTTTGTCTTCAGCTGGCTGCTTATCCGCGGCTAGAGGAACCTTGGCACTGTCATTTTCCCTCGACTGAGGAAGGGCTGAGATGCGAGGCTCCTTCTTGGCCTCTGGCTCCGGGTTAGTTTGTGGCTGGGGCTGACATGGTCGTGGTGGTTCCCTCCTTGCCTCAGGGTCCTGGCGAGGAGGCTCCCGGGGCCGTGATGGCCGATACGGCTCGCACCTTGGTTCGGGCTCCGGGGTCGCCTTACTGAAAGGGGTGGGTTCCCTTCTTCGCTCAACCTCCGGCGATTGCCGACGCCTTGGTTGAGGAAGCGGTTCCCTTCTTCGCTCAGGCTCCGGTGAGGGTCTGCACCGGGAAGGCTGTGGATCCCTTCTTTCCGGCTCCGGAGATGGCATGTGCCTGGAAGGTTGTGAATCCTGTCTTGGTGGTACGGCGAGGCGACATAAGACGTTTGCCTTTGGAGCAGGATCATCTGCTACCTGTGCACACACCCTTGAAGGCGTTACAAGTGGCCTTTGGAGTATTGCACGTAGGCCTTCTGCTTCTCTCCACATCCGCTCAGGTGTCTGTGCGAGCTGCGAGGGTCGTACGACGTCATCATCAACAGCTCACAAGGCACGCAGGATGCTGCCATACTTCTTCTGTAGCTTCCGCTTCCTGGATCTGCTAATGGTAACTGGTCTTCCCCCTTGCCGCGTGTACCATATCCCCTCCTTGATTGCTGATTTGGATGTCGGGGGAATGTAGGGGTCGGTCAAGATACCTTGATGAGGGCTTGAAACCTCGTTTTCCTGATACCCGCTGTCGGAGTCGGATAGGTCCATCTCGCTTGAGGCTGGAGACGAAGGTACTTCGTCCGTCTAGTGTGATTGGACTAACGTCTCGAGGCGTTTGATCCTCTGTTCCAGCTCTTCGCGAGTCCTGGGGCTTACGGGTTGGTAGTTTTCAGCGGGAGACGGTGCATCGTCCCGTATGATAGCTTTGCCCTTGTCTTTCCTTGAAGGGCGATCGGGCTGCAGCCTGGCGACTAACGGCTTTGTCGGGTCACAGTTTCCACTTTGGTTCGCCAACATGATATAGTCATTCACCGGTCTCTTACGGTTTCGTCCTGGCGGTTCACGCGGACCCGCGTTTGGAGATATGTCCAATGTTATCGCACGCTGGCCGATGCGAGGCCAAACGACATCAGCAGTCGCGATCATGAAACCGCCTTTATCCTCAAAGCGAATGTACTTGAGGGCGAGCCAATCCTGGACTTGCTCGCGAAGCTGGTAGCAATCGCGAGTTCTGTGTCCCGAGCTATCATGGAACTTGCAGTGTACGCGGCCTTCCTTATATTCGACGTAGGGTAAGGCCCTCGCCACTGTGACGAGTCCGTCATCAATAAGGTCGTCTAAAACCTCGTGTGCGAGGTTGACGTTGTAGGTATACTGGCGAGATGGCCCAAATGCGTCGTCATTGCTTTCTTCGCGGCCTCTCTTAGGTGCCCGGCGTGGGTTTTCGTCTTCCGGGTGTTCAGACAGGTCCAATGTGACTCTCTATTGGCCTGGCTTCGGCACACGACGGCGGTTGTTCTCCTCTGGCTGGTCGGCCCAGTTCACTTCGACTATGCCGACCACATGGGAAAAGGGTCCACATCCACTAGCAAGGCTGTGCTCCCCAGCGTCTTCAGTTTCAAGGCGCCAGAGTTTAGCCAAGTCTGCAGTTGGTCTCGGAGCTTGACATAATCTTTAGTGTCGTGATTATAGACGTTGTGGAAGGTACAGTACTTTTTGTCCTTCAGTTCCTCCTTGGATGGGATCTTGTGATCCAGGCGCACGTACTTTGCCTCGATCAAGTCATTAAAGACCAGATGAGCGTTTTTCGCGTCATACGTATATGACTCGTATTCGGGCTTGGTCCATGCAAAAGACTGGATGGTGATTGGCTCGCGGGTCATTTTAAGATTCTTCAGTTTGTGAGCCAATGGTTTCCCAATCAGTTCTACTGCTTCGACATCATCATAATCCGGTGCGGCCTCAGTTTCATCCTGCCTCTGATAATAGGGATCATAAGTGGATTGCAGGTTTAAAGCCCCACAGTCCTATTCTTTCCTGGCATGTAGGTCCCTTTAGAGGCATTCACCTTCTCATCCATCTCATTGAGAATCAGCTCATAGCTTCCGACCTTGTTAATGAGGGCACCCATAGATGTGAAGCGTTCCTCATGGTGCTTCAGCCGCTGGCGATGCTTAAGGCCTCGAATAGCCAACTTGATGGCTTCCTTCTCACATAGCAGGAAATCGCACTTGGCTTGCTGGATCTTGAAGCGTTGGAGGAATGAGACTCCAGACTACATGCTTTGCTGGCTCATTTGGGTGAGGGAGTCGAGGCCAACTTCTGGCTCGATGGTGCTATAAGTCTCCCGGAACAGTCTCTCCATCGTAGGCTAGTCTGCAATTGATCCAGGCTTCAACCTGGAATACCAGCTGAAAGCAGCTCCGGACAGAGAAGTCCCAAAGAGCTTGAGTTTGAGAATATCGTTATTCCCATATTGGCCGCATTGGACTTTGAAGCAGGCCATATGGGTTGCTGCATCTTCCCTTGTCTCCCCAGAGAATGTTGTGAAGACAATGTTCTTAAACCCGTGGGGAAAAGGGTACTGTGCCACACTATCAGGGTAGGGGTCGCGATATTGCAAGTTAGCATCACCTTTTCCGGTTTGCTCCTTGACTATGTTGGAGATAAGTTGGCGCCAGTCGGCTGCCGTCACAGGTGTGGACTCTGCTCCCTCCTCATGGTTTGGCCATGCAGAGAAACTGGCGACTTGTCCAACATTCTTAGGAGCTCGGCTGGAATGTGTTATAACCGGGTCATCTGGTATCCCGGCCCCCTGGCGTGGCGAACTGTTAAACCCCTTAAATGCTGGAACAAAGTTACGCTGGGGCGGTGTCTTTGAAGTTCCAGCCCCTAACGCGAACTATGGGGTTTTCTGAGCCCCAACCTTAGGATTAGCCCTAGCGCACTCATTAGGCGGGATGTATTTGGATGATCCCTCGTTTGCGCTTGCGCCGGTGAGCCCAAGGGCAGGATTCTTTGGTGTTGGAGATCTCATCCAGTCTTCTACCTCAAGGACTCTCAAGCTCAACCTATCATGTTCTTCTTTGAACTCCTCGAGCCTTTCTAGGTTATTCTTGTTTCCGAAAAACGACGCATTCTGCTGGTCGTGCAACTTGGTATCGTGTTCGTCCAAGAGACAAGTTTGCTCGTTCACTGTCGCGCGAGTGAGCGACAGGGTCTCCGCGGTCTGCTTCACGGTCTTCGCGTTCTGGTCCAGATCCTTTTGGATCCGTTGGAGGGAACCTTCAACCAGGCCCTTAGTTTCCCTTACTTCGCTTGCAAACTGGTTGAAATCCTCGGTGAGTATGGCGAGGTTGTGCTGGTCTGCTTCCCAAAGGATCTTGTCCCTCTTGACCTGTTCAGCAAGGTCGTTGACACTTTGTTGGCTAGCAGTGGCCTCGAGTCGGCTCTTCAGTTCCTCGAACATCTGGAGGATTTGCTCCATAGTCAGAGCAGATCCTGTGTTTTGGGTTGACTGTGAGCCTACCATTGTGGTCTCGCTAAAGTCTGTGTTACCAAATTGAGCAAGAACTTGTTCCGTAGTGATAGATCGGCAAGCCGCGCTGTTATGGGGATTGTACCGTGGTGATCTGTGCTTGAGACAAGAAATCTGTGGTCTCCTGTATGGTGATTCTCTTGGTTTCCCTATGGTGAATCGCTTGTACTCCAGGTCCCACTGGGCGTGCTAATATTTTGGCCACGATCCTCAGCAGGGGGTAGAGAGATGGTAGTAGTCAATGCTTCTAGGGATGCGGGGCATGTCACCGCGCGGACGCGCAAATTAGTAGAGTTGTTGCTGTAGTGCGCTGACCTGTACTTCTAATCAAACGAAAGTAGGGCTCCGGTGCCACCTCGCGGACAACGAATTACAAGCACTAAGCGAATCGATACTCACGGTGTGTCGCGAGCAGAGCAACCAAGAGGAATCACGAGTGATCGGAGATGAGTCCGAAAGGACTCCGAGAACTAAGGCAATGTACGCTTAGAACTAGGGTTTCGAAAGGCTCGAAGGTATCAACTGGGTTGAAAGTTTGTTTGTATTGAGTTGTTGTTTTTTGAGAGAGAGGCTTTCTGTAAGTCTTCGATCCCATTTATATAGTAGCTTGCCTTCTGCTAGAAGAAAGATAATCATAGTCCAATTCAGACTCTGAAACCGAATATCATAAGGACACTGCTTCACTCGTGCGAACCAATCATCTGCATGACACGTGTCCAGCCGCGTGATTGACTCCGCCTAGGTCACTGCCTCTGCGCTGTGCAACTATAGACTCCTATGCGAACTCAAACAACAAGCATTCTATCCCGCGAGGTGCTATAGTCCTTGTGGAAACCTATCTCGCGCGCCATCGAGGCTTACGATACTTAACAGACTTTATATTAAAAGGACCACATGTATTGGCCCAAATGTTATCCAAAACTTATTATGAAGTTTTAGACCAAAATATCCACTGGGCTCAAACAAGTGTGTCGGGGGGGTCTATTGGGGGCAGGATGACCACCTATTGGGATCAATAGGACCTCATACTGGGGACATTATGACCACCTATTGGGGTCAGAAGAACCTCCTATTAGGGTCAGTAGGACCTTCTACTAAGGGCAGTATGATCCTTTAACTTAACTGTGTGTTTCATTCACTTATAACAGGTCCCTATTGAGGGCAATATGATCACCTATTGGGGTCAGTAGGACCTCCTATTGGGGGTAGTATGACCACCTATTAGGGTCAGTAAGACCTCCTATTGGAGTATTAGGGTCAGTATGACCCTTGAACTTAATTGTGTGTTTAAGTCACTTATAATAGGTCTTTATTGGGGCAGTATGACCATCTATTGGGGTCAGTATGACCCAATGTTCTAAAAAAGCCGCCCAGGGCCGCCTAGGCGCTAGGCGTCAGCTTACCGTTCCGATTTCCCATTAATCGTTCAATCTGGGCGCCAACACGAAAAACGGCCGCCTAGGCGGACTGGGCGGCCAGATTAGTTTTTATTTTTATTTTTATTTTTTAAAATCAAAACATTATAATGCGGACTTGAAGTATATTCGTTATTTCAGAACATTATAATGCATTTTATAAATTTATTTTTATATTTTATTTGCTATTAAAAAATAAAAAATATGGAAAATACAAAACCGCCTAGGCGTCCGATTAATCCTCTGGGCGCTAGGCGCCGGCTGTTCGCCCGACTAGCGCCTAGCGTTTTTTAGAATATTGGTATGACCACCTATTGAGGTCAGTAAGACCTCCTACTGGGGTCAGTATGACCCTTGAACTTAACTGTGTGTTTCAGTCACTTATAACAGGTCCCTATTGGGGGCAGTATGACCACCTATTGTGGTCAGTATGACCCTTGAACTTAACTGTGTGCTTCAGTCACTTATAACAGGTCCCTATTGGGGGCAGTATGACCACCTATTGGGGTCAGTATGACCTCCTATTAGGGTCAGTATGACCTCATACTGGTGGCAGTATGACCCTTGAACTTAACTGTATGCTTCAGTTACTTATAACAGGTCCCTATTGGGGGCAGTATGACCCACCTATTGGGGTCAGTATGACCTCTTACTGGGGGCAGTATGAGGGTCTATTGGGGGCAGTATGAGGGTCTATTAGGGGCAGTAAGGGGTCTGTCGAAGGCAATAGGGGTATGAATAAACATTTATAAACACAAATCTCAATCTATCGATATTGGATTTATTCACCAAAAGTTTGAATTGAAGGAAAAAAAAACCAATGTAATATAAAAAGCTACTAGTTCCAGTTCAGTAACCTCAAACATATATTAACAACTACCAAGTTTATATCAGCTTCCCTTTATCATCATCTATAAACAAATTACACATTATTAAGAGTCTGCTTAACACCCAACTATATCTCCTAACAACTATCGTTAGGAAGGTAAATACAACTTATATCCACATCAACAAATGTCAAGGTACCAATTGCCGCCTCCACTCATAAGATCATTGCAATATCTTGGCATATATTAACTCAGAAATATTCATGTAAAAAAAAAAACAAAAAAAACAAACTGAATATAGCAATAGATCGATTCAATCCACGAGCAAATAGAAATATCTCAATAACCAAAAACAGAAATCGATCGGATTTGATCCAAATGATCAAAAACAGAATTTTCTATACTGCCACAATGACTCGGGTTAATTGTGATCTCATTCTCTGCAGATCAAGCACTACAACCACCTATTGTTATGATAACAATTCCAATGCCATGCAAACAAGAGAGAATAACTTAAGGACGTCATTCTCTGCAAATCCAGCAATACAACTACTTGTTGTTATAATAATAATTCCAATCCCATGAAAAAAACACTCAAGGCCATTAATGATCATAGGTGTACTATAATGATCATAGCAATTACCATTTTCGTCGTCTTCTTCATCTATTCGATTCAATCAGAATGGTCTTCATGGCTCGGGACACAGCTCCCCCAACCTCTGGTGTGGCTTGTGATGGAGATCTAGTATCATAATCCGATCGGCACCGTCTTAAAGATCTACTTGATGCGGTTCTTCGCGCGTGCGGTGATGCACCCGCCAGGACCGGAGGTTGACGCCGACGGCGACAACGAGGCCAGAGGCTTTTGTGGCCCAGATCCGAGAGAGAAAGGTCGTCATCCTCCTCAACGCCCTTTGATGCGGTCCTTGGCACGGGTGATGTACTCGCCGAAGCTGAAGGCGGACCCCCATGGCGAGGATGACGTCTGGAGGCTGCAGCTCAAGATCGACACCGGAGAGAGAGAGAGAGGTGAATGCAGACGATGCGGAGAGGGAGATAAGAGAGAAGGGTAATTTGGTCAGCAAAAATACACAAAAGGTTAAATATTTTGTTAGTGAGAAAAAAATCTCGCAGGAATTTTCCCATAGTAAAATGTCTCAAGTAATGGATAATTCATTGTAAGATAAAATTGATAGTGTTTTTTTCTTTGGTCAAAAAATTGAAAGTGTCGAATACGTTTATATGATGCGACCAGTAATTAAAGACAAGCAAAGATACTGCATCAACAAAGCAAAGATACTGCACTGCATCTAAACGAAAAAAAGAAAAAAAGAAAAAGAAAATAGACTCCACTATCCCAAAATTGCACAGATCACCGATCGAGCTGCGATACACATAATGATCCATTCACCCGCGGCCTCTTCTGCCTCTGCCCCCTCTGCCCCCTCTACCTCTACCCCTGCTTCCGAATCCGTTCCTATTTTGTTTTAGTCCCAATGACTGAACTCCCCGTCTCTTTCCACGCTCTGCTTCTACATCATCATCCTCCTTATATTTTGCGGAGCCTCTAGCTCTAAAGGAAATCTCACGTGACCCTCCGGGCCCCAGCTTAACACCTCTTGGGAGGGCAGAAACCCGCTGATCATCTCCGAGTGCTTTTACCCTTTCTCCCAATGGCAGCAGCTCCTCATGTCTAAGTGATGCGCCACTCCAGACTGCCTCTGCATGCCGCTCATTCTTGACTTCCAACAACCTAAAGAATTTAGAACCAACTATTAGTACAGGAAAATTCAAGTTTTAACCTCCTTTAACATTCTTAAAAGTAAAAAGTTCAGACCAAACCCTCATGCAGAGACAAAGATATTTCTTCTGTTTATGACAATTCTATTTTATAAAATTATACCAACTTGACCAAGGATAAGAATCCTTTGCAGATGTATTTTGTATTGTATTTTGTCCCTGTACAGTCTCTTATAATTAAAACACGAAAGCTATGCGTATAAATGCAGTCCAGTTCAAAACTTCATATAATGTCTTGTTCTTCAACGGAATGCAATGTAGTCAACGAACACAAAGGAAGGATAGTCTACAAAGATACAGCAAGAATGACTCACCTTGGGAAGGATAGTCTACAAAGATACAGCAAGAATGACTCACCTTGGAGCTCGTCCTTTCCCTTTTATTCTGCTGTTTCCATATTCAGGCTCGTCCTCTGATGTTGCATCACTATGATTCTCGTCTTCATCTTCCATGATAGGTCTGAAGTGTTCTTCCACCAGAGATGCTCGCTTGTTAGAAGAAACTGGATGTAAAGCCTTGTATTCTTGTGAATACTCATCAATTTCAAAGTCCTTCACACAAATTACCAAAGGATACATTAATGGAACTGTTAACACAATCTACTAACAAACAAGTATTGATCGTATGGTTCATTTCTTTTCCCCACCCCAAGGAAAGCTAGGTTCGCAATATGAATAAAACCGGAGCTAATACAGAGATAAAACAGAAACACACTCAACTTGGGAAAACAAAACAGGAAAACAACCAAACTCATTAATATTGAAGACACGAGAAAACTAAAAATGACAGAAAGAAAAAAAAAAATTCAGTTAAATCTACTACTATAAAGCCAAGCCAAAAGCTTCACCAAATTGTGGATTGCCTAAAGTACCTGTTATATTAAAAAAAATTACTTAAACTAATTATCATATAAAGAAAACAACTTTTTAAAAAGAAGGTTGGGACAAAGAACCTTCCATGTTTTTCTTCTATTCACCAATAACATGTGCATCGCACGGGTCAGAGGCTAGTAATAGGATAAAACACAACACTGACAAAATTCACTCAATACAACTGAATTCAAAAAAGAAGTTGCTTATCATCGGAAAAAGAAAAAACAAAAAAACAGAGAAGTTGCTTCAACACAAATCTCAACTCCGCAAATACATGAAACAGCATGCTTATTATGTTGATCGAATGACCCAGAAAACCACATTTAAAGTGAGAGAGAGATTGAAAATTCTTTCTTTCCCTCACTCACACCCTCCCAAAAAACTCGCATTTAAGCTTCTTAACCACTCTAGGAAACAAGAAATGACAGATAATAATTTGGCAGACTTTGCCAAACAGGTGCACTGGGGTAAGTCCCACACCCCTAGACAAGCCCCTCTTCGAACTTGTTTTCAGCACTATACCAAAAGGTCCTAGACTGCGAGGCTAGCCACCCCATTGGAATTTTAAATTGTTTGGACCACTTGTAGAGTTGTAGAGGTTGTCAGGAAAGGTGTAGACTGAGACCCCCCAAAATAAAAAAATAACAAAAATGTGAAAATCATTGCTGTCCTCTTTCATGGGAGCCTAGATTTATCATACCTTATCTTCAAAAATTGCTTTGAATCGCTCATCTTCAAAAATATTTTTATCAAGTGCCTTCTTTTTCTTGGATGGCTTGTTCGTCTCATTTTCATCTTTAGTTTCATTTTCTGTTTCTTCATACTCCAACAACTTCACTGCCAACTGTTGGTTGACCTTGGGCAATTTTCTCTTTTTCTGCAGTAAACAAAACGCACAGTACATAAGGAATCATACTGTTGACCTCGTAACAGATAATTTAACATGAGTCCCGCACAAAGTCAATATAATATAAACACACTCTAGGACTGTGAACACTATGGTCCCAAATTAACAGTTGAACCAGTTTCTTCAAAAAGAATTATGAGCACCTCGAAGCAAAGTTGAATGTTCTTTAAAGATGACTAACTTATATAGATGAAAAGAAAATAGGAAGTAGTCTGGATGCAAAGGTACCAAAAAAAAATCATACGGTTGTAAATATATAAACAGTATCCAGAAGAAAGTGTCTAACCGTAATTCGCTGTCCCGCAAATTCTTTTTCTAGCTTCTGCTTTTTCTGTTGTTCAATGTATTCACTATAATCAAAAGGCTCTACCATAGCTTTTGCCTGCAGAAAGTATGCAATAAGGATCATTAGACTACCAAATTAGTACCCTATACAGCAAGTGGCGTATCATCTTTGAATAGAAATCAGTAAAGTTTCACCAACTCACGGTAATTAAGCCATCAATGCTCAGTGCCAGAAAATGTTTACTAAGAATAGAATATAGAGTAGAAAAGGAAAAGGGCGACACAAATTTATTTATTTTTTGCAGCAAGTCCAACAATTCTTTCCATTTATGAAATATAGCTAGGGGCCAGCATACTATTGGATGGTAAAGCTTCATTTTGGTTCCAAGCATTCATTAAACCCTTGATCAAAATAAGCATATATAAATGAAGGCGGCCTTACCTTTTTATACAACGAATAACGAACAAAGTACCCATGCATGTAAGCCCTGAGTAGATTGGTTCCAATCAGTTTAGTCAACCTCAACCTCTCAAGTTCTTCCTTCGTCAAAAATTTAAAATTATCATAGATGGTCGTCTGTGCACCCTCCTCTAGCTCTTCCTGTAAAAAGAACAGGCAAACCGCTGTTAAATGGAGATATAAGAACAATGGAACCAAATTAATACAAGAAAAAAAAGAAGTTGAAACCTACAGTTAGATTTTGCAGGTAAGAACACCAATTTGGAGCAGGTCCAAGTTCAGGTATGAAATACGATGGTATCTGACTGCAGTCCAGAGCCAAAAGCATCAATCCACTGCCAGGAAATGTACATATATCATTTATCGCTCCAGCCGTGGGCTCAATGCTTGTCATTCCTTCTCCCTGAACACAATGGAATATCCACTTGCTTGTATATAGAGAAAAAAAATATTCCAAACTTTTCATTATATCCAAAAGTATACTAACTTACCGTATCAGGGTCCCATATTCTAACAACGTGACTATCAGTGGTAATTAGCTTCGGCCGTTCAGAATTAAGAGTTTGATGCCACTTAATGTCTAATATTGGGCTGCCGTACCTATGAAACAATGACAGGATCTTCAACAATCAGTAAATTACAAGGGGGGAGAAAAACAAGGCCCCTTATCATGTTGAACCAGGAAAAACTGCACAAGGAGGATATACTCACATGTGATCCTTAACCTGTATAGGATGTGATGAACGCAAGTCATAGATGAGTACCTGCAGGTTCAATGACACAATTGAAGTTATATTATTCAATCTGAATGCAATTAATTGTTGTTGAGAAGTGGCTTGCAACTACAGAAGGTACAGGTGATGGTCCCAACAATTCATCTTGTTATCTACTAATGTACAATGAAGATGCAAATCCATACTTGTTGAATTGTAGTGTATTCTTACCACCAAACATGCAATCTTAATCATCACACCTACTTGTCAATCATTACTTATTCAACTATACCCACTTCTTCACACCAAATTCTAATACGAGGGCAGTGATGCAAATTATTTCTCAAGATTTGTCTTGGGATTTTGATTAAATTAAAACTGGAAACAATGGAAGAACACCAATTTCACTAACCACTGGCTGCAACAATTGATGAATCATGTGGTAGAATTTTCCGTATAAGGAAATATGGTCCTTGAATTAGTACCTTTTTGAGTTTATTCTTTTTCTAAAGTCAAGGCCACAATATGAAATTTTGGCCTATGTTAACCTGTTGACTGATGTAAATACAACAGAAACATTCCAATGGATCCAGATCATCATGTTCTTATACAGAAATGTTCACCTAGTCATCAACTGACCAAGAAAAATGCTCAATCACCCTTGGATGTAAGTCTAAGGGTAGAGAGGATTATCAGAAACTTTAGTTGTTTTATTCTCCACCGTGATTGACCAAAATTACTTTGGTCAATTTCTGACCAGGTGAACATTACTGTCCTCATATACAAGACAATTCCCCACCCCAGGCCGCGCACACGGGTTTTATTACAAAGAGTCTATAGGATCCTTTGTTGTGACTAGCTTAAGAACAGCTTGATTGTTTTCTTTGTATTAAACATCCTGACGAGGACATCACAGTCAAACCTTTTAAGTTTTATGAGCGAAAGAAATGGAAATAGAGAGCACCTAATCATTCCCTTTCCATATGGCCTGATTAACTGCTCTCGGTGTAAAATCTGCAGCTTGGAGGGAAAGCTGAGTATGATTCTAGAAGTCTCTAAGCTGTGTCCTCTCAAATTTCTGCCTTGTGTCTGTTCAGCTTTTCATTTCAGTTCAGAAGTTTTAAGATTTCTTTCATGAGGTCTTTTATGCTTCCATTTTGGATATTTAGGAGTCCTAATATTTTATTTTATTTTGAAACTAGGGAATCCGGATCTTTGACCCGACTAATCCCTAGGCTTCCCGCCTGACCCCATGGGAGAGGGTCGAACCTGAGACCTCTTGGGAGCAACCCAAGTGTCTGACCGCTAGACCAACAACTCTTTGGTGATATTTAGAAATCCTAATGAGTCTTTAATGTTAGTTAATGTCAGATATCTTCTCTAGTATAAATAAGTGTAAGTGCCGGATGGCTGATCATGTTATGTTATATGAATAAAATTATCAGAGTGTTTCTGAGTTTTCCTGTGATGGGATTAGGTTTCTCACCCAACACTAGGCTTCTCACCTGTGATGGGATTATTGTGAAGCCTAGTTTTGGGTGAGAAGCCTAGTGTTGGGTGAGAAGCCTAGTGTTGGGTGAGAAACCTAGTGTTGGGTGAGAAACCTAGTGTTGGGTGAGAAACCTAGTGTTGGGTGAGAAACCTGGGAGTGATTCCTAAATCAAAGTGTTCTGTGTGAATTTAAAGCCTTAAGCTTTAGAGTTTGTCGATCTGGTATATAGGCAGTTTGTATACTTCAACACACCTCTTATGTCGAATATGACTGAAAGGCCAATTTTATGCTATTGGAAGGTAAATCTGGATAAGCTAATAATTGTTTAAATTTTTAAATAAGCCAAGCTATCAGTTATGTGTTGCCGTTGAGGAAAAACTACATTAGCTATTGCAAGGTTGAGAATGATTAACATGGTGGGAATTTCCAATATGAACACAACTAAAATAAAATAAAATAAAAATTGCATTGTACCTTTATTAGATTAAAGAAAAATTAATTATACCTTCCCTGCACTGCTTCCAACAGCCATTAAGAACCCCGTTTTTTCATCAAATTGTACTGCTGTAACTTCCTGCAAATCCAAAATGCAGTCAGATGGTTAATTAAGACAGGATTAAAAGCAAAGAGAATGAGGAGGTAGAGCAATCAGAAAAAGGAAAGAAATGTAATTAAGAAGGTCCTCTCAAAGGAAAGGGGTGGGGGAAGAAATAAAACACAAACTATAATGAAACTATAGACAGGAGACCCTTACCTGGTCAATGTCACCAGCCGGTCCCACAGCATTTATCCTACCAACTGGAGATTTCATTCTCAAGTCAAAACATTCAACAGCGCCATCCTCACCACCACAAGCAACTAAACCATGAAGCTTGCTGAAATTTCAAACCAAAATCTCCTCTCTCTTAGATAAAAACCAACACCAACTATATATATGAAAAGAAAGCACATATCTGATATTTAAATAAGAGAAAGAAGAAAACTAAATAGCAAATTAATCACCTTCGAGAAACTACATTTAGGGCTGGCGACTGTGTGTTGAGGGAAGTTAAAAACCGCCCCTACAAACCAGTGAGTGTTAACATTGAAAGAAGTGTGAACCAAAGCAGAAACTTGTTTAAAAGAGTGTGGTTGATATAAACAAACCTGTTCCAAATTAATTCTGTAAAGTTCAGGAGAAGAGGCAGCACAGAGCAAATCACATGACCAGCAATCATAAGCCATATCCCTACCCATTCTGTCGACAGACACAAGTTGAATCAACACAACACATTGTACAACAGAAAGGAAAAATTGAATGCGTTCAGAAGACGGAACCTGGGAATCCGCAAACTGTAATGCTTTCCGTATTTGGCATGTAGATAAACAGAACGATTGGCACACAAAAAGGCAAGCTTGGAATAATCATCGGCCAAAACCTAAACAGATAACAAGCCGGTGAATATATAAGAGATAACAAGCCGGTGAATATACAAGAGATAACAAGCCGGTGAATATATACCTGAAAATCAATAATCTCGGAGTCGAGGTGCCTCTCGAACTTGAGGGAGAGTTCCCTGAGCTCGTAAACTTTGACTTGGGGAGGGTATATACCTGAATCACGGAATGAATTAAGGAAGGATTGTGAAATTGAAATCGGATGATAGTCGTAAGTAAATACCAGTACCAGATGCAATGAGGAACTCGCCGTCGGGGGTGGCTTTGATTTTGGTGGTGGCGGTTTCAAAGCGGAGGTCCTGGATCAGGTCCACTCTTTGCATATAATCTGAATGAATCCAACAAGGACATGAATACTAAGTAACTAGACGAGAAGAAGAATAGGGTCGTCGGAAAAGGTACTTTTGTCCTTGCGGAGAGCACGACGCTTGTTGGGGTCGAGCCAGGTAGCCAGAGAGGGCTGCTGATTAGCAACGCTGTACATCTTGACGCCATTGATGGAGGTCGACTTCAGTTTGCCGCCATGGTATGCCATCCTGCCCAGTTTCTTTGCGAGACCTCTCCCTCCAGTATAGCATATAGGGTTTCTTTGCTGCTCTCTGGAGTCGGCGGCAAAAGGTTTCTACCTCATTCTGCCGAGTTGACGTGGTCCATATATAATCCGACACGTGGTCCATTTTAATACTTATTTGAAAAGAAAAGTAGATTTGGAGATGAGAAGGCGAGAGATTTTTTCTGGTGGTCTAGCTCCAAGGCTGCAACTGTGGCTCGGGACAAAGTTTGTACTCCTAAGAATTTAGGAGGATTATGCATAACACCTGCTGGTCATTTCAATAATGCAGTGATAAACGCAGTTTATGCTATGTTCTTAATGTATTTCCGATCATATTTAGTTTTGTTATTCCTTTAATAACGTCATTTCTAGCTTGTTTCTGTGTTCTAGGTCAAAAAAACAGTTTTACACAAAAGAAGGCTAAAACGCAAGAATTGAGAGAAATCCTAATCAAAGGAGGATTCCTGGTGCAGCAAGGAGTCTCATTAAGTCGCTCATTAAGTCGCAAAATCGAAGGAAAAGTGGTTTAGGAAACTTTCTTGTTTTGAAAATGGAAACTTGCCTATTTCATTTTAAAAAACTTTCTCATTTTGATTTAGGAAACTTACTATTTATGAATCTTTCATATTCTGACTTTCCTAAACTATTTAAGAAACTTTATTTCCTTATGAGACAGGAAACCATGAGGAGTTAGGAACCCTAATCCAACTTGGAAAAGGATTTCTGTTTTGGACGTGTATAAAAGGGACGGCAAATCCTTAGGGATTTTGCCGTGATCAAGGGATTTCTGTGTGCTAAATAAATAAGGAGTTAAGGGAGATTCTTTCCTTTAATTTCATCCTTTAAATTCTGATTATCTCTTCCTTATTTATCTAATTTTACTTCTCTTACAAGAACTCTAATTGCGCACCAAGGAAGGAAGGAAAATCAAGGATTTTCACCAAGGACTTGATTGGTGGCAGAAGAAGGAAGGTTCTTCATTGCTGTGATTTCTTTTGAAGAACAAGAAACGTACCTAGTCCTTATTCAAGCCTTATGTGAAGAATTATTGCATAAGACATTCCAGAGATTTCTGGAGAGTTTTAAATCGAGATTTTGAGCAATAATTCACCACAGTTGGATCAGAAAATAATCAAGTGCTAGGAGAAGAGCTAGGGTTCGGCCAAACCAGTAAAAAAAAGGAGCAAAGAGCAACGTTTTCAGTATCACTTCCTACACTCTAGAAATTTAGAAAAGTTCTCTTAGTCTCTCTCATTGCCGTGAGTCCCTAGAAGAAGAAGGAGAGAAACCCTTGCTGCCTCGGACGTTCCAAGGAGTATTGAAGCCCTAGCATAGCCTTGCATGACCTCAAGTTCTTCGATCAGCCATCAAGATCATTGAAAAGTGTAATCCTATGTCTAGAACTTTTCGGCTATCTTATTCTTATTTTAGTTTTCGATTTAGAACTATGTGTTTTATATTTCGAATTGGATGGAATCCTTGTTGAGAACTACGTACGTTAATTTTCAGTTAATAATAGTTATGATTTCAGTGTTCTGATGATGTTATATGATTGAGTTAATTGCCTTAGTGAATCGTTGAAAGCATAACGAAGCTAAATAGGGTCGGAAATACAAAATTGACGTGCTATATTTCCGAAATACAATATTTCCGACCCTATTTAATTGGACTGTAGGAGATGGTACAAACATTGCCTTTTGGACTTTCAATTGGGTATTTCCTTTTCCTCATATTAATCTTATTGATGAAAATAATCGTAACAATGTAAATTGGAGTGATTTTGTGGCTGATTACATTGTTAATAAAGCTTAGAACAGGTTGAAATTACTTACTGTTCTGGATACAAATACTGTGGATCAAATTTGTGGCATCCCTATTCCTATCATCCTATGAATTCTCAGCTAGATTCTTTTATTTGGAGCTACAACCCCAATGGGGGAATTTATGATTAAGTCTGCAACTTGGATACAAAATTCTGAAGTTGAACCTCATGAATATTCTTCTTTACTGAAAAAAGTTAGGAAATCAGATTTGGCTCTCAAAATTAAAGTTTTTGGTTGGCTCCTTCTAAGGGGTAGGTTAAAGACTAGAAGCAGACTGCACAGGTTTGGTATTACTCCTACTAACTTGTGTCATTTGTGTGATCACGAGGAAGAAATGATCTCTCATCTTTTTTGTAAATGTCGTAGAACTGATCAAGTTTGGAATCTTGTTAATTGTGCAATTCTGATAACTTGGCCCAAAAGATTCATGACCTTTTTATAAATAGTCCATTTGATGCTTCTAAGTTTGGGAAGATTCTTACTTTGTGCTGGCAGATTTGGTAGAAACGTAATAATTTTGTGAATAGGAACAAAATTTTCTCTCCTCATGCAGTTGTGGCTTGTGCTGCAACATATCACTGTGCTACTCCAAACCGCATCAATTCCCCCCCTAGTAGTACCGGCTCAAGGCTCAACATCAAGTGGAGTCCCCCTCCTCAGGGCCAAGTCAAGATTAAATTTGATGGCTCAGTTATCCAACAAACTTCTGATGCTGTTGCTGAATTTATTTTGAGAGATGATGTTGGGTGCCCTTTAATTGTTTCTGCTCGAAAACTCGGGAAGACAACTGTTCCCATTGCAGAAGCCACTGCACTCAAAGATAGTCTTCTTAGAGAGCAAGAAATGGGAATCCAAGATCTACTGGTGGAAGGTGACTCTTCGTTAATCATCAATTGTGTTAATGGGAAGTTTAAATGTCCCTGGAGGCTCCTTCAGACTGTCCACGACATTAAGAATATTACAAGCTCTTTCCATTGTATTCAGTTTTAGCATAATTTCCATGAAACCAACTTTACTGCCAATGCTCTTGCCAACCTCGGTCAGCATTGTGTGAGGCCTAGTTTCTGGGATTCAGACTTTTCCCTTGTTGTAGGTTCAGTTATAACTTTTGATCTCTTCGGAGCAGGTTGTTTTAGAAATCTCGCTTTGTAATAGTCCTTTAGCATAAAAAAAAAAATTGGCACCCAAAACAGCTGCACACACCAAGCAATGGAGCTAGTCTTGAGGTAACTACTGACTAGCGCTACAGGAAATCTCGTCCTAGGCGACGGAAACAACTCGTCGCCTAAGACTAACTATTCGTCGCCTATGATCTTAGCAGACGAATTATATTCGACTAAGTTCCGTCGCCTAAGTGTCGTGAGGGATCCTAAAGTTAGTCGTCGACTAAGATGGATCCTACCCGACGGATATTTTCCTCCCTTGTCGACAAACTGTTTCGTCGATAAAAATCTCTGTAGACGGAACGTTTTTGTCAGAAAGATTCTTAGCTGACGAATATGAAATTGTTCTTAGCCGACGAATATTGCATCGTCCTTAAGCGACGAAATATTCATCGGCAGAGTTTTAAACTGACGAATGCATAACGGTTCTTAGTCGACAATCGATCTTTGTATTCGTCGGATATGTGGTTTATCTTAGGCGACGAATGTTACTGTTTCAGTCTCTTAGGTGTTTTATCTTGGGAGACGAATGTTACTGTTTCCGTCGCCTAGGTGATTTATCTTGGGCGACGAATGTTTCTGTTTCCGTCGCCTAGGTGGTTTATCTTGGGCGACGAATGTTACTGTTTCCGTCGCCTAGGTGGTTTATCTTGGGCGACGAATGTTACTGTTTCCGTCGCCTAGGTGGTTTATCTTGGGCGACGAATGTTTCTGTTTCCGTCGCCTATTTAGGGTAAAAAAATTGTAATTTTTTTTTTTTGACTAATTTCAGTTTACCCCCATCAACTTTAGGTCGATTATCATGTTAGTCCATTTTCTTTCAATTTCATCAAAAACACCCCTCAACTTCTAATTTTCATCAGCCGTGTCCAAACATACGTTTTTCATTCAATTCCCCCGTCATGTAATGACTTGCATTAAGAAGAAAACCAAATTTGAAGTTGCTGAGCCCACAAAAAAGGGCAAAATAGACAAATTGCATTCAATCCCACCAAAATCACTAAGGTTAGGGGTTGTGATAGGTACGGAGATGTGTATCGATATGGGGGGAAAATGGTCAGAAAAATTATTTTTTTCAGAATTTGACTTTCTTCTTGATGGCACATCATCACTTGACGGAGGAATTTGATGGAGAACGAAGGTTAGGACACGGTTGATGAAAATTGGGAGTTGAGAGGTGTTTTTGATGAAATTGAAAGAAGAAAGACTAACATGATGATCGACCTAAAGTTAATGGGGGTAAACTGAAATTAGTCCTTTTTTTTTTACCTTATTCACTGTTTCCAAAAATTACAAATAAGTAACAATAATCAAACACATACAGATACAGCAGGCAGGAAGCACTGGATTTGAAAAACATATTCATATATTGATCATGATAACTAGATGGACAAATATTGTTCATATATACAAAATAATGAACTAGGTAGAAAATTGTTCATACAATCTAGCTAAACTATGAATGAAGTATTACAAAATCAATAATGCCAATTGTCATTCTCGTCCAATCCTATGTTGTCGCCTCTATCATCATTGTTCTGCGGGGAAACTCATGGAGGAGGAGAAGATTGTGGAGAAGGAGGAGGAAATTGTGGAGGAGGAGGAGGTGGCATACCTAGGTGCTCATATATGGCTGCAACTTGGGACTGCACAACATTATACATAGACTCGGCACGCAGGGCACGCTGCTGGACCTCTTGGATTTGCTGCTGGGCACGCTCCTCTGATTCCTTTACTCTCTGCTCATAGTGCTCATGCACCTCTTGGAGTTGCTGCTCATCAATTCTAGGAAGACGACTACGTGAAGTGGAACCATTTGAAGAATGACTCAAGTCTCGCTCGCATCCTCGTCCCATCCCTCTGATCTCCTTTTCTTTATGAGTTTTGAGCACCTTACCCAACACCTCAATTTGTTGAGACTGAACACTTTCCATAATCTCCTCCTCCGTCGCGTCAGGGTGTTGTTCCTTAAATACATCCT
Organism: Fragaria iinumae; assembly: GCA_009720345.1. Classification (NCBI taxonomy): domain Eukaryota; kingdom Viridiplantae; phylum Streptophyta; class Magnoliopsida; order Rosales; family Rosaceae; genus Fragaria; species Fragaria iinumae. The sequence continues at coordinate 12,389,029 of CM019118.1, read as the reverse complement.
TTCGTTTATTGACCTCAACAACTATGTCATTTTGCATTTAAAATACATCAATTAATAAACAAAACATGCAGCTCAACATTTCTATAATAAACTTGACATTTTGCATAATAAACATTTTGCATAAGGGAAGCTTCACTTATTAGGTACACTTGATCAAACAATACAGGGAAGCTTAATGAACTTGACATTTATTAATAGACCTGATCAACCATGCGTCATAATAAATGTCAAGTTTATTAAGTATACCTAATAAGCAGGGAAACTTCTCTGTCAAGCTTTCTAATGCATGGTTTGATCATAAACAGGAAAGTTGACAATAAAATGTGCAAGTATTAAGAGTGCAAGTATTAATAGACTTGTATTAATAATAGACAGGGAAGCTTTCCAATGCATGGTTTGATCATAAACATATTTTAATAGACCTGGTTTGATCATAAACAGGGAAGTTGACAATAAAATGATAATGATAATGATAAACAAGGAAGTTTATAACTAGGTGAGATCATAAACATGGAAGTTTCCAATCCCATCACAGGAAAACTCAACTTCTCACTTTAAAACTATACATCTTAATAAATGATAATGATAATAACACCTTTTGTTTTGTTTTGGAAGAAGCAGGAAAACATGACATTCATTCAACTTATGATCATATATATACCAATAGCCGGATTTACACATGCTTGACTAATCACTGATAAGCTTACATAATAGTAAAAGGAGAGACACTTACATAATGCTTGGTTGTAACTTCATCACCCTCCCTAACATAGGTCTTCTCAAAACCTTTGATTATTGGAAGCTGCTCGCCTTGTATTCTAAGTTCCTCCATTGTATAGATGATAGGAGAAGACCCCGTGTGGTGGTGCATAGTCTTCTCCCCACGGTTTCGCTTGTTTGCCAACGAGAGTTTCTAATACACGAAAAAATATTAAATAGATTAGTTCTAACATCTTGCACATTTCACATTTCAAGTTATAAATACATAACTATACATGAATGAGCTAATAATAAAATACAAGGGAAACAATGAAGGTAATTAAAAAAATCACGTTGAACGCATCTGACTCGAAGTGCTCACATAGAAACTCTCGTTGGTCCTCTCTCCCAATGAAATCTGAAGGTATGTCAGAGGGCTCTTCCTTCAGATAAGCTTTGTGACACTGGTACTTCCAGTCCTTGTACCTCTTATGTGCTCTCTTCAGTATCCAATTGAATATTGACTCATCATTTTCATCACATTCGTACTTCGGCTAAGTAAGAAATAAAAAAAATTCCATGTTAAGCACTGAAAAAAAAATAAAAAAAATTAATACACCCAATTGCTATCACAAAACATATCTTTCAATTCATATCAACACACAATACTTTACACACATTCAATCATACTTTACACATATCCATAACATTTTCACTTTATAAGAAAACTCAATCTTATGCAAACATATCCTTAGACATTAAATTTTATCAACATAGAGATGTCAATTCAGTCAGTTCATGCCTTCCAATTACACAAGCAATCATATATATGTTATCAAACAAATGTAATTAAGTAAATTTACTTTTCATATACTTTTCAGTGACTTACCGACATTGCATTCCACATCTTCCACTTCTCGATTTGATCAAGGTCGTAGAATGTCCTTGCCCTCATTCCCACCAGACTCCTTATGGCGGAACCGATATCATGTGTCATCAAGCTGTTTATCCCCCTTACGCTAGGGCCTTTTACACTGGGCAATACTCCAGCTTGATCTTCTGTCCTGTTTGTTGAATGATATCCTCCGCCTTCTTACCAGAACATAAATCCCGCTTCTTTTTCAAGGCCAGAGCTACAATTAACATGTGAAAATACATTATGATACTTAATATACAAGAGGATATATGTTATGTGTAAGTGACATGAAAATGAAAGACAAGTTTACTGACCCCCAGTAGAAGTTTACTAAGGGGCAGTAAACTTCTACTAGGTTTACTAGGGGGCAATAAAGTTGTTTATTAGGGTATCTGTTGTGTGTAATTGACATGAAAATGAAATAGACATATTGTATTGCAAGTTTACTGACCCCCAGTAGAAGTTTACTGGGCTGGGTTTACTAGGGGGCAATAAAGTTGTTTATTAGGGTATTTGTTGTGTGTAATTTGCATGAAATTGAAAGGGAGATAATGTACTGCAAGTTTACTGACCCCTGGTAGAAGTTTACTGGGGGGCAGTAAATGAATACACTTACCTGTTGGGCTTCTAACTTTGATTCGAGCGCTGCCGACAATGAGTCTTGCAGATTCGGGTGCGGTTGCAGACGCCGATGGAGATCCCGTTGAACTACTGTCAACTGTAGGGGCCGCACGATCAAGGGGGGAGCCCCTGGTGGTACTGTCCCAGCCGGCATGGGGGTAGGGTGGCTGTTACTGCTAGCTGAGTCGACGCTCTACCGTATTGACTCCATCAAAGCACTGGCCTTAATGGCTCGATCCTTCCTCTTCCCCATGATCACCATATCTTGCACATGAATAACACACAATTGTTAGTAAATGAGTGAGTAATAGATAAAGATTATGAAAAATAGTCCATAGAAAAGTATACAGGTTGATCAAACCACTTGTCTTTCTTCACTTTTTTTTTTAGACTTGATGCATTGGGGATATAGAAAACACTAACAAAAGCTGTGAGCCACTTAAGCAGAAGATACAATGTGATATTGGTATTTTTTTTTTGGATAATTAAAAAAAAAACTCTAAGGACTGAGGCAAGTTTAATGTGAAGTGTATTTGGATAATTAACAAATTCAGTTGGTACACATAACAATAACAGGCCAATAATTCATCATCAACATGAAATCTGCCCTCCTTACCCTCACCACACTCATGCTCTGTCCTCTAAACGCTCTAATGTCATCACAACTCGTTCTCCCCCTCGTTGGACATTCAAGACTCTTCGTCCTCCTCCAACATACAACAGTCGTCGCCCTCCAAAACGGTATCTATATAAAACCCTGTGCCCTCCTCCTCCCTGTCCAACTCTAGAATCCTCACACATAAAGTTAGGAATACTAGCAGCAAGCTTAGCTATTTCCTCATCCTCCTCATCGAAACCACAACACTCCCTAACATCTAAAACTTAAAGATCCTTGCAGCCTTACAATAAAGTAAGAAGACCCTGCCTACCTATTCTCGCCCTTCTCAACCATAAGTACTTGATAGCGACCGAAACCGGGTGTTTCAATTAAAAACCCTTTTGTGTCAATTGTAGTATATAGCAAATAAGGGTATCGTTATAAAAGCCGGGGATTGAGGGTACCTTTACAATTTACGTTAATTACAAAACAAGATAAAACAAAAGATAATAGTACTAGAGATATGGGGTTTTGTGATTATAAACAAGAGAAAATAAAGAAACAAAATAAAGCAGAAAAGATCAGATGGATGAGATGTTAGAGACTTGGAAATCCACCACCAAGTATGTTTCAAGACATGTTAACAACCAAAACTACAATCATTAAGTCGCAAATCAATACCAATCAAGAACAAACCGTGAACGCACAATTACTAAGTCTTTAGAATAACCGATCAAGGTATAGACGCTATCCTATCAACAAATTATTCCAAGCACTAAGATCAATGAAAGTTTGATTGAACAAGTATGCAAAACTAGTGTAGAACGCCTACCTAGCATGCAATCCTTTCTATTTGGTTTCACCTGTTGTCCTATAGGTTTTACTACTTTGAAACAAGCCTTTTAACCGTTTAGGAGATTAATCAACTTATTTCTAGCCCCACTCACAATTTATAATGTTCTATGTTGCGCATACATTAACATAAACAAACAAGAGTTCCCCATAAACCAAAACCAAATAAACAATTTGATAGACTCAATAATTTGAAACCAAGGTTCAAAACAATATCTAAAACATTCTTGGGGCTTCAAACCTTACTCCTAACTAAGATAAATCAGCCACACATGGCTGCAAAATCACACAAGGAGAATAAAAGATGACAAAGGAAAGGTAAACAGTGGATGATGGAGAAATCGATGATGGCTTGGCGGCTTCCTTGTGCGAGTCCGCAACTATAGAGGTTCTGATGATGTGAGATTGTTGGCCTCCTCTAATCTTCACGTCCTTCCTCTTCTTTTATGTTGTGATTTGGGTTAGGGTTATGAAACCCTCAAAACTCGTCCATGGGCTTGCCAATGTGGTATGGGCCTCAAAATAGAAGTTGTTGTCCAAATCAGAAATTCGGGCAAACTGACCTTCGGCTACTGAAATGGTCATAACTTTTTCTCTAAAATAGGTATTGACGATCCGTAAAAAGTTCTGGAAAGTAGACTCTTGTAGCTTTCCGTTGATATATGGCACATCTCCTAGATCGTTTTAAGCTGATCACAATCGTCTGACGAAGTTGACTGACAATTTCTAGCAGATTTTCTGATTTCAATCCTTGCACGACATGGATTCATTTTCCTTCAAGATTTATCCTCTTTTGTCTCTTTTGGGCTCCTCGACTTTATTTTTGACCTAAAAACACAAACTTAGTTAATATGAATATTGTTAAAGGAATGACATAGTTAAATAGGGTTGGAAATACATTATAAATGTAGCACTTTATGTTCCTATCAGTACTTAATCTTTGGCACAAACTTGACAATAGCCAATGCCCCCTTCTTCCCTATATTGTCATCACAAACATTCAACCCATAGAAACTCTTGCATTTCTCCTTCACATGTTCAAGCACTACTTCTAAAGCATAAGAGCCAGTAGGCAGCTTAAAAACAAACTCCTAGCTAGCCATTTTTGCCTTCAAAAACATTAACCATAATTCCAAATACTGATCCTAGCTACACTTTGTTCACTCATCTTATATTCTTAATTCTAATGTATAAGATTTAACCACAAACGAATTCAGATACAATTCAGAACTAACAAGCAAGATCAATCTGATAAGAGAGAGAATACGGACCTGAAAAAGGAGCGGCGGTGAGAAGGTGAGAGCAGCGAGATCGGAGCAGTGGGTGGATGCGATGGCGATGAGTGGAGGAGGTGGGTGGATGCACGCACTTGAATTGGTTGCCGATGCGTAGATGGGGTCTGGTGGCGTAGCTCTGGTGGGATTTGGGAATTGTGGGTGTGAATTTAGGGATTGTGGATTGAGAGAGGCAGTTAGTATCGATTTTATCTTAACCGTCGAATGAGTTCCGTCGCCTAAGACACATATTCGTCTCCTAAGTAATATGAAATTTCCGGGGAAAAAAAGGCACAAAATCCACCCGCCTAATATTTCGGGATCCTAGACGATGGAAAATACGCTTTCCGTCGCCTTGGTAATACCAAGCTGACGACTTATTCAATTTTCGTCGCCTATGTAACATAAATTTTTTTAACCCGCCTAGGAGATCCTAAGTGGACTTTCTGTCGCCTTAGAAGTACTAAGGCGACGAATTATTCAAGTTCCGTCGACTAAGTATATTTTTTAAAATTTTAGACATTTTATTATATTTACATCCGAGCATTTTCGTGTAACTTTTCAAACTAGACCCAACTGTAACTCCACATAAGTATTCGTACTTAAAAAAGCATATATATGCATTTTAAAAATTACACATGTAAAAAATGGAAATTTGCATAAATAATTAATATACGGTTCGTCTACGTACGTGGTTACAAATTTAAAAATACATATATGAAGTTATGCCAATTAATACAAGTAGATTAGACCGATCGAAATCCACAATAATGGTTATATTAACCGTACTCATAATAATCTGAGTCGTCTGAATCATCATCCTCCTCAATTTGGTCAGAATACTCATCATCCTCTATGTATTCGTTATCTATAAAGTTGTCGTCATCTTGATTGGGGTTGCGTTGTAGCGAGTTTAGTTTAGATTGTGTAATTGGAATGTAACCTATGATAGCCGGAACGTGTTGGTTGTTGACACGAATATCCTCAGTATCGGGGACTACATTTGGAGATTCCTCTTGATATGGTTCATTCGGTTGATCAGTTGTTGGTTCACTGGGCCCATTCTCATCATCCCCTCCCAGTGTAGCTGCACTCCAAATATTCCTATGTGACATCACCTGCACCACTTTCCAACCCTCACCCATAGCCGGATCATCAAGATAAAACACTTGTTTCGCTATGGTGGCAAGAATAAGCGGCTCATTCTCATACCATACACTGTTTGAGTCCACTGATAACAAGCCACGATCCAGAATTGTACTCCTTCGTCTGGTTGGGTCAGTATTGAACCATTTACACTTGAACAACACGACTGACAGACCCTTGCCGTAGATTAGTTCGATGACACTGATAAGAACCCCGTAGTAGTTGAAACCCAGACTCTCAACCATAACCCATTTGTTTTGGGTGACATGGCCTTCATCTCGTTCTGACGTCACAAACTGAACACCGTTCACAAAACATCCAGCACGAACTCTGTGGCTTTGGGGTCCTCCAGCCAACAAGTGCAACTCCAGGTCATAAGAAGCAGGAAACTGGTGTTGAATGTGCATCATCTGTAACAATTTTAAGAGCAACGTTGTTACAAATTCTGTAACATAAAAAAACAACATATATTTAATTTATGTAACATCATATATAGAGATAGAAGGTACCCAAATAGGGAAACGTTTGTTTTTGTTCGACTTCTTCAAATCCCCCAATTGTCTGCAAAACAGATATTTATTCTCTTACAATAAATATTTAATTCAATTATCTTAATTTGAAAGGATGATTAATTAGAAAATGAGTGCATACCTCTCATTTGGATAGCACCAGGTATATTGTACGGGACCAGTAAGCAACACTTGTTCGGGAAGGTGGATCATGAGGTGAATCATGATGTCAAAGAAAGTTGAGGGAAAGATCCTCTCCAGCTTGCACATGATGTACACAATGTCTTTTTGCAATGACTGAACATCAGATTTTTAAGCTCTTTAGCGCATATCCTCTGAAAGAACTTTGACAAAGCCACTAACGTGTCAACCACATCACTCTGCAAATACGGTCTAATAACCACGAGAAGAAGACGTTGCAGAAAAACATGACAATCATGAGTCTTCAACCCAGTAATCTTATTTTCCCCCGTCTTAACACATCGAGCGATATTCCCTGCATACCCGTGAGGATACTTAACGTTATGAAGCCACTGAAACACTTCCGCCTTCTTCTGAGGATGGACTGTGTAGCCTGCTTGAGGCATTATGGTTTTTTTTTTTTTTTTTTGTTCTCTACTAGCCATAGCTTAATGCGTATACCCATTTTCTTAAGATCAACACGGGCTTTTGGGGTGTCCTTGTTCTTATCTTTGATATTCAGAATTGTTCCAAGAACGTTGTCACAAACATTCTTCTCCATGTGCATGACGTCCAAGTTGTGTCTGATTTTCAACGTCGACCAGTAAGGCAATTCAAAAAATACACTTTTATGCGTCCAATACTTAAACTCATTAGGCGTGGGAGGATTCAAGTCGGTTACTTCTTTACTGGTGCTCAAATATCTGAACCAGTGCTCGTTAAGCCTTTTCAAAATCCACTCACCAGACCTCCCTGGGGGTTTCGGATTATGCTCCTCAATCTCATCAAATGCCTCAGCATCCCACCGCCACTCGTGATCCTCATCAAGCCATCTACGAGATCCCAAGAAACAAATTTTGTCGACGTGATGACTAGAATTGATGTCATCTAAGCATACCGGGCAAGCCTTGTACCCCTTAGTTTGTTGGCCAGACAACATCCCGTAAGCTGGATAATCAATGATGGTAAAAATAACAGTTGCTTTCATCGTGAATGAAGTTTGACCATGCCTGTCAAAAGTAGGGAGTCCATTTTCCCATAACTCTTGCAGCTCGTCAATTAATGGTCTCATGTACACATCCAAGCACTTTCCTGGAGAATGAGGCCATGGAACCATAAGCGTAAGAAAATTGTACTCCTTCTTCATACACATGTTGGGAGGTAGATTGTACGGAAATACTATCACAGGTCAAATGCTATAAGACAAATTCATGTTTCCAGAAGGATTGAATCCGTTTGTTGCAAGTCCAATTCTGACATTTCGACAGTCTCCAGCAAATTCGGGAAAAGAACAGTCAAAGTGCTTCCAAGACTCCCCATCTGCGGGGTGTGTGAGATTTTCCGGATCTATCCTCTCCTCTCCCTGGTGCCTTGCCTGGTGCCATCTCATATGCTTGGCCGTATGTGAAGACATGTACATACGCTGCAGACGAGGACCCAACGGGAAGTAACGAAGCAGTTTCCTAGGAATATGCGGGTTTTTCTGTTTAGTTGAAGTGCAAGCTTTATACCTTGGCTTGTAGCAGTATGAGCACTCAACTTCATTCTTGTTTTCTTTGTAATACAAGATGCAGTTATTGACGCAAGCGTCTATCTTTTGGTGATCAAGACCGAGGTCAGCCAACATGCTTTTTACCTGGTCGAAATTTTCCGGACAACTGTTACCTTTGGGAAGCACTTCCTTCATAAGTGCAGTATCCTCATCAAAACATACGTTAGTCTTTCCCCGCTTGTTTTTGATCTTCATTTGCTTCATGACGGTACCCAACACAGTATGCTCACTATCAGGATACAATGGGGTTTGTACTTGCCATAGAAGCTTGTTGTACTTATCATAATCACTGTCGTAGTCAACGTGGGAGACATTAGGGAAGGTGTCAGGGGTGTTGTCATAAACAGCATTTTCCTGATATCCTGAGGTGGCGAACAGGAAGGCATTGTTTAAGATGTTCATCACAGCAGAGTCCTCGTAACTAGCATTGGAAGATCCTGCCTGATGATTATGTTGTGCTTGAATTTCTGCAAGTGTAGGCATTTGAACTTGATTTTCGCTGTGTCATGTCCATGTGGTATAACTAGGACAAATACCGTTTAGTGCCAAGTGAGAATACATGTCTTCATATGTTACTAGTTTTTGATTAAGACATTTGTTGCACGGACATATGTGAATAACTTTGTCTGGAGGACTATGTAGATGCACGAACTCAAGAAAATCAAAAATGCCTCTCATATAAAGAGGGGACCTCCTCCCTAATTGCATCCAGCTCTTGTTCATGTTGTACACTATAATAACAGGAAACAAAAATAGAGTTGTCAAAAAATCGTGAATAATAAACGAGAAATATAAATATATATACTTATTAGGGAAAATTACCATTTAGTCAAAAACAGGGATTTTAAAGTCCATTTCAATGAAAAAAGTATTGAGTAGCTAGCCCATTCCAATGTTTTAACGTGAAATAACAATTATATCATTCGCATTAATTATATTATCTCTCTCCTCTCTCTCCCACTCTCCACGATCAAACAAACTCTCTCTCTCTCTCTCTCTCTCTCTCTCTCTCTCTCTCTCTCTCTCTCTCTCTCTCTCTCTCTCTCTCTCTCTCTCTCTCTCTCTCTCTCTCTCTCTCTCTCTCTCTCTCTCTCTCTGGTTTAGGGTTTGAAACGATCTCCGTTATTTTAGGGATCAACGTCGCTCTCTCGTTAAATCTCAGTCGACGTACGTCGCTCTCTCGTTAAATCCCAGTCGATCGAAATCACTCTCTGGCTCAATCTCAGTCGATCGAAGTCGTTCTGTGGTTCAATCTCGGCGTCCCTGTCATGTTCAATTGCTCACGCTCGGCGTCACTCTCTGGTTGAATATCGGCGTGGATCTCTGCTTCAATCGCTCTGACTCGACATCGCTCGAAAAATCCATAAAAACATGTACATTTTGGATTTTATTGAATTTAGGCTTATTTTGGACTTCTCTGATGATATTGAAGCTTGATTCTCTGATTTATAACGATTAAAAGCAATGAATATGAAAACATAGAAATTCTAGGGTTTGTATGTTCATAACTGTTACAGATTGAGATTAATGTTGTTTTTGTAAGATTTACTGTGTATAATTGACATGAAAATGAAAGGGAGATACTGTAATGCAAGTTTACTGACCATCAGTAGAAGTTTACTGGGGGGCATTAAACTTCTACTGGGTTTACTAGGGGGCTAAAAGTTGTTAATTAGGGTAAGAATTGATATATGTTGTGTATAACTGACATGAAAATGAAAGGGAGATACTGTAATGCAAGTTTACTGACCCCCAGTAGAAGTTTACTGGGGGGGCAGTAAACTTCTACTGTGTTTTAGGGCGCAATAAAGTTGTTTATTAGGTTAAGAATGAGTATTTGTTGTGTGTTGTGGCCCTGAAATTGAAAGGGAGTTATTGTATTGCAAGTTTACTGACCCCCAGTAGAAGTTTATTGGGGGACAGTAAACTTTATTTTTTGCATATGCAGTTTATAAATGTAAGTTTTTACTACTTATATGCATGATGAGAAGAGGTTCAAGACATTTAATTGTGACTTCTTAATCCGAAGAGGATGCGGTTGAAGAATCTGTAGCTTCTATGAGGACAGAACAAAATATAGCAGAAGTTTTACAGAAGATAAAGTCGAAGAAAAAGAAAAAAGAGGTCCAGAAGGGTGCTGCTGCTAAAGAAGAAGAAGAAGTAGTACTGGTAGAAGAAGGAGAAGAAGAAGATGATGATTACACTGAAGATGAAGATGGGGAAATATTTGTTTTTCAAAAAAGATCAACAAGCGGAAAAAGAAAACAAGCGGAGATAGATTCAGGGGAGGAGGAGGAGGAAGAAAAGGGAAGAAAGAAGAAGAAGGAAAAAGGAGGAGAAGGTGACTTGACCAAGATCAAACACGTGCAGCAAAAGTGCTCACTGACATAGTTTTATATGTTAATGTATAGATACAAGGAGAGCATCCCAGAAGAATCATGGGAGTTGATAAACAACACTTGTTTTCGGAGAATAATTGAAGCATTCAGATTGGCAAGATTGATGAGGATCAAGTGAAGTAGCTTGAATATGATTTTGAGATCCTAATGAGGCACTACAACAGTGACAAGAAAAACTGGATATTTGGGAACATGGAGATTGGAATTACGAAGCATGATGTGCATTTAATTTTTGGAATAACCAAAGAAGACTCGGATGTGGATATCACAATAGAACAGAAATACTGCAAGGGCAAGAAGAAAAGCGCAGATTCTGCTGTCTTTGGAAAGCAAACAAGAAGAACGATCACTAGAAAGGTTATTGATGACAGATTAATGGAAGAGCTTAGGAAGATTCAGAAGAAGAAAGGGGATCCAAGGAAGATAGCCTCTTTGGTTATAATGTATCTTATGTCAGCTTTATTTTCAGCAGAAGCAGGAACCACATTAAAATTGATACTCAAGTGTGAAGACCTTGAAGGCATCGACAAATACAACTAGTCACATAAGGTATTAGAATTCTTGCACCAAGGACTTCACAAGCACGTAAAGGGGGAGCCAAAAGTTCTGAACGGATGCTTCCTTCTGGTTCTATACTGGTTCCTTGAGAAAACAAATATAAAGAAGCGGATTCTCGGGAAAGAGAAGGAGACTCCTAGATTTATAAGATGGTCAATACAAGAGATCATCAAAGAAAAGGAGTATTTGAGAAGACCTGAATTGCTAGAGGTAATAATTATTACTATTATTATTATTTATATAACTATTGCATTGTATTTTTTGTTTTTCGAAAAACTAAATTAAACTGATTTGTTTCTTATAAATGTAAAAACATGAACTCATAATAGAAGGTCCATGGATGGATGAGGAGGAAACGAGTTCCGACAATGATGAGCGGCAACAAGATGAGAATGGAACACCAAGCTTCAATGATTGGGTAAGTTTGAATGGTTACTAACACCCAGTAAAACTATTGGCAATGAAAATGGAACTTGAATTGTTAGTTTACTGACCCCTAGTAGAAGTTTACTGGGAGGCAGTAAACTTCTATTGGGTTTACTAGGGGGCTAAAATTTGTTTATTAGGGTATCTGTTGTGTGTTGTGGCCATGAAATTGAAAGGGAGATACTGAATTGCAAGTTTACTGACCCCCGGTAGAAGTTTACTGGGGGCCAATAAACTTGTACTGGGTTTACTAGGGGGCAATAAAGTTGTTTATTAGGGTATCTGTTGTGTGTAATTGGCATGAAATTGAAAGGGAGATAATATATTGTTGTTTACTGACCCCCAATAGAAGTTTACTGTGGGGCAGTACACTTGTTTATTTGGATATAATGGTTTAACAGTAACGGTGTCGTTGTTATAACGTGTACAGGAGCTGCCGATGGAAGATATGAAGAAGAAGCTGACAGAACTTGCCAAAGCAAATGAAGAACTGGTGAAGAAAAACATTGAATTGCTCGGCAAGTTAAAGAAAGCGGACAACCAAATCATTGAGCTAGAGAAAGAAATGAGGGCAGACAAAAATCAAATCAAGGCTCTCAAGAAACAGTTACACAAGGAGGCAAAACATGCTCAGACAAAGCAGATAATATGTGTAACTGAGGAGAAGGAGGAGGATAGGTCAAAGCCGGTTGAAGAGGAAGAATATAACTGCAGAGACAACATGGAAGATCATAGCTACAGAGAGGAGCAACCAGGAACTGAAGAGGTAAGAGTAGAAATCAGTTTACTGACCCCCAATAAATATTGTATTTTCTTCATTTTTTTAGGATAACTTGTGTGTTTTCTTTTGAGTAGTTTTTTGAACAAGTAGAACCAGTTCCGTTGCAAAAGATATTTCCAGAAGACGATGAACCTGTGATGTGATGAGCACATTTTACATCATATTATTATCCCTAATTTATATGTGTTAGTTATTTGTTTTAATTAGTTTGTTTTTGTGTTCTTATAGATGTTTTTTCTAAATAAATAAAATGTTAAAGTTATAGAAGCAATTTACTTATTTTCATATAGTAAATTGAGTCTTTGTTTTAACATGAGTCCTTTTCCTTTAATTAAGTGAATAATTGCAACACATGTTCATCTTATTCTAATAGCATGTATGCATATATGCATGTGTTAAATTGGTGGATTATTTTCTCATGCATTAGGTGTGATGTGTGAAAATATTACCATGGCATCTATTGTTGAATTCACTTTTGCTTGTTTGATTCATAGGTATATAGATGCATTGATACAAACGGAAGAGAGTATGAAGAATTTCCAATGACATATACCATGAAACAAGGAAGCAAGAAGCAAGCAAGCATGATTCTAGGATCTAAATCTTCAATTGTTCAAAGATTGTGTACGTAACTTCTCTTCATTCACATGAAAAATGAGAGAAGGAAGCTATGTATGGAAGCATTTATGGATGGAGACTTTAGCTATCAAGCTTGAGAAGTTTGAAAGATGGAGAGTCATTTTCACATGGAGATGAAGTTGAATGAAGATCATTGTTGCCCTATAAATAGATGTTGCTTCAAGTGAATGAGGAGAGGGGGGAGAGAGTGGAGATTGAGAGACATATTGTTGCTCTTGTTCTTCCCTTTCTTTAGCTATTTTTCTTATGATGTTTTGTACTAGTTTTTGTGCCCGCGCTTTGCTGCGGGATTATGGTTGTATAGGTTGTTCCTTACTTCAAAAAAAGCTGATCAAGTAAAAGAAAGCTTAACTAAAGTTTGTAAGTCAGATGTTTATAGATACAGTAGTTGTATAAACATACGGTAGATGTTTATATATATAGTAAGTGCAACATTGTTCAAAAGTTAAGATTATACATATAGTAGATGTTTACACATAAAGTAGATGTTTATACATACAGTAAGTGCAACATTGTCCAAAAGTTGATGCTATTGTTCAGCAGTGGTTGCAGGTGCAATTTGAAGTGAAGCTTAGTATGAAGTTCATTCAAAAAAGTAGCTGACTCCATCTAGTTTTGTACAAAATGCTTCACATAGTCAGGGGTATTGTGGAGTAGGTAAGGTAGCTGGAATCTTGCACAAAATGAAGCTTGCTTTCTTTGTTCACTGCTAAAGTTCAAAAGTATAGTTGCAGTTATGTGTAGCATCGGTCTAACAAAAGGTATATACACAAACCGATCAGTGAAATTCATTCCTCCTTCTGCTTCTGGTTTTGGGCTTTTTTTGATGAATATAACATTGTTTCTTTGCCCTGGCTGTTATTTTGAAATGAAAGAATTATGTTATTTTGTAGTGGAAAATGGAGTGAAAAGTGAGATAAAACAAAGTGAATAATTATGTATAATGTAATTACCTCTTGGATTTTTTATCCTGTTCTGAGATGAACAAAGGTTCTGTTTTTTTTTTTTTTTTTTTTGTAAAGTCTGGTTGTTTTCCTTAAAATTTGTATGCAGTAAATGAAGGTTAAAAGATATTGTACAAATAAAGAGGGCAGAGAGTATTTGTGTTAAAAAACTCTAAACAACTAGACATAAAGTTGTCTTACCATGAAAGTGATATTTGTGGGTCATGGTGTGGGCAGATAAACTCATCACTATTGTTGTTTTTTTCTTTCATTGTTTTGAAGCAATTCTGAGTTGGGCAGCTTCTGTGCTACCAAAGATTGTTTGGTGGGAATCTCATAATTGATGCATGACAGAGAAATGTTTCATTCTGTGATAGTAGTGTATCTTATGAGTAGAGGGAAATCATAAGAAGACGGTGGGACAGGGAGTAGAAGCGATTCACCATAGGGAAGCGAGACCATCATGGTAGGCTCTCAGCCAACCCAAGATACCGACTCTGCTCCGTCTATGGAGCAAGTCTTCCAGATGTTCGAGCAATTGACGAGCCAGGGGTTGGCTACTCAACAAAGCATCACCGACCTTGCTGGGAAGGTTGACGGCCTTGTTGAACAGGTCAAAACAAGTAGAGCCCTTTGGGAGGCCAACCATGAAAAACTCACCGTGCTCAGTGAGGACTCTGGCCACCTAGAAGGCAAATTCATGGAAAACAAGGACATGTTTGAAGGGTCCCTCCAAAGAACCCAACAAGAGTTGGGGCAAGCCACGAACGTCTTGAACATGACCCATGCTATAGTTAACGAGCGCCTTGCCAAAAAGATTGAGTTGCCTAGCAGCCAATCTAATGATGAAGGTTTTCCTCTGGACGAACCTACGTCCAAGGGAGAAGCTACTTTGTCAGTCGATGACAAGGAGCCTGAGGTTGAGGCTGGCGGAACTTTGGATAATGACCTTATCTCAAAAACCGAGAGTAGTCCCCAGAAAGATAAGCTTGAAGGTAGGACAAAACAGTCCACCTTAGAAAAAGAGAGCGGGTCAAACACTGGTGGCGAATCACAAATTCGCATGCAAGGTGACCCAGGAACCAATCTTCCTGTGCGGGATGAATATGTGGACACAGGTCAGACACATGGGGGGCAAACCCGCGTCCTCAAACGTCCTCACCAAGAGGATGATCTTACTGGCCAAGGAAAACCCGAATATGCCCAATTTGTCCTATGCGAAGGGGTCTTTTGCTTTATCAAAGAAGGTGGTAGTCAAGAAGCTACTGGATGTGATCAATTCGACCTAGCTGCTGGACGGTTGCATGGCTTCCCTGCGAACCAGTCATTGTGCTGCGTAGCTCGCCTTCCCTACGAGCTGCCTCATTCAAGCTTTCAAGTTGTTGGTGCCCAACATCTTAGCTCCACGCTTGGAGCTTCTCAGCAAAAAAAGTTTCATGCCGAGAACACAACGGCATCGAGGCTTGGAGTGAAGCGTGGGAAGCCTCCCCCATGGCCTAACGAAGGGTACCTAATCAAGCTATGAGCTCTTTTTCTCTTTTCTCCTCACTTTAACTTCAGCCTTTACTTCTGTTTTTTCTTTTCGTTTTTTCTTTCTGGCATAAGAAAAAAGAAAATACAAAAAAAATCAAATAGCCAAAACCACAAAAAGAGATCCTTGGTCTTGTTGAAATGCAAGACAACGTTCTTGCCTCTGAAAGGCTTGAACTTTACATCGGAGCCTACCCCTGAGGCTTGAAGGCAACAAGCATTCCACATGCCTTTGAGTTACTGCCAGCGAAGTCAAGTCAGAGAGGCAATACAACTAGATTGCAATTCTGAAGCATTGCAACAGCCACTACTAGACAGTCAAATTCGTGGACTCCAATGGAATGATCCAGGAAGCATTAGCCAGCGCGCCTGATATCAACAGAAAGCCCTGGATGTCTACTTTCCAGAGGATTTTACGGTTCGTCATTTCGCCATTCTTGGAGAGAGTTATGGCAGTTTGAATGCAGACAGGTCAGGATGCGCGCGGATTTGCAATGTGCATTTTCAATGTGTTTTCATGACCTCGTAGCCTGCTTTCCTCACTAGGGGGCATTGGTACCGGAACTCCTTCCCCGGGGGGGCATGCTAAAGTTTTGATGTCCTTCATTCTTCTCAAGAAGCTTCGGCGAACAGACATCAAAACTGGGGGGCACATTGGGTAAAACAGTGTTCCAGTTATTTCAGACTTTGGACCTTCTTCAAGTGTCTTAGTCATTATTTAGGCCAATCTATGTGGCCTCCAAATCTCCAAGGTTGGTTCGCCATCTTCACGCGACCGTTCGCTGACTCATTTGTGTGCTTCTCATTGATTCGCACTGGGGGGCAGCGAAGTGCATGGCCTCTTAAAATTTTTTCAGCTTTATACGGCCGTTCGCCGACTCTTTTGTTTGTCTCTCACTGGTTCGCACTGGAGGGCAGCGAAGTACATAGCCGTTGTCTTTCCATGTTAGTCCGCCATCTCCAAGAGCTCGCGAAGGGCTATCTTTTGGAATCTACTCAAGTTACATGCGTCTGCTCAAGATACATCCATGCGAGCTACATTCGCTCGCGGTACGTGCCATGTACTATGTCTTCTGAGTTGAGCAGGCGAATGCGGGCTAGGGGCAGGCGAATGCAAGCAAAAAGCAGGCGAATGCACAAGTGGGGCAGGCGAATGCATTTAAAGTCCAAGTCCAAGGTGCCTAGGCAAGCCGTGCAGCAGCTTCGCTACAATGCCTTGTTGGGTGCTTGGGTTTCAAGGCCTATCCACAGGCTTGTCTACTCACACTCATTTTATGTATGACCCGAGCCAATACCAGTGGCTTTGGAGCGACATGAACATAAACCTCTTCAGTCATTCTCGACATTTCATGACTTCGAGTCTGGGGGGCAATGTTTATGCCTAAATTAATATTTTACTAGACAGTAAATGTCTATGTAAATATTAATTATTTCTTGGTCCATGTCATACCGGCGAGCCCAAGTTTCTTTAAGTTTACAAGTGATGGCCCGCCAGTAAGACCACGCGAGCTAAGAACAGAGTTCGCGTGCGAACTGGACTTCGCGCGCGGAATGGACATAGGCGGACTACGCAGTTCGCGTGGAACACTTAGCTCGCGCGCGGAATGACTTCGCGCGGAATTACTATTTGACACTCCACGTAGGCGAGGCGAGATTGACTCTCAGCGTAGGCGAGGCGAGGCGAGCTGGCGAACTGGCTCGCGTAGGAGACTTCGCGAGGAAGCAACATGCGGAGTCCGCGCGCACCACGACAAACGTTGAAGACTTTTAAAGTCTTTGATATGCTTCGGGCCAATCCCTGTGGAACATTTAATATAAAAAGCCCTTTTAAGGCTCGCAAGCTGCAATAGCCCGCGAAATGGAAGCAAGATTCAGGAGCACGCGAGATAGCATCCTGTGACAGCCCGCGGGATGAGGATATTCCTAATTCCAGTTCGCATAGGAGTCTATAGTTGGCAGCGCGGAAGCAATGCCCTATGCGGAATGAAGTGTGCGAACTGGACATGTGTCACAAGATGGTTGGTTCGCATGGACGGAGCAGTGCCCTTGTGCTATTAGGGTTTCAGAGTCCGACTTGGATTCTATTTACTTTTCTTCTGCCGCAAGTCGAACTACTATATAAGGGGGCTCGAACACTCAAACAGAACTCTCTCTAAAACAAACACAAAAACACAAACACAAACTGCAAACCAGTTACCCTTCGAGCTCCTCGAAACCCTAACCCTAAGCGCCGCCGCCTAGGTTTCTTCTTCAGAGCCCTCCGGACTCTACCCCCCCCCCCCCCGACTTCTCTCTGAACTCCCTATAGTTGCTCTGCTCGCGCCGCCTTGAGTATCGATCGCTTGTGCTCGTAAATCCTCGTCTGAGGTGGCACCTGAAACCCCATTCGCCTGATCAGAAGTCAAGATCTCGCACACCTACAACTCTTTCCTCGTCCGCGAGGTGGCACGCCCGCAACTCCCCCCTTCTCTTTGTTCGCTAGTTACCTCTGCTCCGCGCGCTGAGGATCGTGGCCAAAACATTAGCTGTGATTGGTGTTTATGAAACAATGAATTCTATTTAACCGGAAGAAATTGTTCATGTATTTGTACCTTGCATGATTCTGGGTCCAATGTGTATAGATCAGAAATTGTTTTCCAACTTTCTCCTGATGTTGCTTGCTTGGATGACAGATTGACCTTAGCTTTGTCTCCAAGTTTAGAGAACCTATAATTTTAACAGTGATTACCATAAGTTGCAGAATTAAGAATAAAAATAAATTGTAGAATAAAACTGTATAACTTTGAGCTTGTAGAATAAAACTCACTCTGCTTGATACTGTGTTGTTTGTGGGATTTCTGGGTTGAAGATTACATATGTGTGGTCTGTGCCTATTGGGGTTATCTTTCATGTTTGTGTAACATAGAATAAAGTGCAGTTATTTGTGATTTATAATGTGAGCATGATTTAATGTTCATCAGCATGTACCTTTATATGTAGCCATTTTTAAACTGGTGAACACTGCAAGTGCTGGTGGTGGTAGGCTGTGAACATGTTCAGCATTAAAAGTTCTTGCAAGGTGTCCCCAAAATGTGATGATCACATATTCCCTTTTGCATTGTTGGTTTGAACTGTTAACTATTAACATTGAATGCAGATGGTAACTATATTTTGTTATATATAAGGACTTATAGATATAGTACCTATGATTTTCAAGAGTAATTTCACGAATCGTCTCAAATTGGTTCTTTGATGGGACGAACTTCTCATATTTTGCCTCCACATTATTGATGCATCCGTACATGTCTTAAATAAGAAAGAAAAAAGTACATTTTTAGAATTGTTATCATGAAATATAGATATAGATATATATATATATATATATATATATATATATATATATATATATATATATATATAGTTTGAATGGTAAATGTCTAAGTTTTAAATTTTAATTTACCTGCCAAGAGAGTTTGACCTTTGCTGTTACTTTGTTCTTTCAAGCAGATTTCTAATTCATGGAATTGCAGGAAATTGAATGCATATCTTGGAATTGAACATGCAGTTTCTTCCAGTTTTTCAAACCTGGTCATGTCATTGAAGCCGAGCTGGATATTACGATTTACAACCTTGTATCCACTATCATGTTTTTGTACATGAAAGTGATAAATATCATAAAGACACCCCTCTTCCATTTTTGCAGTGTGCTGATAGTCATTTTCATGTACTTTGGCGTGAATAGAGAGTCTCCTTGCATTTTATATTTCCATTAGAAGATGAGGTAAAAGCTAGTTATATGAATGTTAAGGTAGATGTAGTTGATTTGTTGCATTGAATAAGAAAAAAAAATGACAAATGAGAGAGACTGTAAGTGATGAATGCAGTTGTAATGAGCAGAGCATGTTATTTTTGTTAGGTAAGAGATAGATATCTTTTGATCTATCAATATGTATAGCAATCCATCATAAGCTTCACTCTGGAATTTTTTAGGTCTCCACATCCTTGAGACGCGAATTCTAATTCTATGCACATATTGATAAGCTCTTATATGAGAGATGGGCGTTATACTCATATTTTTTCTTGAACCTGAATGTTACAAAAAAAAAAATTTATCTGTTTGATCTATAGATGCACAACAATAATATAACATGCAAAATGCAAAGTACACAGTGAAACCTTTTTTCTTTTCTTTTTAAAGTAAAAGCAATATCTTTCAAAACTTCAAATTGATGTATGTTAATCAAGTTTAAAATGTCATACTTATTATTGTTCGAATGAAAATCAAGAGACTTAGTTCTCAGTTAACAACTCGAATTTAACGAACCAAAACTGTTACTTCTAATTCCCAAAATAGAAACTCCAACATTGCACAAGTCTAAGATTAGCCAAAAAGTCCTAGCATGAAATGATGGTAACCAAAATCTACAACCCACATATCAACATATTCGTATCGAAGAGTACTACCTAACTAGTACCACAAAACACCACAAATACTACCGGACGCGTCGCCGTAGGCGGCGGCAAGTGGGCCCCACGCGCCACCCCATCAACTTCAAAATCTGAGCAAGCTTCCAACAGGAAACTTGTAGGTCACATCAAATGGAACACTTTTCATACCTGTGGCCAAAACCAATTAGGCCGGAAAGAGGGCGGAAACGTCGCCGGAAAGAAACAAGGAGCACTTCGAACTCAAAAGCTCCACGCTTCGAAGTGGGCTTCAAGGCTGGTATCATCATGCTCAGAAGGACAAGAACTTCCAGAAATAGGTAGCCTCAAACCTCAATGTCGCCGGAATCGGTCGGAGCTTCACCGCCGGCGGCAGCAGTAACTTGCGGGCCTTGCTGCGCCGTGCACAGTGCTCCAAAGGGTGTGAGGCTGGTATGAATAGAAAGATGGGAGTGAGAGCTTTCCAACGATACCAAACACGCCCAAATCCGTCGCTGGATGGCCGAGTTATGGCCGGAAGAAGTTTGAGGGTGGAAATAGAGACGGGAGAGAGAAACCGCAGGGGTTTTTCTGCAAAATTCAGGGTTTCTGAAAATAACCCACAAATTTTTCTATTTATACATCTTCCAAAATCGGAAACTAACTTCCTCTAACCATAACTTTTTCATACGACATCCGTTTTAAGCGTGCCGCGTGTCTACGAACTCGTATCTCCAAACTCTACAACTTTCAAAAAGAAAGTTTTTTGAGAAACCCAACATATAAAAAGTTAACTCTATGACCCTTAAAGAAGGTAGAACCGTTTTGGGTAACTTATGCATCCGAACACTTCTGCTCTTCCTTCGAACCTCAAAAACACACTAACTTCTAACTCAAAAATTCTCAAATAATATTAGAAACTAATATCAAATTTCCGGGGTATTACAGTGCGGACGTCCGCAGCTGAGAAAAATCCTATATATATACACAAACATAATATTATATATACACACATATATAATATTATACGTACAAACATATTATACACACATATCCAGTAATTATATTATCCTCACAAGTAAGCAACGTTCCACCAAAATTGAACCGGCAAAGTCGTTGGAAAGTTCGCCGGAAAATATGCCTAAATGAAGAAAATAGATTAATTAAAATAGTTATATACCAATAATTAGGAGAAAAGCAGCTCTTGAAGATCGATCAAATTCATGAAGAAAAGCTTCCAAAACTAGATTTGGATCGGATGATAAATTCTGTGAGAGGGGGGGGGGAAGAAACTACGCCTTTCTTATGTGTTCTCTTCTGGCAGAAATTGTATAAATGATGTGTTTACTTAGCCGACGGAATATTTTGTCGTCTAAGATAAAAGACTTCGGCAAAAATACATTCGATCTGCGTTGTGTCAGGTAATAATGACATTTCTTAGGTGACGGAACAGATCGTCAGCTAAGAAAGAAATATTCGTCGCCCAAGAATTACTTAGCCGACGGCATAGCGCTCGTCGCCCTATACCTACTAAGCTGACGGAAAATGGTTCGTCTCCTAAGACCATCCTTACCGACGGAAATGTGTCGTTACCTAGGAAGATCTTAGTCGACGGAGTGTGTCGAAAGTCAGTTTTCGTCGCCTAAGATTTACTAAGCCGACGAAAGTCTACCGACGGAAAATATTCGTCGCCTAGGATTTACTAAGTCGACGAAACTTAGACGACAAATTATGTTTCGTCGCAGAGTAATATCTTAGTCGACGAACGTTCTCCACAGTCATTTTCCGTCATCTAAATAGATCTTAGGCGATGGTTGTGGTGTTCTATACAACGGTTGTTTTTCCGTCAACGGAGATGATCTTAGCCGACGGAATTTTTTTTCCCGTCGCCTAAGATGAGATTTCTTGTAGTGCCTAGGGACTCACACTCTCTTATGCCATCTCTCTCTATATCTTTGCTTTGTATTGCTCATGATATGTTTTCAGAAAAGAAAACATTATCATTACGTGTGATCCATTATTTTGATAGATAGATGACTACTTAATGATCCATGAACTAATTTAAGGCTTCTTCTGCGCATACGTTGAGTCAATTGTTGCCCTTTAAATTTCCAGTCACACAAGATAAACCAAACAAGCAAGCTAGTTAGTCTTGAATAATCACTGGACCCTCATCATAACTATTCCTTTTCCTTTTAAACAGGCCGGGAGCTTTACATATGAACTAATCAATGAAATGATTTGATTTGAACCAGGATCCATCATGTGATTCCTCCCAACTACCACTCAATATTTAAACCACTAGGGCTATTACTTTCATATTATGTTATTTTTGTCCCAGTCTCTGTCTCCTTACTCATTGTCATTATTAATTTTCATATATGGGGGTCTCTCTAATTGTCCATGTTAGTATTAAACAATGATTTTAGCTCTCCTTGTAGTGAGTAATGATTCTAATTCTTTTGTTACTATCATGTCAAATGGCAAAAGGGATCTATTAGAAGAATATGTAGCATATATAAAGAGAGAGAGAGACAGAGTGCAGCAGCAGATGAAGGAAAAAAATATGAACGCAGCAGTGAGAGTTGGAACAACAACACAAGTTCAAGTATGGAGTCCTCATCAACAACTCCAAGCAGAAACACAGTATTTCCGGCCATGAAGCTACATCCTTCTACTTCCTCCCTAAGACCATCGTCTTCTTCTTCTTCATTACCTTTATTTGTGTCTTCCTTTAATGTCCCTGATCGTGATGATTCCCCTGCCACCACCCCGTTTCGATTTTCTGGTGTCCCATTTTCCTGGGAACATGTTCCTGGTATTCCAAAGAAACAAAGCTTGAACTGCAAGAAGAAGGAACATTGCAGCTCATCATCACTGAAGATTCTCCCATTGCCTCCTACAACCACTCATCAAGCTCCGAAAAAGAAGCCATCATCCAACCCCAAGCAAACTAGTACGTTCCCCAAAGATCCTTTCGTTGCCGCTTTAGTGGAGTGTTCCAAGGAGGAAGATGAAGAACAAGATCAATATTCCAAGAACAATGGTCAAGCTGACATATTCCAATGGAGGGCCAAGGTATCAAGAAGTGTAAGTGACAGGTTTGGATTTGTCAATCTTTACACATCGTCTTGTAAAAGAAGCTGCGCAGTTTCTCAATCTATCATACATGTTTCGAGGTCCATCAGTAGAACCTCCTCTAACTACGATCTAATTAGTCACCGTTCCCGTTCCCGATGAGTTTGTCATCTTTATCACTCAGACACTCAACAATAAAAATCTATGCTTTGCTGTCTCAAAGATTTGTGCCTTGTAATTTATATATGCGTTTGTTGCCAACGTATTGAGCAAGCTCTATATGCATAATATATGGTTCTCGTTGCTGTAATCATGTGATATGTGTGGCAGCATGAGTGAAATTTACACGACCCCATGTGGTAGAAGTAGTAGTCCAAGTCGACTCTTGTCTGCAACAACAGACTAGTGACATTGTTTATATCTGTTGCTTTTAAAAGAATAGGTGGAAGTTGTGTTGCAGCACACTTTGGAATGGCTTCTCCATTTGCGCGGTATAATACTTGTTCAAGGGTCTGTTTACAGCACATCAATGTTTTTATATATCAAGTAGAAGTTGGATAGACAGATGGACTCGCTCAATAGTGAATGTTAGACTTGATGCTTCCTCGATCTCTTATAGAAAGACATTTTAACCTGCATTTTGCTAGACAAATCCCAGTAGCATATTTTAATTGAAGAATTTTAACAATCTTGGAGGCAGGTAAGATAACCTTATTTTTAGGGACCAAAATTGTTTTTTTTTTTAAGAGAAAAAACTTGTATAAGCAAAAGCCCCTAGGGCATCCCAAGTTTACAATATCAAAAAGCAAGGCTCTAGAAGACTCGCTAGGAACCCTATCATCCCAATGTAATAGGACAACACTAGAATGACCAATATTAGCAATGACATCCGCTACAAATTTAGCTTCACGAAAGACATGTTTAAAGCTAATGGAATCGAAACTAGTCGCCAACTCTCTAATGTCTTGAACTAGCTTGATCGATCGCCAAGGTGGATCAAATCGACCATTCTCACCGCTTCAATTACTAGCTTGGAGTCTCCTTCCACTTCCACTCTAGTAAAGTCTTTCTCCTTTGCTTTCACCAGGCTATCTCTCAATGCCAACGCCTCTGCAATAGACACTGAGGTTCTTCCAACATGTATAGATGCGGCAGAGATGGGCCTGCCATGAAAATCACGAATGACAAACCCACTTGTTGCCGAGTCTCCCATAACCGAACCATCAAAGTTAATTTTAACAAAAGAACTAAGGGGTGCTTGTCACTTAATAGTGGCACTCGGGTTTAGAAGTTGCACACCACTAGGACTCTTATTAAGGTTAACACAGCTTGAAGACATTGAAGCTGCTGCCATGGTAGTTGAGAGGGGATTAGGATGTTGCCCCTCTAAAAACTGTGTCATTTCTGGTTTTCCAAACCTGCCAGCATATAGTGATCACTTTTGCAAATAAATCTGCATCATAAGGCTGGTTAACAAAGAGTTCCTTAAAGACATTAAGGTAACCTTCTTCCCAATCAATTGGGGAAACAACATTGGATAAGGTCCAAACCTTTTTAATGAAATCACAATATCCAAACAAATGGTTAGCAGTTTCATTATCATTATTATTGCACAGAGGGCAAGAATTATCATTGATTAATCCGAATCTTTACAATCCATCCCTCGTTTTGAGCCTTCCTCTAAGCAGTAACCAGCCAAACATTTTAATCTTTG
This sequence comes from Fragaria iinumae, assembly GCA_009720345.1. Lineage (NCBI taxonomy): Eukaryota > Viridiplantae > Streptophyta > Magnoliopsida > Rosales > Rosaceae > Fragaria > Fragaria iinumae. Next base: position 12,364,209 of record CM019118.1, on the reverse strand, counting down.
GCTGAATCTCAAGTTTCCATAACTTGTTTAACAAGTCAATTTGGTCATGTTTGTGAACTCGATCATATTGTAACCAAGTGGCAGATTTTATAGAAAATTTTCCATTGGAGGAAGGGCCCCAAATGAAAGCATCTTCTTGCTCAGAAATAGGTAAAGGAATACCATTGCAAATATAGTCTGCCACAGACTCATCAAAGTTGATTCTGCTTTGTCTATCATGAGGTAATAAATTTAACAAGGGGTAATCAAATACCCAATTGAAAGTCCAAAACTTAATTAGCTTACCATTGCCAACAATCCATCTCATGCCTTTCATAATTAAGTCTCTAGACTCCAACACTCCATTCCAAGCAGTAGAGTTTCTCTGCTTTTTCTTTCACTGGAAAAAAGAAACTTTACATAAGTACTTTTTCCTACAATTTGAGACCACTATCACATCCCAAATTTTACCCTTTGAAACAAATTATCAAAAGCAATGAATTTGAATGTGAGATTTCAAAAAAAAATGAATTTGAATGTGAATTGGAAGATTATCCAATGCAAAGGAATAATTAATTATTCACGAATGCCAGAAAGTAAAAATTAAAATCATAAACCTTACAACCATATTGAAGGTATGATATCAAACTCTAAACCATAAAGCGAAAGTGCAAATTTAAATCTAGGAATTTACATAAGAATCATGTCACTCAGACGTCAATTACTACCCCTGAATGCCTCTTGTTAACCTTCAAAACTAACTCCCTGCAAAGACACTCCCTACGCCATAATATGGTGTACCGGGTTCACAAAAGAAAAGAAAACCCAGTAAGCTTATGAAGCTTGTATGAGCAAAACTACACAAGAGACTATTATGCACTGATAAATTAATTTAGGTAATACAGGAGAATATTTCATAAGAGTGTATGTTGAACAACTTTTAAAATAACAATACATAAGACGACTAATGATAACACACAGTAAGTCTCGTACTAAACAATATATAGAGATGATATACCACTTTATTCTACACATTGATGTAATACTTGGAGAAGAATAAAATAGCATTTCACAGGTTTTTGATGACAAACAACTCTATAAAATAAAAATTTCATGAGACAAGCGTTATAACATCCAGTACGTCTCCTACAAAGCAATCATGAGGTACCACCCTGATCTACACATATACAAACTCAAGACAAATGACCAACCTTGCAGCATTACACAATTCGATTTAAGAATACACAATGACTCCTCATCTATAACACCCACATGGATCAAACTCACCAAGTAGGGCACTGCTCTAACACGGATCAGACTCACCATGTTGAACCAGACCGCACAAAATAATACTGAATTGACAACGACAGACTAGTGCACTAACTGTAATGAGGTTTTTCACCCCAGAGACTCCCCTTGTTCTCTGCTTGCTCACTATGGGATCAGTCACACCCATACTACAAGAAACTCAAAAGTATTCAATCCTTTAACCATTTGGCTCCACAATAATATAACTCTAATTTACTAACAACTTGTTACTGCTACCTTCACATATGCAGGTATAAGAAAACCAATTCAATCACACAAAATTGATTATTAAATCCCTAAGATTTGAGTATATCGCAGTATCACTTTATGCAAGAACTCTTCTACATATTTCCACATATATTCCAGATAAGAACATATATAAATAGAAGATGATAGGTAATTATATAGTTGCAGGAACATTCCGGACTACTTATAAGAGAGTATAATCAAATTGTGATACTGGAATTTAAGACATGAATTTGCAAGCATAAAGACACTAGAAGGAAATAGTATCAACACTAAAACAAACTAATATTAGACATCAAAATGCAATATCAGTAAGTGGTAGTAGTAGCAATGACTTTTAATTATTCGGTTTTCACACAGGAATTTTGACACAACTCCATGATCTCAAAACATACCCAAATTAGATAATACTTGATCCTATAGATGGAGAATGACACCCTCTATAATAAAATGTGAGATTTATACTCAATTGAGGAGTTCAAGAACCAGACAAGTCCTTGAATCCATTTGGTTTAAAACAGGAAAAGAAACAGACAAGAATAACTTCACATCACCATAACTTCCTCAATTCTCAACCAAATTACACAAATAATATGCCGATTTTATACTACTCAAAATGCCCAACAAATCTGTACAACCAATTCATGATTTTAAAGACAAACAAGGATGCTAAATTGACCAATTACAGTAAATTCGACCCAAACTATAAAAGAAGAGAAAATCCGACTGAACCCAGTTTCCATACAACCAAGCATCCCTAAAATTCAAGTTCCTATCAATAGAATGTGAAATCCTCAATGGCAAAACAACAACTAAGGATTATTGGAAACAATGAAAGAGGGAAAGAAGAACAACTGTAATCATTGAACTAAGAAATTTCGGAAGTTTTACTCAACTAACACTTGCTCCCAAACGCAAGACTTCAGTTCTCCTCCAAATCGTCTGTCCTCTCCCTATTCCCGGAGACTAGTCGACAAAACCAAAGTATTCCAAAGTCAGTCAAGTTAACTGCCTCCAGTATTCCCTTTCAACTCTCTCTTTTTTTTTCTTTTTTTTTTTTTGCTACTTAAACTAACCACTACTCATCTTTACTAGAAAGAAAAATAAACAAATAAATAAAAATACCTATATATTTATATAACCATGTAACCGTGTAGATATATATTCCTATGTGTGTGTGTATATATAACCAAAAGAAAACAAAAGTTCAGTCATTACACCACCAGTTCTGGTCATCAGAGATGACTTTCCAAGCAAGCTTTGCTAAAGCTGCATTATTAAAGAAACCTGCAGGTCTAATACCAAGACCTCCCACAGCCTTGGGTTGACAAACTTGCTCCCAAGCTACATGAGGACATTTCATGTCTGATCCCTAGAAGAAATCTCTGGTTAGTTTATCAATTTTATTGGCCAGCTTTTTGGGACATTTAAAGCAAGATATAACATGATTAGACATGGGAGCAAGATTGGACTTAATAAGAGTTAGTCTACCTGCTCTTGAAAGTGTTCCTTTTTTCCACCCTGCAAGCTTATTGGTAAGCTTGAGAAGTAGCTCTTTTGCATTCACAAGATCTTTCCAGAATAAAGCATTATGAATAACCAAATATTTTCCAATTGTAGATTTTTGCTGAATATTCAAAATGTTAACTATTTCATTTTTGATAGAAGAATTTACCTTTGAAGAGAAAAACAAAGAAGACTTATGGTAATTAATTTTTTGTCCCGAAGCCTGGGCGAAAAGATTGAGGATTGTTGAAATATTTCTTGCACCTTTCCTGGTAGCTTTTGCAAAAATAAGACAGTCATCAGCAAACATTAAGTTGGAAATCCTGAAACCAAGAGGAGATGACAATAATCCAACTTGTGATTTATGATCTATTGTTAAGGCATTAAGTTGTCTGATGAGAGGTTCCATAGCAAGAATGAAAATGTAAGGGGACAGAGCATCACCTTGTGATATGAGCACAAAATGCTATGTTTTTAATGTGTTTCCTACCCTATTTGGCTATGTTATTTCCTTAATAATATCATTTCTGACATGTTTTGTGATTGTAGAGAGACAAAAAGCTTAATTAAGAAAAGAATGCCCAAATAGTACAAGGATGGAAGAGAAAAATGTAGAAAGCCCAAAAGAAGGCCCAAGTCCAAAAAGGAATGAGAAAAGTCAAACAAGTGCACCTAGTCCCACATCATTTTGGAAGAGAAGTTTCACCAAGATATTCTCTATATAAAGACAGCCTTAGGTACTTCTCAGACAATCATTCATTCACATTAAAAACCAGAGGGATAATAGAGCAGCAGCAGCCTCTCCCTCTCCTTTATCAAGCTTCTGCCTCCTTTGCTAAGCCTCGAAAGACTTCTCCATGAAGGCAGCAACGTTGGAGAGTTGAAGCATTGAAGTCAAGCATCCTTCTGATGTCAACAAGTTTCCTTGGTGACTTGATAATGTGTAAACATTACCTTTACTTTGTTTTGATTTTCTTTACAAATTTATAGGTATGTTTCGTGTGTTAAATTTAGGATTTGGAAAATACAAAAAAAATCAAAAAGCAGAAAATACAAAAAGAGATTCTTAGTTTTGCTGAAATGCAAGACAACGTTTTTGCCTACAAAAGGCTTGAACTTTACTTGAGGCCTCTCCTTGAGGCCTGGAGATAACACAGCAGGCATTCAATATGCCTTGAATTGCTGCCAGCGAAGTCAAGTCAGAGAAGAAATTCTAATAGTTGCTGCAAGTTGCAACAGCCACTACCAGACAGTCCACTTCGTCGATTAAAATGGAATGATCTAGGAAGAACCAACAGGCGAGCCTTATATCAACCGAAAGCCCTAGATGTCTATTTTCTATAGGATTTTACGGTTCGTCATTTCGATATTCCTGGAGAGAGTTATGGCAGTTCAAATACAGACAGATTAGAATACGCGCGAATTTGCAATGTGCTTTTTCAATGTGTTTTCATGACCTTGCAGCATGCTTTCCTTTACTGGGGGCATCCATACAAGTTTTGCGTACCTTTATTCATACACCGGGATCTACTCAAGGCCGATCCACGACCTTTTTCAGTGTTTGCTACCTTCAATGATGCACGATACTACAACTCCTTCACTTGGGGGCATACCAAAGTTTTGATGTCCTTCATTCTTCTCAAGTATCGTCGAACATACATCAAAACTGGGGAGCACATATGGGATAGATATGTGTTTCGTATATTTCAGACTTTAGACCCTTCTTGAGGTGTCTTCATCATTATTTAGGCCAATCCCTGTGGCCTCTAAAAAAAAAAAATTCAAGACGAACGTTTACTCAAGGTACATCCCTTCGAGGTCAGACGGTTTCTTTTCAAATATATCCACTCGAGGTACGTCTGTTCAAGACACATTCATGCGAGATACATCCGCTCGAGGTATGTGCAATGTACCATGTCTTCTGAGTTGAGCAAGTGAAGTGCACGTTAAGTTCAAGTTTAAGGTACCTAACTATGTTAAGTTCATGATCATTAGTTTACTATGGTACCAGGCAAATCGTACAGCAACTTCGCTACATTGCTTCAATGCTCGGTGCTTGAGTTTCAAGGCCTATTCAGTGGCTTGTTTACTCACACTCATTTTGTATAACCCGAGCCAATACCAGTGGCTTTGGAGCAGCATGAGCATAAACCTATTCAGTCATTTTTGACATACATGACTTCGAGGCTAGGGGCAATGTTTACACCCAAATTAATATTTTACTGGACAGTAAATGTCTAAGTGAATATTAATTAAATTCTTGATCCATGTCACACCGGCGAGCCCAAATAATTGGGTTTACAAATGGTGGCCCGCCGACAAAGTCATGCGAGCTAGGTATATAGTTCGCATAGAAGACTAGAAGACGTGAGTTGACTTGGTCTGATGTTTAGCTGCCTACAAGGTGACGCGAGCTAGATGATACAGGATTGCATGCAAGATGGACTTCGCGTAGAAGTACATGAAGGCGAGGCGAGATGGCTCCGCGTAGGAGACTTCGCGAAGAAGCAAGAGGCGGAGTCCGCATGCACGTGATCACCTGCGCCACATTTATCGTTGAAGACTCTTACAAGTCTTTGACATGCTTTGGGCCAACTCTTGTGACCCTTTTATTGAAAAAGCCTTTTTAAAGCTCGCGAGCTTCAAGGGCCCGCCAGATGGAAGCAAGCTTGCGGGATGGTTTGAGTTCGCGGCCCGCGCGAGATAAGTTTCCATAAGAACTGTGACACCTCGCGGGATAAGGACGTTCCTAATTTGAGTCTGCATAGGACTCTACAGTTGGGCAGCACCGAGGCAGTGACCTATGCGAAATGTGTTGTGCGAAATGGACACGCGTCACGCAGATGGTTGGTTCACGCGGGTGAAGCAGTGTCCTTATGGTATTCTATTTCAGAGTCTGACTTGGATAATGATTACTTCTGTCAGAAGGCGAGCTACTGTATAAAAGGGCTCGAAGGCTTACATAAAGGACTCTCTCTCTCTCAAAAACGACAACAACTCAATACAAACAAACTTTCAACCCAATTGATACCTTCGAGCCTCTCGAAACCCTAGTTCTAAGTGCACATTGCCTTACTTCTCAGAGTCCTTTCGGACTCATCTCCAATCACTCTTGATCCCTCTTTGGTTGCTCTGCTCGCGACACACCGTGAGTATCGATTCGCTCAGTGCTCGTAATTCCTCGTCCGCAAGGTGGCACCGGAACCCCTCCGCTTGATTAAGAATTCAAGACCTGACGCACTCTCTTTCCTCGTCCGCAAGGTGGCACGCCAGCATCTTTATTACTTTTGGTAGCTAATTACCTCGCTATCCCTTACTGAGGATCGTGGCCAAAACACTATGATTGGGATATAGTGGGTAGTTATGCTATGGTATTGGCTACTTCACTTGCGTCCTGGAGGACAATGAATGAAAAAAAGGGATGAATACAACAGTGTTAAGGTTCTTCTCGAAATAGGTACGTCTCGGTGGTAGAAGCAACTGCAGCGATGGTACATAGAAGGTCAGCAACAACAGAACTAAGACTACAAAATCCCTATGTTTAGCACATTGAAGGTCAGCAATCTGTTACACTGGCCAAACACCGGCCATAGAATAGAACTCAGCAAAGGCAAATCTTGAAGACATTCTACTCGGTAGCTCTTTGCCTAGTACTCGACTTCTCTTCTGACCTGTGGCGAAATAACTTAGCTATGGCTCTTCTCTCACAATCCTGCAATATTGGGGAACAAACAAAATTGTTGAATGCAGTTCATGATTCAAAACAGTATTATGCAAAGACACAATCTGAGAGGACGTCATGTCCATAATTGGCATATCTTTTGGGTTTCTGGAGCTAACAAGACGTCCCCGCTTCTTCTTTTGACCTTTAGTTGCAACCAATGTCATCTTAATTGGTTCATGGGTGATGGTAGGAGGCTTTTCTTCCTCTTGCATCTTCTTCTGACCCATTTTGTTCCGTGAACCCATATGGCGTCTTCTCTTCTTTTTTGGAGGAGCAAAGACACAATCTGAGAGTTCGATAACCTTCGAGGTAGCGAAGGCCAAGGAGGCAACATATGCTTGACTAGGGTGTTGAATACCCAAAGAGGATGATGATGCTGGCATATTAGCTATGCTAGGGTTTTTGCCAATAGATGGCGATGGAGTGGTGGAAAACTTGCTCTTCGATCCTTTCGAAGAGGGTGAGAGATCAAGGTTTTGATGTGAAGAGGCCATAAGAATGATTAAAAACAAGGAGAACCGATGAAAGATGGAGCTTTTTTGGTTTGGTGGCCGTGCTCTGGGAGAGAGAGAACGGCTTAGGGTTTTAGGGTTTAGGTGCTGCATTTTTACAATTTATTATCATTGATGTATAGTTTATTCAATTGTTTTATTCTACTATCATGTTCTACATCTTGGCCCCCCTAAGGTTTAAATCCTGGCTCCGTCACTGGATCTTAGCTTTCCTCTCCCTTTCTTTCTCCCATTTTTCAAATCTCAGATTCTTCACTTTCTAGGTGCTCATCTTCCTCACCAATCAGTATTTTCAACGAAAGCTAACCGATTCAGTTCTCTGAATCTGGTGTTGCATCGTATGTCATGCAAAGGCACGTCAGCGATTCAGCTACTGCCTTTCTCTTTACCTCTTTCTTTTTTATGTTTTCTTTGGTTCCCGTTCTATCTGACAAGGAATTGCCAGGCGTTATGCTGATGGTGTTCAAAGATGTTATGCATGGTTTTGAGATTTAGAAATTGTAGTTTGAATGGGATTTGGATTGTTCAAGGCTCCTAATGAACAAGTCGTGGGGTTCTCTTGCTGGTATGATTTCGGCGTTCTCTGGGTTTCTGGCAAATTGGGTGTCGTCTCTGAGACACCTTGAGCTTCGACACGTGGCTTTGGCCGTTCTGACGCGTCTCTTTTCCTCCCTTGGAAGGTCTGCGACCTAGATGGATAATGATGGGTTGTTTGCTATTGTGTTTATCTTGTTTAGTTTGGAGTTTGTGTGGGTTTGTTTGTAAAGTTTTTCTGTTTCAATAATATTGGACTTCCATTGTAAAAAAAAAAAAAAAAAAAAAAAAAAACTCCTTTTCTCTTTACTGACAAGGTTGGTTACATGCTCACTGCAAATTCATTACTCATAAAGGAATTAAATGGTGTGATCTATTTGTTGTTGTTTGCTGGTTTTGTGGAAATGGAGAAACAAGAAGATTTTTTTATCCCAACTTCACTTTCCCCTCTTGTCCTTGAAAAATCATTCTAAATGATGCTGAAGAATGGAAATCTACTGCTTTTAAAGCTATAGCGTTTGTGGATTGTCATTACAATCTCTTTTATTGGAAGAAGCCTCCTGAAAACTTTTACAAACTTAATGTTGATGGTACAAGATCCTCCAGTACTTGTAAAATTGGTGCATGTGGTGTGATGAGGGATCATAATGGCCTCTAGATATCTGGTTTTCAGATTAATCATGGCATTTGTGCTATTGTTGATGCTGAAGCTGGGGTTGTTTATTCTTGAGGTTGAGTTTGATTCTGCTATCCTCATGAACTTACTGCAACGAGATGACCTCTTCCTCCATCCTCTTGGTTCTCTTATTGCTTGTTGTCACCATCTCAACTCTAGTTTGAAAAATTCAAGTTTCAACCACATTTTTAGAGTGTGCAATATAACTGCAGACTCTTTTGCTAAATCAAGTATTGATCATGCTCCTGGTCTCATTACATTTGATGAGCCTCCTATTCATGTTATTGTTGCTTATCTAGATGATTTAGGCCCAGTTTGGCGTGGCTTTTGGGACATGCTTTTGGTCCAAAAGCGATTCTGGCGCTCAACGATGGTGTTTGGTAAAGTTTTAAAAAGCTGATTTTGTCCAAAGCGATTCTCCCAACTCGAGGTTTTTGGGAAGCTACAATTCGTAGCTTTTGGAACTGTGCTGCCAAACCATGATGAAAAACACGGGTAAGTCAATGAATTATTTTCAACTACCTATTATATCCACCATTCTGAATTCATATCAATCACCTCCCTTTTGTTCTCTAATCTGGGTTGACAGAATTCATATGAACTTCCCACTTTGACAGCCCAATTTGGATTTCCTTGAATTTATTTTTATGGCGATCTGGGTTTTGGAGAAAGAAAGAGGTTCAGAACTCGTGTATGGTTGTATGAGAGAGAAAAGAGTGAGGGAGAATATAGGATCGAATTGAACTCTACGTTGTAATCTGAGTTTGTTATTTGGATAATGATTTTGAATGAATTTGGTCATAACCCAAACAAACAATCTGGGTTTCGTTCGTATTGTCTTTTTTGAACGATTTGCTTTGATTCCTCTTCTTCTTAATTGTCAGCAACACTTTTGACTGAGGTTGAAAATGTTTCCTTAAAAAGAAGAGGAAGGGAAGGTCTCAGATTGCAGAGGAAGAGATGGCTGAAAAAAAAAATCCTTATTTTAAGAAGTATATAATCCATGACCAATTTAGTAATTGTATAAAATCACAACATTTTTGAAAAACAGTTTACCAAACACCTCGACTATTTTCCCTCATAGCAGAACCAAAAGCAATTCTGACTACAACAGATTCAAAAGCAATTCTACTCACAGCACAGCTGTGCCAAACTAGGCCTTAGATTTAGATGGTATTTCTAGAGCTACAAAAACTGGGAACTCTGTTATTTCCTAGTTTTTTTTTTCTATTTTATATTTTTTCTTAGGCCTTATTGCCTACATCTATATTTTTTCTTAGGCCTTATTGCCCTTTCTGTAACAATTTTTTTTTCCTTAATACTTTAATATAATTTGAATATGCTACTTAATACTAAATTAAGTTGATCTGTTTTCCATTCTCAAAAAAGAAAGTTGATATGTTTTCAATCCAAAATATGGAGTATAATTGGGCCAGCAGCGACCGGATGTACAACCACTGATCCATGAAACGGGCAAAAGATGGAATCGGGTCTCTCTCTTTCTCTATCTCCCAAAACTTGGTTTGAAATTTGAAACAAAGCTAGCCTCTTTTAGGTCGGCAGAACAACACCGCCCTCTTCTTAAATAGATGACGCCTTTTTTTTTCTTTTCTTTTATCAAGTAGAACTTTTACGGTGATTCTTTATACGCATGTTAAAAGACCAAAACATACATCTATTACACCCGATTGGATTTATCATTACAGATGATAAACCTAAAAGTTTGTATTTGAAGCCTCAGGACCGCTTTGAGCACTATGATCGGTTGTCATATCCTGAAAGAATGACTAATATATCCTCATAAATAGTGCAAGTCGATGACGACAATGTCCTTGTCAATGGAATTGTTCGACTTGGTGATGTCAATATGTATGGTAAAGGAGAAAGAAAGAATGCATCTTGGTGATGACTAAAATGTGTATTATTTGGGGTGTGTCTTATTTTTTTTCGAATAACTTGTGTATGTTTGATGTTTTTTCTAATTCCAGTTGATTGATGTCGTATTAGATATTTAGAGTTAGGATATAATAACACTTTTGATTATAAACTAGACGAGAATAAGATAATATTGATACATTGCCTCATTTCAACTTGAGTTTTCAACTTCCTAAGAAAATTGTAGCCGAAAATAGAAAAAAATACATTAAAAATAGTAAATATATAATAATTATATTAATAACATAATATTTTTGAATTTTTTATATTAAAGGTATTTTTGGTTGTTTGGGATGTGTATTAAGTATAATATTGAAATGAAAATCTAGTTGAGTGACGTATTAAATAAAGGGTGCGTATTAAGAGATTATGAATGTGTATATAAAATTACTCAAACTTTTATTCAAATAAGCTGCAATTACATCACAATCACAACACCTAAGAAATGATTATAACTTAGCATAAAAAAAACAAAGGATTATATGTAACCAAAAAAAACAAAGGATTATAACTAATGACAAATAAATTTAGCCTCACAATGTTAGATAGGAGAGATCTTACATTGAAAGAGAGAAAAAATAAAATATAACTCATAAGTGGGTGGATCATTCTTAATTGTACCGAAACATTTTGTGATTAAAACCCAACACCTTAAAACTAGTTAAGTTGAGACAGTATTTGTACACGGATGATCCACAGGCCACGTTTGTCGTTGTTTGACACGCAAGACATATCCTCCCTACAAAGAGTAGAGACTGACAGTCAATGCATCCAACAACGACATCTAAATTGAGTAGATGCTTGAGCTAAATTGACCAATATAGGTAGCAATGACTCCCACAGTAGAGAACTATTGGGTGGACCTTTTCTACTTTCTTTCTATTTCTTTCCTTTTCTTTATTTTATTTTTGTTATTTAGCTACCGCTTCGAATCTTTGTTTTTTAAACGGTTTTGGATCAAAATTTTGATCCGTTGATTAAACGGATCGGATACGGATCTAGGTTGATCTGATCCGTTAATAACCCAATATGTCTTAAAAAAAATTAATTTTTTTTATCAAATATAATGTTACTTATAAAATATTACTATGATATAATAAGTCTCTTTTGAGAACTTATATCTAATAAAGGTCGGAAGTTTAGTATTATTTTGGTTATATTAGTTTTTATCGTTTTAAGAAAGATGGAAATCTTAACTTTGTTATAAAATTTAATTAGTGTTTTACAAGTGATTATGATAAAATATTAAAATTATTATTTAAAATTTAAAAAATTCGTTAAACTGATCGGGCAGTATCCGTTAACTCACCGGATACAGATTTAGATCGAGTTATTAATAATCCGGCAAGTCACAGATCGGGTTCGGATCGAAAGTTTTCTATTGCTCGAGATCTATGTTTATATGCTCTAGATCTAATCTATTTACATATGTAACGAAACAACATGAATATTTGTAAAAAGCACTACTAAATATGTATTTTATTGATGAATATATGGGGCTCTAGTTTTTAGATCAAGAGTGCAGAGCCTAGCTGATGCAATCAGCAATCAAAGTCTTATTAAAAAACAGACACGAGTCCATTATTAAACTTTTTTTTCCTCATCGAAGAAATTCAAGAAAAAGAACTTGGGCTATTAACAGGGTAGAGTTGGAATTTCAAAGCAATAAATGGAGATGGAGGGTTTGCAGAGAGTCCTCAGGTTCTTCTATTTTCGTTTTCAATCTCAACGCACTGCTGCTTAAACCCTCCCTAAAACCCTATTCGGCTATTCCTTATGGGTAAGTTGCGTTCTTTCTTATGCCTCCAATTTGTACTAGTATGATGCAGAATCCAACCTTTTGTTTTTGTTATGCATATGTCTATGTAACCAGAGAAATCAAGGCAAGAGAAGCGAAAAGAAGCTCGCTTGGCCAAGAATGCCAGAAAAAACCTGTCTTGGCTCCAACGTCAGGTACCCTCTATCATCTCCCTTGTTTCTTCTTCTGGGTTTTCTCCATATCTTGTGCTCTCTATCGAAACTCTTTCGTTTTTGCTGTTATTTTATATATGCAGAAAGCCTCAAAATCTACAGAGAAACCCCTAAATTCTTCTCATCAGAATAAGAATGACGAAACAGCTATTTCTGAGACAAGTAGGGATATGGGAGTTGAAAATACTAAATCAGAGGTTCATCCGAGACCATCAACAAAGGTACCTAAGAGAACCCCAAAAACAAAGTTTGACAAGTTTCTTCAACTAGATCATACTAGGGCCGAGGATGATTTGGAACTAGAAAGGAAACTTGCAAAGAAACTCAAAGTCAAGGGTGGAAAATTGAAGGGTGAGGATCTTGGTCTTAACATGTTGTTTGAAGGAATTTCATCTTTTGCTGACGAGGCATTGCCTTCTAAAAAATCTGAAAAAAACTCCCTAAGAAAGAAACGGAAGGACAGGTTATTACCTGATGACCTAGAGAGTGAAGATCCAAATGTAGTCGGTACAGATGGCGCTGTTCCCTCCAAGTCATCTTCGAGGAAGAGACCGAAGAAGAGAAAGTCCTTGGAGGAAACAAAAGATGGCAATAACGATGGTGGTATGGGCATTGAGGTATCTAAGCCAATGGAGTCCTTGGAAAAAGTTCCTGCCACCACACCTCAAAAATATGTAGCTCCTCACTTAAGATCACGTGCCAGGAATGAGCTTGAAGAGTATAGTCAGGTCCGTCGACAATTGCGTGGTCTTCTAAATAGGCTTTCGGAATCTAATGTCGAATCCATTACAGGGGATGTGTCTGTCCTCATGCGATCCATTCCGCGTGGTATCGCCTCTGATATATTTGGTGAGGAGATATTAGCCTCATGTGCTCATGGTCCTCGTGGAAATGAACAGTTAAGTTTATTATACTTGATGGTGATACGTCAACTTACTAATGTTTGATACTGTTACCCTAAAGATTTGCATTTTATTCTTTCAGATAGTGTCTGTAATTAACTTGTTTTTCTGTTTCTGTTTTAAAGGCATGCTGCTGTTTTTGCTTCTTTTGTGGCCGGCATGGCCAGTTCAGTGGGAATCGACTTTGGCGCAAAGCTTCTGGCTTTACTTGCTAAAACTTTTGAGGTGTGCTAATGATGTACTAACTTCAGTTTCCATTGTTTTCAGAAAGCTTTTACATCAATTAATATATCCTTCTTCTTTTTTTCCTCCTGTTCTTAGGATGAGTACCACAAAGAGGACAATATTTCCTTGAGAAATCTTACTCTTTTACTCTCTCAATTATGCATATTTGGAGTTTGTTCAAGGTACGTTACCTAATGTCTCCAGGGCTGTTGGCATATATAATGTGAAGTTGAATAAGTTCAAAAGCAGTTGTGCAAAATCTTCTTCCACGGTTTTCTTAAACAGTGGACCTCTATTTGAGATTATATTTTTGAATTCTTACTTTCTACTTGATGGAACTTGCTAAAGCATTACTAGTATGCTTCATAAGCAGAGGTAGATCTTCATTGTATGTATTTTGATAAGGCTGTATTTTCAGACTTGGATCTGAAAATATGCTCCAAAATCTCCATCATCATGATACAACTGCAAACATGCTCCTGAATGTTTGTGAAATAATGATATATGTATATGTAACACCCTCAGTGTCACACTCTTTCAAATGTTAGTGTTGTCTTCAAAACATTGTACTGAAAAACTCATCGATGGATTGAGGGCATTCTGCTCAATTGTATGATATACATGAATTTAAAAGTTCAAATGTACGTATATTTACATTTAGGGTGTGTTGATAACAATATCCATATTTGCAGTAATTAATTAGCTAAATCATGTACTCTAGTTAGCAACATGATTAAAATATTAGTTTTACTTAGTAACTTCTTTTATCCTATGAGCATATGCTACAACAGGTAGTGTGTAGGATGGAATAAACCCTTTTCTAACTGCTTTATTTTTGGTTATGTTTTTCAGTGATTTGATATATGACTTTCTGATTGTTTTGAGCAAGCGATTAACAGAGATTGATGTCTCAACCATCTTGACAGTTTTGCAATGTAAGCATTTTTGAAGTTTACCATCATATTAATACTAAGCTCTGTACGAGAGATAAAAGATATTGTATCATCCCGAAGCCGCAGATGTAGCAATTCTACTCATTCATCTCCAACTAGGAGCCCTCTCATTCAATCGAACTCCATAGCGTTATAACACACTGTGTGCGAAGCCTGCATTCATATGTTAATAGATTTTCATACTCATGATGATATGATATGTTATGTATCATGTATGTCTTGTTAATGCTTAGTATAAATCAACATAACTGTTACTTCTAAACCAATTCAGAAAGCTCTTGGACTTGCAAGTTATAAAATGAACTGTCCTTTCTAAACAGGCTGTGGAATGAAAATAAGGGCTGACGATCCTCTTGCAATGAAAATTTTTATTGGGAGTGTTCAGAATAGAGTGAACGAGTTAAAGGCCTCATGTGGAGATGACCAGGAGAAGATCAATGGCAGAAGGGTAAGCTTACATCTCTACTGTAAGTACTGTTTAAATTGGTATTAGTCTTTGCCTCAAAAGCTGAGAAATCTAATCTGATACCTGTAGATGGAGTTCATGCTTGAAACCATATGTGACATCAAGAACAACAAGAAAAGGTTGAAAGAAGATACTGCACCTCATACAAGGATAAAGAAATGGCTACAAAAGGTGTGTGATTCATACATTTTTTTTTTTCTTACTTGTTTTCTACTTGGCATTGTGGAAGGAAGTTTTGGTGCTTCCTTGTACTGCATGTCATACAAAGGATGGAGAGGGTTCTACCCCAATTTAAGTTGTTGAAGGTTAAACAGATGATAAAAGCTACAACCAAGTCAAGTATGTGCACTCTAGAAACTAAGTGCTTGTTTGACATCGCTATTAAGTATGCACACTTTAGAAACTTAGTGCCTGTTTGACATAGCTATAGCAGCAAAGCTGGTTCAGGCAACTTTCTGTGTCGGTATCATTATATCAAGTGATAATACTATAATACCAAGAAATTTTTTGCTATCTGGGTATAGAAAAGCGAATAGGTGAAACCTAATTAATATATGCAAGGCTGTTAACCACGTGAAAAAATCATTGAAATGATGGTATTTTGAAGCATCAGCTGATCTTTTCAACTTTCGGTAACTTCCAAACATCTTTTCCCCAGCTTCATCCCCGGGATTTTAAAGAAACTCTTTCAAGTACAGCCAGATACTTTATAGAGAAATATACAGAAAGCCATTTGCTCCAAAAGCTGTGAAACAAGCAGCAACTTAACTAGTCTGGAGGTATAATCCAGTGCTTAGTTTATTAGGATTCTATAGTCTAGTTGCTGGTGTTGAATTTTTCAGTCGCATATGGTCATAATCAATTCATGTGTAGATAATAGCGTCAAACCTTTATAATGTATAGTCTGTTTGTCAGGTTTTCATTATCTGTATGTTTCTTGATGATTTATTTTCAGTTACGGGTAGAAGACATTTTAATAAGTGGACTCAATTGGAGCAAACTTCTTGATCCTAATAAGAAGGGCCAGTGGTGGCTATCTGGTGATATTGCCTCAACAGCAGACAATGTCGAAGAGGTTGCTAACACAATAGACAAAGAGGTTCTTGAAGCCCGGAAACTTTTGCAGCTTGCTGCTGCACAGAGAATGAACACAGATGCTAGAAAGGCAATCTTTTGTATAATTATGAGTGGGGAGGATTACATTGATGCATTTGAGAAGCTTCTGAGATTGGATTTACATGGAAAGCAGGTAGGTGCAACCCGTTCAGTTTCTGTTTTGGCAGTATTTTGTCTTGCAAAACTTATTTGTCTTTGTTCTTTGTACAGGACAGAGAGATAATGCGAGTTCTAGTGGAGTGCTGCTTGCAAGAGAAAGTGTTTAACAAGTATTACACAATTCTGGCTTCCAAATTGTGCGAGCATGACAAGAATCACAAGTTCACATTACAGGTATTCCTTTCTCTCCATATGAGTATTAAGATGGGGAGTGATGAGGAATATGGAATAAATAAACTCACAGCCCTTTTTTTGTCCTCAAGAGGGAGTTTACAGGCAATGAGTTGTAAAATAGAATCGGAAACATATTTCCGTCTGTAATGCAGCTTATTTTCTGATTCCATTTTCCAAGTATCTTGTTTCTGATTCCATTTTACATGCATCTTTTTCTGAACCCTATCTGCTATTCTTTATTCAACAGTTTTGCCTTTGGGACCACTTCAAACAATTGGACTCAATGCAGCTTAGTAGGTCAATGCACCTAGCCAAATTTGTTGCAGAGATGGTAGCCTCTTTCACTCTGTCCCTCGCCGTTCTGAAGACGGTAGATCTAGCTGATATCAAGCAACTAACAGCAAAAAGGACAATTCATTTCCGGATGTTATTTGAGGCCATATTTGAGTATCCAGATAACCTGATATGGAATATATTCACGCGCGTGGCCGTCACCCCGGAGCTTGAAAGTCTTAGAGATGGGATTGAGTTTTTCATCAAGTATATTGTGGAAAGCAATAAATCCCTCGGGGCAAAGTTTAAGCTTGCAAGGAAAGCCCTTAATAATGCTGAAGGGGTCCTCATGTGACACACACTTTGCCCCATCAACTATCGTTCTTTGTTTTTTTTCGTCGGATTACTTACCAATACATGATGGGGGGACTTCCATTTCTTTTTCTATTTCTTTTTCCACTCTCTCTCTCTCTCTCTCTCTCTCTCTCTCTCTCTCTCTCTACACCTTTTTTATGCATATTGAAAGAGGCCATGGAAATCCAATGATATTTATTATTTTTTGTGGTCACACAAGCTGTTGTCAGATTCACCTCCATGTTTGTTTGAGAGAAGAGTCATTAGCTATTTACCTAGCGCTGTCCAACCCTGATTCCCCCGTTTCATCTTCGATCTTCTAAGTTTCCATCCCCTCAGAGTCACTACTCCTCCCTGGTTTTTACTCATGGCCTCTATTGATATTGATGTGTTACAGCAAGATCAATGACTTCCATCGACCTCCATGCCATGTTTGTTTGCTTGCTGGGGGCCGTATGAAGGTAATCACATGTAGAAGAAATCAAGTTGTGTATTTTCTTTTGGTTGGGGGGGATTATGTACTTGACTAATCTTCTCAAAATGATACATGGATTCAATGGTGAGTTTTTTAGTATTAAGAAACATAATTACATCATACTTTGAACTAAAAGTAAACCATTGTCAAAATCTCATCAATCATTGAAGTTGGTTTGTGCAAAACAAGAGATTATAAACCTCAAAGAATTGAGATCGAAAGGTTGCTCTTAATGAGAATTGTCGCAATCTACCTAGAAATATAACATGTTTATGATATATTTTTTTTCTTTCTTTTGTGAAAAATGGCGGATACAACGGCTCTTAAATCTTGATTAATTAAATCATAGAATACAGGGAAAGTCCAAACCTCACATTTACAATAAGTAATACATTATAATACGCAACAATTAACAAAGAGTAGTTCATTGGCTACTACTATAAGATATTTTTTTTACCTTGTAAACATTTTAGTGTTGTGGAATATACTATATAGTCATCAATTGCTACACTTTTCATTCGCTATTGCTCAAATGAAGAATGGATCCTAATCCATTAATATATTTTTTTCTCTAAACCCCAAAATATAAATGTTAAAACAAAATAAAAATAACGAAATTAGTGCAGAAAGAAAAAAAAAAAAAAAAAAAAAAAAAAAAAAAAAAAAAAAGGTTGGTCCAAGAGCTCCTTATCCCACCACAGGAAAACAAACACAATCCTGAAATCATCTCCAGAACTGTAATCATAATAAGAAGAGATAATGCCATCACCCCTGAGCATAGGCTTATCATCTCCAATGTTGCCGCCAAAGCATCATCCTCACTCGTCCCGCCCTTCCCGCCAAACCACAATGGCAACTTCTTCTTCTTCTTCTTCTTCTTGGAGTAGTACTAGTCTGATAGAGTACGTGGGCCAAGGAGGTGGCCATGTGGGTGATGATCTTGTGCTGCTCTTCCATCACATAGAGTACGCCTGCAAGAGAATCGCTGCTCTCGTCGCCTCTCCTTACAATTCTACCCTTTCCAAACGCATGCCTCTCCCCTCCTCTTCTGCTGACCGAGATGCCCCCAAGCCCCTCGACATTCTCTCCGTCAGTCTATCCTTTCACTCTTGTCTTTGCTTTGTTGATTTTCAAGATGCAATTCACACATTATACCTCATGTTGACTTTGACATCTGAACTATTAGCAGCTTCCCGGTGATTAGTTTCTTTGCCCAAACAGCATTGGCTCTATATGGTTTTCACTTTCTATTCGAGGTTTAATCCAATTAGCCTTTATACAGGCACCCGTTATGGATCGGAAAAATCATGACATATATCTGTAATTGAATGATTTACACTTTACAATATGTAATCAAATGATTCATAGAGGATTCCAAGTGGTTGAGCTGGTAATTTATTTTGTCACTGTTCAAGAGGTCTAGGGTCAAATGATTCAATTTCTTCTTCATCAAGCTTTTGAAGGATTTTGATTTTTCGTCTTGGGGTTGGGAAGAGTTGGAGTAACTTTCTAAGAAAGAAAAAGATCAAACCAACTTGCACTCTTATCCTGTCTTCCGCTGTTAGTTCTCATATTGGCTTGCCTTCTTGTCTAGAGTAACCAAGCATATATTTCCAATGAATGGTGAAAAAAGAAGAAACATTTATGATTGTTTGGACTTTCCTGTGTGCAGAATGAAATCATTTTGTCATCTCTTAGAAATTCTGGAAAAGTAGCTGTCATGGCTTCAGAAGAAGATGATACTCCGGTTTGGATATCTGATGATGGCCCGTATGTAGTTGTAACAGATCCTCTAGACGGTTCACGAAACATTGAAGCATCCATTCCCACCGGAACAATCTTTGGGATTTATAAACGCCTTGCAGAGCTGGATCATCTACCAAAGGAGGAGAAAGCTTTGTTGAATTCACTCCAGGCTGGAACTAGGCTTGTAGCTGCTGGTTATGTTCTTTATTCATCAGCCACAATATTCTGCACCAGCTTTGGTTCTGGAACACATGCATTTACGCTGGATCATTCAACAGGAGATTTCATTCTCACACACCCAAGCTTAAAAATTCCTCCTCGCGGTAACACTAAACTTTGATGTAGTATTTTTGATTCTATAATTTACATACATTTCTGACGTGGAAAAAAATTATGATTTTGTTTAGAAGAATTAAAAGAGTATCTGACCTTGAGAATGACAACTATACTGATGGCATCAAATTAGTTTTTTTTATCATAATAACTTTGCATTGGATAAATATCAAGCGTGACATGTGTAATAAGTCTACCAAATGAACTTTATTCTATACAAGGGGTCTACATGTTTCTTTAAGAACAGCGATGCTGTGAAATGTAAGATAGTAGTAATTAGCACTTACAATGGCTCTTTGTTCTCCAGGACAAATATACTCTGTAAATGATGCTCGATACTTTGACTGGCCTGAAGGGTTAAGAAAGTATATAGACACTGTGAGACAAGGGAAAGGCAGATACCCAAAGAAGTATTCTGCCCGTTATATCTGTTCTTTGGTAGCTGATCTTCATCGAACTCTGCTGTATGGTGGTGTTGCAATGAATCCGAGGGACCATCTACGTCTTGTTTATGAAGCTAACCCTCTTAGCTTTCTCGTGGAGCAAGCTGGGGGTAAGGGTTCTGATGGTAAAAATAGAATTCTTTCAATACAGCCAATCAAACTGCATCAAAGGCTGCCCCTATTTTTGGGAAGTCTTGAGGACATGGATGAGTTAGAGAGTTACGGAGATGTACAGCAGAAAGTGAACCCGGGATATGAAGTTTGAGTGGTCACTAAGATCTTTTTCAGGTTCGAAACCCCTTGTATTGTTTACCATTCCAAACCGTAATTGTGGCACAATGCACTATGTTCTCGTCAACTAGACAAACATGAAGAGTGAGACATAAGGTCGCCTGAATCTGATCATGTAGATAGTGCTAAACCCTGAATGGTGTATATGTAATTTCTTTTAATTAGATGCTTCTGTTTCATACAATAAGTGGAAAAATTTTGCCATTCTAGATACGTGAATAGTAAGATTTGACCTTCTAATAGAACTGCTCCAGGCCAAATGATATTTGTGGTGAAGTATTTGATATTTTTGCTTAGTTGTTGAATCATGCTTTATTTACTTGTTCAGGTAGTAATTTGGTATATTTGTGAACTGGACCTTACATTGTGCTAAAGGTCTTGACATTATTTTCTGTTCGAGAGTTTATGGGCGAAGAGAAAGCTGTTGATCTATTGTCAGAGATGGATGAGTTTAGAGCTGTTGATCTATTAACATAATATTAGCAAATTGCCTTGTGGCAGAAAGGGTACCCCTGGAAAATATAACTCCAGAGTCCATAGAACTCGATAAGAAGGCGAGTGAATAAACAGTAGCTTGTTTAGTTGATGGTTCTGGTTGCTGCACCTTGGTTGGTTTATGTGCTGGTTTTGGTCAGTTTTGTTTGTGGTTTCTTCTTTCCGTTCTGTTTTCTGTTTTGCAGTTTTACTGAAGGGTTCATTGATAAATAAAAGCAAAAACTGAAAGAAAATATTTGAGTTTTAATTTTCGTTATGCCACTTTCATTATTCCAGGACTTTATTTGGTCATCAAGTATATATCAACCCTTGAGTAAAATGACCAAATACAACCAATGTCTTGAATATTTTCATCCTGAAGATGGATAACATAGAAGCCAAGACAAAAATCAAAACGTAGTTGCTTTCTTCAGGAAGTCTTCTCCTGAATATTTTCATCACAGATCAAGTTCAAAATATCACATTTAGTAAGACATTTAGATGCCGTGGATTAAATATGACTCATGATAACAGGAACTTTGGAATTTAATGGGACCTATTCTGTCATATCACTCATATGAACAATTGATAATAAGAGCGACTGCAATAAACAGCTATTAATATTTACAAAATTGGGCGCAATTGTGCCTAAATGGCTCTTGGCTCTTGCAAACCCAATAGCACTCAAATGTTGGTTGTCTGCTACTCATGAAGACCCTACTTTGAGACCAGGTTCCACCCACTTCCAAACAGAAAGGCGACCAGTTCCATCCCCACTGAAGAATAGTCCACCAGGTCCTACCTGAATTGCCCCAACTTCTTCTTTTGCAAATAATCTGCCCCTTTCAGCAAATCTAAAACGGCAAAAATCAGACAATCAAATCAATCATAAGGAAATAGTGGAACCGATTATAAACAAGAATTAGAGAACGAGCTAACACTCACGATGGCAGTTCATAGAGCCAAACAGAATTGTCTTTACACGAGCATAACAGGACTGGCTTAGCTTCTGCATCTGTCATTCCAGAAAGACCAAGAAGACCCTGCAACATGATCAAACATGGTCAGTTACCATAACCCCAAAACACCAAATCATAACAGAGAACATTTCAGTGACTTCCTGACTATCAAGAATGAACACCAAATTCTATGACAGATTATCCTCCAATTAGTGTGAAGTTGCAGGACATAATTTTAATAACAATAACAGAATTACTCCCCCCCCTGCTGAACGGGGTCAAATTTGAAACCAAAAGAAACCCTAAACACGCAAGCAATGAAATCCCAGATCTTCAGACCGTAATCCATATAGAGGCAGTTACAGTGAGGAAATAAAGGATAATAAAATGGTTGATTTCCTAGACCACAATGAAACTTGAGAACATAAAGCTGGAAAAAGGATAGAAATACCATACATGTTCTTGAGTGTGGGTGTACGTAGCTTCCAAGTTGCCGCCTTTCTCAGCCCAGACTTTTATTGTGCAGTCCAGCGAGCATGAGATCAGAAACTGACCCCAGCAAATAAGAGACGTCACAGCATCAGAATGCGTATCTAGTGTCATAATACACTGAAGAGTATTAAGTGCCCACACCTGATACAAAATGATGTCAATGATAAGTGATCCAAGTACAAATTGAATATACAAGCATTTGTAAATCAGATCATATGAATTTCACTTTCTTTTTCTTTTTTTTGTACCAGAGAAAATCAACTAAATTAAAATATAATGTGTCACAAACTTACCCTTATAGTATGGTCCACAGAACCCGAGTAAAGCCTGTCGGCTTCAACTTTTAAGCATAACACAGCACCAGTGTGGCCTTCCAGTGGTGCAGCAAGCTGAAATGGATTATCCTCAGGACCATCTGTCCACACCACTATAATGCCTTCCTGCAGTTTTACAAGAACAGATAAATGAGTTTAAATGAATGCACCGAGTATAGAATGGATGAAGACGCATCCTTAAACATCCAATGCGTAAGAGATAAGGTAACTTGGAGAACTGTTGGGCTCTTTACCTGTGTCCCAGCAAAGAGCATTTCGTTACCAACCTCCATGGCATGCACTTGCCCAGCAGGTGCACTTAGGCTAAACTTAGCATTTGTCTGAATGTTCCATGCCTGCAGCATCGAGCACAATAAAGTTAATATTAAACTGCTCAATATACATAAAAACTATTACAGCAGGACAATTAGATGAAAATGCTCAATACCTCAACAACATTTGGGGCACCTGCGAAAACCCATGGACCCTTGCTAAATAAACAACCTGCTTCACCACCAAGATTAAGTACACTGCCACAATGACCAGTATGGCAGTCCCAAACTCTAACTGTTCCATCTTTACTGGTTGAATAGAGCTTGCTAGATCCTTCGGGAAGCACAATACCAGTGACCGTCTGTTGACACACATCTCATCAATCATCATTATGGTTATCCAAACATACAAGTGAATAAAAACAACAGAAGGAACAGAAAATTTTGCTTTTGTTTGGGCTACCATATACGTAAATTATAAAATTTTGCATTTTAGTTCTGTTCTTTAAGTCTGGCAAAAGTAAAGTATTGTAACCTTGGTTGTTATAAAAAATAATGTAATAGCCAAATTAACTTGATCCTCCTTTTTCTAGTTTTTCGCATGAAGGTCATAGAGAACAAAACAGATCTGAAAAATACATATTTCCACAATCACTAGTACCTTCTTGTGGTCTTGGAGTTGTGCCAACAAGGAGAAGCCATCTCCATGGAACCAAGAATGCAAGCATGGGCATCTATCACCTTTCATACATTTTCCAGTTGCCAAGAAATTGCAGACATTCTCTAAGGGCTTCACAATGGCATTATTTTGCTGGGTAGGGATGCTTTGGTGAGCAGCGTTGCCTTTCTGGATGGCAATGCTTTTCTGAGTAGCCACGCTTTGCTCATTAGCCGAGCTTTGCTGGCTCATGCTCCCCGGAGTAACAATGCTATTCGTGGTAGCGATGCTTTGCTGGCTAGGAATCCTCTTCGAAGCAGCCATCTTACTCTTCTGCGTAAGAATGCTCTCATTGTTTTTCCATGTGAAACTCTGGGCATAATCCCTTGTGGCCTTGGTGGCAGCCAAAGCTCGACGAGGGTTTGTGAGAGGCGTGGGTGCTACAATGTGCAAGAAGGTGCAATTTATCCTGGTGCAATCTCCTCGCTTGAAATACCTGCAAACTTTGGTTTGTTGAAACCCTCCTCCAGCTCGGCCTGGTTGAGAATACAGTGACACCTCTGACCTATTCGCCGGCCTCTTTACCCCATTAAAGGCCATGCTATAACCAACAATTTACAAAAACAATGAGCAAAACTTCCGACGCCTCTGATCTTCAAACCCTAACGCTAAATTGACATCTTGACTCAAAACCCTCGATTTCACCTTCGCCGACGAGAGATCGGAATATCTAATGCAAAATAAAAGTAAGGAGCCTGAGCCCAAGCCAGGATCAAACGCCCCCATCCTGTTGATAATGGCGATCGGATCTTGGGTACCCATCAATTGTAGAAACGGAACAAAACCCTAAAAGTGCAGAGAGGCAAGCGAACCTGAGAGAACGAATCGATAGCCGAGAGAGCTTTGAGGTTTTGGGATTGATTGCTTAAATAACAACAATCAATCGAAATCGTCGAACAAGCGATTGGATTGCGAAACTAGGCGTCTGAATATTGCGAGGTAAGCTTTATATAGGAATTGTTGGAGGGGTTCAATATCACGAGGTAAATATGATATCTCTGTAAGATCCTTTTAATAGAAAAATATGCTATGCTTATTTCCGTAATCTTCTATGACACGTCTACTAACTTAGAATGAACGGAATTCAATCCGGCATTTACTAACACATCAAGAAATTAAATTGGGTACCGCTCACATCCTTATCATAACTTGATCTCTAATGAACCTCTAATTTGATATCTAGAAATTTCATAGGTTTGGTTCCCTCGCAAAAGCTCACACAACATGTCATGTTTTGTGTTTTTCAAAGTGATGGCTTACCCTATCCTCCCATCTTATAGCTTCCATCTTATAGCTTAGAGGACGGGAATGATGGCCTCTAGTGCTCCTCTTTCGGTTTTGCATTCTGATAGGTCCTTGTTTTAGAGTGATGGTTGTTTGTTTACTCGTTTATGCTTCTTTGAGTTTTTTGGGTTGGCCTTCATGAAGTTTCATTTTCAGAAAAAAAAAAAAAATAATAATAGTTTAAGGGCATCTTAGTTATTTCAGAAACTTAATAGTATATTTTGATAGTCAACCGATGAATGGATAAAAGTGTCAACAAATGAGAGATTAAGGATAGAATGCGGCTATTGGAACCTCCAAATTTACTCATTTAACCTCCCTTCGTTATGAGTTATTGAATGACAATTATCTCCTCTTAAGTAATAACTATTAAGGACAATAATAATACAAAAAAAAAATACATTTATTTTCTCCAGACTTTCTAATTCAATAATTAATTGATTTGTATTCTTTATTATTTTCTTTATATATTTTTAATTTCTAATTTATTATTTTCTAAATTTTACTATATATCACATATTTAATTAGAGCTAAAACAATTATCAATATCGACTCTATGACATAAAAAAAATTTACTATCATACATGTTAAAAGCATATATATAAAAATAATTTAAATAATTATTGAAATAATTTAATGACGTACAGGAGAAAAATAAAAAACATACATAGTATACGATTGTTATTATCAGGGGACACACTTATACTCAGGCCTGGTAGACGTATACTCAGGACACCTGCTAGATTTCCATTAGGTCAGAATATCTATATTTTCAATTAAATTATTATAATTATATGTATGTAAAAAGGGTGAGCCCCTTTAGAGTCAGACCAACCAGTGTCCACACCTCCCACGTTTCCCCCCACCCACGTGATGATCTCCTTTTTATATAAAAAAATACAATAAAAATTATAATTAATAATAAAATAAGATAAAGAAGTCAAAATAATATTAAATAAAGAATTCTAATGCTATTAGTACTAGAGGTCCTCTATATTTTTTGTCACAAGACTTTCCTTATTTATTAGGCAGTATATTGGGGTCTTCTGTCCTAATTTCATTACTTATTAATATATTATTTTGTTATTCATTCAGAGACATGTAGGAACGCCGAGTTTTGTTTTGATATATGGTTAATTTGAAGTTGTATTTTATTGTTTTTGGATTAGATTTTATTTTTAAGTTAGGAAGTATTCATGTTTTATTTTTAATTTTTAATTGGATGTTGCGGGATTGTTGCCTTATTGATTTTGTTGATTAAGAATTTTATATTAGTGTTATGTTATTGTGTTTTTAATTTTTAACTTATGATACAATAATTCAGTTTATACGATCTAATTATCAATATTTTTTTTTAACCATCGGTACTTTATATGTGAACCTCCCCACTCAAGATGAATTCATGGCTCCGCCACTGGTTATCCTTGATTTTTTAGCACAAGTAAAATAGAAAAAGAAAAGCTAATTTAGTAAATATAAGTTTTTTTTATCAAATAAACAACTAATATGGTACAACGAGTCTGCTGTGAGTCGAATTCACGACCTCTCACTTATAAGGATAGACGGTAATGGGCTGGTAAATATAAGTTTTTGAAACCCAATACTTTGTGTTATTTGATTTTTAAGAGAAAAATTGACGTCATTGAAATTTTTTTTATTACAAATTTGATCAAATAATGGAGGTTGAGTGGACATTCTATGAGAAATAAAAAAATTATCAAGAAATTGAGGTCGTGAAAGAGGTTTGAACGAAAAAAAATCAAAGAATAGAGGTCTCAATGATAGCATGCAAAAAGAAAAAAAATTAAAAGAATAAGAGGTCTAGAGAATAAATAAAAGGTATAATGAGTAAATTATCAAGATATATGTGAATAACATACCTAAGGTTATTTTAGGAATTTGAAAGAAGGTCTAGTGAGCAACTGCTTGTAGTTAAAATTAAAAAGGAGGTGCAAAGAGCATGAGATGTATACTGAGCAAATTTGAAGGTCTTAATAACCGCGCTCTTAAGGATATACCGATTTAAAGTGGAAATCGAGGACAAAATTGTTTTTAAATGTAAAGTTTAAGGTGTCACAAGTATTTAATCTTATATAATATTTATATAGAATCATTAAATTACACATAAAAACATTTAATTTTGTGTAATATGTTAGAAGAGTTGTTGGAGTTGAGCCTATTTTTTTTATTAGAGGTCATGTGATTAGAGAATTTTATTAATAGTTGTTAGAGATGTTCTAAGGGTACGTTTGTTTCCCATACTAGGAGTAGGAGGAGTAGACTAGTCTACCTAAATAAACAAGACTTGTCCCGTGTTCGGGAGAGACAATGACTCTTTTAAATGAAATTACACAATCCACCAAAAACCACGAGACTCTAGAAGACCAAAACATGCATAAACCAGTTTTTCCAAAACCATTTGCTTCAGCATAGCCTCTCACCTCCTTTCTAGCAATTTCTCTTCGTCTGGATCGCTCTCTTGTCCTTCCCATGTCAACCAACGCCGCCCTCTCTGGCTAAGTCGTCGTTGAGCTCCAACCTGTGCGATCAACAGGGTTTACATGATCGACATTGATTTGGGGTTACAAGATCAGATCAACAATATATCTAGATTTTGATGAAAAATTATATACATATTGTTTTGGCCACGATCCTCAGTAAGGGGTTGAGCTACCAAAAGTAATAAAGATGAGGGCGTGCCACCTCGCGGACGAGGAAAGAGAGTGCGTCGGGTCTTGACTTTTTAATCAAGCGGAGGGATTCCGGTGCCACCTTGCAGACGAGGAATTAGGAGCACTGAGCGAATCGATACTCACGGTGTGTCGCGAGCAGAGCAACCAAAGAGGGATCAAGAGTGATCGGAGATGAGTCCGAAAGGGCTCTAAAAACTAAGGCAATGTGCGCTTAGAACTAGGGTTTCGAGAGGCTCGAAGGTATCAACTGGGTTGAAAGTTTGTTTGTTTGTATTGAGTTGTTGTCTTTTCTAGAGAGTATCCTCGAACTCCTTTATATAGAGCTAATTTAGGGTCATAGATATTAGCTCAAAGCATGTCAAAGACTTGTAGAAGTCTTCAATGTTAAATATGGCGTAGGTGATTCATGCAAATCCAATTAAGGAATAGAGTTCTTAACCAACACATACACCTCCACGTGCGTATAGACTCCTCTTCTTTCTTCTTCATGAAGTCTCCTACGCGAAGCCATCTCGCCTCGCCTTCATGTTCTAGGACTCCTCTTCTACGCGAAGTCCATTTCTTGACACCATGCGAAGTCTTTTTCGCATGCGAACTCTGCTATCCAGCTCGTATGATCTCGCTAGCGGGCCATCACTTGTGAACCCAATTATTTTGGGCTCGCTGGTGTGACGTGGACTATGAATTTAACCAATATTCACTTAAACATTTACTTGTCCAGTAAAATATTAATTTGGGTGTAAACACACATTTCATCTTTGGTTTTGTGGTTAGAGCCAGTATCCTATATGGGTTTTGAAAGCTTGCAGTTCATCTTTCTTTTCGGGTATGTTTTTGGTTATGGAAATATTACTATTGGTTATTCCTTGTGCATCAAGATGTGAATTCTGGTATTGTTTCATGTAACGACTTTGAGGTATTGGTTAGAATTCCTCCTCGAATTCTGGTAGATTAATTTGGATTCATGAATTTGCTAATCTAGTTTCTTTCCTTCTTGTTCTTCATTTTTTTTTTCCTCCAATCGCCAAAGGAGTGTGGATTTGTTCATATAGAGGGAAATTGAATAGAAATGTGGATTTTGATTTGGAGTTTGATATGGTGTTTTTTAGTTTTATCCACGTAGTGATTTAGCTTTGGTGCTGATAGACTATGTTGCACATTAGTCTTACCAGCAATCAAACATGAGTCTCGAGCTAAGACACTCTTGTGAAATAATTATATCCTAAGTAAAACAACGAACACAAAATTATTATATCCTTGATATTGCTATGCATGTTATCAAAAATAAAAAATGAGTCACAAGAATAAAAATGACTTACCAAACTTATTACTACAACTAAGTTATTTTTAGGTTGGTGCTATTAACACACCCCTTGTTGTTATTAATACACCATATATATATATATATATATATATATAATGAGAGTCAATCATGAAACCAATTTAAGTGGTCAGTTTGTAAATAAAATTGAAATGTGTGGTGTGTTAATAACATAGATTAATTTCTGTTTACCCCTTGAGGTTTGGGGTTAACATTATTTCAGTCTGTATACTTTTAATTTTAAAAATTTACCCTTTATAATTTTCAATTTTCAATTTTCATAAATCATGATCAATTACTACTGAAATTCTATCTAATTTACGCAACTGTTATGTTTTTTTTTTTGGGACTGAAATACGCAACTGTTATGTTTTTTTTTTTTGGACTGAAATACGCAACTGTTGTGCTTGTTAAAGAATATGAGATTCTGGACCCGGGCGGCCTGACACAATGGGGCCGAAAGCATATAGTTGGATTTGACCAACATATAGTGTCCTGAAACAGAAGAGGCAAGGAAGAAGAGAGAAATGGAAGAGAAAAATGGGCAAGTCGATGGCTCCGTCTGTGGCTACGACTCACTTCACCACCTCCTGGGCGCAAATCTCAAACCCCATCTCTTCCAGGTTCCTTCCGATTTTTTAGTATTTTGCTTTGCTTACTGGGTACCTAGAACTAGACTGGATTTCACTTCCATAGATCATGAGAGTTAAGAAACATTGAAAGACTAGCTGTTTCAATCAAAAACCATGAACTAAAATACTGGTTCTAGATGGTGTTACTTGTTGTCATCATTGATCATATATTGTGTCATTTGTTGATGCTTTTCAGGAAGTCAACCGTATTCTGTTAGGTCTGAATTGTGGCAAGGCACTAGAAACAATTTCTGTTCCAGAATCTGCTAAAGGGCTCTCGTCGCAACATGATTTTGACCTCCAGGTAACTCTTGCATAATTACCATGCAACAGTTCACGATCAAGGGAATTCTGATAGGAAGGTCCCTTATAGCTCATTTTAATTTCTGTTTAATGTGTATGAGAAAAGCGACATATTTCCTTTCATACAAGCCCATTTTCCGTTTCTTTGTTCCTTTTTGGTTTCATTTACCTGTTTAATGTAATGACATTTTAATATCTGCGCTTAATTCCTAAATCATTGT
Organism: Fragaria iinumae; assembly: GCA_009720345.1. Lineage (NCBI taxonomy): Eukaryota > Viridiplantae > Streptophyta > Magnoliopsida > Rosales > Rosaceae > Fragaria > Fragaria iinumae. The sequence goes on along the minus strand of CM019118.1, from coordinate 12,334,225 downwards.
TTGCTCTGCTGTTTTTCTGAATTGTTCTTCTGTATACTCTTTCAGGCTTTCTGCTTTCACGCGGACAAAGAGTTGTTAAGGGAACCTCGAATTGTGAGGGTTGGTCTCATTCAAAACTCTATAGCTGTTCCAACTACTGCCCACTTTATGGACCAGAAGAGGGCAATATTTGGGAAATTAAAGCCAATAATTGATGCTGCAGGTGTTTCAGGAGTAAACATTTTATGCTTGCAGGTTTGCCAGTATGCCTTGCCCCTCATTTTTTGATTTAATTTTTACCTGGTATCTGATAAATTCAAGCTCATCCATGTAAATGTCATCCAGGAAGCATGGACAATGCCGTTTGCCTTTTGTACGCGGGAGAAGAGGTGGTGTGAATTTGCGGAGCCTGTAGATGGGGAATCAACACAATTTCTTCAGGATCTTGCCCGGAAATATAACATGGTCATCATAAGTCCAATTCTTGAGAGGGATGTCAATCATGGGGAGACTCTCTGGAATACTGCTGTCATAATAGGAAATCATGGCAACATAATTGGCAAGCATCGAAAGGTAAATAAGTTGGTATATCTCCTGTTGGGTAATATACTGATATGTGAGTTGTATACGTTTCTGTTGAATGCGCATTGACCAATGATAGTGGACAGAACCATATACCAAGAGTTGGGGACTTCAATGAGAGTACCTATTATATGGAAGGAAATACCGGGCATCCAGTTTTCGAGACTGCATATGGAAAAATTGCGGTAAATATATGTTACGGAAGGCATCATCCTTTGAATTGGTTGGCATTTGGCTTGAATGGTGCAGAGATTGTCTTCAACCCATCTGCCACTGTTGGTGAACTCAGTGAACCAATGTGGCCCATTGAGGTTATCTTTTGATCTTTTCCTTGTTTTCATGGATCATTGCTTTGTGATGATATTTTGCTCACTTTCATTTCATAATCACACGGCAAAAATAGCTAAAAAATGCATACTATTTATTCTCACATTGTCACTGCTAGGAAAACATTTGAACTCAAAGTTATTGACCTTCGGCAAAGATTTATGACTAGTTTGCTTTAGCTTTTCACAAACTTAAAATGGAGGGAATGCTTGCAGGGAAGTGCTTATTCTTCTCTGTTCTTTTTTACGGCTCAAGTACTGTTTATTGATTAAAAAAAAATCACACATCTGTGGTGTTTTGACCTGCAAATTTTAAACTACCTTAGGTCAATCTCACGAATAAAGAGCCTTCTTCTTGGGATATAGTTCCAATAAAATGACCAACAGAAAAGCTTCTAGATTTTTTTTGCTCATGCCTTAAATTCCACTGACAAATTAAATTGAAATGCACATTAGGCACAGCATGAATGGATAAGAAATATCTTTATTAAAAGCTAAAGAACCAAGGTTTTCTACAAAACTAGAGAACAAGTCTTTTTCCTTCAAAGCTAGGTTTCTTAATTTTAATTTGCTTGTGCTCAAACTTATGAAATGTGTGAATTTGCATGTCTATCTTAGGCTGTTTGAGCTGCTGCTTGACTTTTCTATAGTAGCTATTTTTTAAAATTCAAATAATGGTCCTAGGCTGTATATTTGTGTTCAAGTGCTGGATGAGGTTTTCTTTGTACTACTCCCAGTTGTCAGTTGACATAAGTTACATAACATTGGACTGTTTTGTTCCGTAGGCTCGTAATGCTGCAATTGCAAATAGTTACTTCGTTGGATCAATCAACCGTGTGGGGACAGAGGTTTTCCCAAATCCATTTACTTCTGGTGATGGCAAGCCACAACATTCAGACTTTGGTCATTTCTACGGGTCAAGTTATTTTTCTGCCCCAGATGCCTCATGCACCCCTTCTCTTTCCCGCCATTGTGATGGGTTGTTGATGTCAGACATGGACCTCAACCTCTGTAGACAGATAAAAGACAAGTGGGGATTCCGAATGACTGCTCGTTATGAGTTGTACGCGGATCTGCTTGACCGTTATTTGAAGCCAGATTTTGAGCCCCAAGTCATTTCTGATCCCATGTTACATAAGAAGACTGCATAATGGTTTAGTCACGGGTTATTGCACCAGAAGATTGCACAATGCAAGATATAGTTCGAATAAATCTGTGCGCAGAACATACTGTTTCAGATATTTGTAGGTATAATAATATTCATGCAAAAGAAACGTTTTGTAGATAAAATTACGTAAAATGTGCAAGCAAGAAAAGTTAAGAAGAATGCGAACCAAGATGTCCAGAAACCTGTGCTGAATTCTATAGACGTTATGCACTTGAGGACCAGGAGCTAGTATTATTGTTCTTCATCTCCTTGCTCTTGATTTTACCTCAAAGTATGACCAACTGATGCAGTTGTTGAGGTAAATTGCGCTTTAAAAAAAAAAAGATTTTGTGTCCTACATGGTCATGGTCTCCTGCTCTGAAATACTACGGTAGAGTTGGATAGATCGGGGAAGAGGAAACTTTCCATCCCTCCTCAAAGGATGCTTGTTGGTGAGAGCATGACCCAAAAATATATAATGCAATGATAGTCTGTGGTCATGTTTTCATTTGTGATTAATGTTGTAAATTCAACTCACAGATTGTAGTATAGTTGTATAACTAATAAAAAAAAACTACTAGAATTGGACCAACGGAGTAATCCAGAAAAAAAATGAGTGTGGTGCTCGTCACGTGCGAGCGCGGCTAAGAAATATGCCCCAACAATAGCAAGTCTCCGGCCCTTTCGACCAAAAAAAAAAAGCAAGTCTCCGGCCCCCCTGAGAAACCTAGAGAGAGAAAGCAGATGTTAGATTAAGAGAGAGTGAGAGCAGCCGGGAAAATTGTAGTATGGGAAGCACCTTTCTGTCTCTACCAGCGAAGCGTTCAGTTTCTTCCACGATGTCCTCCGAAAAAGGATCCTCGAAGCGCGCCAGGCCCCGGCGGCAGCAGCAGCAGCAGCAGCAGCAGCTCCCTGTTCCTCCGGGCCACGTCTCCTTCCGCATGCTCTGCCACGCCTCCCGCATCGGCGGCGTCATCGGCAAGTCCGGCGGCGTCATCAAGCAGCTCCAGGTGGCCACCGGCGCTAAGATCCGCATCGAGGAAGCTCCCCAAGTCGACTCCCCCGACCGCGTCGTGGTGGTCATCGCTCCCTCGGCCGTCCGGTCCAAAGTGGTGCTGAATGGTCTGGATGAGATTGAGGTCTCCAAGGCCCAAGAGGCGCTTCTGAGAGTGTTCGAGAGGATTCTAGAGGTGGCGGCCGAGAGCGGCGCTATAGGTATAGGGGTTGGAGTGGTCTCTTGCCGCTTTCTGGCGGATGCGGCGCAGGTCGGCTCCGTCATAGGCAAGGGCGGCAAAGTTGTGGAGAAGATTAGGAAAGACACTGGGTGTAAAATTAGGGTCTTGAATGACAAATTGCCCGTTTGTGCTGCTCCTTCCGACCAGATGGTCGAGATTGAAGGGGATATTTTGTCTGTAAAGAAAGCACTTGTTGCTGTCTCTGCTCGCCTTCAAGATTCTCCACCCGTTGACAACACACTTCCTCGAGATACACTACCTGAAATTCGTGCGGATCACCGGAACTCGGTGATTTCTAGTTTGCCAAGCAGCTCCGTGAGTTATGCCTCAGGAGTATCTATAGAGGCCGAGAGGATCCCAACACTGGATGCCAGAGCGCTCCAGCAGGAAGTTACTTTCAGGATTCTTTGTGCCAATGATAGGGCTGGGGGTGTGATTGGAAAGGGAGGTGCCATTGTCAGGGCTCTTCAGAATGAGACTGGTGCTGCTATAAGTGTTGGAGGATCTGTGGCCGACTGTGACGAAAGATTAATTACTATTACCGCATCAGAGGTTTGTCATCTTACAACTTGTCATTATTGTCTGTACTTGTATCCGTACGAGCTAAACTACTTCTGGACTTTCATATCTGTTAGTAATATGTTTCATATTGGTTTCATCTTACCTAGAATCCTGAGTCCCGCTACTCGCCAGCACAAAAGGCTGTTGTTCTTGTCTTCTCAAGGTCTGTAGAGGCGGGCTTTGAAAAGGGGCAAGACTCCAGCTCAAAAGGGTCACCTCTTGTTGCACGTCTTGTTGTCCCGACAAGCCAAGTTGGTTGTTTGCTGGGAAAAGGGGGTGTAATAGTTTCAGAGATTCGGAAGGTAACTAGTACTGGTATACGTATAATACGTGGTGACCAGGTCCCAAAGTGTGCTTCAGAGAATGATCAAGTTGTACAGGTGAACCTGCAGTTAGCTTTTATTTAGTTCCAATTAGAGCATTTTGTAATTAGTGGTGACCTGAAGTTGTTGAGGTGAATTTGCAAGCTTTTCATAGGTTTAGTTGAGTTGTTAAGTTGAACTTGCAAGCTTTTCATACGTTTAGTTATCTTCTGTTCTACAGGTTTCAGGAGATTTTTCAAATGTGCAAGATGCTTTATACAATATTACTGGTAGGCTACGAGATCACCTTTTCTCCAGTGGAGTAAATAATTCGGGGAGGAGGAACAGTTCAGCTGTGCTAACAGATAGCAATCCTTATGGAAGACTCAGGGACCCTGCTCCTTTTGTATTTCAGCCAACGTCATCAACTGGTGTTACTCATGGTCTTGGTCGACATACTACTTTATCTCAAAGTATGGATCACCTTGGACTCTCCCATAATTTAGATCATCCATCTTCGCCAAAGCCATGGGCATCACATGTATGCTTCTAATCATCCTCTTCTACATGCATGTGGTTTACTTTTATTCGATTAATTTGATTTGTGGATCGGATTGCAGATGGTTGCTCCAAGGGGAATCTCAGATACTAGGGGTTTGACTAATCTTAAAATTGGCTCGGATCTTGGCAGGTCAGTGATGTCTGTCACACACTGCATAGACATTATTATATACTTTAGTTATAATGTATGTGAAAATAACATAGAACCTGTTTAAAGCACGAGTCGGTTAGCGTCAGATAAAGAGATATGAGCAGCTTGGCTTGATATAAACATTTTATAGCTTTTAGGTCATCTTACCATAGCAGGGTCATCTGAATTTAAGGATTTCACATGAAACATATAGGGATTGATGTGGACTAGTAGCTATAGATGTGTTTGAGAATGTACATGTGAAAGCTAAATAGCAGTATATTATAAATTGAACTAATTTCAGTTTACCCCAATCAACTTTAAGTCGATCATCATGTTAGTCCTTTTTTCAATTTCATCAAAAACACCCCTCGACTCCCAATTTTCATCAGCCGTGCCCAAACCTCTGTTCTCCATCCAATTCCTCCTTCAAGTGATGACGTGGCATCAAGAAGAAAGTCAAATTCTGAAAAGATAACATTTCTGACCATTTTCCCCCATATCGATACATATCTCCGTTCACATCACAACCCCCTAACCTTAGTGATTTTGGTGGGATTGAATGCAATTTATCTATTTTGCCCTTTTTTTGTGGGCCCAGCGACTTCAAATTTGGTTTTCCTCTTAATGCAAGTCATCACATGACGGGGGAACTGGATGGAAAACGGATGTTTGGACACCACTGATGAAAATTGGAAGTCGAGGGGTGTTTTTGATGAAATTGAAAGAAAATGGACTAACATGATGATCGACCTAAAGTTGATGGGGGTAAACTGAAATTAGTCCTCATAAATTCTTAGCCAGATCAGACATCATGGTTTGTAATCTGCTGACTGTCTGCACTTTCAGTTGTTCCAGTTGGATATCAAATCATGATATTTAGGAATAAACCATATTGATAAAAATATGCACAGTTAGAATTCTATCGGACACACCCTAAATTACACTATTTGATTGATTATGTAATGTCATCTGTATTTCAATAAACTGAAATACTCTTGAATTTCACACGAATAAAGTGATCCGACTTGGTCCATTTACAACCTCCAGTAACTGGCACGCATTTTTTATTTATTTTTCAGGTTGAAAGTCAATGAATTATGTCTTTGTTTGTGGGATGCATGCTATTTGTTTGTTTTTTCTTCTAACTATTTTCTCTGCCAGTGGTAGTAAATCTGCTATCGTGACAAATACAACTGTAGAGATCATTGTTCCTGAAAATGTAATCGGCTCAGTGTACGGAGAAAATGGCACCAATTTGGCTCGTCTGAGACAGGTATTTCATTTTCATCTATGTATTGTTGCTTCCTCTGTCATATTTACCAAAATGCACCTTTCAAATTTGTTGCTTGTTGGCTTTCCAAACTCAAGATTTTCATTAGCTTTTGTTATTTTGGAGGGCTGCTTGTGTCTACTAAAAGTTAGAGTCAGCTTATGAAAGGAAACTTAATTGTATTAATAAGATATAACTCTCTACGATTTGTGTGGACCAGCTGTCCACAAAAACAGAGAACTGCCCACAACTTACAAAGAATAAGCCTCAAACAAGTCAAAAAGTCAGATGACAAAAAATAGAATGCCATTACTGAAACAGAACTCCCCATTACAGCAAACAACGAAAACCCCACACTGGATACAAACTCCCAATTTAGAGTTATAAAACTAACAGAAAATCAGTTGTCAATTGCTGCACCCAACCAAATGAACTTTCTTGAAAACAATTTCAAATATGTATTTTTTTTCATACCTTCTCTGTTTATGTTTTGTTTCTTCTCTTTCCTGTGGGGGAAGGAAAGGACAGTTATGTTGCTTTCAGGCGGGTGTTAGAACGAACAATGGGTGAAACTTTACAAGATAACACAGTTGTTGCTGTTTCGATCTTTCAGAAATTTAAGTCTATATCAACTTAATAACCGCTTCTCACACTTAATCAGATTTCCGGTGCGAAGGTCATAGTCCATGAACCCCGTTCCGGAACAACTGATAGGATTATTGTCATATCTGGGACACCTGACGAAACCCAGGCAGCACAAAGCCTCCTCCATGCATTCATTCTCACCGGACCATCATGACAAAATAATTCTAAGTTCTGATCAATTTCACGTGAGAGACTCTGAGTGGTCACTTGGCTTTTGGATTTGTTTATGTTAAATATTGTAACATAAAGTAGGAAGATTCAAGGATGCTATTTAATGCCAATCAAGAGAGTAGAGAAGGTTAATATTTCTCTAATGACCAAAGTTAATTTTTCTTTAATGACCATTATGTCCTAGTTTGTTGCCACTTTTGCACAATGGATTACTCAATTTCTCTATGCTTCATTACACTTTTGTCTTGATCCCTTAATTTCATATTTACTTTTAATCATCTGTCCTACTCGAAAATTAAACACAATAACTATGGCCAAACCACAATCTCCATGACTAGCCATTTTTTTACTGTTTGAATATAACATCAAATGATAAACACAAAGCCATGAACAGCCGCAATATCCTTGGCTGATGATCAGGACAATAAGGAGATTACCTTCCTGTCATTTGAATAAAAATTACTGAATTGAGTTCTTCCTTGACTCTACATTTCCTCCTTATCCTTGAACTTAAACACACTCCCAATTGCTTGGCAACGACGACAGAGATGTTTGTTTATTTTATTTGATTTGTTCAGTAGTTTTTTTTTTTTTTTTTGCTTGCGACTCCATTCCAGTTTCTTGTCCTTAGTCAGTGCCTTTTTGCTGTAAGTACTTGATTCTCCTAAAATCCAGCTGGGATTTGCATCTTTATGGTTGGTAATGATACTGGTTGAATTAATTATGATAAACCAAGTCTGCAGATAATAATGGTAATGGGTGTTATTGTGATTTTTTATCATTATCATAGTAATTACATAGACAATTATTTAACAACTACTTGATGGAAATTTTAAGGTTGAGATATCGGCCAATTATGTATGTCAAGGAACCCCAAACAAGCACAGCAAACTAAGAGAAACAACCACAGATATAAGACACAAAGAACACAGATTTAAGGTGGCTCAGCAAAACTTTTGCCTACGTCCACCGGCAGAAAACACTCTTCCACTATATTAATAATGGGTACACCAGAAAGAATAAGAAAACAAGAATTCTCTCTTCTCTTCCTATCTCTCTCCTCTTTGCCCTCGCCCACCCTCTAACCGAGAATGGAACACACTTTGGTCTTTGTCTTTGCGATACAAAACCTAGAGCTGAACCCCTCCTTATATAGCCATAAGGATATCAGATCGCTTCACCAAATAGGAAATCCAATCCTATTAGTGGTAGGCAATAATGCCTCCTTCATTCTCTGTAATCAAAAGATTGCAGGTACACCATCATCAATAGGGATTCACTTTCCTTATTGGAACACCATACTCTAAGACGAAACACCTTAGGTAAAACACATGGGCTGGAAACCCAACAGGACCATCTTGTGATTTTCAACCAAATGTTATCATAGGACATGATCCTTTTATGCAACACTAATGCATCAATTTTCCTTGCTAACTCCTCATATGTTTTCATTATTTTTGGATCTATCATTATCTACTTGTTTTAGTATGGATACCTCATGAATATGAATCTTGTATACTGTTCTTCATTGTCGATACTATATACAATTGTACCTATTGATTCCAAGAAGTAAAGATTATTTTATTCCGTGACCTAAATGATTCCCAAGACAAGACTTCAATATCATCAGTACTAGTTAAGGGTACTAGAGGGTGGCTGGTGATTTATGAATTCAAACAATTTCAAATGGTGGGGTGATATAATTTTTAGTAATACGTAGGTGCTTGCCATGGAAGGACATGCTCAAAATGATAGAGCTTAAATGGTTTGTATATATTCTCCTATTGTAAATATTACTTTTTGCAACAGAACCTCCATAACTTCTTCATAGTCTCCAATTTGTATAATGTAAAAGCTCATGAACATTATTGCTATTTTAAGTCATAGCAATATACAAATCCATTGCTGTTAACTGTGGTCCCAAAATTTATGCTGTGCCATGATCATGAGATTTGAAATTTGGATCGTAACTGGTACAATAATGAGCAGTCTATTTATCGTTAAAATGTTGTTCTTCAAGTTAAGATTTTGTTAATTAAAAGTTAAACCTGGCAAATGATGGATGATGGAATAAGTCAGTTGGGCGTTTGTACAACTATAAACTAAGGAGGTATTCAGTTTTCAGTTGCATTATGCACCACTGTGTATTTTTATTTTTTCCGACCACTTCCCACTATATATTAGAGGTGTGTTGGTTATTCTCAAGGTTTTGCATGTAGATCTGTTAGGGGCCTAGGGCTGGCAACAAATATGTATAAGCTACCTCCAACGTAGTATGTACCATAGAAAACTGTTGGTGGATAGCTTAACCGGCAAAGCAGAGGTTCCTTGGCGCATTAAGACCCTGGTTTCTGATATCCTTACCTAGGCACAGCAACGTCACTCCATAGTTTTTCAACACATTTTCAGAGAGGCCAATGTTTTGCTGATCAACTTGCTAGTTATGGCCACACACATTCTACACCTGTTGTATGGTTTCACTGTTTTCCCTTTTCTGTGTCCCCAGCGTTCTATGTGGATCAGAAGGGGAATTACTCGCGACTTTATTCTTTAGTTTTGTTTTCTTCTTGTATTGAAAAAAAAAAAAACCCTTCATTTCAATGTATGAAAATAGGGTCAGGTTCAAGGGACACTATTTTTTACACACGTTTTTAGCCATTAGATCTTAAAACATTCAATGGTTTAGATTAATCATGAATGTGATGTCAACAAACAAAAAGTTGACATGGCAAATGACATGGTGTTACATAATTAATTTCTTTGTTGTTCATTAAAGAAAACAAAGAAAAAATAACAAAAGAAAAACAGAAGAACAAGAATAACAAAATTGAAGATCGAACAAGAACGAGTAGAAGAACAAGAGCCAAAAAAAAAAAAAAAAAAAAAAAAAAAAAAGGAGAGCAGAAAAACAAGTGCTAAACACTATATTGCCTTCTCTCCAACTCTCATTTGTATTCTCGCAACTATTTAGCTGGTAATTGAAACTAAACAATACTCAAATCCGATATACAATTACATCTGGAGCTAATTTTGTCGACATAGTATGAAAAACAAAAAAATTTAGGGTTTAGGCATACAAAAGATCTCATCTGCAATGTGGGGGATAACACAAAAGCAATGCCCCAAGTTTCTAGATTCTATCATGTTAATTAACTAATTGAAATTTCATCTCTCTATTGCATATTTGAATGCCTAATTGCGATGAGAAGTTGAGAACTAGAAACCCAGTTGTTCTACTTTCTTCCATTATCTCGTCTAATTTGATTTTGATACTCATTTTACAATTTTTTTTTCTTTGTTGCTTTTTAACGAACAAAAGTTTAATGTAATTGTAATTTGAAATGAAATTATGTAATACCATGTCATTTGCCATGTCAACTTTTTATTTGTTTACATCACATTCATAATTAATCTAAACCATTGAATATTTTAAGATCTAATGGCTAAAAATGTGTGTAAAAAATGATGTCCCTTAAACCTGACCCATGAAAATACATTAAGATTTCCTTAATTTAATACTTGATAAATTAGTAATCTCGATTAACTAATACTTTTTCGGTTCCAAGTACAAATTAGTTCTTTGAGGTTTACCTGTATGAAGCCTAGTCGGATCACTATTTACAAGAGAACAGATCGTATACTCATTCTTATAGCACGAGTTTTACTCCGAGCACTAACTAGGTTTTTCCTTTTTGGCGAAAGAGTACTACTTATCATTAGGTTTGGAGTACAAGCTTGTTTAGTTAATCCAGAGCTCCTAGTCCTATATGGGTTTTTCTCATATCTTCTCATAATGACTCCGCAATAAAAGCTTGATTCGAGGCCTCAGCAAACAAAGCACTGCCTTTTGGATTGCAGCACCGGCTCTACGAGGTCAAAATCAGATCTTTATGTTGGCTTTCCCAACTCATTCTTGAATAAGAATTCAAGGATTGAAAGAACTAGCTTCTAGGCCTGATTTATTACGGTGGCTGTGTTGGCGTGGTGTAAATGAACGAAAAGCAATACCGCAATGGAAAGAATTATTAGAGTTTGCAATTGATGAACCCAGTTACAAGGAAGCATTCTGAAAATGTAGTTTGATATTTACTATGCATAGTTGCAGAAAACATGTAGAACATAAAGAGATGGAAGACACTTAAATTTGAATTGTAGCACAGAAAAGTTACTGCAAATTTCTACCCTCAAAGAAGTAAGAATGAACTGTCTGTATTTAAATGCCGATCGCACCTATGATACACCATAGAGGCAGAAGGAGCAGTGATCAATTAATGACTGTTAAACCTCTGCTTTTTTAACCCTGGTTTCAGTTGAGTTCACGTTCTTGAATGGCCTTTTTCATATAACAGGAATAATAGTTTATTAAGCATATGGTTCTCAAAAGTAATTTCCAGCATCTGTCCACACAAAGCATGGCATATGTTTCTAATACAAATTTGAATCGAAACAATTACATAATCATTCTAACTCTTCTCACCTGCATTAGTTACATCAGTTGCTGCGGTTGGGGTGGGTTTGAGAATGATTTCCACATTGTCATGAACTCCTTGTAGCAGAAGCTCACCTTCATATGTGAGAAGTTTCCGCCTCTTTGCAGCTCTTAGTGTTCCAACCAAAGCTTCAAATATGTTTGCGCATCTATCATCATTAAATAACACACCAAATGTGACCTACAGAGAACAACCAAGTTCATAAGAAGATAGAGAAAGGGAATCAAAATATTGAAGATTAAGGTATTGCAAAGAAACATGTTGCAATTATGTTAATAAATGATGTTGGTAGATAAAGCAAAGACTCAGTAATGTAACTTCAGACAAAGAAATATCTCTCACTTGACCTTACTAATGCAACAAGGATACTGTCCAAGGTATCAAAATTTGGAAAACATATTTTCCTGTAGTTCGCCTTGAGCTTCCAAGGTGCCACCTTAAATCTTTCATTTGTGTGTCTCTGCATGTTTCTAGCATGAACTTATTCACTAGCATTATCTCATCAACTTTTCTACCCTATTGAGGCATTTATCAGATATGTCTTTATTTGGCATAAAAGAGAAAAAGTAAATCTTCTGTGTTTGGCCTTCCATAATCATCAACTCAATAATAAAAATAAAATAAAAACAAAGAAAAACAATTTGAAAAAAGGCGCTTTACCCTTCCAACATGAGTATAATGAGTATGCATTAGCTTTAAGTGCTAGACACAATCCTGACCAAAAAAGATAACAGAACTGATCTATTCATCTCTATTTCCACCATTTTTAAGCACTCCAACAACCCATGCAATAGATGCAAAGAAACTATGGAAGTCGAATTTGATGATCTACAGAGAACTGGTACATGGAAACATAAGGCTGGTGACACTAACTCTAAGTGTGTATAGAGGTTCAAACATAAGGCTGGTGACATATAGATTGATCCAAGGCCAGGTTATTATACTGAGACACAGTCTATGTAGATGATATTCTACATATGGGAGAGTTCAACATATGTCCAATTTATAGCCAACTTGGATCCTTATTTTCCATGAAAGATCCAAGTGATCTTTCTTAGTTATAGGCTTGGGAAGCTCAAGACACTCTGTTGGTCACACTGTCTCCCTGACCCATTACATTATGGATTTAATGAATGAACTTGATGTGAATTTACTGGTGGAGATAGGGCTGGTTGTCCAGCCAGTTATATACATTCCTTGAGCACAAAGATGAAAAGTTTCATACATATTTATCATCGTATCTTCTCTACGTGTAATGGAATTTTGACTGTATGATGCCTTTGTATTGAACTCTACCTCAAAATTACATAAATCGAGATTTTCACATATCCAACAAAAGTATAAAGCTCAGCAGGCTACGCAACTATAGTTGCAGCAATACTACAACTGTCCAAGGAAAGTAACACAGGAGCCTCTCACCTTGCCATGGTGGAGCTACGATGTCAAGTCAAAGTAACTCATTAAATGTCCAAGTTACATAGCGAGATCATTAGTCACTCTACCTATCGCTGCTAAAATATGATTAGATTGTAGCAGTCAATATCTTAAGAGAGATTGTATCAAGTCAGTTAGGCTTGATGAGGATCTTTCAATCTTCTCAAACATTGTGTACCAGTCAAAGAATAGTTAGTCACTTATGCGACAATTCCTCTGATTTCCTATCTGACCCAACATCACAAGAAACAACAGATCAATTAGATCACCTGAACAGTTAATCAGCTGTCTGCCTATATTCACCATACAGTTAATAGATCACATGAAACAAGAAAAGAAGAAGCGAAACACGAAGAAGCAGCACACATTTCACACTGCGACTAATCCAAAAACAAGACAGAGATCCAATAAGTGAAACTATTATAGATCCAGATGAAAGATCAGAGTAATTATCAAAGCGTCTAGGAAACTGGGTCCAACAGTGAAATAGCGAAACTGAGAGAAGAAACAAATGAATCGGAAAACACAGTAGCGATGGAAATGGAAAGGAGAGTGGGAAATTACCTTGTAAGAACCATCGGCTTGGACCTTGCCAAGCCTTTTGATTTCTTCCTTGAGACGCTCGACCTCTTCTTCTACATTCATGGCTTCGCTCGCTCGACCTCTTCTTCGACCTTAACCTTTTTATATAGGAGCCTGCTCGTAGACATTTTTTTTAAATATTTATTTTAAAATCCTTACTTGAAAAAGGTACGGTGGTGCTATATACACACATCTTATTTTGTTATCTGTTTGAGTGTGGATTTGGTAAGAGAATATTTTCATCAACAACATAAATGTATTTATGTAATGTAATCACTGCACAATTAATGTTGGTAATTGGTAATTTCCGCCCATGATCTCCCATTTGTAAGAAACATGGTTCCCAAAGTGTGTGTCCTCCAAACAAAGCGGAGGAACAACTTTCCTTCCTACTTCTTATATAGGTGAGCCAAACATGGCCTTAACTTACCACTTCCGTGTGGCAAATTTGGTTTTCCAAATCTTTCAAGCTAATTTTTTTTTTTGTTTTTTTTTTTTTGGAATTGAAATATAGATTATGGTTAGAGCATTCTTTAGCTAAATTTGGGGTTTAGCTTATAAGGGTTAATCACCAGTGCAGGAAAGATCATCATTAGGCACTCTTTGACACAATGCCATAACAATTCAAAATTTCTACGGTAGTTATATATTCCATACTAGATGTTCAACTACAATCTAAAATTCTCTATCTGGTTGAAAGAAAAACCCAGTGAGAAAAACACCACAACGTTTCAGCCAAACTAGAGGGTATACTATACAAAATTATCATACATGATTTGGATCCCTATAGCAATCCTCCCACCAGAAAATTGCAGTTGAAGAGTTACATCACAGTAGTTATAAAAGCAAAAAGAAAATCTGATGCTAAGTCGGCTTCCTCATGTTGCGCCCAGCTCGGATCACTTCATCCACCAACAACAACTGAGATGTAATTACAGGCCTGCATGGTGCAGCACAAACATCTGTTAGTTACATAAATATTTTTATTTCCTAAGTGCAACAATAATGAATTAATGATTATTGGCAGCACAAACATCTGTTAGTTCATAAATCTTTTTATTTCCTAAGGAAGTGCAACAATAATGATTGGCTTAGTCTTCCCAAAATATTGATAGGAGATATTTGTCAAGTAACGAGTTGCTATATCTGACCCCGAGTTTATAATCTGCCGCTTCACAGAGTAGTTGTCGAAGATCCCCTCCATTTGTGGGTCAATGAGTTCCCCAGTGTGATGATTTAGTCCGACAATGTTTCCACGCTCATGCTCTCCCTGAACAAGCATAGACATGGCACAACAAAGCGTGGATGTGATTATTTTTCAATCAACACAAAAAATGGCCAAAAGAAAAAATTCAAGAGGTATACCTTGAGAGAAATTATCACATCTTGTGTGTCAAGGCCAGCATTCTCAGCAAGTGTCTTGGGCACCACAAGGAGAGCGTCAGCAAAAGCTTCAACACCGAGTTGAGCTCGCTGTTTCAAGTTTCCCAACATGAGAAAGAGATAGACATAGAAAATAGAAGAGCTTAGAAGAATTTTCTACGAGGAAAGAAGACAATTGATTACCCCTTGAACAGTTTTCTTTACTTCATTTATCAGATATTGTCTCGCTGCAACTTCAAAAGCTCCAGCAGCCTGAGTCACAAATGAAAGAATGCACAAGTCAATGTCTGAAATATACACCAGAAGCCACAATTTGCTTCCATAGTATATAAACTGAGTGAAGATTATGATTCAATAGAAAAAGGGAAAGAAAAGAATATGATTGCAATATCATATGATTTTCTAATATAAAAAAAAAAGTACCAAGATTACAGCTTCATCTTCAGTAGTATTTTTTACTGCGCTCACACCATCGCGAACAGCATCCTTAATCTGGGCAATTGTATGGTCATTAGGCCCTGCGCCATTAAAAGTGAAAATAAGGATTAAACTACCACATTACTTGCCAATGGCAAAAAAAAATTATGAGTATCATGTAAGCATTACCATGACAGCGATGCAGGATATATATTGACACATGGATAGAGAACAAAACTGTAAATATAATTTTGCAATTCGCGGGAGCTACTGACTGAATACCTTTGATTAAGATTGTGCAAGAATGAGGGTTCTTCACATTTTCGACAAATGTATACTTCTCTTCACCAAGGACATGCTCGTATACAAGTCCAGCCCAGCCAAGGCAATCAGGAGTTAAATCATCTACAGAATTTACAGCCTCCCCTCCACAAGCCAAAACCAACCGTTCCATATTTCTCCTCTTTGCTCTTCTCAGAGCAATAATCTACAAATTCAGGGGTTAGAAAAAGGTTGAACAAAAGAATTAAACTGCACAGAAGTATAGCTAGTTCATAACAGAACACCAACGCACTGCTGTATCCGTGGCTTGACAAAACCAATATGACCAGACTTTATAAACATTATTTTGACACGGTATTCCTAGAAGTTCTACAACTAGCTGACACTCTGGCTTTTCAGCATGTCGTATATTAAGATTCACACTGACATTCAGAAAATTGTTAAAATGCCTGGTAGTATCGACTCCAATGTAAGTGCACAGATTTTACTAAATGATACATTTTTTAGTCAAACAACCAATTCAGAAATTGACAGAAGGAAATAAATAAAAATTGTGGAAAAAATTCACAATGATTCATGCTTACCCCTGCCCTTGCCAGAAGGTCCAGAGATGGGGGATCAATTCCCTTCTGATTGATAACGACAAAATTATTGTCATTACCAGAACAAACCTGCAAGTCATAAAACATAGAAAACATCTCAGCATGTCCAGTAATGCTCGTGCTGCATCAACAATTTGAATGCAGTACCCATTATAACACTCTACCTCATTTTTCAGCTCAATAATCTTTCTAACTCTCTCATCAACCTGACGCCTTTCAGCTAAAACCATTGCTTCTCTCTGCTCTGCATTTGAATAGAAAAATCCAGAGTTCACTTCACTGAGAAGAAAATCATCAATTCCATAATGAACAAAAAGCATAATTATGAGAACAGAAGATTCTAGCTGCACAAAGGAGTGCTACCTTGTTCACAAGCTCAAAAAGGTGAAAGCGATAATGCAAGCACAAAGCAAAACACTCTCAAGACAATGGTTTTTGCTCACAGATAACTAGTTTGTTACAAAAGTATAAAGAGCTCCATATACAAATACTGTTTCCACCATTTTAGAAACATTTGGAAAAATTATTATCACCGAAATTTACACAAGTTTCTTTTCAACCGAACTTCTACATGTTTACCTTTTCTCATACTCCAGAGATATATTGGCTGTCAAGACGTAACAGTTCTCTGCTCGTCGCTTCATATCAGGATGCCTGGAACCATGATCAAGGACAAGACCCTCAACCTAGAATAAGACATATGTTAACGAAGAAACTGCAGAATAATGACAAATATTTCTATCCCATATACATAGCGCTGACAAAGCATACCCAGCAATAAAAAAATAAAAGTTAATATGACTCTCAATTCCATCATTGAATCTTGGAATGAAAAAAATAATAATAATAATATAAAGAACAATGGAACTACATCCAATCGTATTCATCAAGTGATCAAGATCAAAGGAAAATCTTAGAGGTTGAGTTATAAGATTTTAACATACCAACCGTGTGTCCGCATCAAATTTATGGCGCATGTGCATAATCTCCACCATAAACAGATCAATTGCCTCTTCAGGTTTGCAGATGCATAGAACCTGTCAATAATGAATCCATAGTATGTAACAAATGGAGATGCGAGAGGTTTAAGATGAATACTAGATTCCATAAGCTGATTAATTGAAAATTAGAATCACACATGGAATGAACGTAATCTCAAGCCTTCTTGCATAAAGCACAATGACTCACCGCATTTACAACTATGTCAGTCAATTGATCAGCCAATGCTTCATGTAACTGCAAAAAGAGAACTTTTCTTATTAGAATGATATGTGAAAGGAATAGGTTTACATTGCTGAACAGGACTCAAACGTACAAGTAAAAGATAAAAGAAAAGCATAATTCGAGATACCTTTGTTCTCACAGTTGTTCTTGCTACCATTTTTAGGATTTCTTTGTCAGGCTCACTGCCCATTACCACAGGAATTTTAAATTTCTCAATGAATTGAAGTGTTGCTCTTTTGGCAATCTCAAAACCATCAACCAGGACACGTGGATGCATCCCTGAAACAAACAAAAAGAAAGAATTATCATCAAGGGAAGATCAGAAGAAACATACAATTTGAACACATTTCAAGCATTTCTTTGCTACAAAACAGTGAACAGAAGCCTCACTCCCAGAGCAACAACCAAGCAGACTCCTACTATAAACTTGAACTTGTAAAACTATAACACACTGATATGGACAAAACATGTTTTGAATTCTAAGCAAAAGAACTTCATGTTCCAATCTAGCACAACAGAAAGCACCCTTAGGTAACAGCAAACCTTCATCAATGTAGCGTTCGGACCGTTTCATAAGCTCGCCAATGAACAGAACAGTAGAGGTGGTGCCATCCCCGCTGATGTCATCTTGGGCAACAGCTGTCCTTGCAATCATAATTGCAGTAGGGTTTTGGATTTGCATTTCTTTGAGGAGAGTGTTGCCGTCTTTAGTGAGCTTGATGTCTCCAGCTCCGCCGACGAGCATTTTGATGGTGCCTTTGGGGCCCAGGTTGGTTTTGAGAACATCCTGCAACCCCTTGGCGGCGTTGATGTTCATGTGCAGGGCCGCCGATTTGTTCAGCACCTCCGCATTAGGGTTTAGAACTCGCAGAGACATCTTGCTTCTTCTTCTACTCCAATCCCAACTTCTACTCGAATAGAGATGGTGAGACTGAATCATCAAACTGTTTGTGCTTGTGTAAGTGCGACTGTGCAAATCATTCCATGGCCAAGCGTAGATATGAACAAAATGATAGACATGGGCTAAATGAAAGACATGGGCTTCGGGACATATGCAAAACATGGTTCCTGTGCTTCATCGTTACACTTGTCCCTCACATGATTCTTGTTTTCGGACCCAAGAGACGTCCTATTTTCTTCTTATGTCCCTCATGCTGTGACACTGTATCTTTAAGGGTCAGTATGCTACCCAGTTCTTTAATCAAGCCAAAAGATTTTGTAGACAATTTGGACAAGACTTCGGCTGTTTAAGGCCCAGTTTGGAAATGGAAAGTATATATTTTTTCTTTTAGTGTGAGGTGGATTTCAACACGAGCAAATGGTAAAGATCACTTTTGATGATTATGCTCACAATGGACCAAAGAAGCTTGTAACATCTCGGAAATTTTGTTTTCTATTTTGAAATGCAAAATTTTTTTGAACTATTTACATTCGAATTTCTATTATTTTTAAACTCTTAATAGTTTTCATAAATTATTAAAAATTTTGGATTGTCAAATTTTGTCTTTGGAGCCTGTAGGATTAACCTAGACTTCGTTACGACTTACGAGTGTGTGAGTTTTTTTTTTTTTTTTTTATCAAACAAACAACTAAATACTACAACGAGTCTATTGTAAGACGAATTCACGACCTCCCACTTACGGAGAGAAGACTAATGCCATTAGACCTAATGAAACTGGGCAGCTCATTGGAGTTTTTCGTAAGACATTTCGGACGTCTGAGCTCTTTTAATGATTTCTGAAAGTTTAATAATATCCAAAAATTAATTGAAAATAGACATTATGAGGTGGCTGCTTCTAGACCATTGATTTCAAATAACCGTTTGATCTCAGCCTTCCATTTCTCTATATATAAGGATGTATTAGTTTCAGACTCAAATCAGGTCAGCGTGACTTAAGTAACAGCATTGGGTTAACCCGACTGTATTCGTTCTTCGACAACGGCGTGGAAAAAGATTGGTAGCGTCGGCTGTCAGGACTCACCTCGAATTTCACCCTGAAATCCAAAGTAAACCCTGTAGGGATCACCTCCAAAGGAAATTCTACCGAAAATTCGGCATAACCTCCCTTGAAAATGGAAAACTCTTCCTAAAAACACATGCAAACACTTCTAAAAGTTCCAACTCTAACCTTATAAACTCCTGGAGCCTTTGTGCTCCCCAAAAATCACAACACCTCCCAATTTATATTTACTAATCTAATAATAATCTCATAACTAACAATTCATCGGTTCAGAGCAATTATAATAGTGAAAGGAAGATAAATATATAAATAAACGGAAGCTATATGATGGACTATGCCTCGACTCCATGTATGTCTGACCTCAACTATGTTAACTTGCAAACTAGGCATTTAAAAACCGAAGGGCCCAGGGGAGAAGCATTTGAAGAAAAAAAAAAGTTAGAGTGAGTGGACAAAAATAAAGTTAAAATGATCGAACAATTAAATAAGACTTTATGCTTTCCCAAAATAATATCTTCAGGAAAACTATGTTGCATGCAATAAATAATAAAACTCAACTCAGAAAATTGGCAAATACTGCAATACGTGACTAGCCCCGCTAGTCACCAATACTTTATGATTTTGAGCCTCCTAGGCTCTAGTATATAAGTATGTATTTACACACGTCATACTTCTTGTATGAATTCTTGTGAAAAATAAAAAAAATTACAAGGCTACTACACTTGCGTCCCACGCTCACGTCACACCATAGTAGGAGGTTTAATCGTTACATCATTAAGGCGGAAAAGACGGGTGTATATACGTGCATATCCCCTATACGAATTCCTACATTCATATAGAGTTACGACGCTTGCGTCCCACGCTCACGTCACACCATAATGGCGGCTAATTGCTACACCATTATGGCGAAAAAGCACGTATGACTAGCTAGCATTTATATACATATTATCCTAATAAATATAAATATATATCTCCACCGAAAATCTCATTTTCGGTAACTCCCCAAATTAAAGAAAATTGCCAATTATAAAAGAAGCAATATATATATACAACTCCACCGAAAATCTCATTTTCGGTAATTCTCAAAATAGCGAAGTTAACAAATAAAATAAGAACATTTACTTCCGAAAATAACTTCGCATAAAATAACTCACAAGAGGAAAACCAATTCCATAAATTAATAATTCAGTCAAATAAAATCATTCATTAAACGTGAAACCATTGCATGGATTTAATTTAAAATAAACGTTCACTCACAGGTTAAGCCTAAGTCTTCCAATGCTTGAAAAACCCCTCGAGCACTGCCTCCAACAATTCACACTCTCGAGTCAATCCCACGTCTGACTTTAAACAGTAGAACAAATCGGTCAAACCAGACTCCGAAATAATCATTAACTCAATGTCTTTCCTAGTTTGACTAGGGTTCCTGGGTTGACCAGGATTGACAAATAATTGACTACGGTTGACCAGTTTACTAGTTTTCCGTAATTGGAAGGTTTCCAAATAGGGAAAGTTTCCTGATATAGAAACTTTCCAAATATGGCAGTTTTCTTAAGTCACAACCATTATTTTCCTAAAAAGAAAGCTTTAACACTAATCGGAGAAGAACTTGAAAACTACCTTAACGGCTCTCAGCCGGATATGCTACCTCGCCGGAATTTCGCCATGACCTCCCCGTATTCTTCAACACCAAGTTCTCGACATACAACAATCAAAACAACTGTAATTCAGTAATCCAACTCCAAAATCAAGCATCTGATTCAACTCAGATACACTTAAAAGAATATATTCTTACCCCTGCCATCAAATCTGCCAATGAATATCAACATTGCCCTCTCCTCATCCAACCCTCACCTTCAATCGATAAGCAGAGGCCTTCCAACACCACATAGCCTACAAACAGCCCTCTACTTCGATGCAGTACAACAATCGCGACCTCGAAAGCTTTCCCTTGCAGGCGGTAGCTGTTAGAAAATATGGACTTTACACACGTTGAATAAAGCTCAATTGATAATTGCATTAAGTGTTAAACCTATTTCTACATGGATACACATACGAGCACAAAGTGCTATGTTTATAATGTGTTTCCTGCCCTATTTAGCTATGTTATTCTTGTAATAATGTCATCTCTAACATGTTTTGTGAGTGTGAAGGCAAAAGAGCAGAAAAGAAAAAAAGGAAGCTAAAACTGGCAATTTAAGAGAAATCCTAATCAAAGAAGGATTCCTGGTGCAGCAAGGAGTCTCATTAAGTCGCAAAAACTGAGGATAAGTCGTTTAGGAAACTTTCCTGTTTTGAAAAGGGAAAGTTGCCTATTTCATTTTAAGAAACTTTCTTATTTTGATTTAGGAAACTTACTATTTTGGAATCTTTCCTATTATGACTTCCCTAAAATATTTAGGAAACTTTCTTTTCTTATGAGACAGGGAATCCATTTGAAGTCAGAAAACCTAATCCAACTTGGAATAGGAATCTGTGAACGTGTATAAAAGGAAGGACAAATTCTGCAGCAATCAAGGGATTTATGTGTGCTAATATAAATCAGAAATTAAGAGAGATTCTTTCCTTTAATTTCGTCATTTGAATTCTTTTATTCCCTACCATATTTATCTGACTTTATTTCTCTTTCAGGAACCCTAATTGCACACCAGGAAAGGAAGGAAAATCAAGGATTTTCGTCAAGGGTCTGATTGAAGGCAGAAGAAGGAAAGTTATTCACTGTTGTTATTTTCTTTGGAGAACAAGTAACGAACCTGGTCTTCATTCAAGCTCCATTCGAGATATGATTACGTAAGATATTCCAGAGAATTCTGGGGAGTTCTAAATCAAGATTTGAAGCAATAATTCACTACCATTGGATCAGAAGTTGATCAAGGGCTAGGAGACGACCTAGGGTTTGACGTGTTCACTATAAATAGAGGCTCTCTTCTTCACAATTTTCATCATTCATTCACGTTAAAACCAGAGAGATACAAGAGCAGCAGCAGACCGTCTTTTCCTCTTTTGCCGAGTTCATCCTCTCTTGCCAGACCTTGAAGGACTTCTCCACGAAGGTAGCAGAGTTGGAGACTTGAAGCACTGAAGCCAAGCATCCCTTTTGACGTCGCCAAGCTTCCTTGGAAACTGAAGAAAAAAAAGTGTAAACACTGCCTTTACTTTGTTTTGATTTTCTTTACAACTTGAAAGCATGTTTCGGATGTTAACCTTTGGATTTGTAAGCATGTTTTGTTTGTTCTTGTATTCAATAGATTCAGAATTTTCTAAAACGTATTGATGTTTCGTTAATGATTTTCTGGCGATCCGATCTCGTGAGTTTTAATGATTGAAAGTTTGTGTTTATGTTTAAATAAAAGAGTTAGAATGCATGCTAACTATTGCTATGATTCGTGCTAAGCTTCTTCAAGTAAGTATGTTTCTCGAAGTGGTGAAAACTATGTAATAATAGTTGAAAACGTAAACTGCAGTAAATGCATATCACGACTTCTCAGGTGTGCCTTGCTGTTGAATCTCAATTCTTTATTTCTTAATGATTTGTGTTTATTGTGGACACGTACTCTTCAGTATTGAATGCAGCAATTTACATGAAATAATCAAAGTTCTACACTTCTCTGTGCTTAGGTGATAAAGTAAGTAGAATTAAAGGAATTCATGTCCTCTTCAAGCTTGTGTTCCGAGATTGTTTCTCTTGTTAGAAACTTGCATGATAATCAGATTGCTGGAATGAGATTCGGTAGAATTCGAGTTTGCATGTGTTTGCGATGTTGAATGAATCGATCACTTGTATATATTTTATTTTCTTTTTTAGTAGGAACGTAGAAAAAACATTCAAAAGAATCCCCCTTATCTATTGTACCATGTGTATATTTGTAACTAAATACTTGTAAATACTTTTAGTTACTGATTCTTTAGTGTAACCGTGACTGCAGGAGCGCCCTTTAAGTCTCTGGATTGATCGAACCCTATTTACCAATACTACACTCTGATAACAAAAGGGTTTTTAAATTACGCGCCCGGTTACAGCACGTCAGATACAATCTGCCTATCACATCCTAGTTGCTTAATGAATCGGTGTATAATCTCATTAAGGTAAGAAAATCTATTTTGTCTTAAGAAAGACTAAATATCAGCATTATATTGGAAATCTAATAGATGACTTATGCCTTAAGAATGTCCTTAATGGGAGGAACCTTAGGGTTAACGATTCTATATAAATAGATGGTTTTGGTCCCTGTTATCACCACGATTAACAAGCATAAGTTCTGTCCATTGAGAATCTTATTGTGGTGACTAATAGAAGACCTAGCCTAGTTGTTTGTGTTTCTGGAAGCATCAATGGAAGGAATGGTTGTTCATCCTCATGGTATGTATAAAGTTCTTATTTCGATTCATGTTAAGCATATGAAATCCAGTATTGTGAGCTTGTAATCATTAAGTTTATCTTACAGTACCTTCCTTGCCAGAAATCCGAGTTCGGGTCTCCTCTAACACAGCAGCAGAAACACTCCTTGTCTCCATACAACCTAGTCTTGGCTCCCTGGTGATCGATGTGACTTCAGGAAGGAGCGGAGGAACGCTGAACAACCTCAACGGCGTCAATGGCGATGGCTTGCCGGAAATCCCAAAATAGGCAGAAAATAGGGTTTTCAAATTAGGGCTCGAATTAAGAAGAGAAAGACTGAGAAAGGAAGAGGGAAGAGAGGCAAACGAGAGCATACCTGTCACCATCAGAGGTGACGCCGGAGTTCGCCAGACTTTTGTGAACTCTGTGGAGCACCCTTGATTTTGATCTACAATAATTTGATTGTTTGTGGAATTTGATTACTGGGTTTTGAAGAGAAGGAGGAGATCATTTTGATAGTGGTCTCGCCGTTTAGAGTGGCCGGAGACGACGGTGCTGCGTTGGAGAAGTGCAGCGGCAAGAGGAAGACAAGGGAGGAGAGAGAGAGGGGCTTGGGTCAACGCCCAAATTGAGTTTTTGACATAGTCAACCCATCTCTTTTCCCTTTACACCCGAACTAACGGTCAAGATCGAAACCCTAATTGATCAGACGGCCAAGATTAAATGAGATATTTTCTAATTTCAGGAAATTAATTTATTTTACCAAACCTTCAATAAATCTTAGAAAAATAGCTCAAAGCTACGACACATAATCCTAAGACACCGGTGAACTCGTATCAACGCGTACTACGACTTCGGGTCCTTAAAGAAGAATTTAACAATTGGCGAAAAAAACTCGAAAATGAACACGAGCGTTAAATTACCGAGTACGGTTAAACTCTTAAGTAACTCGTAGAAACACCCGGTAAATAGGTAAAATTAGGTCTGAGATGTTACATTGGCTTCGTCTCGGTCTCTTCGTCCTCCCTATGGTCTCAGTTTTTTTTGTAGAGATCTGATGAGATAGAATAAAAAAAGGGAAGGTTGTCTGGGTTTGGTATTTTTTGGTTAGCTTTGTTGTCGACTCAGGTATAAAAGTCGGTCCATTTGTTTAGCTTTACATGCTTCTATACTTGAATTCGAGAATTGTTGAAGTTTGAAGAAAATAAGTTTTTGGGCACTACTGTTCGGCTAATGTGTTTGGGGGCGGGAGTGGCGGTGATAATTGGTGGTTGATTGTTTATGGATTTGGTTTTTATTTTGAATGAATATTAACTATTGAATTATTGTTAGAGTTGAAAGAATTGTGATCGTTAGAAGATTGAATTGTGTGGTTTGATTTCCGTATTCATACTTGTAAGTAGTTTGAGCTGTGTTATTCGAACTTGAAAGGTAAGTTGGATGTTCGTAGCAATTTTAAGAACTTGCCGGAGTTGAATGGTGAAAACTTAAGAATTGGTGATCAAATGTTAGTGTTGGTAGACAACAAAAAAATGTGCAGTTTGGAAGAAGTTCAATATGTTTGTCTCGAATGGAAAACGAGATTAATGTATCGAACTACGGGGAGGAGTAGTAGAATTTGGTATATTTGGTGAATAAGTATTGACGTGCTACTCGAATATATTATTCAATAATTATTGAATAGTTGAACCATTGTGTTAAGCATGTGAGATAACCGGATTTCATTTGGAAAAAGAGCTTTCGGTGTGCATAGTAAAATTGGACATTGAGTGGATTTAAAGTAGTGCAAAGTTCTACCAAATAAGGATTCGATAATAGGATTGAAGATGCGTGTCAATCCCTTAATCAAAAGGATAAAATTTTCATATGGCATGTCGATGTGTTAGAACATCTTTACTAATGCTAGGCATTTTTGAGTGAAATTTTAGTTAAATTAGCTAAAATGTTATTTTGGTTAACAACTTTAGAAATACGTCTGTATCAATGTTCTCTACTTTAACTACTATCAAATTAATATTATTCTTCAAATGAAGATTACATATAGTTTATATGTATTTATATATCACATAAAAAAATCTTAAAATGAATACATTAAATTATATAGAGTCTCATCTCGCTCTCTATATTTAGCTAGCAAAATAGCTAAAAACCTAAAAAGCTAAACACGCTCTTAAAAATAGCTAAAAACCAAAATAGAGAGTTTGATAAACATGTTTTTACTAGTTTGAGCAGCATTGGCGATAGAGCTTGAGATTCCATGTAGGGTCTCTCGAGGAACCTAATTTGTTTAAATGGTTGAATATAGTTTTGATTCAAATCGGTGAATTGTTTGTTATTAATTGTTTAACTCTTGAATGTTATCGTTTTTTATAAACGCATGTTATAGTTTTTGATAAAAGCATGTGTAACACATTCTAAAAGGGAAAAGAAAAAAAGAGAGGCCAAAACAGGTGTCGATCACTCTCTTCTTCTTCTTCTTCTTCTTCTTCTTTTGCAATGGCTCATCCTTTTCATAGAGCTCTCAATGGGCCATTTGGAGATAGGGGCCCTTGCCACAACACTGATGATATTGACCAAGCCAGCCACCATGGCCGCTGATCATGAGTCTCTCTCGGCCCAACTCATCGATTGGAATATTATGTAACTATCAGTCATGATTGCCGATCTTAAGTCCCTCGATCGTCGATCACCTTTGTCTAGTTGTCGTTCTCGTAGTCCTCGACTCAACAACGTACACAACAACAAACCCGTTGACTCGCTCCGTGGCTCGTTGGCTGCGTTGACTGAGTTGTTACATTTTCATTCCAATGTTTGGTGACACAAGGAAACTCATCCGGAAAGTTATTAAAAAGTTGATGATTAATATAATAAATTATATAGTGAGTAATAAATGTAAGGAAAATTGAGGAACGTGATTCATTTAGATTTTGGGAGGAACCTCCTCTTTACCCCCTATTTTCCCTTCAATTAGAGTGTTTCCTTTCGTTTCGCTTCCCCAAATGCAAGAAGTAACAACTTTCTATTTCTGATGCTTACTTTCCGTGAACCAAACGAGTATAGCATCTTAAACCGGTTCCCTATAGTTTCTCTATTAATTATAGGGAAGCAAATGTCAAAGCTTTAAGCAAATTTTCTTCTACAACTCCAATAAATTTTCCTTATAGTTTCCGTGAACCAAACGAGGCCTAGAGCATCTTCAACCGGTTCCTTATAGTTTCTCTATTATAGGGAAGCAAATGTCAAAGCTTTAAGCAAATTTTCTTCTACAACTCCAACAGATTATCTGTTTTAGAGATTTTATTATCATTCTCTAAATCCGTCAATAAAATTTTAGAGTTCCCTACAAATTTAGGGAATCTCTCTCTCTCTCTCTCTCTCTCTCTCTCTCTCTCTCTCTCTCTCTCTCTCTCTTCAAGTTCCTTATTTTAAAGACAATTACAAAGAATCTGTAGGAGTAAATAAAAATATTTTTTCTCTAAAATAGAGAAAGTTCAAGATTTAAGAAAACTGTTGGAGTTGATGTTATAAAATGGACTTCCATATCTTTAAAATAGTCGTGTAGAGGAACCGAGTACTTGTTTCCACACAAGCCCATATAGCGAGTAAAAGCTTCATCTCCATATGAATCAAGGAGTCGAATAAAATCAACTACTAAAAATAGAAGAAACAAAACTGAGGTAGTCCGAAAGGACAAATTATATCTCCTCGAGACAATTTAGGAGTTTCTCAAATGTTATACGGAATAGTCTTGATCGATGCATTCCGTGCATGCTACATACGCCTGCACCATATAATATACACAATTAAACACACATATAGCAACCGCTATAAGTTAAGTTTGAAATATTAATCTGGATTCTGGACAATATACAAATAGGTCCCCATATAAATATAATACAACTCTGAACTTGTAACATATACATGAAACCAAATATCTTTTTTCAGCCTTTTGTATAGTACAGGCCGGCAGAGAGATAAACATAATAAGTTTCTCTTAGGGCTCTGTGCTTTCTTGAGACAATAACTATGTTGTTTATACCTTTCATTGTTTTCTTGCACGCTGAGGCAATATATAATATATGTTCTTGTTCCCTTTTTTATTATCGGAAAGAAGAAGAGCGTCTTATTGTGTTGTTGATGTATGGTTTTGTTATTTATAGTTTATGTGGCAACCCAAGTACCTGGTAGAATTTGAAAGATTGGAAAACGGAAAAGCACGGAGGACGGATTTGATGGAAGGCAAGGACGGAGTAGTAGGTGAAATAAGACGACTTAACATCATCTACTTCCTTTCTTGTATGGAGCGCTTTGATAATCCCCATCTCATTAGTGTCGATCATCTTAACCGTAACAGGGTCTTTCTGCGAGGTATCTACTCTCTCTCTGCCCATGTCACTTGTTCATCATTTTGTATTCTCAATTTATTTTTTAATTTATTTACTTATCTTTAATTCTGAAATACAGATGTAAAGAGGTGGCTTGCGGATTTTCGAGGGAAAGGCATGTCATGGCCAGAGACCTTCAATTGGTCCTGCAAGAGGTTCAATTCAATTTTATATACCTTCCATTACAAATTTTTATTCTCTTATTGGTTATCATTTTAAATTGGGTTTTGGTTTCACTCAACACAAGTTAAAACTTAGAAAATCATCGTTAATTACGTACATGTTATCCAGTTTGCATGTATAGACAGATAAGAAGATGTGTTAGATTTTTAGAATGAAATGAAAATCGTATTAATAGATGGAGGCCAGAATGACATCTTACAAGAACCTAGAAGGGCTTGCGAATTTCTGAGGGAAAGGCTTGTCATGGCCAGAGACCTTCAATTGGTCATGCAAGAGGTTTAATTCAATTTTATATATCTTCCATTACAAATTTTTATTCTCTTATTGGTTATCATTTTAAATCGGGTTTTGGTTTCATTCAACACAAGTCAAAATTGAGAAAATCGTCGTTAATTACGTACATATTATCCGGTTTGCATCCATAGACAGATAAGAAGATGTGTTAAATTTTTTGAATAAAATGAAAATCGTATTAATAGATGGAGGCCAAAATGACATCATACAAGAACCTCGAAGGGCTTTATATATAGCACCATTACATTGAAATTATAGAAGCATATATATACTAGAGAAGAATATTGTCATCGCCAGTGCGCTCAATTTCGATGCTCAAACAATATGCAACCATAGCAGATTGGTTGATATGTTCGAGTACAAATCATAGAAGCATATAGATACTAGAGAAGAATATTGTCCCACCAGTGCGCTCAATTTCGATGCTCAAACAACATGCAACCATAAGATGTAGTCATAAGCCATAGTATGTCAGCTCGTGCCTAATCAAAGGATAAAACTACAACTTATCCTTGTCCTTAGAGAATCTTACTTTCCAACTTTATTGCCTTTTCCGATGACTAGTCACTCTAGTTTTTTCTACGTATCTAGACGTCTAGTTTTTTTCTCTGTTAAGCTCACGAATAAGTGAACTAAATGTATAATGTAATGACACTATTGTGATCCTTGTAGTTGTAATCTGATCATTCTGGTTTCATTTATATAAATGATTTATTATTTTAAATTTATTGAATTAATGTTATATTAATTAATTAATTAATTTAATTAATTATATATTACATATGTATGTATATGCAGGAGATACAAGAAGGGTTATGTTTGGCAGGACTTGTTAGATGACGACCTCATCACCCCTGTCTCTGACAATGAATATGTCCTCAAAGGCTCCCAAATGCTCTCTCATTCCTGTTTTGGTATGTTTTATTTATTCCTAATTGAAAAATTGAAAATGAAATCCATAAATTAAGTCGATTATGATCAATGTACCATATATTGTCTATGTAAAAATTTCCATGCCATTAATATTTACAATTCTATTACAGATTCTCCGCATTCATATGTATATGCTGCTGAAAAGAAGAGGTGCTTGTTCAAAGAGCTGCAGCCACCTAATTCTGAAGAAGCTGCCATTCAAATGCACCAAACTACAAAAACATCCTTTGAAACGGACCAACCACCTCATAATTCCGGCTCATCTTTGATCCATGTTGATGCAGTAAACATCCAAGGAGATTCCTCAACCATCAAAACCAACGATACAAATCACGAACAATCACCAATAGAAAACTCGGGTTTCTGCTCCAACTTGTTATTGAAGAAGAAGAAGAAGAAGAAGATTAAGTCGTCCGACGAGTACAATAACAAAGACAGCAAAGAAATGGGTTGTAGTACTACTAGTAAATGTTCATCTTCTTCTTCTCCACATAATTCATCATCACCTCAATCTCAATCTGAATCTGTGCCTGTGCCTGTGGGAAAGAGTAGTAAGAGACGACACTTGAGCATGTTCCGCAATTTGATTAACTGCGGTGCTGTGAACACGAACGACGCCGCGCACGTCAGGTTGAATCGGGACAGTAACAACAATGACAGCAGCAAAGACATTATCATTAGCAAAGAAAAGAGGGATCAGAACGTAGGTGCTGTTGGGTCTGCCGGACTCTTTAGGACATGTATGGATCAGCAGAAGCACCAAAACCATACTTGGACAACTGCTAGGTATCATCCATTCCGGCCCTAGCTATTTCACTAATTCATGATCGATCAGAATATTATTCTCAGAATGCTTGCTGCTGATTAATAATTCTCTCTGGATTTGATTTCTTGTTTGCAGCAAAAGGGCCGATGATAGGAACCAAAAAACAGCTGCTTCTGCTTACAAGCCAATACGTTGGCCCCATTGCTCGTAAGTTGCCTATACCGTGGGAATATAATTTCGGGTCTTTTTTAATGTCATGTTTAGAAATGCATCCGGAAAATTCAAAAGCATTTTGAACTAATAAAGAAACTATATATACATGTTCATATAAAACTACTCCCGACGACAGTAACAACTCATCTCCTCAAATCATAACCAATCTTTAGCTCACGCTAGTCCCATGGATTCACTTGTTCTGAGGAATATAATTGTGAATCATCATATAATTTTTTTTTTTTTAAAAGGATCATCACGTACTTTTAGTTGGCAGAGATTCAGCCTTGTACGTTGGCCTTATTTGTTAACCTTGCTTTGTTCAAAATAATTTTCAAGAGATAACATGTGTTTGGTCATGTCAAAGGAAACAACAGCTTCTACTTTCTTTGTTCCACTATGGCACTTGATCAGTCTCACGGCAATATACAAAACTTTGCATAAATGTGACATTCAACTAGTTTTGTTTTTTGGTAATAAACTAGTTTTCTCTTACCATTTTGTTAGTCAGCAAGGATTGATCCCCATGTCAAATGTTTCAATCTATAAGTATATAACTAAACAGATTCTATTGTAATCATCATGATTCGTGAGTGCAAAACAAATTTGACACATATGAGAACCCACAACATTGAGCCAATATCAATTTTGGCTTAATTAAGCGTCTAAATTTGAAGCTTTGGATGCAGGCATTGCAGGAAGCAGTTTAAGCCAGACAAATTCCACTCACACATGAAATCCTGCAAAGGAATGAAAGCTCTGTCAAAAAATGCTCCTGCGTCTGTGAGCAAGATGCCATGAAATGGAAACAAGGGCAAGAATATCAGGTTCGTGCTATTTCGCGGCCAGCTGGATATGCGCTTGTAATTATTATTATTTTTTTTACAAAGGGCCTGTAAAGAGTAATTGTTATCCGAATTCTCAGCTTGAATTTAAGTTGTTTGGATTTATTTGGATGTCTTATAATCATTAGATGGAGCAAAAATGACATAAGAATGACATAGTGGTCTTAAATTGTACTCAATCCAATGGTTAGAAATCATCTAAGCAAATCCAAACAATATAAATCCAAGTAGAGAAGCTAAATTCAATTGCTATAAGGTTTAACGACCAAAAAAAAAAAAAAAAAGGTTATGTCACGGACCTGAGGAAATGAAAGCTCTTTAATTTAATTACCTAGTTTATGTACCATGAGAGGGACTAGCACTTTTTTCATTATAAAATTCACAACGAATTTTCTTTTCAAGCTAGAATAGTCATTGTCGGTGAGTTGTGGTTTAGTTGGTTGATTAACCTGACTGACAACGCTAATGTCATGTGTTCAATCAAGCCTGACATATTACGCACTTCTAAGAGCATGACACATATCAAATGCACTACCTTAAGGAGCATAAGGCTAATGTGCATATGACAGGGTCTCTTAAGACTTACCTGAATTCAAAAGAAACTTAAAAAGTTGGGGAAATTCTAAGAACGGTGCGTTACATGTGGCTCACTCCTAAGTTCAGTACATTTTCTTTCAAATTGATCAAAACTGTACATGAGGTTGGAAATTCGACCAACTTGAATTGACGGCGGCCAACTTGATTCAACGCAAAAATAAAAATAATGGAAGGGGATAAGAAGAACCAACACAAGAAATTTGTGCGAAGTTTTGCAACAGGTGATTACGTGTATAAAATACAAGTAATTACTGCTTAAACATACGAATTAAGTTAATCTTTAAGTTAATTAATATATAATTAATTCATATTTGTTTATTCATAGGAAATAAGCGGAGTTGTGGTATTAGGGCTTTGAAGTCAAATAGTGGTCAGACAGAGCAAAGCAAAGAAATGATGGAGGCGGTGGATGTTGAACCAATACAAGCGAGGCCTTACGAGGGCGAAGAGTCGGAAGGCGAGGCGGCCGTGAATAATGGAGCCGCAATGAGTCGGACCAGTGAGCTCACCATCGCCTTCGAGGGCGAGGTCTTCGTGTTCCCCGCCGTTACTCCCGACAAGGTTCCCTTCCTTCATCTCGTTTAATTCTTAGCTGCCTTGCTCACTTCTTAGGGAATGATTGTTTGAACAGCATTTGAGGTGTTCAAGGTTTGTCTATAGTCCTAGTAGTCCATGAGCAATTTGCCATCTTCACTGATGATCTAAAACATACACTTTAATACCATCTTTTGTTTTGAAACAAGTTTATGGAGTCAAGTATGACTTAACTAATTTGTAGGTCTGGTTCTCTTTGCTCTTTCTTTATTCATGTTAGACTGGAATAATAAATGGTTTAATCGGTGCATGCTTAAGTGCAGCATATACTTGTGCAATGTTATGTAAATAATTTCTGACTTCTGGAATATCAATTACAGGTACGAGCAGTGCTCTTGCTATTAGGAGCACGTGATATACCAGCCAGCGATATACCAAGCAGCGTCCCTAGCTCTGGGTTTTCTCTACAACAGAATACCATGGTAAATCCTGTAAAGACTTTGCTTCTCTTTTCATTTTGTGGGTTTTAATATTTTCTCTAATTAAGGTCTTTTTAAAATAACTCTGTAGGGCATAGGCGACTTCTCACGAAATTCAAAACTTTCACGAAGATTTGCATCTCTTGTTAGGTTCCGTGAAAAACGGAAAGAGAGGTGCTTTGACAAGAAAATTCGGTACACTTGCCGTAAAGACATTGCTGAGAGGTAGTGCATCTTTTATCATAATGCATGGAATACTTTTCTTTTGTTTTTCTGGCTGGTGCTAGTGATTGGTGGAATGCAGCTGTGGCCTCTAGACTGTTATTATATCTTATGAAAAACAATGGGTTCTGAAGGAGTGATTATACTTGATGTCTTGCATTACTTGGGAATCAGCATTTTTTCTTTTTTTCATTTTGATGACTTTTGATCCAATGCACATTCAAATTTTTTTCTTTTATTTCACTTGGACTGCTATCTAGATTTGTTTTTTCTTCTATTTAAAAAATTAACTGTAGATCCAAGTGAATATTTGGAAGGTAATCTTTCTTTGTTTAGTATAAGGACTTTGTTGTCTTGGTTCCCAGCTGTATTCTGGCAGTTTAATCTGATTTTTTTTTTCCTTCAAAGAGAGTTTACCCTATTCCTCAGACATCGTATCTCCCCGTTACACATAGCATGTGTAACGGGGAGATATAGCCATGTGAGTGAGGGAATCTTAATAACAACCTTTAGTTTTTTAACTGATTAGTATTACATGGACATATCTTCAGTTTCTCCTAAAGTAAGACATTTTGCCTTGTTGGTGGCAATTGGTAGGGTGAATACATGGTGGCTTTTCTTGCTTCATTGGTGACAGAAGAACCTTTTTATGT
The DNA here is from genome assembly GCA_009720345.1 of Fragaria iinumae. NCBI lineage: Eukaryota > Viridiplantae > Streptophyta > Magnoliopsida > Rosales > Rosaceae > Fragaria > Fragaria iinumae. The sequence continues at coordinate 12,300,495 of CM019118.1, read as the reverse complement.
TTATGAGGGGAATGGGGATGGGAGCGGATGAGCTTTGGGATCGATTGCTCTCCTGGTCTGCATTATGGGCTTAGTTACTGCTACTTTTGGGGTTAATATACTCACATTTGTATAGTGATTCGTGTGCGTGTGTTTGTTGGGTCTTCCAGAACTGAATTTTTTCAGCACTTGAAAGAAAGCATTGCTTTATGCATAGATAAAAATATGAAAAAAGAAAATAACAGAGGATGAGGTTGTACGATTTACTAACTTTAATAGTTTTCTTTTTAGAATGCATCGGAAGAATGGACAGTTTGCATCTTTGAAGGATCCTTCCAAACCGGTTGCGGGAAATTGTGATTCAAGTGATAGCGCTTCTTGTCCAGAATCTGTGTGAGTTAAATCCTTACTTTCAGCTAATATAACACTTTTTGGGTAAATCATTCGTGAATTCTTCATCATTTTATTCATCACGTGCTGTATGATAATTCATCTTATCTGTCTGTTGATTGCTGGCATGTAAAGCTTATGTGCTTCATTTCTGGTTTTCTGCACTTCTTAAGCTTACGTAGATGCTTCATTTCTGGTTTTCTGCACTTCTTAAGCTTACGTAGATGTCAGCACTGTGGGATTAGCGAAAAGTCTACCCCAGCAATGCGTCGGGGACCAAATGGCCCAAGATCTCTGTGTAATGCTTGTGGTCTCAGGTGGGCAAATAAAGTAAGTGCTTTCTGTTATGACCCTTCTGGGTAGGGACTGTATGATTACATGCATGAACGTATGCACCTGATCTGTGCTGTACTTTTTCTTAAAATCATTATCATGATGAATGTGATTACAGTTGACATGCATATGGTCTCATGGAATCACTACGGTTTGCATATTAAATAGAAAGTATCTTTGTTCTCAATTTCCAAACTCTGGAGGAAAGAGTTATGCTGTTGCATGCAGATCAGGCATGACAGATGGTTGTAATTATTTTCTGCTTTTTATGTTGTCCTAGTGCTTCATGTATACTACGGATCAATATATGTGATGCCATTTGATTTGCGAGCTCTCAGTGTTCTCTTTCTTATTGAGTTTGTGCAAGCTGAAGGGTTAATGCTATTATAATTTATATTCTATACCGTATTTTTGATTCCATTGACTCAGAAAACAAAGAAAATAAAAGAAAAAGAAACAGAAAAGAGAAAGGTCAGTGGAGGTACAACTTTGTGTATGTGGAGAACTTCACAATATTAACAACTCATAAAGCTTCATGCATGTCCATTGGAAGTAATCTGATTTCGGTGCACTTTCAATAATGTGTGTATCTTGTTAACAGCTCCCTTTACATTCATATATCTTGTTAAATTAAAAAGGGAAAGAAACAATGATGATGTGGTAATCAATACCTGTTTAAATTTATCCCTTTATTCTTGTCTGCAGCAAACATTTTGACCCCCTTATTATTTGGTTTCTCTTATCCTGTTTTTTGTTGAACTTGAAGGGAACATTGAGAGTTCTTACAAAAGCAGGGAGGGATATTTCTTTTGATCAAAATGAGCTGGTATGTATTCTAAGCTGTGTTGCCTCTACAGGCGGCATCAAATTATTATGTTGAGACTTTAGACTACTTAAAATCGAAATAATTTGTTTCTTTAATGTAGGAATATTAGTTAAAGTCAGTTATAAAATGTTCTCAACTAATACTCATGTTTCTGATACCCCATTGAATAATTGATGGTTTTGCATACTCTTTGAGCATACAAATTTCTTAATTACTTTGCCCTCTGTTTTCTTACATTTTGCTGCTTTCTTTTTTCAAAATAAATAAATCAATCAATCAATCAATCTAATTTGTGCTACCAAATCTGAGGTGTTATGTAAACTCCATCTTGAACCTTCAATCGTGGAATTTGAAAATTCACAAATGAGTTGATTTATTATTTTCCCCGGTCAGATTCTTTTGCCCTATTGTTGTGCTTGAAGTCCACAGGCATTATAATTTAGAAACCTTGTGTACACTGTTGTTTTAGTGGTGGTACCATAATGGCTATATAGTTTGGTGTAGTTTGGTGTATGTGTTCCCTATGTGCGTCAGTTAATTGGTTTCAATTCTTGTTTGGGTCTACTTTTGATTTGTGCACTTCTTTGACATTTTATGCGATTCTTTCAGCTCAGAACATAGTTGCATATTCTAAGCTGTTGCATAACTTAGTGCTGGTTACATTTTTGCTCATCAGGAAAGCCCAGAGGAGAATAAGCCTATTGCATTGAATGCCGAAGTACCTCCTCTGAGACTGGGCGACCAGGTACCATGTGTTTTCAAACAGCTAAAAGAATAGTGCATGAATATTCATATTGCCAATGTATTTGGTTTTCCTGTATTCTAGTCATCCTCCTTCCTATAGAGAAATGATATAAAAAGTTATGGAAGATTGATAACTATAATCTTGTAATCTGTGTAGAATAAATGGTGTTTTATTGCTTAGGTTGGCTAGTTAGGGTCTTTGTGCAAGACCATAGAAATTTTGAATTAATAGTTTGTGTGATACTGTGATAAATTTCAAATTAAAGAAAATTATATTTGAATCACAAATTTAGTCGTCTGATGTGCAGGACATGCTCGAGACAGCTGAAGCTGGTAGGAATCAGGTATCCATTCAAATGGAGAATTCATCAGTCAACCTTGATGAGCAGGTACTCTTTCTTTGCTCAACATTAACTAGATGGCTTGCCCAGTATTATTGAGCTCAGATTCTATTTGTAAGTTTTCGTTACCTTTAATTCCCTTTTGCTGATTTCATTCACGTGAATACATAAATGGAGGACATGCGTAAGGGGGAAGGTTCAGAATGGATCATTGCCCTACATACAAAGAACCCTTCCAATGATGAATATTCAATCCAGAAGCAGCTAAAAAAAAAAAAAAAACTGTCGAGGGATAGTGTCCAATATAAATGGGGTGTTAGTGATCTTGCTATTAAGTGGAGGGATAGTGTGAAGCTTTGGGGCTGAACCATTCTTAGAAAAATTACAATAGGTTAGTGTGTTTGCCAATAACTATGGAGAACCTGAGATTTAAAAGGGTCGTCAGGTTGATCTGCGCATACTGTGAATAATTGTAGGGATTAAGGACAGAAAAAGTACACTAGGTTATAGGTTTTTTATGGGGGAAGAAAGGGGTGGGATGGGCTGTAATGTACAGGAAAAGCTTTCTCTTCAATGACACTTGAGAAGCTCATACAAACTCTTATGAGAATACAAGATTCATGTAGTTGTTATCGGCAAAATTAAAATTTGCCACTGCACACAGAGAAGGTATCTCACAAAACTAAATATGAAAGTGAAATTAAGTCTAGACTTGCTGAAACCAATAAGGCTTTTCCAGTAGGTTGGACAAATTCTCTCCCTTTCAGTCTGTAGTTGGTAATAGGAAAGATTATGGCTTTGGAGGACATATGGGTGGGAGATCAACATCTAAGGTGCCGCTTTACTAGAATTTCAACCGTTCATAATTCTCAGACTAACAAGTAGTCTAATAAATTAAGCTATCTGGTGTACTGAGACTTTGCGATTAGAATGAACTAAAAGATGAGATTCGCATTAGTGGAGATCAAACTGGATGTCAGGAAATGGAATCTGGAGTCTTTTGGAAGATTTTCTACTATACCTTTTGCAACATCTAAGGTGCCGCTTTACTAGAATTTCAACCGTTCATAATTCTCACACTAACAAGTAGTCTAATAATATCTATCCGGTGTACTGGGATTTTGCCATTAGAATGAACTAAAAGATGAGACTTGCATTAGTGGAGATCAAAGTGGATGTCAGGAAATGGAATCTGGAGTCTTTTGGAAGATTTTCTAGTATACCTTTTGCAATTTTCTAATCGATAGTTTCTCTGATCCTAGGCAAGTTTAATATGAAAAGCTAATGATTCCCCAAAGTCAATACTTGTGATTTACTTCACCTAGGGGCTTCCATTGCGAATGCATTTAAATATATACCCTATATTCCATTAGTCAAGACTAGAAAGCTGCTGTGTTGCTTAGTTTTCTACTTGTGTTTCCTATGCTTGGCTAGTCTTGCTGATGTCTTTTTGATCATGTTCTTTTCTTGCTGTGAACTTCTTGTCCATAGCTCTTGTACTTCTTTTGTCCTATCGATGGAAGGTACCAAAACAAAAAAGGACTTTTGGTCTACATCTAAAGCCGCACATTGGCTCCACATCCAAATGTTAGATCATGTAAGCAGGGAAAGCTTAACTTCATTATGCATATTGACATGGACCAGTGAAAACATGTTAGCATTTTTCAAGTATTAAGGCTGTCAGAATCCAATAGATTGTTAGATTGTTGTGGATCATTGAAAGTGTATTGTCTTCTTTTGTTATGCATAACGATCATGTTATTTTTATACTTAGTACACTTTACACTACACTGCAATAAACATAAGCAGTATGTGGCAATTGAAGGTTACGGTAATTGGAGTGTGGGAAACTTAGATGTTGTTACTGTTTACATATTCCAATAGAAAATATCTCGAGGTTTCCTATGTTTTCTTTAATTAAAAATCCTGGCTATTATAAATTGAATTATAATACAGATTTGATGCGATTGCGGCTGTGTGTGTGAAACTTAGATGTTACTGTTTACATATTCCGATAGCTCGAGGTTTCCTATAGTTTCTTTACTTGAAAATCCTGCTATTGTAAATTGAATTATAATGCAGATTTGATGCAATTGCGGCTGTTTAGTCTTTTCATTTTCCCTCGCTCACATACTATAATGTGCAGGAGAATTTGGATGAATTAGCCAACGCTTCGGGGACAACATTTGAGATTCCTGCAAACTTCGAAGAGCAGGTATTGGTCTTTATCAGCTTGACATCACATATAGGAGACAGTCCATGTCCTTCAGATGGTCTAAATCTTAAATACTACAGCTGCAAGTCTTATAATCACAAACGTACAGGTGGTTGATTTTTACGATTGCAACATGGAGACTCACTGGGGAGGAACTTGAGAAGATGCTGTGTGCCTCTTGCTACAAACCCACGAAGTGGTCATGCTTTTCTTGTTGGCTAGAATGAAAGGTGCTGTGCTGGCGGCCACCCTACTAACATTTGATGTTCATGCCTTTGTGTATGTTTATAGATGAATCTTCACAGAAATCTCATCTTTCTGTTGGTAGGTAGAATATTTTGGAGGTCAGTTATATAATGTGAATAAAGTTTCGGTTAAGTTTCATGTCTTTGTTAGTTTGTTCTCCTCTTTCTAAATAAATTATGAGATAATGTGATTGTCAAGGGCTCAAGTCATATCAGTGTGATATTATGGTCGGAACTGTCCATTTTATAAATCACCTGTTCCATTATCTAAGAATATGAATCAAATCGGAGGTTTAGGTTGATTTTACCCGGACACTATATTTGTTCACTAGATTATCTCCGATTTTGGTTGATTTTAAGTAGAGATGGTCTGAATGATTTAGAAAATGAATGTTTTCGATCATAATATCACAAGGTAGAATGTATGCCCATAGAGAGCTTCCGGCATGTCCATGCTTACATAATGCTTCATAACTAATGAATTAAACCAATTCTGCATAAGCACCGGGAGCAGCAATTGTGAAAATACGACCGCGTGCTTATCGTTTGTTACCATATGTACTCTATTTTGTGCTTTTCCAAAAATCTCAAATGGAAGAGAAAATCCGACATTGTGTAAGGTGAAATAATTACCTTGAATTTGCCTAACAAGAGTTCCATGTGCTTATCAGATTGTTAAACAAAAATTGAACGTAAACCGTTTGAGTAATAAGTGGGAGGCTAAACCTTGGTGCTTTGTGAGGGTAAGACCTGATGCATGGTCAGCAATTAATCATGTTTCTCCTGCAAAGTGTGTCTGATACATTGATAATTAACTTAAGCATAGCGCCAATTATCAGCAGCAAGTAACATCTTTAACACATCAATTGCTTGCAGAGACACCTCTTTCCAAACGGGACAATGCAATCAAATTCGAACAAAGTGATTTCGATGCCATTTGACCAATAAATTTTAATTGCGCTCTTCAATTGGAAGGAATTGTACAAAGTGAAGTGTACCAAGGAACCACTCAAACAAGATATCTTAAAACTAAAAAACCTTCAACCTTCCCGCAGAAGCAAAGATCATCTAGAAACGCGGCAAAGTCTCCAGACCTCTTTTGTGGCAACCCTTATGATTCAAGTGTTTCTGAGCCATCTTGAAACAGAGATATGAAGTGAACTACCCAGAACTGCTTCGACCAAGGTGTACCAGCAACTTCTAGATAAAAGAAGCCAGCTCCCAACCCTCGAGTCTTTACAAAAAACATAGAAACAAATCATTTTACCATGTCTTGTGCACCAGGTCGTACGTACCAGCAATCATTGTACAATAAGAAGCTTGAATCATAATTTTGAAGGGAATAAGGGTTAGGGTTGACGGGTTTTGGGGCAATACATCATAAAAGCAAAGAGATGATAGTGAGAAAGAGTCACAATACCCTCAGGCTTTCTAGATGTAAACCGAGAAGATGTGATGCTTCAAAGTATACTATTTTCGGTTTTGCTCTCTAGGTTAGCCAATATTAAATTGACAGTAATCTTTTTTTGATAAAAAGACGACATCAATCCATTAAAATTTGAAAGTAGAACTACGTCGTAAACACAACCCGCCCTCTTAGGCACGAAAGAATTAAACCATGCAAAATAACTCAGAAACTTAAGACTTAAGAACCTGCCAACCTAAGCTATCTTCATGCCATAAATCATATGCGAGGTCGACACAAAAACCTGCCTTTATAGCAAATCGAGTAACCAGCCACCAAGACATAAGGATGAAGGGATACATCCTCAACCCATCATTATTTGACTATTTTCGGGATCACCCTACAGAGAGGGGGGCAACCCCAGTGCATCAACAAACCCTAGTTAAAGATAGAAACAAAGGTGAAAGTGAAATGAACCCGATTTTAGTGGAATCTTAATGGTTAGGTCTGTATTTAAGCTTGGGCTGGGATCGTTTACTGTAGTTGTTGACGGTGAAATGAACCCTAATGTCAATGGCAAGGGTAAGACGTATTACCTAGAGATATGATTTATAACTGTTCTACTTAATTTTGGGTTTTATTTGTCATACACCAATTGAGGTTCTTAAACGACTATATACCTTTCATAGGGATTAGATTGAAGTTGTTGATTTTATTTTATCGTAGGTTTTATATCCTGAGCGTATTCTATAACGATGGTTACTTGTTATATTGATTGCCGCTTGTGCCATGGTGGTTGACCGGTTAGTATAAGACAACATGTATAACGTAGATATCACATACGGATATGTACCGTAAAATTTCTCACATTTTTTTAGGTACAAAATTGCGAGTTACTTCCCACGTAAGTTAATCAAAAATCAAGAAAAAGAAAACAAAAAGATAAAAATCCTCTTATTCTGGTAATCCTCGAAAAAATAAAAAATAAATCCTCAAAAAGCAACTCTCTCAAAAATTGTAATACAGCTAAAACTCGAAGTCTCCAGTCACAAGAAAATCAAATAAAACTATCTCTCTTCTTTCTCTCTCCAAGAAATTTCCAAAACCCTAGGGAGGGCTTCACCGTCCGTAAGATCTCCATCCAGCCATGGCTGACGAGCCCTCAGTGGCGCCACCGCAACCTTCATCCTCCAATTCGCCGCTCGGAAACTCTGTGATCCCCATAGTGAACAAGCTCCAGGACATCTTCGCGCAGCTCGGTTCCCAATCGACCATCGAGCTCCCTCAGGTCGCCGTCGTCGGCAGCCAGAGTAGCGGCAAGTCTAGTGTGCTCGAGGCCCTTGTCGGCCGCGACTTCTTGCCCCGCGGCTCTGAAATCTGCACGCGCCGCCCCCTCGTGCTCCAGCTCTTGCAGACTAAGCGCAGCGCTGATGGCACCGATGAGGAGTACGGCGAGTTCCTTCACGTCCCTGGCAAGCGCTTCTACGATTTCTCTGACATTAGAAGGGAGATTCAGGTACTCTTTCCCCTCTTTGATTCTACTTGTCATTTGAATTTGAATCATGTAATTTGGTTTCTTAGCAAGTAAGGATGCATGTTTGAATACTTAAATTCATATTGAACAGTATGAGTTTGAATTCATCGACTAATTAGACACTAGCATAGGGAGTTTGATTGTTAAATGTAGTATTCAATTTCTGTGTCGGGATGTTTGCTTCCTTTTGTTACTTCTGCTGCTCTCATTGTGCCTTCTGCTACTCTATACTGGGACGTTTAGGGGACCATGTGTCAGCCAAATCCAGTGAAACAGGATTAGCATATCATGCAGTTCTCTGTCTCCCTTTTTCATCATATTTTTCTTGTAAAGAACATGCAAGTGTAAAGAAGTATAAATATGCAACCAATACTAAGCTACAAATATGTGCATCAATGTATATGTGTCGGTTCGTCCCTTGGTAATGAATTCCTATTGATGTAGGCCGAGACTGAGAGGGAAGCAGGTGGAAACAAAGGTGTCACAGACAAGCAGATTCGTTTGAAGATATTTTCTCCAAATGTTCTTGATATCACACTGGTAGATCTACCTGGAATTACAAAGGTTCCTGTTGGTGATCAGCCCTCTGATATTGAAGCACGAATTAGGACAATGATCATGTCCTACATCAAAATTCCAAGTTGTTTAATTCTAGCTGTCACAGCAGCAAATTCGGATTTGGCAAATTCAGATGCTCTTCAGATTGCAGGGAATGCTGATCCTGATGGTAAAATCTGCAACTTTGAAACTGTATTTCCAGGTCGAATTTCGGTATTCTATATTCATCTGTCTTACATTAACAATTTCTTATGACAGGCCTCCGGACCATAGGAGTAGTCACTAAGGTACAATTTTTCTAACATTGTATTTCTTTGGCAGTTCTATTGTGCAATCTATTTTGTTTCCTGATAAGTTTTTTTGTTTTTTTTTGTTTTGTTTATTTCAATGAATTCAGCTGGATATTATGGATAGAGGTACTGATGCTCGTAATCTTTTGCTCGGAAAAGTGATTCCTCTACGGCTAGGCTACATAGGTGTTGTGAATCGTAGTCAGGAGGTAACCCATCTTAAACTCTATAAAAGTTGCTTCTTCTTCTGCTGTATATCTGATGTGGTGATAAACTAAGTGATTCTTGACTACAACAAACATGCTTTTGGTTAGAAGTTGATCTATCTTGTGCTCTCATCTCTGTTGTAACAATCTGGTACTTATTTCTGTTTGGTCTTGCCTTTTCTGACAAATATTATGTCAAGCAGCTGCCAGTGGAAAACTGTTTTTCTTCCCTTGGTCATGTCTGGTACATATTAATACGCAGTCAATTTTTTCAAGGCTGCTAATGGAATACTGTACATGCCTTTTCTTTCTTTTCTTTTCGACGTTGTATTTCTTTTTCACATCATGTGTTCACGTTAGAGTATTTCATTTGGCGAACACTGTTTTACCTGCTTTCCTGTATTTCCTTATAATAGTGGTTATCAAATTAGGATATATGCTTTCTACATTCTGATAAGGTTACTCAATTTTATCCTTGAAACAGGATATTATGTTGAACCGTAGTATCAAGGATGCACTTGTAGCTGAGGAAAAGTTTTTCCGGAGCCGCCCGGTATGAGCATTTCCCTTGAATTAGTACACATATCTTAGCTTGGATTAAACAAATAATTTATTATAAATTTGTCTGTGCTGTTATATAGGTATATAATGGTCTAGCTGATCGCTGTGGCATCCCTCAGTTGGCGAAGAAGTTGAACCAGGTACAATATCTGTAAATGGTTATTATATGTTTCTCTTGTAACTGAACTGCTTTGGTACTGCTGGTACTATATATACATGTTTCGGTTCTGCTTAGATTGTCGCGATTACTTGAATTCATTTGCTATGATGATGATTATACTTCTCTACACAGCTGTGAAGTGGATCCTCATAATTTATTTGCAGATTCTAGTCCAACATATCAAGGCAGTACTCCCGGGGCTGAAATCACGCATAAGCTCCGCACTTGTTTCTGTTGCCAAGGAACATGCCAGTTATGGGGAAATCACAGAATCAAAGGTGTGTTTAGTGTGAAAACTATCCCTGATTTATATGGTCAATATTAGACAAAACAATGTATATATTGTATCTAGAGTTTTTCCCGTGGACAATAGATGATCACATGACTAAAACGGAGTCTCAAATATTATCTATTCTCTATTTAAAAATACTGAATACAGTACATGCATTTGTACCCTGCTATATTTGGCAAGTTAGTACGTAGTTGTAAACAGGGATTTGCTCTTGTAGGTAGCTTTTTAGTATTATGCTTCAACATGAGTTTAAAACCCATCTTCTTACACTTGCAGACAATCAATTGTTAACGATCTGATTGTATTTTTTGTTATATGATGTTTTTCTTATTTTGCTAATTTGTGTTCCCAATAGGCTGGTCAGGGAGCTCTTCTCCTTAATATTCTATCAAAGTACTCCGAAGGTAAATTAGCCTTACCAGTTCTCTTTTCCTAATAATGTATCTTGCCTGTATGTATGTGCCTAAGCTAAGTACTTATCACGGATCTCTTCTTGAAAACAGCATTTTCTACAATGGTCGAGGGTAAAAATGAAGAAATGTCAACAACTGAGCTGTCTGGCGGAGCACGAATTCACTATATCTTCCAAAACATCTTTGTGAAAAGTTTAGAGGTTAGAACTCTGATAACAAGTGATGTCTTCCTGGAGTGATCTTATGGTTATTTATGTGACATTTTTTGTTTCCTTTCTGATTTATATATTTATATAGCAACAATTTAGGGTGTACCCACAATATAACTTGCAGTTGCTTGACTCTGTCATAAAGAATTGTTTGTTATAACCTCATTTTTGTTATTCGATTACTCTACACTATTATCTAGTATCAATTATTTACCAACAGTTGGTCTATGCATCACCCTCTGCCATCATTGGCTACTAGCCAATTTGACTTCTGGGAGAAATGCAGATGTAGTGTTGCAATGTTTTCTGTTCTTTACTCCGTCATTAAATGGATTTCTGTTTTGTGTGAAAACAAATGCAATTTTTCCCCACACTGGACTGTCTGCATGAATATATTCAATTTCATACAGTTTTTCCAGCAGTTTCATTGCTCCATTATGTATAATAATTAAAGGTCTATTGATGGTTAACACGGTTCAAAATGGGTTCTTATTGATGATAATAACAACCTTTTTAAATTGGCTGCATATAGTTCAAGTTGCCTGTTCTGTAAATTAGAGTGTAACACATTGATCTTGCTTGTATGTCTGTCGTGTGTTTATACCTAACTCAAGAAAGTAGCAAGAAAACTCATGTGGAAAAATAGTGAATGATGAGATGTCAAAGCTAAACTGTGTACTTCCCTAGATCCCGTGCCGACTTTAATTACATTACTTTGTTAGATTCATTTGTATGTTTTTATAGTCCTTGCGCATCATTATATGACATTGGTTTGGTGTGTATAGGAGGTGGATCCCTGTGAGGACCTAACAGATGATGACATTAGAACTGCAATTCAAAATGCGACGGGTCCCAAGTCTGCATTATTTGTACCAGAGGTAGATCTTTGTTGTATTTTCTCACTTACTGAAGACGAACTAAACTTTCTCACATAATCATATGATTTCTACTTTTCTGTTTTTCATTCAAGACGTTAGTCATGTTTTTCCTCCATTGACAATACCTGAAATTTGATCTTTCATGTATATAGGTGCCCTTTGAAAATCTTGTCAGGAGGCAAATAGCTCGTTTGTTAGATCCCAGCCTTCAATGTGCCAGGTTCATATATGATGAGCTGATGAAGGTAAGAAACATGTTAGTATCATGTATTTTGTCACTATGCATGTATTTTCAAATTAATTTGGAAATTGTATCTGTTCAGATTAGCCATCGCTGCCTCGTAAATGAATTGCAGCGATTCCCTGTTCTGAGAAAGCGAATGGATGAAGTCATAGGGAATTTCTTACGAGAAGGCCTTGAACCCTCTGAGACAATGATTGGACATATTATTGAGATGGAGGTATGAGGACGAAGACACTTTTGCACTATTTTTGTGTTGCTTTATGCGATAGATATTTATCATTTCACAGATCTGCATTCAGGAGCAATGTTCTAACTGCTCTTTCTCTTTCACATCTTTTTCCCCTGAATGTAATTCAACATCGTTTTTTAGAGTTGATGAAATTACTCTATGGATCCCACTCAATATATTTGTCTAGGTTGTATTTTTTTTTATCTTTATTTATTATCATCTATTGGTCAAATGGTATTTTGCATCTTTTGTATTTTAGGTACGTCCAATGCATTCCCAGTAGGGACATCAAGTACTTGCATCTTTTTTATAATCCAAGTAGGCCCGAACATAATTATTTACCTAGGATTCTCCTTTTAGTTTTTTTTTTTTTTTGGAGAGAATTTTCTCCTTTTAGTTGGGAGTGGTGTTGGGCCAGCTTTATCCCTATGTTTCAAGTTTGTGTTGTGTCTAGCTTGACTGCTTTATTAATGCCACTTGATGCTCCTTAAAAAAGAAAAAAGCATGTACAGAGGATAGGTAGGGTCCAAGTGGAAATTTAACCAAGCTCCCTGTTGCATGCTAGTTCAGTAGTCTGCTTGCATATTTTTATTTTATGACCGATCAACTCCCTTCTTGTACTATTGTAAAGCATCTGTTTTGGTCCCTTATATTGGATCTTATTCATTCTGCAGATGGATTACATCAATACTTCACATGCTAATTTTATTGGTGGAAGTAAGGCTGTTGAGAGTGCATTACAACAGGTGAAGTCCTCTCGGATTCCTCTGCCTCTTGCCAGGCAAAAGGTATATAGGCATGCCACTGAATTGTTGTGCAATCATGTAGTCAGTTTAGCATGATGTCATTTTATACTTTTTATATCTTTTTTTCTTTTTCAACTAGGATGGTGTAGACTCTGACAAGGCACCAGCGTCTGAAAGAAGTTTGAAATCTAGAGGAATTCTTGGCAGACAAGTGAATGGAATTTTACCTGACCAGGTATGCAAAAGTTGTCTCTTTGCAACGTGTTTTAATAAGCGACTCTTTTACTTATACTTTAATCTTGCACTTACTGCTAAAGGTTAAAGAACACAAAGTAGAAAGTTGACACTGATATTAACCTAGTCCCTTTTATGTTAATGATTCTTTTTTTGTTTTTTATTATTTGACTGACAGGTTCGTCCTGTGGTAGATAGTGAAAAAGTTCCACCTGCCGGTAATATATTTTTCCCCACTAAATATCATATTCCTTCGCAGTCTTTACCAACATTTTCATACTATGGAATTCTGAGTCAAATATATCTATACGAGACGCATACATACATATCTGTCGGTGTCTGGAAATTCACCTGCTCAGTAACTTAACAGGGAAATTATACTCAACCACCCTTGGATCAAGATTCAATGGTGGAAAGAAAACAATACAAATTTATTAGACTATTAGTGCATGTTTACATGATGCAACTGTCAAACTACATTTAAACCTCTTATGTGTACTTTATTTTGTCACCTCTTGCTATGTGATTAGGAGGCCCAAGTGTATCAACTTGGGGAATTTCATCTATTTTTGGAACGAGTGATAACCGTACGCCTGCTAAAGAGACCTTAATAAACAAGCCGTATAACGAACCTATCCACCACATGGAACAAGCCATCTCTATGATCCAATTAAGAGAGGTATTTTCTTATTCAATATTTACTTGGGTTATGTGCTTTATACCCGATATTATTTTGTCTTATATTATTTTATTAACATATTTATGTTTCTGTTCAGCCCCCAACTGTCTTGAAGCCCACAGAAAACCACTCAGAGCAGGAGACAATTGAAATTGCGGTCACAAAACTTCTGTTAAGATCATACTATGACATTGTTAGGAAGAATATAGAGGATTCTGTACCAAAAGCAATAATGCACTTCTTGGTAATGTTGACTTTCCTGGACGCACCTGTTTAACTTTTGTTTATTTCACCCTCTTTTTTATTTTTATTTTAGTATCCTATATATCAGATTTGAACTATTTGATGTGTATTAAAAAAGGGTAATGCTATTAACACACCCTATTTTGCTATTCACACACCTCATGTATTTTCATAACACTACAAATTTGATTGTGTTTACGAAATTGCCCCTTAAAGTTGTTTTATGATTGGTCCACATCATGAAGGAGGTGTGTGAATAGCAAAATAGGGTGTGTTAATAGCACCACCCAAAAAATATTGAACTGTATTGAAAAAAAAATCCTTTGAGGTAAGATGGGTGGAATAAATCTATATATACAGAGCAATATAAATCTTGCTCAAGTAAGAAACTTCATTCCTTTCCTTGCTACCACTTAATTCTGAGGGCTTTCTCTTTATTTCCTTATTCATTATTTCACATACAATACTTCATCAATGTTGTACCCGGATCTGTTTTCCTCAGCATCGTTACCTACCAACTCTACCTTGCACGTTCTTCTATTTGTTTGTATATGAAAGTAATGGATATCGTACTTATTTGCTGTTGTCTGTTGTCTTTTTGAGTTTTCAATTTTCATTTTATTAGTCTTTCTTTTACGTGATGTCTCCCAAGTTTTGTGTTTGTAGTACAGATTTACTGTTGTGTATTAAAAGGTTTTTCATATATACATGTCTTCATTTATGTATTATAACTATTGTTGACATACATTCAGGTCAATCATACTAAGCGTGAGCTGCACAATGTCTTCATTAAGAAGCTTTACAGGTGACAAAATAACTGGAATGGCATTTAAAACTTTTGCATCCGGGATCTTCTGTTTATTAGCTAACCTGTCATGACTGCTGATGTGCTTGCTATGTATGCTTGCAAACAGAGAAAACTTGTTTGAAGAGATGCTGCAGGAGCCTGATGAAGTATCAATGAAGAGAAAGCGCACCCGCGAGACCCTCCGAGTTCTACAACAGGCTTTCCGGGTATGTCCTTCATAAAAAAATATAGGTTTTGGATTTTTAAAGATCAAAAATGAAGTTTACTGTTATTACACAAGTATACCTAGATTTTGTGGTATTAGTGGCTCTGCATGTATTTTTGTGCACATAATTCATGTCATAAACATAAGCCTGTATCATGTATGTTTGAGTTTCATGCGTTCGACAAATGGAACTGAAACTAGTTCAGCCGGCAAGATATTTACATTTGAATTGAGAACTTTGTATCAAACTTACGAGTAAGTTAAACCAAATGAGTAAGTTGACACGTGGTTAGTTAGGACCTGAATACAAGAATGGATGGTCCCTGAATTTCCATTGGCTTTCAGTGCGCTCTATTTGCTATTACAGCCTACTAATTTTTGTTTTTTATTTGCTGGTAGACGTTGGATGAGCTGCCTTTGGAAGCAGAAACAGTTGAGAAAGGTTATAGCATGGGTGGTGCCGATACGACCGGGTTGCCAAAGATCCATGGATTGCATACATCGTCGATGTACTCCGCAGGCAGTCCCAATGACTCTTACTCTTCACCTAAGAACCCAAAGCCAAGAAAGTCATCTCATTCTGGAGAGCTCAACTCACCATTTTATGCAAATGCAGATTCCAATGGAAGTGGGCGCATGTACATGCCTGGTCTATATCCATCTGTTGATCTATAAGCCGGTCAAGTAGTGCTCCAAGTCTTTCAGATAGTGTCGAAGCATTATATTCATTTGATTGCTCTATCCAACTCAGGTTGATATGAGTTTACATACTGCAGCCCAGCTTGTTGCAAGTAGTTTGTGCAAATCGAGTATCCGGGCATTGCCTTTTCCAATGCATATTTTTTTCATTGTCCTTATAATAGCATAGGTTTATAAGTGTTTCTTTAACGGGGTCCAAGAATAATATATTGAGGAGATGGATGATCCTTCTCTTTTACCCCTCTTACCTATTTTTGTCAGGTGATTCTCAGATATGCATATATTACATTGAATTTGAGATTGTCCACAACTTGGGGTAATTAAAATGCGCAGGTTGCAACCAATGTTTCAAATGTAATCAGTATGTAGTGTACCTCAAAACATTAATTTTTTTTATGGATATGCATCGGATGATCAATGCATAATGATTAGGAATAGATTGTACTGAAAACTAGGGTCGCTTCCGTCATATTGTAATGTCATTGGAATGATGCCCTCCACAACTTGGAAAGCGTGGTCATTAGTTAGTCAACTGGATTAACAAGCGATTGAACCCAACCTCATGGCTATTGCAAACCGAAGGACAGCGAAACTGCGACCGGCAACCATTAACCATCAGCGAGTCGGACAGCGCCACCCACAGCTACCAAGGAGAGAGGAAAATTGGTTGGCGGGAAAAATTTTGTAGCACCGAGGACCCTCCTTGTGCAAATGTTACAGGATATGAGAATGGCTGGAACAGCGCCGGTACCATCTCTGAATTCCGTCACTAGCTGTCAACCACAAATAAAGGTTACAGGATACGGCGTGCCTAAGTCAGACATTTGTAAGAACGTTAATAAGGTCGGAGTAGAGAGAGTGATGGCTTACATTTAGGTATTGTTTGGTTTGCGGAAAAGAAAGTAGTTCATTGTCTTTTTCATGAGAAGAGAAAAAGAAATGGAAATAAAATTTTCCGATTACTTTCCATTTAGATGTTTGGTAGCCTAAGAAAACCAATGGAGAAGTTGTTAAAAAGTTTGTAATTAATATAATAAAATATTATGTTATGAGTAATAAATGTAAGGGAAAAAGAGGAGGAAAGTGGTTCCTTCAAAGTTTGGAAAGAACCATTTTTCCCCATGTTTTCCCTTTCAGAAAATTGTTTCTTTTCCTTTTGCATCCATCATCCGTAAATGCAAGAAATGTACAACTTTCTTGTCTGTTTACGCCTAAATTAATATTTTACTGCACAGTAAATGTCTATGTAAATATTAATTATTTCTTGGACCATTTCATACCGGCGAGATGAAGTTTCTCTAAGTTTACAAGTGATAGCCCGCCAGTGAGACCACGCGAGCCAAGTTAGACTTCGCGCGGAACGATCTGCATGCGAACTGGACTTTACTTAGCTCGCTTCTCTCTGAACTCCCTATAGTTGCTCTGCTCGCGCCGCCGTGAGTATCAATCGCTTGTGCTCGTAAATCCTCATCTGAGGTGGCACCTGTAACCCCCTTCGCCTGATCAAGAATTCAAGCGCACCCCTACTATTCTTTCCTCGTCCGCGAGGTGGCACGCCAGCAACACTACCCCCTTCTCTTTGTTCGCTAGAAACCTCTGCTCCGCGCGCTGAGGATCGTGGCCAAAACATTGGCACGCCCAGTGGGACAGGGAGTACAAGCGATTCACCATAGGGAAGCGAGACCACCATGGTAGGCTCTCAGCCGACCCAAGATACAGACTCTACTCCGTCTATGGAGCAAATCTTCCAGATGTTCGCACAACTCACGGGGCAGATCCAGAGTTTGACAAACCAAACCCAGGGTTTGACAACCCAAAGCTCCGCCATTCAACAAAGCCTCACCGACCTTGCTGATAAGGTCGACGACCTTGCTGAACAGGTCAAAAGGGACAAAACCCTTTGGGAAGCAGACCAGCACAACCTCGCCGTACCCAATGAGGACTTCAATGAGCATGTCCTTGCCAAAAAGATTGAACTGCCTGGCAGCCAATCTACTGGCGAAGATTTTCCTTTGGACGAACCCATGTCCAAAGAAGAAATCACCTTGTCAATCGGTGATGAAGAACCTGAGGTAGAGGCCGGCGAGATTTTGGATAATAATCCTATCTCAAAGGCTGACGTCCTTCCCCAGAAAGATAAGGTTGAAGGTAGGACAGAACAGTCCACCTTAGAAGACGAAATCGGTTCGCACACTAATGATGAACCACAACTTCGCATGATGGCGAACCACAACTTCCAAGTAACGAGCTTCCTCATGCGAGATGTATATGTGGACACAGGTCAGCTGCATGGGGGGCAAGGCGGAGCTCGTCTGCCTTCTTTAGTTAACCACCATGATCAAGGGCATGATCAACTCAAGCTTTGTCCAATTACTAGACGTGATCAAGACGCTGCCCCAAGTCAAGACAAGCGAAATGAAGCTGCGAAAGTGGAGTGGTGCAGATCTGACGAACTGTGGGCAGCCTGCCGCAAGCAACTATATACGCGAGCGGCTGCTGAAGGATATGAAAAGGCTTTACAACGCCAGAATGTAAAGCCTACGGCTAGTGAAGATTTTCCTTTGGACGGACCTACGTCCAAGGGAGAAGCTACTTTGTCGATCAATGACAAGGAGCCTGAGGTTGAGGCTGGCGGAACTTCGGATAATGACCTTATCTCAAAAACCGACGGTAGTCCCCAGAAAGATAAGCTTGAAGGTAGGACAGAACAGTTCACCTTAGAAAAAGAGAGCGGGTCAAACACTGGTGGCGAATCACAAAGTCGCATGCAAGGTGACCCAGGGACCAATCTTCCTGTGCGGGATGAATATGTGGACACAGGTCAAACATATGGGGGGCAAACCCACGTCCTTAGACGTCCTCACCAAGAGGATGATCTTACTGGCCAAGGAAAACCCGAATATGCCCAATTTGTCCTATGCGAAGGGGTTTTTTGCTTTATCAAAGAAGGTAGTAGTCAAGAAGCTACTGGATGTGATCAATTCGACCTAGCTGCTGGACTGTTGCATAGCTTCCCTGCGAACTAGTCATTGTGCTGCGTAGCTCGCCTTCCCTATGAGCTGCCTCATTCAAGCTTCAAAGTTGTTGGCGCGCAACATCTCAACTCCACACTTGGAGCTTCTCAACACAAGAAGTCTCATGCCGAGAACATAACGGCATTGAGGCTCGGAGTGAAGCGTGGGAGGCCTCCCCCGTGGCCTAACGAAGGGTACCTAATCAAGCTATGATACCCTCTTTTCTTTGTTCCTAGCTTTCCTTCAGTTTTTACTTCCGCTTCTTTCAATTCCTTTCCTTTTTCGCATTGAAAAAGAAAATACCAAAAAAAAATCAAATAGCAGAAAACCCAAAAAGAGATCATTGGTCTTGCTGAAATGCAAGACAACGTTCTTGCCTCTAAAGGCTTGAACTTTACGTCAGAGCCTATCCCTGAGGCTTGACGACAACAGGCATTCCACATGCCTTCGAGTTACTGCCAGCGAAGTCAAGTCAGAGAGGCAATACAACTAGTTTGCAATTCTGAAAGTTGCACCAGCCACTACCAGACAGTCAACTTTGCGGACTCCATTGGAATGATCCAGGAAGAAATAGCCGGCTCGCCTTATACCAACCGAAAGCCCTGGATGTCTACTTTCCAGAGGATTTTACGGTTCGTCATTTCGGCATTCCTGGATAGAGTTATGGTAGTTTGAATGCAGACAGGTCAGGATACGCGCGGATTTGCATTGTACATTTTCAATGTGTTTTCATGACCTTGAAACATGCTTTCCTCACTGGGGGGCATCGGTACCACAACTCCTTCCCTGGGGGGCATGCTAAAGTTTTGATGTCCTTCATTCTTCTCAAGAAGCTTCGGCGAACAGACATCAAAACTGGGGGGCACATTGGCGGATCGTGTTCCAGAAATTTCAGACTTTAGACCTTCTTCAAGTGTCTTGGTCATTATTTAGGCCAATCCCTGTGGCCTCCAAATTTTAAAACTTGGTTCGCCAGCTTTATGCGGCCGTTCGCCGACTCCTTTGTTTACTTCTCACTGGTTCGCACTGGGGGGCAGCGAAGTATATAGCCATTGTCATTCCACGTTGGTCCGCCATCACCAAGAGCTCGCGAAGGGCTAATTTTTGGAATCTACTCAAGTCACATGCGTCTGCTCAAGTTACATCCATGCGAGCTACATTCGCTAGCGGTACGTGCCATGTACTATGTCTTCTGAGTTGAGCAGATGAATGCGGGCTAGAAGCACGCGAATGCAAAAGTGGAACAGGCGAATGCGAGCAAAAAGTAGGCGAATGCATTTGAAGTTCAAGTCCAAGGTGCCTAGGCGAGCCGTGCAGCAGTTCGCTGCATTGCCTTGCTGGGTGCTTGAGTTTCAAGGCCTATTCACAGGCTTGTCTACTCACACTGATTTTATGTATGACCCGAGCCAATACCAGTGGCTATGGAGCAACATGAACATAAACCTCTTCAGTCATTTTTCGACATTTCATAACTTCGAGGCTAGGGGGCAATGTTTACGCCTAAATTAATATTTTACTGGACAGTAAATGTCTATGTAAATATTAATTATTTCTTGGACCATGTCATACCGGCGAGATGGAGTTTCTCTAAGTTTACAAGTGATAGCCCGCCAGTGAGACCACGCGAGCCAAGTTAGACTTCGCGCGGAACGAACTGCATGCGAACTGGACTTCACTTAGCTCGCTCGCGGAATGGACATAGGCGGACTACGCAGTTCGAGTGGAACACTTAGCTCGCGCGCGGAATGACTTCGCGCTGAATTACTATTCAACACTCCGCGTAGGCGAGGCGAGATTGACTCTCCGCGTAGGCAAGGCGAGGCGAGCTGGCGAACTGGCTCGTGTAGAAGACTTCGCAAGGAAGCCACGTGCGGAGTCCGCGCGCACCACGACAAACGTTGAAGACTTTTACAAGTCTTTGACATGCTTCGGACCAATCTATGTGACCCATTAAATATAAAAAGCCCTTTTAAGGCTCGCGAGCTGCAATAGCCCGCGAAATGGAAGCGAGCTTCAGGAGCACGCGAGATAGCATCATGTGACAGCCCGCGGGATGAGGACATTTCTAAATCCAGTTCGCATAGGAGTCTACAGTTGGCAGCGCGGAAGCAATGCCCTATGCGGAATGAAGTGTGCGAACTGGACATGTGTCACAAGATGGTTGGTTCGCATGGACGGAGCAGTGTCTTTGTGAGAATAGGGTTTCAGAGTCCGACTTGGATTCTAATTATACTCTTATTCTGCCACAAGTCGAACTACTATATAAAGGGGCTCGAACCCTAACAGAAGCTCTCTCTCAAACAATACAAAAAAAACACAATACAAACTGAAACCAGTTACCCTTCGAGCTCCTCGAAACCCTAACCCTAAGCGCCGCCGCCTAGGTTCCCTTCTTCAGAGCCCTCCGGACTCTACATCCCCGCTTCTCTCTAAACTCCCTATAGTTGCTCTGCTCGCGCCGCTGTGAGTATCGATCGCTTGTGCTCGTAAATCCTCGTCTGAGGTGGCACCTGTAACCCCCTTCGCCTGATCAAGAAGTCAAGCGCACCCCTACTATTCTTTCCTCGTCCGCGAGGTGGCACGCCCGCAACACTACCCCATTCTCTTTGTTCGCTAGAAACCTCTGCTCCGCGCGCTGAGGATCGTGGCCAAAACATTGTCTTCATGCTTACTTTCTGAACGCTAGTCTTTAGTTTTTTGTTTTATTATTTTTTTTATCAAGGTTAAAAACCAAAACCGCTTTGGAAGTTCACACTATGCATCCTTAGGACGTCATCGTTGAACTTGTATATTTCATTTGTCGGTCTACGAGTGAAGGTCTAGGGTGGCATGGTGATGCAACGGTGAAGCTTTGGTTTCTTCAGGAGAAATTTAAAACCATCGATTTGCAAGGAGCAGGTTTTAGTCTTTATTGTCGAGTGCTTCGGCCTCGAGTGCCTGTTCAAGCCTTGTTGTTTTTGGGAGGGGTGTGTCTCTCCCGAAGCTTCGCTCGCTCTATCCTTTAACTCTGTAAATTTTGGGTGCACTATGTCACCTCTATCTAGTTTTTCTCCTTTCCTATCAAAAAAATAAAATAATAATAATAAACAAGGCGTTGCTTATATAAAATAAAAATAAAAAAACAAAACAAAACTCACTGCACTAAATTACCCGTGCACTGTTTTATAAATAACTAGTTTTTTAATGCATGGGCTCACAATTTCTTAATAACGTAGTTATTCTCTCCGGCATAAAACTCACTACTCACTTTTCTCTTTTTATTTTATTTAATTTGTTTTTTTATTTTTTATTTACCATATTAACCTTTGTTCATACTAATTTGAATCAACTTAATAAGGCTAGTATTGTCATAACATAATTTGATAAGAGTGAGATAAGAGAGATTTCTCAATCTTATCTGTTGAGTTCTAGATGGTTCCACGCCAGGATCTACTTTAACTATCAGACCAATGAGACACCAACACGTTGGTCCATGTACAAGTATAAAAGTAACCTGTAGAAACAGATTGGAAAAACCATAATACGTACCGGGTTCCTCAAAACTGTTCATCGTCTCTCTCTCTTCGCCGCTCAAATATGGCTCGCCGCAACTCAGGAGGTTTCATCTCTCTCCTCCATCTCCTCTATATATTAAACCTTCTTTTCCGATTATCGTTTTGTATTTTCTTTGTTGTTATCTGATTAAGGAAATTCTGAGTATTGGGATTTCTAGGGTTTTGTAGGGTTTGTGCATGTTTGATAGATTATTGTGATTGATCGAGTGAGACGTAGAAAGAAATATTGTTTATTATTGTGATTGTAACTCCTTCTGCCTTTTTGTTTCCTTAATTGTTATCTGCGGAATCATGTTTCGATTTAACACAATGTTCAGCTTCATTTGACCAGAAAATGTGTAACTGGTACCTCTTAATGTCAGTCATATAAGGATTAAGAATATTGTTTGGCTGGGGGATAGGCAATTTTAATTTCCTTTCAAACGAAACATAACTAATTATTTCGTATCATCTAAACAGACACTTGGTCCAAATGGTTAGGGATGTAATGTTTTGCTTTCTGTATTCTTGATCTACCAAGAAATGAGTAGTTTTCACAGTGAAGGTGGGAGTCATGCTACCTTTAGATGTATTCATAACTGGTGGATAGACAGCTTAATTGTCCTTTTGATTCTCTTGTTCAGGTCGATCTGCACGTCCAGCTCCTCGTCGTGCACCTGCACCTGCACCAGGTATCTTAGGCTGAAGCCAGCTTACGTTAACTTTATTTTTACGATATTGGCCTGTACATTAATATGTTGTGTCTGCTGCAGTTCGCCAGGCTCCTGCTCCTGCTCCTGCTCAGAGTGGAAGCGGTGGGGGTATTAGATCAGTCATTGCTGAAGGTAATCAAAATGATAATTTAGGTTTGGTGTGAGCATTTTGCCAATAGAAGCTCTTCATTTACTTTGTTGCAGGAATGGCTTTCGGCGGTGGAAGTGCCATTGCACACAGGGTTGTGGATGCTTTTTTTGGTCCTCGCACTATCAAGCATGAAACTGTAGTCTCTGCTGCTCCAGCACCTACTGCTAGCAGTATTGGTGGTTTTGATGCTTGCAGTGCTCACTCTAAGGCATTCCAAGATGTATGTCTACCGATATTTACTTGTACTTCTATTTTCTGGGATAGAGCAAATTAGTACTTTTATTAATCAACTCTTTAGGCATGCAGCAAAACACCATCTGGGATAGCATATGTTGAAGTAAAAGAACTTGCTTGAGAATTAAATTTACATGCATGGCTCTTGTTGCAGTGTATCAGCAACTTTGGAAGTGATATCAGCAAGTGCCAGTTCTACATGGATATGTTGTCCGACTGCAAGAAGAAGAACAACTCTGGCATGCTCAGTGCCTAACTGCTGTCACGTTACCACAATATGATGAATAAGATCATTTATTCATAGGTGAATGCTTTGTTTTGTGGTGATGAGTTATCTTTCTGTGGCATGAAGATTTTATTTTACGGCGATGGATTTATCTTTCTTTGACTTTTGCTTGGGTGTAATTGTTGGCTTTCTCAGTGCTTTCTTGCCTTATAATTGGAAGTTCTACAGGAATCAAAAATTGTAAAACCATGCCCCATTAAATTTTTTGTTACCGCTATTTTACTTGGTTCCGAGAAACCCATTCAAATCACGTTATGTACAATAACAGAACAACTTCATTATTGTCTAAAACTCCAAAGCTAGCCAACAGACTCAAAAGGTAATTAAACTTGAGGAACAAAATCTGTATAGACAATTTAAATTGAGCTATAAACTCGATTAAAAATAGGTAAGTTTGAGTACTTCAAACAGATATGGGATATTGCTTTTCAACCTCCGATTTCTTCATTCCTCACCCTGACAATAGAATAGCTAAAGAGCATAAGTCCAAGAGACTACCAATGTTTTCTCTTTACTTGCTTAAAATAGAATGTTAAGTTACAAAAATGCACAAGTACTCTCAAGTCACAAATAACAAACATGACATGCTTACTAGAACACATGTCTCTAACTTGATGAAAGAATAGCTAGCTAATAACATACGTTTCTAAATACTTGCATAAGTCTTCCATTTGTAAGTGGGAGATCGTGAGTTTAACTCACAATATATAAACTTGTTCTAGTGGCATAAGTCTTCTCTTTGTAAATGGGAGGTCGTGAGTTCGATAATAGACTCGTTGTAGTATCTGAGTTGTTTATTGATAAAAAATTACTTGAATAAAGGAGGAGTGAGATTCACAATCATTTTCCATTTTCTCGATTTTCTCAATTTTGAGGAATAATAAGTTTATTTCATGCCCAAGAACTTCCCTATCTTCTTCCACAAATTTGCAGCAAATGCTAAATTCTCTAAATTAGTATCGTCATAAATTCTTCACGTGCTCCAACGAGAAAATAAAAATGAAATATTTAATTGAGTATTTTATTGTTATAATAAATAAAAAATTAGAATATTTGTTTGTTTTTTTTTTTTTTTTAAGAATGACGCTAAGTTATTTTATTGAACAAGAAACGATAGGAGTACAACATAAACATAACAAACCCGCAAGGGCAATGTAACTAGGGAGCTATGCAAAACAACTTATGTGACATAAGTTGTCTTAATATTGTAAACCTTAAAATATGCATTATGATCAATAACGCCTTGGTAGCAAAAGAGCCGGGTAACCAACCACCAAGACACAAGTAGGAAGCAGAAACATTATTGACCACTTCCGGGACCACCCTACGTAGAGGGGGTAACCCCAGAGCATAAAAAAAAACCCAATTAACGGCCAAAACCTAATAATTATGAAAGAGTGCGGCTATTTAGACCTTCAAATTTGTTCAATTAACCTCACTCTATTGTGAGTTATTGAATGACAAATATATCCTCTTACAAAATGACTATTAAGAACAATAATTATACAAAAAGAATCATATATTTATTCTCTCTAGACTTTCTAATTCAATAATATATAATATATTGTATTCTTTATTGTTTTTCTAATATATTTTCATTTGTGATCAAGTGACATCAAAATTTATATTATTATACCTGTTGAAAGCATATACAAAGAGAAGAAATATATATATGCATAAAAAAAACGATTAAGAAAAATTAAATAACTATTGAAATAGTCTATCATCATGAGTTATATAAAATAGAGGAAAAAAAAACATACATAGAGAAAAAAAAAATGGTTATCCTTGATCGCACAGGTGAAATAGAAAAAAAAAAAGAAAGCTAATTCATGTTAGAAATTTTTTTGTTGATAAAAATAAATTTTTGATACCTTGCGTTGTTTGATTTTGAAGAGATTTATGGTCCTAAATTAAGGAATGATATTATAATTAAAATATGTAGAGTGAAACGTAATCATAATGAGTAAATTTTTTGTTTAGAAATAATAAGTTTTTGATGATCGATAAAGAAAAAAAAATTTTAGGTCTAGTGAGTGAATAAGAGGTGTAATGAGTAATATATTGAAAATATGTGAATATTATAAACAAGGTTATTTCAGGAATTTAAATGGAGGTATAGTGAGCAAATGCTAATATTTAAAAATAAAATGGAGGTGTATAGAGAATGAGAGGTATACTGAGCAAATTTAAAGGTTCCAATAGCCGCACTTATTATGAAAATGCTTTAGATCCGCAAGCAGTCTAGTCTATATACTAGTTAAATAAAATAAAACAGAAAAACCAGAGCAACATAAAGGGAACCCTAGCCCAATTTCCAGCCCAACTCGGGCCTACAAGCTTCACTAAGGCCCAAGAGACAGATCCAGCACCATCCACCCCTCTCAGCCCAAAGAAAGACTTGCCGAACCACCACAGCCGCCACCCTCCAACAGCCTTCCTGTCTCCGCCGCCATCAACGACGACATCAACCGTTAGTGATCCCGCCCCGAGCTAGCCCCAAATCGAAATCAAAACTCAACAACCAACAATCATATCTGAGTTGAAACCAATGAGCGCCGCCGACAACCAAGCCAACATCACCGCCCATCGCCCCACCTCGACCTGACGTCGATCTCAGCCAAGTCCGTCTCCATATCCTTGCCGCACCACAACCAGACCAGTCACTCCTTCAAGCCTTGAATGAAGAACAACACCCGACCCCTGCCTCTCAACCTAATATTAGCATATCACCTCCCATCCGACAGCACAGCTCGAGCACCGGCGAGGCCAACGATATCACCGGCGCCGAGGAGCAGCCGGACAGGCTGAGAAGCTGAGCGACACTCTCTAGGGTTTTAGGGAGAGCTAGAGCACGACGAGGAAATAATATTTGTTTGTTATAATTATTAAGGATGTAAAATATTTTATTGCCGAAATCTCAAAATGGGGAAGCAGTTTAGAGTTGGCGCAGAAAATTTTTAGAGATTGGCTTTTGGTTTCCCATGTTGGTAGAGAAATTTTAGGAAAGGTATTGGCGGTATCGGTGTATCTATAGGTATTTTGAAAAAAAAAACATATTGGATATATCGGGATATTCGGAAAAAAATATCAGAATATTTGGAAGAATTTTTTTTTTCTGAAATATTTAAATTATTAGATTTACATATAAATATTACAAACATCAATTTCATCAACATCTAGAATGAGAATCTAGGTTGTTAATAAGACGCACGCTGGTCCACAAAAGTACAATAATATATCAGACCAAGACATATGACTCACATAGTACGAATTGTAGTGTTGAATATAATAATCATATATCTCTTTGGAGCAGCCGACTGTTTCCCCTATAAGTGGATAGTAAGGATGAATCCAACTGGACTGATCACTAACTTTTGCGCATTGATTATAGCCATAAACATTATAACCATATTGATTGTTGTCTTCTTGGGATTCATTTGAGGTTCCAGTCCCATTACCTAAACTAATAGACTCAAAACTTCGCGCAACTGAAGCATCATCTTGATCATCATTTGCACCTCTAGTCCTCCTCCCATACATGGTATCCTCTTGCGCTCCATACCTAGTACTTCTAAAGTCATGATCATGATCTTGGGAGGCATGATCATAATTTTCTTTAGATATAAAATTGTTCAATCCTTCCACTGTAGAAGATTGTCTATATTCAATCAGATATACTCGAGAGAATTACTCATCTCTCGAACATTTGTTGAACGTGATTTTTCTTTCTGTGAATTTTTTTTTACAGATATTTCTTTAATATATCGAAGATATATCATAAATATGCTAAATATCAGAGATATTTCTTATATATTGGAGATATTTGACAGTATCGGAGAAATATCGGAGATACGGTGGAAGATAAGATACCCATCTAGATATATCGGTTCTTCAAAAAAAAAAAGATATCGGGGGATATATCGGATATATCGCAGAGATTTTAATCTTTGGTCTTAATATATTTCCTAACTGTATCTGGCTACTAGAAACTGGAAGTAAACGTAATTTGATAACTGTTGAGGACCAGATTCCTATTTCTACTAGTATTGGAAAACCAAACATCCTATTAACAACTGGAACAAAATAATAATGACACTGATAAAAGGCCCTCCAGGCCCTTATTAGTACGGTACCTCATTCTTTTTGGGAGATCGGTCGATTGAGATAGTTGAGAGTTTACAACATCAATGGCATTCTTACCTCTTATGGTACACGATGCTTCCCACGTACTGTTCCAGCCAACACTTGTTCAAAACAATTGGAATACAATCAGGAGCACCAATGCAGCTTTGGTGCACAATGATATTGATGTTTCCGTCATTCCTCCACTAGAACCTGAAGAAGATGGGACTATTGTTGTAACATTCTCTCCGGTAGACCCTATTCCGGAATGTGAGCTTAGAGACTTCTTCATTTGGTGTATATATTGTACTACCGGGGATCAAATTACAGTTATGGATCATCATCATGTTATTGCTGCCATCCGTATGGAACCCGGGGAGCGACCTTGTTGTGCCTACATTGTATTTCGATATGCTTCTTTTGTTGAACGTCTCCTTGGTGGAAACCAGATGATAATATTCCACATTAACAGGTACATTGTTTCTGCTAGAAAATATGAGCAGTCTCTAGAAGAGTTTAACAAATTCCATAACATTGATAGGATGCTCTACACTCGATTAATCTATGATATGAGACGTGACCTGGATGAATCAGCAGCGGTCATGGCACTATGGATGTCGATTGAGCACATCAGCAAGGAGTTTAACAACTTGGTGAACAAGGCATTGACTCTACCCGACGCTGAGCTCAATGCCATGGCTGACGAGACAGTAATAGCCTTGAATGACATTATGACTGATGATATAGAGAGCGACACTGAAATCCCTAAGCTCCAAGCCGTAAGTGATAGTCCTGTCACCCTCAAGTTCTTCCATGACAACCACCATGCAATCATTTCCGGAATGATCAAGTTCCTCCAAGATGTTTGCTTGAAAACTTTCCAGGACTTCCCTCATCAACCGAACTACCATGCCAAGGGCAAGCTTGTTGAAGAAAATAGGAGTATTTTTCATCAAGAGAGGGAGATCGAGGATAAAGAAGCGGCGGAGACTAGTAGAAATTCACCATCGGGTGATGAACAAGAGAGGACTCTTTTCCTAACATTCTCTCGAGGTTTCCCCCTTTCGGAAAATGAAGTCAGAGAGTGTTTCACTAGGGAATTTGGTGACATTGTTGATCGTATCTACATGCAGGAAGTTAAGGAAAAACTTCAGCAGCCTATTTATGCTCAACTTGTAGTTCGTTCGGCATCCTTGATTCCAATGATTCTTGATGGGAGAAGCAAGGTGGACTTGAGCATAAAGGGCAAGCACATTAGGGCCAAAAAATCTGTACCCAAGCTGCGGTCAAATTCATCGGAAGCATCATCGCAACGATCATGAGGACGACTGCTGAATATAGTCATAGGAAAAAACACACCATATTGTTTTTTTGAACCTTTTTAGGTCCCTTTACTTTTATTTCTTTCTCTTCTACTCGGGCAATGTAACCTTTGTACTGGCTATAAAAAGTTGAAATCTTGAGATTTTTGATCGGTTCCGATTCCCGCTGTTTACACAAATCACTGCCTGCAAGTAATATAGCATTTCTTACGGGTTCCCACAGCGAGCACAACAATATACCATATGATTTGTATGCACACAGATATCAATCCAGACCAACTCTCCCTCATCCTATATCCCATATACAGCACTGAATACTGTATCCATGATATCCAGACCAACACATTGCACCAAAATGTATTATCCATTACTTCCAATTAATTTATTTATAAAGAAATCATTCCAGAGATGGATGCTTGAAACAAGCACCAAGTTCCACTTCAATAACCATAATATGCCGTGCATAATGTTTTAGCACCATATCAAATAACATTGTTAAATAACATTGCCACAAAGTTCAAATAACATTGCCACAAATCGTCTCATTGATTCACAAAGCCAAAGCCAAAAGACAGTGACTAGGCACTCAACATGCCAGAGTTCTTCCTGCACTCCGACAGCATATCCATGTAGAACTGGCACTTGCTGATGTCACTTCCAAAGTTACTGACACACTGCAACAAGAGCCACAAACACATGTTAATTTTAAAGCCATTCTTTCTATCACATCACTACAGCACAAGTCATTCCAATCCATTACAGACAACATTTAAAGTAACAGGGTTTCACCGTCATTACTACATGGTATCCACCAAACTAGCAACTAGCAGGAAAACCACTCTTAATTTAGATAGCATCATTATATCTTCACCACAACCACGTCCCAACGAAGTTAAAATGGAGATCATCACCAGGAGAAATGGTTTTATGACATCAGGTAAAATGGACTTCTCAAAATGATACATATCCCAGACAGAAAAAAATTTGAAGCGAAACGAGCAATTAGAACAGAATTTTATCACGAGTACAAGACTCATAGAAATGATAGCAAATTGCAAGTAACAGGAAAGCTAAAACCAACTGGAAAAACCCATACACGTAAGACAGTACATGGAAAGCAAAGGATTAATACAGACACAAGAATATACAAGTAACTTCATCCCTAATGGTTCAGCAATAGCAAAGAAGAAGTGAACACTTAAAAGAACTCACTAAAGTTGCAAAAAAAACAAAAGATAAAGGAAGTAGAAGAGGATTGCATACATCTTGGAAAGCCTTAGAGTGAATACTGCATGAATCAGAGCTAGCCATGGATGCTGGAGCAGCAGAGTTCTCAGAGGCTACCGTTTCATGTTGAATGGTGCGAGGACCCATCACAGCATCCACAGCCCTGTGTGCAACAGCACTTCCACCTCCAAAAGCCATTCCTGCGAAGGAAATGGAAAAGAATATTAAATACTAAACATAATTCAATGACTGCCCATGCATTACTGAGCAAGTAGATATGGTTTATTACCCTGAGCTATGGTTGATCCAATCCCCCCAAGCATAGATCCACCACCTCCACTTTGTACAGGAGCTGGAGGAGGAGCCTGGCGAACTGCATGAAAAATAACAAGTAATGTAATTAGGGGTCGACAGCTTAGTATGAAATGAGCCAACACTCAATACCGTATTACAATCAAGAAAACACCGGCTATAAGTACCTGGTGCTGGTGCTGGTGCTGGAGCACGACGAGGAGCTGGGCGGGCAGATCGACCTGAAGAAAAAATCAAGCAGGAACCACATTAACCGCCTAATAAATTAACCAAATAGATAACCTGATTTAACATGAACATGAAGACATCCGAAAAAAACATTCGTGCTCAAAGGGAAAGCTCCTATTATCACCACCAGAGCACATTTATAGTAAAATTCAACATACTAAAACCAATCTAGATTTAGGTTTCAAGCCTAATATTTGAAAATTCCTCAACTGCAGATAAACATGAGCTTAAAAGGCTCGGAGGTCTAAACATACAAGTAATCAATTGCTAAGGAAACCATCCATAACAACAGGAAATAACTAATCAATCAAAAAGTAATAGCACCAGATATTCAGAGCACATAGAACATGCAAATCGTATACAGTAAACACATAACCCCCAATATTAATAAAATAAATTCAAACCATACAAATTTCATTTCCATGTAAACCCTAACTGAAAACAAAGATCTAGGCACTAATCCCTGAGTTGTCTAAGAAAATGAAAAACCCTAGAAATTGACGAAATCAAAATACATAGGAGTTGGCAAAGGGAAGAGAGATCTAGGGAGAGCACTGACCTCCGGAGCTTCTGCGAGCCATTTTCGGTAGAAG
Source organism: Fragaria iinumae (assembly GCA_009720345.1). Classification (NCBI taxonomy): domain Eukaryota; kingdom Viridiplantae; phylum Streptophyta; class Magnoliopsida; order Rosales; family Rosaceae; genus Fragaria; species Fragaria iinumae. The sequence continues at coordinate 12,269,091 of CM019118.1, read as the reverse complement.
AAGAAGAAGAAGATTAAGGAGTTGAGGCGGCGGCGTAGAGTTTTGAGACGATGAGCGATGAGAGGAGAAGAGTCTGGAAATGGGCTATCTGGCCTCCCACAAGCCCACACATCGGTTTTTATACCTCAAAATATACGTGTCCGTTTGTAAGTGGTGGAGCGATGGATTACACGTACACTTTCTATTTTTATAGAGCTCGATTGGTCTTTGATTACGGCCCAAGTTGTGGACAAGTTGGTTCATTGGTGCATTGATAGGGTGTTTTAATATTTCTCCGTCAGGGCCCATGTGAAGCTGTTGGCGCGTGAACCGCACTTGCACGGTTAAAGTTTCGTACGCAAAGGCAGATGAAGATGAAAACAGATCTGCTGAAGAAGCTTGGACGCTCGAAAGAGCTCGCACCTGAAAAGTCCACCCGATTTCTCTGTCTCCGGTCACCTCAAAGCGTGGCTCCGGCTGACCGGCGCGATCCGAATTGTCTCTCCAGGAAGATTTCCCAATTTCCCATATCGATCAATATTTGAAAGAAAACAAGTAACCGAGAAGAAGAAGCAAAACCGCCGCCGGAAACAGTAGCCTCGAACACCTACCAAAATCCAGTACCAAAATTGAGCGTAGACAACAGTCCCAACACCTAAAAATTTAGCTCTCAGCCTTTGGATACACTCATCATGTTAATCCCAGATGATCCCAGTTGTCGAGGTTTTTTTGAGACAGTGAGGACGAGTGGAAGACGAAATCGGAGTACATGGGTTAAAAGATCTTGGGCCTGCAGTAGTCATAGCTTTTCTCCAGTAGTCATAGCTTTTCTCTTGAAGCTCGGAGTTGTCTTCTTGAAGACCACAACCACGTGTTTAACCAAAAGAACAACTTCTAACAACGTGGCATGGGTTGCATAAAAAAAATTGAAATAAATAAATTATATATTTTATATTATCAGAATTGCAATATAAATTGATTTACCATTATGTAAAAGCTTAAGGCTAAGTGTCCTCTTTAATCCAAATATAAATATATGAAAATTAAAATCCTACCGTCAGATGTAGATATGCTAATTAAATAGGTTTACCAAAAAAATTTCATCCCGTTTCGGATTTGTTACGCTCCCATCGAATCGGTCAACCTTAATTCAACCTCATTTTTTACATGTAACGCGGTTGACCGGTATCGTGCAGAACCCTAATATCCCCCGTTTTTGAACCTAAAGCTCATACATATGGATATGATATTTATGAACCATGAAAAGTTTTTCTTAAATTGACCCCCGGTGATACAGCTCTCCTTATGAACGCTTAAGCATAATTAGGATTAACAACTTTTATCGGGGCCCAATCCTTACCGTAAAGTTGTGATTTTTCAGTCCTATTCGTATTTCACTATTCCGATCACATCTTATTTCACAAGATTTTTAAAAAATTTGCTTCCTCTGTATCGTTCGTTCACAATGATTTACGTTTGCATATAACCTATTAAATAAGTTATACCGCTTTAGTAGGCACGAGGCGATCCAAGGCTATAAATATGTGAAAATAAATTTCACGGTCTGATGTAGTCATGCTAATTAAATAGGTCTACTGAAAAAAAATTCACCTGGTTTCAGATTCGTTAGGTTCCCTATCAAATCGGTCAACCTTATTTCAACCTCATTTTTTACACTAAACGCGGTTGACCGGTATCATGCGAAACCCTATTTTTTCTGTGAAATAAGGTGTGACCGGAACAATGAAATACAGTTAGGGTTGAAAAATCATAAACTCTCGGTAACATTTAGTTCCTGGTAAAATCGGTCAACCGTAATTATGCTTAGCCACTCCTAAGGGGAGCCTAACTACCGGAGGGTCAATTTAACAATATTTTTCATGTGTTCATAAATCTCATATATACGAGCTCTAAGTTTGAAAACGGGAAAAAATGAGGTTTCACATGATGCCGGTCAACCGCATTTCACTTAAAAAATGAGGTAGAATTAAGGTTGACTGACTCGATAGGGGGCATAACAAATCCAAAACGGGGTGAATTTTTTTCCGTAGACGTATTTAATTTCCATGACCACATCGGACGGTGAAATTTTGTTTTCACATTTTTATGATTATGGATCGCCACATGCTTACTGAAGATGTATAACTTGTTTAATTGGTTATATATAATTGTACATCATTTTGAACCAACTATACATAGGAAGCAAAAGTTTCGAAAATCCTGTGAAATACGATGCGACCAGAACAATGAAATAAGACTAGGGTTGAAAAATCACAAATTTCCGGTAATGTTTGGTTCTCGGTAAAAACGGTCAACTCTAATTACGCTTAGGCGCTCTTAAGGGGAGCATAACCACCGGAAGGTCAATTTAACAAGATTTTTTTATGGGTTCATAAATCTCATATATACGAGCTCTAGGTTCGAAAATGATTATTAGGGTTTTGCACGATGCCGGTCAACCACATTTCGTGTAAAAAATGAGGTTGAATTAAGGTTGACCGATTCGATGGGGCTCGTAACAATTCCGAAACGTGGTGGATTTTTTTGGTAAACCTATTTAATTAGCATGTCGACATGCGACGGTGAGATTTTAATTTTCATATATTTATGACCTCGGATCGCCACGTGTCTACTAAAGTAGTATAACATGTTAGTAGGTTATATACAAGCGTACATCATTGTGAACCAACTATACATTGGAAGCCAAATTTTCGAAAATCTTGTGAAATAGGATGTGATCGGAATAGTGAAATACGAATAGGTGATCACAAATTCCGGTAAGTATTGGGCCCCGATAAAAGCGGTCAACCCTAATTATGCTTAGGCGCTCCTAAGGGGAGCCCTATCTCCGGAGGGTCAATTTATCAAAAAAATTGTATGGGTTCCAAAATTTCATATATTCGAGCTTTAGATTCGAAGACAGGGAAAAATAGGGATTCGCACAATGTCGGTCAACCGCGTTTTATGTAAAAAATGGAGTTGAATTAAGGTTGACCGATTCGATGAGGAACGTAACGAATTCGAAACGTGTGGATTTTTTTCAGTAGACCAATTTAATTACGATGAGTACATCTGACAGTTGAATTTTTGTTTTCACATATTTATGACCTTGGATCGCCACGTGCCTACTAAAATAATATAACTTGTTTAATTGGTTCTATACAAGCGTACTCATTGTGAACCAACTATACATAGAAAACCAAATTTTTGAAAATCTTGTGAAATAAGATGTGATCGAAATAGTAAAATACGACAAGGGTTGAAAAATTACAAATTTCCGATATCGTTTGGGTGTAGTTGAGTTACTGAGGGTTAGTAACAGCTCTCGAAAATTTCAAAATATGTGTTTAGTTTAAGTTTCGAGTTTTCACCTAAAGGTCAGGTGTTCGGTTTAAGGTCCCAATGATGAAAAAAATACACAAATAATTTTACAGACATGAAAAAAAGAAACATAACATATACCAATTACCAGATGGGCAGAAGTAACATAAGGTGAAAAAGAATTTTATACACTATTCCTGGTTTTCAGATGCAGATATTCAACTCTAGTGCACACGTAAATTTGATACCTCGACTCACAAAGCTATCAATGTAATACGTAGAACCTTATTGGTCTTTTTGTTTTTTGTTTTGTTTTTAACAACTTCAATGCCACATAGGTTTTTTCATCCAAACCTTTTTGTCTGAACTTGTACTAAGAGCTAAGAGAGTACTTATGTTGTGCAGGTTATTGATGTTGTTCTGCAAGAGATAACCACTATACATAGACATAATGTTGCATGTTGAGGAGGTGCCACCAGCTAGTTCAAATGACTAAACTAGTGTGTTATGCTCATCCACAACTTGCATTTAGGCTTTTGGTTTCAATTATTTGTAGTATTTCATAGGGGTGGGCGCGGGTTGGTGTGGTGCGGGTTAGGGCACAACCTTAATCCAATCCACTTTAAATGGTTTGTCAATTCTTCAAACCATATCCACATTCCGAAAATCCTAATCCACGGGTAACCGCATTCCGGATTGGTTTCAGATTGATTTCAGATTCAACCCATATTATTTTGAAGGTTAAGAAAAATATTCAAAATATTTTGAAGGTCAGGAGACGGCAAGAACCCTAGTTAAGAGAGAAGCTAGAGGCGTTTCCAATTCTTTTATCGTCGTTAAGGGATAAGAGTTGGGGTAAGGCTAGGGTGTGTTAATGCATGTGATGCATTAACTTTGTCATTAAGTTGTAAAATGAGTATTCAAAGTGGTAATATTAGTCCTCAAAGTTATAATATAAGCCGTTAAAGTTATAAAAAAAATTAGTTACAACATTAGTCCTCATTTGTTCTTAAAATGGTAGTTGAGTCCTCAAAGTTGTAACCACTTTTTTTTAATCACTTTGAGGACTCAATTACCACTTTAAGTTCACATTGTACCACTTTAAGGACACATGATTACTAATGTTGTAACTAGAAAATTTTACAACTTTAAGGACTCAAATTACAACTTCAAGGACTAATATTACTAGTTTGAGGACTCAATGTACAAAGTTGATTCATTACATCATTCACATGCATTAACACATTGTAGAATTTTCCTAAGAGTTGGGCCTGAAGTGTTATGAGCTCAGGGTTTGAAACTATAAATCAAGTCATAATCTATTTATAGTTCATATATGTATTACAAATAATATAATTAATTAATTAATAAAATAAATAAAACAAGCGCGGGTTAATCAGATTGAAATTTTCCCAATCCTAATCCAGTCCACTTTCATATATGAGGACTCAATTACCACTTTAAGCTCACATTTTACCACTTTAAGGACACATGATTACTAATGTTGTAATTAGAAAATTTTACAACTTTAAAGACTCATATTACAACTTCGAAGACTAATATTACTAGTTTGAGAACTCAATTTACAAAGTTGATGTATTACATCATTCACATTCATTAACACATCGTAGAATTTTCCTAAGAGTTGGGCCTGAAGTGTTATGGGCTCAGGGTTTGAAACTATAAATCAAGTCATAATCTATTTATAGTTCATATATGTATTACAAATAATATAATTAATTAATAAAATAAATAAAACCGGTGCGGGTTAATCGGATTGAAATTTTCCCAATCCTAATCGAGTCCACTTTCATGTGGGTTGAAGTTTTCTCAATCCACTACAACCGATGCGGTTTGAAATATGGTTTGAACCAATGCGGTATGGTGCATGCGGTACCACATTTCCGGTGTGAAGTACCCACCCCTAGTATTTCATATCCTTGAAGGATTTGGATTTGGATTTGTCAATTGTTCCACTGATACCAATTTATTTAATTCATTTGTATATGGTGGGATTTCAATAAATTTGGTTGTTATATATCTTGTAACAATTAGCCAACAAGAATAAAATTGTCCAACATGTTATTGTACAATGGTTAAAGAACGATGAGTCGTCTCTACACCACACTTTTTATCAAAAGAACTATCGATGTAGGACAATCTCCTGCCAGGAAGTACCCAAAAACAGTTCACAAAACATTGAGTTCTAATGGAATAAGATACTCATTACATTTGTTCTTAGTTGTTGTTTTTTTTTTTTAAAGTTAAAATGGTTGTACATTAGAACTCAATGTTTTTTTTTTGTTCTTACTTCTTAGTTGTTGAAGTACTAAATTTAAAATGGTTCACGAGAAAGAAAAAAGATTCATAGGTCGAGTGTTGTACATTGTAAAAATCATTTTTCCTAAAGAGAAAACAAACTAATACTGTTGACGAAATTAATAACCAATGTTTAAGAGAGTTTTTAGCTTCAAGTTTATTGGCATAACTGAGCCTGCAAATTTCCTTAGAATTACACTTTGATGCCGAACTAAAGACATATAGATGATAACTAATTGCCTCCTATACTTGCATCCTTAAGCCTTGGCAAATACTCTCACACTGAACCACTAAACCTTTTAGCCTCTCCTGAAAACCCTGCATATTTACATTCTTATTTTTCAACCTTTTGTTGATACCTCCTAACTTGTAATGTTTCATCATAAACCACCTTTGAGGAAGTTTAAGCACAACCTTCTCCATGCCTCCCTATCTGGTTCACGGGCAAGCACTTTCGACTTCAACTCCTCGGTTTCAGAATCCTAGATTGTAAGTTTCATTAAACAAGAATGTTACTATTATTGTGGCAGCTATATAATGCAAGAATACTAGAGAAATGAAATAACTACTACGTACCAAGATGAAATTAAGTTTGACAAGACGATCAATAAGGTTAAGAAGAATGTCTTTGGTGTATTCAGGGTGGCCTTGGATGCCCATCATGTGATCACCATACCTGAACATCTCAACTCCAGTTTTTTCAGACCAGGCAATTAGCTCAGCCTTTGGTGGAAGCTCCCACACCTAAATTTGAAGCAGAAATTAGTCCACATTTCACAGGTATAATATGTTTTTAGGGTTTGATTACATGATAAATACACACCTCATCTCGATGGATCTCATAGATGGAGAGAAGAGCTGGAATGTTGAGAGAGGAGAGAACCTTGCAAGACGATGACAAGTGGACAGTTCGGATTCCGATATCCCACCCTGTGATGGCTCTGCCTGATTTTCCACCCAATGCACGACTTAATATCTAATTCAATCACAAAACTCAGTTAGTTGGCTTATCATATCAGCAGCATAATACACAGAGAGATTTTACAGCTCATTGTGAACTAAAGGAGGAAAGCAGCCCTTCAAAAAAAAGAAAGAAAGAAGGAAAGCAGAATCCAAATATCAAGATAATAACAGAAAGAAATGGACCCAAGCAACCCAATCTTGAAATAAAGGTGGATAAGATGACAGATTGACAGAACAACACTCAAGCAGTTGCAACAAATCATAATCATTTCATTTGATATACAAGTATAACCAACCAATTCCCTTGTTAATAAGGATAACTGCCACAGAACCCTGCTTGGCTGTAACATTCGTCGTAATATTCTCATTCTCGAACCAACGCTAGCTTGCACGCTCAATCTTTACAAGTGTGACATTTACACATGCATAATGCATTGCGTGTGTGCCGGAACTAGCTAGTTTTACATGCGTTTTTTCGGATCATAAACAGTTGTAAGAAGCATTGGCTGTGCGAATTATACACAGCAATATATCACGGCCAAAACACAACCGGAAATCACTTGCTAAAGGGACACACCACGTATTTCCATGAGTTTAAATCAGAGAGCCACACAAGATACGGCCTAATATGATGAACTCACTGTGACCCCTATAGTATTGTCCGCACTTGACAGCTCCAGGCACCATGTAAACCCAACCTTCAGACCTCAGAGTTATTCTAATTCTAATTAATTAATTAGTTGCCAAGATGATAAGGATATTATAATTAATTTAGGAAGACGTCAAATATGAATTATATTTCTCTGACAAGGGACTTTATCACGTGCATTGCATGTCTCTATCTTGTTGGAACATTACCATCTTAATCCATTCATCTTCTAAAAAAATCTATCTATTATTTCATAGCTGTTTTCATTTCTAGATAATATCTCACATATATATAGGAGATTTTAGGGTGAGTTGGGCCTCTTGGTCCAGCATTTGGTTGCCTAAATCTAAAATGTGATCAATTAGTGGGCACCAACTACTACTACTACATGTTACCATAAAATACAAAAGCTAAGGCATATTGTCACCCTATGAGACAACCGATTAAAACAAGGGACCAGCTGCAAACTAAGGGAAGGTCCCCTAAAATATGTGGCAGATTTTTTTGGCATGTCAATTCTAAAATGTCGTTTACTCTAAACTAGAAACCATAGTTGTTACATCAGTGATTGGTAAAAAATAGAAAACGAATCGATTTCCATTGTCATGTAATACGCATTATTCTATAAAGAACGGACAGAGTTTATATTGAAATCATTTTAGGGATTGTTCATAATTTAAAAAACAAAATACATGATAGTAACTTGATCAACATTTCTCCAAAAGTGAGTTCGAATGACATAATTTCAATTTATTTTTTCAAATACGTCGCATCAAACGCGTCATTTTTCCTTCATTTGCTACATGAGGCCAAACATTTTGGAAAGATAGTACGTGTTGTTCTAACTTTTTCGGCATTAAACTAGGTTAAATCTAATACAACATGTTCACCTAGAGCACATGATTTTCTACTCCCCTACGTAGGTATTACGGTGAAAAGGAAAATTACTCGCAAATCCTATCATGTCTGGTGGTTTCCATAATCCGATTATTCTCATCGATTAAACAAAAATGTTGCGAACAATAAAAATACAGTACGAGCAATTCAAGAGTAAGAAGAAAACAATAGGAAACGTAAACAGTTTGCCATGACTCATGACCAGTCATCTCTGTTGGCATGCGACGTCGTTTTCTTCAAACTCACCGTAAGGCAAGTTACACCGTCAGCTACAACTCCAAGTGGCAGCAGCCAATAAGATCGAATAGCGCGTGGAATACACCGGCTTAAGGAGATGAGTCGAGAAAGAGGATATAATAATATCATACGACAGAATCACGTAAACCCCCAATCACATCGCAGACGTACGATGACTGGGCCATTCACACGTGAGATTTCGGTCTGATGGACCACACACCAGCCACTTCGGCGAACATCAAAATCGCCTTCTGGTTTCTTCTCAGAACCACGCGCGTGATTTCAGCATCTTAAACATGCCTTGTTAATAGTTTTGTGGAGATTTCGTTTTCGTAAACGCCAGCCATTAATTACTTAAATCGAACCTAATTCTTTATTACCAAAAAAGTAATCACAACGAGAATTGACCATCGTACCCTTATCAAACCCAGGCTTTGCCTTCTATTTCCGGAATCAGGGAAGGAAATAAGAAAACAAGACCAAATATGCGATGAGGAAATTAACGGGTTGGCATGTACCTGATGGCCGAAGCAAATGCCGAGGACTTTGATCTTGAGCGAGTCCAATCTGGTCAAGAGGGTGAGTAGCCTGCAGATCCAAGCGTCATTCCCATGAGCATCTCTGCTACTCCCGGAGATGACAAACCCGTCGTAGCTCTCGACCTCGTCGTCGTCGGGAAACTCACCGCAGGCCACGCGGTAGAGGTCCCAAGTCTCGCCTTCCTCCGCCAGCATTTTCCGAAACACCCCGAAATACCCTCCGTACATCTTCTTCACAAAGTCCGTGTCCTCTGCGCACAGCAGAACCCCAAATTTCTTCCCTCCCATTCTCAGTTGGGAAAATGTGGAATTTGGGAAGAGAAAGAAACTGAGAGGACTTTGCTGGTGACAGAGCTAGCGAGAGAGAATGCCAGATGGGTGTACTCGTGAAATACCAGTGGTGCTCTTGGTTTTAAACTGGTGGGTTTTCCAAAACACCCATGTTTAGACACCTATATTACTGTATTAACACGCCTATTTGTTTTGCCGAATCTGCCCTCGAATGCTTCTTGTTTTTCTCATGTTTTGTTTTTTTTGTTTTTATTTACAAGTTACAGAAATATGTTGGGTACAGTGAAAATGAATCTGGATTGTTTTTGGTTCTTTTTTTTTTCTGGCTTTTTTGCATAATTTTGGGGCGTGATTGGGTTATTTGGGGAATTAAAAATTTTGAGCAAAATTTTTAAAATTAATGGGGCATTGCTTTTAAAGAAGAAATTTGGTGATCTTTGTGATGTGTTAGTGTGTCCCGCGTTTGATGCAAATTGTTAAAGAATGGAGTTCATCTTTTGGAGGTATCCATTAATTTAATGACAATTACTTTTGCAGATCAATTTTCTCTTTTGACATAATCTAACTTGTTTGTTCGGTTTTCTAATTCATTATTTATTTTATTTTATTTAAAATCAATTTGTAAACGTAAAGTCCCTCGCAAAAACAAACTTTTGAACAAGTTAGGCCAAAGTTCCAATACCTTGGGCATGAAGACAGCAATTTATTTCCAATATGAAATACATACAATAAAATCTTTTATAAATGAATAATATTCGGATTACATTAAACTATTATTTTAAAAGTGTTGTTATATCATCAATAAATAAATAATTTATTCGTATATTGATAAATGAATATTTATTACTTTGTTAATAATATTCATTTATAGAGAATTTTGTTGTTAAGAATATTCATAATTTGTTAAGAGTTTCCTTAATAAATGGATATATGGATATAAAGTAAACGACTATATATAGATAATTTAGGAATAACTAAATAAAAAAATTAAAATTGATAAGGTTTCCTTAATTTGTATCATGAAGATTTTTTTTCGAATCAAGAAGTCAATCAGATTTATAATCAAACAAATAATACAAGGAATAAAACGCCCGTAGAGTAGACAATAAGAATTACTCACTAACCGCGCGTATCTCCCAAACCCTAAGAGCGCCGTTGCGCTCCCCAAACCCTAACCCTACTCCACCAAATGTTGCCGCCTCTCCATCACCAAATCTCACTGCATCCATGGCTTTCAAACTCTCGGCAATTATCCTCCCTTCCTCTTCTCCATCACCAACACCAAATCACTCGTCTTCTGCAACATCCTCTTTGCAGAATTCGAGCAAGTCTTTTGCCTCCTCATCGTCGATCAACTCTGCATTGATTGAGGATGTCACCAAGTCCTTTGCTGCGTCCCTGGCGCTTGCAAATTCAAAGGTTGTAGATCTCTCTCACGCATCTCTACTCCTAAAAGAGGTGTTGCTTGTCCACTGTACGCATGACAACAGATCGATTCGTATTGTACCATCTACTTGAGTTTTAATGACGAAATTGTCTTTAAGTTCAAAAAAAAAAAAAAAAAAAAAGAATTACTCACTATTACTACTAAACACCTAACTGCAACTAAGTGCCTAACAACCAAAAGTACATTTACCTTCTCAGACAGCTTATAGTACTTTTATTTCAGCGAAGCGACTCACTTAAAAGCTTGAATAAATTTAAGTGAATAAATGGTAACAACGAGTGTATCAAAACTGCCCTTTGATTCAATCTTAAGACTTAATTTGGGCCATAAATAAAGACCTCGTTCAGACAAGCACACTAGCTGAGAAGCCCAACCATAAAAAGCTCTAGTCTTAAAAAATGAAGACCAGCCCACCATTATCCAGATTTAAAAAACGTAGCCGGCCCAAAGAAAGACACATTAAACTGATATAAAAAAAAAAAAGAACAATATTGTTGCAACTGATAAAAAAATCTCCCCAAATTTTCCATTAAACTGTCCATCAACATATTCATCAGTTTTCGCTAACTACAGATTCATATAGGAATCTACAAAGAGAAGAAATCCTTAATTATAAACCATCACAGGTGATCAAGTTCGTAAGAGCACAAGTGTGGAACCCCCATACCCAAGTTCGAAACTCGTTGACTCTGATTAGAGTTTAAATCTCAAAATATTCTTGGTAACCAAGGGGATGAAGCATTTTGACATGACCCCTCGGCACATATCAGTCTATGGATCTAGAAAGTCTTCGAGGATAACGTCGTTTATCCTACTGGAAAAAAAAAAACTTAATTATATTGAGCTTTATGGATATGGTCTTCCCAGTGAGATTGTTTAGAAAATGTTTTAGTTTACTAGAATTATAGCCATTGGCTCTAGGAAAGCGAGCTTCATTAGAGGCCATGACGGAGCTGAGGAAAAAAGATGAAACGAGCTCTTGAGGCTTTTGAGTTTTGAGAGAACTGAGAAAATTGATATGTATTGGAGATTTAGACCGTAATTTTTAGTTAACCAAGAATAAAAGGATCCAAAAATATCTAGTAGGCATAATAATTTAGATGAGATTTGAGGAAGAAAGAAGAAATTAATTGAAAGGTGATTGAGGAGGAAGATAAGGATGCAAGACGTTTGGCCTTTTGTATGAGATCCCACATTGCCCCGGGGAGGGGAGATAATGTGCCCTAAACTATCCATACCCCTAAACATTCAAAATCTCATATAGTCCAACATATATAACGGAAAACAAGAAAGAAAACAAAATTCGTGTAGATGGTACTTGGCGGAAAACTTTTCCAGTGGCAACATTGTTGACAGTGGGTGCTAAGGATGGCATGCTCTTGGAGTTTGGCTTTCAGGTCATACAGTCACGGTGTCCTTGTTGTGCTTGTATCAATGACTTTTGAGGGGTAGTTTGCCATCGTCGTAGTACGTATTGGTCCTTTATTGATCTATATATCAGTGCCTGCGTAACTTTTAATTTCTACTAAAGTTTGTAATGGATCATCTTAATTAGATGTAATTTGGAGGATACAAATTTGCTCCCCACCCTTATTTCCCCACCTTCATCACTACCAATTTAAATGCATGACACATGTTCATTTTTATTAACTCACCTAACCATGGTTAACAATATAAATTATTTATTTAATATAAATTTGAGAGGTTGTGTATTTAGGGTTTAGGGTTTAAGGTTTAAGGTTTTAAGGTTTGGGGTTTGGGGTTTGGGGTTTAGGGTTTAGGGTTTTACTTAACTAGGGTTTAGCTAATTATGATAAAATAATAAGCCCTAAACCCCAAACCCTAAACCCAAAACCCAAAACCCAAACCTGAAAACCCTAAACCCTACACCTTAAAACCCAATACCCAATCTTACAAATTTAAATTAAATAAATAATTTTAGATTTATATTGTTAACCATGGTTAGATGAATTAAAGAAAATAAGACATGTATCATGCATTTAGATGTGGGTGAGGATGAAGGTGACGAAATAAGGTAAGGAGCAAATTTATATCCTAATTTGGATGATGGGTCAACACGATCCGGATCACAATCACCGTCACAAGCGTTGCCACCATAGACGAGGACTTGAATCCCAATGCCTAGTACACCGAATATGCAACATTGGAGAACTAATCCATCATTGAATCTTGGTATCGCACACACAGCAAGGAGGTGAGAGTGAGACTTAAAAGGTCCTTTTTTCTGTCATAAAAAAAGGTCCTTTTTTCTGTTTCTAAAAAATATCTCACGAAAAAATTGGGATGAGATGTGCGATACACTGCAATATGCAATGCATCACCTGTCATTTATTTATTTATTTTTTATTTTTTGAGAAGATCATCACCTGTCACTTCTGGGAAGAGATGTCCCAAATTAATCTCAAGTATACATATATATAAATGCCTAGCCTAAACGATGTTGGAATTCCACTAGGTACACCGTACACGTCTAATAACTTCCAACATAGTTATTTGGATAAAGTGATAAACAGTCTCAAACACATAGTTAGTTATTTGGTTCACGCAAAGGTGTTCTTGAATCAAATGGAAAAGCTTGAATTTTTCACTTGTACTCAATGCTCTCTTCATTGTTTCATCAATAAGATTGTTGTTAATGCTATATATTAACCTATCTATATATGAATAATCTGACTCATATATAATGCCGGCCTGTTCAAGTTAATAGCTGAAAACAATTAGCTAGCTAGGTTACTGCGCGCATGTAGTGCTCGAGTCATGATGCATTTGCCATGCATAATTGATCATCAAACTGTAAATTGTAAGTGACCTCTTCCACTTTGCTTTAGTGCTAATCACAACTTACGTAAATGGTTCTATCGCAGTACCGATCAGAGCTCCTTTTTCTTTTCTTTTTTCTTTTTTTCTTTTTTTGTTTTGTTTTGGTGTGTGTGTGTGGTATGTGTGTACGTGTGTGATGGGAGTGCGATTTTGAAACCACCTGAAAAGATATAGGTCTATCTTTGTTGGGCTAGCTGTTGTGTAATAGTCCCAACATCTTAAAGTTGTGATAACAAAATACCACCAAACTAGCCTAATTATCTCTGCTAATTAGGAATCCACTCAAATGAATGATATGGTTATTATGTCCTATGCCTCGTCATGATCCATGCATATATAATGGAAACCAATAATGATTCCCTGGGATGGCCGGGTCGATCGATCTCCATGGGAATTATGATTCAATGAATTGAACCAAGTCTTGCTTCTTGGCCTTACATAATCATCCTCAAACAGCAATAATCTTTCCCTTCAAATTTAATATATGATGAATTCTAAAACTATTCTGATCAGAAAAATTGTGCTCAGTTTGTGGAAAGCTAATTCGATGGCTTGCCCCCCAGCTATGAAAACATATAGACGTACGTAAGGCTGTCGATATGATTCTTGCGTCCAAGTGGAGAAATGGAGAATGATTGATATATCACACAGAAGAGAAGCCTTAGTCTGTGTTGAGAGAGAATATACTTCACAAAAGAGAAGCTGGGTCCTTCCAATTTGATTCCACAGTATAAGGTTTTGGTCTTTTGGAGAGAAAATTAAGAAAGAAAAAATGGATGGTAGACCGATTTGAACCCAGACGGGTTGGGCTTGGAATTAGCTAAAACATATAGCCAAGCCTGCCGTACATGCAGATATGTTCATATAATATATACTAACTAACTTATTTGTCAAAACTTCGGTTGGGCTTGAGCCCTGCCAAAGCTGTACATAGATCCGCGGCGCCTGACCCTTCCTATAGCTATCCTTCCTGTAGAATTATTTGTAGCTATCCTTGTTTTGCTATCCTTCCTTTCGAAAACGGCTGCTTCTTTCGCAACGAATTTGATGAGTCTATTGAATATGTTGGAAGGGATGGCTCTTTTACCAAGAATTTAGTTAAATTAATCCCAGAACTGAATCGGGTATTTCATGACATAGAAGCAAACCCATGGAATTAATTCATGACTTAGATGGTCGGTTGTTTTTTTTGTTGTTGTTGGCAATGGAACAACTTTTATTGAAAAAACAGGTTATTACAAACTACAGTACACAACTCACAACAAAAGGATAAACACAAATCAAGACAGACAACCCATCCAAGTGTCAAACCCTCCAAGGGATGAAAGTGCCACACGTCGGCACCCTAGGTGACACAGAGACGTCACACAACTCGGAATCAGAAACCTAAAGAAAGCTCAAATCCACCCAACACAGGAACACCATAACAGATCCAACTCAATCGCAATTCCAACGGAGTGACACAAAGACGTCACAGAAACTGCAACTAGGAGCCGGGAAACCAGATTCCATCTAGAAGACTCCATCATCCAAATCCCAAAACACCATTTAACACCGTCAGCTTGACGCTGGGTAAGGAATTGCCAAGCAGAACAGTAGCCAAAGAAAAACAAAAAAAGAAAGATGATGAGAGATCATCAGCAGCAGCGCAAACGCTAACGTGCAGATGTAAGACATACGATTCAACACCGAATCGGCGAACATTCGTTTAAAAAACTGATTGGTGAGAAGTGTGTGTACCAAACATGTGAAGAATCTAAGATTTGAAATATAGGAGAAGTAGAACACCTTGTCTTATTCCTCGGGATGGTTTGACATAACCTCTCACTTCCCCATTCACCATAAAAGAATAGCTCACTGTGGTTATAGTGGTCATAATGAGCTCTATCCATTCCCTTGCAAACCCAAGCTTTACAAGAATGTTCCGTATAAAGCTGCATTCCAGCCTGTCATAGGCCTTGCTAATATCCAATTTCAAAGAAAAGTGCTCATCGACCCTCCTGTTTGTATGCAGAAAATGTGCCACTTCAGTAGCTACCAAATTGTTATCAGCTATCAACCTATTAGGCACAAAAGCACTTTGAAGTGGAGATATGACAGTGTCAAGAATCCTCGTCAACCTGTTTGCTAGAACTTTGGCGCAGATTCGATATAGCACATTACATAATGCAATAGGACGCAAATCGGTCATATCTTTAGGATCTTTCACTTTAGGGATCAATGTCACATGAGTGAAGTTCATTACCTCTAGGAGCACACCAGAAGACAAGAAAGATCTCACTGCCGTACATACGTCTGGGCCAAAAATCTTCCAATATTTCTGGAAGAAAAATGGGGACATCCCATCAGGTCCGGGGGATTTTGATAGATGCATTTGAAATAAAGCTTGTCGAACTTCTTCATCAGAATATGGAGCTAAAAACTCTTGATTCATACTCATGGTTACTGTTGTAGAAACAGTACTGAGTATCATGTCCATTGCAACAGGATTATTACCTTTAGACGAAAAGATATTCTTATAGTATGAAGTAACAACATCTTCAATCTCTCTCGATTTTGACACCCATACCCCCATCAACGTTGTGTAATCCCTTAATTGTGTTTCTTTGTCGCCTATTAGAAGCTCGATGATGAAAGTATGTCGTGTTTCTATCTCCTGCATGCCTTCAACCATAGGGCTTTGGACCGTTGACTCCAGATCGTTTCCTCCTGAGTAAGCAATTCTTGGAACTTTTTATTAAGACTCTGCTTTTCCAAATTGAAATTTGGATCATATGGAGCATTGAGAAGTTCATCCAATCTAGACTGTATAGCTTTCATCTCCACTTGCCGAAACATGAACGTTGGCTTTTGCCAGGTTACCAAAGCTTTACTTGTGTGCTTTATCTTTGCAGTTTCTTGCCTTATAGGATCCCCTTGGACCATTGTTTGCCATCCTCCCTGAATAACACCTTGACAATCCGGATGTGTAGCCCAACTTTGATCAAATCTGAACACTTTTTTCTTTCTTCCATTTGTTACCGGGGCCAGTTCTCTATTGCAGGTTGAGCTTGTTCTAGCTCAGTTTAGAAGGGCCAAAGGAAGAGTTGATTTACCTGATGTTGAGCTATATGAGGATCTCTCATATCTTTACAATAAAAATATACATGTAAATCCATCATACCTTCAACCAACAGAGGACTATGATCAAAGACACTAGTTGAAGATGTCTCGTTGTTTAACAAGGGAACATGCCTCATAGCTCTGTAGTCTAGATGCTTCTATCAAACCGCTCCTTGGTCTGATGATCTGACCAAGTAAATGGACTGCCTTTGAATCCCATATCCAACAGGGAGCAATCCACAACAGCCTCCCGAAACACCTACATCTGAGCCCATCTACGCTTCCCTCCACCGGTTTTTATCTGTTCGATCTAATATCTCATTGAAATCACCTACAATCAAGAAGTAAAATATCGACGAATGGAAATTTTGATGGTTCGAAAAAAAAAATCTCGATGGATATATATATGTATGTTTTTAGCTTAGTAAACAATTATCGTACTTTAGGTATTTTTTTCTTCCATTACTTGTTTTTATAAGGACATATATTATATCAATAAAATTTATGACAATGATTCTCCAACAAACTAATAATCTATAAACCAAATAGATACTTTAAAAGTTTAATACTCAATAATTTCGAAAGTATTGGGAATTGACCTGCACACCATGAAACCGTAATTTTAAAACTTCTAAGTTCATCTTGAACACAAAATATAGACTCCATAGTTTAAAGTCCATCCAAATAAATTCTAAATTTTAAAGTTTAAAAATCTTAAATTTGAATAAAAAAGAAAAAAAAATTAAATATTATAGTCTATCATCTAAAGCTCGCAAGAATGAGGTTTTCGATTTTAGAGGTAACATATCACTCACTATACTTTGCATACACGACATCTAGAACATTTCTATATGTACATAAAACGAAAATAAAAAGCAAAATATTAAAAAAGATAAACATATAATTATATAGAACATAAAACTAAAAATCATATTCTTCAAATCAAATATTTAATAAGAAAATAAAGACAAAAAACGACGTCGTTTTAGAGGGATTCGGTTTTTCAGTTCGGTTCGGTTTTTCAAGAGCCAAAACCAAAAACCAAACCTAACTAACTCGGTTCGGTTCGGTTTTTCTTAATTCGGTTTGGTTTTTTTCAGTTTGGTTTTTTCCGGTTTCGATTTTGGTTTTCGGCTCGGTTTTTTTTCGGTTTTCTGTTTCAAAATTCCACCCCTAATATAAATGCTAGCTACCCATATATGTCTGTTCACCTTAATGACGTAGTATATAATCGCATTATGGTGTGACGTGAGCGTTAAACGCAAGCGTAGTAGCCATATATGAGTGTTTAATTCATATATGGGGTATGGGCACATATTTATACACCCGTCTGTCCACCTTAATGACATAGTGTAACACCGCATTAAGGCGTGCCGTGAGTAAATACATACATATATTGGTATATATTTCTTTAAATCCATAAAATTTATATAGGGAGTATGGACGTGTGTAAATACATACATATATTGGTATATATTTTTGAGCTGAAGATGCTTGATATATACGAGATAAAAGATTTATCGCTTGAAGCATGCATTCGTTTTCTTTGGAATTAAAATTGGGAAAGCATAAATATTGTTATTTATTTTCTTTATTTATTCTTTTTATTTTGTCCACTCATTCTAACGTTTTTCGAATGTTTTCCCCTGGGCCATTGGTTTTAAAAATGCCCAGTCTGCAGAGTTCGGGTTGGCACTAGTAGGAGGCGAGGCATAGTTACCCACTTCTCCACCACTTTTCACCAGTAGGTTACCTGTTTAATCTACCAGTGTATTTTCTTGTTTCCTCTAGTTTTTAGTAGCTCTGATTACCCTTGGGGTTAGCGTATACTTTTTCGGTGGTGTGCTAAGACTTATGTTATTTTTTCGAATTCTCGAAGGTTGAAGTTTATTACATTATTTGGATATTTATAGGATGAATTGAAGATTGGTTGTTTCGTTATAAGAGGGTAATTCTTGAATTTTTCGGGTTAGGGTTGTCTATTTTCAAGGGAGGTTTGTCGAGTTTTTCAGTAAATTTTCCTTGGAGGTGGACCCCGCAAGACTTACTTCGGGTTTCAGGATGAAATTCAGGGTGAGTCTTGACATTCATACTATCTGTGCATTTCCATATTTCGGTGAGGATTGCAGCGATCGTAGTAGAGGTTCGTGTTCGCATGCACTACTTTCCTGTTGAGACTGAAGAGAAGATTGTGGTTTATACTACTAGCACACATAAGTAGGCTCCTCTCCTGTTCATTTTCTGGTTTTCTTTATAGCCATCTAGTCTAAAACAGGGAAATACTGAAATAATTATGTTATTATTCTGCTAAACTGACGATCTTATATTATCTTTAAAGATTGTTGTTTTAATTAACATGCATGTCAAGGTAACTAATAAAAATTAGTCAATGATCTAATGAGTCTAAGAAACGTTGTTTCTGCTTTTGCTTAACCCATAGGTTGGCTGTGTATAATCTCTTGTTCATGTTCAAAACTCAATCTTTACTAGGTATTTTCGGTCATGTGTGTGTGTGTGTGTATATATATATATATATATTTGGACCTGATAATAATTGTGTGTGTGTCTATATATATATATATATATAGACACACACAATTATTATCAGGTCCAAATATCCTTATTTGTTCAAAATGTACAGATTTTCATAATTGACCAATTTTTAGATCAAATCTTATCATCTTAACCGTTCACATTGTAGGTATATATGAGTATATCATCTCTACAAATTTTCAGCCAAATTGATGATTGTTAAGGCATTCAAAGATATAATTTAGAACTAAAAACACGAACGATTTAAGTTAAACAGTTTTAATTCGTTCATTAATTTAATTCATTTTCGAGTTTGGATACTCGAAAAGGACACCACACAGTGCCTGTTGTCGCCTCATGAATGTACAAATACTCTCGTATAAAATAATATACGGTAAAAGCAATTATAATATAAAAACCACATCTTTTGGTCAAGTAATGAAAAAGTAAGGTCGTCTCCAAGTCTTTCAAATTCCAAGGCCAACAAATGAGAATTTGATTCGATGCTGCAGTCCGAAGTAACCACAGGAATACGCTGAAGCTCAACATGGGTTTACTGGGTCTTCTTGGATTTGCGCTCCAATGCTTTGATGTTCTTGCATGGTGCGCTTTCTTTACGATGATGAACTCCTTGGTAAACTTGAGAAAAGTTCTCTGAGAATATAATAACATTTTTGGGTTTGTCTATGATTCACTTGCAGGCCTCTCTTTGCTCTGCTCTATCCTCTGTAAGTCTTTCTCTGACTTAACAACTGTAATATATAAACTGATGATGATGATGATGATCATGATCATCATTCTTACAGGTATTCTTCCATAAGAGCAATCGAGACAAATTCCATTTCAGATACTCACAAGTTAAATACATATTGGGTCGTTTTCTCATTGATCTTGCTCTTTGAACATGCTTTTATGAAGCTGCTTGAATGGTAGTGCTCTGTTCTCTTTATTTTCTTTTGCTTTTTCTATTGGGTATTTCTGTTTTTGATTATCCAATCAATGAAAGAAAGAAATAATTGTGGAACCTTGTATAATGTAGGCAAGATAACTGTACTGACATCCTATTTGTAATGTGAACATTATGCTGTGAATTTTCTCCAAATATCTTTTTTGTTCTTTTTTTTTTTTTTTTTTTTTCTTTCAATTGAAATGGTTATCCCATGGTTTTATTTGTAGCTAAATACTGGAATACTGTGCGAAATAAACGGATAAGTAGTGGTAAAATTGAAAGAGGAATGTTTAAAAGTTTGCTAGCCTTTACTAGAATCAATATAAGAGAAAACTTTTCACACTGTGGTTGACTGAATTGCCGGACATATAGTGTCAAGCTATGGAACGTCAAATTGGCATGACATATCCAGTGTTTTTTTTTTAGATGTAGATGATCCTCATATTTAAAGAAGAGGATTACATGAACTTTCTGTTCTTTTTTGTTCTCTAAAGCATTTCAAGCTTTTCTAATAGATGTTATTTCTCATTTCAGTTTCAACCTCAATGTTACATCACATTTATTCTGTTTCAACTTTTTTGTTCTCTCTATTTACATACGTATATCTGTGAGGAAGCTTTCATTCGTTTTTCTATTATTTCTCAAAGACAAAGAGCTACTTAGTGTGATATCAGATAGGTTGTTTATGACAAAGTACTGAATCTGGTTATCACTGATATGTAATATATTTTTCATTAACTTTTGTTTCCTATTGCCAATTCCATACTGGTCAGCTTCTCGCTCTGGCCATACATGAGGCTGCTGATTGTCTTCTATTTGGTGATACCACATTTTGACGGTGCCTTGTATGTCTATAAACACCTTATCTGTCCATGTCTCTCCATGGATCCTCAAATTATTTTTAGCTTGTTCAAAATGCGGAAGGTGTCCTTGGTGAGAGAAAACTTTCTATCTGAGGTGGAGAGATATGTAAAGGAAAATGGATATGAAGGTTTGGAAAAGTTTATCTCTAGCAAGGTAAGCAGATCTTGTTGCTTGTATATCTTATTCATTAATTATATGAATGAATGCTTCAAAATTTATACTTCGAGAAATTACAAATTCAGTTTTGGGCAGCAAGACATTTGATGCAATCATTGTTAAGAGGTTGATTACTAGTTCCTGTCCTCATGTCTCACTTCAATTTTTTTCAGTCGACGAAATCAAATATTGCTGGAAACTTAAAGGCAGTTTCAACCATGGATAATGAAGCGGTAGAATGCATAACATCCTGATGTGATTCATAAGATTTCATGGTTCTTTTAATACAGTCTCAGACATTTGAGTTAGATAATTAGCATAGAATTTACAAAGGGCATACAAAGGAATTTGGTTGTTGAACGTGATCATGGAAAAAGCCTGAAAATCTTGCTTTCTTTTATTACTTCTTCTTGCTTAGCTATCAAGTTGATGATATGCCTAACTTTTAAGTTAATGATCTGACCTTTCCTTGTCTTTTCATGTGGTCAATATCCATAAAGCCAAATGGTGGACAGAATGATATCAAAGCTGTGCTACTGGTGAAAAAGAAGGAAACAACTGCTAACCAAGTAAGGTTTTGCATGTAGTAAAGTCTTATAAGTACATTGTTAGTAATAAGTATGCTGATAGTAGAGAACCGTATTGATAGTATAATGACTTGCCATTAGTTTGGCATGTAGACTTTTTTTTGTTTTTTGAGTTGAAATGGTCATCCAATTTATTGATAGTATAATGACTTGCCATTAGTTGCAATTCATGTACATATATAAAAGAGTATGGACATTTCTTCCAAAATGCTTCCATTCACTTGTCTAGATCTTTGGTGGTGGGGTTGCTTCTCATATATGAACCCAATGTTTTTGTTGTCATGATGTTCTCCAGTCATCAGTTTGCGTTTCACTCTTTGTTTGGAACAATTTGTTCTTAGAATTGTTCATTTTAAAAGTTAAATAAAAAATAATAATTAACAATATTTTGAACCTTGTTTCATTGCGTTGCAGGTTAGTGAGGCAGAGCCTATTCTCACTGTGAATAAAGATAGATCTTCTGCTATGCAAATAAAAGAAAAAACCATTGAGGTTGCACCAGACAGAAGAATTCTGGAGACTCCGCCTTCAAAGAAAGTCCAAAAGGAGTTGACCGCCGTCAGTGCGCTAGCAACTCAAACTGATGCAAAAAACATTGAGGTTGCAGCAGACAGAGGAATTCTGAAGACTCTGCCTCAAAAGAAAGTCCAAAAGGAATGGACTGCAATCAGTCCGCTACCAACTCAAACTGATGCAAAAGCCATTGAGGTTGCAGCAGAAAGAGGAATTATAAAGACTCCGCCTCCAAAGAAAGTCCAAGGGGAGTTGACTGCAGTCTGTCCACTGCCAATTCAAACTGATGCAACTTTTGATTTCCCTCTCGGTGGTAATATACACAAGGCTACATATGAGGCAGTGAAGATAAACAATGAGGCAAAGCCTAATCTCACTCTTACTGAAAACCATACTGTTCCAACTGTGAAAATTAATGAAAAGCCGGTTGAAGTTGGAATAGGTATGGAACATCCCCAGTCACCTAAACAAGTCCAGAAAGAGTGGACTTGTGCTCTCTGTCAGGTAACCACGACATGTGAAACAAATTTTAATTCCCACCTGCAAGGGAGGAAACACAAGGCTTCATATGATGCACTGAAAGCAAGGAACCAGGCATTTGTATTTGTGCCCACGAATGCCCCAGCTTCAAAGACATCCCATCATCCAAATAAGGAGCCAGGAAAGAGTATTCCAAGCAGTGGAGTGAAACAAAAAGTTACTTCAAAAAGTTACTTCAAACAAAAAGCCCAGACAAAATTTAGTCCACTTACGAAGCTCAACAAACCGAAAGAGGCGCTAGTAGATTGCGTATCCAGCAATGGCCTGAAGGGGAAAATTGCTATACATCTGGACAATGTACAAAGTCAACAACCGAAGCGGAAATCCTCTTTGTGGTGCGCAGTTTGTAGCATACGCTGCGCTGGTGAGATTGACATGATGTGTCATCTCAAGGGAAGGAAACACAAGGAGAATGAACAACGACTAGAGAACCTACAACAAGAGAACCTAATCAAGGTTGCAGGGATGAATAAGCCCTGGGGCATTTGTGATACCGCAACAGGTGAGTTTGACAATTTCCGGTAATTTTGACATGGTATATCATCTTGAATAAAGTAATTGCCGCCATAGTTTATGACCAGAAATGCAGGTTCTGGAGAGAGATGCTTAAAATAGATGTATTCTGATTTATTTTTCTTTGTTAAGCAACTGAAAAGACATTTCCTTGTATTCCTGGTGTTATCTCAAGATAGTATTGTGAGAAACAAACATGATCTGTTTTAAATCTTGTTATATGATCAACATGAGTTGCATCGGTTTTAAAGGCTAACAATCTAAAACTGATGTTCGGGTTGTGTTATATTGACCTGACTAAATTACTCAACATGTACTGAATAAAATTGGCTTACATGAGTTTCATTCACTTAATTCTTCAACTGCATGACCTATTAAAACAAAGGCCCTCTTTCATGGCAATGATAAACATAGGCAGTGAATAAATAATAACCACTGATTAGAACTAACAAACTGCAGATTGGATGGAGCTGCATGACTAGTGTCAAAACAGTTGGCTACTCCTTGATTCCATATTAAATGGAGAAGTACCAAGCTACATTAGACCTTCCCGAGGTACTAGACAATGTGATCCACTATCATCCTTTGTTATATGTGCTGAAGGACTGATCTTTGATTGGTAATTTTTTGGTCGAAAATAGCTGAATTCAAATACAATGGGTTCAGGGTAATACTTAGGCTCCCAATGCTTCAAGGCTTCACCATCTCTTGTTTTCCGAAGATATGTTCTTGTCTGACACAGCAAATGAAGAAAATGCCAGCACTTTCGAAACATCCTGCACTTATATGAACTAGCTTCGGGCCCGGACTTCGGCAAAGAAAGTTAATCCGCAAAAAAAAAAAAAAGTGAACTAGCCTTCAGCAAGAATGTTGATGTGACGAAGCAGTTATTTTCTGGGAGTTCAACGAGTCAACAAACATAAAAAGTATTGGGACTCCCTACCTATGCAGGGCGCACAAAAACAGCAGCCTTTAGCTATCTTAAGGACAAGCAAACTACTTAAGCAGTAAGCTGGCATGCAAAGGTTCATAGTGGTGTTAAGAAATTTTGATAAAAGGCTGTCACTCAAACTATCCCAAACTATATATTGGCCTATGTGAGGAGTTACAACAACTCTGCTGGCTTTTGGTGGGGAGATTCAGAAGAGAAGCAGACGATACATTGGTCTTGGGATCGCTTGTGTGTTCCAAAATAAGATGGTGGTATGGAGGGATTCAAGAACGTACAATGGTTTAGCCTCGCCATGCTAGCAAAACAAGGCTGGAGACTTGTCAAAAATCCCAAATACTTATTGGCAGACTGTACAAACTATAAAGCAATTTATTTGCCAGAGTGATTTTTTAGATGCAGAACTAGGTGAACATCCCTCATTCCCATGACGTAATGTTTGCGAAGCTAAAGAAGTACTTGCAAAGGGATGGCAGGTTTGAGATGATCTGGAGAGACAATTGGCTGCCAGATGCATACCCCAGGGCTCCCTGCTCACCATCACCACCACCTAGAGATGCACCAACGAAACGAAGGTCGCTGAATCAAATCAGTTCTTTGCTCCTATGGTAGAGAGCTGATTTGAAGCATACAATTCAGCACAGCAGAGCAGCACCAAGACACATGTTAGTGCATTTCCAAAAAAAAGCCAGGTTATGGCATGGCCACAAGCAAATACTGCCACAAGAACAACCAAAGAGAATGCTTTCAAGAGCATGATAATCTGCTACAAAATACAGGATTGTTACTGGAGACCATCAACATGGGATCATAGTATCAGCTTCTATACCATTAAAAGTACTTTTTGTAGATATTGCATTGGTGAAAGTAGTATACAAGAATGCCATGTAGTATAGAGTAGTTTAAGCAAACAGAACAATGTAAAAGAAAACACGAAAAAAAAAATATTGAATTGTTTTCTAAACTATATTGTCAAAACTACATGCCTGAAATAATGCAAAACATGGTTCAGAGGTATAACCATATAAGTATGTTTGAATTGTTTTGCTCAAGTCGATGTTGCACTAAATGTTGCCAAATATTCAGCTACAGATCAATACAAAAAGTAAGTTCCCTCATTTAGTAAATTATGCTAACATTACATACAAATATACACAAAGGTACAATGCAGCCAATAATGCAGTTAACCTACTGGATTCTCGGGGCATACTTAGAGAAATAATATAACGAAAATACTTATCAGAACATTACAAAACCCGTCTTTCTTAGTATAGTCAAGAACGAGACTTTCATGGTACGACATGTCTTTGTAGTGTGCAAGAATCATCAAGTTCTCAATGTGCCAACATAAGGTTGCAAGCTTACCTGAAATATGATAGGTCTCTCTACTTCTTGTGGTTCAATCTTGGTAACACTTTTGTCAACCACATCAAGAAAGTTGTCCCCCCTCGGAAACATATGTTATACGTTTGGTAATGACAATAATTTCCATTTACGGATGAATACTCAGAAATATAAGACCTGATAAAATGCCCATACAGGGAAGAACCACCATGGAAGTAAGGTAACACTAACAGGATGGTAATGACACCCTTTGTGTAAGGCCAGAGTGGAAGCCTGTCAATGAAAACAATGAAGAAAAGTAAATGGTTTTCTGCTAAAAAGAAACTCATAGCAAAAGACAATTGAAATTGAGATCTGCAGAGTAAACCAGTAACATATATGAGCCTGCATACATGGACAGAAATCAGTTAAGTTCACAAGTGAGATTTTGATGAAACCATGTATAAAAAAAACCAAACTGTGATATCCACGCACAAAGTGGTAAGGTCACAGCCTGTCACCAAGTAAAATCCACATGGACTGACAAGGAAAGCAGAACATTAAACACCAAAGATTACTGGAAATGTATATGCGGACTATGCAGAGTTTGCAGCAGTTGCAATTCACTTACAAAGATTGGAAAATCATGAACATCTCTATAAAGCATTTATATTCTTTGACAATGATACTGGTGTATCAATAACAAAAAGACCCGCAGCAAGTCTGTTTTGTATTTTAGTGGATATTTAAATTATATAAATTGTTTGAAAAGCCTATTTTCAGTTTCGTGTTCCATTTGTTATTAATCTGATTAACAATACTTATTGAAAACAAATCATAATACGAGTAACAACTAAAATATAAAGCTCCTTTCAAAAAACTAAAATATAAAGCTCCGAAAAACATAAAACCCGCAGCAAAGCACAGGCAATCTACCTAGTTGGATGACTAGTGCTATAACCATGGGAAAAAAAATAACCACCACCTTATCTTACAAAGAATCAGAAAACTAAAGTTTGATAACCTTAATAGTAAGAGTATCGGATGGGTATAGTTTAGAATGAAAAATATGGCCATCTTACCTGAAAACTATCAACACTAGAAATATCTACTACTTTCTCAGGCTCCATCCAGAAATTATTGCTTCCAGGAGATTTACTTGTGCACGGTAGAGGCATATAATTGCACGCTGATGACTCAATTGAGCTCTGGGCTCCACAGCTTATGTTACATGAGGATTAATTCAACTTCATCAAAGTTACCCAGGATTCACCTACGGAGGGCTTGGTTTCCTTTGCTTCAAGCAAATTGAAAAACCAATTGGATCCAAAAGAGCAACACTGATGCCAGGAACGCTCTCTCCGCTCTTTGATATTGGGACCTTCCTCTATTGACTCCACATGAAACTCTCCAGAAGGAAAGCTTTTAATCCTGCTCAGTATATTCTAATTCAATTTTTGTTAGCTTCTGAAGTCTCAGCAGCACAATTCTACTCTTAACAAGGAAAAAAATGAATAAAGTAAATAAAAAATACAGAGAGCAATAAGAACTACCGGCATTCAAGAATATGAAATGTGTGTAGCTTATCTATTATAACAACTTAAACCACAAAACCATTTACTGTAAACAGTTGAGATTTAGAGCTAAGGGCAGAGAAGAACTGTCTTTAATTCATAGACTATAAACCATAGGTATGAAACTCATTGTGTGGATTTTCAGTAAGGACATGTTAATAGTGACATACCATTGTAGCATCCTCCAAAATTGCTGCTTGACCCATCTGCACGTCCATCTCTCTCTTTTCCGCCACCCCCACACATGCGTTGTCTTTTTCTTCGAACCTGAAGCAGGAACCTTTCTGGTTAACTTCATGTAACCCACACTTTAGAGCATTTGAGTAAAATTTCAACAAATACGTAATTATAACTCAACTTCCATAAAGGTAAGAATGGAGATACATCAACATTCCCATCATTTTATAATTTTTTTTCTACATGGATAGG
Source organism: Fragaria iinumae (assembly GCA_009720345.1). NCBI lineage: Eukaryota > Viridiplantae > Streptophyta > Magnoliopsida > Rosales > Rosaceae > Fragaria > Fragaria iinumae. The sequence goes on along the minus strand of CM019118.1, from coordinate 12,241,577 downwards.
GGTATGTTAAAGATTTTTATTGACTTTCCCGGAATAAAGGAAAGACACTATTCACATTAGCACCTTCTGGTTTGAAAATTCCTCAAGTAAGTATACATCTCTAAAGCATTTCGGTGTTGATTTTATTTTTGTGAGAAACATGACTCTTCTTAATAAGGGTAGAAATAGTGAATTACAGTGATTTACTATATAACAAAAAAAAAAAAAAAATTGTACAAAACAGCCTTACGTACCTTTACCTCAGATAACTAGAGCAGCAGTCACCAGTCAACATTGTAAACTTTGAAGATGTAGATGCCACAAAAGAGTGATTGTTCCTCACCTGTCTCATTATCAGACACCCACTGTCTGTGGGTGCATCGGAAGGTAGGGTTGAGGATTATAACCCTCTTTTCTCAGCTCTAGAAGAAGAATGTTGAGCAGTGAATGTAATATAGCAGATTGTGGGTGACTTGTGTCCGCTGCAACAAATACATGAGTCTTGTTGTTGACCTCGATCCAACTGTACCCAGGAATTTTCTGAACTCCTCTTTCGTTCATCAAATTTCGAACCCTACGCACGTTCTCCCATTGTCCAGCATCAGCATATATATTTGCGAGTAGCATATAGTAGCCTGAATTTTCTGGTTCCAAGTCAAAAAGATGTCTCGATGCTTCTTCAGCAAGCTCGATGTTTCCATGTACCCGACAGGCTCCAAGCAATGTTCCCCAGACACCAGAACCTGGGGAAAATGGCATGCTCTTTATTGTTTCAAATGCTTCGTGTAAACGTCCAGCACGCCCAAGTAGATCTACCATGAGGGCATAATGCTCTGACGAAGCTGGAATCCCATATTCCTCAGTCATGCAGCAGAAATAGAGAATTCCATCATCAACTTGGCCTGCATGGACACAAGCAGATAACACACCAACAAAAGAGACATGATCAGGTAGGATTCCTTTATCTAGCATATCACGAAACAGACCAAGAGAGTCCTTAAGGCGACCATGATAACCATAAGCAGAAATAATGCTGTTCCACGAAACTTCATTCTTCTCTTCCATTGAGTCAAATACATGGCGAGCAATAACTAAGTTTCCACATTTGGCATACATATCAATGAGTGCACTCTGGGCAAAAATATCAAAACTAAATTCACTTTTAATAATGAAACCATGAATCTCTTTCCCATAATGAAGTGCTGGTAAGTTTGCACAAACAGAAAGTATAGCTGAAAAGCTTACACAGTCATACTTAACACCTCCCATCCCCATGTGACGAAATAGATCCATTGCATCTTCTGGTTTACCATTTTGAGAATAGCTTGTTAACATGGAATTCCAACATATTGCATCTCTTTCCGACAATCTTTGGAAAACTAGATGAGCAAGATCAACCCTTCCCGATTTTGCATACATGCCAATAAGGGAACTACCTACATGAAAGCTTTTATCAAGCCCGTGCTTGAGGATATTGCCATGCAATTCCTTTCCCAATTTCAAAGCAGCCAGACCAGCACAAGCTGGCAGAATACTTGCCATGGTGAGAGTATTAGGCCTCAAATTCTCTCTAAGCAACCATCTAAAAATTTCCAATGCATCAGTGTTCATCCCATTAAGGACAAGCCCTGAAACCATAGCAGTACACATCACAACATCAGTTCTGGTACTTTGGTTGAAAATATTGCGTGCCATATCCACGCTTCTGCACTTGGAGTATACATCAATAAGTGCACTTTTCAAATACACATCAAAAGGTACACAGTGTCTAATAATGTAACCATGAATTTCTTTAGCTTGCTTGAGGTTAAACGGTTGAGCAACGGACGGAAGAAAGCTCGCCAATGTAACGGAGTCAGGTTTGACACCAGCAGATATCATCTCATCAAACAAACCTGAAGCCTCACTCATAAACCCATTTTGTATATAACCAGATATCATCCCATTCCATCTCACTACATCAGTTCGTGGCATCATATCAAACAACTTACGAGCGTCAGACAAGCAATGACATTTAGAGTACACGGCTATCAACGTATTAGCCACTGAAGAATGCGACTCCAGACCATAAGCAACAACTAACCCATGGAGTTGAGTACCAAAACTAATCATGGCTTCTGAGGCACAAACAGACAAAACGCAAGAAAATGTCACCGCATTGGCCTTAATTTCACTGCTTCTCATTTCCATAAATATACCAACAGCATTACTGAACTCCCCCTTTTTAGCATATCCATGAAGCATGACATTCCATGAAACACAATCTTTGTGGGACATTTTATCAAACACGTGCCGTGCATCACGTATACAGCCATTTTTTACATACAATTGAAGTAAAGAACTACCGGCGTATATATCAACCTCAAAACCCATGACCTGCATTGAATCATGCACTGCTCTACCCAATCTCACATTATTCAAACCACCACAAGCCTTGATTACACTAGGAAAAGTGTACTTGTCAGGTGAAACTCCAGCAGCCAACATCTTGTAATAAAAGAGCATGGCAAAATCGAAGCGGCCCAATACACTAAACCCTCTAATCATACAGTTCCAGGGAAAAATACAGTTCAAATCGAGGTGATAAAACAGGTTCTTGGCATCCACAACACTAGCACAATGGAAATACATGCCAAGGAGCTTTGCGGCAACAAGACTATTTTCAAAAAGCCCAGAGCAAATAGCATGTGAATGAAGTTGTCTACCTGGTTGAATAAGAGAATGGTCACTGCATGCTTGCAACATAGTATCAAACTGGGTTGCCAAAGCTGGTTCCAAGTTGAGCAAGTAGTTGGCTTTGGTATGCATGGACTTGGAGTTGTCTAGTGTAAAGGGTCTATAAAACGAACACAACATCCTCCTGTACATGTCTTTTTACAGCAAATGAATCATATCAAATGCTTGTGATTCAAAATGGAATAAAACATAATCCCAGAAACCCATTAAACAAGCTCAGAATTGATACCTGAAGAGGGCGAAAAGTAGAGCTCTCTAATTCAGTCTCTCTTCTCTGTAACCCTGGCTTATGCATTGACCCATGTTTCAGGAGTTGAGGACTATAATTAACCCAAAACCAGGGGAGATCTGCACCCACCGTCAGCGAGGCTGAAGCAAAGAATGATCGAGTAATTCAGCGTTAGACAGTCCGTAGTTTTTCATGGGTTTGTGGTACAAGGTCTCATCCCCCCTAATCCGGGGTAACAAAGTTTTAACCCAACGCGTCCTCACTAGTCTCGACCCGTGGATGTCAACCTCAACGTTACTTGTGCTTGCCAAATACCCATTCGGCTATTCTTGGCCAGTTTTACCTCGCCTTAATCACACATTCAAAGGCACATAGAAATTCTGCTTTATTGTATTTACCGGAAAATTATGTACGAATATATGGAAAATTAAATCTTAGGCACAAAGAGATTCTCAGATGGATTTGCATTAATAGTAGGGAATGATTTTTTTTTTTTTTAGAGAGAAATGAATAATTCATCAATCAAAGGACAAACCCAATTACAACATCCGCAAAAGCAAGACCGAAAAAACAACTAAAAATAAAAAACATGAGTCTCTAACTCGATCAAACTAGAAAGAGTGAAAGGAAACCAACAGCTCGCTAATCTATATATGGGCAGAATGTCTTACAAACAAATAAGGAAATGCAACAACACCGACCATTCATGCATGCTAACATTGTCGTCACCGTCGCCGTCGCCGTCGCCGTCGCCGCTAGCAACCGTGAGATGGTCAGGAGTGCTAAATCGGAGCACTGATGCCCGAGTAACTAATGCAAATCAAGTCACAATGCACAAATCATATAGAAAACCACGACCTAGAGAGAGAACTCCCTCATAACAACACCAAACAATCCATCATCGAATCTTAAGTCATGGAAGAAAATAGGCTCATGAGAGAGGACCGAGAACCGTATCCAAGTACAGGAAGTTATGGAGTACTATCTAGAATGCCAAAGTACCAAAGAAAGGGGGTCTACAAGTTTGGAGGTCATGTGTTGATAACTTGATATCCTGCCAGATAGACGTAGCTTGAGCACAAAAGGATATGTGAGAACTGTCATGTGTCCAATGTGCGTCGGATGAGTACAAACAATGTCCATTTCTTTACGCAATGTGGATATGCACAAGAAATTTGAAATGCAACAAACCTTCTAGTACCTTGATGGGCATAACCAATGTTCTAAAAAACGCCGCCTAGGCACTGGGCAGCAGGGAACCGTTCTGATTTCACACTAATCGTCCAATCTAGGAGCTTGCGTGAAAAACGGCCGTCTAGGTGGGTTAGCTAGGCGGCCCAATTAGGTTTTTTTTTTAGATCAAAACCCATCTAAGTCTTCTTAAAATCAAACACAAAGACGACCTCGACAGCTCTAAAAGCATAAAGATCTAGAGGACGTCGCTGCCTCTCCTCCGCGACCCGCCTCTCCGGCCGTCCCTATCTGGTTGCCTGGCCGCCCGCCGGCGCACAACAACACAACGCACAACGTCTCTCTCTCAATCTTTTTCCAGCAAGCTATGATTATGTTTTTAATTTTTTTTTTCAATCTTGAATTCCTCCCTCAATCTTTAGTATCATTTCAATGAGTTCAATTTAGTTATGGGTTACCACTTTTCAATTCTAGATTTCCAGCTCTTGGAGTGTTCTGGGTTTTTCAATTTTTTTCAAGTTTGTTCTTTGCCAAAGAAAAGAAAAATGGTACTTTTCTGGGTTCTTTTTTGCTATTTTTTTGTTGTTGAGCATTTTATCTATATTTTGAAGTATTTTTGCTAACTTTTGCTATTTTGGAACTTTATAATGCTTTTATAAATATATTTATATATTAATTTGTTATTAAAAAAAATAAAAATTACAGAAAATAGAAAACCGCCTAGGCGCCCGATTAATCCCCTGGGCGTTAGGCGCTGGTTGTCCGTCCAAATAGCGCCTAGCGTTTTTTTAGAACATTAGACAAAATGACTTGAAAGAGTGGCTAATAAACAGAGTAATAAACAAAGTAAGCAAAGAATAATTTAGCAAAGTGATGATGTTGCTCTAGGCCTCTTTAGAAGAATAGAAACTCAAACGTGTGGGAACACGAAGCAACACCCAAGAGATGTTCTACTGATGGCAATGGGATGCGGGAAGAATTTGTGAAGGCCAATACTCCTCAATCAAGAACACAGCAAAAAGAATGGAAAAGATAAAACCAAGTAACTGGTAAAAGATAGGTCATACCATTAGAAGTTCAGATCCCGTGCAAAAGATGTCTTGTTGCTGGTAAAAAAGAAAAAAAGGGCAAGGGAACTGGAATAGGAACGTTGATACCAACATGTTTCAAAATAATTTAGAAATTGATATAAAATGTAGGCTAGTGTTATTAACAGACCCCATCTATTTTGCCAATAGATCTAAAATGTATATATATAAACTTATCTTGCCAAGTTGTTCTTATTAAGTTGACCATCACAATTCATCAACCGCTAGAAGGATAACTGTAAAGACTGCCCAGCACAGCCAAGTAACAATTATGATATAGTTGTTTTCAATGTTCTAAAAAACGCTAGGCGCTAGTTGGGCGGACAGCCGGCGCCTAGAGCCCAGAGGATTAATCGGACGCCTAGGCGGTTTTGTGTTTTCCATATTTTTTTTTAATAGCAAATAAAATATAAAAATAAATTTATAGAATACATTATAATGTTCCAAAATAGCAAATATACTTCAAACATAAATAAAATGGTCAGCTACTATGTTCTTAGAAATAAAAAATAAAAAAAAATTTGAAATAAACAAATTAGGCTTTGATGTGTTTTGATTTAAAAAAAAAAAATCGGGCCGCCCAGCCAGCCAGCCCAACCCTTCTAGGCGGCCGTTGATTTGATGCTAATTGCAACTTACGCACAATAAGAGCACAATCATCAAAGAAGTAGGAAATATTTAGACCCGAAGTTATCGTACCACGGGGATCACGAGCTAGCTAGTAATCCTATGGTCTAGATCATCAATCACTTATGCAAATATGTACAAAGAGACTCACAAAATGGATTTACAAAGAAGAGGGTAGATAATGTGTTGCAATATTTTTGGGTTTTTTAACTAATAACAAGCTAATTAACTAAGACATAAATGAAAAATAGATAGAAAGATGGGATGCATCACACCAAGAGTCACCATAGAAATCAAGGTTCTCTACCCGAATAAGAATCATATGGCAATAGTGACGATTAACTCAAAAGATGCTTCAATGTATTGCCGGATTTCCTTTTAGTATTAAGAGACCGAAAAGAAAGCTAAATCGATTGTCACACAATATGAGATAAACCATAAGTGAAAGTTAGTGGGAGATAGAAAGAACACTTTGGTTTTGCCTATCATATTCTAGCAACCATTACCACAAATAATAAGATTGAAAAGAGTATTTGCAATAACAATTACCCTACCCATAATTCCAAATACTATTCCAACAATCAAGGGAATATACTTAAAATTGGGTGATTGGAGAACCACAATCTAGAGAAATCCAAATGGAAATAGATATATGCAATGGGCCAATTCCACCATACTCATGCTAAAATCTAAATTGAAATATAAATTCCTCAATTCAATATTCCAATTCCAACATACCAAACATAGATTAAGGAGGGGAATACATAAATCATACATCTAAAGTGAGGAAATCAAAGCAAGAGTACACAAAGCATGTGAATAAACATCAATTTTATTAATTCCTCGTCAACACCATACAAATCCAAACTTGGGTTTCAAAACCCTAAAAACCATGAGAGGTCACACACAAATACATATCCATACACATCAACAACCCCATAAGAAAGATAATAATAGAGAGAAAGAAAGGGGAGAAAGAAGAGGGAAAAAGAGGAGAAGTCCATGGAAGTCAAGACAAAGCTTGTCAATAGCAAATGCCCAAACTCCATGGCTTCTCTTGTTACCCTTATGGAGCCATGGTGGAGAGATGGTGGTCTAGAAACCGGAGATGTGTGTGCCTCCTCCTTGTGCAAGCTTACATGTGAAGAATGGGGGAAGGAGAAGAGAAGAGGAGGAGAGGAGGGAGAGAACTCCCAAATTCGGCCAAAAGCAAAAAGAGGAGGAAAACTAGGTCTAGAATGTTAAGAAAGTGTGTTAAAGTATGCTTAAATAGCCCCTTGGGTTCAAGGGTCAATATTAGACTTGTAACCTAGTTCCAAAAGGGCTCAAAATCAAAGAGAAAATGGGTAAAATGACATGACTAAATTTAAATGCAAAACAATTAGGCTTGGGTCTTCACTTGTGGGCTTCTTTGGTCTTGTGCCTTGGGCTTGGGTCTTCACTTGTGGACTTCTTTGGTCTTGTGCCTTGGGTTTGGGTCTTCACTTGTGGACTTCTTTGGTCTTGTGCCTTGGTCTTTTTGCTCTTAGTCCGAGTTGACTCCGTTGACCCGAAGGTTAACCCGTTGACTTTTGTCCTTAAGTCGGAAATTGTCTTTTTATCTCAATTAGCCACTTCTAATGTCTTTTTCTTCTCTTGACCATAATTTCCTACAAATGAAGAAAACAAAGTAAATACTACAAATAGTGCTTGAGTACTCGTTAATTTCAAGGTAATTAAGTATAGATGCACACGTAAATTGCGTGTGCAACAACCGTTTTTCGCCCTAGTGCCCAGATTGAACGATTAGTGAGAAATCGGAACGGTCAGCTGATGCCTAGCGCTTAGGCGGCATTTTTTAGAACATTGGTTGTTTTGTTGAACTTTCTATCAGTCCAGTTATTTTTCTTGCAAATTCGGCTACGTAAGATGCAAAAAAGAATAAAATTACTTGCCCAGCCTCAATTTCTGTCTGAAATTTTCGCGGAGCGGATTCTACGCTCCGAGGTGCACTTGCATCATTAATGTGCAAGTCCTCAAATCGCTATATGCGAATATCCAATGAATACCATAGACCCTAAATTCCTTCATTTCATTTTCATTTTTGATCCGATCAAATTAAGCGCCCATAATAAGAGTATCTCTTATTCGACCTCATGTCCTCACCTCCTGTGTTGGTGGAAACACTTAGACTATTTTTTTGGGTTTTAATTGTGTTAACGGTGTTAGATTATGCAAAGCTTGGTGCGTAGATGCAACGTGGATGAACAGACTAAAATATTACATATTAGTTGTTTGGTTTACTTGCATCTTGGTGTGTAGAAGAATTTTAGATTTCTGTTAACAAAGCTTATTGCCTCTTCTGTTAGCCTGGCATCTTCTGTTAGCCTGGCATTAAGAACACAAAATACAAGTCAGCAATCTCCATGCCAGAAAAATAAAAGAAGTGACTCGCTGAGAAACAGTGATTAAGTGCTAATATTATATGAGAATGTGGATTTCAATTATGGGAGTACAAATCAGCTCTTAAAAATTAATATACCTCGTCCAAAAAACAAAAAAAAATAATATACGGTAGCAGCAATTATTAATATATAAATATAAATACGACCACACGTCTTTTGGTCAAGTAATGAAAAAGTAAGGTCGTCTCCAAGTCTTTCAAATTCCAAGGCCAACAAATGAGAATTTGATTCGATGCTGCAGTCCGAAGTAACCACAGGAATACGCTGAAGCTCAACATGGGTTTACTGGGTCTTCTTGGATTTGCGCTCCAATGCTTTGATGTTCTTGCATGGTGCGCTTTCTTTACGATGATGAACTCCTTGGTAAACTTGAGAAAAATTCTCTGAGAATATAATAACATTTTTGGGTTTGTCTATGATTCACTTGCAGGCCTCTCTTTGCTCTGCTCTATCCTCTGTAAGTCTTTCTCTGACTTAACAACTGTAATATATAAACTGATGATGATGATGATGATCATGATCATCATTCTTACAGGTATTCTTCCATAAGAGCAATCGAGACAAATTCCATTTCAGATACTCACAAGTTAAATACATATTGGGTCGTTTTCTCATTGATCTTGCTCTTTGAACATGCTTTTATGAAGCTGCTTGAATGGTAGTGCTCTGTTCTCTTTATTTTCTTTTGCTTTTTCTATTGGGTATTTCTGTTTTTGATTATCCAATCAATGAAAGAAAGAAATAATTGTGGAACCTTGTATAATGTAGGCAAGATAACTGTACTGACATCCTATTTGTAATGTGAACATTATGCTGTGAATTTTCTCCAAATATCTTTTTTGTTCTTTTTTTTTTTTTTTTTTTTTTCTTTCAATTGAAATGGTTATCCCATGGTTTTATTTCTAGCTAAATACTGGAATACTGTGCGAAATAAACGGATAAGTAGTGGTAAAATTGAAAGAGGAATGTTTAAAAGTTTGCTAGCCTTTACTAGAATCAATATAAGAGAAAACTTTTCACACTGTGGTTGACTGAATTGCCGGACATATAGTGTCAAGCTATGGAACGTTGAATTGGCATGACATATCCAGTGTTTTTTTTTTTAGATGTAGATGATCCTCATATTTAAAGAAGAGGATTACATGAACTTTCTGTTCTTTTTTGTTCTCTAAAGCATTTCAAGCTTTTCTAATAGATGTTATTTCTCATTTCAGTTTCAACCTCAATGTCACATCACATTTATTCAGTTTCAATTTTTTTGTTCTGCATTTACTTATGTATTGTTGAGATATGAATCCCACATTGGGAATATGGGACCTTGCCTGTGGGTTTATAAGAGTTTGGACCACTCCATCCGTTGCCAATTGATTTTGGATGTGAACACATACCACTTCATCATGTATATCTGTGAGGAAGCTTTCATTTTTTTTTTTTCTCATTCTTTTTTCTCAAAGACAGAGAGCTACTTAGTGTGATATCAGTTAGGTCGTTTATGACAATGTAGTGAATCTGGTTATTGCTGATATGTAATATATTTTTCATTAACTTTTGTTTCCTATTGGCCAATTCCGTACCTGTCAGCTTCTCGCTCTGGCCATACATAAGGCTGCTGATTGTCTTCTTTTTGGTGATACCACATTTTGATGGTGCCTTGTATGTCTATAAACACCTTATCTGTCCATGTCTCTCCATGGATCCTCAAATTATATTTAGCTTGTTTAAAAAGCGGAAGGAGTCCTTGGTTAGAGAAAACTTTCTATCTGAGGTGGAGAGATATGTAAAGGAGAATGGATATGAAGGTTTGGAAAAGTCTATCTCTTGCAAGGTAAGCAGATCTTGTTACTTGTATATTTTATTTATTAATTATATAAATGAATGCTTCAAAATTTATACTTTGAGAAATTACAAATTCAGTTTTGGGCAGCAAGACATTTGATGCAATCATTGTTTAGAGGTTGATTACTAGTTCCTGTCCTCATGTCTCACTTTCAGTCGATGAAGACAAATATCGATGTAAAGTTAAATGCACTTTCAACCATGGATAATGAAGCGGTAGAATGCAGAACATCCTGATGTGATTCATAAGATTTCATGGTCCTTTTAATACAGTATCAGACATTTGAGTTAGATAATTAGCGTATAATTTACAAAGGGATACAAAAGATTTTAGTTGTTGAACGTGATCATGGAAAAAGCCTGAAAATCTTTCTTTCTTTTATTACTTCTTCTTGCTTAGCTATCTAGTTGATGATAGGCCTAACTTCTTAGTTAATGATCTGACCTTTCCTTGTCTTTTTATGTAGTCAATATCCATAAAGCCAAATGGTGGACAGAATGGTATGCAGGTAATGGTGAAAAAGAAGGAAACAACTGATAACCAAGTAAGATTTTGCATGTAGTAAAATGTTACAAGTACATTGTCAGTAATAGTATGTTGATAGTATAGACTTTTTTTTTTCTTTTTTTTTTCAGTTGAAAAGGTCATCCATTATATTGATAGCCATTAGTTGTAGTTCATGTACAAGAGTATGCACATTTCTTCCAAAATGCTTCCATTCACTTTGCTATATCTTTGGTGGTGGGATTGCGTCTCATATTTGAACCAAATGTTTTTATTGTCATTCTGTACTCCAGTCATCAATTTGCGTTTCACACTGTTTTTTTGGAACATTATGTTCTTAGAATTCTTCATTTTAAGAGTTAAATGAAAAAAAAAAATATTAACAATATTTTGAACCTTGTTTCATTGTATTCCAGGTTAGTGAGGCAGAGCCTATTCTCACTGTGAATAAAGATAGATCTTCTGCTATGCAAATGAAAGAAAAAACCATTGAGGTTGCAGCAGACGGAAGAATTCTGGAGACTCCGCCTTCAAAGAAAGCCCAAAAGGAGTTGACCGCAGTCAGCGTGCTAGCAACTCAAACTGATGCAAAAAACATTGAGGTTGCAGCAGACAGAGGAATTCTAAAGACTCCGCCTCCAAAGAAAGTCCAAGGGGAGTTGACCGCAGTCTGTCCGCTACCAACTCAAACTGATGCAACTTTTAATTTCCCTCTCGGTGGTAATAAACACAAGGCTACATATGAGGCAAAGCCTAATCTCACTCTGACTGAAAACCATACTGTTCCAGCTGTGAACGTTAATGAAAAGCCGATTCAAGTTGGAACAGGTATGGAACATCCCCAGTCACCTAAACAAGTCCAGAAAGAGTGGACTTGTGCTCTCTGTCAGGTAACCACTACATGTGAAACAACTTTGAATTCCCACCTGCGAGGGAGGAAACACAAGGCTTCATATGATGCACTGAAAGCAAGGAACCAGGCATTTGTATTTGTGCCCACGAATGCCCCAGCTTCAAAGACATCCCATCATCCAAATAAGGAGCCAGGAAAGAGTATTCCAAGCAGTGGAGTGAAACAAAAAGTTACTTCAAAAAGTTACTTCAAACAAAAAGCCCAGACAAAATTTAGTCCACTTACGAAGCTCAACAAACCGAAAGAGGCGCTAGTAGATTGCGTATCCAGCAATGGCCTGAAGGGGAAAATTGCTATACATCTGGACAATGTACAAAGTCAACAACCGAAGCGGAAATCCTCTTTGTGGTGCGCAGTTTGTAGCATACGCTGCGCTGGTGAGATTGACATGATGTGTCATCTCAAGGGAAGGAAACACAAGGAGAATGAACAACGACTAGAGAACCTACAACAAGAGAACCTAATCAAGGTTGCAGGGATGAATAAGCCCTGGGGCATTTGTGATACCGCAACAGGTGAGTTTGACAATTTCCGGTAATTTTGACATGGTATATCATCTTGAATAAAGTAATTGCCGCCATAGTTTATGACCAGAAATGCAGGTTCTGGAGAGAGATGCTTAAAATAGATGTATTCTGATTTATTTTTCTTTGTTAAGCAACTGAAAAGACATTTCCTTGTATTCCTGGTGTTATCTCAAGATAGTATTGTGAGAAACAAACATGATCTGTTTTAAATCTTGTTATATGATCAACATGAGTTGCATCCATAATGATCGGGTTGTGCTAAATTACTCAAAATGTAATGAACAAACACAAACAACCTAATTGGCTTACATGAGTTTCATTCATTGACAATTAAAACAGAGGCCCTCTTTCATGGCAATGATAAACATAGGGCGGTGAAATAATTACCACTGAATAGAACCAAGAAAATGCAGATAGGGTGGATCTAGTCATGACTAGTTTCAAGAAAGTTAGCTACTCCATCTTTGATTGGTCATTTTGTTCAAATACAAAGGATTCAAGGTAATACTTTGGCTCCCAATGCTTCGAGGCTTCACCATTTATATAGTTAACCATGGTTAGATGAGTTTAAGAAAACGGACATGTGTCATGCATCTAGGTGGGTGAGAATAAAAGTGAGGAAATAAGATGGAGAGCAAATTTATATCCCTAAAGACGATAGTAATAGACATCAACTTCATTGTTTGAAGAAATCTTTGTCTTCTCTCAATCTTAAGCTAGGAGCATCTTTCTTTGACTTAAAGACTCTAAGGAGAAAAAGAAAATCTCGAAAGAGACACTACATCCATGATCCATCCCGTGTTTCGCACTATATATATGGGACACTGGGAAGAAGTTCTGGGAAACTCAATCTAATTCCAGCTGCAGTATTCAGTTTAAAGTCTTTTCAACACTGAACAGAGCTGAATCAAAGACTAGAGAAAGTAATAATTCTTTTTTTCTTTGTTTCTGTTATCTTTTTAGTGCAAGTCATTTGTGTGCTCCGTGTATGACAATTATGAATGATCTCATCGGCCAACGCTAACTCTGAGCTTCCAATGCAACAACATTAAGATTATATGTTAACTAGCAGAGGTTGTTTCTTTGACATTCGCTTAGCTATATCAACTCCCCACTTCAGAACAAGAAAAGACAACTGTGGTAGATTGGAAACAACTAAAGGAAAGAAGAGACCTTGATATTGATTTATTGTAATGGTACAATATTTAGTAGACAAGGCGACTATGCCTTTTGAGAAGTTGGCATGGCAAGATTAACTACACTGCTTCCTGGTAAATCCTTCCACTGCTGAGTTACCGTTTTGATCTGGGTGAAAAAGTTAACACCTGCCTTGCCTGTAATTTATTTATTTTTTAAAAAAAACCTTCTTAAATATCTCGATAGAGTTATTTACAATCCGCTTTTAGTAAATGACTAAATCACCAAATATAAAGCCAAGTAACTGGTAAAAGATAAGTCATACCATAGAAGTTCAAATCTCCTGCAAAAGATGCCTTGTTGCCAGTAAAAGAGAAAAAGGGCAAGGGAACTGGAATAGGAACGTTGATACCAACCTGTTTCATACTCCAAATAATTTAGAAATTGATATAAAATGTGTATGTATATATATATACACACACACAGTTCCCTTCCAGAGCGGAAAATTAAAGTGTGGTGCTCCTCATTTTGCTCACTTTTAAGTCACATTTTCAGTGTCTAGAACATAATGTGTAGATCATTCCTAAAAAGTTTCATCCAATTTGGAGATCATTTGAGCTTCCGTAATTGTGATTTACACGAACGGTTCCGTTTGTACATATTTTGTTTAGTTGATTCATTTAATTTAATTTGGTACCCAAATGATCTCCAAATTAGATGAAACTTTTCAGGAATGATCTACACACTGGACGGTGGAGATGTGACCTAAAAGTGAGCAAAATGAGGAGCACCACACTTTAATTTCAAAACGGTGTCCCGCTCTGGAAGGGAACTATATATATATACAGCCCTTCTCAGCTGCAGACGTCCGCACCAATGGTTTTGGTGCGGATTTTCATTTTTGCATCACTTTTCGATCGAATTTCCTCATCTCCACCGTCTAGTATCTAGATAATATTGTGTAGATCATCTCTACAAAATTTCAGCCAATTTGGTAATCGTTAAGGCCCTCAAAATGGCGTCTTTCTGTTACAAACATGAACGGTTCATGTTTGACAGAATTCAGTCCGTCCATTGGTTTTTCGAGTTTGAGGGCCTTAACGATTACCAAATTGGCTGAAATTTTGCAGAGATGATCTACACAATATTATCTAGATACTGGACGGTGGAGATGAGGAAATTCGATCGAAAAGTGGTGCAAAAATGAAAATCCGCACCAATGGTACCATTGGTGCGGACGTCCGCAGCTGAGAAAAATCCTATATATATATATATACAGGCCGGATGTGGAGCGGACGTCCGCACTGTCCTTAAAGTGCGGACGTCCCTCCGTTCGCCACCGTACGGTGCCGGCAAGGGTGCGCCTCCACCCCAGCGGACTCCAGCAGCGTCCCCGACCTCTTTCCATCCCCGGCGAGTCCGGCGAATTCCAGTTTTCCGGCGAGATCACCCAAAACTTCAAACAAGATCGATCTGGCCGGAAAACTGGAATTCGCCGGGGATGGAAAGAGGTCGGGGACGCTGCTGGAGTCCGCTGGGGTGGAGGCGCGCCCTCGCCGGCGCCGTACGGTGGCGAACGGAGGGACGTCCGCACTTTAAGGACAGTGCGGACGTCCGCTCCACATCCTTTTCGTATATATATATATATATATATATATATATATCTTGCTAAGTTGTTCTTATTAAATTGACCATCACAATTCATCAGCAATACAGCTAGAAGGATAACTGTAAATACTGCCTAGCAGAGCCAAGTAACATTTGTGATACAGTTGTTTTGTTGAACTCTCTATCAGTCCAATTATTTTCATGCAAATTCAGCTACGTAGGATGCTAAAAAAATGTAATTACCTGCCCAGCCTCAATTTCTGTCTGAAACTTTCGTGCGGCTACCCCAGATGAAGTAAATATAGAAGCACCATTGCCATATCTGTTCCACACAAAAAAAAATACATTAATAATGAACCGCACACAATAATTCAGGAAAATGTTCTAATTAAGGGAATAAGGGAAGCAATAATGACTACCTGTTACTGTTAACAAAGCTTATTGCCTCTTCTAGACTGTTAGCCTGGCATTAAGAAGAAAAATTTAGGTTAGCATTGTCCATGCCAGAAAAAGAAAAGTGGCTCGCTGAGAAACAGTGATGAAGTCATCTAAATACCTCCAAACAAAGAAGAACTGGACCAAATATCTCTTCCTGCACAAAAGGTAGAAGATAATAAGTTCAAAATTTGAATTTCAAGTTAATTCATCATCATCAAATCAAAACAATTGGCCACCAGGTACTAACATAGGTGGAGTTAGTTGAGAGGATGAACTCTCCTAACCACTGAAGAAAAATGATATCAAAGTTCAAGACTTGAAGTATACTTCACCAACAGAAACGATGGCACTTGATATGTAACAGGGATAAAATTTGCATCCCCTTTTCTACAAACCGCACTCCCCTCCATGCACATGTCCGTTGGAAAATACTCATGGACGGGTACCAATTTCCAATCACATAAGAACTCATTTTGTAATGAAACTTAATATAATACCAATTTCAATAAAAGCTCAATTTGTAATGAAATTTAATATAAACCAATCCAATTTACAGTGCACCAGAAACAATCCAACTTCAATCCCTATAACAATCCTCTTATTTGGGCCATAGAATTTGGAAGAATGCCCACCAGAAGAAGAATTTTAATAATTACTTTTCTTATTTCATATTATATTCTAGCCAGATATTAGATTTGTGCATATCAGTGGCTTCATAAACTGAAATCTTGATTATATTTTCATTCCTGACCTATCAATGCTCTCTATAAATTATGATTCATGCGCCAAGAAAATATAATGGAAAATAATAAACCCCAAAAAAAGAAAAAAGAAGACCTTATAGCACTCCATGTCAGCCGTAACATTTGTTAAGATCGTAGGACCAATAAAATTTCCATGCTCATAACCCGGGACCTGCTTGTCAAGCATAAAGAAGAATCAGTAAGCAAATCAATCTCTCTGAAAACCGAGTCAGTTGCATATTACATTATAGAACATAAGCGAATAGTGATCAAAATGAAGGTATTATATCTACAAGAAAGTACCACTATATTTCTCCCGTCAAGTAATAGCCTGGCACCACTATCAACACCAGATTGGATTAAATTGCATATCCGGTCCTTTGCCTGCGAGTGAATTGTGTAGCATTTCATTAGTAAAAACCTCGAAAACGACCACCCTGATGTCGTTAATGAGCTGATATCACCGCTTTAACATGTTCTATTTTGGGCATGATTTTGTATCAAATTGATACTTTATAGAAAGAGTTTCAAATATCACTATTGTGCCTCTTGGAAAATTAAAAAACATAATATTGTCATAAAATTGGTCTTCAGGAAGAAGGAAAAAAAAAAGGAACTTTCTTGTACGTACTTGCTTGCTAATCACAGGACCAAGGTCAGCATCAGGTTCGGTCCCCGCAGTTACTTTTAAGGATTTGCCACCCTCCACAAGTTTATCCACCCTGGAAAAGAGAAATAGCTTAAAATCTAACCAGTTATTCATTTTCTTTTTTAAGAAATGTCAGACACATATTTGAGGGGGAGAAAACCGTAAGGATACCTATAAATATACAGATAAACACAGTAAAGTAGGTAGAAATTCATTTTCCTCTAATTACAAAGCAAATAAGTGTATTTAAATATTATCAGTCTTCTTAAACATGTGGTTTGACTTTGGTTTTTCCAGAAATATAAAGGTATATTTCACATTAATGTGAAAATGGTTGGTAAATATCCTTTCACAGACCTATGTTTTACAAAAATGGAAAATATTGGAACTCGAAATGTTCAGGAAGATTGGCCAAGGGTGGTGATTTTACTTTACAAGTTAAAGAAGCTAGTGGTTATAGATTACCTAAAGATTGAGGAGGAGCATGAAATCCTTATCAACTTGAATCTAAAAGAAGAGTAGAACAAGAATCTTTTTGGCAAAAAGTAACATGAAGAGTATATGACAACATTTCAATTAGGTCTTCAGAAAACAGAATAATGTATCCACATTTTGTTTAGTCTTCACAAGAACTACATTTTTTTGGCAGCAATAGTAAATGGTTTACAATCTTTTCGTGTCATTTTCAAATGCATATACCTAGCACTTTAACGGCCAATAGAAACCTTTCAGTAGTCACACACACACACAGAAAATCAAACAAATGGAAAAGAGTAAAAATAAAAGATTACAACAAAACAACAAAAAGAGGTGC
This sequence comes from Fragaria iinumae, assembly GCA_009720345.1. Classification (NCBI taxonomy): domain Eukaryota; kingdom Viridiplantae; phylum Streptophyta; class Magnoliopsida; order Rosales; family Rosaceae; genus Fragaria; species Fragaria iinumae. The sequence goes on along the minus strand of CM019118.1, from coordinate 12,224,113 downwards.
CATACCATGATTTTGAATCTCCAACGAAAACAACTGTGCTGAGTGCCATGCACCTCTGTCCTGCAGCACCAAAACCAGCGGCAACTAGAGCATTCAAAGTAGCATCGGGACTGGCATCAGGCATGACAATTGCATGATTTTTAGCCCCCATATTGGACTGAAAGTAGTTTATCATTGTAACTATATCAGTTCATCTTCAACAGTTGCAAGAGTATGAAAGCCACTAGTTCTCTCTTAAGAGAAGCAGTTATATATGAAGCTGACTAACCTGAACACGTTTCCCTTTAGCTGATGCTCTTGAATAAATGCGCATACCGGCCTTTTGATGTAAAGAATGTTGTGTAAGAGTACAGCTAGGAAAACTAATGTAGCATGACAGTACACACACACACACACACACACACACACACACACACACACACAGTTGCTATCCAGAGCGGAGGCCTGCGTTGAAATTAAAGTGTGGGGCTCCTTGTTTGGCACACTTTTAGGTCACTTTTCACATCTTCACTGTTGAGTGTCTAGAACATAATGTGTAGATCATTTCTGCAAAGTTTCTTCCAATTTGAAGATCATTTGGGGTTCCGTAATCGTGATTTACACGAACGGTTATGTTTGGACAAATTTTGTTTTGTTGATTCATTTAATCTAATTGGGTACCCAAATGATCTCCGAATTGGATGAAACTCTACAGAAATGATCTACACATTATGTTCTAGACACTGAACGGTGGAGATGTAGAAAAGTGACCTGAAAGTGTGCCAAATAAGGAGCCCCACACTTTAATTTCAAAGCGGGGCTTCTATAAATGGTTAAAGCAGCTGTTCTATTTAAGTATAGTATTAGCATCATCACGCATCTCAAAGAATATTGAAAAGAAAGGTAAAACGGGAATTTTAATCCCACAGATAGAGCTCATACTTCAACTCAAGAAATATCCTCAAAGTGACGATTCAAATTGAAATCGAAACTCAAACTAGCTCTCATTCTTAAAATTAGACATATATGCATCTCTCTTGCTTGAATGAAAACAACAGACAAACAACGAATCTATACTAATCCTCATTAACTTCATATGCAGGCTATCAACTCAATTGCAGACTAAACCCTAAACCAACGAGGAAGACAACTGCTAGGACTCATTGAATCATCAAAGTGCAAATAATCATCAACTATAGGATTAATCATACATAAATACAACACAGGAACTGGAGCAGGGATGCAATCACAGTGAGGAAACTTACTGTATTAGAACCAACAAATGAAACAGCTCTGATATCATCATCATCACATATTGCATTAACAATATCCTGCCACAAATACTATGCATTTAGGAAAACCAAGATCTCATAGATAGCGAACTTATGGCATCAAAGTACCCAGAAATTTGCCTCTGGAACAATCATTTCAAATTCTAACACAACTGTACAAAGTATGGTAAATCCAAATATTGAGATATTTACAGTTATATCCAACAATCTTATGTTACAAAAAGAAACATTGCACCACACAATTTGTGGTTAGCCAAACCTGTTTGTGTCAAGGAGAAAATATGTTCTTCTCTAAATTACATGAATCAAATCCAATGAAAACCTTTGTCCGTTCACCGTTACAGTACCTAGAAGAACATTCTCACTCAAACCCTTCATGCAATCAAACTAGATTATTTTGCCTAAGGATAACATGCATTGATTTTTTAATTCGAAAAGTGGAAAAGCTTTTGACCGTATTAAAGGAATTCAAAGCTGCCATTAGCATCCCATTTTGGGTCAATGCTGATAAAATCTTCAGAACAAAAAAAAAAAAAGTAGCTCCAGCCAAGTCAAGGAAATTAACTTCTTTGTGTACCCCTTACTTTTGTTCTCACCAATATCCAATAGCATAGACCCAAAAGATAGAAAGCATAGAAAGAAGAAAACTCACACAAGATAGATTCTCAATGTCTTAAGAATGAAAATCATTAAAGATTAAAAAAAAAAAAAAAAAGGAACTAAAAAGCAGCTGACCATCTACTTGAGAAAAAAAATAAGATAAGGACAGTTCGAGTAAGTAAAAGTAGCTTGAGTGCACTCATACATTTGTTCCATGAACAATATTCAAGACACCATCAGGCAAACCAGCCTCCATTGCCAACTCTGCTAGCAGTACAGAAGCACCTGCGGCAAAGAAAGTACTGCCCCTCAGTAAGAAAAATTCAAAAGAAAATTATGTGAATACAATATAACATGAAAGATGATTTCAAAAGATAGATGCAATTAGTAGATTCTAGGAAAGTAGATATACGCTTCTTATATGACTTCAAATATAAAACAGAGTACAAGGAAACTAATCCTATGATAATATCAACCTTCAAGTTCCCTAAGAAAAAGTTTCTTGTTTCACAAATAACATCAACAAGTTGAAACAGAAAAAGAACCTACTTTGTTATCGCCTATAATAAATCATAGACCAACAATAGGAAGCATACTGTATCTTCGTCAAGTTTTAATTTTCTTAATGATTTCATCATCAGAACGGTGAGGGAGGTAATGATCCAGGATTAGATAAGCCAAATTATAATTAAGTCACAATCACCTGGATCTTTTTCTGATGGCTTTAGGATAAAAGTATTCCCACAGGCAACTGCAATTGGGAACATCTGCAGTAAGATCATGAGGCAAACAATTAGAATGGTAGATATTTTTTTTTTCTTTCTATGGAGAACTATTTCAAAGATCCGGGAGAAAATTAACGTGGTAGTGGCTTTAGTGTGCTTGTGTGAAAAAAAAGGAATGTAAATCTGAAGGGAGGAAAGACACCAGAAAAACACTATAATAACAGAAGCTGCAGTGTTGAATCAAATGCATCATGACAGCGTCTTGCCTAAGCATTTAGGTGAGATATTACAAACCTAGTTGTGTAAATTATGAACAAGAGAAAAAGGAGATCGTAGGCTCACCCATAATGGAATCATTGCCGGAAAGTTGAACGGACAAATCCCAGCACAAACACCAAGTGGTTCTCTAATGCTATACGTGTCAATTCCATTTGATACATTAGAAAGGTATTCCCCCATTTGCAGAGTTGCTGTACCACAAGCATGTTCTACCACCTCTGAATAAGAAAAACACAAAGTAACAGAGTTTCATCAACACCACCAAACTCCAGTATTAAAAAGCACATGGTAGTATATCAACAGGAAAGCACATACACTAACCTAGCCCACGAAACACATCACCATGTGCATCCTTTAATGTCTTCCCTTGTTCTGTAGTAATATTCAAGGCCAACTTATCCTGAAAAGAGAATACAGCTATTAATATTACTCAACTAAAAGCATTAACTCATCCTGGAAATTAAATACTCACAATGTCTCTCCGAATAAGCTCCTGCAGCTTAAGCATGACCCTTTGACGCATCGTAACCGGTGTACTACGCCATGTTTGAAACGCTTTCTTTGCTGAAGACACCGCGGCTTTGAACTCCTCATTTGTGGTCAAGGGAACTTTGGAAACAACTTCTTGTGTCGCCTATAAACCAATTATTAGTTAAAAAACAGAATCACACTCATAAGTTCTGCAAGCAAAAGCAATGAAAAAAAAAATACAAAGGGAAGCATTTATAACAAACTTACAGGGTTTATAACATCGATAGACGCAGTCGATTGTGAATTAACAAAAGCACCTCCAATCAGATTGGGAACTCTCTGATATTTCAAACATAAACAAAAGCACAAACATCATCCAAATCATTCTATATGAACAAAACACCAAAATAGCTACTCAGAATCGCTCAACTCAAGCAAAACTCGAACCCTAAGACTTGATCGATTATTACCGGAGCCGCCGTGGAGAAATGAGAGCTCCGGACAGCGGAGATCGTCGCTCGAAAAGCATTGAGATTTCTCACTGCGAATTACACAGACCTATAAACATTACGCAGTGCAAATCACAAAGATATATGATCAGAAAATGGTTCTAGGTTTTACTTACCTCTTGGAATTGAGAGCTGCAACATTTTCTTCCTTCTTTTCTCTTGTTTGGTCAGTGTCAGTGTTTCACTTATAGTTTTTATAGGCCGTCTGATGGTTCGCTGATGTCAGCAGAGCGCTGTTTTGGATGGTAACGACGGCTGGTGTTTATCGTGGACACCCTGGATTGCGATCACTGCTTACTATTTAAATACCGATTTGCTGACTTTATATTACACGTCATTGCTGAGTGTGACAGTAAACTGGCAATTTGTTTTTGGAAATTTTTTGGACTAATTTTTACGAGATTTGATTTGAAATTCGTATAGAGAAAATTTTTCAAATTGTGTCCCGAGTTAAGCTTATTCATCATTTTGACATCTAAATTTTGAAAACTATGATAATGGTACCTCAACACTTAAACTCAACCCAACATTAGTTCCCTCTGTTATTGACACTGTTAAATTAGACTTTGTCCATGGGAAAAATTGTCTCTTCACGTTTTCTCTCCCCAAACTTTTTGCCTCCACAAATCTTTCCCTCCAGAATAATGTCCATTTTTCCATCAGTATTAGAATTTATGGTGAATCATGTGTTGGATGCATACAAAAATTAGAGACATCTAGAAATTATAATACACTATTGGTCATTAATATCAATCAAAATACAACCATTGTTACATAAATTATTGGCACTTGAGGGAATTCCACTTAGATTCCATCTTTTGCAAGTACATGTTCTCATGTCCAATTGCACAGAAGGCTGAGATACTACACCAGAAGCACAAGCCACACCTCTCCCATGAATTTCAAACATCATTAAACTAGACTCCAATGCCTTGTACTCATGGCTCCATTCAACATTTTTCTTCAAAATTTTCTCAACCCTTGGGCCGACATTGCACCTCCAATTAGCTCCAATAATTTTCTCAAAACTCTTACAAAGCCAGAGGCAATGATGTCCAAGTTAATTTTCAGGTAACCAAACTATTTTGCATTTGGTGTAATTCTGGCATTACATACATCTAAATGTGAACGATCATATTCGAATGATATGAGCACAAAGTGCTATGTTTTTAATGTGTTTCATACCCTATTTGGCCATGTTATTTCCCTTAATAATACTATTTCTGACATGTTTTGTGATTGTAGAGGGACCAAAAAGCTTAACTGAGAAAAGAAGGCCCAAGTCTAAGGATGGAAGAGAGAAATACAGAAAACCCAAAAGAAGGCCCAAGTAGTACTGTTTACACCTAAATTAATATTTTACTGGACAGTAAATGTCTATGTAAATATTAATTATTTCTTGGTCTATGTTATACCCGGCGAGCCCAAGTTTCTCTAAGTTTACAAGTGATGGCCCGCTAGTAAGACCACGCGAGCTGAGAACAGAGTTCGCGTGCAAACTGGACTTCGCGCGCGGAATGGACATAGGCGGACTACACAGTTTGCGTGGAACACTTAGCTCGCGTGCAGAATAGTCCACGCGAGCTGAGTTACAGACTTCGCGCGGAATGAACTTCATGCGGAATGGACTTCACGCGAACTACATAGCTCGCGCGCGGAATTACTATTTGACACTTCGCGTAGGCGAGATTGACACTCCGCGTAGGCGAGGCGAGCTGGCGAACTGGCTCGCGTAGGAGACTTCGCGAGGAAGCAACATGCGGTGTCCGCGCGCACCACAATAAACGTTGGAGACTTTTACAAGTGTTTGATATGCTTCGGGCCAATCCCTGTGGCCCATTTAATATAAAAAGCCCTTTTAAGGCTCGCGAGCTGCAATAGCCCGCGAAATGGAAGCGAGCTTCAGGAGCACGCGAGATAGCATCCTGTGACAGCCCGCGGGATGAGGATATTCCTAATTCCAGTTCGCATAGGAGTCTACAGTTGGCAGCGCGGAAGCAATGCCCTATGCGGAATGAAGTGTGCGAATTGGACATGTGTCACAAGATGGTTGGTTCGCATGGAAGGAGCAGTGCCCTTGTGTTATTAGGGTTTCAGAGTCCGACTTGGATTCTAATTACTTTTCTTCTGCCGCAAGTCGAACTACTATATAAAGAGGCTTGAACCCTGTAGTCGGTAGTCGATAAATACCTCCCCCGGCCCGTGATGCTACGAAGCCCGATCCCGGATGCTATAGAAGTCTCGGCCGGGAGGGGGAGACTCCACAGCCATGGTATACTTGTCCCACATTGAAGAACATTAAAAGCACAAGTCAACCCGGAGCTATAAATATAATGGTGGAGTCAACCAAAAGGGTAAGAAACATCTCCTAGCATTCAATACTTCCCTACCGATTACTAACTTTATCATCGGAGAGAGAAAGTCCGGAAAGTCCCGGTCGGTCTTCTTTTGCAGACAAGAAGGAATATATCCAGTGACAGATCCAGTAAGGTAGTTTCTTCAGGGTCTACTGGATCCAGCAGAAACAATTGGCGCCGTCTGTGGGAAATCTTACGAAAAGCTAGTGTCTCGATGACCGAGACAAATGAAGCAGAAGTCGGGAGCAGGATAATGACGGGAGATCACAGTGGCCTCAGTGGAGATGGAACGCCGGGAAGCAATACTAGGACGGGAGGAACGAGTGAGAGACTGGGATGCGCACTGGCGACGAACGATCCGCAAAGGACCCCGGACGGGACGATGCGCGATCTCGCGCAGGAAGAAATGGAGGACATGATAGAGAGGTTGAGAGCGGATGTGGCACGAATGGAGAGAGAAAGGACGCGGGACCGCTTAGACGCGGCCGCACGGGAGAAAAAGCTGGAAAGAGATAACGCGACGATAATGGACGCGTTATCGAGAAGACTGGAGAGAGACGAGGCGATTGAGCGGGCTGCCGCCACTGCCCGCGAAGCGCAGGGCGAGGGAGGAGGCTCACCGATAACGCTGCCGATGGTTACCCGCAGGACGGTCGTTGTCAGGGCAAACCTGTTCCCAGAAGCTATGGAAAGAGAAGGCCCACCACCGCCCCCAACGCCCGTCGAGGATGGAAGGTCGGAAACGACGGGAGTAGAGGCGGCCCTGATGGCCATGCGGGACAGTGTGGTGAACCTGACTACGAGGGTAGACGAAGCTGAGAGACGGGCGGCCCGCAACCCGCCTGGCGTGGGATTCGAAGAGAGAAGGGGACCATTCACAAGGACCATCACGCAGACCGTACGTTCTCACGCAGCAAAACCACTCAAGTTGAACTACGGGGGGGAAGGGGACCCGCATCTTTTCCTCGACAGCTTTAAATCCCATACAAACGCAAAGGGTTATTCGGATGCCGCGTGCTGCAACATGTTTCAAGAGACGCTATCGGGAGAGGCATTGAGCTGGTTCTATGAGCTCCCGACCGGCTCGATAGACTGCTTTGGGAAGCTTGCGGACAGGTTCGTGAACCGATTCATACTGTGTACGGACGGGCATAATACCACCCAACTGTTCAAGGTAAAACAAGGGCACGCCGAGGGATTAAAGACCTTCGTAAACCGTTGCAGGGGGCCACAGCCAAGGTCAGGAGTTTCGACAAGAAGGTGGCGGAGGAAGCCTTCGTCCAAGCCCTATTGCCCGGGAAGTTCTTATACTCAGTGCGAATTGAAAACCCCCGGGGCTACGATGAGCTAATGGAAATGGTGATCATACATGCCCAGGTAGACCATGACACATATGGGGATCGGCAGGCGAGCAAGAGAAAGGAAGGAGGGAGGTCCGAATCCCAAGGACAGTCGATCCAAGAAGTAAGAACCTGGGAAGGGGACCAAGAGGGACAAGCTTTCACCCCTAGCAAGAAGTTCAAAGATGGGGGCAGGAAGCGAAGCAAACCAAACCAATGGGGGGTCCACAGGGGAAAAGCAGAGGGTGCTATCGGGACAATAGGTTTAGAACAGCAGTTCCCGAAGCCAGGGAGAGCTTCACCCCATTAACGGCAACCCCCGAGGTAGTGTGGAATGAGAACAAGGAAACGATCCCGGGGCTAGCAGCCAGAAAGTTTACGTCGTCCCGATTAACACGGGAGGATACCGGAAAGTACTGCGGATACCACGAGGAAGCAACGCACGCGATAAATAACTGTGTTGAGCTAAAAAAGACGATCGAGAGCCAACTGAAAGCAGGAAAGCTTCAGCAGTATGTATCAGGTCAGCGGCAAGTACCGGGGGAATCCGTGTACAGGACGATCAACACGATCCGCGGGGGAACGTGGATAGACCAGAGGAGTAATAGAGCCAAGAAGCAATGCCCCGAGATCAGAGATGGGCGGGAGGTATATGCCTTCGGGAGCTGTAGCGCTCAGAATGTTAACATGAGGTGGAAGTCCGTGAGGTTCGAAGAAGAAGAGGAGCAAGGGACCAGGCTGCCTCACGAGGATCCATTCCTGATCACTGCACAGTTGGATCATTATCTCTGTAAGAAAATTCTAATCGACACCGGGGCGTCTGTGAATGTGCTGTTCAGAAATGCCTGGCGGGCACTAAAACGGGGGAACAGCAAGCTAACGCAGGATAATGAGCCGTTAATAAGCTTCTCCGGGGACGTGGTGCAACCTCTTGGATCTGACTACATACCTATGATCCTCGGAGGTTCAGAGGGGAACACGTTGAGATCAACGGTGGACTTCATAATAGTCGACTGTGACTCATCGTACAATGGGATACTTGGGAGACCGGCCCTGTGGAAAGTCAAGGCATTCATCGCTGGTCACATGCTGATGATGAAACCCGCCCCCAACGGGTATCGTTACCGTTCGTGGCGATCAGCTGGCTGCAAGAGGATGCTATGCTATTGACCAGGATACTGGCACTAAAAGAGCAGAAGTATTAGCCTCCGGGAGCACGAATAAACTAATGTCGAATGTTTACGAGGATCCCAGAATTAATGCTGCAACAGAAGGAACTGAATCCGAGCGACCTAGGTCAGTTGAGGAAACATAGCTCATTTGCATCTCGGACCAGTTCCCAGCCCGAACCACGAGGATCGGGACAGGGTTGCCGGACATCGTACAGGAGGAGCTCGTGTGTTTTCTGAAGGCCAACAACAAAGCATTCGCCTGGTCGTACGCTGATGTGCCCGGTATCTAGGGTGATATAGTCACGCACAAGTTGGGAATCCGTAAAGGCGTGCCTCCGGTGCGGCAGAAGCGGAGGTCGTTCGATGTGACCAAGTATGACATCATCAAGGGAGAGGTACAGAGGCTGCTGGATATCCAGTTTATCAAGGAAGCAAAATACCCGCAATGGTTGGCCAACGTGGTCATGGTCCCCAAGAAGGCGGTAGGGCAATGGAGGATGTGCGTGGACTACACCAGTCTTAATAGGGCGTGCCCCAAAGATAGCTTCCCGTTGCCTCGAATTGATCAGCTTGTTGATTCCACCTCCGGGTTCGAAATGCTGAGCTTTATGGACGCTTACGCGGGCTACAATCAAATCATGATGGACCCAGCGGACGAGGAACATACTGCCTTCACGACCGACAAAGGAGTCTACTAGTACAAGAGGATGCCGTTCGGACTAAAGAACGCTGGAGCAACCTACTAGCGCCTGATGAACAAGATGTTCGCTAAGCAGCTGGGGATCACCATGGAAGTGTACGTGGACGACATGCTAGTGAAGAGTCTCACTGCGGTCGAGCACGTTAGCGACCTGCAAGCGACTTTCGATATTATACTCGCGTACGGTATGAGGTTGAACCCGGAAAAATGCTTGTTTGGGGTCATCAAGGGGAAGTTCTTGGGCCACGTGATTAGCCGGCAGGGGATCGAAGCAAACCCGGAGAAGGTCCAAGAAATAATGGATATGGTGGTCCCAAGAGTCCGGAGCGACATGCAGTCTCTGACGGGCAAGATAGCAGCTCTCGCTAGGTTTGTCTCCAGACTCACGGACAAGTGTGCACCGTTTTTCAAACTCCTCAAGAGCCAGCATTGCAAGCTGATCAATTGGGGGCCGGAGCAAGATGAGGCTTTTAGGAATATCAAGGAATATTTGGCATCCGTGCCAAAGCTTTCCCAACCAATTCCCGGGGAGATGCTATATCTCTATTTGGCAGCGTCTACTACGGCAGTCAGCTCGGCTTTGATCAGGAAAGATGACACCATGGAGCTACCGGTGTATTATGTAGGCAAGGGCTACACGCTGGCTGAAAGCAGGTACCCGGATTTAGAAAAGTTGGCCCTAGCACTCATCGTGACCGCCCGGAAGCTGCGGCATTATTTTCAAGCTCATTCCATCGCCCTGTTCACCAACTACCCCCTCAGGCAAGTCCTCCAGAAACCAGAGACCAGCGGGAGACTTGCCAAATGGGCGATAGAACTGGGAGAATTTGACATGCACTACATGCCGAGAGTAGCCATCAATGGGCAAGCGACTGCGGATTTTATCTCCGAACTGACCCCCATGAAAAGAGTCGTGGAGTGCTCAGAGGCAGAGCAGGAGGATACAGAGGCTCCTCATGAAGTCCAGCCGTGTTGGAAGTTGTTTGTAGACGGCTCGGTCACTAAAGAGAAGAGCAGAGCGGGAATAATACTGGTTAGCCCGGACGGGTTCATGTACACGCACCCCCAGGAATTTCATTTCTCCGCGTCCAATAATACAGCCGAGTACGAGGCACTGATCGGGGGGCTACAACTGGCACTAGAGATTGGGGTAAAAAGGGTCGAAGTATTCAGTGACTCGCAGCTTGTGGTGAACCAAGTCGGCGAGACATTTGAAGTTAAAGAGCCACACCTCAATTCTTATCGAGCACTCGCAAAGGCACTCATGTGCGGATTCGAGTCGGCCACTGTGGCCCAGATCCCTAGGAAGGAAAACAGCCATGCCGATGCTTTGGCTTGGCTTGCCACCGGTACCCGCCAGAAAAGGCACGAAAAGGTGAAGGTGGAAATCCTAAACCGGCCGAGTATCGACAAGACAATCTCAAAGATATTCGCCATCACTACCGGTCCCACAGAACCAACGTGGATGGACCCCATCATTGAGTTCATCAAAGAGGGTGTCCGCCCGGAGAATCGGCGGCAGGCAAGAAAGTTGCAATCGAGATGCGCCAGATATACGCTGATCGACTGTAAACTGTACCGCAGGGGTTACTACTTTCCCAACTTGAAGTGTGTCTCAGTACAAGACGGGGAGACGATCCTCCGGGACATCCACGAGGGCGTTTATGGCAATCATTCTGGATCGAGATCCCTGTCTTTCAAGGCGCTCCGTACGGGGTATTTTTGGCCCAATATGGGGAAGATGGCAGACCAAGTGTCAGCAAGATGCCATAAATGCCACCAACACGCTAACGCGGTCCATTCCTCGTCCATTGCACTCTCGATCCTGCTGTCTCCGTGGCCCTTCGCGCAGTGGGGTCTGGACTTGATCGGGCCGTTTCCTACTGCTCCCGGACAGTACAAGTATGCCATAGTAGCGGTGGATTACTACACAAAGTGGGTTGAAGCAGAACCGCTTCGTCGGATAACCACTGACAGCGTGATGGGGTTCCTCATGAAAAATATCTACTGCAGGTTCGGTGTCCCGGAGACTATCATAACCGACAATGGCACGCAGTTCAACAACCCAAAGCTCATTGAGTTCACCAAGGACATGGGAACTCGGATGGTGTTTGCATCGGTAGCTCACCCAAAGACCAATGGGCAAGTGGAGGCGGTCAACAAGATTGTAAAGAAACTGCTGAAGAAGAAGTTGGACGCCGCTAAAGGCTTGTGGGCAGAAACGCTCCCGGAAGTTCTGTGGGCCATCCGAACTACTGCTACGGCGTCAACGGGAGAGACGCCCTTCAGCTTGGCTTTCGGCACGGAGGCTGTCATTCCCATTGAGGTGACGGTACCAACTGGAAGAGTCGCGGGATACGACGAGCAAACCAACACGGAGGGGCTACAGTTAAACATGGATCTCATTGAGGAGAGAAGGGACAGGGCCGACATACACAACCAAGTTTACAAGCAGCGCATCGCCCGGCATTATGACTCCAAGGTTAGACCACGAGCCTTGGGTCTCGGGGATTGGGTGATGAAACGGGTGATGGCCCAACCAATGACCCTTGATCCAACCTGGGAGGGCCCTTATGAGATAGTGGAGGAAGCCGGCCCTGCAACGTTCTTTCTAAGAGACAAGGACGACATTGTCACCGGGCACCCGTGGAACACCGAACACCTTAGGTTCTACCCCGTTTAATCGAGGTCAAAAATTGTAAATCATACCCACCGGGTTTGGTTAGGTCAACCCGGACGGATGCCTTCATTTGTTTTGATAACAACTTAATAGAAATGAAGAAGATAATTTTGCAACACTTGTGAAGTTAAACTCGTAACACTGGAGTAACACTGTCAGTTAACAAAAAGGCAAAACACATAATTCAAGGGCACAGAAATGAGGATTCAACATGAACACTTGAAACACATTATGTGCCTAACAACCGGACCTCCGGGCCAACGTCTATATTCCCCCGAGCGGGCACAAAGCCATTCCAAAAACAAAATCAAAAACTACATTCCAGTTGCGCTCAGTTCAACGCCCTAAACTATGTCATTCTCGACCGAGTCGATTGTATCTTCTTCACCCTCACTCTTGGACACCTGCACCTCGACCCCGACACATTTAGGATTGGCCTCGGAAGGACCCTCCGGGTGGATAGACTGGGAGTCTTGTGCTTTGGCCTTCTCCTGCGCAGCAAGCAGATCCGCGAGCATCTGGGGTTTGTCAAGATACCTATGCACACTCCACTCCGTGAACTTCTCGGTGATAGCCTCATCCCGAGCAGACTGGAGCAGATCTTTGAGCTCCTATGACTCCTTGAAAGCCGCAACAGCCTGCTCACAGCGCGCGGGAACCAAGCTTTCCAACTCCGCTATCTCGGCTTCTTTCTCACCAAGCCTACCCTCAGCTTCGAGCTCCGGAACCCGATCCGCTTTGCTCTCCACCTCCCGGACATGCTGTTGAGTCGTGGCCAGCTTCTCGGCTGTTTCTGCGAGAACCCGTAGGCTATGCGGAACCACAGTGGAACATAATCATACGCACAAAGACAATATTTATAGTGGTTCACCATGCCATCGGAGGGCATGGCTACGTCCACTTGAATCTACTATAATGGCCAATAGGCCTTTGGTGTTACAAGAGCATCCATCCATCCCGCCCGGGAGGAATGGGGGAGGGAGTGGGAATGAGTCAAAAGACAAAAGGTCCTTTCTACATAGGGGGAGCCTTCCTTTTATAGATAAGGAAGATTCCCTTTTGTTATACATTTCCGATGTGGGACAATTATGCATTTATCTTATCATGGTGCCTTCTTGTGGAGCTTGGAGGAACACCTTCCCGATATGGTACCGATGATCTTTCACCACAGCGAGGTAGCTCGGACGTCGGTCTACAAGTTTCATGACTGGTCTATGGGCGGGGAAGGTAGTTTACTGACTACCGACTACATCGGCCAAGACGTGTTTCTCCCTTTCAAGAGACCCCTTCTCGGTCTGAAGGTAGCTCACGTGTCCACTGAGCTTGGTTACTTGCTCTTTCAATACGGCAGTGTCCTCACTGGCGCCAATGGAGTACACCGCGAACAGAGCCTACACATAACGGCATAAATAAGCAAGTCCCCAAGAACAATTCAAAACAAAACACAAGCATCCCGTACGCATACCTTCATCAGGTGTTCCCGTGCTATCTTTCGGGATTCCGCGGGAGAACCTTCCTTGAATCTCACCCGGTCGAGATCAATCCCCTTCAGATCACCGACCATTGCATGAACGAACTTCTCGTCTGCACAACCGTACTCATCGAGAACCTGCCTGATCGGAGTCTTCGAAATCTTAGGAACTGCAGGAGCGAGTATGGACAGCGAGGGAGTCGACCTAAATCCCCCGGGAGCCGCCTTATGCTTCTTCACTTTTGGTGCGTAACTCCCGGATACGACCTTGCCGGTATCTGTCACCTGGGGTTCCTCAGCACCTTGAGTTCTCTTCGAGTGATGATGGCGCCTTTTCTTTTCACCCAGAGTAATCAGCGGGACTGCGGGAGGAGGTACCGGCGGCGTCTCCGTACTTCATTAGGAACCTCAAGCACCTTTTGCTTGTCTAAGACCCGTACAGTATGCGTGTCCACATCCACCTCGGTGCGCGACGCCAGATCCCCTTTGGTCAATAGCTTCTTCAAGAGAGCTTGATCCTTCTCCATGTCAAGAGGATGATTAGGGCGCGGAACACGCCTAGGGATTTTTCCTGCACACCAAATGACATAATATTAATTAAGCTGAGCATAACGAGGACTTCAGATGTAAAGCGGAAATCACGATGCACCCACCGGGTACTCTACCCATCTCGCAGTACGCGAGAACGGCCCACCACGTCAAGTGATACGAGCTACGGTCCTCATCGCGGGGCCAGGCAGCGAATATACGGGCAATACGCTCCCGCTCGATCGCTGTCAGCGAATAGCTCTGATCCCCAATAGCCCGGAAGTAGTTGGGAACCGTGTGCCGCCTCGTTTTTCTTTGCCATGGGCCCCCCACCAGGACTACCTTCGCCCTCCACTCCTTGTTTATCGAAGAAGGGAGATCGGTAATGACCGACTCATAGTCCCGCGCGGTAAAGCCTACACACCCGGAGCTGCCCACCTTCTTCGAGTATGACAGCCTGTAGAGCGCGTGGAACTCGTTGATTGTCGACCACCCCATGTTCGAAAGGAAATATAGACAACCAAGTCCCAGAACTTGACGCCACTGATTCGGCGGGACCTGGCCGGGAGCAAGCTGCAGCATACTCAGTATGTACTGCACACATTGGGGTAACGGTATAGAGAACCCATTCCTGAACATGTTATCATGCACCGCTACGTACTTGTCTTTCGGAGCACACGCTAGTTCTCCCGGATACAAGCCACGCATAGGGATATCGGGGGGAATGTTCCACTCCTCCCTCAACTGTTCGATCTCCTCGGGCGTGAAACTGCATATGGGCTCATCGCACACCCTACCGTCCTCCAAACGGTGAAGGGCGCGAGGGATCGGGTACTCGGGGCTCGCGCTGGAAACTCCAGAATATGATTTTGCCCGCTCAGCATCCCTATTAGTTTCCTGGTGCAGATACCCCTCCATCCTTTCGTCATCATTAGCAGGAGCCTGCCGAGATGAACCAGAGACGCTCACGTCGGAAGCCCTCGACTCCATTTTAACCCTATAAAAAACCCTATAGGCTATTAGATACCTACATCGCGTACTGCCGCCGGGAGGTTTTGACACCACCCATTTCAACAAACCCAGACACAAACCCAGCCACCCAAAAACACCTAGAAACCCAGAAACATCTACCAATCTATACACCCTACTAGATACTCTCAGCAACACAACTAAACGCTGGAGAAAGGAAACTAACCAGACAGTGAATGCCGGAGACACGCCGGAGCAGCAAAGGGATAACACCTCGCAATCGGAAGATCGACTGTAGCAGAGCAGCAACACTCCCCCAAGCGTACGAATTCCTTTTCTCCTCCACGCTTCAACGGCAAGACGAGAATCGAGATAACTACGCCGAAGAGGATTGAAGACTGCAGAATGACCACAGAAGGCAGCGTTCCCTTATGTACGAAGCGGGGGAAGGAACGCCTCGTTTTTCCCCCCCATCGAGGCAATCCGATCAGTCGCGACCCGCCGTAGGATCCTGACACGTGCCCCACTACCGCGAAACTTCTCGAACACGACAGGCATGACATGACTTGCATTAAATGCGCATCCCTTCACCCCCCCCACAGCACCACCTGGCGGACATGCCATTAATGCCAACAACACTACCATGCAGCACTTGCCAGTGGTCACCGAGCTCCCGGGGATTGCACAGACCTATCGGTCAAGCCACCAGGGATGCCGTCGCATCCAAAACACAACGCAAGTCCCGAACATGAACCTAAAAGAAGCATGCGTACGAACTAAGGCATGAGAGCAGAAAGCAAGGTTGAAACAACTAAGCCTTGAGAGCTGTAAGTCCCTTGTACGGCTCCGAAAACGCGGGAGTTGGGCATGTCTGTGCATTCCCTTCATACGGAGAATAGTGGCCTGATAACCCACGCGGGGATAATACCCTGCGCTCGAGCAGTAACACTAGATATGGAAAGTGCTCGCTACCCTCAGCTCGCGTGTACTCCTTGTATGCGCGGAGCGGACTCTTCAGCTCGCGTATCGGCATTATGCGCGGAGTGGAATCTTCAGCTCGCGTGTAAGCATTATGCGCGGAGCGGAATCCTCAGCTCGTGTATAGGCATTATGCGCGGAGCGGAATCCTCAGCTCACATATAGGCATTATGCGCGGAGCAGAATCCTCAGCTCGCGTGTAAGCATTGTGCGCGGAACGGAATCTTCAGCTCGCGTGTACTCCTTGTATGCTGAGCAGGCTCCACAGCTCGCGTGTAATCCTTGAGCGCGGAGCGGACTCTTCAGCTCACGTGTACCCCTTGTGCGCGGAGCGAACTCAGCCGACACTCCTATGCGGAGCGGACTCCTCAGCTCGCCTGGTGGTGCCAGCCTTTCTGTGAGACGTGGACCCGTTCAAACATGTCCTGAGTACGAACTTGGGGGGACTATGATCGGGTACCCATTAATAATTCGGCATCATGGACCATTTCTTCAAGTCCCCACTTAAGACGTGTCTTGAACGAGAACTTGGGGGGACTTGTAGTCGGTAGTCGATAAATACCTCCCCTGGCCCGTGATGCTACCAAGCCCGATCCCGGATGCTATAGAAGTCTCGGCAGGGAGGGGGAGACTCCACAGCCATGGTATACTTGTCCCACATTGAAGAACATTAAAAGCACAAGTCAACCCGGGGCTATAAATATAATGGTGGAGTCAACCAAAAGGGTAAGAAACATCTCCTAGCATTCAATACTTCCCTACCGATTACTAACTTTATCATCGGAGAGAGAAAGTCCGGAAAGTCCCGGTCGGTCTCCTTTTGCAGACAAGAAGGAATATATCCAGGGACATATCTAGTAAGGTAGTTTCTTCAGGGTCTACGGGATCCAGCAGAAACAAACCCTAACAGATAACTCTCTCTCAAACAAACACAAAAACACAATACAAACTGAAACCCAGTTACCCTTCGAGCTCCTCGAAAACCTAACCCTAAGCGCCGCCGCCTAGGTTTCTTCTTCAGAGCCCTCCGGACTCTACCCCGACTTCTCTCTGAACTCCCTATTAGTTGCTCTGCTCGCGCCACCGTGAGTATCGATCGCTTGTGCTCGTAAATCCTCGTCTACGGTGGCACCTGAAACCCCATTCGCCTGATCAGAAGTCAAGATCTCGCACACCTACAACTCTTTCCTCGTCCGCGAGGTGGCACGCCCGCAACACCTTCTTCTCTTTGTTCGCTAGTTACCTCTGCTCCGCGCGCTGAGGATCGTGGCCAAAACATTGGCACGCCCAGTGGGACAGGGAGTACAAGCGAATACATCATAGGGAAACCAGAGGAAGCGCCGTACCGAAAGCCTTAGCTTTCTTGTCTCAAGCACAGATCGCTACGGTATAAGCCCCATAACAGCGCGGCTTGCCGATCCCTCACTCAAGAACAGGTCCTTGCTCAGTTTGGTGACCCAGACTACAGCGAGACCGCCATGGTAGGCTCTCAGCCGACCCAAGATACAGACTCTGCTCCGTTTATGGAGCAAGTCTTCCAGATGTTCGCACAACTCACGGGGCAGATCCAGAGTTTGACAACCCAAACCCAGGGTTTGACAAACCAAAGCTCCGCCACTCAACAAAGCCTCACCGACCTTGCTGGTAAGGTCTACGGCCTTGCTGAACAGGTCAAAAGGGACAAAACCCTTTGGGAAGCAGACCAGCACAACCTTACCGTACTCACTGAAGACTTCAACCAATTTGTCAGCGAAACAAGGGAAACCAAGGGTTTGGTCGAAGGAAGCCTTCAACAGATCCGCTCGGATCTGGACCAGAACACGGAGACCGTGAAGCAACATGCAGAGGTCCTGTCGCTCACTCGCGCGACAGTAGACGAGCAGACTCGCCGCTTGGACGAGCACGATACCAAGCTGCACGACCAGCAGAATGCTTCCTTCTTTGGAAGTAAGAACAGTCTAGAGAAGCTAGACGAATTCAAAGACAAACAAGGCCGGCTGAACCTACGGATCCTTGAAGTTGAAGACTGGATGAGGGCGCAGGCACCAAAGAACCCTGCTCTAAACCCTACTGGCCCAAGCGCGAACGAAGGGACGCCCAAGTACATCCCTCCCAATGAACACGCCAGGGGAAACCCTAAGGTCGGGACTCCGAAGGCCCCGCAGTTCTTGCCAGGGGCAGGAACGTCAAAGAGTCCGCTCCCGCATGGCTCGTTTGCTTCCTCCAAGGGACTGAATAATTCTCTACGCCAGGGAACCGGGACACCAGATGACCCGCTTCTAGTTTATTCCAGCCTTACTCCCAAGAACGGCAGATAGGCCGTAAGTTTCTCTGCATGGCCAAACCATGGGGAAGGGGCAGAGTCCGTGTGTCAAGACCCACCCCGAATTTCACCCTGAAACCCGAGGTAAGTCCTACGGGGACCACCTCCAAGGAAAATTTACCGAAGGACTCGGCAAACCTTACTTGAAAATGGACAACCCTAACCCGGAAAAATATAGAACATCCTCTTAGCCAAAATATTAATCTTCAACTCAATCCAAATAACCGAATAAAATAATACACAATTATTTTTCCGAAAATATTCAGAGCTACTACAAGAAAGACAACGGAAGCTGATAGAAATCCTAGTGGGTTTAAACAGATAACCTACTGGCGGACAGTAGTGGAAATGTGGGTGACTATGCCTCGTCGCCTCCTTCTAGACCCCACCCGAACTCTGCAGACTGGGCAATTAAAAACGAAGGAAAAGCCTAGGGGAAAATATTTAATTACGTCAGGGTGAGTGGACAAAATAATCTCGACAAGGAATAATATTTTCCCAAGAAAATTGTCAAGAAAAACGCTATACAAGCGACAGCTCAAAAACTGGCAAGGACACGACTAGTTCTGGCTAGTCTCCAAATCTTAAACAAATACAGCCTCTCAGGCTAAAATTATATATTTATATTAGTATGTATTAACACCCGTCTACTCCATGTATGCTATCTATGAATAAGCTTGAAAGTAGATAGTCATACCAGGCTACTACGCTCGCGTCTAACGCGCACGTCACCCCATAATGACATTTTTCCTCAGTATGGGAGAAACGACCGAGTGGTATAAATACGTGCTTACTCCTTGTACGAATTCTATGAATGAATCTAAAAATATAGAATGAACTCGGAAAGTAGAAAGTCGTACAGGGCTACGACGCTTGCGTCTAACGCTCACGTCACCTCATAATGACATTTTTCCTCATTATGGGGGGAAATCACGTATTGCTAGCTAGCGTTCTCTCATATACATACTATACTCATAAACGTTAAATAAAATGAGTATAAACACCGAAATTCTCAATTCAGGATAAATTCCAATCAAGGAACTTATTCAACAATAAAACATTATTTAAAAACAAAGGTCCACTCACAACTTAGGCCTAAGCCTGACTCGGTCGGAGGTCTCCTCTGCTCGAGCCTCCTCGCGTCCTGTTCCAAAACATAAATAATTCATCAAATAAAATCCCAACGTTTTTAAAGAAAATAGGCATAATTAAATATGAGCTTCCCGCGCTCAACCATGAGTATCGTCCTAAATCTTAACTTCACTGCCAACCATAAATCTCCATAAATACCGACATCCTCAAAATCACCTTCCAACGTCATAATCATAAAAATAATCCAATGGCCGGATCTTAACTTAATAATCCGCCAAAAATACCAAACTTAACAAATTCCAAAACCTATCCAAAACTCCTCCAAAAATTCTAAAAATAATTTCATTAAACTCCTCATAAAAATCTCCACCAAAAACAATTTTTCAGCGGCGGCTGGCGACCAGCTCTGGCGACCTCCAATGCCCAGCAAAATTTGACAGCACCTTCCTCTCAACCTCCTCTACAACATTCCTAACTACCACAAACTCCAATTCTAAGCCTAACCATGTCAATCGAACGCAAACACACAATAAAGCCCTAGAAATTCAAATACCGATTTCTCCTTACCTAGCTCAAGATGGAGGGAGCCCTTTGGAGGGATTGGAGCACGGGAATATGGCTTCCTTTTGAGCCAAGGATCGCCAGCTATGGCGGCCGGAGGAGAGAGTTCCGGCGAGAAAACCGATTCGGCAGTCGGAGCTTCCGGGCGGCGTTTCTCCCTCACGGCGGAGCTAGAGAGGCTGCCACCGGTCTATAATGAAAGATGGGTTGGAGACCGAACGATTGGGACCGGTGCGGCGGTCTGGGGCGGCCGGACGGCGGCGAACGGCGGCCGGGAAGTCTTCCGGGTGTAGAGAGAGGAAAACCGGGTGCGGGAGAGAAGAGAGAGAAAAGAAAGGGGAAACTGATTTGGGCGAAAGCCCACCCGGTCCAACAACTCCATATACCCATTCCAAAATTCAACACCCCAAAATAATACCCCAATAAAAATTACCTTTTACCATTTTTACCGTCGTCACATTTTCTTCCTTCGAATAATTCTTTCGAAATATTCGTCCCTCAACACACCTCTAGGGACTTTAGGACTATAAATTCAATGACGAAGACGGTAAAATTCTTATTACCACAATGCTAGTAATTAAGGTAAAATTTAAGAGTCGGGGCGTGACACGGTGCCCGTGACAACAGGCGACTGGCGCCAGCTTATCTCCTCCATCGTCAAGGAGCAGACCGGAAACGGTGATGCTAACTTGCAGTATCGCGACCCCTACCCGGATAGTGTGGCGCAATACCCTTTCCCGCATGGGTTCAAGAACGTAGTGTTCACTACCTTCTCTGGAGAAACAAGGGAAGACGCAGCAACCCACATGGCCCGCTTCAAAGTCCAGTGCGGCCAGTACGGGAACAATGATATCCTCAAGCTCAAGCTCTTCGGGACCTCTCTGTCCGGAGCTGCATTTACTTGGTACTCCAGGTTAAAGCCAGGATCCATTGCGGACTGGCCTACCATGGAGAAACTGTTCCGGGAGACCTACGGTACCATTGAGCCAGAGGTCGGCCTTGACTCCCTCACCCAAATGAGCCAACAAAGCATGGAGTCGGGCGTCTCCTTCCTCCAACGGTTCAAGATCCAACAGGCCAAGTGCGACTTCCTCCTACCCGAACAGGAAGCCATTAAGTTGGCTGTTCGTGACCTCGAACACCGCCAGCGGTTGAAGCACCATGGGGAACGCTTCACGTCTATGGGTGACCTCATCAACAAGGTCGGCATTTATGAGCTGATCCTCAACTAAATGGACGAGAAGGCGAATGCCTCCAAGGGGACATACATACCGGGGAGAAACAGGATAGTAGGGGCATTAAACCTCCAATCCCCCACGTTCGACTCTTACTACCAAAGGCAGGAGGAGATGAGGCCGCACAAGGATATGTTGACGACGTCGGAGCAGTCGAACTGACCGGGAAGCCTTTAGCTCACAAACTGAAGAATCTCAAGATGACCCGTGAGCCAATCACCATTCAGTCCTTTGCATGGACTAAGCCCTAATATGAGGCGTACACGTATGACGCGAAAAACTCCCATCTTGTCTTTAATGACTTGATTGAGGCGAAATACGTGCACTTGGATCACAAGATCCCATCCAAGGAAGAGCTAAAGGACAAGAAGTATTGCAGTTTCCACAACGCCTACAATCACGACACCAAAGACTGTGTCAAACTCCGCGACCAACTGCAAACCTGGTTGAATTCGGGCGCCCTAAAAATGAAGACGCCAGGAAGCACAACTTCTCTGGTGGATGTAGATCCATTCCTGGCCGTTGTTGGTATGGTCGAGGTGAATTGGAACGACCAGCCAAAAGAGAACAGCCGCCGTCGCACACTATAGCTAGGCGAGCGGAGAATCACCTTGGACCTGGCCGAACACCCAGAGGATGATAATCCGCGCCGAGCACTTAAGCAAGACCGAGAGGATGGTAATGATGACACACGTCAGCCATCTCGCCGGTACACTTACAACGTCAACCTCGCGCACGAGGTCTTAGACGATCTTATTGTCGACGGACTCGTCACTGTATCAAGGGCCTTGCCCTATGTTGAATAGAAGGAAGGCCGCGTCCATTGCAAGTTCCATGACAGTTAGGGACACATAACTCGCGATTGTTACCAGCTCCGCGAGCAAGTCCAGGACTGGCTAGACCTTAAGTATATTCGCTTTGAGGACAAAGGTGGCTTCATGATCACAATTGCTGACATCGCCTGGCCCTGCATCGGCCAACGCGCGATAACTTTGGACCTATCTCCATACGCGGGCCAACGCGAACCGCCAGGTCGAGACCGTAAGAGGCCGGCGAATGACTACACCATTCTGGCGAACCAAAATGGGAACCAATACCCAGCAAGGGAGTTAGCCGCCAGACTACAGCCTGATCGCCTTTCAAGAAAGGATAAAGGCAAAGCTACCATGCGGGACGATACACCGTCTCCAGCTGACAACTATCAACCCATGAGTCCCAGGACTCGCGAAGAGCTGGAACAGAGGATCAAGCGCCTCGAAAACTTCGTCCAATCACACTGGACTAAAGATGTACCTTCGTCTCCAGCTTCAAGCGAGATGGACATCTCCGACTCCAGCAGCGAACAAGGAAGGGATTTGGTACACGCAGCAAGGGGGAAAGTCGGTTACCATCAGCAGATCCAAGAAGCGGAAGCTACAGAAGAAGTATGGTAACATCCTGCGTGCCTTGCGAGCGGCTGATGATGGCATCATCCGACCCTCGCAGCTCGCGCAGACACCCGAGAGGATGTGGAGAGAAGCTGAAGGCTTGCGCGCTCTGCTCCAAATACCGCCTGTCACGCCTCCACGTGTCTGTGCGCAGGCAGCAGACGACCCCGCTCCAAAGGCGAATGTCTTCTGTCGCCTCACCGTACCACCAAGACAGGATCCGCGCCCTGTTAGGCCCAGATCATCTCCGGAGCCAGCAAGGAGAAGGGATCCACAGTCCTCCCGGCACAAACCTTCATCAGAACCTGAAAGAAGAAGGGAGTTGTTACCTCCGCCGGAAGCCGAACGACGAAGGGACCCTCCACCTCTACTAAGGCGTAGGCAGTCGCCAGAGGCTGAAAGAAGATGAGAACCGCCTTCCCCAGCGAAGCGAAGACTGTTCGCCACATCAAGGCTCGTGCCAAGGCGCGAGCCGCCTCGGTCATCACATCCCCAGAAGCCTATTCGCCAGGAACCTAAAGCTAGAAAGGAACTATCGCGACCGTGTCCGCCCCAACCACAACCCAAACAGGAGCCTCAGGTCTCAGTCCTTCCTCCGTCTAAGGCAGCGGACAATGCCAGCGCTCCTCTAGCCGCGGATAGGCATTTAGCTGAGGACAAACAGCCCTCGACCAAACTCGTGTGGCGACCACGACAGCCAGAGGGTAACGTCTCGCCAGGGGTCGAAAGTAGCACCTCCAGCCCTAACCTCGCGGAACTCATGGCCCAATGCTTCCGCGAGAATTTCCTGAACAAGGAGACTCATTCCGAACCTCGCATCGACTTGGGCGACGACTAAGCAGAAGGGCAGGGTGAATCATTCAACTGCAATATGCTTGAGATCTCTGCATGGCCAGAGCTCGAAGAGGTCAATCCAGCGGAGGGCGCATTTGCCGTGCTCGACGGAGAACACGGGAGCATTGAGACGCCATTGGTTCCAGTCCGCGAACAATTCTCTTTTCAGGTCGGAATGGTGTTCTTCATATCTGAGAGATACGCTCTCCCACCAAATACAACATGCAACGCGACTGATATTCCAGACAATAGCAAAAGTGTCTGTGACATATCCCCCCTTGCAGTAGTGAGATGGGTCCAGTCCTGGCGGAGCCCGCACACGCTGCACCATTGGAAGCCACAAGCAGCGTCACAAGCATGCCGACTCTGACTTTCTCCACTCCGACCCTGGACATGGCCACTCACATGAGGCCATTGTATATCACGGCTGAAGTTGAAAGGATTATGATCAACAAAATCATGGTCGACAAAGGGGCTGCAGTGAATGTCGTCACCACCCGCACTATGGGACTCCTTGGTATCCCACGCTCGATGATCCAAACTACGTCCTTGACAGTCAAGAACTTCACCGGACAAGTCTCTAGGACTCTAGGTTTGTTGTTCTTACGGGTCAAGGTGGGACCGGCTTCAAGGGTCTACACATTCTTTGTCGCTGAGTGTGCTTCGTCCTACATCATGATCCTAGGCCGCGACTGGATCCATAGAAGTTTTTGTATACCTTCATCCATACACCAGGAGCTTATGATCTGGGATACTGAGAAACGCGAGGCGGTCCTCATCCAAGCGGATCCGCGTCCTTTCTCCATTTCCGCCAACTTCAATGACGCCCGCTATTACAGTACTGACTTGGGCCCATTGGACGTCCAAGGCGTCGATTCTAAAGGCCGCCCATATGGGGTCTCGACCTCCAACTTAACGCGATGGGGACTCACTCAGGCGAGGGACGATTTACAGCGTCCCCACACCATCGCGGATCCCCTACAACTATCTTATGATTAGTACATCCTCAGAAGAAGCACGCGAGGCTGGCGAGTCCTTGTGTGAGAGACTCCTCTCATACTGGGCGGAATATGAAGCCTACGACAGGGTCGCCACTATAGAGTATGTAGACGAGATAGTGGACTATACCGATACTGAGGAGGAAGTTATTCAGTTAGCTCCCGCTGCCTTGGACGACACGCCGCCTCAAGTCCGCGACCCCACCTTACAAGTCGACGTGGGGACTGCAGAGAAACCCTTACTACTCTCCATCAGTGCCAAGTTGGCGGGACAAGAAAAGGAAGACCTTCTCGCCTTACTACATGAATATAGGGACTGTTTCGCCGAGCAGTATGAAGACATGTCGGGCCTATCCCCGGATTTAGTCTGTCACCGACTGCCTACTCATCCCGACAGACGTCCAGTCCGCCAAGACGGCAGATTAATGCGAACTGAGACCCAGATCGTGGTCAAGGAAGAAATTGAGAACATGCACCGATCATGTATCATTCGCGTGGCCAAATACAATGAATGGCTATCCAACATCGTTCCAGTTCGCAAGAAGAACGACAAAACGCGCGTCTGTATTGACTACCGTGACCTCAACAACGCAACGCTAAAGATATATATCCCATGCCTGTTGCTGACCTCCTCATTGACGCGGCCGCGGGGGATGAAGTGCTATCCTTTATGGATGGAACTGCTGAGTACCATCAGATCCCTGTCGCTGAAGAAGATCGCCACAAGACTGCTTTCCGCTGTTCGGGGTTTACAGGTGCATTCGAGTATGTTGTCATGCCATTCGGGCTCAAGAACGCAGGGGCAACATATCAACGGGCCATGAACCTTATCTTTCACGATATCCTAGGCAAGTTGATCGAAGTCTACATCGACGACGTAGTGGTTAAAACCAAGACGCGGGCGACACACGTTGAAGATCTCCGGCAGGTTTTCACGCGGATGCGGAAACACCACCTGAAGATGAACCCCGCCAAATGTGTTTTCTTCGCGGAGGCTGGCGACTTCCTAGGGTTTCAAATCCATCAAAGGGGTATCGAGATCCCCAAAGACAAGGCGCAGGCGGTAATAAACGCCTCGCCTCCTACAACCAAAAAGGAGCTCCAACAATTGATCGGGCGAATCAACTTCCTCCGCCGTTTCATTTCAAACGCGGCAGGGAAAGTTCAGCCCTTTTCGCCTCTTCTAAAGCTCCAGGGGGCAACCGAGTTCGTATGGGAGTCACAACACCAGGAGGCCTTTGATCGTATCAAGGACTATCTTGCGAATCCACCTGTTTTGGTTCCCCCTCGCCCTGGCGTTCCGCTTAAGCTCTACATCGCCGCTGCTGATTTGTCTATTGGCAGACTCTTGGCAAAAGACGATGAGAATGGGGTGGAACACGCCGTTTACTATCTTAGCAGGGTGTTGACCGATTGCGAGACGCGCTACTCCCTAATGGAAAAGTTGTGTCTCGCCCTTTTCTTTGCAGGTTGCAAGCTCCGCCACTACATGTTAGCCTTTACCACGGTGGTGATCGCTCAGTCCGACCTCGTCAAATATATGCTTTCCCGCCCTATCCTACGGGGCCGCATAGGTAAATGGATATTGGCTTTGTCTGAATTTTCTTTGCAATATGTTCCGCAAAAGGCAGTTAAAGGACATGCCATAGCGGACTTCCTCGCTCATCACCCGCCAACCGAGCTGATAGCATTCCGCGAGTTGGAGGTTGCCGTAGTCTCCCTTACTCCATGGACTCTCTACTTTGATGGCTCGCATACTGAACTTGCTGCAGGTGCCGGGATCACCATCGAGAACCCTGCAGGAGACCGGTTTTCTTACTCTTTCCAGCTGGACTTTAAATGTACAAATAATCAGGCGGAATACGAGGCGCTCATCATCGGACTGGAAATCTTGCTGGACTTAGGAGTCCGCGAGGTTCAAGTCTTTGGCGACTCCTTATTGGTCGTCAACCAACTTGTGGCAAAGTTTAAGTGTTTAAGTTCGTCCATTGAACCTTACTTGCGGAAAGCTTTTGATGTCTTGGACCACTTCGAAGATGTTCACATTGAACAAATCCCGCGCGAATTCAACTTCGCGGCGAATGAGCTCGCGCAGATCGCATTCGGTCTTAGCTTGCGCGATGGAGTGCGCGAACGACTCCTCAAAGTCGAACGACGTACACTTCCTTCTTTTCGTGCTAGGGGGCAATATGAGGCAGACCCTCTTAACGTCGCTGCCTTAGATCCTATCGATGAAAATTGGCAGCTACCGTTCATTGCCTACCTCGAGCACCCTCATGACGCTACCCATTCCCGGCAAATGCGGTTTCTCGCCTTTAACTTTGTGCTTCGCAATGGTGAGCTTCGCCGGCGTGGCGATGACGGTAACGATTTCCGTTGTGTGTATGGCAACGAGGCTAAGCGGCTTATGCGTGAGGTGCATTCCGGCGTTTGCGGTTCGCATCAGGCTGGACCAAAGATGTGTTGGTTAATCCGTCGCCACGGCTACTACTGGCCTACTGTTCTCAAAGATTGTATTACTTTTGCTAAAGGATGTCAGGATTGCCAGGCTCACGGACCAGTGCAACACATTCCAAACATTCCGTTACAGCCGATCGTTAAGCCCTGGCCATGTCGAGGTTGGGCGATAGACTTCATCGGTCTCATTCATCCCCATTCCTCCGAGCAGCACAAGTTCCTTATTGTGGCCACCGATTTCTTTACCAAGTGGGTCGAGGCTGAGCCACTCAAGGTCGCTTCCGCGACCTCGGTCCGTAACTTTATTTTCTGCAACATTATCTCCCGCTTTGGCATTCCAGAATGCATTGTGACGGACCGGGGGGCAGCTTTCATGGCGGATTCGGTAGTCACATTCCTCAACGGCTATGGTGTCAAACTCTTGCATTCGACCCCCTATTATGCCTAGTCCAATGGTCAGGCGGAGGCGAGCAACAAAGTTATCCTCGGTATCCTGCGAAAGATGCTAGAGTTGAACTCCCGCGTCTGGCATCTAGAGCTTTACCATACTTTGTGGGCCTACCGTACATCCAAGCGTGGTCCGACAGATACCACCCCATATGCTCTCATGTATGGCCATGACGCCGTCCTTCCCCTAGAGGTTCACGTCGCCTCGCTTCGTGTCCAGGAACAGCACTAGTTGCTTGGTGACGATTACGTCCAGGCAATGTGGCAAGAACTTGAAGACCTTGACGAACATCGAATCACTGTTTTCAACAATCTCATCCTTGAGAAGTAGCGTGTTGCGCGGTCTTATGATAAAGTCACTCGAGGTCGGAGTTATGCCGAAGGCCAAACGGTATGGCGTGTTGTGCTCCCACTTGGGGAGAAAACCGAAGGACGCGGGAAATGGTTCACGCGGTGGGAGGGACCCTTTATTATTCATCGCATATTGCCTAAGGGGGCATACCATTTGCGCGACCTTGACGGTACACTACATCCCAATCCTATTAATGGTCGTTTTTTAAAGCGCCACATCGCTGGTGTTTGGGAGCGCGCAGATTCTCCTCCTCCTCCTGATCCCGCGACCACTGTCATTAGTGTCACGCGTCGTCGCGCTTACGCTCCATCACCTCACACTAGGGGGCAACCCCAGGGAGAAGCGTGCAATTAGTTTTTCTTTATAAACGTGTGTGGTCTAACTAACAGACCAGTACAAGATTGAGGCCTATTCCAGAGGCCCTAAATAAATAAATAAAATTAATTCAGGTGTTTCTCAGTCATCAGTTTTTTCTTTGTAAACGTGCGTGGTCTAACTAACAGACCAGTACAAGATTGGGGCATATTCCAGAGGCCCTAAATAAAAAACAAATTCATTCAAGTGTTTCTTAGTCATCATCTAGGCCAACCCCTGTGGCCTCCTCCAAATTTTCAAACTTGGTTCGCCAGCTTTATGCATCCATTCGCCGACTCCTTTGTTTATTTCTCATTGGTTCGCACTGGGGGGGGGGGTAGCGAAGAATATACTGGGGGGCAACGAAGTGCATGGCCTCTTAAAGTTTTTCAGCTTTATACGGCCGTTCGCCGACTCTGTTTGTTTGTCTCTCACTGGTTCGCACTGGGGAGGCAGCGAAGTACATAGCCATTGTCTTTCCATGTTGGTCCGCCATCGCCAAGAGCTCGCGAAGGGCTATTTTTTGGAATCTACTCAACTTACATGCGTCTGCTCAAGATACATCCATGCGAACTACATTCGCTCGCGGTATGTGCAATGTACTATGTCTTCTGAGTTGAGCAGGCGAATGCGGGCTAGGGGCAGGCGAATGCAAGCAAAAAGTAGGCAAATGCATTTGAAGTTCAAGTCCAAGAGACCAAAACATTACATCAGTTTGCTACAGTGCCTTACTAGGTGCTTGAGTTTCAAGGCCTATTCACAGGTTTGTCTACTCACACTCATTTTGTATGACCCGACCCATACCGCAGCATGAACATAAACTTCTTTAGTCATTCTCGACATTTCATGACTTTGAGGCTGGGGGGCAATGTTTACACCTAAATTAATATTTTACTGGACAGTAAATGTCTATGTAAATATTAATTATTTCTTGGTCCATGTTATACCGGCGAGCCCAAGTTTCTAAGTTTACAAGTGATGGCCCGCCAGTAAGACCACGCGAGCTGAGAACAGAGTTCGCGTGCAAACTGGACTTCGCACGCGGAATGAACATAGGTGGACTACACAGTTCGCGTGGAACACTTAGCTCGTGCGCGGAATAGTCCACGCGAGCTGAGTTACAGACTTCGCGCGGAACGAACTTCATGCGGAATGGACTTCACGCGAACTACATAGCTCGCACACAGAATTACTATTTAACACTTCGCATAGGCGAGATTGACACTCCGCGTAGGCGAGGCGAGGCGAGCTGGCGAACTGGCTCGCGTAGGAGACTTCGCGAGGAAGCAACATGCAGAGTCCGCGCGCACCACAATAAACGTTGAAAACTTTTACAAGTCTTTGATATGCTTCAGGCCAATCCTTGTGGCCCATTTAATATAAAAAGCCCTTTTAAGGCTCGCGAGCTGCAATAGCCTGCGAAATGGAAGCGAGCTTCAGGAGCACGCGAGATAGCATCCTGTGACAGCCCGCAGGATGAGGATATTCCTAATTCCAGTTCGTATAGGAGTCTACAGTTGGCAGCGCGGAAGCAATGCCCTATGCGGAATGAAGTGTGCGAACTGGACATGTGTCACAAGATGGTTGGTTCGCATGGACGGAGCAGTGCCCTTGTGCTATTAGGGTTTCAGAGTCCGACTTGGATTCTAATTACTTTTCTTCTATTGCAAGTCGAACTACTATCTAAAGGGGCTCGAATCCTAACAGACAACTCTCTCTCAAACAAACACAAAAACACAATACAAACTAAAACCCAGTTACCCTTCGAGCTCCTCGAAACCCTAACCCTAAGCGCCGCCGCCTAGGTTTCTTCTTCAGAGCCTTCCGGACTCTACCCCGACTTCTCTCTGAACTCCCTATTAGTTGCTCTACTCCCGCTGCCGTGAGTATCGATCGCTTGTGCTCGTAAATCCTCGTCTGAGGTGGCACCTGAAACCCCATTCGCTTGATCAGAAGTCAAGATCTCACACACCTACAACTCTTTCCTCGTCCGCGAGGTGGCACGCCCGCAACACCCCCTTCTCTTTGTTCGCTAGTTACCTCTGCTCCGCGCGCTGAGGATCGTGGCCAAAACAAGTCTAAAAAG
Source organism: Fragaria iinumae (assembly GCA_009720345.1). Taxonomy (NCBI): domain Eukaryota; kingdom Viridiplantae; phylum Streptophyta; class Magnoliopsida; order Rosales; family Rosaceae; genus Fragaria; species Fragaria iinumae. The sequence continues at coordinate 12,193,897 of CM019118.1, read as the reverse complement.
GAAGGAGAAAAGTCAAACATTTCAGCTAGTCCTACATCATTTTTGAAGAGAAGTTCCACCAAGGTTTCCTATATATAAAGACAGCCTTGGGTACTTCTAAGAGCATGATTCATTCACATTAAAAACCAGAGGGATAAGAGAGCAGCAACAGCCTCTCCCTCTTCTTAGTCAAGCTTCTTCCTTGTTTGTTAAGCCTTGAAGGACTTCTCCATCAAGGCAGCAACGTTGGAGACTTGAAGCATTGAAGCCAAGCATCCTTTTGATGTCAACAAGCTTCCTTGGAGACTTGATAAAGTGTAAACATTACCTTTACTTTGTTTTGATTTTCTTTACAAATTTATAGGTATGTTTCGTGTGCTAAACTTAGAAATTGAAAGCATGTTTTGCTTGTTTTTATATTCAATAGATTCAGAATTTTATAAAACATATTGATGTTTCGTTAATGATTTTCTGGCGATCCGATCTTGTGAGTTTAATGATTGAAAGTTTGCGTTTTTGTTTAAATTAAAGAGTTAGAATGCATGCTAGCTATTGCCATGATTCATGCTAAGCTTCTTCAAGTCAGTATGTTTCTTTAAGTGGTGGAAACTATGTAATATTAGTTGAAAACGTAAACTACAGTAAATGCATGTTACGACTTCTCGGATGTGCATTGTTATTCAATCTCAATTATATAATTCTTAAGGATTCGTGTTTATTGTGGACAAGTACTCTTCAGTATTGAATGCAACAATTTACATGAAATAATCTAAGTTCTAGACTTCTCTGTGCTTAGGTGATAAAGTAAGTAGAATTAAAGGAATGCATGCCCTCTTCAGGCGTGTGTTCCGAGATTGTTTCTTTTGTTAAGAACTTGCATGATAATCGAATTGTTGGAATGAAACGTGATCTTGATGTGTGGTAGAATTCGAGTTTATCTCTGTTTGTGATGTTGAATGAATAGATCACTTGTACATATCTTATTTTCTGTTTTTAGGAACATAGAACAAACCTTCAAACCCCCCCTATTTACCTTGTACCATATATTTGTAAATGAATGCTTGTAAATACTTATAGTTGCTGACTATTTAGTGTAATTGTGACTGCAAGAGTGCCCTTTAAGTCCCCAGATTGATCGAACTCTATTTGCTAATACTACATTCTGATAAGAAAAGGGTTCTTAATTATCGCACGCCCGGTAACGGGCACGTCAATTTTGGCGCCGTTACTGGGGACTTGATAATTCTCTAACGGTTTTTTGGTTACTTTTATTTGTAAATATTTATACTACTTTAACAAATCTGACTAATTGTTGATTGTTTTATTTATTTTCAGGAGCTTATCTTGTTTTGTAAACCATTGGAGGTTACTTTTGTTAATAGGATTCTAAACCCTTCATTAGTACCTTATCAAAGGTCTTTTGGAGTTGAGGGCGGACCTTATTAACTCTTGTAGAACTGTCCACCATACATGTGTTTCTTAGCTAAGTAAGGGACATTTTGGGTGGTATCTAGGCCCGAGTAAGCGCCTGGGACCAAAATTGGACTTTAAAGGGTTACAGACTATGCGTAAGCACGATAGGGGTTTCGACCTTCGTAGCCCATTACAAACGAAGTCCTACCAGCCCGTTTCACTTCGGCTTGACCATCCAAGTCTTCTGAAACCACGGAAACATTTGTATCAAGACGTTCATACCTATTTACCAATGGTTTACCATTTAAGATTTGAGCTTCAAAATTAATACAACTTATAACTGTTTAACAGATTGTTGTAATTTAGAACCCTTGTAAAATGTAAACTGTTCACTTATTTCTAAGGCTTTTTGTGTTTGAGCTCATTCTACAACTTTAGTTATTTTGGTTTTGTTTAATTTTTATTTTGTTTCTTATTTTGTTCTTTTGTTTCTGTAGGGTTATGAATGTCTGATGAGGGAATTCGTACTCCTGGATTAACCAACGAGTTTTTAACTAACTTGGAGAGGCGATTAGAGCGGATTAAGCAAGGAGGAGAACCTTCCCAAATTCTTGATCTTCAATGTGGCGCAGAGTCGGAAGAAGAGGAAGAAGTACAAACAAGGTCTATAGTCTCATCACAACCTTCAGATCTTGAGGAAGACATTCCACAAATGGAACAACAGACTATTAGACAGTTATCTAATTCGGTAGTACCAGGAGCCGGAGGTAATGCACCTTCATGTATCACTTATCCTGAACCAGCACTCACTAAGGAAGGAGAATTTGAGTTGAAGAATGGGTTTCTACATCCAATTCCAAAATTCCATGGGCTTAGCAACGAAGACCCCAACAAGCATCTAAAGGCTTTTCAATTTGTGTGTGTGAGCATGTGTCCTAGAAATGCAGATATTAACATTCTGAAGTTGAAGGCATTTCCGTTCTCACTGGAGGACCGGGCCAAGTCATGGCTTATTGATCTACCTGCTGGACACATTGACTCATGGGAAAAGATGATGAGTGAGTTCCTGACCAAGTACTTTCCAGCGTCAAAGATCCCGGTGATGAGAAAGCAAATCACCGGTATTCAACAAGGACCTGAAGAAACATTTAGTGCCTATTATGAGCGGTTTAAGGCCCTTGTTGCAGCGTGCCCCTCCCACGGATTCAAGGAGAACAACCTTCTGCAATACTTCTATGAAGGACTTTCATCATTGGAGCGCCAGCTGCTGGACGCTGCATCTGGGGGTTCCTTCCTTGACAAAACACCTAGAGAAGCATGGGCATGGTTAGACAATCGTGCCCTAAATGATTAGCAATATGCTAGTGCATTGACATCTTCTCGGAAGGTGAATGAAGTAAAATCGAGCACCACTCTTGAAAGTAAGATTGATGCATTATTAGCTCATCTTGTGCTGGGGAAAAATCAAGAAGTGAAAGCTTGTGGTGTGTGCTCAAATCAAGGGCATCCAACTGATCAGTGCCCTCAGTTGTTTGAAAATGGTGGATGGGAGACTCTCAATGTTATTGGACAGCAAAGATATAATCCTTTTTCCAACACCTACAATCCTGGACTAAGGGATCATCCAAATTTCCGATGGAGCAATACGGAGAATGTCCAAAACCTAACCCAATATTCTGGAGGCCCATTCTCACGTCCACAAGGCTTCTTTCAGAAGCCCCAGGTTCCTCAAAACTTTGCTTCTACTTCTAATTCTAATAATGCTACTCCTTCTTCATATGATAAGATGCTTGAAGCCCTTTTTCAAGGGCAGCAAAATTTAACAAATTCTACTCAAGCTCTTGTGCAGGGTCAAACGAATAATACGAAGGATATAGCTGAGCTCAAGAACCAAGTGGGAAAAATAATGGATTTCATGGGAAAAATTTTTGAAAGTGGAAAGCTTCCACCAAGCACCGTTCCAAATCCAAACTCAAATTTTGAGTCCGCAAAAATAGTGGCAACAAGGAGTGGACGTGTGTTCAATGAGGTCCCAAAGAAAGTCCGAAAGAAGACCCAAGGAGAGGAGGATGAAGTTGAAATGACCAAGAATGATTTAGAGGCAGATCCTGCCACTTCCAAAGTTGAGTCAAAACTACCCCAACCAACTGAACCGCAAAAAGGTAATGATTCTAACTTTCAAAGTTCAGTTATTACTAATCCTCTCTATGCGCGTGTGTCATTTCCAAGCAGGTTTCAAAAGTCGAAGAAAGAAGAATCTGATCAAGCCATCTTGGAAGGTTTTAAGAAAGTTCAAGTGAACATGCCCTTGATTGACTGCATTCCTCTACATATCCCTTAGGATATTTGTTAGACCTATCTACCAATTGAATTATGACATTGTCTCTCTTTAGTTCACCTAAGTCCATAGATGCATATAAGCTATATGGCATAATATTAATGGATGCACCTAGATCAAGCATGACACTGTCAAAACTAGTATCACCAATTACACAAGGGATAGACAAACTCCCCGGATCTTTTAGCTTGGGTGGTAGTTTTTTGAAGGAATTGTGCACCACAAGGAGGCAGACACATGAGAAAGAAGTTGTGAAAATGAGTAAGACTATTTCTGTAGTTCTCCAAAGGAAACTACCACCCAAGCTAAAGGATCCGGGGAGTTTGTCTATCCCTTGTGTAATTGGTGATACTAGTTTTGACAGTGTCATGCTTGATCTAAGTGCATCCATTAATATTATGCCATATAGCTTATATGCATCTATGGAATTAGGTGAACTGAAGAGAGACAATGTTATAATTCAATTGGTAGATAGGTCTAACAAATATCCTAAGGGATATGTAGAGGACGTTCTTGTGCAAGTTAATCACTTGATTTTCCTTGCAGATTTCTACATCATTGATATGGAAGACTCACCCTCCAGTTCAACTCCTATACTTTTAGGGCGTCCTTTCATGAGAACTGCAAGAACAAAGATTGATGTGCATGCTGGCACATTGACAATGGAGTTTGATGGAGAAGTTATTGGCTTCAACATCTTTGAAGCCATGAGGTATCCCTTGTCTGAGCTTAAACCATGCTATTCTATTGATATCGTTGACTCTCTTGCGCAGAATTTCCTAAATTCAATGATCGATGATAAATTGGAAGACACCATTTCTCAAGGAGTGGGATACAATGCTGATGGTACCCCTGTGTCGACAGCAGAATTAGATGAAATATGGGATGACGCTGTGCTTGAAACCGTCGCCGCTCTTGAAAGCCTACCAATTAGGTCTAATCCTCTATTGTCTCTTCCCATTTCCACTAACAAGTTATTACCATCAGTGGAACAGGCACCCAAGTTGGAATTGAAAACACTACCTGATCATTTAAAGTATGTATACTTGGGAGAAAGTGAGACTTTGCCAGCAATTGTGTCCTCCAAACTAGACAAGGAACAAGAAAACAGATTGGTGGAGGTATTGAAGAAATACAAGACTGCTATCGAATGGACTTTAGCAGACATCAAGGGAATAAGCCCAGTCACATGTGTCCATCGAATTCTGCTGGAAGATGGAGCAAAACCCACCAGAGAGGCCCAAAGACGCCTACACCAACCAATGATGAAGATGGTTCAAGACGAAGTCATCAAGCTGCTGGATTGTGGAGTGATCTACCCCATATCTGATAGTAAATGGGTCTCTCCAGTTCAAGTTGTACCAAAGAAATCTGGAGTGACGGTTGTGGAAAATGCTGAGAATGAGCTAGTGCCCCAACAAGTTGTGACTGGACATAGAGTCTGCATTGACTATAGAAAGCTCAACGCCACCACAAGGAAAGACCATTTTCCCCTACCATTCATTGATTAAATGCTTGAAAGGTTAGCTGGTCATGAGTTTTATTGCTTCTTGGATGGATATAGTGGCTACAACCAGATTTGCATAGCCCAAGAAGATCAAGAAAAGACTACATTCACATGTCCCTTTGGTACTTTTACCTACAGGCGTATGCCCTTCGGTTTGTGTAATGCACTAGGTACATTTCAAAGATGCATGATGTCTATTTTCTCTGATTATATTGAAAATATAATTGAGGTCTTTATGGATGACTTTAGTGTCTTTGGTAAGGATTTTGATTCATGTTTGGGAAATTTAGAACTCATTTTAAAAAGGTGTGTTGAAACTAATCTGGTTTTGAATTGGGAAAAATGTCATTTCATGGTGACACAAGGAATTGTTTTGGGACATATAATATCCGCCAGGGGCATTGAAGTTGATAAGGCCAAGATTGATCTTATTCGTTACTTACCATACCCCACTATTGTGAGGGAGATACGTTCGTTTCTTGGCCATGCAGGTTTTTATCGCAGGTTTATCAAGGATTTTTCCAAGATAGCCATACCCCTAACTCACCTCCTTCAAAATGAGGTAGCCTTTGACTTTGACGATGAATGCAAGGAGGCATTTGAGAAGTTGAAGGAATTGTTGACAATAGCACCAGTGATGCTACCCCTGAACTAGGACGAGCCCTTTGAGTTGATGTGTGATGCATCCGATTATGCTGTTGGAGCTGTACTAGGGCAGCAAAAGGATAAGAAGCCCTATGCCATTTACTATGCCTCAAGAACACTCAAAGATGCACAATTGAACTACTCTACCACTGAAAAAGAGTTTCTTGCTGTTGTATTTGCTTTAGATAAATTCCGTTCTAATTTCCTTCAATCTAAAGTAATTGTTGATACTGATCATGCATCTTTGAGGTATTTGTTTACAAAGAAAGAGGCAAAGCCAAGGCTTATTTGATGGATATTGTTACTCCAAGAATTCGATATTGAGATTAAAGACAAGAAGAGGAGTGACAACGTGGTTGTTGACCACTTGAGCAGATTAGTACGCGAAGAGGACACCTTGCCCTTGTGTGAGACGTTTCCAGATGAACAACTCTTCGGAATTGAGGTAAGTGAACCATGGTATGTTGATATTATGAACTATCTTGTAACTAAGACTTTTCTGGACATTTTACCTCGTTCTCAAAAAGAAAAGCTTAAGAAATTGTCTAGGCATTACATTTGGGATGACCCTTATTTGTGGAAACATTGTCATGATCAAATAATTAGGAGGTGTGTCCCTGAAAATGAACATTAATCTCTTCTTGCCTTTTCCCATTCTGAAGTATGTGGAGGTCATTTTGGATCTCGAAAACTGCCATTAAAGTGTTGGATGCAGGTTTCTTTTGGCGTACAATTTTTAGGGATGCCTATATGTATTGCAAGACTTGTGATAGGTGTCAGAGATTAGGAAACCTAGGACCCAAAGATCAAATGCCTTTACACCATATTATAACTGTCAAGACCCACCCCGAATTTCACCCTGAAACCCGAAGTAAGTCTTGCGGGAACCACCTCTAAGGAAAATTTACCGATAAGCAAACCTCCCTTGAAAATGGACAACCCTAATCTAGAAAAACTAAAGTGTTACTTTCTTAATATTATTGAGCATCCTCCAAATCAACCCACAATTATACGAAAGTTAGAATATAATTAAAAACTTCGTATATTCTAAAATACAATAAAAGTCTTAGCACACCTCCAGAAAAAATTATACGATAAAGAGTATTCAGAGCTACTATACACTAGAGGAGCAGGAAAATACCCTAGTAGGTTAAACAAGTAACCTACTGGTGAAAGGTGGCTGAGAAATGGGTAACTATGCCTCGTCGTCTCCTACTCGTACTAACCCGAACTCTGCAGACTGGACATTTTTAAAACGAAGAGCCCAGAGGAAAAACATTCGCAATAATTAGAGTAAGTGGACAAAAATAAATAAAGAAAATATTTATTAACATTTATGCTTTCCCAATTTAATTTTGATAAAAATTATGCTGCATGCGACAGCTCAAAAACTGTCAAGCTCCGGCTAGTCTCCAAAACTTAATAAAATACAGCCTCTCAGGCTAAAATATATATATGTATGTATTTACACTCGCCCATACTCCCTATATAAATTAATAATAATCTATATAGGGCTACTACTCTCGCGTCCAACGCTCACGTCACGCCTTAATGCGGTGATACACTACGCCAATAAGGTGGACAGACGAGTGTATAAATATGTGCTCATACCCCTTATATGAATTAAACACTCATATAAGGCTACTACGCTTGCGTCCAACGCTCACGTCACACCATAATGCAGTTATATACTATGTCATTAAGGTGCACAGACACATATCGCTAGCTAGCATTTATATACATATTCTCTTTAAAAATATATTATAATTTACCGAAAATCTCATTCTCGGTAACTCACCACAATGAGTAAAATCGTCAAATAAAAATGACGTTAAATGGTCCAACCAAATAAACAATTGCATGCACATTATTTAAACTAAAAGTTCACTCACAAGTTAGGCCTAAGCCTGATCCAAGAACATAATTAAATCCTCAACTATATACCAACGCTTATATAAAAATAGGCAAAATTAAATATGGCATTATCTACTCTCATTCTTGCCCAACTTTGCAAATCTTAAAATTGATACCGTTCAAACTTCACCATAAATATCGGCGGCCTTAAATCCACATTTTACGGCTGAAACAACAATAATCTAACGGTCGGATTCTATCCCAAATAACGGCTAAAATACCAAACTTCGAAAAATCCCAAACCTATCCAAAATTCCTCCAAAAATTCCTTAATTCATATCATTAACATCCCCTTAATATTCCACATCAAAAACTACAAAATTTCCCAAAACAGCGGTGGCGCCGCCGGTAGCCGACTCCGGCGACCTGCAATAGCTACCAAATTTTAACAGCATCTTCCTCTCAATCTCCTCTACAACTTTCTTAACTAGCACAAACACCAATTCCAAGCCTAACTATGCCAATCGAACGAAAACACTTAAAAAAACCCTAGAATTTCCTTTACCGATTTCTCCTTACCTAGCTCAAGAGGGAGGGAATCCTTTGGAGGGATTGTTGCACGGGAGGAGGGCTTCCTTTTGAGCCTAGCAGCTCCGGCTATGGCGGCCGGAGGAGAGAGTTCCCTCGACGGGAAGTTCCGAGCAGTCAAACTTTTGGGCTCAGCTGCGGCTTCTCGGCGGCGCTAGGGGCTCGGTCACCTACCCAGAAATGAAGAGGAGAGGATGGTGGGTCGAACGGGACTGGCGCGGCCAGACGGTGACTGGAAAGTTTCGGCAAGGAGGAGGTATCGGGAGCGGGTGCGGAGAGAGAGGAAGAGAGAGTTTTGGGCCTTTGACCAAAAACAAGGCCCGGTCCAACTTAATAAACATAACCCAACTCCAAAATTTAACACCCCAAAAATAATACCCCAATAAAACTTACATTTTTAATTGATAACTTTTCTATGCTAATTCTGATTTTAACGCATAGCATGTCTACGAACTCGTAACAACATCCTTTACGACTTTCATGAGAAAAGTTTTCCCAAATTCCAAACGGAAGAAAAAGTCAACTTTAGAGTCTTAAATAGTAAACGGTTACTTAAAACGATAAAAGACCAAAATATTACCAAAGTAAATAACCGTAAAATAACTTAAGAACCGGGGTGTGACAATAACTGTGGAAATTTTTGATGTGTGGGGTATTGATTTTATGGGACATTTTCCTTCATCAAATGGCTATTTGTATATTCTTGTGGCAGTTGATTATGTGTCCAAATGGGTGAAAGCTACCAAAACTAATGATTCCAAAGTTGTTGCAGATTTCCTTCGCTCTCACATTTTTTGCAGGTTTGGAATGCCGCGAGTTATCATAAGTGATGGAGGATCACATTTCTATAACAAATCAATTGAGGCTCTGCTGAAGAAGTACAATGTGACACACAAGGTTTCCACACCTTACCATCCTCAGACCAGTGGACAAGCAGAAATCTCTAACCGTGAGATTAAGATAATTTTGGAGAAGACAATGGGGCCAACACAGAAGGATTGAAGCCAAAAGCTAAACGATGCATTGTGGGCTTACCGCACAGCTTACAAGACCCCCATTGGGACATCCCCTTTTCGGCTGGTCTATGGGAAGGCATGTCACCTTCCAGTGGAGCTTGAACATAGAGCATGGTGGGCAATAAAGACTTTTAACATGAACCTTGATGATGCTGGCCTACACAGGAAGCTCTAATTGAATGAACTTGAAGAAATCATAAACGATGCCTACGACAATGCATGGATCTAGAAAAGAGAGGACTAAAGCTTACCATGATAAAATGATCCGTGGCAAATCTTTTGTTGTTGGCCAGAAAGTGTTGTTGTTTCATTCTAGACTTAAACTTTTTTCCGGTAAGTTACGTTCTAGATAGATCGGTCCTTTCATAGTTACTTATGTTTTTCCACATGGTGCTGTGCAGATTAAGAGTGAAAAGACCAAAGAAAAATTCAAGGTGAATGGACATCGGTTGAAGCCATACTATGAGGTGTTCAAGGAATACAATGTGGAGGAAGTACCCCTCCAAGAGGCACCATTTGCACAGAACTAATGTGTGGTACAATCGCCTAGCTCATGTACAATCGTCTAGCTCAGGGACGGATTTACATGTTTGTTGAATTTTTATTCGAAAAATTTGAAAAATTCAAAAATAGTTTGTGTTGCTTTTGAGTCTTTTGTTTTTTATTGAGTCATAGGAGCCCTTAACTGTCGATGATGAGTGTAATTCTCTGAATTATGCATAAAGAATGATCACAAGATTGAGATGATTTCTAACTGATATTCTGTGGTTAATTGAAATGAATGGAAACCATATGAAATGTAGTGGATGTGGTTTTGAAACTTTGGTACAGAAATGAGCATGTTAAGTCAAATTTTGATTCATATGAACCATAATGTGAGACCTTCAAACCCCCCATGTTTACCTTGTACCATATGTGTATTTGTAAATGAATGTTTGTAAATACTTATAGTTGCTGACTATTTAGTGTAATCGTGACTGCAAGAGTGCCTTTTAAGTCCCCGGATTGATCAAACCCTATTTGCCAATACTACATTCTGATAAGAAAAGGGTTCTTAATTGTCGCACTCCCGGTAACAGGCACGTCATCGAATCATCAAATCATCACTAACTTTGCTATGATTGGAATTTTCGCATTAATGAAATTTTGGCATTACAGTGGGAAATCATAAATGTTGAAAATTATTTTCTTTATTTATTTTTGTCCACTCACTCTAATTTTTGCGAATGTTTTTCCCCTGGGCCATTCGTTTTAATAATGCCCAGTTTGCAGAGTTCGGGTTAGTACGGGTAGGAGACGACGAGGCATAGTTACCCATTTCTCAGCCACATTTCACCAGTAGGTTACATGTTTAACCTACTAGGGTATTTTCCGGCTCCTCTAGTGTTTAGTAGCTCTGAATACTCTTGGGGTTTATCGTATAATTTTTCTGGTGGTGTGCTAAGACCTATGTTTTATTTTAGAATATACGAAGATTGTAATTGTTATATTCTCACTTTCAGATAATTGTGGGTTGATTTGGAGGATGTTTAATAATATTTAGGAAAGTAACTCTTTAGTTTTCTGGATTAGGGTTGTCCATTTTCAAGGGAGGTTTACCTAGCTTTTCGGTAAATTTTCCTTGGAGGTGGACTCCGCAAGACTTACTTCGGGTTTCAAGGTGAAATTCGGGGTAGGTCTTGATACAGTGAACATTACATCTTTGTGTCAATGTAAATTATGCATAACCAGAATGAGAGCAACATGGTTTATCAATAAACTAAACTTCCCTCATTACCCAATCCTATCTAATTTTTCTGATTACCTAGTCCTATCTAAATTTCCTGAAGCCGATTACAGTGTCTGTAATTTCAAGTACAATAGGTATTCATAAAGCTAGAATTTCCTTAATCAGAATTGAAATCTGAACCTGTATATAAGAGTAAAGAGCGAAAGTTGCAAATTCTAACCGAACGAACACCAAAGGCAACCGTATGGCTGAGAATTAGAGTCTCAACGTGTTCTAAGTAGGAACCGACAGTCTCTGCAGTGTCGGAAGGTCGCCACTCCCATTCGAAACCCTAGCAGGCGGCGACTACAGAGAGGAATCGAGGTCCATCTGAGTGGACACAGAGTCGTTCTTCCCCGCCATCGCGTCAATTTATGGGGATTGCATGGATTTTGGGAGGAGAAGTTTGAGCCCAAATCGTTGAGAGAAGGAGAGAGAGAGACTGAAGAGTGCGTGAAGAGTCGGGTTCATGTCTTGACCTGTTTTGGGTTTTAGAGAAACTAATCGTACACCGTTGCTTTTCATTTAAAGTCATCAACGGCTCAGATCAGTCCGTCCGCACTTTAGTTATTTCAAGGACGTGCACCCTTGATCGGGCTGTGTGTATATATATATATATATGTGTGTGTGTGTGTGTGTGTGTTAAAATAGTGACAAATGAGTATAGTTTGATTATTTCTTAATTTTTTTATCTCTCTCTAGAGAGCCTAGAAAAGAAGAGATGATGTGTCTCTCTCTTGAGCGTCTGAGGTCGGTGGTGATGGGGACCTTGTTTTCGTCGTCGTTAAGGCTTGCAAATATAAAGGTGGCATATGTGAAGACCCTCACTCCTTTGATTGTGAGCATGAACTTGAGAAGAATTTTTGGTAGATGATGGTGTTTTGGCCACGATCCTCAGTTTGAGATTGAAGAGGTATTTAGCGGTACCAAAAGTAAACTAATGGTGTGGATGCGAGCGTGTCACCTCACGGACGAGGAAAGTGATGTGAGATGTGTCGGTTCTTGACTTCTTAAACAAGCGGCAGGCTTCCGGTGCCACCTCGCGGACGAGGAATTACAAGCACAGGGCGATTCGATACTCCCGGTGTCGCGAGCAGAGCAACCAAGGAGGGATCAGAGGTGATCGGAGTAAAGTCCGAAAGGGCTCTGAGAAACCTAAGCGGCGGCGCGCTTAGGGTTAGGGTTTTCGAGAAGCTCGAAGAAGTTCAACTAGGTTGAAAGTTTGTTTTGTATTGTTGTGTGTGTTTTTTTAGCGCGATCTCTGTAAGTCTTCGAGCTCCTTTATATAGTAGCTTGCCTTCGGCCCGAAGAAAGACATTAGTCCAATTCGGACTCTGAAACCCAATACCACAAGGACACTGCTTTATTTGCTTATACCAGTCACCTGCATGACACGTGTCCAGCCGGGTGGGTCACTGCCTTCGCGCTGCCCAACTATGCGGACTCAAATGAGGAATAGTTCTTACCCCGCGAGGTGTCACAATCTTTGTGGAAATCTATCTCGCGCGGGCCGCGGACTTAAACTAACCCGCGAGCTCCTGAAGTTTGACTCCATCTCGCGCGCCCCTGAAGCTCGCAAGACTTAAAAGGCTTTATATTAAATGGGCCACAGGTATTGACCCAAATGTTATCCAAAACTTATTATGCAGTCTTGGACCAAAATATCCACTGGGCTCAAACATTTCCCCTTAGGCCTTGAGCTTTGGATTATCCAAAACGTCTAAGCGAAAAGGCCTTATAGAGCACGTTACGGAAATTTGAAATTTGAAAGGTCCTGATGTATCGGCGTTGTCGCGTCCCTTGATTGAAAAGACGTTACGGTTCGTCTCTTTAAAAACACGAAACGGGTCCCAACATTTCGTCACACCATCCCTTACTTTTCCCTTCTACAAACAACAAGCTTTCGCTGCCGTCATCACTCTACCCAGAAAACATGCCTCCCAAACCAATCGTCTGAGACCCGAACCTTAACATTACGGCGGCGATCGGTTGGTCTATCGATTTTGGTCGGTGTTTGTTCGCGAACCCCCCCCCCAAGGAGCACCCATCTATTTCCTTGAGAACGGGGAAGCCCTACTCGGCTTGACTCCTTCTCAGCCTTTCTCTGCCGCCAACCTCAATTCATACATCGACCCCGTGCGGCGCCCAATCTTTGCTCACCGTTGTGAACTTGGCGACTTCGCGACCTGGGCTCAGCAAGCTCGCTCCCATGTCAACATCCGAGTGGGAGAATGGCCGAACACCACCGGCGAAGAGCGAGCGTGGTATGAGGCTCGCCTCCAAACCGATAGGCCGATCTAGGAGGCGGCGGGCATAGCCGAGGCTATCACCTTGAGCTTTTCGCTGCCTTCCTATACTGACAGGGCGCCGATCGCTGCAGCAGCGTGTCTACGGAACAGCGCCACCAACACTTTCGACTTTCCTTTTGGGCAGATGAGTGTCTCTCTGTTGGATATTCTTGCTATCATGGGGTTGCCGATCCACGCGAAGCCATACGCGCTAAGTGATTTTGCGACAACTGAGTTCACCTACACCTGCAACCTAGGAGCACGCCGTGCCCTGAAGACCTCATTCCCAGTCTAGAGGAACTATTTTATCCAGCATGCAGAGCAGCACGAAGGAGGTATTGCTTTCCTTGAGTACTGGCTAAATAAATTTATTTTCTGTGGTAGCGCTCACAAGCCTATGGACAAGTGGACGAAACTAGCCGAAGCCCTCTACAATGGAATTGAGGTTGGGCTAGGGCAGCCCGTATTGGGTGCACTCTATCGGGCCCTGCACACACTCTCCTTGAAGCCTTTCCATCTGCCGGCTGGCCCGCTATGGATCATGGATCTATGGCTGCAACTATATTTCCCTCTCTTCAGACATTCCCCGCTAGCCTTTCTACTAGAGGACCAACTGCTTAGGTTTGTGGTATGTAAGAGTCCGGCAAACAGCACTCCTTTGTCCTTCTTCGCCAGCCTATCCATCCTTTACAACCAATTGGAGCCTCCCCCCACCATAAACATGATGGTTAGTCGGCGCCATCCTGAAGTCTTAGCGGAGGGCTTCTTTCCTCGTCCTGACTCTGGATCTGATGCCAAGACGAGCTTTATGAGGGCAGTTTCATGCTGCGATCTTCAACTTGCTGAAGAGGACCAAGGTTTTGAGGTGTACGCTCCCAATCATTTCGCCAGACAGCTTGGTTTTATCCAAGGGGTTCCTTATCCACTCCTTCATTCATTGAACAAGTATACATCCTGGCGCAAGATCGGCGAGGCGGACCGAGTCACCCCCCTGGCGAACATTTTCCCGCTCACTCCGGGCCTACTTGAGATTGAGCCTGCCTTAGGTGTCGACCTCGCGTACCTCTCTTGGTGGCGCTCCCTCTCTGATAATCATTGGGAGTATGCAGATGATGACATCTTTGCCGCCATCTTCTCTCCCCTATACGACACATTGGGGGAATCAGACCGCGCCATCCTTGACGCCCCGGAGGACAACCAAGGACATCACAGAGAGCAGCGACGAGGCCCAGGCTAGCAGTGCCTCCTGACGTCCAAGTGCCTCGCCGGCCAACTGGAATCGTCATCAGGGAACGCAATTCCGCTCATGTGGTATGTCAATGACTTTGTCATTTTTCAACACTTTTGTCTATTTCATGCGAAGTGACTTACTTTCTAATTGTTTATCCCCCTTTCACAGACTGTACCTCTGCCGCCCCGCCAACTGTCTCGAAGGTTGAACCGGTCACTCCTTCTCCGGTGAAACTGACCACCGGAACAACTTCTTCTCTGGCCACCCGGACTGCCCGTCTCCGATCTCGGGTAACTCCACCTGCTGATCCAGAACCGGTTCGCCTGGCCCAAGGCTTTCTTCATGGCCTAATAAGACAAGGCCCCAACATGAATGTGTATAAGTTGGTGCGACGCGCTCGTGAGGCTCATGGTGCCTGGGTCCGCCATCTCGCTTGCAGCAACCCCGCACTGGACCATTCCTTAGAGTTGATCAATGCGGTCGAGCTGCAAGCCCGTTGAGTCAATGATGCGGAGGCCCAGTCAACTGCTCAGGAGAGAGTCCGCCAGGCCTTAGACAACCAAATGGTGGCTCTTTTGAATCAGCTTGAAGATATGGAGGTTCCTGAGACAACCTCAGAAAACCCCTGTACTTTTTATGCTAGGCAAGTGGAGACTTTAGAAGCTCAGATAGCGGAGCTGCAGGTTCAGCTTGCTCAAGCTCGCCAAAACCTCGCCCAAGCTGAAGTTGCCGAGGTGCGCGTACAAGCCACAGAGGAAACTCAAGAGGCTCTGGACTCAGCCACTGCTGCTGCGGACGAAGCCCAAGCCTAGGCGGATGTTGAGGAGTTGGCCTTGGAAGGCCTTCTCCTAGACTTGTATAGGGCCTCTAGGAAAGTCTAGTTTCATTTTCCTTTTTTGTTGCCCCATGTATGAACCTTTGTATTAGGTATATTATTTAAGTACTTATTGCCCATTAACTCTGTCCCGCGCTTGTTGAATCTTTCGTATTTCCAACAATAAATGCCTCAGTTCAAAACAAGTTTTCCATTGAGATTGGGTAAAGGTCTCTGCATGACTGTTTGCTTGGAAAACAAGAAGTCACTATAGATTCACGCATTCACTTTATCTCTAAAGCCCATATCTCGGAGCAAAGCTCTGCATGCAGGACACATGTCAAAGGGAATCAGTCATTTCTTTCTATAAGAGAATTCGCTGGCCGAGTTTGGGACATCGATCAAGTCTCTCTGCCCCCTCTCTATGGCTCCTTCTTCCTTTCTGTTCATCCTTTTGTCCCTGCTTAAAGCGAAACCACCATTTCTCCGGCTCATTGTTTGCTCTGATGAGTTTCGAAATCTACTCTTAGGCCAAAGGTGGGTTTCAAAATCTAATCTTAGGCCAAGCCTTCGTCTGGAAGAACAAATGGTTTGGGTACCTTCTGCCTTGCGCCTGCTGTTCTGTCCACGTGTGAGGTTTCTGAGGCCCTTCGCCCCTTCGTGCTTCAGGAGCTTGCCAGTGTCCTTGAAGCACCCTTCGAAGCTTGGCTGGTAGCATGAGGGACCCTGTTCTAGTAGACCTCTAGCCTCCCAATGCGTCGTCTCTTGTTCGTTCTTTGTTCCCAGATCTACGCTTATAGGCGTGGTAGATCTATGCGCTTAAGCGTAGGGTAATCAGATTCTATTATTTTGCTAATGTGTTTGCTTCGGCCGCAAAGCCGCTTATGAAACCTGTATCAGAAGGGAAACATATGTGATTTTCTTTATTTAGGGCCTCTGGAATATGCCTCAATCTTGTACTTGTCTTTTGTCTAGACTTCGCATGTTTATACAGAAAATAAAGAGAGGAATGAGGGGATTAGCATAACTAATTTGCATGTAAAACTTTATTTAGGGCCTCTGGAATAGGCCCCAATCCTGTACTGATATGTTGGTTAGACTTTGTACGTTTTCAAAGAAATGATTTAATTACATGCTTCTTCTCTCTCGGGTTGCCCCCTAGTGTGAGGTGATGGAGCGTTAGCGCGATGGCACGTAACACTAATAACAGTGGTCACGGGATCAGGAGGAGGTGGAGGATCCGCACGCTCCCAAACACCAGCGATATGGCGCTTTAAGAAACGACCATTAATAGGATTGCAGTGGATGGTGCCGTCAAGGTCGCGCAAGTGGTATGCCCCCTGAGGTAAGATGCGATGAATGATAAAGGGTCCTTCCCAACGAGCGGACCACTTGTCCAGGCCCTCGGTTTTCTCCCCAAGTGGTAGCACAGCGCGCCAAACTGTTTGGCTCTCGCCATAACTCCGACCTCTGGTGATTTTACCATACAACCGCGTAACGCGCTGCTTCTCGAGGATGAGATTGTTGAAAGCAGTGATACGGTGTTCATCGAGGTCTTCGAGCTCCTGCCACATTGCCTGAACATAATCGTCACCAAGTAATTGGTGTTGTCACGCCTCGGTTCTTAAGTTATTTTACGGTTATTTACTTTGGTATTATTTTGGTCTTTTACCATTTTAAGTAACCGTTTACTATTTAAGACTCCAAAAGTTGACTTTTGCTTCTGTTTGGAATTTGAGAAAACTTTCTTCATGAAAGTCGTAGAGGATGTTGTCACGAGTTCGTAGACATGCTATGCGTTAAAATCGGAGTTAGCATAGAAAAGTTATCAATTAAAAAGGTAAGTTTTATTGGGGTATTATTTTGGGGTGTTAAATTTTGGAGTTGGGTTATGTTTAAGTTGGACCGAGCCCTTGTTGTTGGTCAAAGCCCAAAATCATTTCTCTCTCTCTCTCTCTCTCCCGCACCCGCTCCCGATTCCCCCTCCCTGCCGGAATTTCTTTCCGTCCGCCCGCCGCAGTCCGGCCACCATTCGCTGCCGCACCGGTCCCAAACGGTCGGCCTCCGACCCAACTCCCATCCTAGAACGGTGGTAGCCTCCCTACCGCCGCCGTGAAGGAGAAATCAACCCCGAAAGGTCCGACTGCTGTGGAAGTTTTCTCGCCGGAACTTCCTCCTCCGGCCACCATAGGCGGAGCCACTTAGCTCGTTGGAAAGACCTCCTCCCGTGCAGCAACCCCTCCAAAGGACTCCCTCCCTCTTGAGCTAGGTAAGAAGAAATATGGAGTTGAAATTCTAGGGCTTATTAGATGTTTTCGTTTGATTGGCATAGTTAGGCTTGAAATTTGTGTTTGTGCTAGTTAGGAAAATTGTAGAGGAGATTGAGAGGAAGATGCTGTTAAAATTTGGTAGCTATTGGAGGTCGCTAGTGTCATGCCCCGACTCTTAAATTTTACCTTATTTACTAGCATAGTGTTAATAAGAATTTTACCGTTTTCGTCATTGAGATTATAGTTCTAAGGTCCCTAGAGGTGTGTTGAGGGACGAATATTTCGAAAGAATTATTCAGCGGAAGAAAATGTGACGACGGTAAAAATGGTAAATTTTAGCTAGTAAAAGGTAATTTTTATTGGGGTATTATTTTTGAGGTGTTAAAGATTTGGAGTTGGGTTATGTTTAAGTTGGACCGGGCCCTTATTTTTTGGTCAAAACCCGTTTTGTTTCTCTCTCTTCTCTCTCCTCCCTCCCGTTTCTCTCTCTCTCCCCGAGCCCTCACTGTCAGAAAATTTCGACCGCCCGTTCACCGTCGTCCGGCCGCCCCAGACCGCCACGCCGGTCCCAATCGATCGGTCTCCAACCCAGCTTCCATTCTTGACCGGTGGGAGCCGCCCTAGTGCCGTCGTGTGAGAGAGAAGCCGCCCGAAAGCCCCGACTGCCGGAGTGGTTTTCTCGCCGGAACTCCCTCCTCCGGCCGCCATAGCCGGAGCCCCTTGGCTCAAAAGGAAGCCCTCCTCCCGTGCTCCAATCCCTCCAAAGGATTCGCTCCCTCTTGAGCTAGGTAAAGAGAAATCGGTAAAGGAAATTCTAGGGATTTTATTGTTGTTTTTGTTCGATTGACATGGTTAGGCATAGAATTGGAGTTTGTGCTAGTCAGGAATGTTGTAGAGGAGGTTGAGAGGAAGGTGCTGCCAAATTTTGGTGGGCATTGGAGGTCGCCAGAGCTGGCCGCCGGCCGCCGCTGCCGGCGGAGCCGCTGAAAAAATGTTTTTATTAGAAATTTTTATGAGGAGTTTAATGGAATGAGTTTTAGAATTTTTCGAGGAGTTTTGGATAGGTTTGGAAATTGTTAAAGTTTGGTATTTTTGGCAGATTAATAAGTTAAAATTCCGGTCATTGGATTATTTATGGTTAGGAAGGTAGAAGGTGCTTTTGAGGATGTCGGAAAAATTGTGGAGCTTTACGGTTGGCAGTGAAGTTAAGCTTTAGGGCGATAGGCATGGTTGAGCGCGAGAAGCTCATTTTTAATTATGCCTATTTTCTTTAAGCGTCGGTGTTTTATTTAAGGATTTATTTATGTTTTGGAACATGACGTGAGGAGGCCCGAGCGGAAGAAACCTCTGACCGACATCAGGCTCAGGCCTAATTTGTGAGTGGACATTTGTTTTAAATAATGTGCTTGAAATGTTTTATTGTTGAATAATTTCTTTTGTTGGAATTTAACCGAAATTGAGAATTTCGGTGTTTATACTCATATATTGACGTTTATGGGAATAGTATGTATATAAGTAAACGCTAGCTAGCCATACGTGATTTTCCACCATAATGAGGTACAATTCCATTATGGGGTGATATGAGCATAAAATGCGACATTCTTAATGTGTTATTACCTCCATTTGTACTTTGATTATCTCTTATTGTTGTAGAATAGAGTCATAATGTAGAGTCGAAAGTTTTTGGTAGAGTTATGCGTAAAACGTGTTAAACATAGATGATTGATATAGAAAATTGTCAAAAGCTGATTTGTGGAGTCTTAGAGATGTTTTTATGATTCTATAAAGCTTTTACATTGTCACAAATTGATTTAACTTCTCTGATACTTAGGTGACATGTAGAAGAGTGCCGAGAGGAGTGTTCTTGATGGACCTAGGGAAGCAAAGCAGCTGATCCACGAAGCCTAGTCCATGAAGGAGAGGTCCAAACCAAGTCCAATATGGAGAATAAGATCTAAATTCGGCAGAATTTCAAGAATATCCAAGCTTTGAAAATCCGAATTAAATCGGGAGAATTCCTGTGCACATCTGTCAACTTCAACGGACTCTCCAGGACAGCTCACAATGAATCAGAAAACGTGCTAAATATGAATAGAAAGCTACAGGAGTCTAGTTTCCAAATCAATTGGAATCACCTCAATATCTGTTTTCTAGAGGGAGTTATGACGTAATCATTTGACGGAGGTCATTCTGCCGAAATTGAGAAGAACTAGGAATCCTAAACCAACTTGGTTTAGGCTTTGTGGCCCACTTCGCTAGGGTTTTTCCTCTATATAAAGCACGACTTCAAGGACATAAAGGATCATCACTACTCTTGCAATTACATAGCCGAAATTCTACCAAACCCTATACAGAAAATTACTTAGCCGATCCATCCACCACAAACCACAAGAATCACTCCATCCTTCCACCGATTTTCCCCACACTTGCCGAATCTTTCAAGGTTGTAAAAGTGTGATTTTCTCATGGCTTCTTGTATTATTTTCTGTATAGTTTCGAATTCTATTGTAATATACTTCTCGATTTTGGTTTTATTTATCAAACATGGTTTTCGGATTTCTTTGTGATCTTTGATTGTTCTATGTTTTGATTTGTAACTTCTTGAATATATGATGATTTCATGATTTAGGTTTTGGGGCAGTAGCATGTTCTTATGTGTTTTTGATTTCTAATTGATTAATTGTCATGAATTCGTGCATCTAAATCAATCCTTGAGGCTGCCTCGGCCATGGTTGTCCTTAAGGTGCGGTTTCATCTACCATAATAATTTTAGATCGATTCATACGCAAAGTTGTCTTGGTCTTTGTTATTAACTTAGAGCGGATATAATTCTGATAGTTTGCATGCTAATATGATGAGTGACGCCATGCCTTAGATCATGTTTCCGATTGACTCGTGTGCTAAAGTGTTTTCTTGTTTAATCTCTACGCAACGTGTCTTTAAATGAGTTAGCATTCATGTTTAGGATCAAGCGCAAAGATGGTTCTAAATACTTGAGGAGTCTTAACAATTAGATAACCGCAAAGACTCTAATTAGAATCGGAATTGGTTAGAGTCTAGGACAATTTGAACGTTGTTGCCCGGCCTTGCATGAAGTTGTTATGTGTTCTTGATGGTTTTTCATGTTATGTGTTGCATGAGTATGTTGATCACTTGTATATAATAATCTTAGGTTTAATTTTCAGTAGGTTATTTGTTAGAATTAATCAATCTTAAACCCCCAATATTTCGATGTATATTGGTGAATACTTGTTTATAAGTTATTTGGTTTCTCTTCTTTCGATCGCCCTTTGGTTTCCCCGGCTAGAACGATCCCTACTTGTCCATATTACTACGATTGCAGGGTAATTAAATTGAAGTTGTTTGACCCCGGTTACGCGACACGTCATGGGGCGACGTGAGCGTTAGACGCCAGCGTCGTAGCCTTGTACGACTTTCTATTCTTCGTATTCATTCATAGAATTCGTACAAGGAATCAGCACGTATATATATCCACTCGTGCGATTCCCCCATGATGAGGAAAAATGCTATTATGGGGTGACGTGAGCGTTAGACGCCAGCGTCGTAGCCTGGTATGACTATTTATTTTTCGAGCTTATTCATAGATAGCGTACAAGGAATAGACGAGTGTAAATACATACTGATATATTTAATTCTAGCCTGAGAGGCCATTTTATAAAGTTTGGGAGTCTAGCGAGGCTAGACACCAGTCAAGAATTTTTGAGTTAAGTTTCTAAGCTGTCGCTTGCATAGCGCTTTCCTTGAAAGTTTTCTTGAGGAAATATAATTGTTTGTCGTAAGTACTTTTGTCAACTCACTCTGACATAATTAAATATTTTCCCCTGGGCCTTTCCTTTGTTTTTTTAAATGACCAGTCTGCAGAGTTCAGGTGGGGTCTAGAAGAAGGCGACGAGGCATAGTTACCCATCTTTCCACTACTTTCCGCCAGTAGGTTATCTGTTTAATCTACTAGGATTTTATCAGCTTCCGTTGTACTTCTTGAAGTAGCTCTGAATACTTTCGGAAAAATAATTGTGTATTATTTTATTCGGTTATTTGGGTATGAGCTGAAGATTGATATTTTGGTTTAGAGAGTGTTATATATTTTTTCCGGGTTAGGGTTGTCCATTTTCAAGGAAGGTTTGCCGAGTTCTTTGGTTAATTTTCCTTGGAGGTGGTCCCCGCATGACTTACTTCGGGTTTCAGGGTGAAATTCGGGGTGGGTCTTGACAGCCGGAGTCGGATGCCGGCCGCCGCTGTTTGGGGAAATTTTATGGTTTTAGATGTGGAATATTATGGGGAGGTTATTGATGTGAATTTATGAATTTTTGGAGGAATTTTGGATAGGTTTGAGATTTTTCAAAGTTTGGTATTTTAGCCGTTAATTGGGATAGAATCCGGCCGTTAGATTATTGTTGTTTCGGCCCTAGAAGGTGGATTTAAGGCCGCCGGTATTTGTGGTGAAGTTTGGACGGTATCAATTTTAAGATTTGTAAAGTTGGGCAAGAATGAGAGTAGATAAGGCCACATTTAATTTTGCCTATTTTTTTATAAGCGTTGGTATATAGTTGAGGATTTAATTATGTTCTTGGATCATGACGTGAGGAAGCTTGAGCAGAAGAGGCTTCAGACCGACTTCAGGCCTAGGCCTAATTTGTGAGTGGACTTTTGGTTTAAATAATATGCATGCAGTTGTTTATTTGGTTGGAGCATTGGTCGTCATTTTTATTTGACGATTTTAATCATTGTGGTGAGTTACCGAAAATGAGATTTTCGGTAAATTATAATATATTTTTTAAGGAGAGTATGTATATAAATGCTAGCTAGCAATATGTGTCTGCATTATGGTGTGACGTGAGCGTTGGACGCAAGCGTAGTAGCCTTATATGAGTGTTTAATTCATATGGGGGGTATGAGCACATATTTATACACCCGTCTGCCCACCTTAATGGCGTAGTGTATCACCGCATTAAGGCGTGACGTGAGCGTTGGACGCGAGCGTAGTAGCCCTATATATATTATTATTAATTTATATAGGGAGTATGGGCGAGTGTAAATACATACATATTTTGATATATAGTTTTGAGCTGTAGAGGCTCGATATTTATGAGATAAGAGAATTATCGTTTGAGACATGCATTCGTTTTCTTTGAAATAAAATTGGGAAAGCATAAATGTTGAAAAATATTTTCTTTATTTATTTTTGTCTACTCACTCTAATTTTTGCGAATGTTTTTCCCCTGGGCTCTTCGTTTTAAAAATGCCCAGTCTGCAGAGTACGGGTTAGTACGAGTAGGAGACGACGAGGCATAGTTACCTATTTATCAGCCACATTTCACCAGTAGGTTACCTGTTTAACCTACTATGGTATTTTCCGGCTCCTCTAGTATTTAGTAACTCTGAATACTCTTTGGGGTTTATCGTATAATTTTTCTGGTGGTGTGCTAAGACTTACGTTTTATTTTAGAATATACGAAGTTTGTAATTATTATATTCTCACTTTCGTATAATTGTGGGTTGATTTGGAGGATGCTCAATAATATTTAGGAAAGTAACACTTTATTTTCTAGGTTAGGGTTGTCCATTTTCAAGGGAAGTTTACCTAGCTTATCGGTAAATTTTCCTTGGAGATGGTTCCTGCAAGACTTACTTCGGGTTTCAGGATGAAATTCGGGGTGGGTCTTGACAGGTGTTGTTCCTGGACGCGAAGCGAAGCGATGCGAATCGCAAGGGAGAGGACGACGTCATGACCAAACATGAGAGCATATGGGGTGGTATCTGTCGAACCGCGCTTGGAAGTGCGGTAGGCCCATAAAGTATGGTAAAGCTCTAGATGCGAGACGCGGGGGTTTACTTCTAGCATCTTGCGCAAGATACTGAGGATAACTTTATTGCTCGCCTCCGCCTGACCATTGGACTATGCATAATAGGGGGACGAATGCAAGAGCTTGATACCATAACCGGTGAGGAACATGACCAAAGAATCGGCCATGAAAGCAGCCCCCCGGTCTGTCACGATACACTCCGGAAGACCAAATGGTTCGTCGGTTTTCTTATTCCTTCCAGCTGGATTTTAAATGTACAAATAATCAGGCAGAATACGAAGCGCTCATCATCGGACTGGAAATTTTGCTGAACTTAGGGGTCCACGAGATTCAAGTCTTCGGCGATTCTTTATTGGTCGTCAACCAGTTGGTGGCGAAGTTCAAATGCTTGAGTTCGTCTATCGAGCCTTACTTGCACAAAGCGTTTGATGTATTGGACCGGTTCGATGATGTTCACATCAAGCACATTCCACGCGAGTTCAACTTCGCGGCGAATGAGCTCGCCCAGATTGCCTCTGGCCTTAGCTTGCGCGACAGAGTGCGCGAACGACTACTCAAGGTCGAACGACGCACTCTTCCTTCTTTTATTGCCAGAGGGCAATATCAGGCAGACTCTCTTGACGTTGCTGCCTTAGACCCTATCGACGAAGACTGGCGGCTACCATTCATCGCCTACCTCACGAACCCTCAAGACGCCACTCATTCGTGGCAACTGAGGTTTCTCGCCCTCAACTTCGTGCTCCGCAATGGTGAGCTTTGCCGGCGGGGCGAAGACGGTAATGACTTCCGCTGCGTGTATGGCAATGAGGCTAAGCGGCTTATGCACAAGGTTCATAGCGGGGTTTGTGGTTCGCACCAGGCAGGGCCCAAAATGCGGTGGTTAATCTGTTGCCACGGCTATTACTGGCCTACCATTCTCAAGGACTATCGTTTTTGCCAAAGGTTGTCAGGATTGCCAGGCTCACGGACCAGTGCAACACATCCCCAACATTCCGTTGCAGTCGATTATTAAACCATGGCCAGGTCGAGGATGGGCAATAGACTTCGTCGTCATTATTCACCCCGATTCCTCCGAGCAGCACAAGTTCCTTATCGTGGCCACCGATTTCTTTACCAAGTGGGTTGAAACCGAACCACTCAAAGTCGCCTCGGCGACCTCGGTCCGCAACTTTATCTTCTGCAACATTATCTCCCGCTTTGAAATTAACTAGTGCATCGTGACGGAAAATGGTTCGTCGCCTAGGATATATGATCAATCGCCCAAGACTAACTACGCAGACGGAAAATGGTTCATCGCTCAAGACGAGCTTTACCGACAGAAATATGTCGTCGCCTAGGAAGATCTTAGTCAACGGAGGGTGTCGAAAGTCAGTTTCCGTCGCCTAAGACTTACTAAGCCGACGAAAGTTTGCTGACGGAAAAGATTCGTCGCTTAGGATTTACTAAGCCGATGGAACTTAGACGATAAATGTTATTTCGTCGGATAGGAATATCTTACCTCGACAATCATTTTCCGTCGCCTAAATAGATATTAGGCAACTGTTGTGGTGTCCTATACGACGGTTATGTTTCCGTTGACGAAGAAAAACTTAGCCGACGAAAATTTTTAAAATTCTAAGACGATATTTCCTGTAGTGTATACTCACATCTTTTCGATCGCATGCTTAATCCGATCGTATTATAAGCGTTTGGCTCCCTTGGATATCCATTTAAAAATCAAAAGTTGCTCCATCAAATTTGACAAATTGTACGGATTCACATGCAAATTAATCCCGGCGTTAAAAGGTGCTAAACCTTGGTACTTGGATTATTTTAGAGTTGAGGCTCTAGTTCAATTGCATACATAAATTATTATCAAGAGGATGAGGGAGTCTGCCATAATATTTAATTACAACAACAGAACCCTATACATATTCATCGAAAAACAAAACGCATATATATAACTGAGAAACGCAGAAGTATGGTTAATTAATATATGGTATGAAATTAATTAGCAAATTAAGGATCTAAAAGGAGTTTGTGAAATTACGAGGCTGCAAAAGTTAACCTGATACAAGAAAGATCAATGAAATCTTGTATATTTATAACAAAGTCAGTTTTTTTATTTTTTTATATTTTATTTTAAATTTATTGATAGAAGTCAAATCGACCCAAGAACTGCAAAAAATGTATGTAACTAGTTGGCATCTCAAATGAAACTTATTGTCCGAATGGGCAAGAAGCTAGAATAATTTATCTTTGGAATTGTACATTAACATTATGATGAAAGTATGTACTTCAATACACATTTATCAATCTCACATGGAACGAAAATTTTGTCAAAGTTGGGTTGCAAAGTGTGTATCCTCACGATAAGATTCTTACGCTCTCACTTCCCTCTTTATTCCTACTTTAAAAATGATTTGATCGTCTTGACAGCCTTTCTTCAAAGTAAAGTAATAGATTTTATTTAATTAAGTTAATCAAATTTGTTGGAAGTTCATTGTTCATACAGTAACAATCATCTACGTACACGCACGCACGCACAACACTATCAGTTGATTAATATATCATAAATTTAAGATTTGAATAATCAACGACTCATAGTTATTCAAACATATTCACTCCTACATACATGATTATTCAGCGCACATTCTTTAATTTGAAATTATAAATTTCGTATATTTCAATTATTCCATATCTGAAAACAGCTGCTGATAAGCATGAAAACGACTAATAATGCTAGATATTGTAGCATAAGTTATATTGTTATACTCGCTAATCTAGACAAAATACAGACAATTTTCTTTGTAAGAAAAGAGATTTGAACGTTCTCAAAATAGCTTGAAAAGTTTTTTCTCATATCACTTGAACAATTGATAAAATAATTGACTTTTCTATATAGACGCAAAAATTAGAGCTATAAACTTGATAAAAAACAAAAATGTTGGTCAGAAAGTAAGAGCCTAATTTTTATGTGCTGAGATTAGAAATGAATTGAACCATAATTTTTATCTAAACTTGTTTTTAAGCCCAAATTAAATTTTTGAAAAATCATGTTTTTTTTTTTTATAATATCTCTTTAACAGAAAATGATATATTTATGTAGTAAAACCTCAAAGCTAGGTATCCCCAGACTTGATCATGACCATAATGTGCAACACTCATCAAAATCCCCATGAAGAAACTGATGGAGGGATCAAAAACTGAGAAAGTTTGAAGGAGAAACAAGTAATAACCTGAGAGCTCGAGACAGGCAAATCATTGTGTGGGGAGCGCCCTCGGTTTTCCAAAACGAACGTGTCAATCATCTATACGTCACCCTCTGCCATAATTTCCCCACGAATTCAGGGCCCTTCTGAGACTCCTAGGATACTCTTTTTCTCCACTCCCCCCTTTCCATCGGCCCCCCACGCGCTCCTTCCTTCTGACACCTGTCCCTTCCCATAACCTTAACGGATCTCCAACGATTCTCCCACGCTAGTTTGATTCACCTAAAGAAATAGTGGCTTCAGAGCGCGAGCACAGCAACCTTTTTGCAGTCATGCGCGTGGGCCTTGCTATCGAGACCCCCTTTTGGCTGTTCAAACCACTACGTGGTTTCAAACGCATGTTTCCTAAAATAATAGGGTTTTGTTTATTCCACCTGGGGCTTTCCATATAGAGCAAGAAATTGCATTATAGGTACATCTGAGGAAAAAGAAACAAAGAGCAAAGCTGCTCAGCTAGAGTTTCCAAACAGGTAATAAGTTCTTCTTTTATATACCTTGCTTAATTGAGAAAATTAGAAAAACAAAATTAAGGAAAACTTCTTCTTTTTTGGGGTTGCTAATTGCTTATGATCTAGCTAGCTTCTCTTTATGGGGTGTTCTTGGTTCATCTCCCTCTGATCTGGTTCTGTTTTCTTTGTGCTAATTCATATATATTGTTCTTCTGTTTCTGGGTCTTTTCGGGTGGTTTGGACTGTCTATATATGAACCGATCTTGCAGGAAAATCAGTGAGACAGAGAGAGAGAGAGAGAGATTACGGTAACTAGGATGGGGAGAGGCAAGATTGTGATCCGAAGGATTGACAATTCCACGAGCAGGCAAGTGACGTTTTCCAAGCGAAGAAATGGGCTGCTGAAGAAGGCTAAGGAGCTTTCAATTCTTTGTGATGCTGAGGTTGGCTTGATCATCTTCTCCAGCACTGGCAGGCTCTATGATTATGCTAGTACTAGGTTAGATCTCTCTCTCTCTCTCTCTCTCTCTCTCTCTCTCTCTCTCAAATATTGCGTAATTTTATTGATCGACTTCAGTTTGTTGATGAAACTACTTAATATATATCCTATGTTGTCTGACAATCTTAACTTCATTAGTTGATGAATGGAGGTTAATTTATTGGTTGAATTATATTTTCTGACTTACATGGATGAGGAGATGCTTCTAAGATGGTGATTTCTAGATCTCAAGGAGTTTAGGGTAATTTAGTTTTTTTTTTTTTTTTTTGAGAAGAAGGTAATCTAGGGAGTTTAGCGTTGTGTATATGGTAAAATGTGAGAATGAAAAATTAGATGGTGTATTAAGCAATATGTAGATTTAAATTAGAGTCAGAAGAAAAGATCTGATATAGGTATTAGAGCCATTTTCATGGTGCAGTTTCGGATGCTGATGTAAGCTATTCATCTCCATCAAGTTTGCAAGGCTAGTACCATCTTCCTCTACCATTTGCTACAGTGGATAATATAACAATACCCTCCACTGTACTTTCAGTCCCTTTCTCTTTCATCTCCTTTCACCTCGTCCATTTCCAATTAATCTCTTAATCCACCCCAGACTCTACCCTACTCAGCTTTTCCTTGGTGAGAAAAGTTCTCATATATTATCAACATCCTTATTCCACCTATACCCACTTCTTTATTTTCCATCCTCAAAATCCAATATCGATCTCCATGATTTCATCCAATATTTTACCCTCTATCTCAGGTGAATCTCCTAAAATTTTCCATGCTATTCAGTAATAAATATGGTTAATTTCTGCTTATTACAATTATACCTCCTCCACCAACCTGGTGCAAAAGTTGGCGGCTGGTTTAATTCCTTGGATATTCACCCTCTTTGGTTACTCGGAATTTTCCAGCTTTATCAAGCCATGCTGTGAATGCCCTAACAGGCACTTGAATTTTGGCAGTGGTGTTTCTTCATGAATTCTTATTTGTAGCTTCTTTTGTGTTTGGGGTATGCAAGCCATAGCCTATGATGGAAAATATTTTCTTGGTATATATATATTGAGAATACCCAAAATACAAGAAACTCGAAAATTAAAGAGAAAGAGCAAGCTAGAGCCCGAAACAGCTTACAACAAGAAATACTGTTTCTTACAGTGATCATTACAAGCTTACACTATAATCATACGTAGTATGACCAAAATATTAGTTGCAAATATAAACCGTTATTGGGTTCCGTACCACTCTTTGTATTTGCTTTTGTTTACAATTAACTAACTAGAGCTCCTTTATTTATCAGCATGAAATCAGTTATTGATCGCTATAACAAGCTCAAAGAGGATCACCAACTCTTGAATTCTGCTTCTGGAGTGAAGGTAACAATTTACATATAAAAAATTTCAACTCCGTTCTGATGAGATTTGTGATACTAGCTTGGAAATAGCATATCCATAGTTCTTAGCTGCAATTAATTACTTTCATTTTAAATCTTTTATGCTGAACTTACAGTCTATAGTTCTTTGAATTGGCTTGAGCAATTAGAGTAGTAGTGAAAAAAAAAAAAAAACACATGCAGCTAGTATTGCATTAGTTACTTTCTTTAGAGAGCTTATATATAGCAGTTTTAGTTTTTGAAATAAGACCGATGAGTTCCAATACTGACTTTTCTAACTAGCCATAATCATTTATATCCTAAAATTAATACAGAAGACGTGTAGGTACAGTGCAGTATGTGCTAGCTTGTGCTGCACCGTATTTTGATGTATCTTTAGTGCAAACAGCATTTTAATAGGGAATAGCAGCCAAGTAAAGAAGCAAACGTTGTGGTGGCCATAATAACCAAACAATTCCTAAGGACTGAAAAATTTGAAATCGAAAGCTGAAACAATATTTCAACCAAAAGTTAAAAAAGGAATTCATGTGGAAAGTTTAGAAAAATGCTGCCACATAAGTGAACAACAAGTAAATAGAGATATGCATGTTATTCTGATGCTGGTTGATTAACAATCGACTACATGAAGTCCAAGAAAGAAATGAAACAAGGGAAAGAACAAGGAAGAGAGAGATTTAGCTAGTTAAGCTTGTCCTCAGACCCAGTTGCATGTAGTTCTAGTGTTAAATGCAATTAATAAACATGGTTAATTCTTGGATTAGCAACTTTGCGGAATCCTTCAGCATCTAAGCCATGAGGACACAAGAACCTGTAAATACTGAACAAGTTCATAATATTGAATCGCTTAGGTTTGGTTTGCTGTATATATTGAGCTACTAATTAAAGGTTGCCATAAACAGGAAAATAAAAAAAAACGATGATCTAGGAGCCGATCGAGAAAGTACTGGTTGAACGTACTTGAATAATACGTACAGCTTCCCTTCACCCTCACTAATTTAAGTGCAAAGAAAGGTATCACAATAAGCATTCAATAAAAAAGACAAAAATCCATATATTCCAAAATATAAGAAGAGAAAATGAATACCCCATCTTACATGAACAAAAACCAGTGTATTCTGAATGCATACTGATGGATGGAAATGGGAATTGTAGATAGTAGTACAGTGGGATCTTGGCATTAAAATTTAAACCAGACGGGAAGTTCATCCATTTCGAAAATTCATAGGTTTTTCTACACTCCTGCATTCTCATATTATATCATCACTTTGAAAGTTTAGATCCAACATCAATTTTTTGTTATCTCTCTTAATAGAACGCAGCACCTATTTGTAGTGAATGAGCGGGCACTCTCCAATATCTTAGTAAACCACACAGTGAGAAACCACAGTCAAAGGTAGTTGAAAAGGCTTTTTATCAGAGGAGTCCAGAGAGAGGACTTCCCCTACTTTGATGCAAGTAGACTGTTTTCATAACCCTTTGGTTGGAGAGAAATGCCAACAAAAGTTTACAGATTAGGTCGAAATCTAATCACAAATTTCCTTAGAACTTGGAATACGCTGACATTTCTTTGGCACGGATTCTCTTCTGTATATCTGGACGACCACGCAGAAATTTGTCACTCAAGGGGGCACCTTCAGGGATTCTACTTGAGAAAATTTGTTAGCAATCAAGCCTGGAATTTTCTCTGAGAAACAAACTATCCCTATTTGTCTCAAGTATATATATATTTTCAAAAGAAGAATGTAGCCAGATATGCTAGGCTTTAAGCTTATCTAAGACCACCGCATGCAGAACTATATGCTCTAGGTCAAACATACACAAGCATGATCTCGTTATGATATCAATTATAAATATGGAAAATTGGAGTTCGTACGTACACGGGGAAAATCTATAGATGCTGCAGCGAGAGAAGTGCTAACTTTCATACGTATAACATCCAAGTAGCAATGAGGCTAGCTACGTACCCCTTAAGCTAATGCATATTTGGTTTGCATTTGCAGAAGAAAAGAACAAAACTACAGTAGAAAGTATGAAGGTGCTGAAGGTCTGGATAGTAGCATAAGTTCAAGGTTGGAATATTCTTCAACAAAATTCCATTGAATAATAGTTCGTTTCTTTTGACCAAGCAGAGGGAATGCCAGAATATCTCAACTTGATTCTGACCAGAACTAATCCATGTCGTAGGTGGCGAAAACATACTAGATAACTGCTGCATTCCAATCCAAGTGAGTAGAAAAAAGAGCTATTTTAGATAAGGCCGATGCATATCCAAAAGGTGCCAAATTGAAATCCTTTCCATGTGCGAGGGTTAGATATACAAAGCAACTGGACATTGCAAAAACTTCACATACTCAGCTCCCTATTTGCACATATCTGAGAGGAAAGACATGCAACTACTCCCAATTCTAATCCAAAAGGTGCGAAATTAAAATCCTTTCAACATGCGAGGGTATGGATACAATTATAAAATCTACTGTGCATCTTCAGCTAAAATAAATATAACTGTTACTACATTATACTTTATTCAAGTGCTATTGTGTTCCCTGTCCCTCAAGTCAGCTATTCTGTAACAAAAGATAGAATGTCTTACAAGTTACTTGCCGCAACTTCATCATACAAGTGGCATGCAGGGTCATGAGTAACCAAGTCTTGAAATGAAGCCTTCTAGATTTCCCTGCGAGACAATTTGACAATCCAAACTCAAGTAATTTATCTGACAATGTAGTCATAAACCAAATTTTCCTTCATGTACATCCATGTTGAACTCACAAGACTACTCTTGATGCCATTCTGCAGGTTCTCCACGTTCACAGACACTTAATCTGAAAATCAAAATTCATTTAGATCAATAAATGGCATGGTGAGTAGTTATATGTCTCTAATTTTGTAATCCAACAACTCCTGTTAGAATCCAAAGCCAACACCACGTCAGAACTTAATATAACGAGCTTTTTTTTTCTCTCTGCTCTTGTTCCAGTAAACATCAGCTTTTAGATCAAGACGAACTTCAGAAGGTGTCACGCATATGTAAATATATGTGAACATGTCATTTAGTACTGCAAACATTATCATTTTCTCTTGCGATGATGATATGTCGTTAACTGAATTAGATTTTGAGGAGTAATAGGTGCTTTTGGGTTCAAGTTGTACGTGTCCTAATCATATTATCAAGTTTACTCAGTGGTTCCAACACTGGCATAAATCAATCAAAATTATTCATCATCAAGCTTGAGGCAACAATTGAGGTTTTTTTTTTTGAGGTTTTAACCTGGAAACGATGACTTCTCGGTAAACTACTATGGTACATGAACGATGACAGAAAAAGGAATATATCAACACAGCTAATCAATTTTGGTTGATATTTTATTGTTTTTGGCATAAATGTATCGACTTCTTTTCCATCAACTCATGTACATTATATACTCAAAAGTACGGTGTTCTGATTCTCAAAAAAAAGAAAAGAAAAAAGAACAGTGTTCTGAGTAATCGCATGAATGCTCATCTTTCTGTATCTAATATTGCAATTGCATGAGAATAAGTTTTTTTTTTTTTGTACTATATATATGCTAGTTTTGGCAAAGGGAAGCAGCAAGCTTGAGGCAACAATTGCAGTACATGCAAGAATCTCACAGGTACAATCATCACATCCTAGATAATGAACACTCAACTAAGAACTACTTTTCTTTTTTTTCTTTTTTTTTAAAATTGAATAATATAATTTCCGACCTGTTGCTTATTGAAGTTTTCATAAGAAGAATGAAATTGACACTCCCTAATTTGCAATTCAAAATCATTCTTCCTTTTGGGGTTGAAATTCTTATAAAATGACAACTTTTAAGTTACTAAAAGACCAAATTTAAGTTATTAAAACAGAAAAACATGGATTGCCGATTGTAAAATAGGGACTGTAAGAATCTTATTTCTGCTGACCGGTTTAATACTTCAATAGGTTAAGTGTGGTTCCTTATTGGACCCATTGGTTATCCTGAATGCATGTATTGCTATACTATCTAAGAGATAGAAAAAACAGATTTAGGAAACCTTCCTAGGAACTAGCTGCATGATCTAAAGCCTGTTGATGAACCTAGATCTGTCTGTGAAGATAAAATATGGGATGGGCCGGGGTAGGGGAAGTGGTTTGTTGCTCTCATAGGGTTTGCGTCATGGCATGGTTTTGTAGAAATTAAGTTGAAGTATGAGTAAATACTAAATAGGGAACTATGTGTACTGGTACTGTAACGTTACCACTGGACACTATATATGTAGTCTGAGTTAGGGAAATGAGGAGGGACGGAGGATAGTAGAGTCCTCTCTGAGCTACAGACCAGACATTTTCTTTCTTTTCACATAGGATAGGTAAGGGATTTATAAAATAAAGAGATATATAAGCACTAGCCCATATAAAAACTTAAAAGATGTCAAACAACCTGCATTTTTTTGGAACATATATGCACAAATATCAACCAAAAAAATATAAGAAGCATTAAGAAGCTAGACTTCATAGGTAAAGAGAATGCCGAACTCCAAAGAAAGGTATTGTCTAAACACAATTCAATGGTATTAACGCAAATCTCTCTACTACTACAATCAAGCGTGACACTCATCTCATTCAGCATGATTCTCCTAAACTCTCTCCATCCTAATTACTCAATAGCACCATCTGTGTTCATTACTATTGATCTTGTAATCAACTGTATTTACTGCATTCCATACCTAGAGAATCAAGGATAGCTCTCATATATAGATGTACAGGTTGTAATAGAATTGATCAAGGAAATATAACTTCTACATGGTATCAGCCTAAATCGATTCTTCCCTGTCATTCCAGTTACTTCTTCGATCTCTTCCTCCGTCAACTTCTTCTTTGTTCTTCTTCTACCTCTTACACCATACCCATCCCTAATCTCTTCTTTTAGTCAAGTCAACCCATCCCTAAAGTACGTTGTTCCCTCATCTCTTCTTGTGGTTGTGATATCTTCTTTTCACAGTTCCCAGCCTACTTTTGTTTCAATATTTGTTCAAACACGCTGGTTCCCATATTCAGTCTCATCATCGCTTGAGCTTAACCAATTTCGGGTGAAAAAAAACAAACAAAACAAAACAAAAAAAATCTTCTTTACCGTAAATGGATGGCAGCAACTTCGGTGCACCTCGTTCATCATTCCAGCACTGGCCACATGTCTCACCTTCGTATCTGATGCAGCATCAACACAATGCGCCTTGTTCCTCTTCCACTCCTGCATGGATGCTGCCCCATAACCAATCTGGGCATTCTCACTCCTGCATGGATGTTCAACCTTTTGCTGGTGTTCATTGCGTTGTTGACCCGAATTGGTACCCAGACACAGGCGCCACCCATCACATGACGGCTATGCCTGTCAACAATCCACAACCGTATGCTGGACCTCACAATGTTTATATGGGAAACGGAGCCTCAATGTCTGTTTCCCATACCGGTAACCTCT
Source organism: Fragaria iinumae (assembly GCA_009720345.1). Lineage (NCBI taxonomy): Eukaryota > Viridiplantae > Streptophyta > Magnoliopsida > Rosales > Rosaceae > Fragaria > Fragaria iinumae. Next base: position 12,159,319 of record CM019118.1, on the reverse strand, counting down.
CCATGTCATTGGGCTCTTCAACATTCTCTCTCCCAAATGTCTTTTGCATTCCTTCCATTCAGAAAAATCTTCTATCTGTCGCTCGTTTTACTAAGGATAATCTTGTCTTCTTTCTTTTTGCACCTGATTATTATCAAATATACTTCTTATGTACTGGTCGTTTATTATTCCAGGGTCCATGTGAAGATGGTCTCTATCCCCTTCGTCTATCTTCATCACACAATGTCCCTCAAGCACTAGTCTCCATTCAGTCCTCTCTTTGGCATAATCGATTGGGTCATCCTTTCTCTTCTGTTCTCGCTCGTTTAGGTTCTGCTATTGGATCCAAACTCTCTTTTAATTCTTTTTGCACTAATTGCGCACTTGGAAAATCTCACCAACTCCCTTTCCCATCTAATCATAATTTTGCCTCTTCTCTTTTTGATATTATTCATAGTGATGTGTGGCAGTCCCCAACCTTATCTTTCACTGGCTTCAAATATTACGTTCTCTTTACAGATGAGTACTCTCGATATACTTAGATTTATCCAATGCGTCGGAAAAATGAAGTCCTCACACATTTTCAAACCTTGGTTGCTATGATCCGGAATATTTTTAATGGCTCTGTCAAATATCTCCAGAGTGACAATGGCACATAATATGTCAACCGAGCATTCTCTCACTATTGTGTGTCCTTGGGTATCCAACAACGCTTCTCTTGTCCTTATACCCCACAACAAAATGGGCTTGCTGAAAGAAAGCATCGCCATATTGCTACAACGGCACGTACTTTACTTCTCACTTCTAGCACTCCTCAAGCTCTTTGGGCTGAGGCTGTTTTGACATCAGTTTACATCATTAATCTTCTTCCAACCCCTACTCTCAACTGGAACACTCCTCACAAACTTCTTTATGGCCATTCTCCTTCTTATTCCTCTCTTCGTGTTTTTAGGTGTTCCTGTTTTCCTTATCTTGGTCATCTTTCTTCTAACAAATTGTCTAATCAAAGTGTGAGTGTGTCTTCATAGGTTATAGTCCTCACCACAAAGGTTATCGTTGTCTTGATCCACAAATCAATCGTGTCTATATTTCCCGTCATGTTCTATTTAACAAAAATGATTTCCCTTATACTGTAAACTTGATAATATGGGCTAGTGCACCAAAGAAAGGCATTCTCTTTACCTATGAAGGTGGAATGCTCAATTCTTCAATGGTTCAGAATATTGCCATGTGGTGAAAAAAAAATTGTATATGTAGACATCTTGAGGACTTGAGCCTTTAGTGATATTTTCTGGAAGGGAGGGAGGTGTCTGATTTTTGGCATTCATCGTTCGAATATCCAAGAACAGCAAGCATACTAACATTATAGTTCATCTGCATCACCAGCTGGAACAGTCCCGTACCGAAAACAGTAACCCAAACCCTCAAATACTGACAAAGAAGAGAATCCATAAACATTCAGTTTTTGGAGATCACTTAAATAATACTGCTAATAGTTGCTTCCTTTGACACTCAGGATGATGGTTTAGTCAGTTAATGTATGAGAACCTTGAGAGCATACCTGCACATGTTTTGTGAAATATTTAGGCAATTGATGGGTGAAGAACTATCTGGATTGAGCGCCAAAGATCTACAGAACCTGGAAAGCAAACTGGACACGAGTTTGAAAGGTGTCCGGTTGAAAAAGGTACCATAGCTTATATCTGATTAGAAAATATCATTATTTTCAGTTCATGATCCTTTATATATGGTTAGCACATGTATAACGAATTAACAATCATTTACAAATTAATTTTTCTACAGGATCAGCTATTACATGAAGAAATAAAAGACCTGAACCAGAAGGTTAACCAATAATTTATCCCATTTTCTTAATGAAATAATGTTAATGGTGCCTAATCCATGTGTTGAGATATCAATCCCATATCGGGAATATGGAACCTTGCATGTGGGTTAATAAGGGTTTGGGTCACTTCATCCATTGCCAATTGGTTTTGGATGTGAACCCCAGACTACTTTATCATGGTATCAGAGCGGGTTACCCACGTCCACGTGTTAGGCTTGAAAATTCGTCACACGTGCGGGGGCGTGTTGAGATATCAATCCCATATCGGGAATATGGAACCTTGCCTGTGGGTTAATAAGGGTTTGAGCCACTTCATCCATTGCCAATTAGTTTTGGATGTGAACCCCAGACTATTTTATCACCGTGCTTATTTTTCTAAAATTTGCCAGTTTGTTTCAGGGAAATCTCATACATCAAGAGAACAAAGAATTGTATAAGAAGCTAGACTTCATAGGTAAAGAGAATGCCGAACTCCAAAGAAAGGTATTGTCTAAACACAATTCATTTTCCTTCCTCTTTCCCGCTACTTAATTTTCGTTCTTTTCAATTTTAGAAATACTCAGAGCAAAACCATAATATGTTAATAACTATATATTACGTTAACATCCAATATCATTTGGTCTAGCGGCATAATCTTCTCTTAGTAAGTGGAAGATTGTAAGTATTTGAGTTGGTTACCTGATCAAAAAAAAAAAAAAACCTGTATATTAACATTATGGAAAGTGTTGATTTCTTGATTTTCTTCTCTTGTAAAGGCTAAAAAGTTTTCACTTGTAGGCCTATGGAACAAGGGATGTGAATGAAGAACACAGAGAATCTGAACCCCCTTTTACCATTACTAATGGATTTCAGTTGCATGCACCCATCCATCTCCAGCTAAGCCAGCCTCATAATCAAACTGATCAGCCTCAGAACAATAATGCTCCAGCAAATGCAATCAAACTGGGGTACGTATCTTTTGAATACTCACTATTTTGAGTTCTAATCCAAAACCCTACCTAGTAAAAAGAAAAAATGAGAGAGAGAGAGAGAGAGAGAGAGAGAGCTCATTGTTTGTTTGATTCATTGATTAATGCTGCCTCCAATTTTTCAACAGATTGCAACTGCATTAGCATGGTTGAGTCACCATTCAGCTATCAAATTGAATCAAGTCAAACTCAATCTTATAGAACTGATAGAGATGGCGCAGTTACAGTAAAATGCATATCTAGCAGAAGGGGCCGGCCTAAGCGCTTTCATATGAAATGTTCATGAAACAAACATTTCCTTCAATTTGTATACAAGAACTAGACAAATTAAGCAGGCAGAGTGTAAATTTGTGCAATAATTGGAAGTAATTGTGTGTGTGTTGATTTTCCCTGTATTAAGTATGTATTTGTGGTCAGACAGAAGTACAGTAATCACATGTTGTACCTGTATCTCTTTACATGAATGTTCACTTTCATAATAATCATGTGGTAACTCTTAAACTATATATGCATTACCTTTTATTTTATTTTTATTTTGTAGCAAAGAAAAACTTTTAGTTGGATTATTAACTCCTCTATGAACATAATTGCAGCTTCTTAGAGGGTTTAGGCCGAGCCTCCCGGATAGGCTAGGTTCCAAACCCCCTTTCAAAAAAATAAATAAAAAAAATTGCAACTTATTATAAAGCAAACATATACAAACCGATTCAACCTCATACAAGGTTCTAATTAGATTGCAAACTGTTTGAAACCATAATCACTGGATGCATTTAGAAGATTGGATTAGAGAGAAAATCATTGTTAACTTTATATATGGACATGATACACAAGGTGAAGTATAAAGAATCAAAAGCATATTCAAATTAATGAGCAAACAAAGCCTATTCCCTAAATATAGATACACATTTACCCAATTCTGATAGTAAATGAGTTTGCTGTCGAGTTCAATGTTTTCATAAGTCTATTTTCCAGTGTCCAAATACAATTGTTCTTGCTGTTTAACATTTGATGATCTGAAAAGTTGGTTGACGTTGTTCGTCCACAAGGCCGTAATGTCCAGTAACACCTTCAGTTCTTCTAGTTGACAGGGCTTTGCTAACTTTTGGACCGTATGGGACTAATTAATCAGAAAACTTCCAAGATCTCTGTACGTACACCAACACCAACATTAATCGGAAAATTTCGAAGGCGCGCTTTTTAAAACATTGGTCATAAGATCAAAGTCTGATGTACTCGTTCAGTTGCCACAACCATACTCCAAAAACGACGTCATGATTCATAACCATAAGACCATAGTCCAAAATCGTCCAATTCAATACTCACATTAGCATGGAATTGATGACTGAAGAATTTTGAGACTTTAAACTACTAGTTACCTCATTAGTCGTTGACCGGACATCACATTCGATCATATCCCTGTCTCTTTCACTTTGGTGAGTAGGGGGAGATCAATTGTTATGTGCACAATGAAAATTCTGGAGTCGCTATACCAGCATCTCTCATTCCAGTTTGTTTTTAAATATAGTACGTACAACATTTCCCCAGATATCAGATTCATAGATATGTAACACAACAACACATCTTATATATAACTAGACAAATATACACAAATATCATATCTTACAGAACAGGCAGCATTAACTTGACTGTAGTTCTTGATTTTTTGAACTGTGATAATAAATTCGAGAGTTGCAGCAGCTCAGTCATGGAGATGCATGATCAGTTGAGCTTTCTTGTGGCTCTCCAGAACCAGAAGATAAATAATTTGAATTTCCCTGGTACAAATTCTGGTGCACGGAACTTTCTGGGGAGTAGTTAGGAAAGGAAGTCATTTCATCTTCCTTTTCATTGATGTTAAAAGTATGGCAGCTCAGGTCTTTTTCATTGAAAATAACTAACATCTTCTGAATCTTACTCCAAATAGAGGCTTCCGAAGTCCAGATATCCTTATGCCTGTAAACAAATGAGACTACAAATATTATCAGAGCGAGTATTGAAGCACCCGCCACAATGAGAAATAAAGTCAAATATAACAAGGTTTGGAGAATGAATTTTCTGATGTATTATTCATCCCACAGAAGAGGCTATTTATAGAGATACTACATGTACAAACCCTACGTACTATGTACTACATGTATTACACATATAAAATAAAAAAAGCAATAACAAATTAATTTACATTCCTAAATTAACTTCATGACTCATGCTAACACTCCCCCTCAAGTTGGCGCATATACATCAACCATGCCCAACTTGCTAAGTGAGTCATAAAAGGCCTTCTTAGAAACTCATTTTGTGAGTATATCTGCAAGTTGCTCTTCTGTAGGGACAAAAGGAAAGCTAATGATTTTAGCATCTAGCTTCTCCTTTATGAAGTGACGATCAACTTCCACATGCTTAGTACGATCATGTTGCACAGGATTCTGTGAGATATCGATAGCTGCCTTGTTGTCACAATACAGCTGCATAGCACACTTGGGTTTAACACCCAAATCTCGTAACACACTCCTCAGCCACAACAACTCGCACACTCCATGAGCCATACCTCTATATTCTGCTTCAGCACTAGACCGAGCCACAACCTTTTGCTTCTTACTCTTCCAAGTAACAAGGTTACCTCCCACAAAGGTAAAGTATCCTGATGTAGACCTCCGATCTGTAATATTTCCAGCCCAGTCTGCATCTGTAAAACCACATACCTCAAGAATATTGCTGTGCCTAGAAAACATTACTCCTCTCCCTGGAGCGGACTTCAAGTACCTCAAAATTCTTACAACGGCATCCATATGATCTACACTGGGATTATGCATGAACTGGCTCACCACACTTACTGCGTATGCAACATCAGGTCTGGTGTGTGCTAAATAAATCAGACGTCCAACTAACCTCTGATATCGAGGCTTGTCGGTAGGTACCTGATCAGGATACTCTACTAATCGATGATTCTGCTCAATAGGAGTATCAATTGGAGTACAATCCAACATACCTGTCTCTGTTAATAGATCAAGTATATACTTCCTCTGACACAGATAGATGCCTTCATTCCCCCTGGCTACCTCAATGCCCAAGAAGTACTTGAGTGCACCTAAGTCCTTCATCTCAAACTCTGTGGCTAGCTGTTTTTGCAATCTATCCATCTCAACAGTATCATTACCAGTAACAACCATATCATCAACATATATGATCAGAACTGTTACCTTCCCTTGTTGATGTCTGAGAAACAATGTGTGGTCTGAGTTACTCTGCTTATAACCAATCTTCCTCATGAACTGTGAAAACCTTCCAAACCAAGCACGAGGTGATTGTTTAAGACCATACAAAGATTTTCTCAATCTGCACACAAAGTTACCTGAAGGAACAGTTTTATATCCAGGTGGCAGATCCATATACACTTCCTCTATAAGTTCTCCATGAAGAAAAGCATTCTTGACATCAAACTGTTTAAGAGGCCAGTTTAAGTTAGCAGCAAGAGAGAGCAATACCCGAATAGTGTTCATCTTTGCAACTGGTGCAAATGTCTCATCATAGTCAATGCCATATGTCTGGGTGAATCCCTTTGCTACCAGACGTGCTTTATATCGACTCACTGACCCATCTGGATTATGCTTCACTGTAAACACCCAGCGACATCCCACAGCCTTCTTTCCATGTGGTGGAGATACAAGCTCCCAAGTATTGTTCTTCTGTAATGCTTCCATTTCCTCATCCATTGCTTTTCTCCATTTTGGATCTCCCAATGCATCCTGCACTTTGTTAGGTACTGATACAGCAGATATTTGATTCACAAATGATTCATATGACTTAGACAATCTCTTGGTAGACATAAAATTTGTCACAGGATACTTAGTTTTGGCTTGAAGGGTAGGTTCATACCTTTTTGCTGGTTTACCCCGAGTAGACCTATTTGGTAACACATATTGTCTACTATTAGCATCACTAGTATTAACCCCAATAGAATTACTAACCTCAGATGGAAGATCTTCTGTACCAGGGAGACATGAGTCAGGGGTATTAGTAACATCAGGCAAGGAAGGAGGGGCAGTAACAGTTGCAACAGGAACACTAACGGTTGCAGCAGGAACACTTGCAGTGTCGGACTCTTGAGTCTCTGGAGCAATTATACCAGAATCATCTGGTGGTGCCTGTCTGTCATCTTCCTGTCCCTGAACCTCTGATGTATCTGTAACCTCAACTGAATGACCTGTCTCCCCCTCTCCATGATACAGCTCTTCAAAATATGAGTTCTCCCCCTGAAGAGCAGTATCAGAAGAGGTGTAATAGCTCATATCCTCAAAGAAAGTAACATCCATAGTGACATAATACTTCCTAGTAGGTGGATGATAGCACTTGTACCCTTTCTGATGGCCCCCATAGCCAACAAACACACACTTAATCGCCCGGGCATCCAATTTACTTGACCTTTGACTCTTTGGGATATGAACAAATGCAACACAACCAAAAACACGAGCTGGGAGATTATGAAAGGAAGATAAAGAGACATAAGAAGCTAGTACCTCAAATGGTACTTTTCCCTGGAGGACAGTAGAAGGAAGACGATTAATGAGATGGGTAGATGCGGAGATAGCATCACCCCATAGATTCTTGGGACAATGGGCACTAAAGAGAATACAACGAGCCATATCAAGTAAATAACGATTTTTCCTTTCGGATACCCCATTTTGTTCAGGTGTGTAAGGGCACGTTTTCTGGTGGATAATCCCATGTGTTTGTAAGAAAGACTGAAAGACACGATTGACATATTCCCCCCCATTATCAGAGCGAAGAATTCAAATTTGGGCATTGTATTGCGTTTGGACTTCAGAAAGGAAGGCTTGAAAAACCGGAAAAACCTCATCCTTAGTTTTAAAAAGAACAACCCAAGTAAGACGTGTACAATCATCAATAAATGACACATAGTATCGCATACCAGACACAGTGGATTCCTTTGAAGGTCCCCAAACATCAGAATGAATTAATTCAAAAGGAATGACACTTTTATTAGAAATACGAGATGAATAAGTTGAGCGATGACTCTTGCCCAAAACACATGTTTCACAATGTAAGACTGACTCATCCACACCAAAAAACAAAGAAGGCATGGATTTTTTCATAACACTAAAAGATGGATGCCCTAAGCGACGGTGCCATAACCAAACTTCACTTAGCTTGTCAGAATTGGACATTAAAGCCGTCCGGGACTGTGCTCCTGGTTTCTCCCCTACGTACGTCTGATCCAGATGAAACAACCTGCCCCTCAGATACCCCCGACCTAGTAACTCCCCAGTGAGAAGATCCTGAAAAATCACATACATAGGTAAAAAGGTCACAGAGCATTTGGATTCAACATTCAACTGTGGGACAGATATCAAATGATGGGATAAAGCAGGTACATATAGCACATTCTTTAGCACCATTGTGGGAGTGATACGAACTGACCCCTTTCCTAAAACAGGAAAGGCCTCACCGTTGGCATTAGTAACATAAGGTACATGTGGAGATGATAATTCATTAAAAAAAGATTTGTCATAAGTCATATGATCGGAAGCACCTGAATCAATAATCCATGTATCACCACCAACAAAGTGAGAAATATTTAAGGCCATACCTATCTTGCCACGACTAGCGACAGATGCTGAGGGTGTGACACCTCCTGCTGTATGATGATCACATCCGACCACCCCATAGATGTCTGGTTCCTGGACTAACTGGATAGCTGCTTTCGCCTTGGGAGGATATGTAGGCCTTTTAGGCCTAAGATGCGGGTACAACTTCCAACAAGATTCACGAGCATGGTCACCATTGCAGTAAGAGCAAGGAGAACGAGGTTGATTCCCAAAGCCTGGTGGTGGTCCTTGCCTGTGGAGTGGAACGGAACTTGATTGCTGAAGGAGTGGTGCTGGTGCTCTTGCCTGAATAGTGAGACTAGAGACTTCAAGTTGTGCTTGAGTAAGGCTTTCCTGCTGAGACTCATCCTTACGGATATATGTGAAAGCTGTAGTCAAGCTAGGAGGTTCTGTCATTCTGAGCAGCTCTCCTTTGGCACTGTTATGTTTTGCATCAAGGCCTCTCAAGAAGTGATGAACTCGCTCAATCTCCTTTTCCTTTAGGTACCAAACAAGATCCTCCTGATTCTTGATCTTGCAAGGACGCTTCACATCAATTTCAGCCCAAATGTTCTTCAGCTTGGTGAAGTACTGCGCCACTGGCTGCCCATTTTGTTGCATTGCTGCAGCAGTACACATCAACTCATGAACCTGTATGAAGTCAGACTCATTAGTATATAAATCTGCCAATGTCTTCCAAATTGCCTGCGCAGTATCACATTGCTCCACCAGGTCAACTATTTCCTCATTCATGGCCTTATACAAAACTGACATCACAAGACCATCATCATCTTCCCACTTAGTGTAAGCAGCAACATTACTTGCACTAGGAGCCTCAATCACCCCAGTTACATGTCCCATCTTGTGCATCCCTCGGAGATGAGCCGTCATGATTTTCTTCCATTTTCGGAAATTGGTTCCATTGAGTTTGGTTCCCCCAAAGGAACCACTTTCAGAATTCTTGACTGATACTTCAAACTTCTGAACATCATTGACCTGATAACTTTCTTCTCCAGAACCCATTGTAACACAAATGCCAAATCAGTAGTTTATGCAGTGACAACAATATACCACAATAAAGCAACAATATATCACAAACGGGTCGGATCAGTGCAAACCGGGTCGGATCAGTGCAAACCGGGTCGGGTTGAGCAAAAACGGATGGCAGCAGAACCGGGTCGGGTTGAGCAAGAAACAGAGCCGGGTCGGGATTGCAGCAGAACCGGGTCGGGCGCGTCGTCTGCGTCGTCACGTCTGGGGCGAGACGACGACGGAGATGGCGTCTTCTGGGCGGAGATGGACGACGGCTTCTGGCTTCTGGGGTAGTCCAGCCGGCTTAGGGCACGGCTTCCGGGCGGAGATGGAAGACTGCTTCTGGCTTCTGGGATCGGCGGCAGACGATGGCACGACGGAGATGCGAGTCAGGCCGGCGTCTTCTGGGCACGACGGAGATGCGAGCTAGGGGACGGAGATGATTCTGGTATGTTTGGGGACGGAGATGATTCTGCTATGCTCTCCCGTTCTCTTTCTCCCTCTCTCTGAAGAAACGGGAAAAACAAAAAAAAAAAAAAAAAAAAAAAAAAAACACCCGAACGGAAAAACGTCGTCCCGGAGAATAAAAAATTGTTGGGAAAAACTTCAACGAAATCGCAGCGGAAAAACAAAGAGACAAAGTCCTTTCGGATCTTTGCTCTGATACCAAGTCAAATATAACAAGGTTTGGAGAATGAATTTTCTGATGTATTATTCATCCCACAGAAGAGGCTATTTATAAAGATACTACATGTACAAACCCTACGTACTATGTACTACATGTATTACACATATAAAATAAAAAAAGCAATAACAAATTAATTTACATTCCTAAATTAACTTCATGACTCATGCTAACAAATAAGACCAAAAAGCTATCAACACCAAGACGATTGCTATGGATGTTTGGGGTAGTCAAGTCTTGACAGCTGATTTCTTTCTTGAACCATTTATTTTCAATTTTCATGATCTTCTCTCCCCCGGTCACATTAAGGACAGCCTGTGAAACATCCTGTAGAAGAGGGGAACCTTTTGGAAATGCCTGCAAAACCAGAACATCAAAATTAATTAACAATTCTTATAATTCAATAGTCAAATGGTTAAACGATGTTCAATTTGGCTGATCCTTTTCAAGAACTACGGTCAAGGTCACTTCATAATATGTTGTCAACCACCAAACTTTTCTGTGAATTGTTTTAGTTTTAATAGCAGAGAAAAGGAGAGTGCATTCATGTCCAGCAAAGAGAGGAAAAATCTTACAAAGGCAAAGCCATCAGTTCTAAAGAAGGGTCCAACCGTCTTATACTTGTTGCAGTACTTTGCAAGAAAGAGCTTCAGGTTGGGAGTTTCATCAAGAACACCAGCCACTCCACCATTTGCACTCCCTTTTGAAAGGGCGTCATCAATTTCTTCTACAGTTGTAAAACGCACAAGCTTTGAATCATCAAAACCTATTTTCTTCAACATGTCACCAACATAATTCCTTACATGGCCAACTTTCTGTCCTTCCTTTAATAGATATTTAAAATCAGTAAAAGTTGGCTCGAGTTTCTTCACGGTATATAGTGAAGTTAGACTGGCCGTGTAATTTATTGTCAGTACTAGTAGAACAAATATCCAGATAATCATCACAACTCTAGCCCAGTTGCTAACAACTCTTGCAGCTGCTATGCAATGCAGAAGGAAATGGTTATTTGCTTTAAAAAGAAAAACTGTAAACCATATAGAGGTTGAAGCACTAGTTCAGCTATAAATTAAGATCTGAATGCGAAAAATAACTTACTCTGAGCAAAAACCATGGTGGAGAAAGAAAACCATATACTGGTACCAACTTGATGCGAGGGAGGGCCCCGAAAGTGTTTATTAATTCGATGTTCAAGAAGCCAAACAACAAAACCAATGAAGAGGAAGAAACAAGCAGTTGCAAACCAAAGTTCCCATCTCCATGGCTTCAAGAAAGCCCATGCACTCTTTCTATTGCTATCTCTCACCGGCACAACCATGACTATAGCGGCTTCTGTATATGGCATGGTAAAGTCCACATACAATGACCTATTTGCTGTAATTGTTGTATCTCCCACTATAGCATCAAAATTCTGTCATATAAAGATTATAGTTATTAATTCCCAGCAATGAAATAAATTCCTGTGTTAACAATTTCTATCAAGTATATATATGATCATGAACCACCGCGAATTATGTCAAAGCTTTAAGATAAGATAATTTTTACCCCAATAGAAACTTGATAGCACAAATCATTGTTATTGCCAGCAGGGGTGCCATCAGCCTTCACAAAGGGAATGAATTCGTAGGTAAGAGCATATGGCAATATCTGCAGTGCAGCCTCAAAGACATCAATACTGAACCCAGAGACATCCGTTATGTTGGTGCTTGGATCTTTTGTGATCTTTACGAACTCAGTAAAACCAACTTTTTTAGGAACAGCAATCCTCAACTTCTTTTCATTTGTTGGGATTTCCCATCCCTTCGGAACAGAGAGAGTATCTCCTGGCCATATCATGGGTCCCAGATCACCATTGGAGATTGAACTTTTACTTGCTGAGGAGCCCAACTTTTTCTGTAGTCCATTTTCTGGTGTCCAAAATCCGATTGTTCTTGCTGCACCACCATTTATGTTAACAATCTTAAAATTTGAGGATTGAAGTCGCCTATCAACAAGTCTAAATTCTCCAGCAATGCCATGAAATCTAGTAGTTGAGAGCGCTTCACATAGTTCTGGACCATATTGAGAGACTGCAAATCTTTCAAGATCTGTCAAGTTGTTGGTAGCAGTATCTGACTTTTGGAAACCAATGTTACTTGTACTCCAAGTTACTTTTTCAATTGCTATGGCCAGTGCATGAGCAGGATCGTAAGCCCATAGGGCAAAAACATCCAAGTTAGCAGAAAAACCGTTGGCTGGAGTGTCTTTTAGGAACTGCAGATGCCACCGTTGCGTAAACCCTTGATGTTCTTTTGTTACTGGGACATAGGTTTCAACCCCAATTACTCCCTCCATGGAATTGAGGAATGAAAAGTCGTCCATCATCTTTAATCTGTTAGTTATCCCACTGGTCGTGATCCAAACATATCCCTGGCTCATCATTCCAATTGCTTTTGCCTTGTCAAGTACCTTAGAGCATAGTGGGGTTGTCATGTGGACAACAAAAACTCTGGTTTGCATCGTCATTAACTTGTAAAGCTCCTTTTCAATTTGATCATCTGTTGCAGACGGGAAAAGAACACTCCGGTAAGTGACACGGGCACCGATTTCTTCCAAGGCATCAGCTAAGTATGGTACGAATGCCTCGCCATATGAGGTGTCTATGTAGATCGGCACAACTTGTCTCCACCCAAAAGCTTTTACAATGGAACTTATAGCTTTCGCTTGGGTTGAATCATTTTGTGCAAGCTGGAAAAAGTAGGAGCTCTGGATTGATGTAAGAGAAGGGCTTGTTGCAGAAAAAGATATGATGGGCACATGAGCTTCGTTTCCGAGATTAATAACAAAGCTTGTGTCCATAGTCGTCACTGGTCCAATGATGGCTCGAACTTTTTCATTCTTTATCAAATCAAGAGCTGTGTCCAATCAAAAAATATATAATTTCAGATCAAAGTAATATTTATAAAACTAATTAACACAAAGATTGATACATAAATGAAAAAGTGTGTCATTCATTTATCAATATACATAACTAGAGATATTTATCATTAAAGAAAGAAGGAAAAATATATATATATTTACACGGATATAACAGTAGATATTGTAGTTACCTGCGGCAGCTGCGTGAACAACATTTCGTTTAGAGTCCCTAACTTTCAAGACCAGCCGAGTCTTGTAATGAGCATTCGAAACATAGAAGTCAGAGAGAGCCATTTTTATGCACCTCAACCAAATTTGCTGAGCCCCTGAATGTGTATGGTCATCCAGAATAACTCCAACATTCACTCGGATGACGGTTTGGTTTTGTGGCATAGCCAAGGAAATCCATGATGAAAGAAACAAGATAAAGATAGAACTCAGAGCAAGCTTTCCAATGCTGGAAGGGTACTTTACTTTGTTAATCATATTTGACTCTTCTGAAGATGGTTATGGCATAAGAATTTGGAAGCCGTTGTTTATATATAGGTCAATCTCCTATCTGGTACCGCTACCATTGGCCTATCCTATATTCAGAAAGAAAAGATATCCGTCTGCTTAGTTCAATGCATGTAGTCATAGTTCCTAAAACAATCCAAATTAGGTGACTAGTGGCTACATTTTGAACATCACTGCGAATAGAAGTGCATGTGTTTTTCAATCAAATTTCAATCAGGGATTTTTGTTTTGTTTTGTTTTGTTTTTGTTTTTCAATCAATATATATGGGGGAAAACACTGGAATCTTCTACTTTTGTACCAAGGGTGCTGGAAGATAACACCAACTACTCCCAAGTCCCTCCAGCTTTTCAGTCCATACTGAAATACACTTTGATTTATAGTAGAAAAATCATATTTTAGTTGCATATTGATTTTGGGTCTATTTACTTTGGTCGAGCGTGGTAATTTGAGTCCAGTTATAGTGAGTAAACTAGAGAAATTGATCTTGAGTAAACAAGCGTACCAAGGGATTTTTTTTGTTTTGTTTTGTTTTTGTTTTTTGGAGTAGATCAGGGATTTCTTTGGTGTGGCACTGTGGTGTAAACAACACCGTTCTAAACTACGACAGGAAGCTCTAAACTAAATTACGGTTAGTATGATGGCATTTGTCACAATATTAATCTTCTGTATTAACCTTTATAAGTAGTAATGTTGGAAAAATGCATGGTTATGACAAAACTTTTAGTCAATTATCAAAAGTATCATTTTACAGTAATAGACTATTATATCAATAAGGACACAGACTTTTTACCTCAGTTATTTTTGAGACAAATATAAGGATTTATAAATTTATAATATATTGAACTTGATTCAAAATTCTTGTTTAAATTTTTGACAACTTTTGCAAAAGCTCAAATTAGTCAAATAAATTAGTGAAGTCAAGAGCACAAGCTAATTGGTAGCTGAGGTACTCGATTAGCAAATACATTTGTGTTGTGTATTGGTGTGTTTTATTTAGCATGTAAATAATGAATAGTGTTGAGATATCAATCACACGTCGGGAATATGAGACCTTGCATGTGGGTTAATAAGGGTTTGGACCTCTCCATCCATTGTCGATTGGTTTTGGATGTGAACCCCATACTACTTTATCAAATAAAAGCAAACCAGATCATACACACCTAAAGAGTCCATATGTATATACCAGAAAAAGTGAATGGTAAAAAAGCTATTTTCCAGTCCAAATTCTTTGATAAAATTCAAACAAAGGTTGGAAAGACAAAGTTAAATAAATAAAAAAAACAAACAGATACACACACATACACACGTAAGATCAGATAGAGTTGGAACTTGCAGTAGCGCACTGTATGGAGATGGAGCCTATATAAATAAGAGGTATAGAGATCCAAGAGAACAATGTTGATGCAACTCAGTCCATCTTCCTACACTGCGTATCAAAGTCAAGAACCACATGAACATTGACAGGTGCTGCCATGACCCAGATCAGAAAGAGTTACTACTACACAACATAAGAGAGACAAAAACCAGGCTTCTACAACTCTTGAATATCATGCTTCAATCTCCTTGTATGGTTTTAGCAGTTCATTCAGGACATCGAGCAATCAGAAGGATACTCCACAATAAATAAAAGAAGAAGACTTCAGTGTTTTGCCTAGTGCTATGTCCCAACAAATATCGATGTTTGGCTCATTCATTGATATAACATGGCACGGAGCCTTCCTGGTAAAGATGTATGCTATTTCCTCGAAATGGGATGAGTCTGAAATATCAAACATTAAAGATTCATTTGGCTAATGGTCTTATGTCGTATCAACTAAAAGCTTATACCATTCGGCAGCAAGAAAAAGTCAATACCTTTGATAAAATCAAAGTATACATATAATTGATATAAGCACTAGTCAACATTGCTCATCAATCAGTATGTGCTGGGAGGTGTATGTGTGCTAAGTACGTTTCATCTTTTCCATGGTTTTCAATCTTTGTATTTGAAGCACATAATTAACCCTTATTACCCCATGCTATGTATATAAGCAATGATGGAAATAACTGCAGAAACAGAAAAGAGAGCGTAAGAAAGAGCCAAAATCGTGGTTCTCCCTATGTGTCCATAAAAGGATTCAACAATAGTTTACCTTGGAAAACAAACCCTTCAAACCCTGTTGAAGTTATATACCATATTTTCTTGTGAGGAGGATTTCTATAGATTGTTCTTATAGGGGAATGAAATCAGATTTATGCCAGTTAGGAACCTGCATTCTTTATGGTCTTGTCCATCATTATTTGAGTGCTATTAACAAATGGACATACTTAAAGAGCTATATTACATGGCGTGATTCGATGCGAGTCTAACTAAACATTATGAAGAGATGAAAAAAACAAAAATGTAAGGACCACACAAGGATGACTAGCTATCTAAATTGAAGATATGGAACAAAACCAAACAAAACATCTGACTTCCTGTTATGAATAGCCCTCAATTACTTCACAAGAAATCAATATTCCAATCAAGGTAGCCTTTATCTGCAAGAAATGGTTGTCTTCGTACCCTTTTGTTTCCTAGATATATATTGAGTCAATGCATACACATATTATATATATGACTAAAAAAGGGAAGACTAGACTCATATTTAATTAAACTGCATACCCAACCTGAAAAATGCAAGAGTGATTTATGGGTCAGCCATTTCATCAAGCACCTGGAAGGTGCAATACCACTTATTTGAAAGCCCTAATGGAGTAATGGAGTACTGGCCCTGTCCTTGGACATTGAATTTCGTTATGGATATGAGGTTATGACTTCCTCTGTTCTCAACCAGCATATATGAAGGTATAAGGATAGTTGACAATCCGTTCAGCCTGCAAAACACTTTGAGATTCTGTTATCTGATCAAGAACAAGTGTCACTAACATCCCTTATAGCTCAGGTAAAACATGCATCTACATATCACTGTTTTTTCCACAGAGGATAGCAAGCGAATACTAAGTCTTTAGCTGTCCAGTTTTTTCAAAGAACCTGTTATATTAGTTTAATAGGTCTTTGTTGATTTTCAATTTCAAATGGACAACTGAGTTTGTGGGAAATGTCTTGGCGCTCAAACCAGTCTAAGGGTTGAGATCTTTTGCTATACCATCCCGTGACTGAATGGTTTGATGCTCAAGGCTCCAGCTTGGATTTCATGATACGTTATCCTATGCATAGTTGGTTCCTGTATGATACAAAGACTAGTCGCTATCGGCTGTGTCAAGGTCTACTAATGGACTGAGTAAGAGGGTTTGAAACCTCTTTGCTCCCTGTCTTAAATCGTTCATGTTTTAGGAAAAGTTTCTTTGTCTTATTGAGATTGCTTGTGTCATCTCTTTGTTTGGACACATCACTTTCAGTATGGGAGCCAAACACTTCTATCCAAACCTTTCTGAAACTTGTTGAGGTCAGCATGCATCATCCTTTATGCCTTGACTGCCTATATATATCCATAGCTTTGGCTTTGCTCAATAGGGTTGAAAACTGCCTTATTGCATTTTCTTTGTTGAATCTGTTTTAAACTTGCATTTTTCATGCTGCTCTAAGTCTTCTTAGTGACTGTAAACCTTAGAGCTTGAACTCAAAACTTCTTTCATAAACTCATATCATGTTGCATACCATGAGGGATGTGTAGTACAACCAACCCAAGAAGCATTCAAGATTGAATCTGCTAGTGGTTAGCTGAATTCACGAACAAGGCTTTTGAAAGTGTTCATTGTTGTAATTACTTAGAAACAAGAGAGGGAATATGTCTAGACGAGTTCGGGATTAAGAAGGATAGCATTGTGGTAGTGTATCACTAGAACTATTATTTTTGTAAGAGGTTACTTCAACTTAGTGGAAAGTTTTATCTCTCAAGTGTTAGAGACACGCAGTTTTTCTCCCTGCATTCAGGGTTTCTGCGAATAAAAAACATCTTTGTGTTGTTTCTTTATTTACTGCAATCTACCTTCTGTTATCTAGTTTCCTGTAAATCTGGGATAACACAAGTTATTGATATCTTCGGATACAGAAGTGAACAAAATTTAGAAAAGGCCTATTCACCCCTCTCTAGGACCTTTAATATATAATTGATCAAAGGAAAGCACCATGAAAGCAGAGATATTTTGACAAACAAGAATGACTTGGAAGATGCCGAAGTTCTCACCTCCAGGACTTGCGCGTTACTACAAAAGGAGACCACATGAGCTCTGAAACAAGTTTGGGTGTCATTATTTGGAGGCTTATCTGAGACTTCAACACTGGCTTGGTTACGCTAATAAATCAAGAGTTCAACTCTATAGAATGTCTCGAAATGAAAAGTGAGCGTGTAAAGAAAGGAAGAAGGGTAGTATATTTTGTTTATCAAACAAACAACCGAGATCTTATTCTTATACCTCTAAAGATGTTACTTGAACCTCTCTACTTAATGGACCTCTAATACACTTTTATGATAAGTATTTGCACCTCCCCCATTTTCTAAAAATATCCATTATCCAATAAAAAGCAAACCACTAATGAAATGAAATTCAATTTGATAAAAAAATTTGAAGGTTTTCTAGAAAAAATAAAAATATAAAACAAAAGTTTTCAAGTGATTTATATATTTAGATCTTAAATCTTATCAGAATAATCAAAATTTATAGTCGTTTCTTGCTGTTCCTTTCATCTTCTTAAACAAAATTCGCATCATCTTCTCTCTATGTTTATTTTTTCTTTTGTGATACATCATTTGTTTGCTTTTGAATCCAATTTAATTTACTTTTTTGCGAACCCATATTTATATGAAACCATGTATCAGTTTCATAACTATATAAAATCTTAATCTGTATTGAAGGTGTATTAATTGTATGTGGAAATGATAAGAAATTTTTAATGCGTCTTTATTGGTAATTTGATACGAGTTGATAAAATCAACAAACACTCTGAGAAAAAGAAGAGGTCCAAGTGCCAATTTTAAAGGTATGAATAGAAACTATCTAACCACATTTAAATAAGCATTAGCTGGATCAAAGGGTTTAGATTAATGTGGTTAGCTACTCACATAAGAGGGGAACGTTTTGGAAAGACCATACTTGTAACCTCATCAAATTAGCAATAATTCACGGATGTAATGAATGCTGTAATTGATCTAACAACGGATACAATTGTGTACAAGTGGTGAAATCACTGTACTGAAGTATTGTTGAGAAGCAGTGCTTTATGCTTCTGGCATTGCAAAAGAAAGCTCCTCAAAATTTACGTCAGGAGACGCTTGAGCCGTTGATGGTGTTTGTCGCTCTCCATAGAACACAAGGTTCCTATCAGTCTGCTTTGTAGTATAGCTGAATGGACTGTCTGGGAAGTTGCTTGGTGACGCCTTAACTGAATCATGTGATGAACTACTTTTGAAAGTATGAGACTCAAGGTCTTTTTCATTGAAAATTTTGAACATGACCTGAATCCTTCCCCATGTCGATACTCTTGTATCAGGGTGCACCAAGATGTGTCTATGCCTGTACGTGAACGAAGCAACAAAAATCATAAGAGCAATTATCGAAGCCACCCCGGAAATGAGGAATAGGCCCCAAAAGCTCTCAAGGCCAAGACTATAGCTAGATACTTTTGGGGCACTCAAGTCTTCACAGTTACTATCTTTCATGAACCATTTATTTTCAAAGTCAAGTATCTTCTCTCCTTCGGTCACGCTTAGAACGGCATGCGAAATATCTGGTATAAGAGGGGAGCGTTTTGGAAAGACCTGTGAAGCAATAAGCTCATCAAATTACCAATAATGAGAAACGCATAAGTTTAAAATGAAGAGTAGAGTTTAGAATGAGATCTTACAAAGGCAAACCCATCCGTTTTGAAGATGGGTCCGATCATTGTATATTTGGAACAATATTTTCCAAGAAAAAGCTTCATGTTGGGTGTTTCATCAATTGCAGCAGCAATCCCACCATTTGCACTTCCTTTTGAAAGAAGAGCATCCAAATCTTCTGTAGATTTGAACTCCTTCAGCTTTGAATCATCAAAACCTACTTCTCTCAAGACATCATAAGTGTATGCATTCTCTGCATATCCGACAGTATCCCCATTCCTTAACAGATCCTTTATATCGGTGACAATAGGGTGGAGTTGTTGGACAGTTAATAGTGATGCTAAACTAGCAGTGTAACTTTGTGTCAGGATCAGCATCACAAATACCCATATTATCATCACGAATCTGGCCAAGTTACTCACCACTTTCTCCCCTGTATAGTGTAGACCAATAAATATGTTAAAATCGACAAAAACACATCCATAGTTGCGTGATAGAAAACAAAAGAACGAACAGAAGACTACGGATATTTCAGAGAGAGAAAAATAGTTACTCTGTGCAAAAACCATTGTGGAGAAAGAGAACCAGATGCTGGTGCCAATTTGATGTACGGGAGGGCCACGAAAATCGTCATTAATTCGATGTTCAAGAACCCACACCACAAAACCAATAAAGACCAAGAAACAGGAAATGGTGAGCCAAAGGATATATATACACATGTAAGCTTGAACATTATGATTAAGAAATGTAAAAGTAGGGGTCTGGATTGTAAAAACAGGGAGTGCAAATTTCACTTTCCTAAAAGTAATAGTTCAAATCCATGTGAAAAACAAAAAAACATCAGTCTTTTAAGACTCTTTTAACTCCATACAGACATAGCACTGCACTATTGTCAAATGAAACACAAAAAACCAAAGTTACAACTGTGGATGCTTTCTGAATAAACCAGAAATTCTACAATTACCTGCAGGAACTGGACCACAACATTTTGTGAAACCATTTCATTTGTATACCAGTGCAATATTTAGAGGACTGACTGGTTATAGTCTTCTGAATATATAACACTAGTGATCTGCCCTGCTCAAATTTTTAGGATGTCCACAGCATAGTGTTCAAGTTGAAGAAGTCCCAAAAAAAAAAAAGTATATACAAATTTATATAGTTATGAAGTCAAGCTAATAACTTTCTGGAAGATCAACTATTGACATATAATATTGAAAAACTGTACTGAATATTATTTCTGTGGCAAACTGTATCAATGCTGTGATCTTCCCTCAATATTAACATTTCCTTCCGTTGTTCCAGAAGGTGTCATTTCTTGAGAATCATAGAAGTCCAGGCCTCAGAACTGATTCTGGAGATGCTTAACCTGGAGGCGGTGTGTGATGCTCTGAATTTCCATCACCGTGATTTCTGTAGCTAAATGGACTTTCTGGCCAGTTGTAATTTGGTGAGACGTTTACGTCAACTCTTGCTTGATTGCCTTTAAAAGTACGAGAATTCAGGTCTTTCTGATTGAAAATTTTGAACAAGACCCCAATCCTTTCCGGTAAAAAAGCTTCTGAATCAGGATCTATCAATATGTTTCCATTCTCGTAAAGAAATGAAGCTACAAATATGATGAGAGCAAATATTGAAGCCACTCCAGCAATGAGGAATAACCCCCAAAAGCTATCAAGTCCGAGGCTGTTGCTAGAACCCAGTTGGCTGGAGCTTTGACAATTGCTTTCTTTCTTGAACCATTTTGATTCAATGTCCATCATCTTCTGTCCTTCAGTCACGTTCAGGATTGCTTGTGAAACATCAGGGATAAGAGGGGAACGCTTTGGAAACACCTACATTAAAAACTCCACGTTAGGAATTATATATTTGTGTCGACATGATAGATTCTTGCATTGAGGAATTGTAAGCCTTGAATAATGAAAATCCATCTAAGAGGAGAAAGAACTTACAAAGCCGAACCCTTCAGTTTTGAAGATGGGTCCAATCATGGTATATTTAGAACAGTATTTTGCAATAAAAAGCTTCATAGTGGGGGTTTCATCAACAAAAGCAGCAATGCCACCATTTGCACTCCCTTTCGAAAGAGCTTCATCAAGTTCTTCCATAGTTCTAAAACCTTTAAGATTTGAATCATTGAAACCTACTTCTTTCAAGAGTCCATAAACATAAGCATTCTTTGAGTACCCTACATTGTCCCCCTTCCTTAATAGATCCTTGATATCAGCAACAGTTGGCTCAAGTTGTTGAACTGTTAATAATGATGCTAGATTAGCTGTGTAACTTTGTGTCAATATAAGCACAACGAATACCCATATAATCATCACGAATCTAGCCAAGTTGCTAACCACATTCTCTTCTGCAAAGGGTACCAAGGAAATCTGTTAAATAGCTAGCCATAGGTTATATATAAACATGAATAAAAGAGTTTTTTTTTTTTTTTTTTTTTCTTTTTGTCTGAATGAATAAAAGAGAGTTGGTAGATAATTACTGTGTGAGAAAACCATCGTTGAGAAGGAAAACCAGACACTAGTCCCAAATTGATGTGACGGAGGACCACGAAAGTCTTCATTAATACGATGTTCAAGAACCCAAACAACAAAACCAGTTAATAGGAAGAAACAAAATGTTGTAAGCCACAGGTCCCAAGTCAAAGGCTTCAAGAAAACCCAAGCATTCTTTCTCGTTGTGTCTATGATTGGCACCACCATTACAATACCAGATTCTGTGTATGGCATTGTAAAGTCCGCATACAAGGACCTATTCGCTCTAATTGTTGTATCTCCGACCACGGCATCAAAATTCTGTCAATGAAGTAAAAGATCTGTATTATCATCTTAGAATGAAGAAAATAGAACAAGACAAACAGTTATCGTATTAGATAGATTAAAGATGGACAGAGCTTTACCCCAAGATATACTTGATAAACCAAATCATTATAATTGCCAGCTCTGGTGCCATCGGGGTTTGCGAAGGGAATGAACTCGTAAGGAAGAGCATAAGGTAATACTTCCAGTGCAGCATTAAAGACATCAATACAGAAACCAGTGACATCCATTCTGCCTGTCTTGGGATCTTCCGTGATCTTAACAAATTCAGTAAAATCAATCTTAACAGGAATTCCTATTTTCAACTTCTTGCTATTTGTTGGTATCTCCCATCCCCTTGGAACTGAGAGAGAATTTCCCGGCCATTTAATTGGTCCAATATTGCACTTGGAATTAGTTGAAAGGAAGCATGTGTTTGTTGAGTTACTTAACGTTTCTACCCTTTGATTTCCCGGAGTCCAAAATGCAACTGGTTTTTCTCCCTCATCTTTTACATTGACAATTGTCAAAGTTGATGACTGAAGTTGCCCTTCTACAAGCTTGAAGTCTCCAGCTATGCCTCTGAATCTAGTAATTGATAATGCTTCAGCAAGTTTAGGACCATTCTGAGAGACCTTATAAGTATCAAGGTCAGTTGAGTTGAAGGAAGCACCCTTGTGGATTTCAGAGTTTGCAATGATCCCAACATTTTCAATTGACAGGGCTAGTGCAAAAGCAGCATCATAAGCCTGAAGCGAATAAACATCCAATTCAACATCGATAATGGTTGGGTTGTCATGTTGGAATTTCCCTTTCCACCGGAGCTTGAATTCTTCAAGTTTTGTTGTTCTTGGGATGAATGTTTGAATACCTAACACACCTTCCATGGAAGTTATGACTGAAGAATCCATTGAATTTAAACGATTAGATATCCCATCAGTGAGGATCCAAACATATCCTTTACTCATCATACCTATCTCTTTTGCCTTGGCAAACAGCTTAGAGCAAAGATTCGGGTTCATATGCACCATGAAGACTCTAGTTTGCATTGTCATTAATTTGTAAAGCTCTTTTAAAATCTGGTCATCGGTAGCTGATGGGGGAATGACACTACGGTAAGGGACATGAGCATCAACCTCTTGCAAGGCATCAATGAGAAAAGGTATGATTCCCTGCCCATACATATTGTCCACGTAGATTGGTACTACTTGTCTCCATCCAAAATTTTGAACAATGCCACTTATGGCTTTCACTTGGTATGAGTCAGTTTGAGTAATTCTGAAAAAGTAAGGGCTCCGGAGTGAACTAAGATAAGGTGTTGATGCAGAGAATGATAAAATGGGCACATGAGCTTCGTCTCCCAAATTAACAATAAAGCTCGCCTGCATTGATGTTTGAGGCCCTAATATTGCTAGAACTTCTGCATTCTTTATCAGATCCAGAGCTATCTCAATCAAAAAGAGCAAAGATTATTTGAGAAGATTAGATAATGCATATGTAGACTTCTGCATTCTTTATCAGCATGCCCAACTTTTCTCATCATTAAGGCACGTTCAATCAATATGAAATTCCAAGATAACAGAGAATATCTAACAAATGGTCGTTAATGAGGAATTGATAACATATAGGATATGAAATTTAATCACTCAGGAAATCACAGAGCTTTGTGAATGTTGAACATTATGGAGTGAGATTGGTTAAATGAACAAACAGTTAGTCAAGCAAAGCCTAATATCTATAACTGTTAGTGCTACGGTGCTACATAATCAGAGATTTAAGATACAGATGTAACTAGCAACAGAGTGACAGCTGAATAAATACCTAGAATACTCATTGACAAACAATTCAATGATGTAAATCACTAAGTAATTAATTTTCCTCAAACGTTATCATGACTGTCAAAAGAAGTTGGATAATCCATAGGGGATCGATCATAAATCTTCAAGTTTGATACTGTCTAATGATGTCACCTGCTTCAACTCTGTCATTAACAGAGTAAATTGCAGGGCATGTGCAAAGTCATCAACACGGTTTATTAATCCATTACCACTGAATATAGATTTGAGTCATTTGACTATGATGGGGTTACTAAGATCCAATAAAAAGTAGATTAGGGGACTGGAGAAATGACATTTTTTCGCTTCATGGGCTGAAACTTTGAATCATATGTTGACGAAAGAATTTTGCATAAACAGTTTTACGCCAAATAGTATCAGAACATATAGATGAAGAAAGAGAACTGGAGAAGAAGAAATCAAGGTGAAAATTGAGAACCTTAGGGGGATAGTACAAGAATAAAAGGAGAATGAGGTTTTCAGGATCTGTTGGCACCAGTGTCAAGCTACCATCATTACTTTCTGATGACTTGGGTGTTATTTCAACAAAAATAGCTTTCTATCATATATACCCTAAACGAAATTGTGCGGTGAATTTAAGACTAGATCAAAAAGGAACAATTATGCTACTTAACTCCTAAAAAATTTAAACATATATATCCATAACACAATCAGCTATAATTCTGTAATTCTCTAAATGTTTTGACACCAGTACGTTTTACTATAACTTCTTATTGAACATGTCCCTTACAATGTATACAGTTCTATATAGCTTTATCAGTTATGACAACGCCCAGTGAAATTATTAGTCTGTCCTAAGTGCTTTTAATTATTTGACAGGAAATTCAAAGAGAATGTATATTATACAGAGGCACAGAGCATGAGAGAGAAAGAGAGAGAGAAAGAGGGAGAACCTGCGGCAGCCGCACCAACAACAGTTCGTTTGGAGTCCCTTGTGTGTAGTACTAGCCTCGTCTTGAAGTATGGATGAGATGCATAAATATCTGAGAGGGCCATTTCTATGCAACTCAAGTACACCTTTGCAGTCGTCCCGCCCCCTGAATCAAAGTCAAGAACAACACCAACATTTACTGGGGTTGTTGTATTTTGTGCATTAATCATGGCCAGGAAAATCCATGAGAACAGAAAGGTATGATTATTCTTCTTGATCATCATATATGAATCTTATCAAAGCTTTGGTCTTGCATTCTGGAAATGATCAAGGTCCACTGTATATATATGGAGTCTTACGTATATACTACAGAATATGAATGTCCCCACCAAACTAAATAATCTTTCTCTTACCCCTAACTAGCACCTAACCCAATATAGACGTATAATTAGTCAACTCCGGTTAAACTGATACTGTCACTCATTCACTGGGACGTTTTGTCCCTCAAATTTCATTTGTTAAAACAAAGAACAGTCAAGTCTTTCTAGTCCAGCTCGAGTTATTGATCCCCTTTCCTTGACTCGTAGCTATAGGTAGACTTTTCTGGTCCTTCTGAGGTTGTAGGAGAATATTTGACTAAAAAGGATTTTCGTCTGCGTAAAGCTTGGATCAAACACCATGTCTTTATAAGTATACCAGTACTAACTTAATCTCTATATAAGTCAATCTATTTTTAGAGTCTCTTTGGTTGCTTGGTTTATATGTATATTACAACTACCTCGAAAAGCATCCAGATTGTTGTTGATAAAGAGTGGACAAGCATCTAACTTTGCTCGGCGATCGTCGATCCCCAGGACTTCTCTATGTAGGAATCGCCAATTTTGGATTTCGATTCCAGTATGACTTCTTAGTTTGTAAGGACATCACTCCCAGATGTCAATCTCCCTGATTTGGTTAGTGGTGCTGTGGTGGTGGTTGGTTTTCGAATCGATGAAGGAGAAGGTGGGTCGAGGCTGGTGATGAGTGATTCAAATAGGATTATGAAAACCATTTACGCAAACCCAGGTTCTGGAATCAGAGTTTGAAGAAGAACCAGCAAAAATTTACTTCTTATTATGAGTATTTTTGACATCAACAATATACCTTAAGCTAGCGACGTTGTAGAGGGGACATGGCAGTGGCTTAGCAGGTGTACAACCCTGGTTCGAGAATCTAGAGTGACCGATCTGAAACATGAAACAGAGGTAGGGAACAGAGAAGAGTAAAACACTAATTCACCGTTGGAGGAGCAATCCCTGTTTTATCCTTCCGTTTTGACGGCGGCTACATTACCCAGGGCGTATTCTAGAACCATTCCAAATGGTAAAGGTTTCTTTTTCCAAAAAATAAATAAAATAACGTAGGAGATCGACTCTGCAAGATTTTTTATTTTTATTTTTTTTGTTGGAGAAAGGGTGAGACCTATAATCTTTTTTTTTTTTTCTTAAAGTAATAAATCATTTATAAAAACAAAAGTCAGAATGACGAGATTACGATGACTACAAGATCACAACAGTGTCATTACATTAGTCATTTAGCTCATTTACAAGATACTAAAGAATCATAAAGCCAGAGTCAAAGCGCTCAATTACGGCACTTCAAGCCCTATGGTCGCTGCATCTTACTCGCATAGTCTGTCAAGCTATCAATTCACTAACACTTATTAAATTTTGTTTTTGCTTTTTAGGTAAGGGCCTGGGTGGGTCATTAGTTGCAGGCCTCGGGATCAGAATATCAGCAGTAAGCCCAACATTCTTTTCCAACCCTGAATCTAGTCCGACTATTTTGGGCCCAATAGATGAGAGCCAGCCCAACTAAGACATTATAGGGTTGACTGCCGCCGTCAGCGATAGCGATGCCATCTTCTGCCTTTTCCGGTCAAACGCCACCTCTTCTGCTGACACGCACACGCCAGCCTTCATTCATGTATAGACAAGGATTCTCGCCTCACGTGGTGTAACAGATACCATATCCGGCAACCACGAATTCGAAATTCTGGTTTAAGCCACAGGATCCGACTCAATAGCAAGCACTACCATCTTGTTCACTTCGCTCTGGAGCCTAGAGCAATCTCCAAACGCCGGCCATACTGCCGCCAACGCTATCCTTCTTTCACAGAGTCTTGATTTACACCAAGTTTGAACACACATGGCGTTCTTCATCTCTCCAGCCTCAAGCCACTACAACTTAGACAAGGAGGAAGATTGAATCGAGATCTCGGCACGGATGTCTGAGATGCCATTGCCTCCTTTAGTCACCTCCTCAGCCGCAAAGAGGAGCCGCGACTGAACGCTTAGAACGGTGAGGTTTTTATGGCTGCCACCGCTTGAGAAGATCTCTCATCTTCGAGCCGCCGCCGCCGCCGCCGCCGCCGCCGATAACCCACCACTGGATGGTCGGGGAAGAACATTGCTTTTCGCCGCCGCTAGAAAGGTTTTGGTTGGAAACCCTATGACGCTCCAAGAAAATCGGAGCATCTCGTTTTTCTCAATGCTTTGCCAGCAAATGTGAGACCTATAATCTGAGACATCAAGTATGATGACAAATCTCACATTGAAGTATGCCCACAATCACCACAAATGTACTTGAATATCCAATCATCATTCTTGTTTACATTGTCATGTTCAAAAATATTTCTTACATGCAAACTTAGCTTGTTGTCCTTGTGTTTGTGAAGTTATGAGTTATACCTTGACTAAATGCTATGTCTCTTCTTTGTGGTTGATGTCTGGTAAAGTACCATATTCATCGTGTGTGTGCACTTGCATTTTACTTGCATTCATAGCAAGCATAACTTAAGAGGGAGATTTTAGTTTTCTTGGTCACTCGTCCATGTGGTTCATCTCTTTAGTAAGAAGCACTTTGTCATTCCTGGACAAAAAAGGGGGAGAGATTGTGTTTAGGGGGAGAGTTATTTATGACTTTGATATTCATATAATTATCTAGTTCTCTCACTCTTCACTTGGTTGTTTGCTGCAAATGTTTCAGGCCGTGTGATTCGAATTACATGCAAGAAGGTAAAGTTAGGTAAGTCATATACCCATTTGGTTAGTGGTTAGTGTTTTGTACAGGAATGTCAAAGGGGAGATTATTAATATATATTTGTGTTGGCACTCCTATACAAAACAAAATAAAGTGTGTCATAAAATTGCAATGACTTGTTTCTTTACTTAACGTGCTAGAATTGTGAGGGTTATAAATTCTTATTTTGGTTAGGATCTCTTATGCATTAAAGATTAATATATATATACTTGGACGTGGAGAAGTCTTAATTTTATTGATTATATTGTGTGGTATCTAATTGACGATCTTAGCATTCAGATTTTTCCTTGTAAGAAGTCCATTAGGGTTGAGACTTTAAAGCAAGGTGGAATCGTTGCTCCTATATATGTGGTGTATCAAAATCTGGAGTCACTACCCTTTTGCATGCATAACTATTGAGAGAGAGTTCTTTTGCTACAAAACTATTTTGACAGGTCGAAGTTCACTTTATCCTTGTTAAAGTTAATTTATGTTGTTATTTCATACGTTCATCATTCTCTCGTGGCCAGTAGAGAGTGATTGAGAAGTCTCAAAGACGCGGCCAGTTCCTTAAAAATCAAAGAGAAGATTGAAGAACTATATCGTTGAGAATTTGTAATAGTTGTTGGTTACAATCGTAGTTTGTAAACCCTATTCAAATTCATCTAGTGGAGTTCAATTTTCTGGATTTGTACCTCGCTATGCTTTTTCCTCAAATTTGAGGTTTTTACACATCTTAAAAAATTTGACCTTATTTATTTAAGTTTCTGTCACTTCAACGAATATTGAACTGTTTCAATCTGTGCTACACGTTTCACTACCTTTAAATTATCCACGTACATGGATTTTGACATTTTGGCTTTGTTTCTAGCGACTATGACGTTATTTAGTTATAATCAAAAGTTCAAAACCATGACAATGACCCTACAGGCCTACACCATAGAATTCTTCTCTATATTTTGATAGACCAATGCCAAGGTGAAGACCATCTGCACAATCCTACAAGACATTCAAGCATCTTTACAATATATATATATATATATATATATATATATATATATACACACACACACATATATATATAAGATTTTATATAGAGCGGGACATCTTTTTGAAATTAAAGTATATGACTCCTTGTTTAGCTCACTTTTAGGTCATATTTCTATATTTACACCGTTCAATATCTAGAACATAGTGTGTAGATCATTCATACAAAGTTTCATCCACTTTAGAGATCTTTTGTGTACCGAATTAGATTAAATGAATCAATTGAACAAAATCTGTCCAAACAGAACCGTTCGTGTAAATCGCGATTACAAAAGCTCAAATGATCTCTCAATTGAATGAAACTTTGCATAAATGATCTACACACTATGTTATAGATACTGAATGGTGTAGATGTAAAAATGTGACCTAAAAGTGAGCGAAGCTTTAATTTCAAAATGGTGTGTGTGTGTGTATACAGGTCCGTTCAGAGGCGGACGTCCCTCCGTTCTCCACCGGACGGCTCTGACGACGGCGCGCCTCCACCCGAGTGGACACAAGAGGCATCCCTGATCACTTTCTCTTGCTAGTGAGATCGATTTGAAGGTCTGGGAAGCAACCTCCACCCAAAACTTCAAACAAGATCGATCTCGGCTGCAAACTGGTATTCGGCGGACTCGCCGGCAAGAGAAAGTGATCGGGGATGCCTTTGGTGTCCTCTCGGGTGGAGACGCGCCGTCGACGTCGGAGCTGTCCAGTCGAGAACCGAGGGACGTCCGCACTTTAAAAGCTGTGAGGACGTCCGCCTCTGAATGCCTATATATATATATACAAGGCTCTTCCACTAAGGGATCCCTTTTTTGACATATATGAGGGATGGTGGATTACACCAACTTTTCGATCACAAAATCACATCTCCACCGTTCAATATGTAGTTCTATATGAGTAGATCACTTCTGTAAATTTTCAGAAATTTTGGTAATCGTTAAGGCATTCGAAACTACGATTTATAATTATAAGCATGAACGGTTCATGTTTGGCAGATTTGGTTCGTTCATTGATTTAATCTTGTTCGACACCTTAACGATCACCAAATTGACTGAAAATTTGCAGAATTGATCTATATATATGGACCAACAAACTGAACGGTAGAGATTCAAAAATATAATCGAAAAGTTGGTGTAATCCCCCATCCCTCATATAAACCAAAAAAAGGGATCCCTTAGTGGAAGGGCCCTCATATATATATATATATATATATATATATATATATATATATATATTCAACTTTTGTCTCTCTCTTCACAACAATTGGATATGTTATCGTTGCTTCATCAAGTGGCATGGCATCTGTACGTTTAACATATAGTCAGATTCTCAATTTGTTAATTTGTATCTGTTAATTTTTTTATGTGCAAGCTCTAGGGAATAACAAACCATTATCAGATGGCCGCCCTTACGAAATAGTACTTATCGCCAATGTTCATTGTGAGATCAGATTGATAGTTTGAAACACATTAAGCAAAACAAATGGAGAAGCTTGTTTCTAGCTGGTACAATAATGTTCAACCCTTGCCGGAGACTTACATATTCCCACCCGAAGCAAGACCAGGGAAGCTTAGCACTCTTCCTTCATCTGATAACATTCCAGTTATTGATCTTGGTGGGGGTGGAGCACAAGGTCATGATCGCACTCGTATAGTTGAGCAAATACTAGGTGCTAGCCAAGAGTTCGGATTTTTTCAGGTTACTGAGGCTAGCTTCAACTTTCACTTACTATATATACAGTACTTATATGCTTATATCATCTTCCAACTCTAAAGGTTATTCATGAAATACGTAGGTAATCAACCATGGCATATCAGAAAACTTGTTGAATGACACCATGGATGTGTTCAGGGAGTTTTTTGCGTTGCCTCCAGAGGACAAGGCAAGCTTAATCTCTGAGGACACCAATAAACTCTGCAGGCTCATAACTAGCACTGGAAATTATGATAGGGAGAATGTTCATCTTTGGCGCGATGCTCTCCGACACCCTTGTCATCCTGTAGAGAAATTCATTCCGCTTTGGCCTCAACAACCACTTAAATATCGGTAAGGCCTACATCCCATATATTCTTTCATTTTAAGTAACTAGATATATATATATATATATATATATATATATATATATATATATTCATGTAATATATGACTGCTAGAGATCTATAACATTTCCAGAGAGCATGTTGGCAAATGTTCCACCCAAGTGAGGAAAGTAGCTTTGAGCATTTTGGAGTTGATCAGTGAAGGACTTGGGGTTGGATATGGGCACTTCAATGATGAACTTAGCCAAGAGACTCTACTGTCAGTTAATTACTATCCACCTTGCCCAGACCCAAGTTTGACATTAGGAATAACTAAACACTGTGACCCAAACCTCATCACAATTTTACTTCAAGGGGATGTACATGGCCTTCAAGTTTTTAAAGATGGGGAATGGATTGGTGTGGAACCTCTTCCACATGGACTAGTGGTTAACATAGGCTATCAGTTACAGGTACATCACCAATTTTCCTTATGCTGAAAAATCATAAACATCAATCACTCTTCTTTACAATGACAATGAATTTTGGTTTACTTGAGATGCAGATCATAAGTAATGGGAAACTGAAATGTGCTGAACATCGAGCAGTGACGAATTCAAGCAATGCTCGGACATCTGCTGCATTTTTCATTGCACCTTCCCAAGACTGCCATATACAACCTGCAACAGCTCTTATCAATGCAAGCAATCCTAAAGTCTATAAGGGCTTCCAATACAAAGAGTTCCTTTCCAACTACCTAATGAAGCAGGGCAATACCAAAGTTGTACTTGAGCCGTTTAAACTCTAAACTTACCTAGTTGTTGTCTTATTGATGATCATGGATTGAACTGTTGAGAGGGGGATAATTCTAAGACTTCAGTGCATTTTAATGATGTTCGTCTTGTTGCTTCATGTGGAAGAAAAGACTATAACTTCATTTTGTAGTCAACTTGGAGCTTCTGGTTTTGTAATATACATTTATCTATTACTTATCCACCTCTACATTGTTGTGGCTAAGATCATCGTAATTGATTCTCTTAACTTAACCCTAGCCTCATCAAATGTGCCGCAGCCATATCTTCTTTCTCGTCGACAAGCTAGCGGCGTGTGCAGTCGGACGGGTGCGGCCGGATGGGTACAGTTGTCGTTGGTGTGAGGAGAAGAGGAGAGGATGACGATGCCGGTTTCTTTCAGGCGAACGGAGCAGACATGTTGGACTATGTTGGCGACGACGATGGTGTTTGCAGCATTCAGATCCAATAGAAAAGTATCGATCCGGTTTGTAAAATCCTAGGGCTGTGCATGGGACGGGAATAAACTAGTTCCGCAATCCGTCCCGGACATTGCATATGGGACGGGATCGGGACAGGCCTTGCGTTTTTGAGATTTGATCCCAGTCAAGTCCCGTCCCGGACGGGATCGGAACGAGACGGGCCTAATCCCTCCCGATACAAAAACAGAAAAAAAAAAATGTCTTGACACTTCACAAGTTGGGCAGTAAGAACCAAGTTTGTGATAAGTAAACATTGGATAACCAAAGTAGACTTCTGGTGCTTAATTTTATAGCTGGAAAATACTTCAAAATCATGTATGTTGTCCAGATGCATGAAGCAAAGCTGTAGAAGATTTTCTTCAACTGCTGGTTGCAAACTTGCAATTACATGCTTCACTTTTTAAAACTAAATTTTCTGTGTGCCACACGAAGATTATAAAATTAGATACATGCATGCATACATAAGATTTGTATATTTCACCTACTACTACTGATCAAAACGTGGATTTCCTTTGATCAAATTATTTATTTTATGAACTTTGTGCAGCGAACATCTTTGAAATCTTGATGTTGTGAACAACTTTCTCGAGAGAGATTTGGA
Source organism: Fragaria iinumae (assembly GCA_009720345.1). Taxonomy (NCBI): domain Eukaryota; kingdom Viridiplantae; phylum Streptophyta; class Magnoliopsida; order Rosales; family Rosaceae; genus Fragaria; species Fragaria iinumae. The sequence continues at coordinate 12,126,472 of CM019118.1, read as the reverse complement.
CCAAAAGACATGATTTGACTCAAATGTGGAAGTGCATGTATGCCGAAAACTGGGCAGTTTCTTCTAATCTAGAAAGACAATGATATACAAGCTGAGATCAGTTTTTGATGAGCTCCAAGGTATACTTCAGTTCCATATTCTATTGGGTACCAATTTCGTTGGTAGAATTGGTTATCAACGTAGAGGGGCCAAGTATCCCCATCCAACTTCTCCCATAGAACTGTTAGCTGAAATGTCCAATGGTTGTTTGTTTCTGTAAAGTAGGGGCCGGATAAGGTCGTCATACTGAAGTAGCTAGGGGTAGATGAAGGAAAATTATACAGCGCACCCGGCCAATCTCACCGTCCATTCCCTGTGTCCGGCCCCACCCGGCGATCTCACCGGCGATCTCACCGTTAAATTTCCAGGTGCGCTGAATAGGCTCTCGTAGATGAAAGCTAACATACTATGAGGAGAATATACGGGGCAGGATGGGCCTTACAAGTCTTAAATTTTCAATCATGCGGCCCGTCCCGTGTTTTATCTAACGGGACAGGACCAGACGGGCTTAGTGTTTTTACATTTAGATCCCGTCTCATCCTGTTAAATTTCAAGACGGGATCGGAATTTCAGTTTTTTATGTCCAGCCTTACAAAATCCTTTTTTTTTTGTTATTGTTTTTATGGTTATTACCTAAATGTAGCAAGCAATAAAGTCAAATCACCCTATGATAGGAAGACATGGGCTATGTCCTAGTAGATGCACACAGCGTGTCATGTCTGTTTTAGTAAGACAACGAGTTTCTTACTTTGTCAAATAATCACAGCCTCCTAGTGACAAGAAGAAACTTAGTATCACTGGTAATTCTTCCAGTGGCAACATAATAAAATAGACATAGTAATTTATAATTCTGTATGAACATTATCTTTCCGATATGTCACCAAAATTGTAAAACAATGAAGTAGACAATGATGCACTTTTGCTATAAATGGTCTTTATTACAATGCATATATAGGCTGTGTGATGTCATCATTGGCAAAAATGATGACAAAAAAAAAACCAAAAACAGGCTTTTATATATACATAGGATTGTACTAGATGATGCCCACGCGATGCCACAGTTTGTAGGAACAGACATTCTCCATCGCAATAAGCATAACCATACTAATAAGCATATTCATTGCTGAATATAAACATACAAAATAGAAAAAAAATGTTTTCAAGATCAAGCTACGTATTCACTGCAGACTAGGGGTGGCACTTCCGAGCCGAAAAACGAAAAAAATTGAGCCGAAAACCAAGCCGAAACAGTAAAAATCGGGCCGAAAAAAAACCAGGCCGAACCAGATCTGTTCGGTTTGGTTTTCGGTTTCAGCTTTGCAGAAACCGAACCGGACCAAAAACCGAAGTCAACCCGGTCAACGTTTTGAAACGACGTCGTTTTGGTTTTTTGTTTTTTTTAAACCCTAATGAGTAATGAGAGACAGAGAGAGTCTTTGACAATGACTCTCAGTCTTCGCCTCCTCTCGTCCCTCTCGACCTCTCCTCCGGTCTTTCTTTTTTTCTTTGTCGCCTCTTGCCCTCCTCTCTGCGCTCCACCACCGGACTCCGGTCCTCCAAGTCTCCAACCTCTCCTCTCCTCTCCTCTCGGTCTGACCATCACAATGAAGAGGGGTAAATTGAACCTATCGAAGCGGGTTTCCTCAAAATCGTTTGGCTCAACTGGTCGTGGCCGTGGTCGTGGTGCTGCAATCAATGCGATGGACAAATCGTCCTCATCTTCTCAGGTATGTTTTTCTTTTCAGAATGTCCTCATCTTCTCTACTGTATATGAACTTTGGAAAATCATAAGTATTTATAGAAAAATCATTTTGCTGCGATTCTAGTTCTCAAATAATCTTTAGGTTGTCTGTTACAATTATTATGAAGAGACTAACTTGAAATTCTTAGCTGAGATATACTGTTTTTAGCCAAAAATATCTGTTGGTCAGGAACTCAGGAAGTTAGCAGTTTTTCTCTATTGTATATGAACTTTGGAAAATCATAAGTATTTGTAGAAAAATCTTTTTTCTGCGATTCTAGTTCTCAAATAATCTTTAGATTTTCTGTTACAATTGTTATGAAGAGACCAATATGAAATTCTTAGCCGAGCTATACTGTTTTTAGTCAAAAAGATCTGTTGGTCAGGAACTCAGGAAGTTAGCAGTTTTTCTCTACTGTATATGAACTTTGGAAAATCATAAGTATTTGTAGAAAACTCCTTTTGCTGCGATTCCAATTCTCAAATATTCTTTAAGTTGTCTGTTACAATTTTTATGAAGAGACCAACCTGAAATTCTTAGCCAAGCTATACTATTTTTAGGCAAAAATATCTGCTGGTCAAGAAGTTAGGCATACATTTTCTGATTTTGTTCCTTTGCTCTTAGTCTCAGTGTTTGTTAAATGATTCTTGCTTGATTTGGTCTGTAATACTTAACTTGTTTAGAACTTTAAATTGGTTTATTTTTTTATGCAGATGCAAGTTGATAGTGTTTGTGTTGGTGAATCGGCAACTCCGACACCAGTTCCTAGTATGGGTGGATCACAAGCAAGTACCGGTCTTATTCCACAAGATTTTGTAGACCAAGGAGAGGAAATGACCGAGGAAGAATATTTGAACTCCTTGAAGGCCAAAAAAATGTCAGATATTTGAGCTCATTATACTAGAAAAATGGTTGTGGGTAGAGAGTTAAGGGTAATTGTATTTATTGCAATAAAGAATAGAGAAAATTAGATAAAAACCCAAAATACTAGACCTCTTTTAAGATAAACCCATACATATTTTTCTTTTAGTTTACACCCATTCCACATAAGCAAACATACCATAAAGAGCAAATGTCTATAATTAATAGTTTTCTTCATTTTTCGGTTTCTCTAATTTGCCCTTCACACAGTAGAAAACTAAATTTGGTATATTTCTCAATTTTGGATTTAACTTTTACATTCTTTAATTTATTACATTGTTATTACTAACTTGAGTTTATATATATATATATGCTATACACAGAAATATGTCATTTGTAATAAGATGATACTTTTCATTTCTAAGCTCACATTTGGTGTCTCTCTACATAATCGAAAAATGTCTAATTATAAGGTACACGTTCTTGTTCTTTTATTAATTTTCTTCTTTTTAGGTATATTATTATATCATTTCTCATCCTAATCGAGATAACATTTTACTCTCTACTACTTACGTTTCTAATGTACCTATTAAGTAGGGCATGATATGATAATATACCTAAAAAGAAGAAACCCAAAATTGGGTTTATGGTATAGGGTTAAGGTATAGGGTTTAGGGTATAGAGTTAGGGTATAGGTTCATGGTATAGGGTTTAGGGTTTAGGGTATAGGGTTTAGGGTTTAGGGTTTAGGGTTTAGGATTTAGGGTTTAGGGTATAAGGTTTATATCATATATCTTATTCATATTATATTTTACCTTATGTATAGATTAGAGAATGAATTCCTTTAATCTAGATTTTTTTCATAAAAATAAAGAAAACTATATGATTCTTGCAAATGGATTGAAAAATGTTAGTGTTAGAAGAAAAACTCATAATATTTAAGACAACATCAATTAAGCTTATTTGTTATATTAATATGTTATAGTTAAATTGTGGCAATTGTGTAAAATTTAGAAAAAATAGGACATAATATTTATCGTAATTGATACATTTTAGATGTCTATCAGATATGAATATTATGTGAGTTTTATTTAAAACTACATTTCAAAATTGGGTGTATATGAAAATTCCCCTAAAGAATATTATGCCGATCCGTGTCTAAATGGTACATCCAACATTCTTAGTCATATTGATAAATGCCCCAAGTATCCTCCTAATATAGAAATGTTGAAAGCTAAAAGGCAAAAGATTTTGTGTCCTAAAAAAAATAGTAGGGAGTTGGATACCTCTTCTTTGACAAATGAAGAGCTCACTAGATTATGTGTGGAGATGATTATTCTAGATGAGCTACCCTTTATTTATGTTGAGGGCATGGGGTTTAAGTGTTTTATGAAAAAAGCTTTACCTTTTTGGACAATCCCTAGTATGAAGTGTCAGGACCTACCCCGAATTTCCCCCTTCAAATCCGGAATAAATCCTGCGGGACCCACCTCAAGGGAAATTTTACCAAAAATATTAGCGAAACCTCCCTTTATAATGGGTAACCCTAACTGAGAGAAAAGTCACTAAACCCAACTCAACTAAAAACACTTAAAATTCACGACTCCTGGAGCCACCCGCTCCCTCTAATAAACAACCAACACCCCATGCTCAAAAATAGGTTAAACAAGTAACCTATATGGAAAAACTGGATGAGGTGGGGATTTATGACACGCCTCCTATCCTCGCCGAACCGAACTCTGCAGACTGGACATTTAAAAACGAAGGGCTCAGGGGAGAAGCATTTAAAACGTTAGAGTGAGTGCACAAAAAATAAATAACAAAAATATGGAGCAATGAAATCCAATCTATGCTCTCCCATAATTTCCATTAGAATATTTTTTTTTTTTTTTTTTTTTTTTTTTTGCATGTCATTCATGGAAGATTTTCCATAAATATTTACAAATAAAAATGATGAACCAATCCCATTGGTACTCATTATTTAATAAAAATGGGGAAGATGTTTCACCATAACGATGAACCTCTCAGGCTAGGGTCGGAGCCTCCTAGGCTATAATAGCGTCACACGCTAAGCGCACTACTCACTTATAATGAGTAGCCGCTAATAATGGCTAGCTAACATATATATATAAATATCGATCGGTTGTCTCCCAGACTATAATAGCGTCCCACGCTAAGCGCACTACTCACCTATGGTGAGTAGCCGCTAATAAAAGTTAGCTAGCAATAATGATTATATATCAACCCTTTATGGTGAAATAAAAGAAATAATAAATATCCAGAATGTCACTTCCCCAAGAAAAATTAATATAAAATCACTTAACATGTCCCACATGTCAAATAAAATGCTCAAGAGAGTTCCCAAAAATAAATGGAACTCTTTACTCCAAGAAATTATAAAATCTTCAATATGCCTTTGAAAATTAAATAAACTTTATTGCATGCAAGACATTAAAATCAAAGGTCCACTCACAGTGCTCGGCTATGCCTGCTGACGACCCGAGGCTTCCTCCAAATGATTTTCCTCACGTCCTGAACAATAATTAATATTAATTCACAATCAACATTTAAAACTTCAATAAATAATTCCATAAAATTAAGGGTCTAAAATTATTCTTCTTCCTTGCCCATTTTCTTCATCTTTAATCCATTATAACTCAAAATTCACCACCATCACCGATAACCAAAAATTAACCTTATACTCATTTTAAAACCGGTTAACCCAACTACCGATATTCCATTATAATCACCACCAAAATCTTTAACCATTGAAAAATCCCCAACATTAACAAAACTCTTCCAAAAATTCCAAACTATACTTCGTTAAACTCCTCTCCTTAATACCATCTTAAAAACATAAAAAAAACAGCTCCTAAGGGGCGGCGCCGTTGCCGGCGGAATACTTCGTTAAACTCCTCTCCTCAATACCATCTTAAAAACATAAAAAAAACAGCCCCTAAGGGGCAGCGCCGCCGGCAACGGCGGCCGGCAGCCGTTCTCCGGCGACCTCCAATGCTTCTCAAATTTTAGCACAACACTCCTCTCAACCCGCACAACAACTTCCTTAACTAGCACAAAATCCAATTATAAGCATAACTAGGCTAATCGGACCAAAACCTTAAATTGAGCCTTAGAACTTCAATTATACAATTCTCAACAACAAGATCGAATTAAGCCTATTCCTTTGGAGGGATTACTCACGTAGATGAGAGCTACAAGTTGAGTCAAAAATCTCGGCCTATGGTGGCCGGAGGACGGAGCTCCGGCGAAGAGGCAGTTGGCGTTCCGGCGGGGTTTTCTCCTCTCCGGCAGCACTACCGGCACGGACACTAGGCCGGGGAGAGAGAGGAGGTGGCGGGGGTCCGAACTAGGCTGGAGCGGCGGCCGGTTGCTGGCTGGACGATGGCAGCTGGTGGCAAGAGCTTTTCGGCGAGAAGAGAGCTCGGGGGAAGAAACTCGGGAGAAGAAGAGAAGAGAAAGAAGAGAAGAGAAAAAGAGAAAAGATTGGGCTGCCACACCCGGCCCATCACTCAAACCCAACCAAAAATACCCACTAAAAATTTTATCCCTTTTTACCAACTCAAAATCTTTACCATTTAATTGATAACTTTACCATGTCAACTCCGATTTTAATACGTAGCATGTCTACGAACTCGTAATCACGTCCTCTACAACTTTCATGAAGAAAGTTTTCCCAAATTCCAAACGGAAGAAAAAGTCAACTTTAAGGTCCTTAACAGTAAATGGTTACTTAATACGGTAAAAGACTAAAAGAATACCAAAGTGAATGGTAAAATAACCTAAGGACTGGGGTATGACAGAAAGACCGTAGCAAAGGATGTGCTTAAGTTGTATATGTGGGAGAAGGAGAAGTTAATGGGTGAATTGAAGGGTAGAAGGGTGTGTCTTACAACCGATACTTGGACTTCTATTCAAAACATCAATTATATGGTTGTTACCGCACATTTTATTAATGATGATTGGGTGTTGCATAAAAGAGTAATCAACTTTTGTGTCATCTTAGATCATAAGGGAGATTCCATACCTAAACTTTTAGAGGATTGTTTGTTAGAGTGGGGCATAGAGAAGCTTCTAACAATCACTGTTAATAATGTTTCGGCAAATGATGTTGCAATAAGTGAGCTAATCAAGAGGGTAGATGCTTGGAAACTACCTAATATGATTTTGACTAAGGGGAAAAATATGCATATGCGGTGTGTAGCTCGTATTTTTAACTTGATTGTGAATGATGGTTTGAAACCCATGTATTATCTATTGATGCTATTCGTAATGCGATGAGATATGTTAGATCCTCTCCACAGAGACTTGAACACTTCAAAAAAAGTGTTGAGAAAGTGAAGATAGAGTGCAAGGGGCTTGTGGTGTTGGATGTCCCTACTAGGTGGAATTCCACATACTTGATGTTGGAATCGGCTTTGAAATTTCAAAAAGCATTTGATAAACTAAGTCAAGATGATACATGTAATTATGCCGCATATTTTAACTTAGGTGAATCAATTGGAAAGGAAGGGCCACCTTGTTCAAATTATTGGAGGAATGTCGGAGTGTATTCAGAGTTTTTGAAACCATTTTATGAAGTTACATTAAAGGTGTATTGTTCTAATGTATATATCATTCATCACACTTTTGGTGATTTGCTTCATTTAAATGGTCTATTGCAAGAAGAAATTAAGAAACCAAGTAATACTTGGATGGTGGATATTGCACCTCCGATGAAAGAAAAATATGCAAAATATTGGGGTGATTTTGATGAGTTGAATCAATATGTGTTTCTTGCTCTTGTTCTTGATCCACGGAAAAAGTTTGAGATACTTATTGATTATTTAGAGGTTGTCTATAGAGAGGAGGATCAATACCATAGGGTGGAAGTTGTCACAAAGAATGTGAAAACTCTTTTGTGTGACATTTACAAAGTGTATAAAACGGAGGAAAATGAAGTTAGAGGGGTTGGAGGGTCTCAAGCATCCATTGTTAAGGTTGAACCTTCTTCTCTCTCAGGTCTTACCGAGTTTGAGAGGAAATTGAAGAAGAAGGAGTTGAAGAGAAAAGCAATGAAAGCCGAGATCATACACAATGATGTTGATAGATATATTAGTGATGCTATTGAAGGAGATGATGAAAAATTTGACTTGTTGGGTTGGTGGAGTGAATGGGGTTTCCAAATACCCTATATTGGCCTGCATTGCAAAAGATATTCTAGCTATTCCGGTGTCTACTATACCTTCAGAATCTTCTTTTAGCACTAGTGGGAGAGTCATTAATCCATATCGAAGCTTTCTAAGTCCAAAAATGGTGGAAGCCTTGATATGTGCTTTGATATGTACACAAAGTTGGCTTAGAGGTGAAACAATTGTTTTACATCATGTGCCGACTAATGAGGAGATTGAGATATGAGAAGAAGCGGAAAAAGGTAATAGTTTATTTTTATTATTTCATTTGAGTAAATTCTTTTTTAGTTTATGTTACATATATGGTTTTCTTATCTAATTTTTTGTTTTTCTATTTTGTTTTTTGTTCATATATAAATTTTGGAGATGCCATCTTTATCACATGTGCAAAGTGTTAAGAGTGGTATGTTGCCTCATAAAATAAAACAAATATTTTTTCGAGCATGAGATGATGTTGCAAGAAGGATTTAATCTACTTTACTTCAAAATATTTCGGATTCTTGTTTTGTGATGTATAAACTTTTAACATTGGACTCCATTTGTATTTTGTAATTTATGGACTTTTGAGTTTTACCATATAGAAGTATGAACTATGCAGTATAAACTTTATAATTTATGTTTAAGATGTATGGACTTTAACTATAGACATTCAAACTATTTTTAGTGTTTTGATTGCTTTTGTATACATTTGGTTAGTGGTTATATCGATACATAGTTTTGAAATGCTAAAAGCAATAAAAGTGGATGAGCTGTTAATTTTTTTGTTACAGTTAAATCATGGTCAGAAAATTTTACAGTTTGTACAAAGTTTTTTTTTGTAAAAAATAAAATAAAAAAATAAAAAAAACCGAAACCGAACCGGACCGTCAGTTTGGTTCGTTTTCGGTTTGGCATGTCTAAAAATGGAAAACTGGGCTGAACTTTAATTTCGGTTTGATTTTCGGTTTTGGCCAAAAATCAAACCGAATCAAACCGAACCCACCCCTATTGTAGACATTATATTACAAGAGAGATAAAGCTGAAAATGGAAACATTAGAATTACAAAAAAAAAAAAACACATCAGCCAGCATGGGATGCAATACAAAAGTATAAAATGTTGTACCAGTGCTTGACCTATTATAAAAAAAAGACAACTTGTAAGGGAACTTTTGGCTGCTATCATGTAACACAATGAATATACAAAGAAATGTGTGATTGCCAACAGAAACTTTCTCAACCTAAACTATCCCATAACTTCTCCTATCAGCACAGAATAGAAACGAATCCGTAGAGATTATAAATGTTATCAATAATAGAGCTTAATTTGTCACAAATTTCAAACTACTGTTGGTAAGCGATGCAATTTTGGGCAGTTTTTTTGTAGAGTATAAGACACATTTTTGCTAAGGCCTTCAAATGTCTACTACAGAAGACATTTTTACTAAAACAAAAATGGTAGACACAACGTCAAATGTCTATATAGTATTAAAGGGTTCATTGTTTTATGAATGTTGTCCTTGTTGTGACTATATATTATCACATACATTTTCACAAAAGACATTATAGTTAAAGTCTTCACATGTATGCTCTGATTTTCTACTAAAATGGCTTTCTAAAAACAAAACATCACATATCTACTGTCGACCCTGATGCTATCGCGTTGTTATTGCTGACTCTGATGCTAGCGCGCTGCTACTGCCTACGCTGCTATTGTTCCTTAACGCAAAAACGAAGAGCACAACAAGTTCAACAAAACCTTCACCAATCCACAGAGTCTGATCTCGTTCCTTAACGCTCCCTCACAACCTCTATTTTCAGATGTCTAATCTCTCTCTTTTGAACTCCTCCTCTTTCTCCTGAATCAAAAAAATCATCAACTCCAATTGCCCAATCGCTCTCCAATCCCATAGATCCGATCCAATCTCCCTAGTTCGGTAAGATTTCACAACAAAAATTGAAACAAATTCTCATTACTTACCATCGGAGGTGCTCTGTTGCTGGAAACTTCCTCAATGGAAGCCGATCGGTCTTTCACATCAAAATGAAGCTCGGGATGGTTGGCGTCAGCGACGTCATCCAAGCTTCGGAGACGTTGTCTTCGAGACGTCGACGAGGCGTGATCGTCGCCGTCGAGGCTTCGATGTCGGAGTTGTCGTCGAGGCTTCTGCGTCAGAGTTGTTGTCGAGGTTTCGCTGCCGTCGTCGAGGCAGAGGCTTCGACATCTTCATCAAGGCAGCGTCGTCATCTTCAAGGCTTTGACGTCGAGGCTTCAAAGGAGGCGTCTTTGTGCTTCATGATTCTAAGAGAGAGAGAGATAGAAGAAGAAGATTGGTGGCATATTCATAATTCTATTATGAAAATAGATATTTTAGTTTTTTTAAAGTCAAAATTCGGGCCAGGCCTCCTATTATTAATGTTGGGTTCTTAGCTGTTGTCTTAATTTGTATAAAAAATATCAAAAATAGATTTTTTGTGTATTAAAATTTAGTCATGTGCTACGTAATATTCTAAAAAAGAAATGCTAATAACCTGTATAAAAGGTGTAAACATAATGCATAATATTCTGTAAGGCTCATGAGAAATTACACTATTTTTGCTAAATTTCACCATAACATGAGGCAAAGGATGTTTCAAGTGGATTTTTTGTTGAATTAAAGTCTATTAACATTGTGGACATGTTTTTGTAGATAGCCATTTAAAATTGCAAATTTCAGTATATTTATGGGTTTTTATCATGGCTACACCTACACATCAATAGAATTGTCATTTTTATTATTTATATTTTATCACAACTGCAATGATATAAACGGGGAATATTTTTGTACATAGACAATGAACATATCAGGAAAGGAAAAGAGTGAATAATGTATCATCGCATCATCTTGTAACGTAAACAATCCAGATTATCGATAACCACTGTCTGCGTACCTTTGCACCGTTTTCATCCACTGTTACTTGGACGGGGGTGTCAATCCCTGAACGATGGCCTCCTGAACAGTGATGAGTGCTTTCTCCACATCAACCAATCTTTCATTGTAGCTTCTGATTACATCTGTGAGCACCAATATGGACCGGTGTATGTCTTGTTGGGTTGCTGCTCGATTCAACCTTGAGCTGGAAGAACGCCTCTTCCTAGAATGGCTAGCACCAACTGCTCTACGTGATTGATTTTGTGGTGGCCGATTTACAGATTCCCTTACTGAATCGGATGAAAGAGAAGTGTTGGCTGCCATGTTTTCAATCTGCTCTATCACTTGCCAAACACGATCTGAGGACGAATCTCCATTATTGGGAAGAAGGACGGGAGCATCATTGTTATTTACAGTTGCATGATGTGGATTCATGGTATCGATGAAAATGTAGGGTTAGTTTTCTGAAAGTGAAAGCGGCCGGAAGAAACAGAGAAGAGGAAAGCGACAGGTTGTTTTATACCTGGAAGTCAAATTGGGTCTAGGCTTTTGGGAAAAGCATGTTTGGCCGGACTGCAAATAATTTTCCTGGACATTCAAAACCTAACATAGGACATAGAATAATTGAAAATTATGTGATATCTATGCACACTTTTGCCTTATAAACTGACGCATGTGTTTATGATCATATGAATTTTTGAAGAAGCCTGGGATTATGTGAATCAAAAATACCGATTAAGGTATCAAAGATTGTAACAACATGTTGATGATTTTGAGATAATAATACCATTATAACATGACAATTGCTATATTTATCGATTAAATTTATGACTTTTTAAGGAAATTATGTTTCTGTCTTTCTGTTATATGTCTTGCCCTAATACATATAAGATTGGTTAATCCGTTTCCTTATTAGAATAAATAACATTATTTATAAATCTTCTAAATCATTCGGGAGACTCTATGTAATGCTTAGAGAATGGACCAATACGTGCAATTCTTTTGAATAAGGCTAGGTTAACCACTATTTGGGGAACCACCTATAACCCACGTGACAGCTAATGTGACATACCCCACGTCATCAAAGCTTAATTTCTTATTTTTTATATTTTTCTTAATTACAATAATTCTTTTTTTCTTATTGTTTCTTAATCTTTTTAACCCTTTTTTTTTTTTTTTAATCTTGTGATCTGATCTGCAATTCTGCAAACGTCTTCGAGTTTGGTTAAAATAAACATCTTCATCTAGATCAAAAATCAAAAGATTCAATTATTGTGTTTAGAGCTAGTAAAATTTGTTGATCACTAGAAAACCCCTTTCTGCATGCTCTTCCTAGCTAGTAAAATTTGTTAATCACACTTCTCTCCCTCAGCTTCCTCTAAACCCTATTTTTTTTATCTTGTGATCAAAATGATTTCTTCGATCTGGTAAGAAACCTACCCAACTCCACCATCCTCATATCAAAAAAAAAAAAAAAAATCATCTTCCATTCTCCGGTTCAAGCTATATTAGAAACAAGAGTTCTGGAGATAATTCAAGATCCAAGAAGATCACAAGAACCATGATAAACCAAATTCAAATCCACATCCCATGAACCTTAATTCCAAACATGTTCTTCGTATTTCATACATGAAAAAGAAAAAAAAAACTAACTAACCAAAAAGGAGGCGTGTGAGGAAACCAAAATCAAATAGAGAAGTTGATCAATTGTAAACGAAGTGTGAGGAGGTTCGACAGAAGAGAATATAAGATGTTGCAGAATTTTTTTTAGAATGCTAGACCTCGCGTATGCGAACAGAAGAAAATTGAAGACGTTTACAGAATCACAAGATAAAAAAATAGAGTTTAAAACATAAAATTAAGAAACTAAAAAGAAAAAGGAATTAGCGTAAAAAAAAATATATATATATATATATACACACACCAAAACGATATGGAGCGCACGTGCGCACTGTCCTTAAAGTGCGCACGTCTCTTCGTTCGCCACCGTCCGGCTCCGACGACGGCGCGCCTCCACCCTAACGGACTCCAGCAGCGTCCCCGATCACTTTTCCTCCCCGGTGAGTCCGCTGAATTCCAGTTTTCCGGCGAGATCACCCAAAACTTCAAACAAGATCGATCTCGCCGGGGAGGGAAAGTGATCGGGGACGTTATTGGAGTCTGCTCGGGTGGAGGCGCGCCGTTGTCGGCGCCGGACTGTGGCGAACGGAGAGACGTGTGTGCGCACGTGCGCTCCATATTGTTTTTCGTGTGTGTGTGTGTGTGTGTGTGTGTATATATATAAGAAATTAAGCTTTGATGATGTGGGTATGTCATATCAGCTGTCACGTAAAGTGGGCTCTTGGTGGTTCTTCAAATGGTGGTTCACCTAGCATTACTCTATTTTTTTGCAGCTAGAGACATGAATTGAGTACTACCATATACCCAACCTTTCTGTTAGCATGAGTCATGAAGTTAATTTAGGAATGTAAATTAATTTGTTATTGCTTTTTTATTTTATATGTGTAATACATGTAGTACATAGTACGTAGGGTTTGTACATGTAGTATCTCTATAAATAGCCTCTTCTGTGGGATGAATAATACATCAGAAAATTCATTCTCCAAACCTTGTTATATTTGACTTGGTATCAGAGCAAAGATCCGAAAGGACTTTGTCTCTTTGTTTTTCCGCTGCGATTTCGTTGACGTTTTTCCCAACGATTTTTTATTCTCCGGACGACGTTTTTCCGTTCGGGTGTTTTTTGTTTTTTGTTTTTCCCGTTTCTTCAGAGAGAGTGAGAAAGAGAACGGGAGAGCACGAGGTCTTCCTTCTCGCCGTCCCCTGGCTCGCATCTCCGTCCCCTGGCTCGCATCTCCGTCGTGCCCAGAAGACGCTGGCCTGACTCGCATCTCCGTCGTGCCATCGTCTGCCGCCGATCCCAGAAGCCAGAAGCCGTCTTCCATCTCCGCCCGGAAGCCGTGCCCTAAGCCGGCTGGACTACCCTAGATGCCAGAAGCCGTCGTCTTCCATCTCCGCCCAGAAGACGCCATCTCCGTCGTCATCTCGCCCCAGACGTGACGACGCAAACGACGCGCCCGACCCGGTTCTGCTGCAATCCCGACCCGGCTCTGTTTCTTGCTCAACCCGACCCGGTTCTGCTTCTTACTCAACCCGACCCGGTTCTGCTGCCATTCCGGTTCTGTTTCTTGCTCAACCCGACCCGGTTTGAACTTATCCGACCCGTTTGTGATATATTGTTGCTTTATTGTGGTATATTGTTGTCACTGCATAAACTACTGATTTGGCATTTGTGTTACAATGGGTTCTGGAGAAGAAAGTTATCAGGTCAATGATGTTCAGAAGTTTGAAGTATCAGTCAAGAATTCTGAAAGTGGTTCCTTTGGGGGAACTAAACTAAATGGAACCAATTTCCGAAAATGGAAGAAAATCATGACGGCTCATCTCCGAGGGATGCACAAGATGGGACATGTAACTGGGGTGATTGAGGCTCCTAGTGCAAGTAATGTTGCTGCTTACACTAAGTGGGAAGATGATGATGGTCTTGTGATGTCAGTTTTGTATAAGGCCATGAATGAGGAAATAGTTGACCTGGTGGAGCAATGTGATACTGCGCAGGCAATTTGGAAGACATTGGCAGATTTATATACTAATGAGTCTGACTTCATACAGGTTCATGAGTTGATGTGTACTGCTGCAGCAATGCAACAAAATGGGCAGCCAGTGGCGCAGTACTTCACCAAGCTGAAGAACATTTGGGCTGAAATTGATGTGAAACGTCCTTGCAAGATCAAGAATCAGGAGGATCTTGTTTGGTACCTAAAGGAAAAGGAGCTTGAGCGAGTTCATCACTTCTTGAGAGGCCTTGATGCAAAACATAACAGTGCCAAAGGAGAGCTGCTCAGAATGACATAACCTCCTAGCTTGACTACAGCTTTCACATATATCCGTAAAGATGAGTCTCAGCAGGAAAGCCTTACTCAAGCACAACTTGAAGTCTCTAGTCTCACTATTCAGGCAAGAGCACCAGCACCACTCCTTCAGCAATCAAGTTCCGTTCCACTCCACAGGCAAGGACCACCACCAGGCTTTGAGAATCAACCTCGTTCTACTTGCTCTTACTGCAATGGTGACCATGCTCGTGAATCTTGTTGGAAGTTGTACCCCCATCTTAGGCCTAAAAGGCCTACATATCGTCCCAAGGCGAAAGCAGCTATCCAGTTAGTCCAGGAACCAGACATCTATGGGGTGGTCGGATGTGATCATCATACAGCAGGAGGTGCCACACCCTCAGCATCTGTCGCTAGTCGTGGCAAGATAGGTATGGCCTTAAATATTTCTCACTTTGTTGGTGGTGATACATGGATTATTGATTCAGGTGCTTCCGATCATATGACTTATGACAAATCTTTTTTTAATGAATTATCATCTCCACCTGTACCTTATGTTACTAATGCCAACGGTGAGGCCTTCCCTGTTTTAGGAAAGGGGTCAGTTCGTATCACTCCCACAATGGTGCTAAAGAATGTGCTATATGTACCTGCTTTATCCCATCATTTGATATCTGTCCCACAGTTGAATGTTGAATCCAAATGCTCTGTGACCTTTTTACCTATGTATGTGATTTTTCAGGATCTTCTCACTGGGGAGTTACTAGGTCGGGGGTATCTGAGGGGCAGGTTGTTTCATCTGGATCAGACGTACGTAGGGGAGAAACCAGGAGCACAGTCCCGGACGGCTTTAATGTCCAATTCTGACAAGCTAAGTGAAGTTTGGTTATGGCACCGTCGCTTAGGGCATCCATCTTTTAGTGTTATGAAAAAATCCATGCCTTCTTTGTTTTTTGGTGTGGATGAGTCAGTCTTACATTGTGAAACATGTGTTTTGGGCAAGAGTCATCGCTCAACTTATTCATCTCGTATTTCTAATAAAAGTGTCATTCCTTTTGAATTAATTCATTCTGATGTTTGGGGACCTTCAAAGGAATCCACTGTGTCTGGTATGCGATACTATGTGTCATTTATTGATGATTGTACACGTCTTACTTGGGTTGTTCTTCTTAAAACTAAGGATGAGGTTTTTCCGGCTTTTCAAGCCTTCCTTTCTGAAGTCCAAACGCAATACAATGCCCAAATTTGAATTCTTCGCTCTGATAATGGGGGGGAATATGTCAATCGTGTCTTTCAGTCTTTCTTACAAACACATGGGATTATCTACCAGAAAACGTGCCCTTACACACCTGAACAAAATGGGGTATCCGAAAGGAAAAATCGTCATTTACTTGATATGGCTCGTTGTATTCTCTTTAGTGCCCATTGTCCCAAGAATCTATGGGGTGATGCTATCTCCGCATCTACCCATCTCATTAATCGTCTTCCTTCTACTGTCCTCCAGGGAAAAGTACCATTTGAGGTACTAGCTTCTTATGTCTCTTTATCTTCCTTTCATAATCTCCCAGCTCGTGTTTTTGGTTATGTTGCATTTGTTCATATCCCAAAGAGTCAAAGGTCAAGTAAATTGGATGCCCGGGCGATTAAGTGTGTGTTTGTTGGCTATGGGGGCCATCAGAAAGGGTACAAGTGCTATCATCTACCTACTAGGAAGTATTATGTCACTATGGATGTTACTTTCTTTGAGGATATGAGCTATTACACCTCTTCTGATACTGCTCTTCAGGGGGAGAACTCATATTTTGAAGAGCTGTATCATGGAGAGGGGGAGACAGGTCATTCAGTTGAGGTTACAGATACATCAGAGGTTCAGGGACAAGAAGATGACAGACAGGCACCACCAGATGATTCTGGTATAATTGCTCCAGAGATTCAAGAGTCCGACACTGCAAGTGTTCCTGCTGCAACCGTTAGTGTTCCTGTTGCAACCGTTACTGCCCCTCCTTCCTTGCCTGATGTTACTAATACCCCTGACTCATGTCTCCCTGGTACAGAAGATCTTCCATCTGAGGTTAGTAATTCTATTGGGGTTAATACTAGTGATGCTAATAGTAGACAATATGTGTTACCAAATAGGTCTACTCGGGGTAAACCAGCAAAAAGGTATGAACCTACCCTTCAAGCCAAAACTAAGTATCCTGTGACAAATTTTATGTCTACCAAGAGATTGTCTAAGTCATATGAATCATTTGTGAATCAAATATCTGCTGTATCAGTACCTAACAAAGTGCAGGATGCATTGGGAGATCCAAAATGGAGAAAAGCAATGGATGAGGAAATGGAAGCATTACAGAAGAACAATACTTGGGAGCTTGTATCTCCACCACATGGAAAGAAGGCTGTGGGATGTCGCTGGGTGTTTACAGTGAAGCATAATCCAGATGGGTCAGTGAGTCGATATAAAGCACGTCTGGTAGCAAAGAGATTCACCCAGACATATGGCATTGACTATGATGAGACATTTGCACCAGTTGCAAAGATGAACACTATTCGGGTATTGCTCTCTCTTGCTGCTAACTTAAACTGGCCTCTTAAACAGTTTGATGTCAAGAATGTTTTTCTTCATGGAGAACTTATAGAGGAAGTGTATATGGATCTGCCACCTGGATATAAAACTGCTCCTTCAGGTATCTTTGTGTGCAGATTGAGAAAATCTTTGTATGGTCTTAAACAATCACCTCGTGCTTGGTTTGGAAGGTTTTCACAGTTCATGAGGAAGATTGGTTATAAGCAGAGTAACTCAGACCACACATTGTTTCTCAGACATCAACAAGGGAAGGTAACAGTTCTGATCATATATGTTGATGATATGGTTGTTACTGGTAATGATACTGTTGAGATGGATAGATTGCAAAAACAGCTAGCCACAGAGTTTGAGATGAAGGACTTAGGTGCACTCAAGTACTTCTTGGGCATTGAGGTAGCCAGGGGGAATGAAGGCATCTATCTGTGTCAGAGGAAGTATATACTTGATCTATTAACAGAGACAGGTATGTTGGATTGTACTCCAATTGATACTCCTATTGAGCAGAATCATCGATTAACAGAGTATCCTGATCAGGTACCTACCGACAAGCCTCGATATCAGAGGTTAGTTGGACGTCTGATTTATTTAGCACACACCAGACCTGATGTTGCATACGCAGTAAGTGTGGTGAGCCAGTTCATGCATAATCCCAGTGTAGATCATATGGATGCCGTTGTAAGAATTTTGAGGTACTTGAAGTCCGCTCCAGGGAGAGGAGTAATGTTTTCTAGGCACAGCAATATTCTTGAGGTATGCGGTTTTACAGATGCAGACTGGGCTGGAAATATTACAGATCGGAGGTCTACATCAGGATACTTTACCTTTGTGGGAGGTAACCTTGTTACTTGGAAGAGTAAGAAGCAAAAGGTTGTGGCTCGGTCTAGTGCTGAAGCAGAATATAGAGGTATGGCTCATGAAGTGTGCGAGTTGTTGTGGCTGAGGAGTGTGTTACGAGATTTGGGTGTTAAACCCAAGTGTGCTATGCAGCTGTATTGTGACAACAAGGCAGCTATCGATATCTCACAGAATCCTGTGCAACATGATCGTACTAAGCATGTGGAAGTTGATCGTCACTTCATAAAGGAGAAGCTAGATGCTAAAATCATTAGCTTTCCTTTTGTCCCTACAGAAGAGCAACTTGCAGATATACTCACAAAAGGAGTTTCTAAGAAGGTCTTTTATGACTCACTTAGCAAGTTGGGCATGGTTGATGTATATGCGCCAACTTGAGGGGGAGTGTTAGCATGAGTCATGAAGTTAATTTAGAAATGTAAATTAATTTGTTATTGCTTTTTTATTTTATATGTGTAATACATGTAGTACATAGTACGTAGGGTTTGTACATGTAGTATCTCTATAAATAGCCTCTTCTGTGGGATGAATAATACATCAGAAAATTCATTCTCCAAACCTTGTTATATTTGACTCTTTCAACGTATGTACATAATATATGTATTAACTGTTCTGTATATCACCTCGCCATCCTGTTCGCATCTCTGAGTTCGGAACATGAAGCTCAGTAGCCGGAAATTCAACTTGACAAGCATGCAATATGGCTGCTTCCCCCAACTCTGTAATATCTGTGCGGTTTGAACGGGTTAAATTTGAGGAGCCTATTGAGTAGCTGCTGCAGCTTGCTGACCGCTCAACCTGATCACCCAAATTCTTGTTTTTAAAAGTATGGGAGCTGAGGTCTTTATGGTCAAACACTTTGAGCATAACCCTAATTCCTTTGTGCCCATAACTCTGTATGAATGAGGCTACAAATATGATGAGGGCTAATAACGAAGCAACACCAGCAATAAGGAAAAGACCCCAAAACCTATCAAGGCCAAGACTGCTAGAATCAGACACCATGGGGTTGCTATCTGAACAAGCTGTTTCGTTCCCGAACCATTTCATTTCAAGCTGCTTCATCAAGTCACCCTCAGTGAATTGCAGAATCGACCTTGATACATCTGGTACGAGAGAGGAACTTTTCGGAAAAACCTATATATGTACAAAAGATATATTAGCAACGTACATTTAATTAATAATTTCTCATATATGCAAGTGTATTATGGGAAAGAGAAGTCTTACAAAGGCAAATCCATCGGTTTTCATTATGGGACCTATCATGGTGTAATTGGAGCAATAATTTGCAAGAAAGAGCTTCATATTTGGTGTTTCGTCAATGGCTGCAGCAATACCCCCGTTTTCACTCCCGTTTATCAAAAGTTGGTTGCACTCTTGTGCAGATTTATATATCCTAATATTGGAAGCATTGAAACCATGCCGTAATAGGTCGCAGACAAAAGAACCATCCAGGCAGCCCACATACTCCTTAGTATTGCTTATTACATGGCTTATATTTCTATAAGTTGGCTCAAGCTTTTGCACCGTTAGCAGTGAAGTCAGACTCGCTGTGTAGCTTTGAGTCAATATGAGCACCACAAATACCCACACTATCACCACAAACCTAGCCAAGTTGCTAACCACTCTCTCCCCTGTAAAAGAATCGATCAAGGAAACTAAATTAAACTGAAGAAAATAGTACGATTGATTATGTATTGCAAGGAGAGCTTATAATGAGGACCAAGTGAAGACTTTCAAATGAACGGTTAGATTACATGCACATAAGAATTTGTAAATATCAATTAGAAGTTAAAACATTCATCCAACCATTCATTTGAAAATCCTTACTTGGTCCTCATTAGAAGCTCTCATATGTATTACATAATAATGTATTATAACTTACGCTGTGCAAAAACCATTGTTGAGAAAGAGAACCAAAGGCCTGTGCCAACTTGATGTGTGCGAGGGCCGCGAAAATCTTCATTTACTCGGTGTTCCAGAAGCCAAACCACAAAACCAACGAAGACAAAGGAACAAAAACTAGCAAGCCACAAGTCCCATGTTAAAGGCTTCAAGAAAATCCATGCATTTTTAATCCGGTTTTTATCTTTCATCGGCACCACCATTACTACACCGGATTCAGTATATGGCAATGTAAAGTCCACATACAGTGACCTGTTTGCTCTAATTGTTGAATCTGCTGCCAAAGCATCAAATTCCTGTACATTAAGAAAGATGCCTTTTCGCCATCAGCAAATTATAAGCAAGAGTTACTCAGTAAATTTGATTTCTACGTACATACCCCAAGAAAAACATGATAGACCAAATCATCATAAGTGCCGGCAGAGCTGCCATTAGAATATGCAAAGGGAATAAACTCATAAGGGACGGCGTAAGGTAGTCCTTCCATTACAGCATTAAAGACGTCGATGCAGAATCCAGTAATAACATCTGTTGTAGTATTAGAGCTATTATCATGTACCACCTTCACAAACTCTGTAAAACCATTCTTCACTGGAACACCAACTTTAAGTATCTTTCCGTTTGTCGGGATCTCCCATCCCTTAGGGATGGAGACATGTTCTCCCGGCCACATGACCAACCCCAAATTCGGTACAGATGTGTCTGTCGAATTAATGATCAGGTTTCTCACAAGTCCATTCTCGGGTGTCCAAAACCCAATTGGTCTTGCTCCAGCACCATTCACATTCAATATTTCAAACACGGAAGATTGTAATTGTCCGTTATCAAAACTGAAATTTCCAGCAAGGCCTGTAAATTCAGTCTTTGCCAAGGATCGGCTAAGCTGATAACCATTTTGAGACACCCCCAAAGTCTCCAAATCTGCTGATGAGGTTGTGGAAGAAATGGTGGTTTGGTAGACAAAACTTGTAGTCCCAAGTTCTTCAACCGCCATGGCTAATGCATAAGCAGCATCATATGCCCAAAGTGCAACAACATCAAGTTCAACATCGATGATGTTTGGATTTTGTTGGTGGAACTGCTTTTTCCATTGATCTCTAAAAGCGATCAGTTCTTTTGTTTTCGGCACATAAGTCCTCACCCCTAACGCGCCTTGCATTGAACTGATGACTGAAGCATTTGTTGAACTCAGAAGATTGCTTAACCCATCTGTCATGATCCATACATAGCCTTCATTCATCATTCCTAGCTTTTGTGCCTTAGCAAAAAGCCGAGAGCCAAGAGGGCCAGGCATGTGCACAATGAAGACTCTAGTTTGCATTGTCATCAACTTGTAAAGCTCTTTTTCAATTTGATCATCAGTTGCTGACGGAGAAATGGAACTTCGATAAGGAACACGAGCTTGAACAGTCTGCAAGGCATCGATCAAGTATGGTAATACTCCATTGCCATACTCATTGTCAATATAGATCGGCACAGCTTCTCTCCATCCAAAAGCTTTGATAATTGCTGCTACGGCTTTGACTTGAGAGGAATCAGTTTGTGCAGCTCGGAAAAAATATGTACTTGGAAAGGAAGTGAGGGAAGGACTTGTTGCTGAAAATGAGATTATGGGAACTCGTGCTTTTTCTCCAAGATCAATTACAAAATTGGTTTGCATGGATGATTTCGGTCCCAAGATTGCTTGCACTTGAACATTCTTTATGAGGTCCACAGCTGTATGTTTGATTTAATAGGAAACAAGAAGAAGCGCCAAACATTAAAATTGTTAATAATTAAGTTTCAAGATTTAAACTGGCATTGGATGATTTCAAAAAAGCTTGTATTAGAGAAAATATCATCACCTTACCAACTCCACATGCAGAGAAAATCAAATAATCATAGATCCTAGTTAACACAGTTATTAATTTTAAAATAATTTCAAATTAGGTTTCCCAGCAGTTTTATAGAAATTGAATTATAGTTAGGTTAGTCCTACATGCATGAAACAAGAGTGGTTGAATATGAACTCATATATGATCTTTCGATCCATGCACACCGGCTACAATCGACAAAATCACAGAATTATTCGAAATGAAAGTATAGGGGGAAGTAGAGAGAGAGAGAGAGAGAGAGAGAGAGAGACCTGCAGCAGCGGCTTCGACAACATGACCTCTGGAGTCCCTAATGCTCAAAACCAGCCTCGTTCGAGTGTTGTTACCACGAGACCTGTAAAAATCCGAGATGGCCATTTCGATGCAGCTCAGCCTAACTTTGGAACTTACAGCCTCAAGGTCATCAAGAATCACACCAACATTCACTGACACGCTCGTCTTCTGTCCCATCACCAACACAAAACTTGAAGATACAAAAAAGATGAGGGAAGAAATGACCAAGCTTGATGTAGCCATCCTCTTCTTCATCGTACCTTTGGTTTGCAAACTTGCAGAAGACTTTCATTCAAGTGTGCATATAGGATTGGTACGTAATAACCTGGCTCAGATACATGAATTATTCGCGATTAGATATTAATTAATTGATAAGAGTAATTTCTTCTGATTAACTAGGACTCCACGCTTGTCATAATGTGTTGGAGTGTCTCAAACTCAAAGCTATATTTATTCAGAAAGCTAATTCTTCAGTAAATCCGTTTACCTTGACCAAATCAAAGTACTAACACGACTTAATTATTAGAAATACTCTTAGGAAAGCACTCAGTGATTACTTCTCTCTATCTTCTTGTTTTTCGTTTTGTTTTCTCTTTTCAGTATATTCATTGAACGTTCTCTGTTGGCAAATTTTCAACAACGAAACCTCAAATCCTCAATACAATATTTCTTAATTGCTGCTCGGTTTGATTGTATGATTGATAGCTAAGTCCAGTCATTGACTTTTGCTTATCATATTATTATGTTTCTTTCATTTGCTTCCTTTTACCTTTGAGAAGATTCTCCCTTGGACGCGTACTCGGTCGGAAAGGGATTATATAATCTAACGTTTAGTTTAAATCCTAATTTATTCTTGGAGGTTGGGGATGAAGCGTTCTGACATGACGACTCCTCGGTTCAGAATATGTTTGAAGATATCAACATTGATACTCTAAAATAAAAATAAAAAAACAAAAATATAAAAAAACATCTTGTAGAAATTTTTAGCTAATTTACAAAAAGATCAAGGTACAGTTAGTGCCATCATCTTATTAATACGCCATGTATATGTACAGTGAGATGAATAGTATGTCTCACGACTCAAATTTTATTATTCAGGATGTGTTTTATGAACATTAGTTTTATTTTGATTCTAAGACATACGAGTCTTGATTAATGGTGGGTCTCAAACGCCTCTGCAATAGTGAATTAGGGTTTTTGTCATGTTTCTTTTTCTCCTCTTCTATTTGATTTGATCCTCTTCTTCTTTTTTATTTATTTAGATAATTTAAGAAATTGTATCATTAAATTATTCAAAATTCACGTCACTAATATTGATAAACAAAAGTGTTGATGTGGCAAAAGCAATATCATTTGGGATTCATATTTTGAAAAAAAAAAAATATATATATATATATATATATATATATATATATATCTTTTGTTTATTGAGTTTTGCTCTTATTGAGGTTTTTTTCTTCCTTTTTTCAAAAAAGTTTGGAACCCAACCTAACAAAATATATTTAAAACGGTTTTATTAATGAAAGCTTGAGGGCAACCGCACAAGTCATTTACTCAATATATATATATATATATATATATATATTTAAAACCACCCCATCGGGTTTTAGCACAAACGGTGAACCGTGGAACATTTAGCTAAGACTTGATTTCAATTTCACTTCAAACAGCTAGTGCAATTAGGAAAGGATCTATGCCAAACCCTAACTATTTCTCTTTTTTCTTTCCATTCGATGAAAAGTACATCATTAGGTCTTAGGCCTTAATCGATTGAAAATTGAGTTATTGATAGGTTTTTGAAGAGGTTTTTTTTTTTTTTTTAATTTCATATCCACCTTCTGGATGTAGTTTTAAAGTTGTTTTTTCAATTTAAATGTAGCTTAATTTAGTCGTTGTTATGTGCTTGTATGGGTTTAAGACTATTCATGCTTGACTGTTTTGATCGTCATGATTTTTGATCAATGGAAGTGTTTCCTTTCCCTTAAAAAAATTCACTTCCATCAACATCTATCCATTCAGACTCAACTTATTTTATCCATATTCATCAATTGTCATGTGCATATATGTAAGTGATATGAGTTTTTAGTTCGAGTTGAAGTCAAGATTGCCTCCAGTCATTAATTTGTTTTCGCCACCTTAGACTTCAATCCTCATTGACCCGACTAGCACCTTAATTTGTTTCATATATGGCGATTCAATTTAGTTTCTACTCTTTCATTTTTTTAAGAAGTAAATAATTTATAAATAGAAGTTTTTAGGACAACCAGAGTTTACAATGTAAAGAGCAAGACTCTTGAAGCCTTACTAGGAAGTCTATCATTCTAATACATAAGGAATCACTTGAATGACCAAGATTATCAATAGCATTAGCCACAAAATTAGCTTCACGAAAAACATGTTTAAAGCCAATAGAATCAAATGTAGTCAACATATGTCTAATATGTTGAACTAGCGTGATCAATCACTAAGGTGGATCAACTTGATCATCCATTGATTCAATTACCAACTTGGAATCTCCCTCCACTTCAAATTTTGTAATGTAATACCCCGGAAATTTAATGTTAGTTTCTAATATTATTTGGGAATTTTTGAGTTAGAAGTTAGTGTGTTTTGAGGTTTGAAGGAAG
The DNA here is from genome assembly GCA_009720345.1 of Fragaria iinumae. Lineage (NCBI taxonomy): Eukaryota > Viridiplantae > Streptophyta > Magnoliopsida > Rosales > Rosaceae > Fragaria > Fragaria iinumae. Next base: position 12,101,744 of record CM019118.1, on the reverse strand, counting down.
AGCGGAGGTGTTTGGATACATAACTTACCGAAACGATTTTATGGCTTTGAAGGGCCAAAAGTTGACCTTTTTTTCTGTAAGTTATTTGTGAAAACTTCCTTCATGAAATTTGTAGAGTTTGTCGATACGAGTTCGTAGACACGTGTCACGCGTAAAACGGATGTCGTATGAGAAAGTTTTGGTCAACAGAAGTTCGTGACATTACGGGAATGTGAGTTAAATAGTAGAGTTTTCCTTTGGGTCCTCATAAATTTCAAAACCTTTATTTCATCCCCTCTCCATCTCTCTCTCCGTCCCCGAGAGAGTCCAAAATTCCCAGCTGACCCGACCCGGACTTTCCGGCGCCGTCCGACGCCGCCTGACCACGCCACCGGCCCGAATTGACTCCTCTTCTCCTTGCCTTCATCCTCCTCTAGCTGGTTCACGCCGATTCAGTCCCGAAGTGGTGACCCGAAGCTAGGAAGTTCGGCTTGGAGACCGGTCGGGATTCTCGCCTCCGACGGCGGCGACACGGCTTGGAAACGGTCGGGATAGAAGCCCCTTGGCATCCTGGTTCGACTTCGGGTAGTCTTGAAGCTCGACTCACGACGGATAGTGGTGGTGACGGATTCCAACTTCCCGGCGAGTTTTCCGGCGTTTTCCGGTGTTTTCCGGCTGATTGGGATGAAACTTCAGGTATAAAAGATGTTTCCTTTGCTTCAATCTACAGGTTTGCTGTTGGAAGTTTGTTGAGATTTTGAGTTTGGTAGGGTGGCGCGTGAGGCCCACTCGCCGCCGCCTGTGGTGGCGCGTGGCGGCGCGTCTGGCAGGGTGTGTAGGTTTTGTTGCAAGGGTTAGCTAGCTCTTGTTGTTTTGAGCATGATGATATATTATAGGCTAGGTTGAGATCATGTAATGCTTAGTTGTTAGAGTGTTTTCGTTGATGTTGTTGAGTTTGTGAGTTAGGATGTAGGAGTAGTTTTTGGCAGTTGCAGGAGGTGTTATTTTGGGGATCGAAGACCTTGGGAGGTCTTGAAGGAGAGTTTCCCTCCTTTGGGCAAACCTTCGGGTTTAGTTTTGAGCTAAGAGGACAAATGTTACTTTTTAGTTGGTTGGTTACTAAGTTATTATTTTGTGCTAATTAGGTGACTTGTGGAGTGTGGTTTTAAGTTTTATGCTTGTATTGTGCGTGTGAAGACGCAGCTGGATTGAGGTGAGTAAAATCTCACCAAGGTTCACTTTGTGACCTTTTTACTTATGGTGGTTATGATGATGATATGATGATGATTAGATGATGATCATGGTAATTATATGATGATGATTAAATGATGATTTTAGTGATGATAATGTTGATGAAAATGTTGGTGATTATGTGATCATGATAATTATATGATGATGATTAAATGATGATTATGGTGATAATATGATGATGATTAAATGATGAAGATGATGTTTTGATTTAAAAATTATGTTTACCTTTTGTTTGTTTTAAAATATATGAACTTGATCGCCAACGGCTCATGGTGCTCATGGTAAGTGAAAACAAGTTTTCTTTTAAAAATATAATCTTTTAAATGAACTTTTGTTCATGTTGGTGCCTTAGTGGTGAATGTGTGCATTTGTGGTGAATGTGTGTTTTTGTTGTGAATTGGTGCCTTAGTGGTGAATGTGTGCTTTTGTTGTGAATTGGTGCCATAGTGGTGATAATATGCCATAGTGGTGATTGTATTGCATTAGTTGTGGATGTGGTGCCTTAGTGGTGATTGTATGCATTAGTTGTGGATGTGTGTGCCTTAGTGGTGATTGTGTGTATTAGATTAGGAGCCTTCGTGGTGAACCGGAAACCAAGCCTTGGCCGGGTGAATGGTTACGGTCAGTATAGAGCTCTAGTCTGTCTATTGGTACTTCATGGGGGATGACTAAGTGTTGACGAACCCATGAGTACGCGTTTGTTTGGTTACTTATGGGGGATGACTAAGTGTTGGCGAACTCATAAGTAAGAGTAGAGAAATGATTGTGTGATTTTCTTATGTGTTGTCATTTAAATTCATTGTTTTAAGTATCTCCTGAACTATGTTTGTCCGCAGGAGATTCTTTAATCTTAACTGTTTGATTTTTAGTGGAATTCCTGAACTACGCTTTTTGCAGGATTTCATTTATGATTTGAGTGATTGTGATTTGTTGTGTTTCCTTAATTATTTCTTTTGAATTCTCTTGTTTTTCGGTGATTCCTGAACTAAGCTGCTAATGCAGGAATTATCAGTTTTATCTTTTGTTCATGTGTTTTACTTTGTTGGTAGAAGTATTTAGTTATTTTGAGATTTACTCATACGAGCTTTTTAGCTTACCGGGTTTGTTGTTTACAACCCGGTGCACCATTTCCTGGTGTAGCGCACTGTATGGAGATGGAGCCTATATAAATAAGAGGTATAGAGATCCAAGAGAACAATGTTGATGCAACTCAGTCCATCTTCCTACACTGCGTATCAAAGTCAAGAACCACATGAACATTGACAGGTGCTGCCATGGCCCAGATCAGAAAGAGTTACTACTACACAGCATAAGAGAGACAAAAACCAGGCTTCTACAACTCTTGAATATCATGCTTCAATCTCCTTGTATGGTTTTAGCAGTTCATTCAGGACATCGAGCAATCAGAAGGATACTCCACAATAAATAAAAGAAGAAGACTTCAGTGTTTTGCCTAGTGCTATGTCCCAACAAATATCGATGTTTGGCTCATTCATTGATATAACATGGCATGGAGCCTTCCTGGTAAAGATGTATGCTATGTTTGAAATATCAAACATTAAAGATTCATTTGTCTAATGGTCTTATGTCGTATCAACTAAAAGCTTATACCATTCGGCAGCAAGAAAAGGTCAATACCTTTGATAAAATCAAAGTATACATATAATTGATATAAGCACTAGTCAACATTGCTCATCAATCAGTATGTGCTGGGAGGTGTATGTGTGCTAAGTACGTTTCATCTTTTCCATGGTTTTCAATCTTTGTATTTGAAGCACATAATTAACCCTTATTACCCCATGCTATGTATATAAGCAATGATGGAAATAACTGCAGAAACAGAAAAGAGAGCGTAAGAAAGAGCCAAAATCGTGGTTCTCCCTATGTGTCCATAAAAGGATTCAACAATAGTTTACCTTGGAAAACAAAAATTAGTAATACAACTGGTCCTCTTCAAACCCTGTTGAAGTTATATACCATATTTTCTTGTGAGGAGAAATTCTATAGATTGTTCTTATAGGGAAATGAAATCAGATTTATGCCAGTTAGGAACCTGCATTGTTGTTATTGTCAAGACCCACCCCAAATTTCATCCTGAAATCCGAGGTAAGTCTTGCGGGGTCCACCTCCAAGGAAAATTTACCAAAAAGCTAGGTAAACCTCCCTTGAAAATGGACAACCCTAACCTAGAAAACTAAAGAGTTATTTTCCTAAATATTATTAAGCATCCTCCAAATCAACCCACAATTATCCGAAAGTGAGAATATAACAATTACAAACTTCGTATATTCTAAAATAAAACATAAGTCTTAGCACACCACCAGAAAAATTATACGATAAACCCCAAAGAGTATTCAGAGCTACTAAACACTAGAGGAGCCGGAAAATACCCTAGTAGGTTAGGTTAAACAGGTAACCTACTGGTGAAATGTGGTTGAGAAATGGGTAACTATGCCTCGTCGTCTCCTACTCGTACTAACCCGAACTCTGCAAACTGGGCATTTTTAAAACGAAGAGCCCAGGAGAAAAACATTCGCAAAAATTAGAGTGAGTGGACAAAAATAAATAAAGAAAATAATTTTCAACATTTATGCTTTCCCAATTTTATTTCAAAGAAAACGAATGCATGCCTCAAACGATAAATCTCTTATCTCATTAATATCGAGCCTCTACAGCTTAAAACTATATATCAAAATATGTATGTATTTACACTCGCCCATACTCCCTATATAAATTAATAATAATCTATATAGGGCTACTACGCTCTCGTCCAACGCTCAGGTCACGCCTTAATGCGGTGATACACTACGCCATTAAGGTGGACAGACGGGTGTATAAATATGTGCCCATACCCCCTATATGAATTAAACACTCATGTAGGGCTACTACGCTTGCGTCCAACGCTCACGTCACACCATAATCCAGTTATATACTATGTCATTAAGGTGGACAGACACATATGACTAGCTAGCATTTATATACATACTCTGCTCATAAATATATTATAATTTACCGAAAATGGGATTTTTGGTAACTCACCACAATGAGTACAATCGTCAAATAAAAATGACGTCCAATGCTCCAACCAAATAAACAATTGCATGCACATTATTTAAACCAAGAGTCCACTCACAAATTAGGCCTAAGCTTGAAGTCGGTCTGAAGCCTCTTCTGCTCGAGCTTCCTCACGTCCTGATCCAAGAACATAATTAAATTCTCAACTATATACGAACGCTTATATAAAAATAGGCAAAATTAAATGTGGCCTTATCTACTCTCATTCTTGCCCAACTTTGCAAATCTTAAAATTGATACCGTCAAAACTTCACCACAAATACCGGCGGCCTTAAATCCACATTCTACGGCCGAAACAACAATAATCTAACGGTCGGATTCTATCCCAATTAACGGCCAAAATACCAAACTTCGAAAAATCTCAAACCTATCCAAAATTCCTCTAAAAATTCCAAAATTCACATCATTAACCTCCCCTTAATATTCCACATCTAAAACCATAAAAATCCCCCTAACAGCGGCGGCTCTGCCGGTAGCGGCGGCCGACTTCGGCGACCTCCAATATCTACCAAATTTTAACGGCATCTTACTCTCAATCTCCTCTACAACTTTCCTAACTAGCACAAACACCAATTCCAAGCCTAACTATGCCAATCGAACGAAAACATCTAATAAGCCCTAGAATTTCAACTTCATATTTTTCCTTACCTAGCTCAAGAGGGAGGGAGTCCTTTAGAGGGGTTGCTGCATGGGAGGAGGGCTTTCCAACGAGCCAAGTGGCTCTGGCTATGGTGGCCGGAGGAGCAATTTCTGGCGACGGGACAGTCAGGCTGCTAGAAGCGGTTTCCTCCCGCTCGGCGGCGTCCCGCGCACGGTCACCGGCCCGGGAAGAGAGAGGAAGCGGAGGGGGTCCGAACGAGACCGGTCCGGCGGTCTCTGGTGGCCGGACGGCGGCGAACGATCGGCTGGAAGTTACGGCAGCGGGAGAGGGAGAGAGAATCGGGAGGGAGGAGAGAGAAGAGAGAGGAGAGAAATGATTTTTGGGCTTTTTCCAAACCGGCCCAACTCCTTATACTTACCAAATAAAACCCAACTTCAAAATTTAAACACCCCAAAATAATACCCTAATAAAACTTACATTTACTAGCTAAAATATACCATTTTTACCGTCGTTACGTTTTTCTCCTACGAATAATTCCTTTGAAATAATCGTCCCTCAATACTCCTCTAGGGACCTTTGAAACTATACACTCATTTACAAAGACGATAAAACTTTTATTAATACCATACTAATAAATAAGATAAAAATTATGAGTCGGGGCGTGACAGTTATGGTCTTGTCCCTCATTATTTGACTGCTATTAACAAATGGACATACTTAAGGAGCTATATCACATGGCGTGATTCGATGCGAGTCTAACTAAACATTATGAAGAGATGAAAAAAACAAAAATGTAAGGACCACACAAGGATGACTAGCTATCTAAATCGAAGATATGGAACAAAACCAAACAAAACATCTGACTTCCTGTTATGAATAGCCCTCAATTACTTCACAAGAAATCAATATTCCAATCAAGGTAGCCTTTATCTGCAAGAAATGGTTGTCTTCTTACCCTTTTGTTTCTTAGATATATATTGAGTCAATGCATACACATATTATATATATGACTAAAAAAGGGAGGACTAGACTCATATTAAATTAAACTGCATACCCAACCTGAAAAATGCAAGAGTGATTTATGGGTCAGCCATTTCATCAAGCACCTGGAAGGTGCAATACCACTTATTTGAAAGCCCTAATGGAGTCCCTGTCCTTGGACATTGAATTTCGTTATGGATTTGAGGTTATGACTTCCTCTGTTCTCAAACAGCATATATAATTGATCAAAGGAAAGCACCATGAAAGCAGAGATATTTTGACAAACAAGAATGACTTGGAAGATGTCGAAGTTCTCACCTCCAGGACTTGCGCGTTACTACAAAAGGAGACCACATGAGCTCTGAAACAAGTCTGGGTGTCATTGTTTGGAGGCTTATCTGAGACTTCAACACCGGCTTGGTTACGCTGATAAATCAAGAGTTCACCTCTATAGAATGTCTCGAAATGAAAAGTGAGCGTGTAAAGAAAGGAAGAAGGGTAATTTATTTTTTTTATCAAACAAACAACCGAGATCTTATTTTTATACCTCTAAAGATGTTACTTGAACCTCTCTACTTAATGGACCTCTAATACACTTTTATGATAAGTATTTGCACCTCCCCCATTTTCTAAAAATATCCATTATCCAATAAAAAGCAAACCACTAATGAAACAAAATTCAATTTGATAAAAAAATTTGAAGGTTTTCTAGAAAAAATAAAAATATAAAACAAAAGTTTTCAAGTGATTTATATATTTAGATCTTAAATCTTATCAGAATAATCAAAATTTATAATCGTTTCTTGCTGTTCCTTTCATCTTCTTAAACAAAATTCGCATCATCTTCTCTCTATGTTTATTTTTTCTTTTGTGATACATCATTTGTTTGCTTTTGAATCCAATTTAATTTACTTTTTTGCGAACCCATAATTATATGAAACCATGTATCAGTTTCATAACTATATAAAATCTTAATCTATATTGAAGGTGTATTAATTGTATGTGGAAATGATAAGAAATTTTTAATGCGTCTTTATTGGTAATTTGATACGAGTTGATAAAATCAACAAACACTCTGAGAAAAATAAGAGGTCCAAGTGCCAATTTTAAAAGTATGAATAGAAACTATCTAACCACATTTAAATAAGCATTAGCTGGATCAAAGGGTGTAGATTAATGTGGTTAGCTACTCACATAAGAGGGGAACGTTTTGGAAAGACCATACTTGTAACCTCATCAAATTAGCAATAATTCGCGGATGTAATGAATGCTGTAATTGATCTAACAACGGATACAATTGTGTACAAGTGGTGAAATCACTGTACTGAAGTATTGTTGAGAAGCAGTGCTTTATGCTTCTGGCATTGCAAAAGAAAGCTCCTCAAAATTTACGTCAGGAGACGCTTGACCCGTTGATGGTGTTTGTCGCTCTCCATAGAACACAAGGTTCCTATCAGTCTGCTTTGTAGTATAGCTGAATGGACTGTCTGGGAAGTTGTTTGGTGACGCCTTAACTGAATCATGTGATGAACTACTTTTGAAAGTATGAGACTCAAGGTCTTTTTCATTGAAAATTTTGAACATGACCTGAATCCTTCCCCATGTCGATACTCTTGTATCAGGGTGCACCAAGATGTGTCTATGCCTGTACGTGAACGAAGCAACAAAAATCATAAGAGCAATTATCGAAGCCACCCCGGAAATGAGGAATAGGCCCCAAAAGCTCTCAAGGCCAAGACTATAGCTAGATACTTTTGGGGCACTCAAGTCTTCACAGTTACTATCTTTCATGAACCATTTATTTTCAAAGTCAAGTATCTTCTCTCCTTCGGTCACGCTTAGAACGGCATGCGAAATATCTGGTATAAGAGGGGAGCGTTTTGGAAAGACCTGTGAAGCAATAAGCTCATCAAATTACCAATAATGAGAAACGCATAAGTTTAAAATGAAGAGTAGAGTTTAGAATGAGATCTTACAAAGGCAAACCCATCCGTTTTGAAGATGGGTCCGATCATTGTATATTTGGAACAATATTTTCCAAGAAAAAGCTTCATGTTGGGTGTTTCATCAATTGCAGCAGCAATCCCACCATTTGCACTTCCTTTTGAAAGAAGAGCATCCAAATCTTCTGTAGATTTGAACTCCTTCAGCTTTGAATCATCAAAACCTACTTCTCTCAAGACATCATAAGTGTATGCATTCTCTGCATATCCGACAGTATCCCCATTCCTTAACAGATCCTTTATATCGGTGACAATAGGGTGGAGTTGTTGGACAGTTAATAGTGATGCTAAACTAGCAGTGTAACTTTGTGTCAGGATCAGCATCACAAATACCCATATTATCATCACGAATCTGGCCAAGTTACTCACCACTTTCTCCCCTGTATAGTGTAGACCAATAAATATGTTAAAATCGACAAAAACACATCCATAGTTGCATGATAGAAAACAAAAGAACGAACAGAAGACTACGGATATTTCAGAGAGAGAAAAATAGTTACTCTGTGCAAAAACCATTGTGGAGAAAGAGAACCAGATGCTGGTGCCAATTTGATGTACGGGAGGGCCACGAAAATCGTCATTAATTCGATGTTCAAGAACCCACACCACAAAACCAATAAAGACCAAGAAACAGGAAATGGTGAGCCAAAGGTCCCATGTCAAAGGTTTCAAGAAAGCCCATGCATTTTTACTTCTACTGTCTACTGTTGGCACAACCATCACAATACCAGATTCTGTATAAGGCATTGAAAAGTCCACATACAAGGATCTATTTGCTCGGATTGTCGTATCCCCCACCACAGCATCAAATTTCTGTCAAGCAAATGCATATCTTTATGTCTTGATCTAGTAATTATAAAATCTAGTGAGAAAAGAAAATTGTTTTACAAATTTAATAAACGTAAAGAATTTTACCCCAAGAAATACTTGATAGACTAAATCATTGTAAGTGCCAGCACTGGTGCCATCAGGCTTTGCGAAGGGTATCAACTCATAAGGAAGAGCAAATGGTAGCATTTCCACCGCAGCCTTGAACACGTCAATACTAAAGCCAACGATATTTGTTCTGTTGGTACTTGGATCTTTGGTTACCTTAACAAACTCAGTAAAGCCACCCTTCATCGGAACTCCTATTCTCAACTTCTTGCCATTTGTCGGAATCTCCCATCCCTTGGGAACAGAGAAGGAATCTCCCGGCCATATAATTGAGCCAAGATTGCAGTTGAATGTTGAACAGTTTGCAGAGGATTGACGTTGACCCAACCTTTTCTTGATTCCGTTTTGTAACGTCCAAAATCCAATTCCTCTTGCTACATCGCCAATTATATTGACTATCTTAAAAGTGGATGATTGTAGCTGCCCATCAATGAGCCTAACATCTCCTGCTATGCCATTGAATCTTGTACTTGATAATGCTTCAGCAAGTTTTGGACCATATTGAGAGACCTTAAGAGTATCAAGATCTGTTGACTTGGAGGAAGCATTTGAGTTTTTGAACCCAGAGTTAGAAATCCCAACTGTTTCAACTGCCATGGCTAGTGCAACTGTAGCATCATAAGCCCATAATCCAAAAACTTCATAATCAGCATCAATTATGGCCGGATTCTCTTTTTGAAATTGTTTTTTCCACCTTTTGTTGAATTCTTCAAGCTCACTTGTTATTGGAACATAAGTTTGTACACCCAGTAAACCACGCATCGAATGGATTACTGAGGACTTCATCGACTTTAAACTGTTCGGTATCTCATTAGTGGTCAGCCAAGCATATCCTTCGCTCATCATTCCAATCTCTTTAGCTTTGGTAAACAGCCTAGATGATAGATCAGAAGTCATGTGGACTATGAAGACTCTAGTCTGCATGGCCATCAACTTGTAAAGTTCTTCAAGAATTTGACTATCTGTGGCTGATGGGGAAATGGCACTCCGGTAGGGAACAAGAGCATCAACCTCTTGTAAAGCATCAGTTAAATATGACATGACACCCTCCCCAAAATCATTGTCTATATAGACAAGCACAACTTGTCTCCATCCAAAACCTTTTACAATAGCACTTATGGCTTTCACTTGGGTTGAGTCATTTTGTGTGAATCGGAAAAAGTAGGAGCTCCGGAGGGAAGTGAGAGAAGGGCTTGTTGCTGAAAATGATATAATAGGTACATGGGCTTGGTCTCCCAGGTTGATAACAAAGTTTGCCTCCATTGATGTCACTGGCCCTAATATTGCTTGCACTTCTGCATTCTTGATCAGATCTAAAGCTGTGTCCAGTAAAAAGACAGATGATCATGTTTTATACTTGATATGATTCAATTCTGCTTAAGGACTGCTATATAGCTAATTAATTATACAATTAGATATTGGGGATATTCCTCATATGCTATACTGGTGGTCCAAACATGCTAGGGAAAAAGGCAATTCAATATCTCTAATCATCTATAGTAATTGGTGATGAATCTATCTAGAGAAAAATTGAATAAATAAAAATAAAAAAAAATAAAAAAAAAAACGTATCTGAAATCCAAGCCCTTGTGGTTTTTTGATTTTATCTGCAGTTCATGTGTAAGCAACAGTATAGATAGATGTTTAAGGCAGCAAGACCATGTAGCACATATATTTCCTTCAAAATTATTTTTATCTTAATTTGAGTGTATCAAATTCAAGAACCATCTTTGCTGAGCACCTAATAGGATGGCGTTACCACATATACAATGACAGTTTTCCCCTACGCATAACATGCCGTTTCTATATATCTCAATTAAGTTATATATATAAACGATCACTAATTTTCACCTTTCCCTAAATTTCATTGCTATTTCTAAGTGATATACAAATTATCTCAAGCGTTTGATGCAGGTATTTTTATTTTTTGCAGTCGAAAAGAAATTGTGAGGGGGATGTTATTTGACCCCCAAAAAAAATTATAATAAAAACAGAAGGGAGATGATAATTAGAGCTAGAAACTCGTGAAGAAGTTAAAATGAGATGAGAGAACCTGCAGCAGCTGCCCCCACAACGTTTTCATTGGAGTCCCTTACATTCAAAACCAGCCTGGTCTTGTAGTGAGAATGAGAAGCGTAGAAATCTGAAAGGGCCATTTCAATACAGCTCAACCAAGCCTTCCCTTCCATCGAATCAAGATCATCAAGAACAACCCCCACATTGACGGGGATGGTTTTGTTTCCTGCCATGGCCAAGCCAATTCTTGATGAAACAAAGAAGAAACAAATGAAAACAACGAGAGTAAGATTGGCGAGGTTCTTGTTTGTCATATTCGAATCTTTTAGAAGCTGCTCAATAGATCTGATCTTGTTTTAAGTCCCGATGTTATGATCATATAGATTTATATGGATATGATATGAGAATTTGAAAGAGCACTAGTGATTTCTTTCATAAACAGTTCATTAGAGACGCTGTTGTATGAATATTTTAAGAGTGGCAAAGGGCAACAGCTATGTAACCACAGCTTAATCATATGCTTATTAAGGGTGTAAAGAGAAAAGAGAGAACAGGATAAAAAATTAAGTTGACTTATCACCAAATTATTCTCTGAACAAAATAACTAATTATACTAATGAAAAATATTTTCTAGCTGACAACAGGACACAGTTGCATCTTTTTATAAATAATTATATTAAGCCACTGAAAAATTATTTTAAATAGAATAGACTTTGAAGATCTAAAATGGTAACTAGGGAATAAAAAGAACAAAACTTGTGGCTTCTAGAGTTCTACTAATTTGTGTTTGCTGGTTCCGGTAAATCAGCTCCATGTACTTTGAACAAATCAAAGTATCATTTGGTCTATAAAAGACATGCACATACTGCTGATGGTCAAGTCTAAAGATGATGATAATGAAAATCTATTGTTCAGCCATTTCTTGACTGAAATCAGAGTCCTCAGAGTATGGGCCGCAATATAAAATTATTTCTCAATATGCAGATATGTTATGTATGTTAATTTAAGCCATATTTTAATGATCTTGTATTATATTTGAAACGTTCATGTTATTCTTTTGATTATCTAAATTCCATTGCATATGCAGTAGATTGTTAATTTGGCTAGCTATCAAATGAGGCCATCGCAGTCGCCGTCTCCGTCTCTGGCCCTCATAACAATTTACAGGCAGCGCAATAAGTTAATAGTAAGCGTGCTTTTGTTTCCTGGCTTTCATATTAGGCTGCGGATCGTCATCTTGTAATTCTGTCTTACGTGAATATGGTTTTGATTATGCCTAAAAAAAATAAATGTCTCAAAAAAGGGGTAAAGCTCCCAAGATATTGGAAATGACAGTCCCATAGGGGGACATTGCAACCTTTGCAAATTGGTCAAACAATATAAACTATCACTGAATAATAACAATCTCTTACGCACACTGGTGTTTCCCTCTTAAAGATGTTAATCATACCAGCTATGCTTTCACTTTCCATGGGTCTTTAATGAAAAATTTAGAAAATTAACTAGGAAGTCTGAGTAAATTAAGAGCAGAGCTTGTTGCGGAAAAAAATAGACGCACACCTGAGCTTGGTCTTGAAAATTTAGCTCACTTCCATCGACTTTAGTGGCCCTAAGGTCGCTTGCACTCGTACATTCTTCATCACATCCAGAGCTGCATCTCAGTGAAATAGGAAATTACATTTCTGATTAAAAGGATATATATACACATGTAAGCTTGAACATTATGATTAAGAAATGTAAAAGTAGGGGTCTGAATTCCATGTGGAAAAAAAAAAAAAAAAAAAAAAAAAAAAAAACATCAATCTTTTAAGACTCTTTTAACTCCATACAGACATAGCACTGCATTATTGTCAAATGAAACACAAAAACCAAAGTTACAACTGTGGATGCTTTCTGAATAAACAAGAAATTCTACAATTACCTGCAGCAACTGGACCACAACATTTTGTGAAACCATTTCATTTGTATACCAGTGCAATATTTAGAGGACTGACTGGTTATAGTCTTCTGAATATATAACACTAGTGATCTGCCCTGCTCAAATTTTTAGGATGTCCACAGCATAGTGTTCAAGTTGAAGAAGTCCCAAAAAAAAAAAGTATATACAAATTTATATAGTTATAAAGTCAAGCTAATAACTTTCTGGAAGATCAACTATTGACATATAATATTGAAAAACTGTACTGAATATTATTTCTGTGGCAAACTGTATCAATGCTGTGATCTTCCCTCAATACTAACATTTCCTCCCGTTGTTCCAGAAGGTGTCATTTCTTGAGAATCATAGAAGTCCAAGCCTCAGAACTGATTCTGGAGATGCTTAACCTGGAGGCGGTGTGTGATGCTCTGAATTTCCATCACCGTGATTTCTGTAGCTAAATGGACTTTCTGGCCAGTTGTAATTTGGTGAGACGTTTACGTCAACTCTTGCTTGATTGCCTTTAAAAGTACGAGAATTCAGGTCTTTCTGATTGAAAATTTTGAACAAGACCCCAATCCTTTCCGGTAAAAAAGCTTCTGAATCAGGATCTATCAATATGTTTCCATTCTCGTAAAGAAATGAAGCTACAAATATGATGAGAGCAAATATTGAAGCCACTCCAGCAATGAGGAATAACCCCCAAAAGCTATCAAGTCCGAGGCTGTTGCTAGAACCCAGTTGGCTGGAGCTTTGACAATTGCTTTCTTTCTTGAACCATTTTGATTCAATGTCCATCATCTTCTGTCCTTCAGTCACGTTCAGGATTGCTTGTGAAACATCAGGGATAAGAGGGGAACGCTTTGGAAACACCTACATTAAAAACTCCACGTTAGGAATTATATATTTGTGTCGACATGATAGATTCTTGCATTGAGGAATTGTAAGCCTTGAATAATGAAAATCCATCTAAGAGGAGAAAGAACTTACAAAGCCGAACCCTTCAGTTTTGAAGATGGGTCCAATCATGGTATATTTAGAACAGTATTTTGCAATAAAAAGCTTCATAGTGGGGGTTTCATCAACAAAAGCAGCAATGCCACCATTTGCACTCCCTTTCGAAAGAGCTTCATCAAGTTCTTCCATAGTTCTAAAACCTTTAAGATTTGAATCATTGAAACCTACTTCTTTCAAGAGTCCATAAACATAAGCATTCTTTGAGTACCCTACATTGTCCCCCTTCCTTAATAGATCCTTGATATCAGCAACAGTTGGCTCAAGTTGTTGAACTGTTAATAATGATGCTAGATTAGCTGTGTAACTTTGTGTCAATATAAGCACAACGAATACCCATATAATCATCACGAATCTAGCCAAGTTGCTAACCACATTCTCTTCTGCAAAGGGTACCAAGGAAATCTGTTAAATAGCTAGCCATAGGTTATATATAAACATGAATAAAAGAGTTTTTTTTTTTTTTTTTTTTTCTTTTTGTCTGAATGAATAAAAGAGAGTTGGTAGATAATTACTGTGTGAGAAAACCATCGTTGAGAAGGAAAACCAGACACTAGTCCCAAATTGATGTGACGGAGGACCACGAAAGTCTTCATTAATACGATGTTCAAGAACCCAAACAACAAAACCAGTTAATAGGAAGAAACAAAATGTTGTAAGCCACAGGTCCCAAGTCAAAGGCTTCAAGAAAACCCAAGCATTCTTTCTCGTTGTGTCTATGATTGGCACCACCATTACAATACCAGATTCTGTGTATGGCATTGTAAAGTCCGCATACAAGGACCTATTCGCTCTAATTGTTGTATCTCCGACCACGGCATCAAAATTCTGTCAATGAAGTAAAAGATCTGTATTATCATCTTAGAATGAAGAAAATAGAACAAGACAAACAGTTATCGTATTAGATAGATTAAAGATGGACAGAGCTTTACCCCAAGATATACTTGATAAACCAAATCATTATAATTGCCAGCTCTGGTGCCATCGGGGTTTGCGAAGGGAATGAACTCGTAAGGAAGAGCATAAGGTAATACTTCCAGTGCAGCATTAAAGACATCAATACAGAAACCAGTGACATCCATTCTGCCTGTCTTGGGATCTTCCGTGATCTTAACAAATTCAGTAAAATCAATCTTAACAGGAATTCCTATTTTCAACTTCTTGCTATTTGTTGGTATCTCCCATCCCCTTGGAACTGAGAGAGAATTTCCCGGCCATTTAATTGGTCCAATATTGCACTTGGAATTAGTTGAAAGGAAGCATGTGTTTGTTGAGTTACTTAACGTTTCTACCCTTTGATTTCCCGGAGTCCAAAATGCAACTGGTTTTTCTCCCTCATCTTTTACATTGACAATTGTCAAAGTTGATGACTGAAGTTGCCCTTCTACAAGCTTGAAGTCTCCAGCTATGCCTCTGAATCTAGTAATTGATAATGCTTCAGCAAGTTTAGGACCATTCTGAGAGACCTTATAAGTATCAAGGTCAGTTGAGTTGAAGGAAGCACCCTTGTGGATTTCAGAGTTTGCAATGATCCCAACATTTTCAATTGACAGGGCTAGTGCAAAAGCAGCATCATAAGCCTGAAGCGAATAAACATCCAATTCAACATCGATAATGGTTGGGTTGTCATGTTGGAATTTCCCTTTCCACCGGAGCTTGAATTCTTCAAGTTTTGTTGTTCTTGGGATGAATGTTTGAATACCTAACACACCTTCCATGGAAGTTATGACTGAAGAATCCATTGAATTTAAACGATTAGATATCCCATCAGTGAGGATCCAAACATATCCTTTACTCATCATACCTATCTCTTTTGCCTTGGCAAACAGCTTAGAGCAAAGATTCGGGTTCATATGCACCATGAAGACTCTAGTTTGCATTGTCATTAATTTGTAAAGCTCTTTTAAAATCTGGTCATCGGTAGCTGATGGGGGAATGACACTACGGTAAGGGACATGAGCATCAACCTCTTGCAAGGCATCAATGAGAAAAGGTATGATTCCCTGCCCATACATATTGTCCACGTAGATTGGTACTACTTGTCTCCATCCAAAATTTTGAACAATGCCACTTATGGCTTTCACTTGGTATGAGTCAGTTTGAGTAATTCTGAAAAAGTAAGGGCTCCGGAGTGAACTAAGATAAGGTGTTGATGCAGAGAATGATAAAATGGGCACATGAGCTTCGTCTCCCAAATTAACAATAAAGCTCGCCTGCATTGATGTTTGAGGCCCTAATATTGCTAGAACTTCTGCATTCTTTATCAGATCCAGAGCTATCTCAATCAAAAAGAGCAAAGATTATTTGAGAAGATTAGATAATGCATATGTAGACTTCTGCATTCTTTATCAGCATGCCCAACTTTTCTCATCATTAAGGCACGTTCAATCAATATGAAATTCCAAGATAACAGAGAATATCTAACAAATGGTCGTTAATGAGGAATTGATAACATATAGGATATGAAATTTAATCACTCAGGAAATCACAGAGCTTTGTGAATGTTGAACATTATGGAGTGAGATTGGTTAAATGAACAAACAGTTAGTCAAGCAAAGCCTAATATCTATAACTGTTAGTGCTACGGTGCTACATAATCAGAGATTTAAGATACAGATGTAACTAGCAACAGAGTGACAGCTGAATAAATACCTAGAATACTCATTGACAAACAATTCAATGATGTAAATCACTAAGTAATTAATTTTCCTCAAACGTTATCATGACTGTCAAAAGAAGTTGGATAATCCATAGGGGATCGATCATAAATCTTCAAGTTTGATACTGTCTAATGATGTCACCTGCTTCAACTCTGTCATTAACAGAGTAAATTGCAGGGCATGTGCAAAGTCATCAACACGGTTTATTAATCCATTACCACTGAATATAGATTTGAGTCATTTGACTATGATGGGGTTACTAAGATCCAATAAAAAGTAGATTAGGGGACTGGAGAAATGACATTTTTTCGCTTCATGGGCTGAAACTTTGAATCATATGTTGACGAAAGAATTTTGCATAAACAGTTTTACGCCAAATAGTATCAGAACATATAGATGAAGAAAGAGAACTGGAGAAGAAGAAATCAAGGTGAAAATTGAGAACCTTAGGGGGATAGTACAAGAATAAAAGGAGAATGAGGTTTTCAGGATCTGTTGGCACCAGTGTCAAGCTACCATCATTACTTTCTGATGACTTGGGTGTTATTTCAACAAAAATAGCTTTCTATCATATATACCCTAAACGAAATTGTGCGGTGAATTTAAGACTAGATCAAAAAGGAACAATTATGCTACTTAACTCCTAAAAAATTTAAACATATATATCCATAACACAATCAGCTATAATTCTGTAATTCTCTAAATGTTTTGACACCAGTACGTTTTACTATAACTTCTTATTGAACATGTCCCTTACAATGTATACAGTTCTATATAGCTTTATCAGTTATGACAACGCCCAGTGAAATTATTAGTCTGTCCTAAGTGCTTTTAATTATTTGACAGGAAATTCAAAGAGAATGTATATTATACAGAGGCACAGAGCATGAGAGAGAAAGAGAGAGAGAAAGAGGGAGAACCTGCGGCAGCCGCACCAACAACAGTTCGTTTGGAGTCCCTTGTGTGTAGTACTAGCCTCGTCTTGAAGTATGGATGAGATGCATAAATATCTGAGAGGGCCATTTCTATGCAACTCAAGTACACCTTTGCAGTCGTCCCGCCCCCTGAATCAAAGTCAAGAACAACACCAACATTTACTGGGGTTGTTGTATTTTGTGCATTAATCATGGCCAGGAAAATCCATGAGAACAGAAAGGTATGATTATTCTTCTTGATCATCATATATGAATCTTATCAAAGCTTTGGTCTTGCATTCTGGAAATGATCAAGGTCCACTGTATATATATGGAGTCTTACGTATATACTACAGAATATGAATGTCCCCACCAAACTAAATAATCTTTCTCTTACCCCTAACTAGCACCTAACCCAATATAGACGTATAATTAGTCAACTCCGGTTAAACTGATACTGTCACTCATTCACTGGGACGTTTTGTCCCTCAAATTTCATTTGTTAAAACAAAGAACAGTCAAGTCTTTCTAGTCCAGCTCGAGTTATTGATCCCCTTTCCTTGACTCGTAGCTATAGGTAGACTTTTCTGGTCCTTCTGAGGTTGTAGGAGAATATTTGACTAAAAAGGATTTTCGTCTGCGTAAAGCTTGGATCAAACACCATGTCTTTATAAGTATACCAGTACTAACTTAATCTCTATATAAGTCAATCTATTTTTAGAGTCTCTTTGGTTGCTTGGTTTATATGTATATTACAACTACCTCGAAAAGCATCCAGATTGTTGTTGATAAAGAGTGGACAAGCATCTAACTTTGCTCGGCGATCGTCGATCCCCAGGACTTCTCTATGTAGGAATCGCCAATTTTGGATTTCGATTCCAGTATGACTTCTTAGTTTGTAAGGACATCACTCCCAGATGTCAATCTCCCTGATTTGGTTAGTGGTGCTGTGGTGGTGGTTGGTTTTCGAATCGATGAAGGAGAAGGTGGGTCGAGGCTGGTGATGAGTGATTCAAATAGGATTATGAAAACCATTTACGCAAACCCAGGTTCTGGAATCAGAGTTTGAAGAAGAACCAGCAAAAATTTACTTCTTATTATGAGTATTTTTGACATCAACAATATACCTTAAGCTAGCGACGTTGTAGAGGGGACATGGCAGTGGCTTAGCAGGTGTACAACCCTGGTTCGAGAATCTAGAGTGACCGATCTGAAACATGAAACAGAGGTAGGGAACAGAGAAGAGTAAAACACTAATTCACCGTTGGAGGAGCAATCCCTGTTTTATCCTTCCGTTTTGACGGCGGCTACATTACCCAGGGCGTATTCTAGAACCATTCCAAATGGTAAAGGTTTCTTTTTCCAAAAAATAAATAAAATAACGTAGGAGATCGACTCTGCAAGATTTTTTATTTTTATTTTTTTTGTTGGAGAAAGGGTGAGACCTATAATCTTTTTTTTTTTTCTTAAAGTAATAAATCATTTATAAAAACAAAAGTCAGAATGACGAGATTACGATGACTACAAGATCACAACAGTGTCATTACATTAGTCATTTAGCTCATTTACAAGATACTAAAGAATCATAAAGCCAGAGTCAAAGCGCTCAATTACGGCACTTCAAGCCCTATGGTCGCTGCATCTTACTCGCATAGTCTGTCAAGCTATCAATTCACTAACACTTATTAAATTTTGTTTTTGCTTTTTAGGTAAGGGCCTGGGTGGGTCATTAGTTGCAGGCCTCGGGATCAGAATATCAGCAGTAAGCCCAACATTCTTTTCCAACCCTGAATCTAGTCCGACTATTTTGGGCCCAATAGATGAGAGCCAGCCCAACTAAGACATTATAGGGTTGACTGCCGCCGTCAGCGATAGCGATGCCATCTTCTGCCTTTTCCGGTCAAACGCCACCTCTTCTGCTGACACGCACACGCCAGCCTTCATTCATGTATAGACAAGGATTCTCGCCTCACGTGGTGTAACAGATACCATATCCGGCAACCACGAATTCGAAATTCTGGTTTAAGCCACAGGATCCGACTCAATAGCAAGCACTACCATCTTGTTCACTTCGCTCTGGAGCCTAGAGCAATCTCCAAACGCCGGCCATACTGCCGCCAACGCTATCCTTCTTTCACAGAGTCTTGATTTACACCAAGTTTGAACACACATGGCGTTCTTCATCTCTCCAGCCTCAAGCCACTACAACTTAGACAAGGAGGAAGATTGAATCGAGATCTCGGCACGGATGTCTGAGATGCCATTGCCTCCTTTAGTCACCTCCTCAGCCGCAAAGAGGAGCCGCGACTGAACGCTTAGAACGGTGAGGTTTTTATGGCTGCCACCGCTTGAGAAGATCTCTCATCTTCGAGCCGCCGCCGCCGATAACCCACCACTGGATGGTCGGAGAAGAACATTGCTTTTCGCCGCCGCTAGAAAGGTTTTGGTTGGAAACCCTATGACGCTCCAAGAAAATCGGAGCATCTCGTTTTTCTCAATGCTTTGCCAGCAAATGTGAGACCTATAATCTGAGACATCAAGTATGATGACAAATCTCACATTGAAGTATGCCCACAATCACCACAAATGTACTTGAATATCCAATCATCATTCTTGTTTACATTGTCATGTTCAAAAATATTTCTTACATGCAAACTTAGCTTGTTGTCCTTGTGTTTGTGAAGTTATGAGTTATACCTTGACTAAATGCTATGTCTCTTCTTTGTGGTTGATGTCTGGTAAAGTACCATATTCATCGTGTGTGTGCACTTGCATTTTACTTGCATTCATAGCAAGCATAACTTAAGAGGGAGATTTTAGTTTTCTTGGTCACTCGTCCATGTGGTTCATCTCTTTAGTAAGAAGCACTTTGTCATTCCTGGACAAAAAAGGGGGAGAGATTGTGTTTAGGGGGAGAGTTATTTATGACTTTGATATTCATATAATTATCTAGTTCTCTCACTCTTCACTTGGTTGTTTGCTGCAAATGTTTCAGGCCGTGTGATTCGAATTACATGCAAGAAGGTAAAGTTAGGTAAGTCATATACCCATTTGGTTAGTGGTTAGTGTTTTGTACAGGAATGTCAAAGGGGAGATTATTAATATATATTTGTGTTGGCACTCCTATACAAAACAAAATAAAGTGTGTCATAAAATTGCAATGACTTGTTTCTTTACTTAACGTGCTAGAATTGTGAGGGTTATAAATTCTTATTTTGGTTAGGATCTCTTATGCATTAAAGATTAATATATATATACTTGGACGTGGAGAAGTCTTAATTTTATTGATTATATTGTGTGGTATCTAATTGACGATCTTAGCATTCAGATTTTTCCTTGTAAGAAGTCCATTAGGGTTGAGACTTTAAAGCAAGGTGGAATCGTTGCTCCTATATATGTGGTGTATCAAAATCTGGAGTCACTACCCTTTTGCATGCATAACTATTGAGAGAGAGTTCTTTTGCTACAAAACTATTTTGACAGGTCGAAGTTCACTTTATCCTTGTTAAAGTTAATTTATGTTGTTATTTCATACGTTCATCATTCTCTCGTGGCCAGTAGAGAGTGATTGAGAAGTCTCAAAGACGCGGCCAGTTCCTTAAAAATCAAAGAGAAGATTGAAGAACTATATCGTTGAGAATTTGTAATAGTTGTTGGTTACAATCGTAGTTTGTAAACCCTATTCAAATTCATCTAGTGGAGTTCAATTTTCTGGATTTGTACCTCGCTATGCTTTTTCCTCAAATTTGAGGTTTTTACACATCTTAAAAAATTTGACCTTATTTATTTAAGTTTCTGTCACTTCAACGAATATTGAACTGTTTCAATCTGTGCTACACGTTTCACTACCTTTAAATTATCCACGTACATGGATTTTGACATTTTGGCTTTGTTTCTAGCGACTATGACGTTATTTAGTTATAATCAAAAGTTCAAAACCATGACAATGACCCTACAGGCCTACACCATAGAATTCTTCTCTATATTTTGATAGACCAATGCCAAGGTGAAGACCATCTGCACAATCCTACAAGACATTCAAGCATCTTTACAATATATATATATATATATATATATATATATATATACACACACACATATATATATAAGATTTTATATAGAGCGGGACATCTTTTTGAAATTAAAGTATATGACTCCTTGTTTAGCTCACTTTTAGGTCATATTTCTATATTTACACCGTTCAATATCTAGAACATAGTGTGTAGATCATTCATACAAAGTTTCATCCACTTTAGAGATCTTTTGTGTACCGAATTAGATTAAATGAATCAATTGAACAAAATCTGTCCAAACAGAACCGTTCGTGTAAATCGCGATTACAAAAGCTCAAATGATCTCTCAATTGAATGAAACTTTGCATAAATGATCTACACACTATGTTATAGATACTGAATGGTGTAGATGTAAAAATGTGACCTAAAAGTGAGCGAAGCTTTAATTTCAAAATGGTGTGTGTGTGTGTATACAGGTCCGTTCAGAGGCGGACGTCCCTCCGTTCTCCACCGGACGGCTCTGACGACGGCGCGCCTCCACCCGAGTGGACACAAGAGGCATCCCTGATCACTTTCTCTTGCTAGTGAGATCGATTTGAAGGTCTGGGAAGCAACCTCCACCCAAAACTTCAAACAAGATCGATCTCGGCTGCAAACTGGTATTCGGCGGACTCGCCGGCAAGAGAAAGTGATCGGGGATGCCTTTGGTGTCCTCTCGGGTGGAGACGCGCCGTCGACGTCGGAGCTGTCCAGTCGAGAACCGAGGGACGTCCGCACTTTAAAAGCTGTGAGGACGTCCGCCTCTGAATGCCTATATATATATATACAAGGCTCTTCCACTAAGGGATCCCTTTTTTGACATATATGAGGGATGGTGGATTACACCAACTTTTCGATCACAAAATCACATCTCCACCGTTCAATATGTAGTTCTATATGAGTAGATCACTTCTGTAAATTTTCAGAAATTTTGGTAATCGTTAAGGCATTCGAAACTACGATTTATAATTATAAGCATGAACGGTTCATGTTTGGCAGATTTGGTTCGTTCATTGATTTAATCTTGTTCGACACCTTAACGATCACCAAATTGACTGAAAATTTGCAGAATTGATCTATATATATGGACCAACAAACTGAACGGTAGAGATTCAAAAATATAATCGAAAAGTTGGTGTAATCCCCCATCCCTCATATAAACCAAAAAAAGGGATCCCTTAGTGGAAGGGCCCTCATATATATATATATATATATATATATATATATATATATATATTCAACTTTTGTCTCTCTCTTCACAACAATTGGATATGTTATCGTTGCTTCATCAAGTGGCATGGCATCTGTACGTTTAACATATAGTCAGATTCTCAATTTGTTAATTTGTATCTGTTAATTTTTTTATGTGCAAGCTCTAGGGAATAACAAACCATTATCAGATGGCCGCCCTTACGAAATAGTACTTATCGCCAATGTTCATTGTGAGATCAGATTGATAGTTTGAAACACATTAAGCAAAACAAATGGAGAAGCTTGTTTCTAGCTGGTACAATAATGTTCAACCCTTGCCGGAGACTTACATATTCCCACCCGAAGCAAGACCAGGGAAGCTTAGCACTCTTCCTTCATCTGATAACATTCCAGTTATTGATCTTGGTGGGGGTGGAGCACAAGGTCATGATCGCACTCGTATAGTTGAGCAAATACTAGGTGCTAGCCAAGAGTTCGGATTTTTTCAGGTTACTGAGGCTAGCTTCAACTTTCACTTACTATATATACAGTACTTATATGCTTATATCATCTTCCAACTCTAAAGGTTATTCATGAAATACGTAGGGAATCAACCATGGCATATCAGAAAACTTGTTGAATGACACCATGGATGTGTTCAGGGAGTTTTTTGCGTTGCCTCCAGAGGACAAGGCAAGCTTAATCTCTGAGGACACCAATAAACTCTGCAGGCTCATAACTAGCACTGGAAATTATGATAGGGAGAATGTTCATCTTTGGCGCGATGCTCTCCGACACCCTTGTCATCCTGTAGAGAAATTCATTCCGCTTTGGCCTCAACAACCACTTAAATATCGGTAAGGCCTACATCCCATATATTCTTTCATTTTAAGTAACTAGATATATATATATATATATATATATATATATATATATATATATATATATTCATGTAATATATGACTGCTAGAGATCTATAACATTTCCAGAGAGCATGTTGGCAAATGTTCCACCCAAGTGAGGAAAGTAGCTTTGAGCATTTTGGAGTTGATCAGTGAAGGACTTGGGGTTGGATATGGGCACTTCAATGATGAACTTAGCCAAGAGACTCTACTGTCAGTTAATTACTATCCACCTTGCCCAGACCCAAGTTTGACATTAGGAATAACTAAACACTGTGACCCAAACCTCATCACAATTTTACTTCAAGGGGATGTACATGGCCTTCAAGTTTTTAAAGATGGGGAATGGATTGGTGTGGAACCTCTTCCACATGGACTAGTGGTTAACATAGGCTATCAGTTACAGGTACATCACCAATTTTCCTTATGCTGAAAAATCATAAACATCAATCACTCTTCTTTACAATGACAATGAATTTTGGTTTACTTGAGATGCAGATCATAAGTAATGGGAAACTGAAATGTGCTGAACATCGAGCAGTGACGAATTCAAGCAATGCTCGGACATCTGCTGCATTTTTCATTGCACCTTCCCAAGACTGCCATATACAACCTGCAACAGCTCTTATCAATGCAAGCAATCCTAAAGTCTATAAGGGCTTCCAATACAAAGAGTTCCTTTCCAACTACCTAATGAAGCAGGGCAATACCAAAGTTGTACTTGAGCCGTTTAAACTCTAAATTTACCTAGTTGTTGTCTTATTGATGATCATGGATTGAACTGTTGAGAGGGGGATAATTCTAAGACTTCAGTGCATTTTAATGATGTTCGTCTTGTTGCTTCATGTGGAAGAAAAGACTATAACTTCATTTTGTAGTCAACTTGGAGCTTCTGGTTTTGTAATATACATTTATCTATTACTTATCCACCTCTACATTGTTGTGGCTAAGATCATCGTAATTGATTCTCTTAACTTAACCCTAGCCTCATCAAATGTGCCGCAGCCATATCTTCTTTCTCATCGTCGACAAGCTAGCGGCGTGTGCAGTCAGACGGGTGCGGCCGGATGGGTACAGTTGTCGTTGGTGTGAGGAGAAGAGGAGAGGATGACGATGCCGGTTTCTTTCAGGCGAACGGAGCAGACATGTTGGACTATGTTGGCGACGACGATGGTGTTTGCAGCATTCAGATCCAATAGAAAAGTATCGATCCGGTTTGTAAAATCTGTGCATGGGACGGGATTAAACTAATTCCGCAATCCGTCCCGAAAATTGCATATGGGACGGGATCGGGACAGGCCTTGCGTTTTTGAGATTTGATCCCAGTCAAGTCCCGTCTCGGACGGGATCGGAACGAGACGGGCCTAATCCCTCCCGATACAAAAACAGAAAAAAAAAAAAATGCCTTGACACTGCACCAAGTTGGGCAGTAAGAACCAAGTTTGTGATAAGTAAACATTGGATAACCAAAGTAGACTTCTGGTGCTTAATTTTATAGCTGGAAAATACTTCAAAATCATGTATGTTGTCCAGATGCATGAAGCAAAGCTGTAGAAGATTTTCTTCAACTGCTGGTTGCAAACTTGCAATTACATGCTTCACTTTTTAAAACTAAATTTTCTGTGTGCCACACGAAGATTATAAAATTAGATACATGCATGCATACATAAGATTTGTATATTTCACCTAGTACGACTGATCAAAATGTGGATTTCCTTTGATCAAATTATTTATTTTATGAACTTTGTGCAGCGAACATCTTTGAAATCTTGATGTTGTGAACAACTTTCTCGAGAGATTTGGACCAAAAGACATGATTTGACTCAAATGTGGAAGTGCATGTATGCCGAAAACTGGGCAGTTTCTTCTAATCTAGAAAGACAATGATATACAAGCTGAGATCAGTTTTTGATGAGCTCCAAGGTATACTTCAGTTCCATATTCTATTGGGTACCAATTTCGTTGGTAGAATTGGTTATCAACGTAGAGGGGCCAAGTATCCCCATCCAACTTCTCCCATAGAACTGTTAGCTGAAATGTCCAATGGTTGTTTGTTTATGTAAAGTAGGGGCCGGATAAGGTCGTCATACTGAAGTAGCTAGAGGTAGATGAAAGCTAACATACTATGAGGAGAATACACGGGGCAGGATGGGCCTTACAGGTCTTAAATTTTCAATCATGCGGTCTGTCCCGTGTTTTATCTAACGAGACAGGACGAGACGGGCTTAGTGTTTTTACATTTAGATCCTTTCTCATCTTGTTAAATTTCAAGACGGGATCGAGATTTCAGTTTTTTATGTCCAGCCTTACAAAATCCTTTTTTTTTGTTATTGTTTTTATGGTTATTACCTAAATGTAGCAAGCAATAAAGTCAAATCACCCTATGATAGGAAGACATGGGCTATGTCCTAGTAGATGCACACAACGTGTCATGTCTGTTTTAGTAAGACAAAGAGTTTCTTACTTTGTCAAATAATCACAGCCTCCTAGTGACAAGAAGAAACTTAGTATCACTGGTAATTCTTCCAGTGGCAACATAATAAAATAGACATAGTAATTTATAATTCTGCATGAACATTATCTTTCCGATATGTCACCAAAATTGTAAAACAATGAAGTAGACAATGATGCACTTTTGCTATAAATGGTCTTTATTACAATGCATATATAGGCTGTGTGATGTCATCATTGGCAAAAATGATGACAAAAAAAAAACCAAAAACAGGCTTTTATATATATATATATATATATATATAGGATTGTACTAGATGATGCCCACGCGATGCCACAGTTTGTAGGAACAGACATTCTCCATCGCAATAAGCATAACCATACTAATAAGCATATTCATTGCTGAATATAAACATACAAAAACATAGAAAAAAAATGTTTTCAAGATCAAGCTACGTATTCACTGCAGACTAGGGGTGGCACTTCTGAGCCGAAAAACGAAAAAAATTGAGCCGAAAACTAAGCCGAAACAGTAAAAATTGGGCCGAAAAAAAAACCAGGCCGAACTAGATCTGTTAGGTTTGGTTTTCGGTTTCAACTTTGCAGAAACCGAACTGGACCGAAAACCGAAGTCAACCCGGTCAACGTTTTGAAACGACGTCGTTTTGGTTTTTTTTTTTTTGAAACCCTAATGAGTAATGAGAGACAGAGAGAGTCTTTGACAATGACTCTCAGTCTTCGCCTCCTCTCGTCCCTCTCGACCTCTCCTCCGGTCTTTCTTTTTTTCTTTGTCGCCTCTTGCCCTCCTCTCTGCGCTCCGCCACGGGACTCCGGTCCTCCAAGTCTCCAACCTCTCCTCTCCTCTCCTCTCCTCTCCTCTCGGTCTAACCATCACAATGAAGAGGGGTAAATTGAACCTATCGAAGCGGGGTTCCTCAAAATCGTTTGGCTCAACTGGTCGTGGCCGTGGTCGTGGTGCTGCGATCAGTGCGATGGACAAATCGTCCTCATCTTCTCAGGTATGTTTTTCTTTTCAGAATGCCCTCATCTTCTCTACTGTATATGAACTTTGAAAAATCATAAATATTTGTAGAAAAATCATTTTGCTGCGATTCTAGTTCTCAAATAATCTTTAGGTTGTCTGTTACAATTATTATGAAGAGACTAACTTGAAATTCTTAGCTGAGATATACTGTTTTTAGCCCAAAATGTCTGCTGGTCAGGAACTCAGGAAGTTAGCAGTTTTTCTCTACTGTATATAAACTTTGGAAAATCATAAGTATTTGTAGAAAAAATCCTTTTTCTGCGATTCTAGTTCTCAAATAATCTTTAGATTTTCTGTTACAATTGTTATGAAGAGACCAATTTGAAATTCTTAGCCGAGCTATACTGTTTTTAGTCAAAAAGATCTGTTGGTTAGGAACTCAGGAAGTTAGCAGTTTTTCTCTACTGTATATAAACTTTGGAAAATCATAAGTATTTGTAGAAAAATCCTTTTACTGCGATTCCAATTCTCAAATAATCTTTAAGTTGTCTGTTACAATTTTTATGAAGAGACCAACCTGAAATTCTTAGCCAAGCTATACTATTTTTAGGCAAAAATATCTGCTGGTCAGGAAGTTAGGCATACATTTTCTGATTTTGTTCCTTTGCTCTTAGTCTCAGTGTTTGTTAAATGATTCTTGCTTGATTTGGTCTGTAATACTTAACTTGTTTAGAACTTTAAATTGGTTTATTTTTTTATGCAGATGCAAGTTGATAGTGTTTGTGTTGGTGAATCGGCAACTCCGACACCAGTTCCTAGTATGGGTGGATCACAAGCAAGTACCGGTCCTATTCCACAAGATTTTGTAGACCAAGGAAAGGAAATGACCGAGGAAGAATATTTGAACTCCTTGAAGGCCAAAGAAATGTCAGATATTTGGGCTCATTATACTAGAAAAATGGTTGTGGGTAGAGTTAAGGGTAATTGTATTTATTGCAATAAAGAATATTATGCCGATCCGCGTCTAAATGGTACATCCAACATTCTTAGTCATATTGATAAATGCCCCAAGTATCCTTCTAATATAGAAATGTTAAAAGCTAAAAGGCAAAAGATTTTGTGTCCTAAAAAAGATAGTAGAGAGTTGGATACCTCTTCTTTGACAAATGAAGAGCTCACTAGATTATGTGTGGAGATGATTATTCTAAATGAGCTACCCTTTATTTATGTTGAGGGCATGGGGTTTAAGCGTTTTATGAAAAAAACTTTACCTTTTTGGACAATCCCTAGTATGAAGTGTCAGGACCTACCCCGAATTTCCTCCTTCAAATCCGGAATAAATCCTGCGGGACCCACCTCAAGGGAAATTCTACCAAAAATATTGGCAAAACCTCCCTTGATAATGGGTAACCCTAACTGAGAGAAAAGTCACTAACCCAACTCAACTAAAAACACTTAAAATTCACGACTCCTGGAGCCACCCGCTCCCTCTAATAAACAACCAACACCCCATGCTCAAAAATAATTCTCAAACGATATCCATAAATATAATCTCTCAAATAAACATAAACAAGTGAATCTTTTTCATCAGCTCTTAACACACTTAAAAACATCTCATAATTATCAGAGCATCTACTAGGAAAATGAGAGAAACAACACAATAGGTTAAACAAGTAACCTATATGGAAAAACTGGATGAGGTGGGGATTTATGACACGCCTCATATCCTCGCCGAACCGAACTCTGCAGACTGGGCATTTAAAAACGAAAGGCCCAGGGGAGAAGCATTTTAAACGTTAGAGTGAGTACACAAAAAATAAATAACAAAAATATGCAGCAATGAAATCCAATCTATGCTCTCCCATAATTTCTATTAGAATTTTTTTTTTTTTTTTTTTTTGCATGTCATTCATGGAAGATTTTCCATAAATATTTACAAATAAAAATGATGAACCAATCTCATTGGTACTCATTATTTGATAAAAATGGGGAAGATGTTTCATCGTAACAATGAACCTCCCAGGCTAGGGTCGGAGCCTCCCAGGCTATAATAGCGTCACACGCTAAGCGCACTACTCACTTATAGTGAGTAGCCGCTAATAATGGCTAGCTAACATATATATATATAAATATCGATCGGTTGCCTCCCAGACTATAATAGCGTCCCACGCTAAAGCGAACTACTCACCTATGGTGAGTAGCCGCTAATAAAGGTTAGCTAGCAATAATGATCATATATCAACCCTTTATGGTGAAATAAAAGAAATAACAAATATCCAGAATGTCACTTACCCAAGAAAAATTAATATAAAATCACTTGACATGTCCCACATGTCAAATAAAATGCTCAAGAGAGTTTCCAAAAATAAATGGAACTCTTTACTCCAAGAAATTATGAAATCTTCAATATGCCTTTGAAAATTAAATAAACTTTATTGCATGCAAGACATTAAAATCAAAGGTCCACTCACAGTGCTCGGCTATGCCTGCCGACGACCCGAGGCTTCCTCCAAATGATTTTCCTCACGTCCTGAACAATAATTAATATTAATTCTCAATCAACATTTAAAACTTCAATAAATAATTCCATAAAATTAAGGGTCTAAAATTATTCTTCTTCCTTGCCCATTTTCTTCATCTTTAATCCATTATAACTCAAAATTCACCACCATCACCGATAACCAAAAATTAACCTTATAACGCATTTTAAAACCGGTTAACCCAACTACCGATATTCCATTATAATCACCGCCAAAATCTTTAACCATTGAAAAATCCCCAACTTTAACAAAACTCCTCCAAAAATTCCAAACTATACTTCGTTAAACTCCTCTCCTTAATACCATCTTAAAACATAAAAAAAACAGCTCCTAAGGGGCGGCGCCGTTGCCGGCGGAATACTTCGTTAAACTCCTCTCCTTAATACCATCTTAAAAACATAAAAAAAAACAGCCCCTAAGGGGCGGCGCCGCCGCCTGCTCCGCCGGCAACTGCGGCCGGCGACCTCCAATGCTTCTCAAATTTTAGCACAACACTCCTCTCAACCCGCACAACAACTTCCTTAACTAGCAAAAAATCCAATTCTAGGCATAACTAGGCTAATCGGACCAAAACCATAATTGAGCCTTAGAACTTCAATTATACAATTCTCAACAACAAGATCGAATTAAGTATATTCCTTTGGAGGGATTACTCACGTAGATGAGGGCTACAAGTTGAGCCAAAAATCTCGGCCTATGGTGGCCGGAGGACGGAGCTCCGGCGAAGAGGCAATTGGCGTTCCGGCGGGCTTTTCTCCTCTCCGGCGGCACTACCAGCTCGGACACTAGGCCGGGAGAGAAAGGAGGTGGCGGGCGTCCGAACTGGGCTGGAGCGGCGGCCGGTTGCTGGCTGGACGGTGGCAGCTGGTGGCAAGAGCTTTTCGGCGAGAAGAGAGCTCGGGGGAAGAAACTCGGGAGAAGAAGAGAAGAGAAAGAAGAGAAGAGAAAAAGAAAAAGATTGGGCTGCCACACCCGGCCCATCACTCAAACCCAACCAAAAATACCCACTAAAAATTTTACCCTTTTTACCAACTCAAAATCTTTACCATTTAATTGATAACTTTACCATGTCAACTCCAATTTTAATGCGTAGCATGTCTACGAACTCGTAATCACGTCATCTACAACTTTCATGAAGAAAGTTTTCCCAAATTCCAAACGGAAGAAAAAGTCAACTTTAAGGTCCTTAACAGTAAATGGTTACTTAATACGGTAAAGAGTAAAATAATATCAAAGTGAATAACTGTAAAATAACCTAAGAACTGAGGTGTGACAGAAAAACCGTAGCAAAGGATGTGCTTAAGTTGTATATGTGGGAGAAGGAGAAGTTAATGGGTGAATTGAAGGGTAGAAGGGTGTGTCTTACAACCGATACTTTGACTTCTATTCAAAACATCAATTATATGCTTGTTACCCGCACATTTTATTAATGATGATTGGGTGTTGCATAAAAGAGTAATCAACTTTTGTGTCATCTTAGATCATAAGGGAGATTCCATAGCTAAAGTTTTAGAGGATTGTTTGTTAGAGTGCGGCATAGAGAAGCTTCTAACAATCACTGTTAATAATGTTTCGGCAAATGATGTTGCAATAAGTGAGCTAATCAAGAGGGTAGATGCTTGGAAACTACCTAATATGATTTTGAATAAGGGGAAAAATATGCATATGCGGTGTGTAGCTCATATTTTAACTTGATTGTGAATGATGGTTTGAAACCCATGTATTATCTATTGATGTTATTCATAATGCGATGAGATATGTTAGATCCTCTCCACAAAGACTTGAACACTTCAAAAAAAGTGTGGAGAAAGTGAAGATAGAGTGCAAGGGGCTTGTGGTGTTGGATGTCCCTACTAGGTGGAATTCCACATACTTGATGTTGGAATCGGCTTTGAAATTTCAAAAAGCATTTGATAGACTAAGTCAAGATGATACATGTAATTATGCCGCATATTTTAACTTAGGTGAATCAATTGGAAAGGAAGGGTCACCTTGTTCAAATTATTGGAGGAATGTCGGAGTATATTCAGAGTTTTTGAAACGATTTTATGAAGTTACATTAAAGGTGTATTGTTCTAATGTATATATCATTCATCACACTTTTGGTGATTTTTTTTCATTTAAATGGTCTATTGCAAGAAGAAATTAAGAAACCAAGTAATACTTGGATGGTGGATATTGCACCTCCGATGAAAGAAAAATATGCAAAATATTGGGGTGATTTTGATGAGTTGAATCAATATGTGTTTTCTTGCTCTTGTTCTTGATCCACGAAAAAAGTTTGAGATACTATTGATTATTTAGAGGTTGTCTATAGGGAGGAGGATCAATACCATAGGGTGGAAGTTGTCACAAAGAATGTGAAAACTCTTTTGGTGTGACATTTACAAAGTGTATGAAGCGGAGAAAAATGAAGTTAGAGGGGTTGGAGGATCTCAAGCATCCATTGTTAAGGTTGAACCTTCTTCTCTCTCGGGTCTTACCAAGTTTGAGAGGAAATTGAAGAAGAAGGAGTTGAAGAGAAAAGCAATGAAAGCCGAGATCATACACAATGATGTTGATAGATATATTAGTGATGCTATTGAAGGAGATGATGAAAAATTTGACTTGTTGGGTTGGTGGAGTGAATGGGGTTTCCAAATATCATATATTGGCCTGCATTGCAAAGATATTCTAGCTATTCCGGTGTCTACTATACCTTCGGAATCTTCTTTTAGCACTAGTAGGAGAGTCATTAATCCATATCGAAGCTCTCTAAGTCCAAAAATGGTGGAAGTCTTAATATGTGCTTTGATATGTACACAAAGTTGACTTAGAGGTGAAACAATTGTTTTACATCATGTGCCGACTAGTGAGGAGATTGAGATATGAGATATGAGAAGAAGCGGAAAAAGGTAATAGTTTATTTTTATTATTTGATTTGAGTAAATTCTTTTTAGTTTATGTTACATATATGGTTTTCTTATCTAATTTTTTGTTTTTCTATTTTGTTTTTTGTTCATATATAAATTTTGGAGATGCCATCTTTATCACATGTGCAAAGTGTTAAGAGTGGTATGTTTGCCTCATAAAATAAAACAAATATTTTTTCGAGCATGAGATGATGTTGCAAGAAGGATTTAATCTACTTTCCTTCAAAATATTTCGGATTCTTGTTTTGTGATGTATAAACTTTTAACA
This sequence comes from Fragaria iinumae, assembly GCA_009720345.1. Lineage (NCBI taxonomy): Eukaryota > Viridiplantae > Streptophyta > Magnoliopsida > Rosales > Rosaceae > Fragaria > Fragaria iinumae. The sequence continues at coordinate 12,069,095 of CM019118.1, read as the reverse complement.
TTGGACTCCATTTGTATTTTGTAATTTATGGACTTTTGAGTTTTACCATATAGAAGTATGAACTATGCAGTATAAACTTTATAATTTATGTTTAAGATGTATGGATTTTAACTATAGACATTCAAACTATTTTTAGTGTTTCGATTGCTTTTGTATACATTTGGTTAGTGGTTATATTGATACATAGTTTTGAAATGCTAAAAGCAATAAAAGTGGATGAGCTGTTAATTTTTTTGTTACAGTTAAATCATGGTCAGAAAATTTTACAGTTTGTACAAAGTTTTTTTTTTGTAAAAAATAAAATAAAAAAAATAAAAAAAACCCAACCGAACCGGACCCGCCAGTTTGGTTCGTTTTCGGTTTGGCATGTCTAAAAATATGAAAACCGGGCTGAACTTTAATTCGGTTTGATTTCGGTTTAGCCAAAAACCAAACCGAATCAAACCGAACCACCCTACTGTAGACTATATTTACAAGAGAGATAAGCTGAAATGGAAACATTAGAATTACAAAAAAAAAAAAACACATCAGTCAGCATGGGATTGCAATATAAAGTATAAAATGTTGTACCAGTGCTTGACCGATTATAAAAAAAAGACAACTTGTAAGGGAACTTTGGCTGCTAATCATGTAACAAATGAATATATAAAAGAAATGTGTGATTGCCAACAGAAACTTTCTTAACATAAACTATCCCATAACTTCCCATATCAGCACAGAATAGAAACGAATCCGTAGAGATTATAAATGTTATCAATAATAGAGCTTAATTTGTCATAAATTTCAAACTACTGTTGGTAAGCGATGCAATTTTGGACAGTTTTTTTGTAGAGTATAAGACACATTTTTGCTAAGGCCTTCAATGTCTACTGCAGAAGACATTTTTACTAAAACAAAAATGGTAGACACGACGTCAAATGTCTCTATAGTATTAAAGGGTTCA